>JAFKAC010000005.1:1296137-2592274 GCA_025766275.1 Lactarius indigo | reverse complement strand
TGTGAGGGAGGTCATTGCCCCAGTGGTATGGTGTGGGTGTACGTACGTTGGCGGGCTGGCACTGCCCCCGCCACGACACGGTCAAAAGGGTCGGATCACGTGACAAGCTATACTCTTCCGAAAATCGCTTTTAATCTTTCAATTGAACAAAATGGCCGAGTACGACCTCACCAAGACGATAATACCCTACTTAGATCGACATTTGGCCTTTCCTTGCTCACCCATCTCTCGAAAGTGGTTTGTTTGCGCAAGATCAGGTCGCAGCAGCGCAGTATGAGCTCGCAAAAGGCACCAACATGGTCGATTACATCGTATCCCTCTATGAGCAACTAAACCCGGATTCGAGGTCCCTGACGGTGAGAAATGGCTTGTATCATTGCCCTCTTTTCCGCGATCGACACAGAATCTACTCAGAATTTGCTGCCAAGCGAGAAAAGGCAGTGGCAATCAATGAGCAGCTGCAGCAGGAAGCAAAGGCCGTACTGGACGTGATCGAGAACCCAGACGTCGCGCAGGCTCTGCGCCAAGACAAGAACCAAAACCTGGCTTATCTGAAGGACAACTACGACGTGAGTGACGTTCCGCGCCCCGCCCATTTGATCTACTGTTCCAACTGTGGACGTGCCCTCCTAGCTCACCCTCGAGCAAATAACCGCACTGTACAACTTTGGCAAGTTCCAGTACACGTACGGGAACTATTCTGGTGCCGCGGACTACCTCTACCACTTCCGCGTGCTCTCCACCGACACGGACCTGAACACCTCCGCACACTGGGGCAAGCTCGCCTCGGACATCCTCACGGGGAAGTGGGACGTCGCGCTCGAGGAGCTCAACACGCTCCGTGAGACGCTCGATGCTCGTGCGGGCACCGCGCCCCTCTCCAGTGCCGCGGCACAGGCGCAAGCGCACGCCGAGCCGCTCGCGACGCTGCACTCGCGGGCGTGGCTCGTGCACTGGTCCCTCTTCGTGTACTTCAACCATCCGGCTGGCCGCACGCTCCTCCTCGAGACGTTCCTTGCGCCAGCGTACCTCAATACCATCCAGTCCGCCGCGCCCTGGGTCCTCCGCTACCTCGCCGTCTCCGCCGTGCTCTCTCGCCGCGCGCAGGCGGGCGGTGGGGGGGCACCCGTGAGCTCGCGCGTGCGGCACGCGATCCGCGAAGTCGTCAAGGTCGTGCAGCTCGAGAGTACCAGTACGCGGACCCGGTGACCAAGTTCCTCAAGGAACTCTATGTCGAGTTTGACTTTGAGGCGGCGCAGCATCAGCTGCAGCTCGCAGAACGCGTCGTCGGGAACGATTTTTTCCTGAGCGAGTTCAGGGAGGAGTTCCTCGATAACGCGCGCTACCTCATCAGCGAGGCGTACTGTCGCATCCACCAGCGGATCGACATCGCGTACGTGTTCTCACTGTGCACATACGGCAATGGGCTGAAACTTTTCTCTCCAAGTGACCTCTCCGCCCGCCTCAACCTCTCCCCGACGAAGGTGAAAAGTGGATCGTCAACCTCATCCAGCGACACACGGATGGCTGCCGATGCCAAGATCGATCTCGAAAAGGTGTGCTTCCTCATTGTCTTCCCAGGCGCCCCAGTTAACTCACCGTCCTCCCACAGCACGTCATTGAGATCCACCGCCCAGCACTACCGATCTACCAATCGGTGATTGAAAAGACCCGCGATTAAGCATCCGAACACAGGCGCTCGGGGCGGCGCTCAGCCGAACAGGACAGCAGCAGGCGCAGCCCGCCCAGGAACAGCCCGCTGTCGTCGAGGGTGCCCGATGATGAAAATTGTTGTGTAATTACCTTGTAGCAGCAGAATTGTATATGATGTGTGGACTTTCCGAGTCATAATCATGGGTGTATGCAGCAAGTAGATAAAAAGATCCAAACTCTCGTGTTCAGCAGCCAGGCGTAGCATTCGTCGTCTGGATACAGCTAGAAAAATGCACCTCAGTCCCCGGTTCTACGCAGAATAGATCGTGATGCGTCCGAACCTTCCCGGGGTTCATAATCCCTAGCGGGTCTATTGTCCGCTTGATCGTCTTCATCAGGGCTACAGTTCCCGCGCCGAGCTCCTCAACTAAGAATTCCTTCTTTCCCAATTCCGACACATGTTCGCCAGTACTGAAGATTAGACGGGTGAGTGTGCTCCCGGGCCCGGCCTCGTGCCGCGCATGACTACAGGTCCCATCGAGCGCAAGCGCGCGCTTGACCATGCGGTGCACGAGCCCCCGTACGGTCTTGAGCTCTTCGTCCGTCTTGAAGGCCAAGAAGGTGTGGAAGTTTCCTGGTGTTCCGATGTGCCATACCATTAGCCTCTCCCTCTCGATAACGTGGCACCTCAAGTACTACCCACCATCTCCAGCGTGGCCCAAAACAAAATACATTATTCCGGAGCGCTCGATGTCCTTCTGAGTCTCATATACGAGCTGTGGGAGTTTAGAGATTGGGACGCTGCAGGATCACCACCATGACCTGTGAGTAGGTCCACTGGGACCTCTAAGCGATCCAGGTCAATACGCACCACACGTCTGTTGACCCACGCCTTTGCGCCCTCGCCTGCATACGCGAGGCCGGAGTAGTGCGCATTTTTACGGTCCGTCCACATCGCCGCGGCTTCCTCCTCGCTCTGCGCGGGCCAGAAACTTATCGCCGTCGTGCCTTTTAACTATACGCTTCACCACGTCCACGGCCTCCGCGAGCGCGGCGGGCGTAGCGCCTTGCAACTTGAAGAACAGGTGGTCGGCGATGTCGTACTTCCGCGCGGGGTTTCCCGTAGCCATGGTCATGCGCATGAACGCCGCGTCGACGAGCTCAATGCATTCTGGCCGGGGAGGTATAAAAGGTCAGAAATACGAAGAGAGGAGAGATGGCACACGGATCCCGATGCCCGTGTTTAGGATCTCGATGACGGCCTCGCTTGCCTTGCGCACGTCCGGAAACCGCGCAGTTGCGACGGTCGTCGGGATGACCGGTGCGAGGCGGATGGTCACCTCCGTGACGATGCCGAGCGTGCCCTCCGCGCCTACGAACAGCTTCGTGGTGTCAAATCCGGCCGACGACTTGCGTGAGCGGCGCCTCGTTTTGATCACCTCCCCAGATGGGAGCACGACCGTCTGTCGCAAGTTCAGCACCCGCGCGTCCCGTCGACAAAATGGGGGCTGACCGCGTTCAGGAACCATTCGCCCTTCGCCGTACCGTACCGCACCGCATTGGCTGTTGGGAGGAGAGGATTCAGTACAGGCCGAGAAGGGTAAGTTTTTGGTGGTACGGTACTGACTTCCGGAGCAGCCAGTACTTAGCATACCGCCAATAGTTGCAGTAGGGCCAGGGTCGAGCTGCGCACTCGCAATTAAAAATAGGAGATCACGAGTACGTGTATCGTCTCGCACGCACGGGAAAGAATAACGGGATTCCTTTCTCTTTCAAGGTTTGGTTGATCTCCATCCAGCCGACTCCTGGCTGGCAAATGAGGTCCGAGTCTTCCTCTGCGAAGACGGAACAAAATTAGATACTCGACAGAAGGAGACGGGGAACGCACCGTGAATAGAAATTATCTTGTCCATTTCTGACATGTCGACGCAGATCCCTCCGCCCCTCCACTAATGCAGCAAGAGTACGTGTCCATCGATTATCCTGCACGCGACGGACGAGGGGCAAGTACGTACGCCCGTAAAGTGGCCTTCGAGGCTCGTCCCGCCAGAGTAGGGAAACGATAGGCATGCGATACTTCCGCGCGACGTTGACGATTTTCACGACATCTTCTGTCGAACTCGGGTACACCACGACGCTATGTGGGAGCCCTGAGGTACAGTTAATATCGTTTGGCTCGACAATCCAGGAAAAAGCACACGAACCGGGTGATGAGAATTTGGCGAGAACCCGTGCGCCTCCAGCTGGTCCCGCGCCGTCGTCACCGCCTCCCCCGCAAGCGACGCCTTGAGCTCGTCGATCGCCCGCACAAAGTCCCCAGGGGTACCGTAGATCGGCTTTGCTGGCAATGGAGATGGAGATACCAGCGCTCTTGAGGGTCGCCCCCTCCACGTTGACACCGTTCGAACGTGTGCCAACATAATATCCGCCGAGGCCAAGAAAGGCGCCGCCTAGCGCGAGCGCGAGCACGGTCCGGGACGAAGAGGCCACAGAGCTCTGTGCTAGTGGATCGCCGCTGATCGCTGTGGTAAGTGGGCGCAAGTGATGGGGAATTCGCAGCCGTGGCGGTCTGCCACTGAACCAACAAGCCCTCCGTGGAAGTGGCATGAGGAGGAACGCACGTGTTGGGCCAACATGATGACCAGATGACTTCTCGCGTTATCTCCATTCGTTAAGAACCGCGGTCGAGTTTAGTTCGATCCACTACGGATTCTCTCCTTCTTTTCTTCTCCTTCCTGTCTCGACGTGCGACCCCCCGGCCCTCAAACGCAACTGAGCTTTGCTTGAGCTTGATATCAAGTTACTAGCAGAACGTTATGCCTAAACCTAGACGTACCTCTTACCAAATGAGTATCTTCCCGGATCAAGTGGCGATCTAGGGCGTTCCATTCAGGCTTGGGCCGAGGATCGAAGTCGCCTTCACTTGTGCATTCGAGCTCAAGTTGCAGGCTGGTCTTCAGGTACCAAACTGGTTGATATGGTGCAGACCTGGGTGCTCAGCGGCCACCGCCTGTGACAATTGCCGAATCAGCACCTCTCCATCGTCCTTCCCTTTTCTGTTCACTTTGTTTAGTTGACTTTTATCTGTGTTTCAATTCACGAAGGAGAAAGAATATAAATACCGATATGCTCTCTCTGGGTCTCTTTCCAGGCCCAGACATGTCTTCTTTATTTTCACCCTTCCTGGCACCCAGGTCGCTTTCCAACTTAGCCAGTTCGCGAAAGAGAACAAAATACCATCGTTCGGCATCCTTCTCAGCCTCGCCGTACTCTACATGGCCCACTTTGTCACCAGTCCCTATCGGAAGCTACCCCCAGGGCCGCGGGGTTACCCGATTATAGGAAACGTCCTCGAGTTGCGGTCCAAGCAATGGCTCAAGTTCACAGAATGGCGAAAGCAGTACGGTCAGTGGCTCCCTTCGATCTTTCTTCCCCTCGTTCTTAAATTTATCGATCTAGGCGATCTTATCTATCTTAATGCTTTCGGTCAACCCATGGTCGTCCTCAACTCTCAGAAAGTTGCTGCCGATCTGCTTAATCGACGCGCCGGGATATACGCAGATAGGCCCCGTAATATTGTCGCATCAGACATCATGACAGGTGGTCTCCTCATTGGATTTGTCCAATACAACGACGTGTACGTGCATCTGGTTGTCTCTAGGTCCGTACCGACTTTCATTACCAGCTGGCGTCGGATGCGCAAGGCCGCCCATCACGGCCTCAACAAGGTCGTCGTTAATGATTTCCATAGAATACAAACCAAAGAAGCTCTCATTCTCGCTTCCGATGGACTGAACAAACCTACGGAATGGGGCCACCATCTCCGTCGTGCCGCCACGTCGATGATCATGTCCGTTGTTTATGATCTACCTACCATAAAATCCGGACAAGATCACAATGTCAAGCATGTTAATGACTTCGTCGAGCGTATCACTCGTGCCGCTTACCCAGGAACCTACCTTGTTGAGTACTTCCCCTGGATGCTACATATCCCTAGCAGGTTTGTTCTTTGAATGTGTTGGGTCCTATCTGGCGCCTGACCTAACCAGGTTTGCGGCGTGGAAGCGAGACGCTGAGGCTTGGTACAAACATGACACTGCCATATTCGATGAATTTTTCAACTCCGTTCATGTCAACAACGTACGGATAAAACTCCATTGTTAAATCGTGTCACTTTAATCTTCTTCTGACACAGGCAGACGGAGATTACCGCCCTAGTCTGTGTGCTACATTAATTCGCGATGGGGGTCGACACAAGATGTCCAATCTGGAAAAATCATGGCTGGCTGGAACTATGTAGTACGTATATGTCGGTTCGGCGCATGCGCAATTGACTTGCTAAGTTTATCCCACCCACCAGCGCCGCAGGCACAGACACAACTTCCGCTGTGATGACTTGGTGGACTCTCGCGATGCTTGCGTACCCCGAGACCCAAGCCAGAGCACAGGCAGAACTCGACGCAGTCGTAGGCCGCGCACGTTTACCAACATTTGCGGACTACCCTCACCTCCCTTACATCCGTGCTATGGTCAAAGAAGCCCTACGCTGGCGCGCTGTCGACCCAGTTGGGCTGCCTCATCGGTCCCTTGAAGACGACTGGTACGAAGGGATGTTCATTCCGAAAGGCACGATCTGCATCGCCAACGTTTGGCACCTGAACCTCGACCCGGATATCTACGGCGAAGATGCGGCACACTTCAACCCTGCGAGACATCTCAACGCCAATGGAGAAATTGCCCCGGGCCCACCAGACGCAAAGGAAGAGGGCCACTTTACTTATGGCTTTGGTCGCAGATCGTGTGTCGGCCGTCATGTGGCGAACAATTCGCTATTCATCAACATTGCAACTGTGCTTTGGGCGCTCAAACTCGAGCGAAAGAAGGACGCCATAGGCCAACTGCTTCCCTTGGATGTGGACGGCACGGTGGAAACAAGTCTTGTCATGTGAGTACGACTCACCACGCGACCCCGAAGCAAGAATAACAAGACGCCCTTGCCAGTCACCCAGTCCCCTATGAATGTGACATCACGCCACGTTTCCCGGAAGCTCCCTCGCTCCTCGCACAGGAGATGGAGCTCCACGGTGACGATATGTGGGCGTAGTTCATTTCGTAGGAATAGTATACAGTCCCCGACCCTGATGGAGGATCCCTCAATTCAGGCTTCGCACTTGAGGTAATACGAAGCTTTACGACAACTTGACTATCAGCTCGTTTCTTGATATACCAACTAATCTGGTTACGACGAACTCTAAGCTCGATCTCCTGTACTCCAGTTCTTCTTCTTCGAATCCGATTCCTCCTTTGTGAATAATTGCTCCGCAAGCCGATTGCTTGCACTCGCTTTTGAACCGAACTCGAGCCCGAACGATTTCCGACACGTGAGATATAGACATGGAATCGTTTGAATTCATGCTCTGGAAACGAAAGTCTGTCTATTTGGAAATCACTGTAATATAGCCAGATACAACACAAGCAAGGACACAAGATATTTCTACGAGTTTATGGATCATATGGACGTTCTTTAACAAATATGGTTCAGTCGCATACATTTAGTCAGCACTGACTAGGAAGAGCCATCATTGGCGTTATCGTTTCGGTGGACTTCGGGAACAAAGTCACCATTCTGTGCTCCTGTGTTTCTGGTCCCTTCGTCCCAAAGTATCTCTCCGCCTCGAACGACCAACAGTCGTGCCCGCGCATCCAGTAACCCACTCCCTCAACGAAGGCAGAGACAACGGGATCCATTTCGGGACCCCATGAAGGTATCTTCCGGTGTTGCTCTAGGCTCTTGGCTAGTTTTGTTTCGTTGAACTCCGTGTACCAGTCCAGCGCCCCGTTCAAGTCCACACCTTTTTCGTTCATAACGACAGTGAGGAGGTTGTGGGCAGCGTGTCCCGGTGCAGCTTGCTCGATGTTATAAGAATATAAATCCTAGTTCAAGTTTCGCAAGGTCAGACCGGGCCACACGGCCAAGAGCGGTACTAGATACGCACGTTTGTGAGACAAAGGGGATATACGATCAGGTCAAGAAAAGTCGTCATCGCAGGATGCGTCATGACTTCGTCAGGGATGTCGAAGCTCATCTCTAGGGGAAAGAGTGTACAATATGCGGCCGAGGCGCGCACCCTGAGGTCAAGGTAGTCTGTGATCCCACGAATGCGTCCCTGGTCTCGATCGGCAGCCTCTTCAACTACTGCGTAGACATATGCATCGAATGATTTGAGGAGTCGTCTCTGAGCGGAATCGCTCGAGACCTTGATCGCATGAAGCCAGAATCTATAAATACGGTTAGTCATGAATGATGACCGCAAGACAGTGCGAGCACTGCCGGACTCTGAGAACCCGAAGGTAGACCTACTGTTTTGCAATTTCTCCAGGTTTCGGCTCGCCTTTTGGACGCTCCTTGTGCGGATTTCTGAGAGCATCCATGACCGCACCTGCGCAGACACGGACTCCAGCTTCGTCCAGTTTGTCGGTGTACTCGTCGTAAATGAAAAAGACTGCCATTAATTTACAGGCAACGAGGAGACACTCTGGTAGGAACTTGTCAGGATGTCCGCACTGACCCGCAGAACATAGACAGTAAACCTTTATCAAGTAAAGGATATCCGAGCGAAGCGAGAAGCGCTACATGTCTGTGAGGTTAATAATCAAACTTGTAATAAGTGCCCACCCACCAAAATTGCATCGGTCGAATAATTTCTGTGACTTGGTATCAAGGGCCTCAAACGCGTGGACCCACTCGTCGAACTGGGCCTTTACCTCTGCGTAGTGCTCGTTCAAGACTCTGGGCCAGGGCCACTGAGCAAGTAGGTTAGGGAGACGAAATTGGGGGAGTTCTGACATCATTTAGATGAGGAAGTGGGCGTTCGAAGGTCTGGTGAGGCCGCTGTACTGTATGACTGGGATGTAGGGATTTATATACTCCATGACGAATACCCCAACTTGAAGCTACTGTAGCATGAAGGCACGATAAGAATCGTGATGGGTTTTGAAAAACAAAAAAACAAAAAGCAAAAAAAATGGCATGAGATGGCGTGGCATGACCCGTCAGACAGAGTGTTGGTGTTAGTCTAAATCTAGTGGCTACGGCCCGGGATTTTGGATTCTGGTGCACACCGCTAATGGAAGCCGATCTGGACGATTCATCCCAAGATTCATCCAAATTGATTGTGATATTCACAAGAAATACCTCGAGATATTCCAAAGATATTCAGCTTCAAGTCCAGCTTGATATCCAGCGATTGTCAGACAAGTTTCAGTTTTCAGCCTAACTTAAACGATTTACTAACGGCTGCTTTCAATTCATGCCCTGATTCATGCTGGTTACCATCCAATTCTATTACCTACTGAAAATCACGAGTCCTATAACTACGTAAAATGCGTCACCGACTAGATGTTGCAAGGATGACCAGAAATACAGTAACAGACGAAAATCATCCCAAGATACCAGTATTATGCGGAAACTTGATCGGTTCAAGTTGGCGTGAAATCTGTGCACTCTCTGCCACCTCTCTGCCACACGCACTGGCAAGACCTGTTTGAACGACTCCAATGTGTACAGTATCCCCTCAGGCTCGCCTCTACTCCCCCAGTGTGCCCGAGTTATGTCACCTTTCCATTGTTTGTTGGGATGCTTTTTTTTCTTTCTTCTTCTTCCCCTGACTCTCCCAACGTGCTAATATTGCCCTTCTTTGTAGGAGCTGTCACCGCAGCTACCGCCGTTGTGCCCAAGCTGCGCCTGGGCCATCCAAGATGACTACTACCACGGCAACCACCGCCATCCACGGCCGGGCACTCGAGCCACCTCTGAGTCACCACTGTTACCTTGTCCCTTGGCTCCTATATCTAGTTTTCACTCTGTTCGCAGGCATGCAAGCTACCACGACTACAACCATGATGGTCATGAAGATGCGGCTGACGATGAATTAGGCTTCGGCCCAGTCTCGTTTAGAGACTTTATTTGCTTTTCACTTCTCATTCAAGCCAACTTTGCCTTTCCAGCACGTAAGAAGGACGTCCACGACTACGGACATGGCAACGGTATCATTGTGGTCTCCCTCCTTCATGCTCACCCAGGCCTACGCTTGTGAACGCGACCAAGCTTTTTTTCTTTTCCCGCCAGGGTCGTAGAACCCAAGCGCTTCAAGGCTCACAAGTCCCTACTACCACCTCCACATGCAAGCCCAACTATGCCATCACGACACACAAGTCCTGCCACGACTCCACTCCGCTGCAACACCACCTCAACTTGAGCAGGGTGCGCAAGTTCCACCACAACGCAAGCGATGACGACGGCGGCAAGGCGGTGACGACAACGATGATATTCCGACCACGACAATGTAAGGCGGCCAAGACAAAGATTATGACAGCAAGGTGGCAACGACGCGAATTACGATGACGATGCGCCGCCGCCGACTGCGACCACAACAGAGCGACCATGAGTCCGCTTCGGCGGCAGCTACCAAGCTTCCTCAACACCAAGTCGCCGCGACGCTACCCCATGGCAGCATGCGAGCACTTGCCGTACCCCACGTCTGCCACCGCCTTGCAGCGTGCGAACACCGATTTAGGTTTTGGTAGTTAGTTGGCCTATAATCGCTTTTTGTAATATATTATTTTATTGGATCAACCTAAAAGAGCGCTGAGCTTGAAAGCCATCCAAAGAATATCGGAAGTAATTATAATTATCCAACGAACAAGACAGACTTTCAGTCAAGATCGATACTGATTTACGTCCAGTGGTTTCCATCCAAAGTCCTTGCAAAAGTGGCTACTGGTATCAAGACTGATATTCGTTCTGAGATCGGCTAGTGAGTCGTTTTTGGTTAGACTAATTTCCCTCAAACCTTGGATTCTTTTACAGTAACTCTATTTCATCCTACGTGATATTGACAATCATGCTCGATTTACTGCCCCTCGCGACGTCAGTGGTCTTCAGGACCAGGAGGGGCCATCGAAGAGCTCGGATAATTCTCGTCTTGATTCTCGTGGGAAAGCGAGAAATTTCGAAATGTTATTCGTCCTATCATGTAAGAATTAATTTGATTCTCAAATAGTACGTATTTCAGGATGAATTTCGCTGGAATTTCATCCTATTTTTCGTGCAGTGGTGTGTTCGTATTGCTCCAGATATGGCGCTTCAATTAGCATACGATGCAGGAGCGTTGAACATAGAGCCACTTCTAGGCTCAATCTTTCCGAACTGCGCCGAACAATGCGCACTGGCAGTGCCTCTCTAGCTTTGTCTCTAGCACCTGCCAGTGCTGTATGCACCTGTCTAACGCCATGTATCTGTCATGTCCGGCCTGACAGGATCCGAGATGATCTCGCTTCAATGGGAGCAAGCAAGCGAGAGTGCGCGCTGTGGTTGGCGATCGAGTGTACTGTACTTCTGCTCCGAGAACGCTGGTATACGCCGCAACATACTCCAGAATACCGTCGCTCACACCAACGCTGCACTTCCCTCCTTGCTTCCACGCGAATACCGACTCCGATGAGATACTTCTGGTGCTCAGTGCCTTGGTCGGTGGCGTACTATTTCTGCTCCGAGAACATATAGTGTCCCCCTGATCATCGCACCATACTCCCCCGATGCTATTCGCTACCGACTCGGACGAGATACTTCTGGTATGGTTCAAAAAAAGAGAGTGAGATGCTTCTGGTATCGGTGCCTGCTGTGCCTCGTGGTAAGGCTTCAGACTATGCTTCCCCCATCTCAGAGCCTTCTTGCAAACCCTGAGGAAAACATGTACAAACCCAATTGACAACTGGAATGCAAAACGAAATTAAGGAACAAATAATGAAAGGAAAAACAATAATCGGTGGCTCATACTCAAGCCCATGCTCCACACCAAATGGCCTAGGCCGGGATTGAGCGTCGGTAAAAAATCATATTGTGTATCGCATCGTATCACGTCCCACTGCACCGTGGTATGTAAGGTGTCGAAATTTAAAATTCAGGGAAGGGGTTGTAATGGCTGAATGAATCAGTTATAAGGCGGGCGCTGCGGGATTTTTGCGACAAGTCAAAATCGCACGTGGTTGGTAAAATTGACATTGAGCTTGATATATGTACACCTCTGGACATGTCTGGCCCTGTCGGAGACTCGGCACAACAGACAAAGTTTTTTCGAACATGGCGCCAGGGCAAATACATATACCATGCAACATGTGACCCTGTTGCACCGCGTGGCATAGGGAGGACATATAGAACCGGTGCGCTTGCTACTTCGGCAAGGCGCAGATGTTGAGCCAGAGCGAGGATGACCGGACCGCGTTGCACCTTGCTGTATGGCAAGGTCATTCGGAGATAGTAGTGGTGCATCTAGAACATAGTATCGAAGCAAATGCTCCGACCGACCACATGGCAGGCGACCCCGTTGCATCGCGGAGCGCGGGGAGGGTATCTGGACCTAATGCGCTTTCTGCTTCGGGATAACGCCGGAGCTCTGGAACAAGGACCGGGACATTCTGTTGTATCTCGCGGCAATGCAAGATCATCCGGAGATAGCTAGGGTGCATCTCGGATATGTCGCCAGCCCAAATGTACCGAATACAAAACAGCGACTCCGCTGCATTAAGAAAGAGACCGTTTGTTGTTTCAGCACATGCGGATGTTAAGGCCAGAGGTAATAATGGGAAGACCGCGTTGTTTGTCGTAGCGAGGGATGGCCATTCGAAGAAGTTCGTGCTGCTTCTCGAGCATAGTGCCGACGCAAATACCCCGAACACACAGCAAGTGAACCCACCGCACTGTGCAGCAAGGGGAGGGAACACGGAGATGACGCGCTTGTTGTTCCGGAACGGTGCGAATATCTAAGCCGGGAACAATGTAGATAGTCGCTACGAGATGATTGAGAGTCGTCCCTAGAAAATGCAGACAGAATACGTACGGAACAGATAAAGGCGAGGCTAAGAGGGTTTTGCATCCCAAAAAAAAAGAGGCTAAGAGGGTCGACGCGACTTGACACACGCGGCAGGAGACTTGGAATGATAGTTTAGACGTCTCGGATCGCCCAAGCAGGCAAACAAAGAGATAAGAGAGAAGAGGGCTTGTTGTTTTTCGTGCGATTCTCGAGGCCTTATATACATGAGTAGTCGTCGTATATGGAAGTATTGCAAGGTAATCTAAAGTGTTCCGGAACGTGCAAGGCGTGGACGTTGGTTCGCCATGGGGTAGTGTCAACGTTGACGTGGGCGTGGAATGGTTAGAATATAGGGTGGGCCGGTGTACTAGTTTCGAGTGTAGGCCGGAGCTTGTCCATACAACAAGGATGGGGAGGTTCCGTTACATTGCGGCACGTCATTCGGAGAAAGCCGCGCGCGCTACTTCTCGAACACGGCGCCAACACAAATTCACAGATCACGCAACTGGTCCCAATGTACTGTGCGGTATGGGGAGGGCACATGGGCCTGGTGCGCTTTCTACTTGGGCACAGAGCTGGTGTTCAATGTGTTCAATTTCGGAACAACAACTATGGCCAGACCCCATTGCATCTCGCGGTGAGTGAGGATAGCATCTGCAAATAGCCGCGCGCTACTTCCCGAACATGGTGCCGACCCGAATACACCGAATACCAAACAGTAGATCCCCGCTCTACTTGGCAGTGCAGGGAGGGTATCTGCAAATGACGCGTTTACTTACCGTGCAAATACTGGGGCACGAGACAAATATGGACATAGTGGGTTGCTGGTCGAGGTCATTTGGAGATAGCCATGCTAATTCTTGAGCACGGTGCAAATGCAAATACCCGGAACTTGCATCCAGTGACCCCATTTCACTGTACTTGGCACTGTACAGCATGGAGAGGGCATACGGAAGTGATGTGGCGGCATCGACACAAATTCTCAAACCCCTGTGAGTGAGTGCGTGTGCCCCCCAACTTGAAGGTGCCCCATTTTTCTTCCCGTTTCTCTCTCTCCCGTTTCTCTCCTTTCTGCATCTCTCACATAGGAAGTGTGTCCTAGACACGTCAACAAAAACCACGGGTCAGGGAGATTTTGCGCATCGTCTCTGAATATTTGTATTATGTACTGTCACGATTACGAACTTGAAGACGAGAGCAAACTCAAGCCCGCTTCCTTGAGTCTTGTGCAACCCGAATGCCGGTTACCCTTGCATTATGACAGAGCCTCTGTGTTCCCAGTGCACACAGGTCCCAGTCTGAGTCGTCTTTAATTGACCGAGCTCATCCAGATATTTTTTTTTTGGGTTGCTCATCTAGATCTTCTACGTAAAGGTTTCCGTGACTTTGAGGCCTGAGCAGACTTTTTAGAGCCCTAAAAACAACCAATGTGGCTTTACGAACTAAAAACTTCCCATAGACATTGCCCCCGAGGAAACAACTGGCGGATTCGTTCTGCCGGAGGTCCGAGCGGCATCAGTATCCACGTAAAACGCTCGGTCTCGGGCTTGTCTCGTACTTGCCCGGATAATTTTTGGGTGTCCCTCAAGGGAAATGTATATGATGTGCGTGTATGTCTCTTGGTATGTCTGTTGTGATTTTATTCTCCCGAATATCCTTGCGCGTTTCCGTTTTCGTCTGAAGGACCAAGGACGATTTGCTGCCTCTAATAATAAAACGAAAGCGCGACTTGCATTCATTTCGGTATGGTGCCCAACTTACTATACGACTGCCCGAGGTTCTTACAAAGCGTTTCGACTTGTTTTTGAAAATGCCTCTGATCTTGCGTCTGATATTCGTGTCAAGATTAGTGTACTTACCACTTGTGTCTATAAAACAAGCCCGAAATGGGTCTAAGTAGAACCTTGACTCGTAAATCCCCCACGTGCTCAAGCTCAAGAGCGAATCAACTTCTCTCACAATTTGTTCATCCCGCCTAGCATCGCATCTGGCGTGCCTTGGTCACTGGCATAAGCACGTGACCGTCTTTCCTCTCTGGTGCTCCCTTACGTAACCTCGCCAACAACTTTAGATTCTACTAAGGATTCTACAGTTTGTTCAAAAACAAAAAAAGAATTCTATAGGAAAGCCGCACAGCGTCACGGTACAGTTCTGACCTAAAACCGGTCTGCCCCCACCCGACGTGCCATTCTGAGGAACACTTTTTTTTTTTTCCCTACTTGACGAGTCAGCGCCCGAATGAAGTTCCAGAAGTCTCAACTACTAGTATCTGTTTTCCACCGCCACCACAAACGATTACGTCGACCCGAAGACGAGGAGATACAGTACTCTGATACCGACTTTCTTTCCGCCTGCCTCAGCTTCGACTTTGGGCCATTGTTGGATCTTTGGTACCATTTGTGGCCAACTGTGCACCGCCGGGAAGAGGACTCCCAAAGCACGCACGAAGGAAGACCAAGCAGCGCCACAAGAGAGCCCTCCATACGAGGGGCTCCGCGTGGGAGAGCGAGAAGTCCTCTATGTAGACCCATACTACTACACGGTGGCTTAGGCTGTGTCACGGTTGCGGCGGTGCTAATGCTACAATTGAGGGAATATTCTCGCAAAAAGCCGATCCTATTATTTTCCTCCCAAGATCAACGGATCAACGTCACTTCAATGTTTGAGGCAATCCCATGACACGAGATGATTTTTTTTTTTTGGGAAATTCCTTCACCTCATTCACAGAACCTATCCTGGATCAACTCCACCATGGGCAGATGATCAACGTTCAACGACCAGTGCAGTTGTTTCATCTTATACCTTAGTGACCAAACCCACCATGCATCATATCTCGTGGCATGACCCAAGTGGTCCCAGTGTTTGAGAATACAAGTACAACAACAGTAACTACGACGATAACCACCTAATGAACCCTAATGAACTAGAGAAAGCACTGTACCCCCTACAACAAGGGAATTCAAGGAGCGGACGGCGAGCGCACAGCGCCCGTCCAAGAGTAGGGAGTACAGGTGCCTTTTTTTTCTGAATATCCACACATACAGTAACCACAATAGAACGCAACATGGTTGACAACCCTTCCCACGCCACTGACTGAAGTGGGCGGTTCAGTGTGGCGCGGTGCGTTCGGTGAACTCGGAGTGAACTCGCGGGTCAGACCGGGGATGCTGGCGTCGAGGCCGGTGGACGTGGACCCCTTGCAGAGCCACGCCCTCGGCGCTGAGCCGCTGGACGTGGAGGGTCGATGGGCGACGTAGGCTCGGGTGCAGAAGGGAGCGCGATCGCCTTCTTCCGTGCCGGAGGTGGTAGCGTCATGATGTCCGGGCGCGGCCAGTTCCACAGTGGTGGCGGGCCACCGTCGGGCGGCAGTGGGGCGGAGGGAAGGGGTGCAGACCGAAGAGGCATCTGGGAGTTCGCGGAGACAGGGGGAAGGGCCGCGCTGTTTCCACCCCCTCCCGAGGTCGGGCTGGTAGCGGAGGCACCCCACACGGCTTGGATGTGCAGTGGGTAGAGCACCGTCAGGCGCGCGGGTGGTGCTGTGGTCTGTTGCATCGCCGGTTGCGACACGCGGCGGTCGGGGGCGGGGTCTCCGGGGTCCTGATCGGGAACGTGCATTTGTTCGACCTTGTGTACGAAGGAAAGCACCGCCCGCGCGGGGAGTTGGATAGGCCGTCGGGGTTGGGGAGCAGAGATTGGTGCCTGATGTTGGTGGCGAGGGGGTTGAGAGCTCGGGCGATTCCCGAGCTTATGGGCGAGAGAGTGGGAATACCATGGATAGGATCGTACATGCGAGCTCCAGACGGTATAGTCCTGTTTATAATGGAGCACAGCGGAAACCACAAGGGCGACAAGGTAGGTGAACACTGAAAGTGGTATATTAGGAGTTGCAACCGCGAGTCAGCAGGTAACAGTCCTCACAGTTGATGGTACATATCCAGGAGAAGGCTAGTATGAGCTTCGCAGAGGTACAGGAGTCGCCGTCGATGAATTTAGCTGTAAAAGTCTAGGTCATCAGACCATCCTTTCAAGAATCACCGATTGCCTTACCTTGCGGTGTGCACATGTCATGCGGAAGAAAGGCGGTCACAAAGATGACACCGACTAAAACGTAGAACAGACTTGAGTGGGTGTCGTGACGAGGAATGGAGGTAACACGCACTTAGATGTAAGAGCCATAGAAAGTCAATCCAAAGACACTCTACCCAGACACGGCCGGTGATAGCTCGGTGAGAGAAGATGTCGATGAAAACCCTGGACCAGTAAGTCACGCGATAGGTAAATAAGTCAAACGACTCACATAGGGATGACGAGCAGCAAACTGAGAGCGCCGAGAAAGATCATGTAGATATCCACCTGTTGTTGGGCTAGGAATGTCGATTGGTGAGTAAGGTGCTGTTTTGGGCGGATGAGCGAGCTCACTGTGAAGATTGGCATTCTTGGCGATGGGTAGGTTCCAAGCAGCTGCACTGCAGATGATTGCATCGGAGATGACGGTGATAGCTTTGGGAAAATTAGTACGGGGAGGAGTACAAGGAGGATACGGATGGTGAGAAGACAGACCGAAGAGGAAATAGCGGAATAGGTAGAGAAAGAAGGAGAGGGCCATTGGGAGTTCCAGGAGATGGTGCTTTGGTTGTAAAGAGAGTGAGGGCCTGCAGCTTGCGCAGACGAATACTGAGTCGAGCCAATGCCAGTGGCAAGTCAGCACCTGCCAGCATGACACCGCGGCAACCGAAAGACTGGGGATGCTTATGTCATACTCTCACACGGTTCACAATTGAAAACATCATCGGTTTGGTGCCAGACCTTCCCGTTATGGCCGACATCTCCTCCCACAGTTTCGTAATACGAGTCCCGAACCAAGTAAATATCACAGCTCGTGCTGTTCGGCGCATTTTTGTCAATAGCGATGCCATCAAGATGTCAAAACTGTATTCTGGTGACGTTGTCGCTCTCGTTCCTGCCGATGCGGCCGTGTCAGTCCCACCGGGCTCGTCGGAGACCCGTCAACGAAAGGTTTGTATACGCATTTGCCATCCATCTTACAAGCAGATGTCAGACTCTTATCTAGAGTTATCACTATGCGGTGGGGGAAATATGGCCGTCATTAGAATTAGCCGGTGATGGTGAGGCGTCAGGAGGACACCCTGACCTTTTCTTACTTGCGTTGGCAGTGGTGGAGGCCGCAATGACTCTGTTGCTCACTTCTCGCATTTCGGAGGGCTCCAGTGTCGTGATATATCCCCTGAATGCGCAGAATGCTACAATGCGTCCTACGTGGCTGCCCTCCCTCCAGGCTGTGCAGCGTGCCAACACCGTACAGCTTCGTGAGGTTGACGCTAATGGTGCACCGCTGATCACGCCAATCTCCGGGTCTCTAACATTATCGGACAAGGGGAAGCAACGTAATTGGCTTATGCTCCTCGTACGCGAGTCTTTGGGTTCGTGGCCATCACCCCCTACGCGCCGCTTATCATTACTGAGCTGATCTGGACAGTGGCCATCAAATATGTTTTGTCCACACAAATCGTACGAGTTCAATACGAGGGTAGAATGCGGGTTTTCTCTGTTGTTTCTGTAACCGGGGCAACACAAAGCAAGCAGGATATGCCATCTGATGTCTCGGACAGCCTCTCTGCGCTGAGCATGAGCGATGCCCCTTCACTCTACATATTTGACTGGGACACAGCCATCACGATAGAAGATAAGATCCAGGCCTCTGAACCAAAGCCATCACTCGTAATGTGACTTCCACAGACTATGCTCCTCTGTCTGACGGGGATCACAGCTCGACATCGGCGTTTCAGAACAACAAGCGGGTGCTGATGCGTATGCATCAGTTGGCGGTTTAGACGAGCAGATCGCGCAAATTCGCGACCTCATTGAAATACCTCTCCGCCGCCCTGAGTTGTTCCGCCATTTCGGTATACATTCTGATGTGAGACTCCGTATCCCACATGCTCATCTGATAGCAGGTCTCAAACCTCCGCGTGGATTGCTGCTCCACGGTCCACCTGGGACTGGGAAAACACACCTTGCGCGCGCGATCTCAGCTTCCACGGGCTCATCCGTGCTCACAGTCAACGGGCCTGAGCTGACTTCCGCATATCATGGCGAAACAGAGGCGAGTCTGCGACGAGTTTTCGCCGCTGCGCGTGCACGCGAACCTTGCATCATCATCCTCGATGAAGTCGATGCGATTTGTCCGCGCCGCGGTGACGACGCCGGTGGGGAGGTCGAGAAACGCGTTGTCGCCACGCTACTGACCGAGATGGATGGCGTCGATGGCGCGGACGGTGTGCGTGTCGTTGTAGTCGCGACTACGAACCGCCCGAACGCTATTGACCCTGCCCTACGCCGTCCCGGACGCTTCGACCGCGAGATCGAGATAGGTCCGTTCTATTCTCTCGTCCATAGAGTCAGTGTGCTGAAAGAGACGCATGCACCCATGTAGGCGTTCCTGACCTCAATGCGCGCGTCGCGATATTGAATGTGCTACTAGCTAAGACACCGCACTCCATCACGCAGGACGAACTTTACGCGATGGCATCACGCGCACACGGCTACGTCGGCGCGGATCTAGCAGCCGTCGTCCGCGAAGCGGGTACCCTCGCGATCAAGCGATTCCTAGCCTCGGGTCCTGACCCTGCATTCGAATCAGCGTACCTCAAGGCCACGGACCTCGCCGCGGCCCTCCCAACCGTGCGCCCTTCGGCGCTGCGCGCACACGCCATAAGCGCGGCGCCGGTCCGGTTTTCCGACATCGGCGGGCAGGCGAGCGTGATTGCCCGCCTGCGCGAGTGCGTCGAGTGGCCGCTCGTCCACCGCGACGCGCTTGCGCGGCTTGGGGTGCGCGCCCCAAAGGGCGTGCTGTTGTGTGGGCCTCCTGGGTGCAGTAAGACGGTGCTCGCGCGTGCGACGGCCGCGGAGAGCGGCGTAAATTTTGTTGCCGTGCGCGGGCCGGAGGTGAGTCTTCTGCGCTTGGCGATTTTTTTTTTTTTGTCCATCAGTCGTCCGCGCCTGGAAGGATGACGCTTGGAATGTCTGATGCTCCACAGTTGTTGAATAAGTACGTCGGCGAATCAGAGCGCGCAGTGCGAGATATATTTCGCAAGGCCCGTAGCGTGGCTCCTTCCATCATTTTCTTCGTACGTTTATCTCTCTCGCTTCGCAATCACATTCGCGACACCCATGTGATTGTCTGGGAATGTAGGACGAGATTGACGCTCTGGCGACTTCGCGCTCCTCGAGTGGTCCAGATTCCGAGGGTGGTGCGCACGAGGGCGTCTTGTTTAGTCTGTTGAACGAGATGGACGGCGTGGAGGAGCTGGTCGGTGTGACCGTCATTGGTGCCACAAATCGGCCAGAGGCGCTGGTAAGTAGGGTTTTACCACAGTACTTCACCGCGCTTCGCGGGAGTCTTCATTTTGATGTCCATTTAATCCTCGGGTCAGGACTCGGCGTTGATGCGCCCTGGAAGACTCGATCGCATCTTATATGTTGGTCCACCGGATTTCGCAGGCCGTATTGACATTCTCCGCATTCGCACGCGTGACATGTCCGTTGATCCTGCTCTCGACCTCGATGCACTTGCTGCTCTTGTATGTCCAACTCTCCCACTTTTTTTCCCTTCTTCAGTTCGATCCCACTCACAATTGGTGTTGATTTAATAGACGAGCGGATGTTCTGGCGCAGAAATCGCGGCTATGTGCCAGGAAGCCGCCTTGATCGCCATGCGAGAGGATATCAACGCGCTATATGTGAGCTCTGCCTTTCTCTAACTTTAGCCCATGCTTTTGAAATCGTGTAGGTTCCGCACCATGCGTTCGTCGCAGCCGCGAAAGCCCTCAAGCGACAGATCACCCCTGAGGTGCTGCAGAAGTTCGAGCGCTGGAGGGACGAGCACAATGTGAGCACAGTGGCATAAGCCCCACGGTTCGCCGTGCCTCCCACGATTTGGGGATGGGGGGGGCAGCGCACTCACCAAGTCGGAGACGAACCGATCTCCGCCAACGACCGTGCGCGGGCGCAGTTTGTTCGATTCGGAGAAAATTTCCGTATGTAGCAAGCGGAGATAGATCGCTCGCTGTCATGCGTGCATTTCCCAACATTATGGGCTTGCGAGCGGCCGTCAGCGCTAATGATGCGGAATTCCTCTCTCCCCCCCCCAAAGACATAAACCGAGAGCTACTCCACCACGGGCATACCGTCGCGCGGCGCGCGCTTTTTTGTCTCGGCCCGATTTCCGAGTCTCGATCTCTCAGTGCTAGTGAGAAATGTTTTGGGTCCCGTGCCTTCTCGCGAGCGAGGAATGGAGTGCAAATTGTTCGGTGTTGTTCGCTTCGGTGCTTACGGTCTCTCCCCACTTATATGTGAAGAGGATCACGGGCCCGGCTTGCCCCTTCCTTTTCTTCTGCCCGCCCGCCCTCAACATGCTGCGCTTCGTCGTGATCCTCCTTGCCTCCTTTGCCACGCTCGCGTCGTCCAGGGTGATCGACCACGATGTGCTGCAGTGCACGACAAAAGCCTTCACGTCTCCCTGGTCCGAGACGTTCAACAAACTCGTCGGGCTTACCCCGAACTACACCCCGGGAACATTCATCGCGGTAGATTGCACCCAAATACCGAATATGCGGTGCGACGCTATCCCAGCGAATGCAAGGTGAGTCGTCGGTGCATTCTGAGAGCTGCCTGCTCAGTCGATATGCCCTCCCTTCCCCTCTCCATTTCTATTTAGGTGGTACGTCGCACGACTCGCAACTTTTATCGCATGGACTCACTCTGTTAACTCACTTCTAGTAAGAGAAAATATTGCGTGTGCTGCGAGGAAGTTATTACGGGTGAGCTGCACTTCCCCACGCACCTCACGCGTTGACCGAATCGACATCGTTGCAGGGCATATCCCTGGGCCTGTAGGAGTAGGCTGTAAACGAGTTTTCTCTTGACGAGAGTTCCAACCGAGCATGAAAAAGAAATACCTCAATTCCCCCAAACAATTTCCTATCGAAACAGATAAGCTGTGAGGCAGAGGGGCCTCGTGGAGGGTCGCCTGATCACACGCAGATGCACAAGATACGCACGCTCTCCGTCACAGCAAATGTTTCCCGACGTGTTGTCTTTGATCATCTGCTCGCGGCGGAGTTGACCCGGGATCACTCTTATTCAATCGATTTTGATTTAGCTGGTCATATGATCAGTTTAAACGCTGCGTTCTCCATCTGGAGCGATGTATTGATCTTTCTTTTACGGTCCGGGGTGAGGGCCCCCTCAAGGTGGTAAAGGTCAAAGGCCGGTCTCGGGGTAATCCCAACAACCCTATGCATGATGCCTAAAGCCGGGCAGTAATTCTTCTTTGTTCGCTCCCGGATGGCAAAGCACATCCTGGCCCACAAGTGCGTCTAATCCTCGTGCGTGTATCATCATAATATTCAAGTCATTCGGAAGCATCCCCTCCGCCGAAGCCAAATCGGCTCTGTTCCTACATGATTACATAATCCCGCACAATGTCTTATGTCAGCAAACCAGTCGAAAAGGAACAAGTCGACCTCAAGCTGGCGCACAACTCATTACTGTGCTCCTGAATCACAATACAAGTACTTTATGCATGCTCAAACTCGCCTGGTATTTCCCTTTCGTGACAGGTACCAAAGCACCAATTCAGGATCAAACGAAAGTTAGTTGACGCCTGTGCCGGCCGCCGCGGTCGCTCATCGCACACGCTTTGACTTGTTTCTGATACTCTTCTGATGCGGACTTTACGGGAGGAACGACTTCCATTTGACATACGCGACGTTGGACGGCTGTATGACTTCCTATCGCTGATCTAGAGCTGCTTCTCCCAGGAAGCGTATATAACAGTCCGTTTGCGCAGGTCCTGCAAAGAGGCAGAACACACCATGCGTCTACTCCCCACTGCTATCTTTCTTCTTGGTGCGCTCTACGCGAGTGCACAGCCAGCGGACCAAGGCAAGATCCTGGCGTGTCATACCGTCGAACCAGGTACCACTGCGACCCCAACGCTCGAATCGAATGGCCTCCCGCCGCCCAACGACCCGAGCCTCCTCGTAGGGTTCTTCTGCGAGCCGCTCGCTCCAGGGTTTTCGTGCACTGCGCCTTTTCCTCCAGGGTAAGCATTTTCTCCCAGATCATGCAGTGACGACCGCAGCTGATTGCTATCCCGAATAACAGGCTTGAATGGTAAGACGTCCCCCCGCAGAGTGCTCTCTCTCTCTCTGGCCGAAATGAATCTGCCTGACGCCGTTTACATTAGCTATGCCCCTTATTGCCTCTGCTGTGGCGAGGAGGAACTGATAGGTGAGGAGACTGCAGGTGATTAACGCGCGTCGTGTTTTCTGATCGACTTTTTCCGACAGAGGATTTCACCGGCTTTGTTGGCGTAGATTGTGTGAAGGTCCTTGGTACATGAAATTGCCACCGGCGCAGCGAAGCGAAGGTGAAGCGGCTTCTCCCTTTCGTAGTTTTGTACGATTGTGCCCTCATCGAGTCCGTTCTGTCTCAGTGGGGTCGAGATGATAGATTTGTGTAAGGGGTCGGAGTTTTGAAGAATATTTGCGGTTTCGTCGGTCGTTGTACTTACTGCATTAGCTTGCCAAATATTCCAGTGACTACTTTTCTGGCCGGTGAGATCCGAACCGTTACTCCCGGCTGTGAGAAACTGGTACATAACATAACTAAATGGGACCCCGTGGGCCACACGTCCTGAGGAGCTGGAAGATTTCCCGTTAGTGTAAACGTTGTTGCGGTCCAAGGCCCAAAAACACCTTCAAGTGGCGGCGTTCCCTGACCAGGTATTGATCCCCGACTTTCAAACTTATCGTTCCGGTGTAGATCACAATAAATGTCAAAGCTATCGTCGACATGACAAAGAGCGTAGCTTTTGTATCTCCGGAAGCGCCTGCAGGGCAGCGTGTAAGACTTCATAAAGCGCAGAAACTTCGCAGAAGAACTTGATAGAAACTACAAAAGGAGCGCCGCGAAAAACAAGGCAGCGGACCTAGAAAAAGTCCATCGATCCGAGCTCTCTAGTAGGATTACTCAAGTAGCAAATTCTCTGGAGAATCCTTTATATAGCAGTAAGTGGCATGAAAAGCAAATTATACTTGGGCTTTGTCTATTCTTGACCTTGTGGAAACGCCACCTAGCCTGAGACCGATATGCGCAACAGGCGCACTACGCGTCCCCCAGCTGACTTGCAGTTGTCAATTAAACACGACCCCGTGCCTTTTTTTCTAAAAATAGCTACACTTTTTCCACGTGAGCAGTGTGGATGTTGCCATTTCGATTGACAGGCAAGGTCTTTCCTCTGAGAGAGCCTGAGGAAATCGTTTGAAAGAGCATCCAGGCGCGTGAGCGCGCGATCCAGAGCACTAACTTAAAGGGGATCCCCAAGAAAAGGCGGACGCTCATAGTAGTAGATGGAGCTTGAGATACAGTAGTCGATTGACTGGCTTCGCGGTACTGTATGATCAGCGTAAGTTGAATCTTGACATGCTTGACAGTTGGTGGAGCCGCGCTGCAATGTTAGGGCGCTTGCGGCGGAGATCTCCGGGACGAAACCACATGGCAGCTCGGGCATGGCGGGTCCCCCTTACTTTAGAAGTTCAGAAAGGTGGGGATTTTCGACAAGTATTAATTGAAATCCGTGTTGACCAAGAAGTGGGTTGAAGAGTGTCAAGAGAAAGATGAGCGAGGTCCATGAATAGAGTCATCATTCACTTGTGCACACACACACACGTTCATACCCTGCGAATCTGCGCCTTGTTGACCAATCTCTCAAGCACCTCTCCCGTCGCGACTTGGAACTCGGACAAACCCGAGCTCGCCATCGCCCCGCCCTTCTTGACAAGACGACCCTGACTGCGCACAGCAGCACGCATCCGGCGCTCCGCTTCTGGGTCGTCGTCGTCGTCGTCGTCGTCGCCTCTCCCATCCGCACGCACTCTCTGCCGCCGACCAGAGGCGCGTCTCTTCGTGCCTACTGCACCGCGCCCCTTTCCGTGCGCACTCACAGTACTCGGGGCCTCGCGCAGCGCGAACGACTTGGCGAGGTGTCCGAGATGCAGATGCCTGATGTGGAAAATGTGTTTCTCGTCCGAAGGGTGCGTCGCATATGCCCTGAGATGCGATGCGAAGGCCTTGCGTGCCATTTCCGCGTTCTTATTATAGTGGCGCCCGGTGGGGTCAGTACGCTGAAAAAAAGGGGGATGGTGGGTGTCACGTCAACGCACCTCTTTCCGCTGTAGGCACCACCGCTCGAACGCGAGTTGGACCTCAGTCGCGCGGTCTTCGTACTCCTTTCCCTGCCCCCCGAATCCCGTCCGCAGGATCTCTTCCACGGCCACGGCTTCAAAGTGGCCCGCGGTCCCGCTGTCCATGCGGGTTTGTACCCATTCGGCCCATTGCGCCTCGCTCGGTGCGACGATCGCCCACGCCTGGCCCCCACGACCCGCGCGCGCAGTACGGCCCACCCGATGGACATATTCCGTAGCACCGCCCTCAGTTGGGAGGTCGTAT
Source organism: Lactarius indigo (assembly GCA_025766275.1). Lineage (NCBI taxonomy): Eukaryota > Fungi > Basidiomycota > Agaricomycetes > Russulales > Russulaceae > Lactarius > Lactarius indigo. The sequence continues at coordinate 2,567,216 of JAFKAC010000005.1, read as the reverse complement.
TGCACGACGGCGCGCACGCGCGGCAAGTCAAGACCACGCGCGGCGACGCTAGTGCAGAGCAAAATCGACGCTAGAGGGCTGGATTCGGGCGGTTTCTGCGTAGCGGAGAATGTTCGCAGAGACGAGATACGGGTAGCTAGAGGAAGAGAACCATGTAGTCGGAAGATCGATGTCTCTGGGAGTAATGGGGAATGGGCTCCTACACGACCGTCCTCACCCCCGGCCCGTGCTACCGTCTCATCGTCCGAGTCAATACTGCCTCCGTCGCTTTCCAAGTCGCAACCCCCGAGTAAACGCCAGTGGAAGTCCACCGAGTCGGTGCAGCTGAAGAAGACAATGATCTTGAAACCCCGTCGACCACCTGCCTGAGAAAGAATGGACCGAAGCAGGGCGACAAGCGTGACTAGACGCAATTTAAGCGGGACGACGATGTATTTCTGCGACAGCTGCGATGGCGGCGTGAACTTTGGTTCAGCGACGTGTGCTGCGGCGTCCTCGACGGTTTCGGTATTTTGATTGGGTAGATCTACTTCAGTCGCCTTGACGATGATTGGGTTCTGTAGGGCTGTTCCAGCCAAGACTTGGACGTCCTCCCGTAGCGTAGCCGAGCAAAGGATCGTGCGCCGCTTGACGTCCCAGTCCCACCCGCGAACTTCCATGCTCCGGCCCTCTTTCACAGCCTGTAGCGCGAGCTTTCTGCTTCCATCCAGACACGCGAGGATACCCTTGATCGTGTCTGCGAAGCCGAGCTCCATGAGCCGATCGGCTTCGTCAAGCACGAGCCAGCGACACTTGCTGACGTCAAACGAGGACGAATTTTGGAGGTGGTCGAGCAGTCGGCCTGGCGTCGCGACCAAGATGGGTACGCCCTTGCGAAGGCGGGCCTTCTCGTGTCCGCGCGTCGCCCCTCCCGTCAGGAGCCCCGAGACTAGCCAGCGAGTGAGCCGCGTATCATTCGTCTCGTCATCGGGCGCTGCGTCTAGCGGACGCAGCCGCAGTTTCAACAGCACATCGAGGACGTCCGATATCTGCTTGGCGAGCTCACGCGTGGGAGCGACGACGAGCGCGAGAGTGCCGATCGAGCGGTCGATATATGAGTTCGTGCTCAAGGGTAGGAGGTCATGGAGAATCGGGAGGAGGTACGAAAGCGTTTTTCCCGAGCCCGTCTGGGACTGGATGAACGCATCTCGTGGAGAGGTGGAGTCGTCTCGTGGTAATAGTGCTAAGAGCGATGCACGCTGTATCGAAGTAGGTTTTGAAATATCCATTTTGGCTGTTAGGTGCGTCGTGATGAGGGGATTCAGGCCGAGCCCGGTAAATGTTGAGGAGTCGGTAAGAGGGGCATTGCTTGGCTTGCTAGGGCCCTTCAGTGCAGGCGTTATTGGCCTCTTTTCGACTTTTGGATTGTAGGAGAATAGGGAGGATATGATCTGCGTGGGCTGGCGAGGCTTAGGGTGCCCTTGTACTGCAGCCACGGACGTAACTGGTGGATCGCCCGAGTCTTTCCGAGGCCGCTTCGGCGGTCTCTTGTCTTCCTCTACGTTCGAACGAGAATCTGCACGCGAGGCATTTTGGGTACGCGCCTTGCGCTTTTCGACCCTCTTTGACTTTAGCCTACATGTGGTAAGCACGACTTATTGGTTCCCAAATTACACCCAACGCACCTATCGGTCCATCGACCACTTTTCCTCGCTGACGACCTCCTCGAAGGTCCTTCTTCCAGTGCAAGATTCAGTACCAAAGCGTCGTCCATTCAAAATCCATTTGATGAGCCCCGATGCCGATCAACGTAAAACTGGACAGCACGTGCTAAATGATTACATAAACTTCAACTTGAATTTAGCATTCTATTTTTAGAACCCTCAGCTGGCCTTTCTCTTCGGAGAAGGGTTTTCGGTCTGCCGCTGGCTTCAGAACGGGATCTTTGTTTGTTGTACAGTACCTAATAGGCCCTTGTGCTACTTCGTCAGGACGCCTCACATGAGCACCAGGGGCTAGTACTATGACCAAATTCGAGTATTGATATTCACAACACGCCCCAACATTTATCTGGTTAATCACCAACCACATGGCCCTCCTTGCATCATGACCTTCTCCCGACAGGGCCCCGAGTCCTCCACATTGCTCAGAACCTTCTCCGCACGAAGAACTGGCCGTCCTATGAGGCTCCAGTTGTTTATCACTCACAAAAAAACTACCTTTCCTCTAGATGCCACCCTTGCCGTAATCGATTGTGCCACGCCATCCGAAAGCCCGTCCTTGCGTTACGGCCCTATGGTACACACTGGAGACGATAGGCTTTCCATCCTACACTTCCGATTTGGTTGCGCGAGGAGCATAGGGATGCGACAACGGCCCGGGCTCTCATGCGAGCGACATCCACCAGAGCTGATGAACGGGATAAACTCTTATGACGGTGCTGATTCTCATGGAATTTGTATTATAGTGCGCAGCCAGTCCCTTCCGCGCGCATTCATTGATAACCCCCACGAGGGATTCACTGATTTTGTCATGAATCGGGTTTCTGTCGAACAAGGGGCCGATAGTCCGGGTGCTTCAGGATGGTAACGTTTCCCACGTCCTGCATTCGTTGACGTTTGCCAGAAGTGGGTCGTGCTAAAAATAACTTGGAAGCGTGCCTCTTGTGCCTATTACCGTGGCCGGATAGCAAAGAGTCGAGTCTTGTGTGGGCCTTGATTATTATAGGCTTGATTCGTAAGCATTGGGCTGTTGACCCCTCACTCGACCCCGAGCTTTCAAGTTTTATTTCCATCCTGGATCGCGTGCGCACGTGTTTCTTCCTTCTAATTCATCGACGCCGTATCTGAGAGGGATTCTTTCCATCGACTGTGGGCTACCTTTTGGCTGGACGATAAACCCCAGTTCTCTTAACGAAACTTTCCGATAATGTCACTAGCTCAGACCACAGGCGTCAGCATCCCGCATTCTGTATCTGAGACTGACAACATTCTCCGCTTTTTCGGTCGATATTCTCTAGTTTTCTCTCATGACCACGAGCTACGCATTCTCATTTCATGTTTCGTGCACCGGATCGGGATATACCACATGAAGTCGATGCTTCTCTTCCTACACACCCTCATCACAAACTCGTTCGTCGTGCCATGTGCCATCGTAAACACGCGCTTCGCAATTTCCCTCGAGCAGCGTCGTGCGGTGCTCCATGTGAAAACATTGGTCCTGACCTGCGCCCTCCGAGCTTGAGTGTTCCGACCTATAAAAGCCCATCAAGCATCCTCAACAATTTCGCTGTGATCCAGTTGCGATTCACTCACTCCTGCCCTCTTCAAACCCACCCCCCCTCTTCTCTCAACTCTCAACTCGAAGCCATGTTCCCGACTGCATCTCTCACCGCTTTCCTCTTCTTGGCCGTCAGCGTCGCGGCGAACCCCATCGTCGTTCGCAAGCCATCCGTCTCGTTGTCCTTCGCTCGGCACCTCAACGTCACCGGCACCCACGACCTCGTCCAAAAGGATCAGGCCCGCGCAAAGAATTTCGTTGCTGTCAGCAAAGCAAAGCAAAGCGGCACAGCGAGCTCCAGCGCAGTCGTCAGCGTCGGTGTGACGAACGTCGGCGTCGTTTACGAGGCCAGCGTCGGCGTCGGCAGCCCCGCCACCACTTGTGAGTGTACGCCCGCTTCATTTTGCGGCCTAGGTTCTGAGATTCGCTTTTTAGACAATCTCCTCATTGACACCGGAAGCTCGAATACCTGGGTAGGAGCCGGAAAGGCCTATGTCCGGACGAGCACCAGTGTACAGACAAGTGACAGAGTGGTAAGTATCGCGCGTCTTCCGAACCTGTAGTCCCCCCCCCGTCAACTAATTCTCATCTTCCAGTCTGTGACATATGGATCTGGGTCGTTCTCTGGTGGGTTTCTCTCTCTATGAGAGTGAATCCTTTCTATATGCTCACCCACCCCTCCTTTCTTAGGAACCGAGTTCCGGGATACTGTCACGATTGGCCCTGGGCTTGTCATTCCCAACCAGTCGATAGGCGTTGCCTCAACCTCCACTGGCTTCGATGGCTTCGATGGAATCCTCGGGTGTGTGCAAAGCTTGTCGTTTCAACCCCCGCGCTGACAATTCATTCCATAGCATTGGACCCGTCGACTTGACGCTTGGTACCTTGTCCCCAGACTCAAATACGCCCATCCCCACGGTCACGGACAACCTGTTCAGCCAGGGAACAATCACATCTGATATCGTCTCCGTGTCTTTTGAGCCCACGACCACGACATCTGTAAAGAATGGCGAGTTGACGTTCGGCGGTACCGACTCTACCAAGTTCACTGGAACTCTCACATTCAGGTGAGCACGTGTGATCACTGAGCTCTAACTCTGGGGTCTGAATACTTACGCGGAATTGGACAGCCCCGGCACGGGAACCTTCCCCGCCAGCGAATTCTGGGGTATCAACGAGTCCATCCGGTACGGTGCTTCTACCACCATCCTCTCGAACACTGCTGGTATTGTCGACACCGGAACCACCCTCATCCTGATCGCCACCGGTAAGTAGCCCCCGCCACGTTTCTCTTAACCAGATCCCGCGTCACGAACCAACGACACTCACGCAGACGCATTCAATCGCTACAAATCCGCGACCGGTGGGGTCAATGACGCCAACACGGGCTTGCTCAGGATCACCTCGACTCAGTTTGCCAACCTGCAGTCGCTCTTCTTCACGACCGGCGGCAGGGCATTCGAGCTCACCGCGAACGCGCAGATCTGGCCACGTGCACTCAACACGTTCATCGGCGGCACTGCAGGCAGCATCTACCTGGTCGTCAACGACATCGGCTCCAACACGGGTTCGGGCCTCGACTTTATCAACGGCTACACCTTCCTCGAGCGGTTCTATTCCGTCTTTGATACTACCAACAACCGCGTTGGCTTCGCCACCACCTCGTTCACCACGGCCACAACCAACTAAAGGGGATAGATTTGGTAGAGGCGGCCGCTACTTCAGATCCGCAGTATCTGGACAGGGTTGCGAAAAAAAAAATGTAATTTTTTTTTTATTGTTCTATTAGCATCTGTAGTAGGCTGCTTCCATCTTTGGGTTTTTCGTGTCTTAAACTTTGGTATAACATTAGCCATTAGCGGTACATAGATCCATTCTACGTGAATGCATTAATGTGATGCTACCCCATAAAGGCTGAGATTGGAGACAAAGTCGTACCGCCCGCTACTGCGCTCTAGTAGCTGGCAACGCAAAAGAACGTCATAGCAAAGAAAGTCCATCAGCCTGCGTCTTTCAAAAGCAAGTGGTATCTGCAAGGACTGCGAAGTATATAAGAAAGATAAAATGAATCTCTTTGGAATACAATAGATGAGTTGTGGTCAAGCAACTGACCGAGAGTGCTACGACCTTGGATGCCAGTGAGTGGCAAGCAGGCGTCAACATGGTCTCCGGAACAGCCGGGCCGTAAAAGGTACGGGATCGGACCTGTAGGCCTCATGGCTTGCTCACTGGCGGGCTTCGCGTTCTCGAAGGGCCTTGTGGCGTCCCTTATCCATTTTTTCGTGGGCTCCTGCCACTGTCGCTACGGAATCGCAAGGCGGGCGTGCTCAGGCCGAGCGAGCAATTGGTCGGTGCGAGAGTCTGCTATTACAGTACTCTCGAATTCCAACCGAAACACTCTGGGATCAACATAAATGGCGACCAATGCCAACTTTCGTTCTCCTTCCTTGGTTTCCCCCTCCCCAAGACACCGACACTACTAGCCGTCCTCCTCGGCCCTGAACCATTCCGCTCTTTTTTGGCCATCTCACTCCCTCCCAGTCCCTACAATGAAGTCTTCCTTTGGCATTTTCTCCTTTAGTATCGTCCTTGCGGGGGTCGCTTTTTCCCGCCCTCTGCCACGCGATGGTGCGCCGAGCGGTGCGTGATCATATTCCGAGAGCATTACCGCCGGAACAATTGACCGTGACTCTTTCAACTCAGATGTCGATATTCTGAACTTTGCGCTCACTCTGGAGCATCTCGAGAATGCGTTCTACACAGAGGGACTCTCCCGATTCACGCCGAAGGATTTCGTAGACGCCGGCTTCCCGGACTGGTCGTATGGCCGTTTCAAGCAGATCGCTGCCCACGAGGCTGCTCACGTCCACTTTTTGGAGGCGACGCTTGGGGACAAGGCCACTAAACCCTGCACGTATAAGTTGTACGTAACTACTCCATGTTTGGCTGTTTGTGGCTGACGCCGGTCCTTTTAGCCCATACGATAATCCAAAGTCGTTTGTCGAGCTCAGCCATGTTCTCGAGACGATCGGCAAGTATCTCGTCCATGGGCTCACTCACACTGTCTCATACTATCCCTTTGACTAGGTGACTCTGCATACATCGGCGCATCCAAGTTCTTTGAGAATAAGGTGCGTTTGCGCTTAGCCGATGACCTGGGTCTCAGCCGGTTGATCGCGGATTCCAGGACTACCTCCTTGCCGCGGCGACGGTGCTCTCGACCGAAGCGCGCCACTCTGCGTGGGTCGATTCTGCGATCAGGAAAGGAAGCGCATGGGGCGGTCCATTCGACGTAAAGGCTGATCAGAACCCCCCAGATCCCGGCCTGCTGCTGACGTCATTTGATTCACGCAGACCCCCCTTGGCCCGAGCCAAGCCTTCACGATCGCATCTGGCTTCATCACCTCCTGCCCTCCCACAAATCCCAAGCTCCCCGCCACCCGGTTTGCGGCGCTCACGCTCCCCGACCCCGCCAGCGCATGGCCGGGCTCGACGACGCCGATCTCGTTCAGTACCCCCGGGAACATTGATCGCTCTACGAAGCTATACGGCGCGTTCCTGAGCGGCCAGGAGGCGCTGATAGTGCCTCTGTCCGACGATTGGAAGAGCGTCAGCGTTCCTGATGCTCTGCGTGGCACGGTCTATCTCCTCGTCACGACGGACGCGGACGGAGTGGACGACAGCAAGACCATCGCGGGCCCTGCACTGCTAGAGTTCCCGTTCAACGCTGATTCGGGCCTGCAGAGGCTGTCGCCGTAGCGGTTATTTATGGAGCTGAGAGTTTAACGCACGGTGTCTATTTGTGCTCTTTGGCCTCGGTGACCTAGTCACATTACCTACCGGTTATTGCATTACAATGATACATATTCATCCCAAGCTGAACGTGGCGTCTCCCCCTTCTGCTCGAAGCACCCAAGAAGTTTTCTTGGGTGCTTCGAGCAGAAGCAAAGACACTGATAGAAGCTATTGGTGAAATTTCGCTATCTTATCATAGTTGTCCTAAAATATCGACATAAGCATTTTCCGATGGAGGAGCTCGCGTTTTAGACTTTATGGTTACCTTCTCTGCATACGCATTCGCTTCGCATCGCATCTGAGCAAGCCAGAAAGAAGAAATCCCGTGAGGTTCTAAGTCTCGCTAGATATAACGTCGACGCTGCCTGCCGACTGCCGACTTACAGTAAGTGGAAACAACCCAGTGAATGCGACTGCAACAGCATTTGATGGAAAAACTGCGACAGCCCGTCCATTGCATGCACACACCGATGGACTCGGAAGCGATAGGATGCCAGCACATCAAGCAAAGTACTGGCCAATATCAATGATAGTACGCGCAAGAATGGGGACTTTTGTTCGAGAATTCTGGGGTGGAGGAACCATGTTGGCCCGGGGAGGTTGTTGCTGATGTCATATGCTTTTTTATGGTATTCCACAGAGGATAACCGTGACATCGAACAACACCTCTGTACAGTTCCGTGTACCCTTCCGGACAACATCTACTTGAAATGGGCCTACTCTTCGATGCCAATTCCCGCAGATCTCACGAGGCAAACACTGGGACGGGCTCTACGCAAATGCGTATGCGGGTTTCCCGATGGCTTGTATTTGTGTCCTGTGCCACCATGGCACAATTCTGTTCGCTGCAGCTTGGTCGAGTTTGCCGCAATTACTCCCACTGTCTCTCATTTCCACATCCCAGCATTTGATATCACATTCTCTCTAATCCATTCCCTGCTTTTCCTTGGCAATAGTTTGTTTTCAAATGACGACTTTGTTTGGCACTAGTGGCTCGAATCAGGTCATCTAGTCCTCAGTTACAGTGTCTATCAGTGTGAGCAGCCTACAACCCTGGTCCAAATATCTTTCGTCCATAATATCTACGGTACTTTCATTAGCGGAAAGGTACTAATTGCCACGTTCTTGCACTTTGGACGACAGTCATCAGACGAGTTGGACTCAAGTGGTAAGCAGACCGTGATGCAGTGCGATACTGCATATATGCGTCACGATGGTCTACTTTGAATTATCGATCTCTGGTTTGAGACTACGTCTACTCGAATACCAGGTCACTTCAACGAACGTGTGGACACTCGGGCCAGAGACAGTTTCCGTCTGCCAGAGAAATACTGGTGAAGCTCCCTAGTTGCTACTTGACGCGACATATCCTTACCCCAGTAATGTAACGACAACCGTCGGGACTTGCGTTGCTCTAGCCCATCGGCCCTAGCTTTGTCTCCTTGGTTTGTTGCGCAGAGATAGGCCTATGGGCACGTCAGGTGTCGTCTATCTCAGCTAGCATCCACAGAGAGGCGGAGGGACCCACGCCTCACTTAGACTTCTTCGCACAAATGACCGGCATATCCAAGTTGAGATGCGGCCACCTGGTCAGGCAGGTACTGTAGTTTACGAGAATGGCGCAACGATTGCTCTTTTAGTATGGCCTCTCCGATGAGTCGGTTTCATCGTTGCTTTATTGGTTGCCGACGTTCCGGGACGTAGATAGCACGGGCACTAGAACGTCATGCGATGAACCACATTAACTTAAGAGACCACGAGGAAGGTCTCACCATGAGCCAATTGAAAATTGTGCTCTCACACTGCAGTCCCAGATTGGCATTGAACCGTAGTAGTACGAAAGTCTTATCGTAAGGCAGATAGAGCGGGTTGTGCTCTTCTTGCACCGATGGTTGTCACCGGATCGGCCAGAAAATACATGTCCGCGGCGTAATTACCTTCTGGACTCCCGCTGGTGGGGAGCGATGTTCCACGCGCTCCCTCAAGCCAGGACAAGATTGTCTCAACCCACATGAGAGTATAGCAGTCACGAGGTCGTTGCTTTTTTGGCCTTTGTACGTTGGAAGTCTTAGTTTCTGGCGGAGGGCATCCCTTTTTTTGCGTTCGGAGCGCCGCGGCGAGAATCGATATATGTAGGCCAATAGCGATCGATATGCCCTTGAGATCCTAGCGCAAGACGTGAAACGCCTTGCAGTGAACCCGGTCCTTCACCCCAATTTTACAGACAAAGCGGAGTCGGTACTCATGATTTGGCTACAGTACTGTACCTCACAAGCGTCAATGCCAAAGCGTCAAACAACATCAAAATGAGCGGTATTGCTTTAAGTTATTGTTCAGGGTCCGCGAAAACTTGGTCCACATGGGAAAAAGGAAGCTGCCACCGAAAAAAAAAAAAAAAGTTGCCCGCGGCATTAAAAGCCCGCACAACCCACGACACGCGAGGGGCCACGGTTGGTACTCCCACGCGTCACTGCACCTTGACGGTCACGTTCTTGATCTGATACAGTGGGAACGGCCCGGCCTGAAGAACGAACGGTTGTCGTCGTCAGCCGTTACCGCGCCACTCAAAACTTTAAAAAAGGACTGGCACTTACGCCAACGAGCGACAGGTGGGTCACGGCGAGCTGTGCTGTATGGTTGGTCTTGAAAAAGCTCGGCACTGTCACGGTGAAGTTCTGCTGCGGGACGTCCTCGGGCGAGTTGGTCGACGGGTCCGGGAACTGGGGGTTGTAGGAGCCCGCGTAGAGGGTGGTGCCGAGTTCGTCGAACGGCTTTGGGCAGTGACTATTTTTGGGACACTGTAGCAACGAGATCACAATCGCAACTTCCTGGGAGCCCGTCAGGGTGTCCTATGTTCATTTTAAGCGCCCATAGAAGCATAGGTAGAATTTTGGTTTGGATTCGTACGGGACGGTTGACTTGCACCGTGAATTCTTTACCAGGCTTGATGTGCGTGTTGTGGTGTGGATACCCAATCTCGATGGTCTGCGCGAACGCACAGGCGGCGAGCGAGGCGAGACTAAGGAATGACGCGAGCTTCATTGGGTCAAAATGGGCGGGGGGGGGGTATGGTAGACGCGGGAGGAGGTGCAAGCAGCTGGACAGGAGGGAAGATGTCGATAGCGGAGTCCTTTATACTCTGTACGATGTTGGTACTAACCACGGCTAGAGTGTACCCCGTGACCCTTCTCCGAACTCCGAGTTATTATTACTGTAGTACTCGCGAAATGGCGCCTCGGGACTCTCGGCAGAGCGATGGGCGCGATCGCTTGAGATTTCTCCGGGGCGCAAGAATCTGGGGATGGCCAAAGTCAGAAACGTTCGTTAGGAGGAGGACGAATTGCGGTCCACGGTTGGCGCGGGCTCGGCAAGGGTACAGTGCTGTACGTTTTCGTAGTAACTGAGCACGTAGCCCATACGGCAGCAGTGAGATAGGCGCGCAGGAGTTCCACGTTTTCGTGGACCGTTATCCAACCTCCCTGCTCTACCGAACTTGCGCGTGTACCCGCAGTTTTAAACTCGGCCCGCCGAGTCCGTGATGAAATCGGATAAGTCATATGAGATTTCTCCTTCGTTTCGCCGAGCAACTCGGTGCCGCATGCCCTGCATGGTGAGTTCACCCAGAAACCAGCTGGAGTCAGATATGTTTGATTCTCATCACTAGCCTGGGCCTCGGGGTTCTGTCCCCAAATGAATGAACTCTGAATCCATAGTACCGTGATCGTTAGCATTGATCGATGTGAAACGCGACCAGAGAATTGGAAAGTTGAGTGATCCGTGGTCACACTCACTTGCCCAGTTGTGCACGCGCTCACATAGCCACCTTCGATTAGTGGTATGGCCCCCATACTACACTAGTCATTTATCTGGCCCCATCAAACCCCGTGAAGACGCTCGTAGGGCTCCATTCCCGTACCCCTCTCCCACTCGAGCCTGAGGCGGCACATTGGGTTTCAAGTAGGACAGTTTGGGGTTAAAGATGAAAATAGTATAATTGGAGTGAGCGCAGTCTGTGTCGTCATCGTGCGCCTGTGCTTGGTCACGATCTTCATGCTTGATACGTTCTTTGCTCAAGCCATAGCACATGGTCTCCCGATCAGATACACATCTAGACCTATATCTCCCTTCTGTGGTAGCCATTTCATGAGGTCGCAAGTAGACGGCGTAGGGTCGTCCAAATCTATTTCCTAGGTCTCCAAAGTAATACATGGAAAATTCATTCGATAGAGTCGGGACTATATGTTTGCGGGAGAGTGAAAACCAACATGGGGTCCTCGATTCAAAAAAATAAAAAAAATAAAAAAAACATGGGGTCCTCGCACCTCAGGGGCGAGTGGAAAGACTGTGGAAAGGGTTTATGCTTCGGGCTTCAGGTAGCCACTTTATTGACAGATTCAGTAGGTATGGCCAAGGACAGAGCGAGATGGCTATGAGGGGCACGAATGCGGTTTGACGTCCATGTATGGTGTGTCAAGGACACCCGGGCGTGGTAGCGACCACGACATCACAGGCCTACGGCCCGTTCACCCATACAGATTCAGTGTATCTTTTAGCAAAGCTTCAGCGTCCGTAAACCGAGGGATTATCTTGTATTCGAAAGGTCGAGGTTGGCTGTGCCAACTAGTTGTTTAACATCGACCCCATCAGGGGAGCAAGTAAAAAGTTCACGTACCAAGTTGCGCCAGCGTAGACCAGAGTCCGCAAGTCCAACTCACCCCGTGCACCTTCAGCACGCTCGAATCGCATAGCCCAAAGCAGCGTCGCAAAGTCGATTGCGAGCGTCCATTCCGCAACGAACCTACCGGGGCATATCCGCCGCCCAAACCCAAACGACATGTGCCCTTCCTCCCGGCCCGCCACCAGCGCCTTGACCTGGCCATTCTCGTCCAGATACCTAGCCGGGTCATACTCCGTCGCGTTGCTACCATACACCTCCGGGCTGAAGTTGAGCGTGCGCATGTTCTGGAGGCAGATCGTGCCCTTGGGGATGAACGTGCCCTCGTACCAGTCGTCCTCAGTCGAAACATGCGATAAGCCAAAGGGGACCGTAGGCGACCAGCGCAGTGTCTCTTTGACCATCGCGCGGATATATGGGAGAGCGGGAAGGTCGGCAAAGGTCGGTGGACGAGCGCTACCGACCACCTCGTCAAGCTCGGCGTGCGCCTGACTTTGGACCTCGGGGTACGCGAGCATGGCGAGAACCCACCACTGGAGCGTAGTAGAGGTCGTCTCTCCGCCCGCGGTGCTATGGCAGGTCGTGCCTTCAGACTCCCGTGGTGTTTTAGGTAAACGGGTATGGGGGGACCTACAGCATGACACCAACAAGCCAGGCCTGCTCGCGTTCCGACAAGTCATGTTTGCTCTGATTTTGGATCACTGAAGCACCAAAGCTTGGTCGATCGATTCCATTCGCCTGGTGTGTAAAAAAAATTACTATGACCCATTTGCTTTCGGCTCACTACTATTGCAAAAGCTTACCAAGTCATTTGCAACTTTGCCGAGAAGACCTCCAAACATGAGCGAATCTTGGACGAACCAGTACTCTGCATCCCGTTTCCACTTGGCGAACCTAAGTGGCATGTAAGAGGGAGAAAAAAAAACCCCCCATGACTAATGCAACGATATACTTACCTACTTGGAATATATCGCATCCAGGTGAAAAACTCAACCAGACGCGCTCCGGGTTCTGTCTCGTGCAACAAGCGCTCCGTATGTTTTGCGACTCGGACGACAACGGGGTCATCTTCCGAATCCACTGGCGGAAAATGGTAATTGACGGACAGCATAACGGACCACGTGTGCCGTTGGAAATGCTTCCTCAGAGTAGAAGGGTTCTTCATCAGCGAAAGTGCCAACATGAGGGCTTCGCGACCTTGAATAGGGTGGAAGTGTCGAACGGCCGATTTGGAGAATCCTTCCGCAGCGACACGACGGAAGCGGCGCAATCTATAAAATATCAGTGCAAAGGAAAAGGGGAAAAAGGAGTGTTGACGGTATACAGGTCTCCATAGGGCATCAAGGTAAACATCAAGTTCCTTGTTGAGAAATCGCCTGCGGAGATGTAGTGCCGTCGATTGGAATATATGCTGGATCGTTTTTCTAGTAAATCGACGGCGATGCGTGGGCTGTTGATGACGAGGACCCCCCGCCCAAGTGCGCTTACATACATCATCTCACCTGAAAGGAATATGAGCAGGTTTCTGGAGGCATTGGAAAGTGTAGAGTGTCACCGTATTCATCCCTGCGCTGTGATGACATCAACCAATCCCGGTCTCCAATGTGAAGAATGTCGCCGACGATAGGAAGCCCTTTGGGACCTGGTGGAAGATTACGGAAGGCTCTCTGAGCTCGTCTGGCTATGAGCCAGAGTATGAAGCCAAGGAGGGTGGCCACAGCAAGGTGAGTGGTGTAGTCACCGATACTCGCAGACATTGAAGTGATTTCATGAAGAAGATTGCCAGTGGGTGACAATAAATACGAGAGCGGCCCCAAACAGACGGTATACTGAGACCGAGTCTCGAACCGAGTCAACCGAGTCTCGAGCGATTAAGCTCAAGTATATAATGTAAGCTTTACATCATAAGGCACGTTCGCTGCAGCGGTTGCCGTACCGTAGTATGGCATGCCGTGACAGTTCTATGGAAACTTTCCTGCTAAACCGAGATATCGGCCTGAGCTTCGAGCTCGTACTTCCAGTTCGACCACTTGACCAAATGAATGAACTCTGAATCCACACCGCAGTCGTTAGTGTTGATCAATGTGAAATGCGACCGAAGAACTGGAGTGTGATAAGTGATCTAGTGATCGTGGTTACAATCGCTTGCCCAGCTGTACATGAGTTCGTGTAGCCTCTCTGATTAGTAGTATGGTCCTCATGGTCATTTAAGTGGTTCTCCAACCCCTGGGAAGACGGTCGTGGGTTGCATTGCCCTACCCCTCCCCTTTAAGCCGGAGGCGGCACACTGGGATTCAGCTTTGGGGCGCTGAAGATAGGAATGATCTGAACGTGTGTATAATCGGTGTGAGCGCCGCTGCTGTCATCGTTGTGCGGGATTAGTCTTTTTTTGGTCACGATCTTCACAACTTTCTCGTTCCCGACTTGATATGTTCTTTGCTCAAGCCATAGCACATGGTCTCCCAATCATATATACGTCTAAACTTATACCTTCCTTCCTTCTGTGGTGACTATTTCATGAGATCGCAAGAGGGGGGAGTAGCGATCGTCCAGATCTGTTTCACCCAATTGATGTCTAATCCTCTGTGCGAAAAGTCGTCGCGATGGGGATCGTATGGTTTGCATACCTGGACCCTGACGTGGTTGGATCCGCACTGCATGATGTACACCACAGAGCGACTCAGGAAACAACAACGGACAGAGTGGAGTCGAGTGGAGTAACTTATGTCAGAGAAGCAATTGAAACACGTGACCATGCTCCATGCTTGGGACCTTGAATCGGCCATGACCATGACCACTTTCGAGCAGTCAAGCTAGTCAAGGATCAAGCCCCTGGTGCATCCGAATCATACCGCCCGTCTTCAACGGACAATTTAGCTGTTCCAAACAATTAAATCGTCCATTAGAATCCGTGTAACATCATGTCGGGTACAGCCCACCCTACTCACGAGCTGCATCGTGGCGATGTTCCTTATGAAGCACCATTCGTCCGATCCGCCTCGCCAAACGATTCACTGACAACGGCATATGGGGCAGATGAGACGAACTTATCAGACGTAGAGCTCTCCGAAGATTCATTTTCGACCAAGGTGCTTGGTGAATTACGCATTCATGAGAAACGGGAGGAGGAAGAACGCGCCGAAACGCGGCCGCTGATTATGCCACGGCCTCGTCGTGGCGCGGCCTGCAACGGAGACGAGAAAGGTGTGAATAATCCATCGCGGCCATGTGCCTTAAGTCATGGCAGCTGTAACTGATTTGGCTATGTATAAAGCAATGTTTGATCAAGTTATGCGCTCTCTACGGTGGCACGTCGAACAACTTGAGGACCAAGATACGATCGAGACTGCGCTGCAGCGGAGGACAAAGGCTGTTTCAGAAACAGGGCAGTCGGGTAGTGAAATAGACATGATAATGGAGAACATGATGGAACCACAGGGCATGCCACCTTCGAGGTCAAATGGTATGAATGTTGACGGGTCTCCGGCACAGCAGTCGGGACACGGACAGTAGATGAACTTGTGACTACGGACACGTGATCAGATATGAGGTCGCGACAGGCTTGGCGCATTATTTGTTCTTGTTTGGGGAGTGTTCATTTCCCCGGTGCGTGTCAGGGCGTTTCTTGTACCCGAAGTTGCTCTCAACCTCCTTTCACTGCTGTTGTCGGTGTCGTCTCCGCCGGCAACGCTTGGGTGTATCTTCTGGTCTCCGTGTACAATTAGTCTCGTCTTCCATTTACGATGTCTTTAGAACAGCCTCCTTCCAACGCCACTGATATCTTTTCTCTATCCGATCGGGTTCTTGCCGAAAAGCTCAAGTTTGTCAAAGAGGTACATCCCGCCCACCTCGGACCCGATCCGCCACTGACGACTATGACGCATATAACCTCTTAGATTGGTTTTGGGAATTGGGGAAGCGTTTGGTTATGCCAACCGAGAGTACCAGACGGTGCCGACGACACGAAGCTCGCGGTGAAACTTGTGCATCGATCGAAGACGACGACGACCGCGGCCCGCGTTCGATCATTGTTTGTAACTTTCCGTTCCACGTCATTGCGCGTCACTAACCGGTCCTCCACGCAGGTGGAACGAGATGAAGGTGGTCAGGACGTTCAAGAATGACCCACACCCTTCGATCGTGCCCTTCCACTCTTTCATCATCACACCTTCTTACGCACTCATTACCATGTGAGTATATGCTGCTATTCGTATCACCTCCGGTAATATTCGTTCTGATGCGATTTCTCGTTAAAGGGAGTACCTTCCGGAACTTGTACCTGTTGAGGTTCCAGAGCATAGAGCCAAGGAGTGGTTTGGTTCACTCCTCTCCGGCGTCCAATTCCTCCACTCTCGGGGAGTAGTACATAACGACATCAAGTGAGTCGCGGGCTCACGTACCAATCTCGAACAAGAGCTAATGATGTTCCAACATAGACCTGCGAACATCCTCTTATCAGAGAGACAAGTACCTGTCTTGGTTGATTTTGGATTTGCGGAAAAGTATGAAGTGCAGGGAACAAAGGCTTTCAGTTCGAACCTTACGTACGGCACTCCCGAGGTATGTGCCCTTGTTTTATTCTTGCGTATCCACCAACTCGAGGCCGTTTCCAGTACTTATCTCCCGAACGAGCAAGAGGCCTTGCACACGATACTCGCAAGGCAGACATTTGGTCTCTTGGTGTGACATTCTTCGAAATTCTCGTCGGGCGCACACCATTCGAGCATACGGAAGGTGAACAGTTTGCAACAAAAGCCGCATTAGAGGACTATTGGGCACGAACGGTGAGGCCTCTTCGCTGTGCTCTGTTGCTTTACTAAGGATGTTGGGGTAGATGCGCGGAAAGTGGCTGGGCAGTTGGAAGATGTCCAAAGGCATCGAGAAGATGCTGCATCGGATGATCCAACCCAACGCTGATGTCCGATGCACAGCGCCCGAGGCCCTAGGTGATCCATACTGGAACGCCCCGCTACCAACTCCCAAAAAAGTGACAAGTAGCAGGACGCCAGATAAGACAAGGCCGCGTAATGACACCCCAGTTTTGTCAACACCCCAGGTATCTAAGGGTCAGCCACCTAAACGCGAGCGGGTAGCGAAGCGGAACGAGGACAAAGAGAATGCCCCTGTAACTACGCCGAACTCGAAGAAGAATCCCGTTCGGCAGCGGGTACTCTCCGGGACGGGTGGTAAGTTTCCGTTTTTCTGCCGAGTTGGAGAGAGTTAACAATATTTATCCAGTCCTCGGCTTGGCGAAGAAACGCCCCGATGTCAATGCCCACATGCTCACACCCCTACGTCAGAAAGAAAACGTGTCCGCACTCAAGCAGAGATCCCCGAAAGGCCTAGAAAAAGAGAACACTGTTGTCCAACAGGGTCCTACCCTACGGAAACAGCCCACCTCGCGGAGCATAACTCGCAAGCCTTCTGCTTTGGGAGATCGTACGCTGCAGACGCGGAACGCTGAAAACTCACGAACGGGTCCCCTCGACAAAAGCGTCAACGAGACGGATAGAAACACGGGAAGTGTTCGCAATCGTATGCGCGAGTGGGAACTCGAGCGAGCGAGGCTGCGGGAGATGGAGCGCGTTGGCGAGTCTGACAATCAACAAGAGGAAGAACGCCCGGCACCTGTTCGCAAACCGTCAAGGCTCCGGGACAATGCTTCACCTGTACCGGAGTCATCTAGTTCGTCCCTCCTCCTGACGTAGATGTGCGTTGTGTTGTGACCTTCATTTCTACAGACACGCCGCCTTCTCCCGCAAGATCGGATGATCTTTTCGCGCAGACCATGTCTGCGAAACTCTTCAAGCCGATCAAGGAAGCAACCGTGTCACCCACACCATTGCCACCCTCGCCAGGTACGCTTTGTTGACTGCGGTCGCACCTTACCCTTAACCTTGACTATGGTAGCAGACGAAGCGGAGTTGCCGATGCACGAATCATTTACCCGAAATGCATCAGCGAACGAGTCGAATTTAAGCCTCCTCAAGCAGAGCCTGAAGTTCCCGCTAGGTTACTCCCTTTATTCGCAACCAATATGGCGGTATCCCTGATATTTTATTCTAGGCAAGACGGTTGAGTTATACAAGTCCTCTATTGGCCTCATTGGACGTCGCCAAAGTGCAGCCAATTCGAGCTCCCCGCAAGAGCTGAGCGAGCGGCCATCTTGGGAGAGGGAGATTCTTCATGAAGGTAAGGTTTAAATTGTATCGTGTTGTGATCGTTATTTGCTCACGAAACGTCTCATAATAGCAAACTCGTCATTGCCCGCGGTGCAACAGGCTGTTCGGAACCGACGAGTGGGCGCAGACAGTCGGGCTGATCGCATGACTATCTGGCTTCAGAACGTCGAGAGTACGTCTGCTACCTGTCATGCTGGGAAAATCAACTTACGGCAACTGCTGCAGAGGTTGTCACCGATGCTCGGCAAAATTTCGCATCGTCGAATGTCAGCTTGCTTCCTCCACTTCCCGTTGCTCCTGGACCCCAAACTCGCCGGCCGTCTCGTGATCGCTCTCATGAGAACTCGTGCAACTCCGCGAGACCTTCGCGCAAGGCCCCTACTGCCAGTCAGATCTTCCGTCTTGAGGAGGACTCAAGTGCAGACCAGAGCGGCCTTTCGTTGGCAGCCTCTGCGCAGAACGATAGTGCTTCCCAGCTAGAAGGCCCTTCTCGTTCCGCCTTTTCGTTTGACAGTCCGCGGCCGACCCGTCGTGCGACAGTACTCGGCCGCTCGCCGGAGAAATCGCGCAGCTTAGACATCGACGTCGACATGACGCCGTCGAAGCGCAGGGAGAAGTCCAAATCGGCCAACGACCTGAAGCGCCTCATACGTCCTATCTCCAAGGTGCAATTGGAATTGGATAAACGTGAGAGTGACAATTACGACACATTGCCTTTAGTGCTCATTTAATCACGCAGTTGCGGCCAAGTCAAGAAGTCTCTCCACAGTGCTTGATCGGAACCTCTTTACCCCAGATCCTATTACCCCGGCAGATCCAGATACTTCCGAGAGTTCAAGCGATCATGTCTCTCCCCAGAGCCCTGACCGTGACAGCCTTATGGACTCGCCATTCGTTGTGCAACCATATCCTACTCGCAAGCAACTCGTACCGTCTCCAGCCATGGATTCTCCAACCCAACGCCACGTCGAAGGCGTTTACGACCGCTTCCTCATGGCCACCAGCGGTGTGAAGCGCGTCGGCAAAGGTTATCAATCATCCCACGTCAAGCCAGTTTCGTCGAGCGTGGCGTCCTCTTCCTCGTCGAGGAGCCCGGGGAAATTCTTCCACTCAACACGTCGACCGATGCCCCCGCCCGTGTCCAGCGAAGACAAATTCGCTGGTACTGACGTTGATGAGCTCGGGATGATGCAGCCTGGCAGTACGGGCACTGATAGCTCCAACCGGGATGACCGCGCTGGTGCCTCAAATGTAGTCGGTCGCGCGCTCAAGGCACTCGTCACCGGGAAGACGGTGGTGAAGAAACCATCACGCGCGCGTTACTAACAAATTTCCGTCCAACTTAGTTCTCACTTATCATCCATTTCTATCTTTTTCTTCCCCATCTTCATCTCTCTCGGTCTTGTATCCCACTTTCTCATCAGTTGTTTATACCATCATGACACGGCTTGCATCACATTATTTACTATTTTCCTTTCTCCCCCCCCCCCCCCCCCCCCCATCGCTTCCTGCGCTGCGCCGTTTCTCTGTGGATATGGATGGATATGTTTTCCCCTTTGTTATATATTGCTATCGATCTGTCGCGCACGTAGCTAGGATATCACTCACGAGCTGGATGTTCTCTATGTTTTCCACGTTCCCCTCACGCCGCTACACGTCCCCTTACCACCGACCTTCACGCTCCCCGATGCTCTATTCTGCATGTATATAGTCCATCACGATCATTCTAATGAATTGCAACGCTTCTTCTTTCCCTTGAAACAACTGTGAGAAAAAAGGAGATTCACTCCGGTGCGTGGGTGGCACCGTGGTCTGCTGGGTCTGTTTGCCTTTGGAAAGCCTCAGCCACCTCACGCACGCAGTTGCTGCCAACGCTAGGGCTGCACTGCTAGTCACTCAACGGATCATTATCGCGCGAACACAGCTGTTCAAATCGCACTGGAAAGTAGACCGACGGTCTCCCGGTAAAAGTCCAATATGAATATATTCAAGTCAGAACCCGTGTGATTTCAAATGGTACACGCCACCGCAAGAAACAACGACGGGATTATTCCAGAGAGAGGCCAAGGTCCAGAAGGTCGGGAGTACAAAGGGTGAAAGAAAATGTGTACAGGCAAGTAAGCAGATGACGAGGCGTCGTAGGCCAAGGAAAGAAAAGGAGTAGTCCGAATCTGATTTTCTCCCCAAGGTGAAATTGTCGCAGCGTTCATGGAACATGAGGAAAGCCGAAGAGAGCTGCATCTATAGATCGTTAGTTGAGGTTTACAATAGCACCGCCGAGCATAGTGTATGTCATCACCTTCAGAAGGAAGCAGCAGCTGTCCCAGGCCTGGTTGGATGACCTGACTTCGAGAACGCAAGCGAGAACGTGTAAAACATCCGCGGCGTCAGGGATGAACGAGTCAGATCAAGCCACCCCGGGTGTCCAATACCGGTACATCATACAAAGATACCCACGTTGGATATCGTTCGACTTACGTAGATCTGGGGTATCCCAAGCGTCCGTGCTAGCGGAAAGTATTCCTGTTTGCGCGGACGATGGAATTGCGTCATCTCCGTGGTCGAAGTACCGCGAAGAGTCGAAGCCAGGTCCCCTCGGTTCCATCTTCAGCGATTTGCGAAAAAAGAGGCCCGTTTCGCTGGTTGCTCCACCGAAAGGTTCTGGTGCGGTACAAGACCGACAGAGCTTGCTCAAATGGTTCCGGTGCTCGGACTCGGGTCTAATGTGGGCACCCGCACAGGTGAATTCGTTCAAGGTGTTCAGGTTTCACAGGGAAAGTGAAAGGGATACGGCGGTCGGCATACATGTTCGATCGTTCTCCATTTGACCTCGTGCGAGGCAATTTGCCAAACCGACGGTCTTTACTGTAAGAGCGATTTGATGGAACTGTCGAGTTTCCTCCATTCACATTCTCGTTTTTGAGGAAGTACAAGCAGACAAGAGGCGCGGGACCAAGCTGATCGTCCAATCGGTCACTGTAATACACGAGTGCTTCGGATGAGAACACTGCGCAGACCCTCCACGATCAGCTCAAATATGTCGAGTTGGTGAAAATGAGCCTACACTTATAACTTAATATCTCTCTTCTGCTCTAAGGTTTCGTGACCGCGACTGTACATTCCGAGCGCGGCTTCCTCAGAAAAAAAAAAACCTCCATCGTTCTCGTTGAGAAGGAAAATATATAAAGTATGGTATGAGGTGTCGTTCATGGGGGATTTATTGGAAAGCCGCTCGCGGACTCGCCCTGCGTCAGCCAATGTCCAGAGAAACCAGTGACCCGGGAGTTGCAACAAAAAAATGCCTTCTTCTACGAAGAGGTACTTCTCCGTAAAAGAAGGCGCATTTCTGTGGCAAGTACAGATTACACTCAGCAAGACGAATGAATATCCGAGTATGTTTGGGCGGAGACTGAATTCATGGCTATCCCACGCCATGGACAAAGTCAATCGAGAGCGAATGACTATAGCAAGTCGTAAGTGTACGCATGTCGCACGTGTTTGGAGAAGTCCGTGAATCGCAAGATGGGAAGTATGCGAACTGTGGAAGTTCCGACTAGCAATTGCCGCGTCGTGACGACGAGAACAGCCGGCGCAAGAGCCGGCGACTGTAAGGCCTAAGGTTTCAAAGTATTCTCCGTAGGGGTATTAACCACAAACCCGATCACAACCTTGAAGGCTATACAAGCAGCTCAATCCTAGAGATCGTGACTAAAACAAATAGAGCTTAAGATTTGCTCGTGGGCTATGGTCCATGAGGCTTCGAATACGCCATGTGGTATTGACCCGACTTCAGGTTCTCAGCTGGAGTCAATTCATGTCAGTCGATCCGTGGCCAAGTCCGTGGCTCACGGGTTGAATCAACTTGATACCATAGAAACACCCGCAGGTCCACTTCTATTTCTACTCTTACACGGAGATGCGGCACAAACAATCTGCTTCCTAGCCAGGCTCTTTCCAAGCACTCTCTGGGGTCCTTATCTCTCGCCTTCTTAAGCCGGTGACTGGTGACCCTCTCAGGCTGTAATCATGGGCCACCACCGGCTCTCTCGCTGCCCTCTAACCTCACTCACTGTGCTCTCGCAAACCTCGCGACGCCTCTCGCGATACCTACGGTCGACGTATGGACGACGTGGTGTGTGAAGCAAACCTAGAATGCTGTCCCACCTACCTGGGAACACCTCGGTGGCCCTCCTGTCAACACCACAATCGACCTTCATATTACACTCGAGCACGACACCGTGAAAACACCTTCAATTAATCATGCGCTCTACGAGGTCGGCGGCCCAAGGCATCTCTAACACTCTTCTGTATATGCATTTACTTACATGTTCTGCCGCTCCGTTGCAGACGTGGCACACCTGTGAAGTGTGGCGCGACAAGCTCAGCGACCTGCTCCGAGCGGGTCGTTGAGCTTGTCGCGCAGCACCAAGATTCACTATGGCGTTGCCGTCCTCCTTCAACCTCAATGACACACGGCAGCAGCTGATTGACGATTACTAGCATGCCCGGATCTCAAATCGACGAACTGCTCGGACCGATACTTCTTAAACGACAGCAATACAAGACCCTGCTTGGAAGAGTACATGTCACGAGCCGATCGAGACGCCAAGGGTATATCTCACGAATCTACATACAAGCTCTCTGAGTCAAAGCACTACAAACATTCATTTTGACTCCTTAACTTGCAGAGCACAGGAATACGACCCTTCAAGACACGGTGGGATACCTAAACGACATAGGTGGACATAGGATAGATCACCACTCCAGGTCGCAGAGAAACTCGGTCCTCGTCTGTTGCAAGCCTGAGACGTATTGTGTGCTGACCTGCTGGCCCTGACTTCCCCTCGCCCAAGCGCACAACGTGCCTGAAATTCCAACACTTGACACGTCGCTCTGCTACTCCCCACTTGGAGAGGAGAGAATTATCAGAATGAATGTTATGCATTTAATGAGGTGCCACATAGAGTTCTGTGCCCAAAATGTATGAAATGTATTCAAATGGAACACATTGGTGGTCACGGAAGCTTGTTTTTGTGAAACACGGGTGTGCAAAAGAGTTCAATCTCCGCTTGCGACATTTCCGCAGGACTCGCCGTGCCAGCAATCCACCTCAGAGTCACCTCGGTGCGTCTACTACATCGCCTTTCAGTTGAGACCAGCACAAGCTCACAAGAAACATCTTACCGCTCATTCCCTCTCTTTCTAACGCCGACAACATCCGATTTCTCCTGACGCAACTCAGACTGTCTTTCAACCCCCAAGCCCTGGGTCGATGGGTTCAATATATTTCGGAACGGAGACGTGAAGTTGAAAGGTGGTTCCGAGTGTTCGCAAAAAACGCGTAGAGGACGTTTACGGTCCTCTGTGCGTTTTCTGTGAAGACCGGCATCTACCAAGCCAACACCTTCGCCATGAAGGTGTTGGCCTGGCAGATATCGGTGAGTCTGTCAAGGACTTATACTCTGATACACCGATTCGTCGGACATTCTCACCCGCTAAGGTCATCTTTACCGGCGTCAGTGTCCTCATTGTGAGTGATCTCATTTGTCCCCTCCGACACGGTCTTGTAAAATTGGAGAGCCTCTTAGGTTGTTTTGGAAACAAATCGTCTGTTTTGAACGCACAGAAGACTTTCAACATACGCCTTCACCGACGCTCCGATAGACACGATTACAAAGGAATCAGAGTCGAAGTGAGATTATCGTTTGTGGTTCGTTTTCCTGGCTTGTTGATCCTGATAGCTATCCGAAGAAGCTCGTGGGACAGGGTCCAACGGAGGGATATCGGGGGGTGCACATAAAAGGGCCAAGCGGTAATGCACAGGTTCTGGGTCTCCCACAAAGCTCACTACGAACAAAGGAACCTAGAGCCAATGTGAAGGGAGCTTGCGGCGGCGTGAGTAGATCAACACGAAAGTGCAGGACGTCAACACGTCGACGTCCAAGTCAAGACTTTAAAGACAAAATAAACGAAGTCAGCGGATTCGGCATTGTCACAGATGGTACGCAAGGCATGTTATGTACACGAATGCCATTCTGAACGATTATACCCCTAGTAAGAAAGGAGGTACAAAGCTGTACACCAACCGCAAAGGATATGGCGCCACTCTTTGGACACATCTCACACGACCCTGTCCAGCTAAAGCCTGTTCGTCGTAACTCGCGGACGACTCGGGCAACACACCGACACTGCAAATTCGCCTTTTCAAGTGTTTTTTTTTCAAATTCCATCACCACGAGAATAGCATTTGACGACTCGTTACTACCTGGTCGGTCTGCGTTCCTGAAATAGGTTTGTGTGCTGGTGGGACCTGCTGGCTGAGAGGACCGCGAACTTCATGCAGAGAACTCAGACGACGTCACGGAGAACGGGGACTTATTATCGTGCTTCAGAACCCTACCACATATTCCCATCCTCAATCGTTTCACCTCGCTTTCGCACCTACGACACACTGTCCAGCACCACGTCGTGCCACCGGCAGTCGACATCTACCCCGGGTCGCGGAGTACACCCCTGACACCCACACTCACCAAGACCGGGATCTCCTGAGCGCGCGAGCGCAGAGAATGATTCCCGGTTGGGCCATACCACCGCCGCAGATGGAGCTCAATCGGGTGCCTTCGTTTCCCCTGCGAGTCGCGACCTGCGCTTACTTTTTTTTTTTTCTGGTCGCTGAACTCCCTCGATAAAAATAACTGAGTTACAAGAGTTGGATACAGAACTTGTGATTTATGTTCTTTTGGTGCTGGTTTTGTCGCTTTCTATTCGATCTGAGAATTAATGTCTCCTGAGAGCGATGGGTTGCCAGTGGTATTGGCCTCTGTGACTTATTAAATATCGGGTTTCCGCTCATATATACATGGAAAACCCGTTCTAACAGACCAGCTCACCAGCACCTCTCTGGGTTTATGCCCCTTGGGTGCTCAAAACAGTTGGAGTTCGCGTTATTCGCAGTCTGTTTCGCGTTCTCTATCTGAGTCCACAGCAGAAGATCCATTACAAATTGCAATATCTCATCTACGCCCTTATGCGGCCCGTGTAGGCCGTGTAGGTCTTGCCCGAGTCCTTCCAGTCACGGTAGCGCAAGCGGTAGCGTTCTGTGGTTACTTGACCTTTTTTACCCAAAGCTATGACACCACTAGGTAATACAGTACACATGTACCTTTTCTATATCGATACAGATTTACCTGAGTCCTGACTGAGTGAATAATTGAGGATCGAATGCCCATCGGAACAGACCTGCCAGCCCTAACAAACTTACATTACAAACTCGCAGAGCAGACAGTAGCAGTGCCCAACAACTCGAATTAAGTTAGTAACTTACTAATCATATCGAATGACCAATACATTTCACGACAATTGCGCCACATATTGCTCATATGATACGGCTTTCTCTCATCATGGTGGGGCCCACCAGGTGGGTGTGTCCAGGAAGAAGTTAAATAGAAGAGACTACTGGATGCAGTCGTCCCAACACTTCTATCATACAACACACACCACTCAAAAACATATGTCTGGGTACAAGAACTTTGCAGTTGTTGGCGCTGGCGAGATTGGCAGCTTCATCATCTGCCAGCTCCTAACGGACAAGGCCGCAGGAACTGTCAATGATGTTGTTGTCCTTACTCGCCAGGCAAGCCTCACGTCTACCGATCAACCTCACGCACTGATCAACTATTGCAGGGATCTAAAACTACTGTCGACCCCGCCGCCAAGTTGATCCCGGTCGACTATTCGGATAAAGAATCGATCAAGACTGCTTTGGCTGGAGTGGACGTCGTCATCTCTACGATCTCAGGGGCGGCGATTGACGTGCAACCTGGAATTGCCGAAGCTGCGAAGGAGATTGGCGTCAAGCTGTTCATTCCTTCAGAGTTTGCAAGACCATCGGAAGGCGAAACAGAAGGCTACTTGGGTGCAAAGGCCAAAATTCAAGAGCAGTTAAAGGCCATTGGTATTCCGTATACGCTCTTCTACACTGGGGCATTCGCAGATTACGTTTGGGTGTCGTAAGCACTTTCCTTACCGTTTTTTCTTACCGTTGTTCAACTGCAGTGCAGGTACCTAGGCCTCGATGTTGCGAGCGGCAGAGTGTCTGTTGGTGGCGATGGTTCAAATCCGATACCATTTACTTCCAGACCCGACATCGCACGATATCTTTCTTATGTGTTGACGCACCTCCCCGCTGATGAACTGAAGAATCGTTCCTTCACCATAACTGGTGATACCAAGGTGCGTGCAATACTGATTGGGTGTCTCGACTTTGGGCGGTAACATTTTCGAATCAGTCATTCAACGAGATATTCAAAGGATACGAGGCGAAGACCGGGAAGAAATTGGAAGTAACTTACATCCCAGTTTCGGAACTCGATGCGCGACTGGCTTCTAATTCTCAAGACATATCCGCGTACCTGCACAAGCTCTGGGCAACAGGGGATGGGAAGTGGACGAAGACAGATAACCACCTGTACCCCGACTGGAGCCCGTCCCCCGTACTTGATTACCTCCCAGTTGCATGAATCATTTGGCTCGCTGTAATTAATGCTGTGCATATCGAGAACGATGTGACCTCTAGTAATGATAATATGACTCGGAGCCCACTGCCAGTGGTAGTGGACTAAAAGCGGATGTAGTATTCTACAGCCCGGTATACCAACACGCAGACTCGCAGCGAAGACTCTCGAGCCTTTCTGCTTCACCCTAACCATGCGTACTTCCCCCTTCATTCTTGCCCTCGCGGCCTCATTTTCAACGGCTCTTGCGTTTTCCGGGATGAACCCTGTCATTGCATGGTAGTCTAATAGGTAACCATCCTGTCCGACAATGCCTACTTAGCGCCAACGACTAACATATGTGCCACAGAAACGACGCTGTCCCAAGACCATCGGCCGTGGGCCGCGCCGCCGTACTGATGAATTCTGCGACCCCACATTGGGACGACGTATCCGGGCTGATGTTTGGCGACGGCCTCTGCGAGTTCGACGCAGCTCCTGTTGTTCAGAATGGGTAGACACGTTGCTGAATGGCTTCGCTTGCAGTGGGAACTATGCCTTTGCTCCGATAGAACGTCACGTTTCCTATGAAATTGGGCGTAGGTTTTCGCCCTTGCGTCCATCATTTTGCAAAAGTCAAAGTCATTCCGTGGAGGGGCGAAAGCTGTGAATAGCACAACAAAAAAAAAATACTAGTAAAAAGTGGCAAATGACAATGATGGGAGTGTAACCTAGTTCGTCATCGTGAGTAGAGGATGTAAATGAACAACAGACACTGGATATAGAGCGACGGTGGTCACGGCGCGTGGGATGGAACATAAGTGAAAACAAACAATAGGTATCATATCCTGCTATGAGTCCCATTTCGGCGTTAGTCGCAGTCACGCTAGTAAGTTAAGTACTTTCTGTCGTAGGTTTCGCCTTTCAGCCAATCTTTCTGCGGAACGGGTTACCGTACGCTTACCTAGTCCCGTCGGACCCTCAGGCCGATACATGATCCGTAGCAGCGGTCTCCTTCTTGACGCTCGATTTAATACCTGCTGCCTCTGAGTTGATCGTGACGCTTCCTGGCTGGTTGCCCAATATGTTCTCCAGGCCAAGGCGGAAGCCATAGATCTTCTCGTCCCACACGCGCGAGACTTCGTGCCCGTGGATCAACTGGAACGCCTCGATCTCACGCAGGAAATGATTAAGAGCTTTCAGCCGAAGAAGTGATGCCCGGCGCTCGTCCGAACCGCATATGCGTGTCGAATAGGACGCAACGAACGTCGAAGCACCACCAAGGACGGAAATTGCGACCAATTTCTAAGCGATGATGTCAGAAATGGGTTACGCTGAAGGAAGGAGGTGTGGTCCGCACATGTCTACCACTCAATGCACCCCCCAGGGCCACCGCGCCGACAAGAACCTGGCCGGCAATTGTGGCATTGAGGGCCCAGCCTGTCCATTGTGCTGTACGATGCGCACGCGCAAAAAGTCAGCAAAAAGGATCATGGTGGGTGAGAAAACTGAAAACTGGTCTCGTCTCTCACCTGTCTGCGCGGCTTTATTCCGCTCTGCGGTGGCAACGGTGATCATTGGTTGCAATCGATCACCTACCGACTTTTCACGGTACTGGTCGAGGGGGAGGTGCCAGCAGAGGAGTCAGTCAACTAGGAGGAAACAAAAGTGGAGATCGGGGAACGCACAGGGTCTCTACTAGTATCATCACGAGGTTTCCAAGCCGTTTCGCTGCGTGACGAAACAAAGGTGGGGGCGGGAACAGTTGGACCAGTAGTATTTCGTGTTGCGGGCGCAGGTGAAGGCGGTGCAGACACGGGTGCATCCGTTAGGGTTGATGTGCGTGCTGGGTGATGAGTCGGAGGACCTTGAGGGGGAATGGGCGGAGACAGCTGAGAGATCATCGATCATCGTTTTGTACACCGCCGAGTGGAAGAGTTGGAACAAGAATGACACACGGGGGGAGAGGGTCAGTGATGCGGTAGGAATCGAGTGTCACTTGAATAACGAATCTCACCTGTACGGTGACGCCATTTCCGTGTTCTTCAAAGCCAGGGAACATCTCTGCAATCTTGCGGTATGATCCTAGGCGCTTTGCTAATTGCCTTGGGGTCTGTCCGTCGATGTCCGGTACATCCACCTTTGCGCCACGTTCGAGTAAGAGCCGGGTGAGCTCCAGTTTCCCAGAATACAATGCGGCATGCAACGCGGTGGTGAGGCCCCCCGTATCTACGTTCACATCGGCACCGTGGTTGAGTAATAACTGTGCGACCTCAAACTGGTCATATTCCAATGCCGTAATCAGCGGAGTCCGGCCCAACCGGTCCCGGGAGTCGACATCCGCACCGCGCTCCATCAGCAACTTTGCCACCTCGATTTTCCCGTACCTTGATGCTGCATCCAGTGCGGTGGCGTGAAAGGTACTCCTTTCGTTAGCGTCTGTGCCACGGTCAAGTAATGACCGCACAATGTCAAGCTGTCCATTTTGTGAGGCAGTGTACAGCGAGCAGTGCCCATTGCCTAAGGGTGTTACGTCTTCTCCGGATTTCCCTGACGCGTGCACAGCAGTGGGGCCCCTATTTTGCGGTATGATGGTTGACGGAGTCGTATTGACAGCACCATTAATGGAGGTCGGACCCGCCACATGTCCGGATAGGAGGCCACCAACCTTAAGTTTTCCATTGTCGGGCGCCGAGTCCAATGACATCCTATCTCGAATGTTGAAGTCCGCACTACGCCTGAGTAGGAACTTCATAATGTCAAGATAACCTTTACCTGCTGCTGGACGCAACGGGGTCCAGCTTTGGTCGCCACGAAAGTTTAGATCTGCGCCTGCATCAATCAAGAGCCGAGCAACACCCAGATGTCCATTATACAGCGCAATCTGAAGAGGGGTACAGCCATCCTCGTTGGAGTTCAAATCGGCACCCCTGTTGACAAGGTGCCACGAAAACTTGAGTTTTCCGCCAACCGACGCAGGGAATAGAAGGGTCGCTTGGTGGTCGCTTTGCACGTTGACGTCTATGCCATGTTGCATGAGTAATTCTACGATGTCGACATGCCCCCCCCGCGACGCCTCATGCAAAGCAGTCCAGCCTTGGTTGTCACGAGAGTTTACATCTGCACCGTGGTCGATTAAGAACCGAACGACGTCCAGATGTCCGTAGCGTGACGCCGCCTTCAGTGGGGTCCAGCCGTCGTTGTCGGGGAGGTGCACATCTGCGCCATGCTGGATAAGTAGTCGCGAAATCTCGAGTTTCCCGCTTGCCGACGCCATGTGCAATGGGGTGACTTGGTGGCCATTTTGCGTGTTGATGTCTACGCCGTGTTGTATGAGTAATTCTACGACATCAACATGCCCCCCCTGCGACGCCGCATGCAAAGCAGTCCAGCCTTGGTTGTCACGGGAGTTCACGTCGGCACCGCTGTCGATCAAGAACTGAACCACATCCAGATATCCGCAGTAAGACGCTGCGTGTAGTGGGGTCCGGCCGTGGTTGTCTCGGGAGTGCACATCTGCGCCATGCTGGACGAGTAGTCGCAAAATCTCGAGTTTCCCGCTTGCCGACGCCATGTGCAATGGGGTGACTTGGTGGTCGTTTTGCATGTTGATGTCTACGCCATGGTGTATGAGTAATTCTACGACGTCGATATGCCCCCCCCGCGACGCCGCATGCAAAGCAGTCCAGTCTTGGTTGTCACGAGAGTTCACGTCGGCACCGTTATCGATTAAGAACTGAACCACATCCAGATATCCGCAGTAAGACGCTGCCTGTAGTGGGGTCAGGCCGTGGTTGTCTCGGGAGTGCACATCTGCGCCATGCTGGACGAGTAGTTGCGAAATCTCGAGTTTCCCGCTTGCTGACGTCATATGCAACGGGGTGACTTGGTGGTCATTTTGCAGGTTGACGTCTACGCCGTGTTGGATGAGTAATTCTACGACATCGACATGCCCATTCTGCGACGCCTCATGCAAAGCAGTCCAGCCTTGGTTGTCTTGAGAGTTCACGTCAGCATCGCTGTCGATTAAGAACCGAATGACGTCCAGATGTCCGTAGCATGACGCCGCCTTCAGTGGGGTCCAGCCGTCGTTGTCGGGGAGGTGCACATCTGCGCCATGCTGGACAAGTAGTCGTGAAATCTCGAGTTTACCGCTTGCTGACGTCATATGCAACGGGGTGACTTGGTGGCCATTTTGCAGGTTGACATCTACGCCGTGTTGTATGAGTAATTCTATGATGTCGGCATGCCCCCCCCGCGACGCCACATGCAGAGCAGTCCAGCCTTGGTTGTCACGGGAGTTCACGTCGGCACCGCTGTCGATCAAGAACTGAACCACATCCAGATGTCCAAAGAAAGACGCCGCCTGCAGTGGTGTCCAGCCGTTCTTGTCCCGGGAGTGTACATCTGCGCCATGCTGGACAAGTAGTCGCGAAATCTCGAGTTTCCCGCTTGCCGACGCCATGTGCAATGGGGTGACTTGGTGGCCAATTTGCATGTTGATGTCTACGCCGTGTTGTATGAGTAATTCTACGATGTCGACATGCCCCCCCTGCGCTGCCGCATGCAAAGCAGTCCAGTCTTGGTTGTCACGGGAGTTCACGTCGGCACCGCTGTCGATCAAGAAATGAACCACATCCAGATATCCGCAGTAAGACGCTGCCTGTAGTGGGGTCCGGCCGTGGTTGTCTCGGGAGTGCACATCTGCGCCATGCTGGACGAGTAGTCGCAAAATCTCGAGTCTCCCGCTTGCCGACGCCATGTGCAATGGGGTGACTTGGTGGTCGTTTTGCATGTTGATGTCTACGCCGTGGTGTATGAGTAATTCTATGATGTCAACATGCCCCCCCTGTGACGCCTTATGCAAAGCAGTCCAGTCTTGGTTGTCACGGGAGTTCACGTCGGCACCGTTATCGATTAAGAACCGAACCACATCCAGATATCCGCAGTAAGACGCTGCCTGTAGTGGGGTCAGGCCGTGGTTGTCTCGGGAGTGCACATCTGCGCCATGCTGGACGAGTAGTTGCGAAATCTCGAGTTTCCCGCTTGCTGACGTCATATGCAACGGGGTGACTTGGTGGTCATTTTGCAGGTTGACGTCTACGCCGTGTTGGATGAGTAATTCTACGACATCGACATGGCCCTCCTGCGACGCCTCATGCAAAGCAGTCCAGTCTTGGTTGTCACGAGAGTTCACGTCGGCACCGCTGTCGATCAAGAACCGAATGACGTCCAGATGTCCGTAGCGTGACGCCGCCTTCAGTGGGGTCCAGTCGTCGTTGTCGGGGAGGTGCACATCTGCGCCATGCTGGACGAGTAGTCGCGAAATCTCGAGTTTCCCGCTTGCTGACGCCATGTGCAATGGGGTGACTTGGTGGTCATTTTTCAGGTTGACGTCTACGCCATGGTGTATGAGTAATTCTACGATGTCGGCATGCCCCCCCTGCGACGCCGCATGCAAAGCAGTCCAGTCTTGGTTGTCACGAGAGTTCACGTCGGCGCCGCTGTCGATTAAGAACTGAACCACATCCAGATATCCGCAGTAAGACGCTGCCTGTAGTGGGGTCAGGCCGTGGTTGTCTCGGGAGTGCACATCTGCGCCATGCTGGACAAGTAGTCGCGAAATCTCGAGTTTTCCACATGCTGAAGCCATGAACAATGATGTGACTTGGCGGTCATTTTGCAGGTTGACGTTTATACCATGTTGGATGAGTAATTCTACGATATCGATATACCCTTCCTGCGACGCCGCATGCAAAGCAGTCCCGCCTTGGTTGCCACAAGATTTCACGTCGGCACCGCTGTCGATTAAGAACTGAACTACATCCAGATGTCCAAAGAAAGACGCCGCCTGCAGTGGTGTCCAGCCGTTCTTGTCCCGGGAGTGTACATCTGCGCCATGCTGGACAAGTAGTCGCGAAATCTCGAGTTTCCCAGTCGTTGAAACCACGTGCAACGGGGTTGCTTGGCGGTTACATTGCGAATTGACGTCTACGCCGTGTTGGATGAGTAATTCTACAATATCGACATGCCCCCCCTGCGATGCCGCATGCAGAGCAGTCCAGCCTTGGTTATCACGAGATTTCGCGTCGGCACCGCTGTCGATTAAGAGCCGGGCGACATCCAGGTGGCGGTTGTAAGACACCAACGAAAGGGGGGTATCGCCTCCCATAGCCTGGCAGTTCACATTCGCACCCCGCTCGATAAGTAGCCGTGAAACCTCGAGTCTCCCTCGAATTGATGCAGCGTGCAGAGGGGTTGTCCCGTGTTCTTGGCCTGGAAGGTTGACATCCGCGTTATGCTCAAGTAACAACTTCACGATGTCAAAGCATCTGCTTGGCGACGTTCGGTGCAGTGGATTGCTCTCCTGGACATACAGATCAGCGCTGAAGAGGTAACACAATACTAACGTTAACACATACCTTCCGGACTGCTGTGAGCAACGGAGTCTCGTAACGTCCCCCTCTTGCGTTGACATCCCCCGGGTAGGTGACGATTAGGCGTTCTATAAGCCAGCGGAAACCACAAAGTATGGCGTAATATAATGGGACCGCCTCTGGCTGCTCTGGGTGCTTCGTAGGCATGGATCTCCGCCAAGGGTCATCTATGTCGTATATCCAGACCCATGCAGAAAAGTGTGGCTTCTCTCGATCGAACAGGCGCTCTGTGGCTCCTCGGATGGTCGAAGACACATTCGCGAACTGGCCGTGTTTGAACCAGTGTCGTGCGGCATAATCAGCAAGCGGAAAGTTCCTAATGCTGTCTTTGTCGATACGGTCATCGAGCTGGAGTAGGACACTGAGCGAAGCTTGCGCAAGCGTGGCATGTGCCGAATGGGGAACGATGTGATAGTGAGAGAGATTCTCGCTTGCGGTGGCAAGGCGGTCCGAGGTCAAGAATTCTTTGATGGAACCGTGGGAAAACTGAACCACCTGAGATCCATTCACATTGACAACGACGATTAGACTGGAGCATGCAGAAAGCACGTCCTCTTCCGCGTTGATTGGCTGCCATATCGCGTCGGTGTTGGGAACCGCCGCATCGAACCGAATTGCCAGAATCTCCGCAAGTTCGTCAACATGAAGCGGCCTGACAGACACAGTCAAGCACTGAAAGAGTCGATGTGCGGATTGCCGCTTCGCTTTGTCAATCCTGAGTAGCGTGCGCTCGTATGTTTCATCCAGCGACTCCGGCATGTGATCCAAAGCGCTTTGGATGTCTTCAGGAAAGTACTGACGCATGTCCTCCAACTGACAATAAACCCATCTGAACCTACCGCGTTCATTCAGTGATTATTCCGAGAGACTGAGGGAGATTACTTACATCCCGTTTGCTTTAGTAGAGAGTGTATCAATGACCAACTGCTTATGCTCTACTGACCATCTTCGCAACCTCTGATCAGAGTGTACGACCGAATTAATGTATTGCAAGATGTCCTCCTTTTGTCCGCCTTCGTCATCGAGTGATACACGGAACAGCGCCAAGGTTTCAAGAGTGGTGCGAATGTCGATCTCCAGACGACTAGAGACACATACATGCACGTTCGGGAGCTGTAAACCGACAAGATCCTTCAAAAACGTAATCACTTTTTCACGTGCGGTCGGCATCCCGGAGATGTTGGGGCATTCATCGAGGGCATCTATAATGACGTATATCGCAGGCTGCCCTTGTAGTTTCAGCATTTCAGCAAGACATAGCCAGAGTGCATTATCAGAAGGTTGTCGAGTGCCACTAGCATGGGCGGAATATAAACGAGACAAAATATGATAGCAGGGATTCGACTCGGCGCTGAGCTGGGAGAGGAGAGAAGAAAGAAGGCCACGTCGGTGTTGTTTTTGAGAGTCCCTAGAGTCGAAATAAAAATACGCCATCGATGCTAATCCCGCGTTATGCATCCGGTCGATTTCTCGAATGATTGACGACCTAGTAGAATCCGTAAATATCTTTAATTTAAAAATGCGAGACACGTACATCAGAATAGTTTTTCCTGAACCTGCTACAGAGAGGGAACGAAAAGGAATCAGGATCTTTTCAAGTCTCATATCAGTAACGCACGTTTTCCATGAATCCATAACAAGGAACCCTTCGTGCACCATTCACCAAAGACGCTTCCCCTGAAAAACCACGTGGTCGTTCCGTCTTGATGGATTTCGCAAGCAAGATTGAAATTTGGCGACGGATCTGGGGGAGAGAGCCAACTTTGGGACTTCTCTTGCAATCGGTCACCTGCAGCTCGCATCAGCGCCACCAGCACATAGTGGCAGAACGAATCAATAACGAACGCCAGATCTTGTTTATATTAATTGCAATTTGTTGCATCGCATCTGGCGTACCGGTCAGCTTCTGCAAGGCTGAGCCCAAATGGGGTAAAAGCATACCCAAAGCCTTCCAGATACCATCGATCGACGCCTTTCCATCTACCATGGCAACTCCTCAGAGGGACGACCGTAAAAAGTTAAGAAAATATTGCGCACCATCCATGACTACCTTCACATTATTCATGAGGCAGTGGACAACTTCCAGGGTCTGTGCCACGGTCATCCGACCTTCCTCCTGAGTGAGACGATCCAACCTCTGCAAGACAGCCTCGATCTCGCTTTCTCCTAGTAACTTCTTTGCGAATTTCTCTGTGCTACGTTGAGTTATCGCATATTGAAAACAATGACCCACTTACTGAATCTACCTTGCTTAATCTGCTTTGTAGCAAGGGCGAGAACCGAAAGTAATTCGGCCATTATCTTTGCGATGATTTCCGTCATCGAGGCATTCAGTGAAATGCCGTTGTAGATCTGAAGGCGCTTCAAGAAATTTCCTAGGCATTCAAACAGTTCGACGAGTGCATCGTAGCTAGAACTGACACCGCTGGCTGCCTGTAGCGCCCAGATATTATGACGACATGTAGTCGAAGCGTCACAGGATACGTACTGTTAAGAGGACATTCACGCCAACGAAGATCGCCCCTGCTGGTTTGAACGGCACCTAGTAACAGAGTGGTGAAATTGTGAACGGGAAGGATGACCATATTCGGCTCACAAAGCTAATGACCTCGCTGAGAACACCGGAAAACGTATGGACGACCTCCACTACTGGTTTAAGACAGTCGATTAATTTGCGGTTTCCCTCTCGATAGTCTTTGAATTCGTTCGCCTTGTCTTCTAGTAGTTTAAGGATGTCATTTGGAGAATGACAGGATTGAACCTGGTCGAAAAAGGGGTGCTTGGATGGGTCTACCCCAATTTGCTTGGCATAGTCGGCGAAGACTGCACCGAGGATTCCAGCGCCAGTAGGTTGAGAACAAGACATAGAAGTCATTGGTTTAGTAGAGTCTGAGATATAGTTCGTTTGGTGACGGAGGTTGTGGGTTGGTGGAGAAAGCACTCTGAGCGCATAGTAGCCCTATATAAGCAAGGGTGCAGGCCGTGACGGTGCAGTTGACCTCATACCCACTGCCCACCATACAGTACATCACGGTAGGACCGCACACAGTACATTAATTAAAAGTAGGAGCCTAGCCTGGGCGTCAAACATCACCGTAATGTAGTCACCGAGTTAATCACGCGTCTAACAGGTTGTCTCAACGGGTTGTCTGGGCATACCACAACGACAGGGTCGATCCTGTCGATAGAAACCTCGCTTGTTTGGTGGCGCGGAGATAAGTGGTTGATAGTAGTCTGTGAGCGTCGATGTTTGTTGTCACACGCCAGAAGTACCGAACCTTGTACAAGACCGGACTAATCCGCGTGGCACGTAATGTAATTTCTAAGTTACAGTGACTCGGAAAAACGAAAATATCGACGAGGAAGCCGTGAAGTGACCGCTCCGATGAGGCCGGGCCTGAGTTTCGGGCCGACCTCGATCGAATCAAGTATGAATCCAAGGCTATCCCGTTGCACGTCCATAGAGGTGTGTTTTCGCGGAGGTCCGCAACGTGAATCCGTGCATCAAGGACGTACTCAAAGATCCGAACTAAGACTTGACGGAGAAGCAGTAACTATGATAGAACGCAAGGTATGACCCTGTTGATTAAGACAGAATATGGGAGTTCCCCTAAAGTAAAATTACTTCCATGATATATGTTTTTTTTTTCGATCCATTTTTATTCCATGAAACATATCAGAGATACAGACTGGTCATACCATGAGCCCAGTACATTTGAGAAACACAGGTATATTGATGTGCCCCAAAAACGTAAGCCCGAAACCGACTCAGAAGACACACAGAAATCATTGTCTGGGTCACCCCTGTAGGGGTTGCGTATACTCGTCTGAAGACACAATCAGAAGATGGTCACTCCATGATACTGTAGATGTTCAACGAGGATATAGCGTTGGCGCGCGAATAGGGTCCAGGGGATTCAATGCGGTGATAAAGATCAATATGGGAGGCAACAACCCCCTGAATGACACGTAAGAAAGGAGCGGAAAGGAGAATAGGAGAGAAGACTTACTGTAGGGAAGCTGGAGAAGGTTTGGTTTGACCACGTTGGTTGAGTATGACGATGGGTATCCAATGGTATTCAATGATATCCGGTGTTCACTCCGGTGTTCGCGCAGTTGAGGCGAATTACATTAATTCCCACAACGTGCAATTGCGTGGCTTTGTCGATGTCCGTCTCTTAGTCCGTCTCCCTCTCTCAGATCTCGGTACTCAGTCCATGTCACTGTCCTCGTCCTTGTTACCTTTGTCGCTTTCGACGTTTTGTCTATCTCAACTGCTTTTCACCCGACATACAGGTCAAGATCGCTGTTTCTCATCGTTTTCTGAACACAGCGCCCGTTTCCGTCTTCAGTTCCTTTTTCGCTTTCTCTCTCACTCAGGGCAGGCTGGCGCTTTTCGCGCTTTTCCTTTCTTTACCACTACCACTACCACCACCACCACCTTCTCTCTTTAACTCGTTCTCGTTTGATGTCTAGCTGCCACCGCCCGTCAAACCCTTCCACTCTATGGCACCCCCCTCTTCCTTAGTGTCTAAGCCCCGTCCTTTATCTGCGATCTTCCTCGGTGCTGGGCCAGCACCCTCTCCCTCAGATCTTCCACACCTCCCAGAGCCCCGGAGCCCCGAAGCATACCTTCCCATCCTCCGGCCTCCTCTGCACTAGCAATGCGCAATGAGAAGCCGCTCAACTCCAGATCCAGTCGATCTTCGTCCCTCTCTGGCAGGAGCGGATCTAGGAAAGGCTAACACTGCGAGACTCAATGTCAGCCGCGGCGGCGGGGCGTCCCAGTCCGATCACCACGTTATGACGCTACAACGTGTTATGAGCTTAACACAAAGGAATCATATGGTGAGTGCTTCCCGGGTCCACAGTTTCTACCGCCTCAGGTATCACTCCACTCACTCTCTCTCACCGACTCATTGCAATTATCCGCATGCAGGCCCTCAATCAACTCTTTTCTATGTGCCTAAATACACCTTCCCCACCCCAATCTTCTCACTCATCCCGCTCACCCAATCCTCCATCTGCGTTGGCCTCATCAACATCAGTCTCCACCAGCACTCGTTCTCGATCAGTGGAACCTGCTGTCTATCCGGATTAGAAACAGAACGTGAATCTGGCGTCCACCATTCGAATTCATACGATGACCAATCGGTCACACCACCGTCTTCCGTAGCGCATGCCCATTCCGACTCAGACGCACATCGCTCCCCGCTTCTCCTTCCATGGGAAAAGTTGCCTTATCAATCCGCAGCCTCTCCCCCGGACCGTCACAAAGGACACCCAAGAGGCGAGTCTCTATCATGTCTATGCCTGAGACGAGTAGATAGGCTGACATTACAACATAGGCACGCTGCGAAAGAAACATTTTAATGATAGATGACGGCGATGACACCAACTTTATAATAAGCGACACTTTCCCACGATCCCGCACTGTGGTCGTTCACCTTGAGTTCTGACAACCTCCGTCTGTGACATTTCCTCAGCAGGACTCGCCGTGCCAGCAGTCCACCTCAAGAGTCACCTCGATACATCTACTACACCACTTTTGAGAGTACCACAAGCGTACAATAAACATCTTACCGTTCATTCCTTCACTTTCCAGCGCTGCAAGCATCCGATTTCTCCCGATGCAACTCAGACTGTCCTTCAAGCGCCAAACCCTGGGTCGATTGGTTTAATAGATCTCGGAACGAAGGTGTGAAGTTGAAAATCGGCTCCGAGTGTTCGCAAAAAACGCGTAGAGGACGTTGACCGTTCTTTCTCTGTGCGTTTTCTGTGATGACCGGCATCTACCATGCCAACACCTTCACCATGAAAGTGTTGGCTGGGCAGATATTGGTGAGTCTGTCATGAACTTATACTCTGGTACACCGATTCGTCGGACATTCTCGCCCGCTAAGGTCATCTTTACCGGCATCAGTGTCTTCATTGTGAGTGATCTCATTTGTCCCCTCCGACACGGTGTCGTAAAATTGGAGTCTCTTAGGTTGTATTGGAACCAAATTGTTCTTGTTTTGAGCGCATATAAGACTTATAAATACGCTTTCACCGACGCTCCGATAGACACGATTACAAAGGAATCAGAGTCGAACGAGTGAGATTATCGTTTGTGTTCCGTTTTCTTGACTGGTTGATCCTGAGAACTATCTGAAGAAGCTCGTGGGACAGGGTCCAACGGAGGCCCGAGCGGTAATGCACAGGTTCTGGGTTTCCCATGAAGTGCACTACAAACTAAGGAACCTAGAGCCAATGTGAAGGGAGCGCGTGGCAGCGTGAGTAGATCGACACGAAAGTGCAGGACGTCAATACGTCGACGTCCAAGTCAAGACTTTGAAGACAAAACAAACGAAGTCAGCGAATTCGGGCTTGTCAAACATAACAGTCACAGATGGTACGCAAGGCATGTTATGTACACGAACGCCATTCTGAACGATTATACCCATAGATAGAAAGGAGGTAAAAAGCCGTACACCAACTGCAAAGGATATGGTGCAACTCTTTGGACACATCTCTCACGGCCCTGTCCAGCCAGAACCTGTTCGTCGTCACTCGCGGACGACTCGGGCAACACACTGACACTCCAAATTCGCCTTTGTAAGTGTTTTTTTAATATATGTTTCACTACCATGACCATGAGAATGGCATTTGACGGCTCTTTGGGATTTCATAGACGTGTTATGGCCTCGTTGGTTGCGGTCCTGCATTAGGCTTGTGTACTGGTGGGACCTGCTAGCTGAGAGGACCGCGAACCTCATACAGAGAACCCAGACGACGTCACAGGGAACGGGGACGACCTCGTGGCTGAAGAGCCGTCATGGGTTATCGCTTATAAGTGGAGGCGATCCGGACGAGTGGGCGAGGTGTGACACAGGCGAAGAGGGGCCATCGATTAGCGAGAGGTGATTAAGGACAGGTGGGAAAGGCAAAAGAGCAAACCGAGAACTGCAGATACTCAGTAAGTAACCTTACTTTTGCGCCGCATCTTTTGGGAGAAAACGTTCCGAGGAGAATGACGAGCAGATAACCTGACATTATAACGCGGGCGCGCTGCGAATGAAACATTCTGGGAAGTTTTGAAGATAGAAGTTGGCGATAAGCTTGTCCAACTTTATAATAAGCAAAACCTTTCTCACGGCCTCACACCGTAGTCGCCTCAAGGAGTAGATTCCGACAGCAAGAATGGTTCCAAAAGCTTAAAGCTCGAAGCACCGTCACGGCTACGCCTGCAGTAAAAACTACGTCTTTGCTCCTAGTACATTGAAAATGTAGTGCTACATAGGTACTCTCCCCTCAGGGGCACAAAAATGGATTAAAAAAAAAACCTTTGTTTCGATGGAGCGTCGCGGTTCCTATGAAACTGGCCCAACTACTTGGCGATTTCGCGTAGGTTTTCGCCCACGTGTTCGTTATTTTTCAAAAGTCAAAGTCATTCCGTGTAAGGGCGAAAGCTGTGAATAGCGCAACAAAAAAAAACTACAAAGGACAATGGGAGCATAGCCTAGTTCGTCATCGTGAGTTGAGGAAGTCGATGAACAACAGACGCTGGGTATAGAACGACGGTCGTCGTGGCGCGTGAGATGAAACATAGCAAACACAAACAATAGGTAATCATATCCTGGTATAAGTCCCATTTTGGCGTTAGTCGCAGTCACGCTAGTAAGTTAAGTACTTCCTGTCATAGGTTCCGCCTTTCAGCCAATCTTTCTGCGGAACGGGTCACTGTACGCTTACTTAGTCCCATCGGACCCACAGGCTGCTATACGATCCGTGGCACCGGCCCCCTTCTCGACGCTCGAGTTAATGCCTGCTGCCTTTGAGTTGATCATGACGATTCCTGGCTGGTTGCCCCCAACATCTTCTCCAGGTCAAGGCGGAAGCCGTCGAGCTTCTTGTCCCATTCGCGCGAGACTTCATGTCCATGGATCAACTGGAACGCCTGGATCTCACGCAGGAAATGATTAAGAGCCTTCACCCGAAGAAGTAATGCCCGGCGCTCGTCCGAACCACGGGCGTGTGTCGAGTAGGACGCCACGAATGTCGACGCACCACTGAGGATGGAGATCGCGATCGATTTCTAAACGATGATGTCAGAAATGGGTCACGTTGAAGAAAGGCCCGGGGGGTGTAGTCCGCACATGTCTACCTCTCAATGCACTCCCCAGGGCTACCGCGCCAATAAGAACCTGGCCGGCAATGGTGGCATTGAGGGCCCAGCGCGTCCATTGTGCTGTAGGATGCACACGCACAAAAAAGTCAGCAAAAAGGATCAGGGTGTGTCAGAAAACTGGTCTCGTCTCTCACCTGTCTGCGCGGCTCTGTTCCGCTCTGCGGTGGCAATGGCGATCATCAGTTGAAATTGATTATTAACCGACTTTTCGCGGTACTGGTCGAAAGAGGAGGTGCCAGCAGAAGAGTCAGCCGACTAGGAGGAAGCAAAAGTGGCGATCGGGGAACGCACAGGGTCTCTACTAGTATCATCACGAGGCTGCCAAGCCGTTTCGCTGCGTGACGAAACAGAGGTAGGGGCGGGAACAGTCGGATCAGCAGTAAATAGTGTTGCGGGCGCAGGTAGTGCAGACACAGGTGCATCCGTTAGGGTTGATGTGCGCGCTGAGTGATGAGTTGGATAACCATGAGGGGAAATTAGCGGAGACGGCTGAGAGATCATCGTTTTTACGGCGCCGAGTGGCAGAGTTGGAATAGGAATGACGCAAGGGGGTCAGTGATGTGGTAGGAACCGAATGTCTCCTTAATAACGAATCTCACCTGTACGGCGACACCATTTCTGTGTTCTTCAAAGTCAGGGAATATCTCTGCAATTTTGTGGTATGGCTCTGGGTCCGTTGCTAATTGCCTTGGAGTCTGTCCGATCATGTCCACCGGTAACTGCAGCTCTACGCCACGTTCTAGTAAGGCCTGGGCAAACTCCGGGTCCCCGTAATATGGTGCCTGGCGCAACGCTGTGGTGAAGCCCCCGTATCTACATTCACATCGGCACCGTGGTCGAATGATAACTGCATACCTAAAACCTTCCAGATACCCTCAATCGATGCTTTTCCATCTACCACGACACCTCCTTAGTTGAATGTCCATAAATGGCTAAGAAAATGTTACGCACCGTTCATCGCTATGCTCACATTATTTATAAGGCAGTGGACAACTTCCAGGGTCTGCGCCACGGTCATTCGACCTACCTCCTGGGCGAGACGATCCAACCTCTGCAGGACAGCCTCGATCTCGCTTCCTCCTAGTAGCTTCTTTGAGAATTTCTCTGTGCCATTTTGAGCCATCGCATATCGAAGACGACGATCCACTTACTGAATCTACCTTGCCGAATCTGCTTTGTAGCAAGGGCAAGAACCGAAAGCAATTCGGCCATTATCTTTGCGATGATTTCCGTCATCGAGGCATTCAATGAAATGTCGTTGTAGACCAGAAGGCGCTTCAAGAAACTTCCCAGGCATTCAAACAGTTCGACGAGTGCGTCGTAGCTCGAACCGACACCGCTGGCTTCCTGTGGCACCCAGATATCATGAGGACATGTATTCGAAGAGTCACAAGATCCGTACTGTAAGGAGGACATTCACGCTAACGAAGATTGCCCCTGCTGGTTGGAATGGCACCTAGTGGTAGTGGTGAAATCGTGAACGAGATGGGTGACCTATTCGGCTCACAAAGCTAATGACCTCGCCGAGAGCACCAGAAAACACATGGACGACCGCCACTACCGGCTTAAGGCAGTTGATTAGCTTGCGGTTTCCCTCTCGATAGTCTTTAAATTCGTTCGCTTTGTGTTCTAGTAACTTAAGGACGTCATTGGGAGAACGACAGGATTGAACCTGGTCGAAAAAGGGGTGCTTGGATGGGTCTACCCCGATTTGCTTGGCATAGTCGGCGAAGACTTCACCGAGGATCTCAGTGCCAGTGGGTTGAGAAAAAGGCATAAAAGACA
This sequence comes from Lactarius indigo, assembly GCA_025766275.1. Lineage (NCBI taxonomy): Eukaryota > Fungi > Basidiomycota > Agaricomycetes > Russulales > Russulaceae > Lactarius > Lactarius indigo. The sequence goes on along the minus strand of JAFKAC010000005.1, from coordinate 2,524,422 downwards.
TTGGTTTAGTAGAGTCTGGGGTATATTGGCTCGTTTGGCGATGGTGGTCGTGGGTTGGCGGAGAAAGCACTCTGAGCGCATAGTAGCCGTATATAAGCAAGGGCGCAGGCCGTCATGGTGCAGTTGACCTCATACCCACTGCCCACCATACAGTACATTAATTAAAAGTAGGAGCTTGGCCTAGGCGTCAAACATCGTTGTAATGATGTAGTCACCGAGTTGGTCACGCGTCTTACAGGCTGTCTCAACGTGCTGTCTGACGACACCACAACAACAGGGCCGATCCTGTCGACAGAAACCTCGCTTGTTTAGTGGCACGGAGATGGATGGTCGATTGTAGTCTGTGAGCATCAATGTTTGTTGTCACACGCTGGAAGTACCGAACCTTGTACAGGACCGGACTAATCCAGTGGGTAACAGCAAAAAAGACATTTTTTCAGCAGTTTTCTCAGCCAGCCCGAGCGCCGAGAAAAGAAGCTTGATGCTATACACCCCAGGTGGGTGCGCAGAACGCAGAACGCAGGGTGACAACGTGTCTTAACTGGGCCATGCATTATAAGCCTGTCGATTGTCAGTTGGTTGAAGAATGAACGTCAGTTACATGATCCGATTTCCATAGAAGGATAGATTCCCACAACATGCAATTGCGTGGTCTTTGTCGATGTCCGTCTCCCTCTCTCAGATCTCAGATCTCAGTACTCAGTCCATGCCACCGTCCTCGTCCTTGTTGCCTTCGTCGCTTTCGACGTTTTGTCTATCTCAACTGCTTTCTACCCGGCATACAGGTCAAGATGGCTTTGTCTGAACAGAGCGCTCCTTTCCGTCTTCAGTTCCCTTTTCACTTTCTCTCACCCAAGGCAGTCCGGCGCCTTTCGTTCTTTTCCTTTCTTTACCACCACCACTACCACCACCACCTTCTCTCTTTAACTCGTTCTCGTTTGATGTCTAGCTGCCACCGCCCGTCAAACCCTTCCGCTCTATGGCACCTCGCTTTTCCTTAGCGTCAAAGTGTCGTCCTTTACCTGCGATCTTCCTTGATGCTGGCCCAGCACCTTCTCCCTCAGATCTTCTACACCTCCCAGAGCCCCCAAGCATCGGAGCATCGTCAACACATTCCGGCCTCCCTTCCCCACCTGCCACCAATCCCACAGGAGGCAGTCGTGCTAGTGATAGTCGTGAAGTCCTCGACTGGAGTTGAGTAGTTTCTCGTTGCGCATTGCTAGGGCAGAGGAAGTCGGAGAATGGGAAGGTCGGTCGGGGCGTCCCAGTCCAATGACCAGGTTATGACGCTACAGCGTGTGATGAGCCTAACACAAAGGAATCGTATGGTGGGTGCTTCCTCTCGTTCTCTCTCACTGACTCAGTGCAACTTGGATCATCCGCATACAGGCCCTCAATAAACTCTCTTCTATGCGTCTTAATACACCCTCTCCGCCCCAATCTTCTCACTCATCCCGCTCACTCAATCCTCCATCTGCGTTGGCCTCATCAACATCACCTTCCACCAGTATTTGTTCTCGATCGGTGGAACCCGCTGCTCTATCTGGATCAGAAACAGAACCTGAGCTTGGTGCGCACCATTCGACATCACCCGATGATCAATCGGTCACACCACCGTCCTCCGTAGCGCATGCCCATTCCGACTCAGACGCACATCGCTCCCCGCTTCTCCTTCCTCGGGAAAAGTTGCTTACCAACCCGCAGCTTCTCCCCCGGACCGTCATAAAGGACACCCAAGAAGTGAGTCTCTATTATGTCTATGCCTGAGACGAGCAGATGATTTGACATTATCACGAAAGTTGGTGTTGTTCAGAATGGGTAGACATGTTGCCGAATGGCTTCACCTGCAGTGGGAACTACAGTAGTGCTGGCTTTTACTCCGATAGAGCATTACGGTTCCTATGACATTGGCCAAATTACTTGGCGATTTGGCGGAATTTTCGCCCATGCGTCAGTCATTTTGCAGAGGTCAAAGTCATTCCATGGAAGTACGAAAGTCACGAATAGCGCAGAAAATAAATAAATCCAAGAAGTGGAAAATGATGATGGGAGCGTGCCTAGTTTCTCATCCAGATGATGGCGCGTGTCGGTGAGACGGACTATGAGCGAACACAAACAATAAATATCGTATCGTGTTATGAGTCCCAATTTGGCGTTAGTCGCGCTAGCAAGTTCCTGTCATAGGCTCTGCCTTTCAGCCAAACCTACTGCAGAAAGGATCGCTGTACGCTTACCTAGTCCCATCGAACCATGCGGCCTATGAGATGGTGTGTTAGAGGGCAGTCGGCACCAACCGACGTTCGGCAATGTCCGGTCACGTGCAGATGGTACGCTCAGACCCCAATATACAGTGACGCACTCCTCACAGAGGACGCTCATCTCTATACTACGCCCCTGGTAATCTCCATCACACAAAATAAATCACCATAGTTTATGGCACTTTTACGCGGAGATGCCATAACTCTGCTTCCTAACCAGGCTAGTCCGTTGGTGTTCCCGTCTTCAGCACTCTCTGGGGTCCTGACCTCTTGCCCTCTCAACCTCCGGTGACTCGGACTAGTGACCTCCCCAGGCTGTAATAGTGCGCTACCACCGGCTCTCTCTCTGCCCTCCGTCCTCACCACTGTGCCCTCGCAAACTTCGCGACGACCCTTGCAGCACCAATGGACGACACGCGTGTGAAGCATGCCTTGAATGCCGCACCACTGCATCTATTTCAATGGCCCTCTTGTCAACACCACAATCGATCTTCTCACATTACGCTCGAGCACCATACCGCGAGAACGCTTTGATCTACGAGGTCAGAGATCTAAATCACCCAGAGTATCTCTAACTCTTCCGTGTATGCATGTACTCACATGTTCTGCCGCTCCGTTGCTGCATGACGTACACCTGTGAAGTGTGGCGCGACCTGTTTCGAGTGGGTTGCCTCCTGGCTTGAACACCATGGTGCGCCGTCCTCCTTCAACCTCAACGACACATGGCAGCAACTGGCGTGACGGTCACTGGCATGTTCGTGTCCCGAGTCGACGAACTGCTCTGACCGACATTTCGGAGCTTTTTTTGAACGACAGTGATACGACAGTTCCACTTGGAAACATGCCAGCCGATTCAAGACGCCAGGGGAATAGGTAAATAAATTTCACAAATCTACTTACAATCTCCGAGTCAAAGAACAAACGTTCATTTTGACACGTTAAGTTGCAGAGCGTCGGAATGGGTCCCTTCAGGACACGATGGGATACATAGACGACATAGGTGGACATAGGATAGATCACCACTCCAGGTCACAACGAAACTTGATCCCCATCCGTTGCAAGCCTGAGACGTATTGTGTGCTGACCTACGCGTCCTGACCCCCCCTCGCCCAAGAGCACAACGTGCCCTGAAATTCCAACATTTGACACGTCGCTCTGCTACTCCCCACTTGGAGAGCAGAGAATTATCGGGATGAAAGGGCGGTGGGTTTTTGAATTAATGTATGCATTTAATGAGGTGCTATATGGCGTTCTATATCTAAAATGTACGAAATGGATTCGAGTAGAACACATTGGTAGCTACGACCGTCCGAAGCTTGTTTATATGGATCAAGATTACAGTAACGGGCGGCTGCGAAAGACAACAAATGACTGCGAAGACGATGGACACGGGTGTGGCCGTGGTGACAACTCTGCAAGAGAGTTCGATCTCCGCCCGCAACGTCGAACCCATTTCCTTAGCAGGACTCGCCGGAACTACCAGCGATCCAACACGGTACCCTTGGACTTAGACCTCCGGATCTACTACTTCACCTCTAAGACTTTGACAAGCGTACAAGAAATGGGCTATGAAATATCTTCCCGCTCATTCCCACTCTGCCCAGCGCCGCAAACATCCGATTCTTCCGACGCAAATAAGACCGTGCTTCCACCCTCAAATCCTGGGTCGATCGGTTCATTAGATCCCGGAATGGAGGTGCGAAGCTGAAAGGTGGTTCGGTCCAACAGTGAATGAGTGTTCTCATAAAACGCATAGAGGACGTTGACCGTTCTCTGTGCGTTTTCTGTGAAGACCGGCATCTACCAAGCCAACACCTTCGCCATGAAGGTGTTGGCCCGGCAGATATTGGTGATTCTGTCAAGGACTTATGCTCTGATACACCGAATCGTCGGACATTCTCGTCTGCCTTCACCTGCATTAGTGTCCTCATTGTGAGTGATCTCGTTTGTCCCCTCCGCATGCTGTTGTAAAATTGGAGTCTCTTAGGCGAATAATGGAATTTACTGAAGCCAGGCCGTCCTTGTCGGCGTCTCTTGAATGCAAAGAAAACTTCTACAGACGGCTTCGCGCTTGCACCAACGCTTGGATGACACGATTGCAAAGGAATCAGAGTGGAACAAGTGAGATTATCGTTTGCAGTTCGTTTTTCTGACTTATTGATCTGAAGAAGCTCGTCGGACAGGGTCCAACAAAGTGATATCGGGGATGCACATAAGAGGCCCGGACGGTAATGCACAGTTTCTGTATTTCCCACAAAGCGTACTACTGACTAAGGAACCTAGAGCTAATGTGAAGGGAGCTGGCGCGGAGTAAATCGACGCGAAAGTGCAGGATGTCAACACATCGACGTCCAGGTCAAGACGTTAAAGACAAAATAAACGAAGTCAGCGAAGTCGGCATTGCCAAAGATAATGTCCAAACAGTCCCAGATGGTACGCAAGGCATGTTAACCACGGAGACACTATTCTAAACGATTATACCCCTGAATTAGAAAGGTAGAAAAAATCGTCGTGCTCCAGACCGCAAACGATTTGGCGCAACTCTTCAGAAACATCTCGCACGGCCCTGTCCAGCTAGAACCTGTTCGTCGTAACCACACTCGCGGACGACTCAAGCAACACACTGACACTGCAAATTCGCCTTTGCAAGTGTTTGTTATTATTACTATGACTACGAGAATAGCATTTGACGACTCTTTGTGATTCGTAGACGTGTTACAGCCTCGTCGACCTGCCCTGAAATACGTTTGTGGTACTGGAGGGTGCTTCTAGCTGAGAGGATCGCGAACCTCATCCAGAGAACCCAGACGACGTCACGGAGAGCGGGGACGACCTCGTGGCTGAAGAGCCGTCGTGGGTTATCACCCATAAGCGGAGGCGATCCGGACAAGTGAGTGAGGGAGGTGTGACACAGGGCGGATGGATCTGATGAAATGAAACGATAAGTGGATGTCTACCCGACCCAAGCGAAGAGGGGTCGTCGATTAGTGAGAGCAGAGCAGGCGAGGCAAGGGTAAGTGGGAACGGCGAAAGAGCAAACCGGGAACGGCAGATACTCAGTAAGTAACCTCACTTTTGCGCCCCATCCTCTTGGACAAAAAATTCTGATGAGAATGACGAGTAGATAGGCTGACACTATAACACAGGCGTGCGGCGAAAAAAATTCTGGGAAGTTTTGACGATAGAAGATGACGATAACTTGTCCAACTTCATAGTGAGCAACACATTCCCACGGTCTCACCCACGGGTCGTCTCAAACCTGTTTTTTTGACCTTACAGTAAGCTTCGATAGCGTGAATGGCTCCAAAACTCGCTGTAAAGGAAATTCCTGTCGTGTCTGTTAGGAGCGCGAGAATGCGCGACTCAGCCGTTTGGGAGAAAAGGCTGGTAATATTATGTAACTACCTGTAGGAGCGTGAGAATGCGCCACTAAGTACACGGTAAGTAAAAGTAGCATAAGATGGAATAGAGTAAACTACTAACCTCAACCGTTTGGGAGAAAAGGCTGAGGTTGTACTACGTGAGCTGCGAAGTATTTGTGTAAGGGAAACTTAATTTTGTAAAGTAAAATCCGAGTCCGCGGTCGAGCAACTGAGCTCGACAGCATTGCTATGTTGCCGGTCCAGCCGGTCCGATGCTTACGCATGTGCGACTGTCCTCCAACAGTGTCTGACAAGAGCCATGAAACTGTGGAGTTCGAGTGTTAGTGACGTGATCACGATTCGCTTAGAGATCAAAGGGACGAGGAAAGCGTCAGTGTTGGGTAGACGCGTTGCCTCGCTTGCAGTGGGAGCCAGAGTAGTGCCGCCTTTTCTCCAATAGAGGCCTTAAGCGTTGTAGTTCCTATGAAATTGGCCAAACTACTTTCACCCATTCGTCCGTCATTTTATAGAGGTGAAAGTCGTTCCATGGGCGAAAGCCGTGAATAGAGGTTTCGATCGGAGCAACAAGAAAACAAAATGACAAGTAGCAAATGACAATGGGAGCGTACGTAGCCTGGTATGTCAACGCGAGTAGTAGCTACTAGGATGTCAATGAACAACAGACACAGGGTACGGAGTGACGACGGCAAAATGGCATGAGATGGAACAAAAACTAACGCAAATAATAAATCGTCCACACATCATATCCTGTTATGGGTCCCAGTTTGGAGTCGCGCAGTCGCGCTAGTAAGTTGGGTACTTCCTGTCATAGGTTCCGCCTTTCAGTTGAACTTTCTGTGGAACGGATCACTGTACGCTTACCTAGTCCCATCGGGACCGTCAAGCTGATAAGGGATCCGTAGTACCAACCCCCTTCTCAACGCTCGGGTTGATACTTGCAGCCTCTGAGTTGATCATGACGCTTCCTGGCTGGTTGTCCCCCAACATGTTCTCCAGGTCAAGGCGGAAGCCGTCGATTTTCTTGTTCCACTCGTGCGAGACTTCATGTCCGTGGACCATCTGGAACGCTTCGACCTCATGTAGGAAACGAGTAAGAGCCTCCACGCGAAGAAGTGATGCCCTGCGCTCGTCCGAACCACGTGCGTGTGTCGAGTAGGACGCCACGAATGTCGACGCACCACCGAGGATGGAGATCGCGATCAATTTCTAAACGATGGTGTCAGAAATGGGTTACGCTGAAGAAAAGGGGGTGTGAATCCGCACATTTTTTCCTCTAAATGCAGCCCCAAAGGCCATCACGCCGATAAGAACTTGGCTGGCAATGGCAGCTTTGAAGGCCCAAACCGTCCATTGTGCTGTACGATGCGCGTGCACAAAATAAGTCAGCAAAAAAGATCCACGGTGGGTACTAAAACTTATCTCATCTCTCACCTGTCTGCGCGGCTTTATTCCGCTCGGTAGTGGCGGCAGTAATTATCGATTGCAATCGATCACCGACTGACTTTTCACGGTACTGATCGAGAGAGGCACCAGCAGGAGAGTCAGCCGGCCATGAGAAAACATAAGCAGCGCTCAGGGAACGCACAGGGTCTCTACTAATATCGCCACGAGGCTTCCAAACCGTTTCTCCATGCGATAAAACAAAGGTGGGGGCGGGAATAGTTGGATCAGCAGCAAATCGTATTGCTGGCACAGGTGCAGGTGGTGCAGGCACAGGCGCATCCGTTAGGGTTGACGTGCGCGCTGAGTGATGAGTTGGAGGACCCTGAGGGGAAATTGGCGGAGACGGTTGAAAGATCATCGTTTGTACGGCGCCGAGTGGTAGAGTTGGAACAGGAATGACGCAAGGGGTCAGTGACGCGGTAGGAATCGAATGTCACTTGAATAACGAATCTCACCTGTACGGAGACACCATTCTCGTGTTCTTCAAAGTCAGGGAACATCTCTGCAACCTTGCGGTATGATCCTAGGCGCTTTGCTAATTGCCTTGGGGTCTGTCCGTCGATGTCCGGTACGTCCACATTTGCGCCACGTTCGAGTAAGAGCCGGGTAAACTCCAAGTCCTCAGAATACAACGCGGCATGTAACGCGGTGGTGAGGCCCCCCGTATCTACGTTCACATCGGCACCGTGGTCGAGTAATAATTGCGCGACCTCAAACTCGCCATACCCCAATGCCGTAATCAGCGGAGTCCGGCCCGACCGGTCCCGGGAGTCGACATCCGCACCGCGCTCGATCAACAACTTTGCCACCTCAACTTTCCCGTACCTTGATGCTGCATCCAGTGCGGTGGCGCGAAAGGTACTCCTTTCGTTGACGTCTGTACCACGGTCAAGTAATGACCGCACAATTTCAATTTGTCCATTTTGTGAGGCGGTGTACAGCGAGGACTGCCCATTGCCTGAGGGCGTTACGTCTTCTCTGGGTTCCCTTGGCGGGTGCAGAGCATTAGGGTGCCTATTTTGTGGTCTGATAGTTGACGGAGTTGTATTTGCAGCGCCATCAATAGACATTGGATCTGCCATGTGTCCAGATAGGAAGCTTGCCACCCTAGGTATTTCATTGTCGGACGCCAGGTCCGATGACGTCCTATCTCGAATGTTGAAGTCCGCACTACGCCTGTGGAACTTCGCAATGTCAAAATAACCTTTACCTGTTGCTGGATGCAACGGGGCCCAGCTTTTGTTGCCACGAAAGTTTAGATCTGCGCCTGCATCAATCAAGAGCTGAGCAACATCCAGATGTCCGTTATACAGCGCAACCTGAAGAGGGGTACAGCCATCCTCGTTGGAGTTCAAATCGGCACCCCGGTTGACAGTTTGCCATGAAAACTCAAGTTTTCCGCCCACCGACGCAGGGAATAAAAGGGTCGCTTGGCAGTCACTTTGCATGTTGACGTCTACGCCGTATTGGATGAGTAATTCTACGACGTCGACATACCCCCCCTGCGATGCCGAATGTAAAGGAGTCCAGCCTTGGTTGTCACGAGAGTTCACATCTGCACCGCTGCTGATTAAGAACCGAATGACGTCCAGATGTCCGAAGTAAGACGCCGCATTCAGTGAGGTCTGGCCGTACTTGTCCCGGGAGTGCACATCTGCACCATGCTGGATAAGTAGTTGCGAAATCTCGAGTTTCCCATTCGTTGACGCTGTGTACAATGGGGTGACTTGTTGGTCATTTTGCATGTTGATGTCTACGCCGTGTTGGACGAGGAATTCTACGATGTTGATATGCCCCCCCTCTGATGCCGAATGTAAAGGAGTCCAGCCCTGGTTGTCACGAGAGTTCACATCTGCACCACGGTTGATTAAGAACTGAACCAGATCCAGATGTCCGTACTGAGACGCCGCCTTCAGTGGGGTCTGGCCGTCCTTGTCCTGGGAGTGCACATCTGCGCCATGCTGGACAAGTAGTCGCGAAATCTCGAGTTGCCCACTCGCTGACGCCGTGCACAATGGGGTCACTTGGTGGTCACTTGGCATGTTGACGTCTACGCCATGTTGGATGAGTAATTCTACAATGTCGATATGCCCCTCCTCTGACGCCACATGAAAAGGAGTCCAACCCTCATTGTCACGAGAGTTCACATCTGCACCACTGCCGATTAAGAACCGAACGACGTTCAAATATCCGGAGTGAGATGCCAAGTGCAGTGGGGTTCGGCCGCCCTTGTCCCAGGAGCGCACATCTGCGCCATGCTGGACAAGTAGCCACGAAATCTCAAGTTTCCCGCTTGCTGATGCCATGTGCAATGGGGTAACTTGGTGGTCATTTTGCGTGTTGACGTCGACGCCGTGTTGGATGAGTAGTTCTACGATGTTGACGTGCCCCCCCTGCAACGCCGAATGTAAAGGAGTCCAGCCCTGGTTGTCATGAGAGTCCACATCTGCACCACTGTCGATTAGGAACTGAACCACGTCCAGATATCCGAAGTGAGACGCCGCCTTCAGTGGGGTCTGGCCGTCCTTGTCCCGGGAATGTACATCTGCGCCATGCTGAACAAGTAGTTGCGAAATCTCGAGTTTCCCGTTCGTCGACGCCGTGTACAATGGGGTGGCTTGTTGGTTACTTTGCGTGTTGATGTCTACGCTGTGTTGGATGAGGAATTCTACGACGTCGACATGCCCCCCCTCTGACGCCGAATGCAAAGGAGTCCAGCCCTGGTCGTCACGAGAGTTCACATCTGCACCGCTGTCGATTAAGAACTGGGCCGCATCCAAATGTCCCCATTTCAACGCCCTCAGAAGTGGGGTCTGGCCGAACCGGTCCGCGGAGCGCACGTCTGCACCCTGCTGGATAAGTAGCCGCAAAATCTCGAGGTTTCCGTTCCTTGACGCCATGTGTAATGGGGAATCTTGGTAGTCGTTACACTTGTTAACGTCTGCGCCGTGTCGAATGAGTAACTCTACAATATTGGCCCGCCCCTGCCATAATGCTGCGTGCAAAGGAGTCCAGCCTTCGTAGCTACAAGCGTTCACATCCGCACCGCTGTCGATTAGGAGCTGAGCGACATCCAGATGACCTCTGGAAGACACCGACGAAAGTGGGGTCACGCCTCTCTCCTCCCGGCAGTTCACATTCGCACCCCGCTTGATAAGTAGCCGTGAAACCTCGAGGTTCCCCTGAATCGATGCAGCTTGCAGAGGGGTCACGCCGTGTGCTTGGCCTGGAAGGTTGATATCCGCGTTATGCTCAAGTAGCAACTCAACGACGTCAAAGCACCTGTTTGGCGACGTTTGGTGCAACGGACTGTTCTCCTGGACATATAGCTCAGCGCTGAAGGGGTGACAAAGTACTAATGTTAACACGTACCTTTCGGACTGCTGTGAGCAACGGAGTCTCATCACGTCCTCCCCTTGCGTTGACATCCCCGGGGTAGGTGAAGATTAGACGTTCTAAAAGCCAGTGGAAACCACAAAGTATGGCGTAATATAATGGGACTGCTTCTGGCTGCTCCGGGTGCTTCGTAGGCATGGATTTCCGCCAAGGGTCGTCTATGTCGTATATCCAGATCCATGCAGAGAAGTGTGGTTTCTCTCGATCGAACAGGTGCTCCGTGGCTTCTTGGATGGTCGAAGACACATTCTCGAACTGGCCGTGTTTGAACCAGTGTCGTGCGGCATAATCGGCAAGCGGAAAGTTCCTAATGGTGTCTTTGTCGATGCGATCATCGAGCTGGAGTAGGACACTGAGTGAAGCAAGCGCGAGCGTGGCATGTGCCGAATGGGGAACGATGTGATAGTGAGAGAGATTCTCGCTTGCGGTGGAAAGGCGGTCCGAGGTCAAGAATTCTTGGACGGAAATGTGGGAAAACTGAACCACTTGGGATCCGTTCAGGTTGACAATGATAATTAAACTAGAGCATGCAGAAAGCACGCCTTCTTCCGCGTTAATTGGCTTCCAGATCGTGTTGGTATTAGGAATCGCTGCTACATCAAACCGAATTGCTAGAATCTCCGCAAGTTCGTCAACCCGAAGCGGCCTGGCAGACACGGTCAGGCACTGAAAGAGTCGATGTGCGTCTTGCCGCTTCGCTTTGTCGATCCCGAGTAGCGTGCGCTCGTACGTTTCATCGAGCGACTCCGGCATGTGATCCAAAGCGCTCTGGAGGTCTTTAGGAAAGTGCTGGCGCAGGTCTTCTAACTGGCAATAAACCCATCTGAACCTGCAGCATTCATTCGGCCATTGTTCCGAGAAGTCATGAGAAGTATCACTTACATCCCGTCTGCTTTATTAGAGAGTGTATCAATGACCAACTGCTTATGCTCCGCCGACCATCCTATCAATTTCTGATCAGAGTGTACGACCGATTTGATGTATCGCATGATGTCCTCCTTTTGTCCGCTTTCGTCATCGAGCGACACGTGGAACGGCGCCAAGGGTTCAAGAGCGGTGCGAATGTCGATTTCCGGACAACTCGAAACACATATATACATATTTGGGAGCTGTAAACCAACGAGATCTTTCAAGAACTTGAGCACTTTTTCACGCGCAGTTGGCATCCCGGAGATGTTGGGGCATTCGTCGAGGGCATCTATAATGATGTATATCGAAGGCCGCCCTTGTACTTTCAGCATTTCAGCAAGACATTGCCAGAGCGCATTATCGGAAGGTTGTCGTGTACCACCAGCGTGAGCAGAATACAGACGAGACAAAATACGATAGCAGGGATCAGAGTCGGCGCTGAGCTGGGAGAGGAGAGAAGAGAGAAGGCCGCGTCGGTGTCGTTTCGCTGACTCCCGAAAGTCGAAATAAAAATACGCCATCGATGCTAATCCCGCGTTATGCATCCTGTATATTTCTCGAATAATTGTCGTCCTAGTAGAGTCCGTAAATGGCCACATTTTAACAAAGTGAGATACCACGTACGTCAGAATCGTTTTTCCCGAGCCCGCTACAGAGGGGGAAGCGAAAAGGAATCAGGGCCGTTTTTAAGTCTCATCATAAACGCACGTTTTCCGTAGATCCACAACAAGGAACCCTTCGTGCTCCATTCACCAAAGACGCTTCCCCTGAAAAACCACGTGGCAGTTCCGTCTTGATGGATTTCCCACGCAAGGTTGAAGTTTGGCGATGGATCTGGGGGAGAGAGCCAACTTTGGGACTTCTCTTGCAACTGATCACCTGTAGCTCGCATCAGCGCCACCAGCACATAGTGGCAGAACGAATCAATAACGAACGCCGCATCTTGTTTATATCGGTTGCAATTTGTTGCATCGCATCTAGCGTACCGGTCAGCTTCTGCAAGGCCGAGCCCGAACGGGGTAAAACCATACCTAAAACCTTCCAGATACCCTCGATCTACGCCTTCCCATCTACCATGACAACTCCTTAGCTGAATGTCGACAAATAGCCAAGAAAATTGTTACGCACCGTTCATGACTATGCTCACATTATTCATAAGGCAGTGGATAACTTCCAGGATTTGCGCCATGGTCACCCGACCTTCCTCCTGAGTGAGACGGTCCAACCTCTGGAGGACAGCCTCGATCTCGCTTTCTCCTAGTAGCTTTTTTGCGAATTTCTCTGTGCCATTTTGAGCCATTGCAAATCGATGGCGGTGATCCACTTACTGAATCTACCTTGCCGAATCTGCTTCGTAGCAAGGGCGAGAACCGAAAGCAATTCGGCCATTATCTTTGCGATGATTTCCGTCATCGAGGCATTCAACGAAATGTTGTTGTAGATCTTAAGGCGTTTCAAGAAATTTCCCAGGCATTCAAACAGTTCGACGAGTGCATCGTAGCTCGAACTGACGTCGCTGGCTGCCTGTGACGCCCAGATCTCATGAGGGCGTGTAGTTGAAGTGTCACGGAATACGTACTGTAAAGAGGACATTCACGCCAACGAAGATTGCCCCTGCTGGTTGGAATGGCACCTAGTAACAGAGTGGTGAAGTTATGAACGAGATGGATGACCATAGTATCCTGCTCACAAAGCTAACGACCTCGCTGAGAACCCCAGAAAACGCATGGACGACCTCCACTACTGGCTTAAGGCAGTCGATCAACTTGCGATTAACCTCTCGATAGTCTTTGAATTCGTTCGCCTTGTCTTCTAGTAGCTTAAGGACGTCATTTGGAGAATGACAGGATTGAAGTTGCTTGAATAAGGGGTGCTTGGATGGGTCTACCCCAATTTGCTTGGCATAATCGGTGAGGGCTGCGTCGAGGATGCCAGTGCCAGTGGGTTGAAATGATGTAGAAGACATTGGTTGATACTAAGGTATATTGGCCGTTTGACGATGGAGGCTATGGGCGGGTGGGGAAAACGCTCAAGAGTGCGTAATAAGTTACTAGTAACCACGGGCCTGAGAAAGGCTGCAGTGATCTCGTTCTCACCATAGCACCGCATTGACACCGAATCGTATCATTCCACGTGCACAGAACATCGGGCCGCCACTTCTTGGACAGCTGCGCCCCATGTCAGCACGGAACATGTTCGCTTACAGCAAAATCCAAAATGGGGGGCCCCTTGCGACCACATTAGGCGTACAGGCTGAGCCTGAAAGGGTGTTCTGTTAAGTGGGATAACCTTAACTTTGCCGACCCTTTGCTGAAATAACTATTTTATACCCTGGATAACTATTTTATCACTATATATTTGTGAGATATCAAATTTCCCAAGAATTTTAGACTACACTTAATTATGAACCCCGCACGTCAAATTTAGAGGTCAGCTGTCGTCCATTTTTACTCAAGGGCCCCCCATTTGGATTTTGCTGTAAAGTTATGACGGCATGGTGAAGACAAGAAAGCCTGGACGGGGACAAAGACCGGCATTCCCCTGAGAAACCCTTTGCAATCAATGACACAATCATACAGTAAGCAGCAAGTCGCACTTTCCCAGAGCCTCACATCGCGGCGCAAGACCACAAGATACTTTCGTCTTATTACCCCTTAGAGAATAAAACGCTCTGTAAACCACGTGTCTTACCTTTTCCGTATTCGGTGGCTCAGGAACTGATTAAATCCTCAGGCCTAAGGACCTCAACCTTGGGGATAGTGCAGGCGTAGTCCATACAGTACTGTGTCCCCACGACGGGTTTTCATTCAGTGTGTCAACGATAAGCCCTATCAACTACGCAAGGTACCAACAAAATACTATTTTTTCATATGCCCCACGAATACGGCGGAATAATTTATCTCCCAGCAAAGTCTGTCGAGTCGTGGGTCTCAGGCCTAGTCCATTGAATGCACCTCCAACGACGTCCTTGCACTCGTACCATGGCTTTACGACGCAAGCATGTCGGTATTGCCAACAATGCCAAGCGCGAACGGGGGTGCATCCAGCTGGTCTAGAGGTCGCTCTGCGCCATGCTCGCATCTGGGTTGCCGAGCATGCTCTCGTATTTGAGACTGGATCCTTCGATGGGCTCGTCAGACGTGTGGTGTTCCATCTTGAACGTATGCAACTCCTGCAGGAACCCGTTAGGCATTCACGCACGCAGCAGTAAGAAAGAGCTGGGGTTGTTCATCTGAGCCGCACGTGACTGCGAAGTGGGATGTAACCGAGCCAACTTGAAGGTTCCTCCGAGGATCAAGATTGTGGGAGAGAACTGGAGGGTGAGAGGATGAGATGGTGGGTACCAGGCTCGCTCGGTGTTTGGTGCGGGGCGGATACGTCACATACTTCCCCGATAGGGCCACTCCAAGGCCGACGTTGAGCGCACAGTACTATCTAGACGCCGATGGCGAAGTTTGAGTGAGTATCCGGTCATGTTAGCTGCCCACGTGGATAAACGGTACGATAATCGATTCGAATGACTACACACCTCGTTTGATTGCTTTGTCTCTCTCGGTAGGGGGACACTCAGGTGTAATATGTGGTCAGTAAGTGGATCCGAAACGCTGATTCTCAAGAACCCACATCCTGGAGCAGGATGGCAAGCGATATCCTGCTGGGACGCGGGCTGGCCATGGTCACGTGCGTAATTGCCGTGGCGACACGCTCGACGCACTCTGGGAGTGCTGGTCAATAACTCGAAGGAGCAGGCGCCCCATTCAGGATAGAGTACACGTACCTGCCGTAAGCTCGATCGTCGTGGTGGAAGAAAGGTGCAGAGCGATGATCGGCAACGTGAGGCAGAGGACCCGATGCCAATACCACAGCATAAACCGGCACTGTTCATCGCCTTGATCGCCCGGTCATCTGAGTCCAAATGCACCGATCAGGGTCTATTGATAGTACCCTTTGTAGAAAGGGGGAGTCTTGTGCTGGTCAAATACGTACGAGTACTGGAGGAAGTTCTCACCAGCCGTCGTTTTGCCAGTATGTGGACAGAGTTGTCGCTGAAAATATGAGGAAAGGAGACCCGAAGTGTCGCCGCTTAATGCCCCCCAACTTCTGGACAGTAACTGAGACAGACGCCAAGAGCGTCGTGAAATTTTAGGTAGAAGAGGGTACATCGACTGCGAAGATTGATAAGAAAATGAAAACAGCCGAACGTGCGGTAGATGCTTGAGAAAAAATGTAAAATCTAAGATGCACAACCCTGCTGCTCCTACCGTGCCAAAGCAAGACAACGGCTGGTCCTAGCGCGCAGTATGACAATTAAAACATACCTGTCAAAGTATCACCAGCAAGATCAGCCTGGGCCGTGGTGCCGACTGCGGAAGCATTTAATTGTAGGGCGTATTCAAAGCGAACTAAAGGTTTGACAGAGAAGCAGTAGCTAGAACGCAATGTGAGACTCACTGTGTCGATCAAGACAGGATATGGAAGTCCCTCAAAAAGTAATATTACTTCTATTATAGGTGTCCAATCAGGATGTAGCGAATAGGCTCCGGAGGGTTCAATGCGGTGATAAAGATCAATATAGGAGGCAACAACCCCTGAGTGACATGTAAGAAAGGAGAGGAAAGGAGAAGAGGAGGGCTTAAGGAAGCCGGAAAAGGTTTGACTATCGTTGAGTATAGACGACGGTGTCCGATGTTCACGCAGTCGAGGCGGGTGTAGGAAATTGGAGAAAATAGGTTGTGACATAACAACGTGGGGTTATGGTGGCCGTTCGTCTGGGTAACAACAAAGAAGACGTTTATCCCAGCCGTTTCCAAGCCAGCCAGCCCGAGCGCCGAGGAAGAAACTTGATGCTATACACCGCTTATACACTCTAGGTGGGTTTACAGTACAGAGGAACGCAGGGCTCCAATGTCTTGATCGAGCCATGGTACTGTACATAAGCCTGTCAATTGTCTGTTGCGACTGTGATTGAAGAATTGAAGGGCATGACACGATTTCCATAAAAAGATAACAAATCCCACGATGTGCAGTTGCGTGGCTTTGTCGATGTCTGTCTCTCGGTCCTTGTCACCGTCCTCATCGTTCTCGCCTTCGTCGCTTTCGACGCTCGCAACGTTTTGTTCATCTCAACTGCTTTTCACTCGGCATACAAGCCAAGATCGCTTTTTCTCGTCGTGATCCGGACAGAGCGCTCCTTTCCGTCTTCAGTTCCCTTTTCGCTTTCTCTCTCAGGGCAGGCCGGCGCTTTTCGTTCTTTTCCTTTCTTTTCCACCACCACCACCACCTTCTCTCTTTAACCCGTTCTCGTTTGATGTCTAGCTGCCACCGCCCGTCAAATTCTTCCACTCTATGACACCTCGCTCTTCCTTAGCGTCAAAGCGCCGTCCTTTATCTGCGATCTTCCTCGGTGCTGGCCCAGCACCCTCTCCCTCAGATCTTCCAGACCTCCCTGAACCCCCCAGCCCCGGAGCATCATCAACACATTCCGGCCTCCCATCCCCACCTGCCACCAATTCTACAGGAAGCAGTAGTGCTGGTGATAGTCGTGAAGTCCTCGACCGACCTTCCCATCCTCCGGTCTCCTCTGCCCTAGCAATGCGCAACGAGAAGCCACTCAACTCCAGATCCAGTCGAGCATCGTCCCCCGCTGGCGGTAGCGAATCTAGGAAAGGCGAGGATGACGAAGAGGAGGACAACACCGCGAGGCTCAACCTCAGCCGCCGTCGCGGGGCGTCCCAGTCCAATGACCACGTTATGACGCTACAGCGTGTCATGAGCTTAACACAAAGGAATCGTATGGTGAGTTTTTCCCTCGTCCGGAGTTTATACCGTCTCAGGCATCCCTCCACTCATTCTCTTTCACCGACTCATTGCAATCAACCGCATACAGGCCCTCAATAAACTCTCTTCTATGCGCCTAAATACACCTTCCCCACCCCAATCTTCTCACTCATCCCGCTCACCCAATCCTCCATCTGCGTTAGCCTCATCAGCATCAGCCTCCACCAGCACTCGTTCTCGATCAGTGGAACCCGCGGCTCTATCTGGATCAGAAACAGAGCGCGAGCCTGGCGCCCACCATTCGAATTCATCCGACGACCAATCGGTCACACCACCGTCCTCCGTCGCACATGCGTATTCGGTCTTAGAAGGACGACTGAGACGCACATCGCTCCCCGTTTCTCCTTCCAAGGGAAAAGTTGCCTCATCAACCCGCAGCTTCTCCCCTGGACCGTCACAAAGGACACCCAAGAAGCGAGTCTCAATTATGTCTATGCCTGACCCCGAAGGACACGAACACGGATCCCATGACGTCACCTCTGCCGCTCTGGCTGCGGTGGCCTCGTTACGGCGGAGCCCGGGAAGCAGTGGAAAGAAAAATAGGCAACCTCTCCCCAAGGAATTCCTCGAACCTCGACGAAGTAGCTCGGATGGCAGGGTAAGTTACCAATGCGACGTACCCGTATGTCAACTGATGACATGCATACTACGTTTCAGACCTCCAAGGAGCCGACAACACCCCAAAAATTGCCACGGGAGCGGTATAGCTCACTTGCCAGTGATACTTCACCGTCCAGAACGTCCGCACGGCGCACTCTCCAAAATCCAAACTCCTCCCAACGCTCCACCCAAGCTAACCAAGTATCCGCCATGCGAAAACACCAGACCCGCTGGATGTCTGAAGATCTACGTACCACTTCTGCGCGATCTATCGTCGATGACAACGACGATGACGACCTACGGAGCTCCAGCAACGACGTTGAGAGTCGACAAACTGTGCGTGGAGGGAGTATGGAAACCTCGCTTGGCACGCGTTTAGTCGGCGGTAGCTTGCGAGCCGCAGGAATGAGCGTTAAGACGGGTACAGACGTTTTTCGGGAGCCCGAAGAATCATCTACGATAGCCCGCCGACCCACTTCTATCCGCACTGGATCGATTCAGGAACAAGAATCACCCGCCGGTTCCAGTCGAGAAAGCGGGCCGTCGCGCACTGCCATACTTCATGATGCCCGCACTCCCGCCAATCCCCCCTCCCAATATTTCTTAGAGCGCGGAGCGCATTCTGGCCCTCGATCGAGGCCATCAACATCAATGGCAGACTTTCTCCCTTTCAACGAAGATTTACCCCCGCCTAAGACAGCACCACCCGGCCTCCGCGCATACAGATCCGCATATGCGCTCGATCGCGACCGGGAAGGGATTGGCTCACGACAGGGCTCGTCCACACCCTTTTCTACCGTGTCCCAAGAACGAACTTACGGCTCTCCGCGCACACGCCCCCGCGAATTTCCTGTACAGCCCCTAGACGAGCAGGCGGTAGAGCACCTACGCCTCATGGACGAATCACTTACCATGTTTGAAGCACTACTATCACGTCTACCGCCCATGGGTGACACTACCACTGCGACGGTCCCCGAAGTCTTTCGGAACGCTCAAGCGGTAGTGCGCTTCTCGGAGCAAGTCAATGGGATGCTCCGCGCAGCTACAAATCGCGCGCTTGAACGACTCGTCGATTCCGAGGTATCAGATACCAGCACAGCCGGCGAGGTCGACTTGGTGGGGTTGTGGAAGGACGTCGGGGGAGACTGTCGTGATATGTTGAGAGTGAGCGACGAACTTGTGCGGACCATGACCGGGTTCATGCTCGGCGTCGGCAAGGTATTGCGCGAGTCTGCTAATGTTGGTGCAAGCGCTGGTGCCGGCAGCAGCTTGCAGCACCTCCGCGGCGCAAGCGAGGACCTCTCCCGGAGATCAGGCGCCGATGGTCGTTCCTCTACAAGCGCGGGCACAGGTAGCGGCAGGGGCAGCGGAAGTGCCGATGGCTTCGGTGGGCGGAGGAGCACCGAATCAAGGCGCAGTTGGGATCCCGCAAGAGTCGAGAGGGACAAAGGCGATCTACTACGCCGCGCCTCAAGCCGTATAGAAGTCGGCACACTTTCAGGCCAACGTGCTTCGTCCTCGATGTTACTCAGGGAGCGAGAACCTCCTGCCCGGGAACGCGTTGCGGATCCAGAAGACGGTTCACCCTCCGCAGCACGGCCTACGACATCATCTACTCGTAGGCTCTACACCCCAGGGTTTCAAAGGGAGAGCACCCCTGCTTCAGCCAAACCCGAGTTGGTCACGATCGAGTCACAGAGGTCCCTGCACATCGAGGACGATTACGAACCTTCGCCTACCCCCGCGCCCCGCCCCCGCCAGTCACTGGACGAGAGTGTGCGCAAGCTCCCTCAGTTGGCCATCCCCGCCCCGCTCCCCACTCTCCCGTCCGAAACCCGCGCGGCTGCTGAGCAGCAGGCACAGACGGACAAATCGACGTCAACGGCGCGGCGGAAGATCTCGGCCGCCTCGACGGTCACCATGCGTGGCAACGCCAGCAATCCCGGCTTGACCATCACCACTCCGAGTGCGGCTCCGACGACGGCTGTAACGACGTTGCCGGTCTCGCGCACCGAGTCAGGCCAATCGTCTACATCTGCATCTTCTAGTGCCGGTGCGAGCACAAGCCGGCACGCGCACTCGAACACCGTGACGTTCTCGCGCCCGCTGACAGTGAGCATAGGCGCGCTGAGCGGGCTGCAGCGGCACCGCCCGTCATCGAGCGAAGCACCCCCACTGTCGGCTGGGATAACACCCATCACGCCACTGAGCGCGGGCGCTTCGTCGCCATGGACGCCACGCTCGGGCTCGGAGACGGAGCGTCCACCGACGCAGACGCGGTTCTCGCTTGGCCTCGGGAGACGCACGCTCGGCTCGAAGTCTCAGTTGTCGCTGGATGCGCCACCGAAGCCTGCCCAAGCTACGACAGGTACGGCAACAACAGCCCGTGGTGGCGGTGGCGTGCAGACGCTCGCCCGAGCTACGAGCACCAGGGAACGTCGGCGCACAATCACTGAGATCTTCTCATCATGATGCCTCTCATCTTTTTTTCCACCGTTTTTTTTCTAATGTTATTTTTATGGTCCGGTCGTGCATCCCCGCCCGCTTCTGGATTTTCCCTCCTTTTTTCAATTTCCTCTCTTCTGATGCCCCCCTTATTCACGCCTTGTGGTTTCATACCTGGTTAATGTTAATTTCTCTCTGTCTGTTCTTCTAGCCCCTTTTTTTGCCTCACGTCGCACGCACTCATGCATCACGAATGAATGAATCAAAGTAGCATTGTCTCCATACCTTGCACACCCTTCTCCCCCTTTGCCGCTTCTTTCTTCCCCTTTTGTTCTCTTTCCTGTGATATACCAGCCAACCCTCAGGTGGCGCTCACGAATCTAATAACCTCCGCGTTAGCAGCTAGCAGCTACTTAGACCTGTCTGGTCGTGGTTAATGAGATGATCACGTTGTCTTGTGGGGTGTAACGTTCTAAGTTTCGACTCGCCTTGGCAATCTAGCACAGAATGACAACGGGTTCTTCAAGCGGCACCTACCGCAGCCGCAGCTTAGAAGTAGCAGTAGTAGAACTTTTGCCTCACCTCTTCCCACCTTTGGTACGTCCCCAGGCCGCACATTCACCAAGAGGCACTTAACCCCCTTGACTTAAAGGAGTTGCGTAGCATGACCCGAGAAGAGACGCCGGGTTTCAGACCCCCTTTTCTCCTGAAATGTGCAGTGCTAAGTTACCGGCCGCCGATATTATTGATGGTGCGATGCGGAATTTTGCCTGTACGAGCGTCGAGCGCTGTTATGCACTTTCAGAGTCGATTGAGAACTTGGTTTCTATGATACAGCATAACCATTCGCTCGGCGAACGTCCATTCGACTGACGAACGGCGGCCTCATGTTTGAGGGTTTGTGTTCAAATCGGAGATGTGATGCCCTTCTGGTCGGGCGCGTCGCACCCGTCGCACTTCGTGAATGGATGGACGAAACTCGCATCGTGCCGTCGTGCTGCGTCTCCCCGCCCGTTTCTATTTCTCTCTCGTCGGTATTATCTTTTCTCCTGACCATCTTTTGGTCGCTTTCCCCTGAACAGAATAGTATACGTGTGAACGGCTACGGAATTGCCTGGTCGTGGCGTAGTATTAGGATGACTGCGCGAGATCGATCATAGTGAAAAGAATAGTAAGACAAAGTGGGGGATCGCTAAGATCGCCTATCGACCTGCGCACCGTAGTAAGGACAGGCAAATCACAGACCCGCAAGAAGCTCGTCGCCCCTGCTCGTATTCCCTCTAGTCGAGGCCCAATGGCACGTTAAGCCCTGCCTCAAGCAGCACCGATTCGAGCTGTGTGCGGAGCGTGCACAAGTCGTCGATAGGTGGGCTCTGCCTCTGCCCCTGCCCCTGCACCTCGTCTGCACCACACAGGGCGTCGCCGTGGGCCTCGTGCGGCGCCGGAGCCTCCTCGTCAGGCCGGAAGCGCACCGCCGCGAGCTTGTCCACGATCTCCCGGACTCGCGTCTGCGTGGACGCAGGCTCGGGCTCGGCTGCGCGGGACAGGTGGAGGAGAAGGGCGGCTGCGAGCCCTCGGAGGACGCCGAGCTCGCGTCCGCGCGGCGCACCGGTGCGCGCGAAGCCTGCGTCGAAGCCCTCTTGCAGCGCGGCTTCTTTGCCGGCGGATATGCCGTCGCGGTAGCCTGCCTGTACAAAAAAAAAAAAAATGGCGATGATGAATGACGCACCCCCGTCATTAATTTTTTATTATTATTTGATCTGTCTTACGGTTGTGAAGGTCGTGGAGAGGCCGGCCCACTCTGCCTCGGCGTGATGTGATGGCGCGTCGTCGTCCTGGAGCCAAGGAGACTCCTCGTCTTGAGAAGATTGCATCGCTTACTGCGAAAGGTTCACGAAGCAAATATGCATGCCACACGCCAGACCAGATAAGTTAAAACTCAGACACCCACGCTATCATGCTGTTGCCTCTCTGGAACTTCCTGCTCAAAGGCGCAAGGTCTCACTGGTGTGGTCGCAGGCTACAGACACCCAAACCCGTGGTACTCCGATACTAAACCATTGAGCAGTCAGCGCTCCGAGTATCGCAAGGACACCGGACACCCCCCCCGCTTTCCCACGCCGAGCCACACGTTACGGTGAGCGCACGGAATGCAACCCAGGGCCCGGGCAACCCTCCACGCTATCCTTATCCAGCCAGTTTTCACCCCTGGCACTCGACCTCCGTCCGTGGTACCTGTATCCAATGGAAGGCTAGTCACTCATGTCAACAGCCGAGGCGCTTACCCAGTACAAGTTTTATTACAGTAGGCCGTGGCCTTACCATACAGTACTACGAGCGCGATTGACACTACTCGCTACTCATCTCGCGGAAGATGCCCGGAGGATACCTTTACGAGTGATTTGAACGTATTGTGACAATCTGGCAGAGGACGAAGAGAAATATCAAAACGAAATGCATTGGTTTGGGCAAAATGGAAGTGCGGCTCCACAATTGAATACCATCACGAATTTACTGCAAACCTTGTCTGGTCCAGCCGTGCGTGAAACAGACCCCGAGCTTGATCGAGGGCGAAGTTTTTAGTTAGGATAGACCATGACATGTGACGCCGTACGTGGTGAGAATCCGGATTTTGAATTTGAACACGAATTTAATCCGTCAGGCGACCTTCATCCAGAGAATCCTTCGCTGCTTCCGTAGTAAGATCAGTAAAAAGTAGGATGTGTATGACCTGCGACCGTAGGTAATTCCCGATGTGGCTCCGCAAGCAAGACCGGGACCTTGACGCTCACTGTGGGCGGGTAAAAAGGGGCCAAACTGGGATGTCAGCGCGAAGGCGCTAGAGCAAGCGCTAGAGTTGTTACTTTACGGTACGCTTGACAGAATCGAAAGCCGTGGGTCCTTGTTTACTTATATTTATGTTGGTGGACTCTTAACCCAAAGGTGGTGAAATTCCCGGATATTAGTGATCATCTGTCCCTGCTGTCTCTTTCGTTATATCCTCGACTAAATATACTATTCTACTTCCTCTCTTCACTCACGCCAGTGGTACCGGAAGATGTGGGATAGTGTGTGGACGTTCACAAATTGCCGCAAGTTCCAAGCCAGTTGTATTGTTTGATAAGTATTGATTTTAATTACAAGAATGATTTCCGTTTAAGGGTGCTGTGCCCATAGTAGAAAGGGCTCACGGTTCTGGATTGCGCGCCGACGGGGAATGACAGCATTCTCTAGCTCGGAAAACCTTGAAATATGTAACGCCCTGGCAACCCTTTTAGTTCTCGTACGGTACGTACGTTTTTCTATTACCGCTTTCCCACCGACTGTTTCTCCTCTCTCTTGATAACCCCGGTCGATAACCCCCGTCCCGATTGACGTCCTTGGCACCCCCTTGAAGCTTTAAGCTTGAAGCCTGGGGCTTAAAGCTTGAGGGGTTATATCGCCGGCCCGACCCTTTGTCGACACTTCTCTCATAGTGTTCCTGCTAGTAGGCTCGGACATATCGATCTGTTATTCCACTTGGCAACGTCGGTGCTGTCCTCTATACTATGGGACAACAATCGCTTACGCTGCAGCTGTTGGTGTCCGGCATGAATTCGGTGTTTATGTGCGTCTTTCTTTCCTTTTCGGTTGTCGTTCATTGATAGAGAGCCGTTACTGGCGGCATCTAGGACGCGCTATTCCTTCGTGGGTGAGCAAGTTACTTTACTTGTGCCGTCAAGGTTGACCAATCAAGACCATTTTCTAGCTGCCTGTACGTTCCCCTCGCATTCCACTGGTGCATCTTGATGATTAGTCTCCTAGACTTCGTCTGCTTCTATGATTGGATCACATCGTTCGTTGAATCTTGACGCTTCAGTTGAGACTCGGTTGACTTTGGCGTTTAGGCTGGACCAGGAAGTCGCACTTGTAAGTATATACCTCCCTCCGCCTTCTTTACGCCGAGCGGTGATCGATTGATCACTGTAATTGTTGATTTGCAGATATACCCTGCTCCGTGGAATGTCGTGAAAGGCGCATATCTATTTTGCCGATATTACCCAATGGCCGTCGCACCGTTCCACTTATGGGGTGTCATTGGTGACCACGAGCAACACGTTTGCGAGGCATACTATCACGCACTTTTTGCCTGTCCCATGCCTACAGTGCGCCCACTCATACTTTTCATCAAATATTTCCTAATCAGTTAATTATAGATATTATCGGCACAATGTAAGCGTGTCTAGGTCCGCGTGATTTACAAGTTGTTAATCACACCCGCGCCCACCGTGTCCTCAGTCATTCTGATGTTGCGTACATACGCGTTTTCTGGGAGGAAAAAACTGATTCTCGTCGTCCTTTCAATCACCTACTTGGGTCTTGTCGGCGTTATTATTTGGGTGCTGAGCAAAGAAATAACCCGTCTGTGTCGAAGACCTTGTTTATGAAGGAGTACTCCTGACTCTTTGATGCAATCGCAGTGTCCCTCTTGTCTTTGCTCGCCATCCGCGGCGGCTGTTTCGCCGTTTCGGATGTACAGACCATCGGTGAAATACTGGCCAATGCAGCACATGGGATCAGTACAATACCAGTGCCCGTGGCCTATCATATGGGAGTGCGTCTTGGACGTTGGCGCGCTTGTCTGATTATACTGACATGAGAGTCCTTATTGCTCAGATGATCTCTGTACGGTGTCACTTATAGTTTGCTATCATCTTGGCTGAACCAACCTTCTGCTAGATGCTCGCGACCCTTTTCGATTGCCTCAATATGTTCATCGTGCTTTGGGTGGGTCTTAAGACCGTTGCCTTGTTCACGTGGATGATGATCGTAGTAAATTGGATATAGCACTGGGTTCGAGGGCGTGGTACCCTTGGCCCGCTGGGCAAGAGTTTTCTGAAACAAGGCCAGTCTTTATTTGCGTCGGCGTGGAGTGTCGTTATTTATCTGGCTCTGGTCGCGCAGGGATACTGGTCTATGTCATCATGACTGCCTTGAACGCGTTGACAATTGGGGCCTTTCTCAGGTAAGAAGTCGTTAACGACTATCCGGACTACGGTCAACTAACTAGGTCCTACCGTAGTTCATACCTGGTGCGGCATGGTCTTGGTGCTACCGCTACGTTTTCGTTCATTCTACCCTCCACTCTGGTGATCGATTTTCTCTCTCACCCGTCCCGTTCGCTTTGTTGATTATTGTCGGTTCTCTTTCCAGGCATGTCGATTGTACGTCTCACGCCCCTCTGCAAAGTCCTCGTTGGTTCAAATTTTCTGTATTTTTTTTTTTAAAGAGTGTTGATGCTTCGCCGGAAAGCGTCTCCGACCGAGACGAAACTCCGTCTCGAACACTCACACATGGTCGACGACGCCCTTGAGATGATCACCGTAGAGCGGCGTACTGAAGAAATATTGCAGGGCTTCACACTATCCATCTCGACGGATGCTGAAGCTCAGTCCTGATGCTCCCGGGCCTGCCTCCCTAAGATGTATTACAACGAGCACACGAGCCAAGAGTAACGGTCAATAAGTTCACACTCGTGTGGTGGTGTAGCCTGGGACTGTCGACCGTCGTGCAAGACCATAAGCGTGTCAGCGGTCACCGTGGACAGGACTTCGCAAGCCCCAACTTCCTGATAAGCCGGGAATTTTCTACCCCAGGGTCACGAAGGTACGAGAGAGATGTCGTGGAGCCGTAATTGTGGAGGTGTTGCATATGTAAAAGTTGCAGAAATGGTTGAGGAAACAACAAATCGTTTCATGAGCACTACGATAGAAGTAATAGTACTATATACGCTATACTTTATAAAAAGTAAATCTTACTGACAGAAGGCTCACAATCGATTCTGTCCCTATGAATAATGCGATCATATCCTGCTGAAATGAGTTATTTTGTGATTCGTGTGGACGTTGTGCAAACTCACGCAAGTCCTCGCGCCGGCCCTCGTAGTTATTATCTCGGTAACCGCCGAGACTCGATTTGTTATTTCTGAGTCGTTCTGGGTCGTTCTGATGCTCGGCCTACGTTCCTATCATACAAGCTTTCGCTGACACTCCGATACTCTGTAAGGTTGTAACAAACCATTGCGCAGCGAGTATTGGCGCCGAACCACACGTGAAGGTTCGGAACACAACAGGGCAAACCTCACTTATTAGTACTCCCATCGACATTTATTATCTAGTGCAGGCGCAGTGTATCCACCCTTCCGTTCAACTTGGGTTCGCTCTTGCGATCGGCAGTTACGAAGCCCCTGACGCATGCTGTTGGCCAGTTTTCACTCCTGGCACTCGACCTCTGGTACCTGTACCATCTGATAGAAGGCTAGCTCCTCTCGTCGCCACCAACAATTAAAGTGCTGACCATGTGCAAGTTTTATTGGCCCGCGACCTCACCTTACTGCAAGCTCGATTGGTACTATTATGTACCAGACGCAAACCGATATCATTGTCACAGCCTGGCAGGGGACGACTCGCTTGTGCGGCATTGAAAGTTAGTTGATCCGAAATGGCGAAACAGCCGCTGCGCTTGGTGATAACGAACACGAGGGACACTGTGATCGCATCTAAAGATCAGGAGTACTCCTTGAAAACAAGGTCTTTGGTACAGACAAGATAAATGTTTGCTAATCACCCAAATAATAACACCGATAAGACCCAAGTAGGTGATTGAAAGAACGACCAGAATTCGTGTTTTTCTCCCGGAAAACGCGTATGTACGCAACATCAGAACGACTGAGTACATAACAGGCACGAGTGTGAATGACTTGTAAGTCGTGTGGACCTGACTTTACCAAGGGGGGGGCCGGGCCGTGGTTCCATGACCGGGGGGCGTTCCCGCCGCATTTGTTGTCCACCGACCATCATGACGATGAAGAGGATCTGGTTCCTCCTTGTCGATCACACGTTCCAGACCTCGGTTGGAAGGCTTTTTTCGGTTCTGACCTCCGTAGATGAGTATATCGACGTATTGAAGGAGAAAGTCAAGGAGAAGTGGCAATCCGACCCCAACGTGTTCCTGCCCCAAAGCTTACCGTATGGAAGACGAAGGGCGAACTGATTATCGACAGAGTTAATATCAAAACAAGCTTGGCGGATATATTGAGCAAGATCGACGTCAATGATGAGGATACCATTGAGGAGCTGAGCGCCGATGAGCAGGTGACCAACCTTGGGCTCTCAGACAATCAGGTCCTGCTTGTAAAATTACCTGGTACATCATCTACTTCTACTGCCACTGCATTCTCATACGGGCCACAGCCACTACGTTGATGGAAGATCGCTCACTTTCCGGTGGAAACTGCCTCACTTCCGAGCTGGCCCAGAGATATGAAGACTGCTTTATTCTGGCGGAGTATAAAGGGGGATTCACAGCAGGGGATCTCACTTTGAATTGCATGAAGAGTGCGCCACAGAAACTTCCCAGATTTGTCAGTGCATACAAAAAGGCGCTGGGTCAAAAGCGGGAGGTGACTGATGAGGCGGGTCATTTTTGTATTTTATCAAGTTTTTTGACCTCTGACGGTGAAATTAGGCCCTCGCAAACGCTAATCTGATTGTTGGTACTTCGACTTGGAAGAGTTACTTCGGTGGTGGAGAGACGACACACTCTGCCAACCGACACAAAGTCATGCACTTCATCCATATTGTGTCCGTTGATGCGACGTCGTGGGACTCCCTCACGGAAGCAAACAGAAGACCGTTCAAGGAATGTGACGCGAACTGGTTCTTTTTTTATGCAATCGCGCACCACATTAAATTCCTTCCATCAAACATCAAAAGTGACGGGGCAGAGAGAATCACTGCTAAATTGTGAGTCAGCGCGTTTATGATTATGCTTTTGAGTTAATTACTAACGTCCACTCTTACAGTGGCCAAGATCCGTGGCCGTTTTCATTCATCATCCAAGTCGGGAGCGAGAAAGTAAATTACATCTATAGACCCAAGAGTGATTTTCTTATATCGAAATCTGGTCTTCCACGGTTGGCCGTGAAAGTCAATTCCTATCAACCGAATAGACCCGCGGTCGATTTTTATCGCTTATTACTTCAAGGGGCGAGCATCGTGCGACTCGCAAACACCCTGGATGTTTACAAGGACAAGAGCTTCGTATTTGTGGCCATCTATATCGGCCCTACCGGAGTTGCAGAGCGCTTCATCGTATATCAAGGAAAGAATACCCGGACGGTATGAACGCTCAGGCTCTATATTTTAAAAGTCCGCGTTGAATCGCCATAGGTTTATCGCACGACTCAACAGTTCGACCTCTGTAAGAAAAGCAGCCGCATTCGATTTGCACTGGAGTTGTACAATCTTATCTCCGCTCTGGAAGCTGAGCCTGAGGACGAAGACACAACGAAAAGTATCAGCGAACTCATGGTAGATCTCAGAAATCTTGACAAGGACGGTAAGCTGCCGACGTTCACCGGTGAAACCAAGGATCGTAGAAGCCATCATGGGGAAAACCAAGCTGGACCTAGTAATTATAGGGGCGGTGGCGGTGGCGCCGCTGAACAACTCGAAGCTCACGGATATGGTGTCGTGGCAGATGTCATAGAGACAGATCGCGGCACTTGGGAACTTATGGACAAGGTACGACGAACCATTTTTCCATCCGTGGCATTCCACTGAGCAATGTCTTGCAGTTACCACCTCATCTTCGCACGGTGTATCGACGGAGCGATCCGAATAAAACCGAATTAATTGCAAAGCGCCTGCGCAAGGGATCAAACGAGCTGTACTTTCTCCAGCACCTCCGTACGATACGGTCGCAGTCTCCGCACATTATCTCATTGATCGACACTATCCCTTCAATCACCGGTGGTTGGCTCATCCTACCGAAGCAGCAATCTATCCGCAACCAACGACTCATGAACAGTGGTGGTGTTCACGTTCGCGTCCAGCTCGGCTGGGGTCTCGTCAAGGGGCTCGCATATCTTCACGAGCACAAGATTGCGCACCGCGACATCAAGCCCGACAACCTTGTCTGCGACAGTGCTTTTTGCTTGCAAATAATCGACTTCGATGTAGCCATCCAAGTTCAGGACGAAAACACGGAGATCGATGAATATCGCGGCACCAAGGGTTGGACAGCGCCTGAATTGGGAGAGGAAGACGGACTGACGCCGATGCATAGCCCCATCAAAGCCGACAGGTGGTCGTGCGGACGTGTTCTTCTGCATCATATCAAGGTTGGGGAAGGAGACAAGTGGCTGTCGAGGTTTGCTGGGCAATTGATGGTGAAGGATCCCCAGAAGAGACCGTCGCTACTAGAACGGGACAAGTGGCCTGCCGCATGGTTGTCCGACATGGTTGACGTACGTAAAGACTGCTTTTGGAAAGAGTCGCGACCTCGACAAGACAAGGTAGAAGTTGACGAAGAAAGTATGAAGCCTCCCAATGCGAAGAAGCCCAAGCTCGCGGTGACTGACTCGGAGCGAGGAGAGCTGAACGGATCACGAACATCTCGACCAATGGGTGAAGTCTTCTAATATTCTGTTGGGGCATTGCCAGGTAAATTATAAATTATTATACATAGATGTCTACGTAGTGTCGATTTGTTTCCGGCATCAGCGATTACTGTAAAGTACATCCTGTTCACTGTTGGCTCATCCATGTGACCGCGCGATCTCGTACGAGAGGGAAAAATTAAATTCACCCCCAAAGCCTACAAGACTCGCAACACTATAGCCAACGCTGCCCCCAAGGCGGACAAGCGCTTTCCATATCGTCCTCGCTAGACTCGTGACCAGTCGTTCGAATGAGAATTTTTGAGGGGTACTTCATAAAGCGAACAGTCACCTCAGGCTGTCTAGTACGTCGTCGTGTTGAGACTGAGGGACGAGTATGAATGCTTGCGATTGTTAAATTCCTCATCGGTGTGTGTACGGAGGCAGACACGTTGCAACAGCGTTGCAACAGCGTCGACTCTTCCCAGTAAATCTGCATATAATCGTATGCTGGCAGCCGAGACATGATCGGGGATACACAAACTGTTTTTTTTATCGCACCGCCAACTTCTCTGAATGCTGCAGCATCCAGGGCCGCCGCCGCCCGCTCTTGCGATCGGCAGTTACGAAGCCTCTGGCGCCTGCTGCCAGCCAGTATTCACCCCTGGCACTCGACCTCCGGTACCTGTACTATCTGAGAGAAGGCTAGCTCCTCTTGTCGCCACCAACCATCGAAGTGCTGACCGGTGCAAGTTTTATTGGCCCGCAACCTCACCTTACTGCAAGTTCAATTGGTACTTGTATTGTCCAAGGTATTGTCACAGCCTAGCAGGGGACGAGAAATATCAAAATGAAGTACGGCACCACAAATCAAATACCATCACTGTAAACCTTGTCTGATCTGGTAACACAAATCATCCACTTTTTTTTTGGCTGATGCCGTGCGCGACAATGTGAGCGTCAAACAAACAGTTCTTGGCGCTAGCTTGGGCGCTGGAGTAGAAGCTTGTGAAGATTGAAAGGACAGACAGCACCTGGATTTTGATTCTGTTGTTACGGCACGTTTGCACGCGTGGGTCCTTGTCTATATTGGCGGACTCTCAAGTTTTTCTGAAGGTGGTGAAATTCCTAGATATTACTACTCCTGCCAGTGGGTTAACGATCACCGTCTGCTTCTGTGTTTGCGTCTCCGTCTCCACCTTGATCGCGTTTCCTGTTCTCATCCCATTATTTCCTCCATTTTCATAACTTCGACCCACATTTCGTCATGACGTCTGGATGATCCTAGCTCCACATGTTTCTCGCGCCTCCACCTGGAATTTCCACGCTAATCGGGAAAGTTGAGGCTTTCGAAGTACTTTACACGGCAATTGTCGACAAATTTATGGTCTTGAACGACGACCTCGAGCTTCGGCGCAACGCAGGCACGCTTCACCAGTAAACAAACATACTGGCAGTACTTATTGTGGTACACCCCAGAAGGGGACAGGCCTGGGCATATCAAGGCTGAGCTTCGGTATCTGTCGAGTTGGATAGTACAATGTTCTCTGATATCTCTTCAGGGTGCCACTCTACGGCAATCATTTCAAGGGCTTCGTTGATCATGTGCGAGTGTTCGAGACGGAGTTCTGTCTCGGTTGGAGATGCTTTCTGGCGCAGCATCAGCACTCTGAATCACAGAGAAATTTGTTTGAATCAGGAGGGACTTTGCAGAGAGTGTGATACGTACAACCGACATGCCTAGAAAGGGAACAGACAATAGTCAACATAGCGAACGCACTCTGGGAGAGAAATATATCACCAGAGTGGATGGTAGAATGTACGCGAGCGAAGAATTTGAACCAATAGCTGAATGCACCATATATGGGCTATAACAAAACTTAGTCAATTGATCGCGGTCTGGATTGTCGTTGGCTTCTCACCTGAAAAAAGTTCCTATTGTCAGCGCGTTCAAGGCTGTCATAATGACGTAGACCAATATCCCTACGTGACCAGAACCAAATCAATAATGACGGACCACGTCGATGACTCATTGGGTAAATTAAAAAGACATACCTTGTTTGATAAAACTCTGGCCTAGCGGGCCGAGAGAACCATGCCGAATCCAGTGCTATATCGATTTACTACAGTCATCACTCATGTGGACAATTCAACGGCCACACCACTCACCCAGACCACGATGAACATGTTGAGGCAATCGAAAACGGTCGTAAGTATCTAGTAGAAGTTTGGTTTGGCCAATGTGGCAGTAAACGACAAGAAACGCCGTACAGAAATCATCTAAGTGGGGCGAAATCTCGTGTCAGTGCAGTCAGACAAGTACGCCAAGGTCCAAGACGCACCCCTATGTGATAGGCAAGGGGCACCGGTACTGAGGTGATCCCCTTCGCTGCACTGGTCGCTTGTGCGGCGTTGAAAGTTAGTTGATCCGAAATGGCAAAACAGCCACTGCGTTTGGTGATAACGAACCCGAGGAACACTGTGATCGCATCTAAAGGTGAGGAGTACTCCTTGGAAACAAGGTCTCTGGTACAGACGGGATAAATGTTTGCTGATCACCCAAATAATAACACCGATAAGACCCAAGTAGGTGATTGAAAGAACGACCAGAATTCGTGTTTTCCTCCCGGAAAACGCATATGTACGCAACATGAGAATGACTGGGGACATGAGTGTGAATAACAGCTTGTAGATCGCGTGGACCTGATTTTACTTACATTGTGCTGACAACATCTATAATCAAATCGTGAGGAAAAATCAGACGGGAAGTATGAGTAAGCGCACTGTAGGTACGGCGCAGGCGAAAAGTGCGTGATAGTATGGCTTGCAGAAGCGTTGCTCGTGGTTACCGACAAGACCCCACAAGTGGAACGGTGCGACTGCCAGTGGGTAATAGCGGCAAAATATATATGCGCCTTTCACAACATTCCATGAAGCAGGGTATATCTGCAAGTCAACGATCACGACAGTCAACCAACCACTCCTTGGCACATGAAAACCAAATTATGTGCTTACGAGGGCGACTTCCTGGTCCAGCCTAAATACCGATGTCAACCGGGTCTCAACTAAAGCGTCAAGATTCAACGAACGATATGATCCAATCATAGAAGCAGATGACGTCTAGGAGAAATTAGGTTACGGCGGGACACCAGATTTCGGAGGAGAACGTACAGGTAGCTAGAATGGTCATGTCTCAACATTGTCAATTTCGACGGCTCGAAAGAGGGATGCACTCACCTGTGAGGGTGTAACGAGCCCTATATTTCGCCGGCACGAACAAGTGACGCCTCTCTAATCAATACACGACCTCCGAAAGAGAAACAGGGACACACATAGCCAATGTATTCAGGCCAGACGTCAACAGCCGCAGTGTAGGTGATTGTTGTTCCATAAACGTACGCCACCAATGCCGCCAAGTAGAGCAGTAGGTTGATATGTCCAAGCTTCCCCTAAGCCTCTTGGCTATAGCACTACAGGCGGACCCAGAGCGTCGGGTGGATGGCGTACACCCTTCAAGCTTTAATGGGTGTCTAGGGCGTCAATCGGAGTTGGGGTTGTCGAGAGAGGGGGGAAACCTTTATGGGAAACCAAGTGGCAGTGTAGGAACATGCGGGCGAGAACTTAAACTGGAAAACGGACTGCGCAGGATGGAGACATATACATAACATGCCCCAGAAGTTTGATTAAGGTCCTTAAGGACGGGGTCGTCGCTTGTTTCAGTGTACAGTAACAAATTGCAAGGAATCAAGATGTGGGCGCTGTGGGGTGTCTGCCTTTCGAGAATTGAGCTTCATAAGCTTCCCAGCATAATGCATGACGACTCGGACCTAGGCCGGTTTACTCCAGCATATTGACACAATTTGCTTTGAGCGCTGCAGTTTGTTGCTTGCGAAGCATCCGTCTTATCTTTACTTTAAGGATTAAGTTCAAGTTCAAATTCAAATCCTCACCTCATGCGACGTCACGGGCAATGGTACAGTACAGTACTGCAAAATTTGAATGAAACCCTGACGCTGGATGTCGAACCAAGCTCACTACAGTAAGGACGCGGGACTTGACGTTATCACACTTGGGATCAACTAAAAAAAATTGTGCAAGTCAGACAAGGTTTAGTTATGTGATCATATTCAATTTTAGTTCGGATCTAGCCGTTGTTAAGTTCCTGTAAGCTGTAGCGCCCAGTGAGGCACACGCAGTTACTGTCACGGTACTACCAAGTTACAGTAAGCCTATCAACATGAAAATCGCCGTAAAGTGACAACTGTGGTACAAGTGCTGGGGTATGTTAACACACCTGGGTGGCTCTTCTGCAGATAGGACAGGTATTCTGCATATACTTGGTGGTTTTTCTATAACACTCTACTCTGGAGATTATCATGGGTCGGCAAAACCCGTACCTGGTACGACTTCCGCTATCATAACCACTTACGACAACACAGTTTTACTTTTGGCCCACTTTTCGAGTCTCGACCGCGACGATACCAGTGTTTGGGCTGCATCGGATCATCTCTGCGTGGCTTAGCTGGCATATTGGACTCATTCCCACGACATCCGCATCACCATCGTTGGCCCATCGATTTCTCTTGTGCTCATCCCGTCCCATCCGTCCACACACACACACTTTCGTCATTCATTATCTCGCCCACTCACCTTGCTACATCGTATCAAATTGGCATCAACTCGATCAACGATGAGTCACAAACGGTCCCTAGGGCACTCATAGACCAGCCGCACGTTCCCAAGTCTCGTCCCGTCTCTGTTCGGGGGTGCCCGCATTGGTGGCCTCCTCTAGCAATCCAACTAGACGTCCATTCTGTCCAGGTCGTCTCTCCTCGTCTCGCACTCTTCCAGCACTACAAGTAACCCATCGGCGCGCCTCTCCCTCGCCTCGTCTCTGTCTCTCATTTTTCTTCCGTCTTGGCATTCTCACGGTTTGCTGCAGCTCTCGAAACGCCAAGTGTTTTCTTTTTGGGATTCACGACGTTTTCTACTGAGGTAATTCTATTTATTGACCTTAACATAGGACCCCGACCGCTCGACAAAGTTACATGACAGCGACGACGACTCTGAGGTGACAACGACAATGACAGCTGCGGAGACTATGCCGGCGATGGCAACGACTGCGACGTGACGACGACGATGGCTATGTCAGCGGCGACAACCACGACACGACAACGATGATAACGACTATGTCGACTTCGATGACAGGCGATGACGGCAACGACGCTAGCAACGACAACGACGGTCATGTGATGGCAGTTGGTAAAATTTCTGTAGTACTACGAGTATACATGCTAGAAATACAGGGCCAACTGGCATGTAAGGCTTTATGATACCGCTGGCCCGAGTGTGTGAGCGCAAGTACCCATAAAACCCACGACCCGCCACCGTACCCTTCTGTACCCGTACCCATGGTTGTGGGTACGGGTTTTGTTGGGTACGGGTAGGCCCGAGTGACACAGGGGTTACTCGCGAAGATCTCTAGCTGCGGCTCGAATAGTACTGTACACAGCACGACCACAGAGTGGTAGGACGACCTCCAGCCCAGCACCATACGGGCACGCGTCACCAGTATTAGACTCTTACGTCAGTACTTGCTGTGATAGACCTCAGAAGGAGGCAGGCCAGGTGCGCATCAAGGCTGAGCTTCAACATCACTTGAGATGGGTGGCACGAAGTCCTCTAATATCTCCTCGGGACGCTGCTCCGAAGGGATCTTCTCAAGCGCTTCGTTAATCATGTGCGAGTGCTCTAGACGGAGTTCTGTCTCAGTCGGAGATGCTTTCTGGCGCAGCATCAATACTCTAAAAAAAGCAGAACGTTGGAATTAACAATGAATTTCCAGAGTATTGCACATACAGCCGACATGCCTGGAAAGAGAACCGACAATGATTAGCAAAGCGAACGTGGCAGGTGGGAGGGAAATCGATCACCAGAGCAGAGGGAAGAATGTACGCAAACCAAGAACACGAACCAAGACCTTGGTGTATCGGCAATGGGCTACGGCAAAGCCTCGTCAGTTAACCACAGTCCGGATGGTCGTTGACGACTTCTCACTTGAGAAAGGCCCCAATCGTTAATGCATTCAAGGCAGTCATTACGACATAGACCAGTATTCCTGCGTAACCAGAACCAAATAAATGAAGGTGGTCCCCGTCGATGGGCAAATAAAGACCTGCCTTGCTTCAGAAAACTCTTGCCTAGCGGGCCGAGGGCACCACGCTCCCGAACCCAGTGCTATATCGATTAACTACGGTCATCATTCAAGTGGACAAGGTAACGGTCGGCAGTCTCACCGAAAGCACGATGAGCATGTTGAGGCAATCGAAAAAGGTCGCAAGTATCTAGCAGAAGGTTGGTTCGGCCAAGATGATAGAAAACGATAAGCAACATCGTACTGAGATCATCTGAACAACAGAAACCTATCGTGTTAGTATAATCAGACAAGCGCGCCAACATCCAAGACGCACTCCCACATGATAGGCAATGGGCATCGGCACTGCACCGGTCGCCAGCATTGTTAAATCCGGTCCATCCGACATAGCGAAACAGCCACTGCGTTTGGTGATAAAGAACAATGGTGCCGCTGTGATTCCATCGAAGAGTCAGGAATACTCCTTCATAGACAAGGCCTTCGGCACAGACGGGATAACTCTTTGCTGATCACCCAAATAATAACACCGACAAGACCCAAGTAGGTGATTGAAAGAACGACGAGAACCTGTTTGTTCCTCCCAGAAAACGCGTATGCACGCAACATCAGAATGACTGGGGACACGACCGACACAAGAATGTGATCAACAGCTTGTAAACACCAGAGCCTAGTCACGCTTACATTGTGTTGACAATATCTATAATCAAATCATGAGGAGGATTAGATGGCAAGTACAAGTGAGCCGCGGCGCACCGTAGGCATGACACAGGCAAAAAGTGCGAGATAGTATGATTCGCAAACGTGTTGCTCGTGGTTACCAACAAGACCCCATAAGTGGAATGGTGCGATGGCCATGGGGTAATAGCGACAAAACAGATATGCGCCTTTCACAACATTCCACGGAGCAGGGTGTATCTGCAAGTCAACGATTGCAGCAATCAATCAACCACTCCTAGATGAAGGCGAAGGAATGTGCCTACAAGAGCGACTTCCTGGTCAAGTCTAGACACCGAAGTCAAAATAAGCGTTCAGGGTCTAAGGAAGCGTTGAGACTTAACGCACGATATGATCCAATCATAGAAGCAGACGATGTCTAGGAGATTAATCATCAGGATACACCAGCGGGATGCCGACCTTAAGAGGGGAACGTACAGGTAGCTAAAATGCTCGAGATTGGTTGACTTTGACAGTACGTGGAAGGAACGCGCTCACCTATGAGGGTGTAACGCCCACTAGATGCCGCCAGCATGAACAAGGCCTCTGTCAATACACAACCTCCTAAAAAGAGATAGGAGCGCACATGGTCACTGAATTCAGGCCGGATGTCAACAGTCGCAGTGTAGGTGACTGTTGTTTCATACTAGGTGCAGACGGAGGACGGCACCAGTACTGCAAAGTGGAGCGGCAGATCGATATGTCCACGCCTGAGCAGAGTATCAGGTAGATGGTGTACAGCGTTTCATGTTCCAAGCTTTAAGGGTTGTCGGGAGTGTCAATCAGGGCTGTGGTTGTCGGGAAAGATGGGGAAACCGTTGGCGGGAAATGAAATGACAAAAAAGGAGCGCGGGACTGAGAACTTGACCTGGAGACGGACAAGCCAGTGAGTGATGGGGTGACATATATACATAATACGTCCCAGAGGTTTTAGTTAGAGGATGTGATCATACAGTACTTATTGGATTTTGGCTCGGATCCAGCCATCGCTACTGTAGCATGTATAAGGTACACTAAAACCAGTAATTGATTATTTAGCAAAAAGTATTGGAATTTCTAGCCAAAAGATCCCAGTGATCTTGCGTGAGTTGGATTACATAATTAATACAAACCTCAAGATCCAACTGATGCGAAGGTCGGGCAATAGGGATGATCTGGCTAAGTGTGCCAGTTCAGTTGGCGAGCGAGCAAAGCGCGAAGTCGTACAAGGTAGAATATGAGAACGATAGACAAAGGCAAAACAGAGTTCACTTTGGAGAGGGGAATACAAAGAAGGTTGGGGCACACGAGGATCAGAGGGAGGGAACTGGACAAGGATTCGAACACATAGAGATGCCTTTTTATACAAGTCGTCAAATATTTATGAGGAATAATAAAGAGTAAAGTCGCTGGAATGGTTCAAGAGCCGAGACAAGAGCCTTCGATGATGGCGCAGATATAGCGAAGCCGCCGCGGACCGTACTCTGCCCCAACCATCACGGGACTGCTCGCCGGAAACACACGTACGGTTTTCGTCCCGCTCTTGCGCCTTCGCGCTCGTACGGGAGGAAGGGAATGGGTGAGAGATCAGGCGGGCTAGGACATCTAGTCTTCCGTCTCTGGAGTCTCTGGAAAGGTCATACCTGGCGCGAGAATGCCACAGTCAAGACATCTTGAATCCCTGCGCGAGAGTTTTGCGAGTGGCGTTGGAGGAAGAGACAGCGAGACGAGAAAACAGCCCAGCGCCCGAGCCTTCGAGTTCCCATCGAGTTTATAAATTTGGAGGGTACGTAAGGACGTTCCGCAAAATTCCCAGATAAGAGTGACACTGTTACGAGCACATACACATACACCACCACTGTCGATCCCTATAAAAGCCCCTCGTTTGTTGCCAAGTTCGAAGCATGGACGACCCTCAAGCCCAGTAAGTTCGACGACAAGGTATTAATTACGTCCCCAGTTAAGGGGACATGAGATCCTGGTGCTGGTCTTGGCAGAGTGATATGACAAACGAGTTCTAGTTTTGGTATTGCACTCGTTGTTACCAGCAACTCCCTCTTTTCTCCGTGGAGACCACGCGCGGCCCAAGACATCTCAGGCCTTTTGGGAACGGACGAGTCATAACTTCATGACGTGTGAGAGCCGGTGAGTGTAGTTCAAAAGGGGGTACCGTAGGGGGTAAACCCTCGCGATATAGAGTAATGTCGGAGGGTGCCCCTCTTGGTATGCACCCATCGAAGATCGAAATTCAGGTCGATGGCGCCACATTCGCCTAGGAGTCCGGATAATGCCGAACTACTATGTCGAGGCACACCCAGCATGGGCCCGGTCAGCGTTGAGTTATCCAACGCCCAACGTCACTGGGAGGAATCTTTCACCCCTGATCACATAAATTCCAGAATAGGGCACCGAAGCAGGAACGGAAGTTGGACCAGGCAGTCGCCGCCCTAGCCCGAGATGCCCGATCCGTAGATCGAGGCGGAGCTCCACTTGACCAAAGCTGGCTTGCCATCTTGAATTACAGCGGGCTCTCAGTTACAAGGAAACACCGCTCGCTGTCTCCTACATGGGTCTGTCTCCGATGTTTACCCCACAAGTGTAAGTGTAACGTAAATCTTGACTTAGTTTCGAGCAATCAACGGATCCAGAGTCCAGGCCACGTGCGCCTGCTGACTATTTGACCTAGCTCTTGGAAGAGGCTGCTGCAAGGGCTCCACTTTACATGTTCTCAGCTTCCACGACCTCTTTCAGAGGAGGAAGTAGACCGAATCATGCTACACGATCAGATTGATCGAAACTGCGTACAAATTTCTGCATCCATCGTTGCTGTTGAGAAATCTGATTTATATATAAAGATTACCTCCGGATGTATGATGTGGAGCGTATCATGCAGGACGTATCGTGGATATGTCTTCGGCGGTCACCATGCACCACGGGGGTGGACCTGGCGTTGGCAAGTTCTTCCCATAGGTTCCTAACAACTCAGCCGAGCTGGAGCTTCTGCCCGGCTCAAAGTCAAAATGGTACGACTGTCACAATAGACGCTTATACCAGAAACATGTTCAAGAGATAAAGTGGGAACCTGCCTACTTGAAGTTGACTGTTTGGAGCCCGCCACTTTTTCTGTGCGGGCACTACCCTTCACAAACTCCAAGACATCGACCTCATGGTCTGTGAAACCGGTTACTAAAAAAAATGTACGATTAGTTTTCTCCTATATGCGTCGATCTCCGTCATGGCGTGGGGAACTTGGACCCCATGCCAGACTCCCACGAAGATCCCCCCCGCCCAACATGGCTTTGGCTGAACTCTCATGGAAAATGTCACGCCTTCCGAGAATTCTCCTGTCCGATGCTACCGAGAATAGAGAACTGGCGGTGGTAACACATTAGTTAGGGAAGTCGCTGAGACGGTCTTCTACGGCACGGGGTTGCACTGTTTAGATGGTCAGAGGTTTTGGAAGCTTCCATAACCGGAGTGGTTTGAGCCAGGCTGGAAGGGAGAGTTTTCATGACCCAGTCATGATGTCAGGAGTGGAGTTGGACAGATCAGAATAGAGGTAGGAGAACAATCGGGGGTCCCTCCAAGCTTTGATATTGTCGAAGCTCACGCCCTCACGATGCTATCTGCGGGCTTGGGGATCTTGACTTAAGAATACTCTAAGAATTATATGTGGACTTGAGCAAATGAGGGACATCATGAAACGCACCGCAAAGACTACGCCAAGCAAATCAAAGGAGTCTCTAATGCCCCAAAGTATTGGAAGTAGATACACCAGTTATCAAGTGGCGGCATTCCCCCACACAAGAAATATCAAAAAAAAACCCCACTGCGATGCAGTTTCGGAAAACCGTCCTGTTTCAATGTCCAGATTCCGGAAAAGAAGTACGGAAGTCACCTAGGCCTCACCACCACAGAAATGACAGAAGATATCCTGATGGTCACGTTCGCACCGCATGTCGAACTCGAACGTCTGACCTTGGTCCTTTCCGCATTCGACAGTGGTATGAGGCGACTTGCTAAT
The DNA here is from genome assembly GCA_025766275.1 of Lactarius indigo. NCBI lineage: Eukaryota > Fungi > Basidiomycota > Agaricomycetes > Russulales > Russulaceae > Lactarius > Lactarius indigo. Next base: position 2,483,858 of record JAFKAC010000005.1, on the reverse strand, counting down.
GGCGTACAGTAACACAAGTTATGCATGTGTGGCCGAGGTAGGCGATATACAAGATACGGTCGAAAGAAAGAAAGAAAGGTCCCGGGGCGACTGACCAAGCACAGACATCTATTCTTCCATCCTTGCTTCCGTCTTCAATTTTGGACAATTTTGGACTTCTCGCGCAAGCCTGTTGCTAATTAAAAGTCTCGAAAAGGTCGGCCGTTTCTGTAAAAAGAGTGCAAACGACAGTCCAAGGACTTGGCACAGAGCATCTCCAACCCTCGACCCGTCTCTCAGACTCTTCCCAGTCTACAGGTGGTTGCGGTCACCAGGAACCAAAGTGTCAGATTACATAAGTACAAATTTCTGTCCAACTGCCAAATAGAAAATAACCCAAGCAGAATTGACAAGGTTCCCTGGACCCCAAAGCTAGCTCCGCGGGGCTCACTTGAAGCAATGACCTCAGAATCTCGCCATGTTTTAAAATTGTTTTCAACTTGGCTTTCAATTATTTACTATAGTTTTTATAGTATTATCTACTTGGCGCTCATTAAACAATTTATCACTACCTTATCCATGTCCGTAACTAATACATATTTCCCTGGAATATCTATGATTTCGGCTTCACTACATGTCTCTCACTCGCACCTTGGCCTCCTAGATAAATCCCGCGCTCATCCGGAAGCTGGGACTCTAACACTACGATACACAGTGAGCGCCCACACACTTGTAGGACAATCACTGGCAGATCATCCGCCACAGCACCATATGGACCTTAGCTCGTCTACAGATTGAGGTACGCCTCGGGAGGCAAGTCCGGGCAAATCAATGCTGGGCTTCAGTATCGCTTGATATGGATGGCATGGAGCCTCTTGATACTTCTGCAGGATGCCGCTCCGAGGCGATCAACTCAAGTGCTTCATTGATCATGTGCGAGTGCTCGAGACGGAGTTCTGTCTCGGTCGGAGATGCTTTCTGGCGTAGCATCAGCACTCTAAAAAAAACAGAATTTGAACCAGTAAGGATATCCAGAGGGCGTGACACGTACAAGCGACATGACTAGAAACAAAACCGATCACAATCAGTAAAGCGAACGCGGCAGCCAGGAGAGAAATCGATCACCATGGCAGAGGGCAGAATGTACGCGAACGCAGAACTTGAACCAAGACCTTTATGCACCATGTATGGGCTACACAAAGACCTCGTCAATTGACCACGGTTGGGATGGTCGTTGACGGCTTCTTACCTTAGAAAGGTGCTAATTGTCAACGCGTTTAATGCAGTCATGACGACGTAGACCAGTATCCCTGCGTGACCAGAACCAAATAAATAACGACAGTCTGCGTCGATGACCAATTGGGAAAATAAAGACTTTCCTTGCGTCAGAATACTCTTGCCTAGCGGGCCGAGGACGCCACGCCCCCGAACCCAGTACTATATCAATTGGATGTGGTCATCATTCACGTGGATAAGACAACTGCCGTCAGACTCACCCAAAGCACGATAAACATGTTGAGGCAATCGAAAACGGTCGCGAGTATCTAACAGAAGGTTGGTTCGGCCAAGGTGATAGCAAACGACACGTGGCATCGTACAGAGATCATCTGAACAATAAAAAAAAAACCAATTTCTCATGTCAGTGTGATCAGACAAGCGCGCCAAGGTCCAAGACGCACTCCAATGTGATAGGCAAGGGGCACCGGTACTGCACTCCCCTGTAATACACTGGCCACCAGTAATGTGAAATTCGGTTCATCCGAAATAGCGAAACAACCGTTGCGGTTGGTGATAAAAAACAAAGGCGCCACTGTGATTCCATGAAAAGTCAGGAATGCACCTTCATAAACAAGGTCTTCGGCACAGACGGGATAACTCTTTGCTCAGCACCCAAATAATAACTCCGACAAGGCCGGAGTAGGTGATTGAAAGAACGACCAAAACGAGTTTTTTCCTCCCAGAAAACGCGTATGTACGCAACATCAGAATGACTGAGGACACGACCGACACGAGTGTGATCAACAGGTTGTCTAAACCACGTGGACCTAGTCACGCTCACATTGTGCTGACAATATCTATAATCAAATCGTGAGGAGGATTAGATGGCAAGTACAAGTGAGCGCACCGTAGGCATTGCACAGGCAAAAAGTGCGTGATAGTATGACTCGCAAACGTGTTGCTCATGGTTACCAACAAGACCCCATAAGTGGAATGGTGCGATGGCCATTGGGTAATAGCGACAAAACAGATATGCAGCTTTCACCCCATTCCACGAAGCAGGGTGTATCTGCAGGTCATAGATTGCAGCAATCAATCAACCACCCCTCAGCAGATGAGGACGAAGGTATATGCTTACAAGAGCGACTTCCTGGTCAAGTCTAAACACCAAAATCAAATAAGGTCTAAGCTGATGACGCATTAAGATTCAACGCACGATATGATCCAATCATAGAAGCAGACGATGTCTAGGAGATTAATCATCAGGATACACAGGCGGGATGCCGATCCTCGGAAGGGAACGTACAGGTAGCTAGAACGGTCATGATCGGTCGAGATCGACTGCACGAGGGGGAATACACACTCACCTGTGAGGGTGTAACGCGCCCTAGATCCCGCCAGCACGAACAAGTGAAGCCTCTCTGTCAGTATACAACCCTGGAAAGAAAGAGATAATAAACATACACCACCAGTGAATTCAGGCCGTCCGCCAACAGTTGCAACGTGAGCGACTGTATCCCCATGGGTATAGATAGAGGTTGGCACCGACGCTGCCAAGTGGAGTAGCCAGTCGATATTTTCAAGGCTACTGGCAGTACCGCTATGGACGGAGTGTCGACAAAGGTGAAGGTCGACGGCGTGTAACCCTTCGAGCCTCAGGAATCAAGCTCCAAGCGGTGTGTCAAATGCCGATTGAGGTTGGGACTATCGAGAGAGAGAGGGGAAACTGCGGTGGGAAAGTGGTTGCTTGAGTGGCAGAGGGTACATAAGTTCTGTGTAATACTGTAGCGACGTACACGCTGAAACTTTGCCCTGAACGTCAAATCCAGTCCGCTACAGCGGGCAGCGTCTGGTGCACGCGGCATCTGCCAAAAAAAAAAAAAAAGATGTGTTCTGTGTCACCAGATCAGACAAGCCCATTATAGTAAGTTATGCTCATTACTGTATTTGATTATATTCATTTTGCGGAGCACCCATACTGTACTCCTCGCTCAGTTATGCTTTCATCTACAGCTATAAACTCTTCAACGTTATTACAGTACAATCCTGAGCACCGTTTGCGCCTAGTGCATTCAAGTCACTCGCGGAGGTACCCCCAACAATTTCCGAGAGCTGAGTGCTGGGGCGGGATTGTAAGGCCGCAGTAGAATAAAACTTGAATGTGGCCAGCTGCCCCTTTATAACCGGTCCTCCTGTTGTCGGCGGTGATGAGACTTCTATCAAATACAGCTACCACGGAGGAAGAGTAGTGGACAGAGGTTTACCACGGGTGCCAAGACAGGCGCAAGCAAGGGCGCGAGTTTGCGTTGCGTTCCGAACGAAGATGCGTGTGGCGTGGAAAAGCGGGGAGTATGGCCCGACACATGCGATGCTCGGAGCGCTGACTTCCTCGTTTGTCGTCAACGGTTGTGTGCTTTGGTGTCTGGTAAATTAGCAACCAGACCGGATGGCCAGAATCAACCGAATTAGGAAATTGCTTTGGATAGCATCATGATGGTTACAGTGCAGGGCTTGGCAAGGAGCTTGGTGTAAAGGTATCCTTGACTCTTGCTTTCACTATCAAAACGACTACATCTCTTCCCCTCCAATCTCAGAATGGTTTGGATATACTACGAGGGGGCAAAAAAAGTTGACGCACTATTCCTAACAGGACTCATACGGAAAGGATATGTGGTCGGATTACTGGCGCCTTGCCCGGCGCCGTGGGCGTCAGAAAATTGGTCTGAACTTTGAAGTTTTCTGATTTGCGAGTATCGGGTGCTATCCTGTTTACAGTTACTGTACCATATTTCAGAAACGCCTCGCTCTCACTATCATGCTTGCTTCTATGCCTCAGGAAGCAATGCGATCTTTTAGTCTCCTTAGCAAGCTCCTTGGAGGACAACGACACGCCCTACATCACGCCGGCGCAGAGTGGACCGACCTCTCGCTTCACAGCCATTGGAAAGTGAAGTCCGGTACTGTACCCGCTGGTCGTTATGTAACGGTGCTACATCGTTACCTCGTGCAGGTGGGTTACCGCGACAGTGTACTGTATCCATTGGAAAAGAAGCATAGCCGCAAGAAGACTTCAACCTAGCGGTGCGCCACGTGGACGCGCGCTCGGCGTCTTCCGGGAGCTCGCCCCACCCTTCTCCTGACCAGCTCCTCTCCCGAACTCACCGCCGAGCTGGCGCAGACCCAGACACAGGCATGGGTCCAGGAGGTCATGGACCAGCTCGTGGGTCCTGTCCTCCCTGTCGATAGGGCTACAGTGTTGCACGAGACCGGCGCTGACGCCAGGCCCGTGCAGCGCAAACGGGAGTAGTTGGGGAAAGAGGGGCAGGGGCAAAAGTCATCCACCGATGACTTATGCACGCTTCGCGTGCAGCTTGAGATGCAGCTGCTCGCTTGAAGCAGGTTCAACGTCCCACTGGACCCCGACTAGATGGAGTAGGAACAAGGGCGGACTTCTTGAAGGTCTGTGACTCGCCTGTCCTGTAGTATGAAGGCCGTCCAGCGCTGCGGTAACGCTACTCGAAGATCTTGGCGAGCACAATGACCTTGTCTCTGTTTTTCCTTCCGCTGAGTATTTCTTCACGCCCGAGTATCGGAATACTAGCCAGTGACCACTACTATGACCATCTCACTAGCCCCATGTCCGACAGTATTTTCCCCCAGGGCAGTCTGTCGGAAAGCGCCTGCAGTGATTGGTACATTGCGGAGAGACAATAAAGGAGACAAAGGTCACCGTAAAGCCGACCAGAGAGAAACAAAACTAGCGGGGTTGCAAAGAAGTAGATTATACGGTTTTCATTCATCCATTCGTGAATACTGTATGTGCGTGAATCTGTATAACGAGTGCGGCATGCTTGGTCAGAAGACGCGTGGCAGGGGCACGGCGGGGACCGGGAAGCAGGGAATGATTTGGTTTTTGTGCTGTCGAAAAAACTGCACTCGCCACCCCTTGCAAAGCAGTTGTATGCGTGCCTAACGGCTGGATCCGAGACGATCATAACAGAAACAGCCTACAGCGTCTAGCCTAGTAGATATCTCGATTCCCCGCAATCTGTTACGAAAGAAGCCGCGGCGCCCGCATTAGTTGTGGAAACTCGAAATACAATACCGTAATATGTCCTTCTTACCACAGCGCAATCCTTTTAATGATAGTTCTCGCACGTACACACCATCTTTCCTACTAACGATTTTCCCTCTCTCTCGGTAATCTCAGTTCCGGTTGACGTCTCAGATACTTTTGAAGCTTATAGCTCGAAGCTTGAAAGGTTAGTCGTCACCGATGCTCCGTGTCAACACTTCGCTCAGAGTCGCTGCTAATAGGCTCTGACGTATCAATCTGCAGCTGCACTTAGCAGCGTCGGCGTCTTCCTTTATCTACACTCATGGTACAACAGTCACTTACGCTGCAGCTGTTGACGTCCGGGTTGAATACAGTGACTATGTTGGTCTTCGTTTATTGTCTCGGAGTTATGCAGTCATGTACTGACAGCGGCTTTACTCATTCTTACTGGCGGCATCTAGCGGGCGTTACGCCCTCACATGTGAGCGCGTTCCTCCCTCATACGGTCAAAGTCACCCTATTGTGGCCATTTCTAGCCTCCTGTACGTTCCCCTCTGAGCTTCGGCGTCCCGCGGATATATCTTGGTGATTAACCCTCCTATGATAGACGTCGTCTGCTTCTATGATTGGTTCATATCGTACGTTGAATCTCGACACTTCATTGGACTTTTGAGACTCGAAATACTTATTTTGACTTCGGTGCTTAGGCTTGACCAGGAAATCACTCTTGTGAGTATTCATCTTCATCTGCCGAGGATTAGTTGATTAATTACTGTTGACTTGCAGATATACCCCGCTCCGTGGACTGTTGTGAAAGCCGCATATGTGTTTTGTCGCTATTTCCCAATGGCCATCGCACCGTTCCACTTGTGGGGTCTCGTCGGTAACCATGAGCAACGTGTTTGCGAGTCATATTATCGCGCTATATATGCCTGTAAAATGCCTACGGTGCGCCTACTCGTACTTTCCATCTAATGTTTCCTCACGAATTGATTATAGATGTTGTCGGCACAATGTAAGTAAGACTAGGTCTACATGGTCCACACTTAGTCACATGTGTGGTCGTATCCTCAGTTATTCTAATGATGCGTACATACGCTTTTGCTGGAAGGAAGAAAACGATTCTAGCCGTTCTTTCAATCATCTACTTGGGGCTTGCCGGCGTTGTTATTTGGGTTCTGAGCAAAGAATTAACCCGTCTGTGCCGAAGATCTTGTTTGTGAAGGTGTACTCCTGATCATTCAATGGAATTACAGTGTCCCTCTTGTTCTTGATCCTCAAACGCAGCGGCTGTTTCGCCGTTTCGAATCAACCGACTATCAGTGAAGTACTGGTCAATGCAGCACATGGAGTCAATACAGTGCCGGTGCCCATTGCCTATCACATGGGGGTGTGTCTCAGACTTGGACGTGCTTTTCTGATCATACTGACAAGAGATTTTCCTCGCTCACTGCCAGATAATTTCTGTAAGGATATCTTGTTGTTGCTATCACTCTGGCCAAACACAGCATTTCATAGATACTCGCGACCATTTTCGATTGCCTCAACATGTTCGTGGTGATTTGGGTGAGTCTGACGACGAAGCCTTTCCTTGTCGTGAACGATAGCATTGTAAATTGATCCAGCACTACGTTCGGCGTGGTTCTCTTGGCTCGCTAGGCCAGAGCATTCTAAGGCAAGGCAGGTCTTTATTTACCCAATGGGTCACCGACGCAGTCTGTCACAATTTTTTTGTCCTGGTCACATAGGGATACTGGTCTACGTCGTCATGACAGCCTTGAATGCGTTGGCAATTGGGACTTTTCTCAGGTAAGAAGTCGTCAACGACCGTCCAGATTGCAATAAAATTGACTAGGTCCTGTCATAGCTCAAATATGGTCCATGAGGGCCTTGGTTCAGCTTCTTCGTTTTCGTTCATTCTACCGTCCCCTCTGGTGATCTATTTTTCTTCCCAGCTATGCTCGCTTTGCTGATTATTGTCGATTCTGTTTCTAGTCATGTCGGTTGTACGTTTCACGCTCTCTGCAAAGTCCTTTACTGGTTCAAACATCATGTTTTCTTAGGGTACTAATGCTGCGACGGAAAGCGTCTCCGACTGAGACAGAACTTCGTATCGAATACTCGCACATGGTCAATGAGGCCATCGAGATGGCCCCCGTCAAGTGGCGTCCCGAAGAGGTATCAGGGGGTTTCGTGCCGTTCGTCTCAACGGATACTGAAGCTCAGCCTTGATGTACCGGGGCCTACCTCCTTCTGAGGTGTACCATAATCCGATGAGCGCCTATGGTTTTCAGTTCACCATGAAGGCAGAAGACATGTGTCAAATTACGGAATGGACAAGGAAACGAATTGTTTTACTAAGTGGGATAATGCTGTAAACACTATACTGTCAGTAAGTTGTTCAAAGAGTATAATATTGATGCTGAAAACAATCTCAAAATCGGAAGAATCCTGAAGTCGTTTCATTGCCGACAGAGGGCCCATAACAGATGTGTCGTGAGCCGGGAAAGTCCCAACAGAGAGGTCCCCGAGGGTTTTATGCCATTTGGGCGATGACTTGGGACTTGCACATGTAATAATAGTACGCGACGTCACAGAAATGGTTAGTAGAAATATGTTGAGCCCACCGTGACGATGGTGATTCAGGCTATGAGGGAAGGTTCAGCACGTTCAGGTTTGAACCTACCCGAACCAGACCGACGGTAGCGTAGCATAACGTCCACCACCAAAGCAGGGTGGGAGTGTCGATACACTCGACAGGTGTAAATGGAAGTACTCTTCAGGCACGTGAGTTGTGACCTGACCTTCAGCGGTTGACAACGTCGATACAGGTGTTGATACGTAATGTTGTTGGCTTGGACCAAGGATGGGGTGCTAGTGATGAGGAATGTAATACACTAACATGTCAATGGCAGGACACGAAGAAAAATGTCAGAACGAATTAGCCTTCATTTGAACGAGATGGGAGAAGATGGTATGATTCGGACTACATGAATTGAATTAGTCTCTCGATTACCCGCCGCCGCAGCTCTAGAGCAATTGCGCAATGGGGCCAGGGAGCCCAGGAATGGCGGAGTATCATTATCCGCCGAGGGAAATAAAGTTTTTTATGCTGTGTGCCGCTATCCATTCCACCTCTTGAGCGCCCCTTGTGCACGTGTGCCTCGTTGGGCGCTACGGTAGCAATTTGGACGTCCTGATTGAATGTGATCACATAACGAAACCTTGTCTGACTCGGCGGACACACCTTTTTTTTCTTGTTTGACTGATGGGCCCGCGCGACAACGCGTGCGCCCGGCAGGCCCCACGTCCTTACTGTAATTAGCCTGGTTTGACATTCAGGGAATCAGGGCGAGGTTTCGGTACTTTTAAAGTGTACAGTAAGTGCGGTAGACAGTGACGTCGATCACATGTGGTGATCATGAAGACCAGAATTTGAATTTGAATTTGAACTTAGTCCGCTGTTAACAAGCAACAAGTCGTCTAACACACCAGAGGACATTCACTACAGGCCCTACAGAACGGTGTGTATGCAACGCTGTAGGTTCGTCGGAGAGAAGACGAGGCCCGGCGAGTGCTCCGAACAATTAGGCTGGGACGCCGCGCCGCGGCTTAGCTTGGGCGGGTAGAAAACGTGATCAAAGGAGCATGCCGGATGCGAAGGCGCTAGAATAAACCGACACCAGTCGTGCTGAGAAGCTCGCGAAACCCGAAGGACAGACACCCCACAGCGCCCATATATTGATTCCTTGCCACATTTGCCGCACAGGAACCTATTTATTCCATAGCCACTCTGGAAAATGGAAAGATTATGTATGTCTCCTTATCACAAGGCGATCCCTTTTAGTTCTCGCATGTCCGCATAGTCTTTCCCGCCAACTGTTTTCCCTCTCTCTCGATAGTTACTGCACCTCTTGAAGTTCGAAGCGGTACGCCATCGACTGTCTCTGTCTACATTTCGCTCATGGCGCTGCCGCTAGTAGGCTGGGACATAGTATCGTTCTGCTGTACGACTTGGCAGCGTCCATACCGTTCCACAACTATGGACGAACAGTTGCCCACCCTGCAGCTGTTGGCGTCCAGCCTGAGTTTACTGGCCATGTGAGTCCCAATTAATTTTTTTGGAGGGCATATACTGACCGAGAGGGTTTACCTGTTCGTGCTGGTCGCATCTAGCGGGCGTTATACTCTCACATGTGAGTGTGTTCCTTCCCTGTGCCATCAAAGTGATCAATCGAGACCATTTCCAGCTGCCTGTACGTTTCCCTTGAGACTCAGCCCGCCATTGGTGTATCCTGATGACTAGTCTCCTAGACACTGTTTGTTTCTATGATTGGGCCGTATCGTTCGTTGAATTTTAACGCTTCATTGATTCCCGGAACGAGAATGCTAAACTTGACTCCTGTGTTTAGGCTGGAGGAGGAAGTCGCTTTTGTGAGCCTGTACCTTTTTCCCGTACCAAGGGGCAGTTAGTTGATTTTTGACTTGTAGGTATTCTCTGCTCCGTGGAATACCGTCAAGGCTGCGTATCTATTCTCCCGCTATTACCCACTGGCGGTCGCACCGTTCCACTTCTGGGGTTTTCTCGGTGACCACGAGCAACGCGTTTGCGAGTCATACTATCATGCACTTTCTCTCTGTACCATACCGACGGTGCGCTCACTCATATCTCCCATCCGGTCTTGCCTCACGATCTAGCTTTAGATAGTTTCAGCACAATGTAAGCACGACTGGCTCCACGTGGTTCACAAGCTGTTAATTACACTCATGACGGTCCTCAGTCATTCTGATGTTGCGTACATATGCATTCTCTGGGAGGAAAAAAGAGATTCTCGCCATTCTTTCGACCGTCTTGTTCGGCCTGACCGGCTTTATGATTTGGGTGTCGTGCAAACAGTTAATCCGTCTGTACTGAATACCTCGTTTATCAAAGGTATATCACGTGTATTCCTGACTTTCGGTGGCATCGCAGTGTCCCCCTTGTTCCTTGCGGTCGAGCGCACTGCCTGCTTCGGTATTTCAGATCCACCGAGCATTAATGTAGTGCAGGCGGCCAGCGAAATACTAGGGATCAGTGTAGTGCAGGTGCCCTTCTCGTATCACTTAGGAGTACGTCTGGGGCTTTGGCGTGTTTTTCTCTGGTTATACTCATAAGATTTTTTTTCTTGGTCAGCTCATCTTCGTGCGATGTCACTTGTCACTTGCTATCTCCTTGGCTGAAGCTCCTACTAGGTACTCACTGCATTGTTCGATGGCTTCAACTTGTTCGTGATGCTTTGGGTGAGTTTAATGTTGCCTTGTCTACCTGAATGTTAACTCGGCACAGCACTGTTATAGGGATCGTCATACCCTCGGCTCGCTAGCCCAGAGTATTCTGAAACAAGGCAGGTCATGGTCTGCATCATCGGTGCGATCTGTCATTCTTATTTGGTTCTGGTAACATAGGGATATTCCTCTACATTATCATGACAGTATTGAACACGTTGACGATTGGATCATTTTTCAGGTGAGAAGTCGTCAAAGCCCATCCAGACCGCAATCGATTGACCAGGTCTTTCCGTACTAGCTCACAGATATTGCATGAAGCCAAGGCCATTGGTCCTTGGTTTGCGTACGTTCTACCGTCCCCTCTGGTAATTGGTTCTTCTCTCCCCAGCTATGTTCGCACTGATGGTTATTGTCACTCCTCTTGTCAGTCATGTCGATTGTACGTGTATCACTCCCTGAACAGTCCTTCCTGGTTCAATCGTTCTGTTTTATTTGTTCAGAGTGCTGATGTTGCGCCGGAAAGCGTCTCCCACGGAGACACAACTCCGTAATCAATACTCCCACGTTGTCAACGAAGCCCTTGAGATGCTCGCCGTAGAGTCGCATCTTGGAGAGACATTAGAGGACACCACACTATCCGTCTCGAATGATGCTCACGCCCAACCTTGATAAGCGTAAGCCTATCTCCTGATGTATACCATAACAAGCACGTGAGCTCAGAATAATGGTTAGTGGGAGAAGCGTGCCTGTGCGGTGCTATGACTGAGGGTCATCGTACGAGACCATAAGTCTGTTGGCGGGCACCGTGTACAATACTTTGCCGGCTCCACCTTCTCAATGAGCGCAGAACTTTCAGCTGGAGGACCATAAAGGTGCGGAAGACATGTTTTTTTAGTCAGTAGATATCATGCTAACGCTACGGAAGAAGATGCGCAAATGTTATGGATATGGATCGGGAGGCAACAACTTATTTCATGTGTCCATAAGGCCGCCGAGGGCCTCGCCAGTTTACCAGATAAGCACCAAGTAAATAGAGGCTAGTAAACACTATAAACAGTTTAATATGAAACCTTCTCGAAAATGGTAGCTGAAGTCGCCTCTACAGATAGAGGCTTGTGATGGGCTCTGCCTTGGCAGATTACCGTGGGTGGAAAAAAGTTCATCAATGGAGACCTCTGTCTCCATGATAGCCAGGCGAAGTTGTCTCATGCCATCTGTGCGATCGGTCACCTGCAACTCGGGCATGCGAGACCGGTACACGACATCACAAAACTGGTTGGACGGGCGAATTCCGATGGTGATTCGAGCCGCGACCGTGTGTGGACACAGAGTGGGTGTGTTGCTATGGGCCCAAGGATTCCACGAGTCAAGAAGCTTGCGCCACATACAAGTCAACAGATACATTCTGCCGTTTTGTCCACGTCCTCCACAGGGCGAGATTGATGATTAGCGCTTAGCACTGACGCATCAGACAGGTGTCGGCGCGCAAAGGTCTGTACAAGCGCAGTCTCTACTTATTTGACAGACGAATAGCTTATATGTCACACTGAGGCTGAAACTTGAGAAGATTCGTCGCCCATTGATTGACGGTCCCCACCCGTTACAAGAAATTCGTCGCCTATACAGTAGTATTGATTGGCAGTCCCTAGCCACTATAGCTCGAGGCCGTAAGTGGGGACATGAGTTCCTTCTGTTGTCAGGGCCACGGTCTTCCTCCGCAGCTTGGAAGCTAGACACAGCCGCCCACTCTGAGTCAGGCTGAATTCAGGTACTGTCCTGTCATAGACCTCACGGTGGTAGACAAAGTGGTGGTCAAGCGCGAAGGGGGAAGTCACGCTTTGTAACGCCCCAATTTCGGAAGGCGTGACGCCTGGCATACACTGGCACGAGGAGTTCAAGTTGGTGCAAGCGATTCCTTGGGACGAAAGGTGGAACACATCATGATGTTACTGTATCGACGAGAAGTACTTGTAAATATTCTAGAATGAATTTTGCAATGAAACTTTGACCGTAGTAATTGAATGTAATAGAAACGAGCCTGGTCGTACCAAGGGTCGTACGTATTGGCCGAGGCTAGCAACTGTGACTTGGATAACGAGGGCAAGAGAGTAAGAGCCAAGCTTGCCAAGGGTGGTATCGTACAGTATCGATTGAACCAGAGCTGAGCGAGAAACTCGGAGTGCCTGACATGGTGTCCGATGTTGGGACAGCACTGGAATACAGTATCGAATGATGGGTGCCTCTCCTTTAGTCGTTATCGACACACTTTGTTTTTCTTATGGAGGTCAAGCCCACCACTGACAACCCTCGCTCTCACCACCATGCTGCCACGTCCACCCCACCTAACTCTGGCTTACTCGCAGCATCCCTCACCTCTGTCTCTTCCTTAGTCTTCCTCCAGCTCTTTTCAAGAATCTTCACGTTCGTTCTGAACCAGGCCCTCGTGCGCCTGGCAACCCCGCAAACATTCGGCACCGCAACCGTGCAATTCGAGCTACTGCTCTCAACCACCCTCTTCCTGTCCCGCGAGGGCGTGCGTACCGCCCTGCTGCGCCAGCGGAAGAACGTGCCGCCCGACCTCGCCCGCAACATCTCGCTCCTCCCAGCTTACGTTGGTGCGCCGATCGCCGTAGCCCTCGCCATCCTATATTCAGCGACCAGTGCCCCTGCCGTGCGCGCCCAGCCGCACTTTCACCTCAGCGTGTCGATATATGCCCTCGCCGCCGCCCTCGAGCTCGCAGCAGAGCCGCTCTACATCCGCGCACAAAACGAGCTGCGCGTGGACGTGCGCGTGCGCGCGGAAGGAGCGGCCGTGTTCTCGAAGACCCTCACCACGTTCTTAGGACTTGCGTTCGCTCCGCCGGCATGGGCGCTCGTCGCTTTTGCTGCAGGACAGGCTGCCTACGCCCTCGCCACGTTCATAGTCTTCTGGAACTATTGTGGGTGGTCAACGCGGTATGTCCTCCATAGGGTTGCACTGGGTGACCGTGGCCAGTGAGTTGCTTGTTTGCTGGCACCGACGTCGCCGATATTGATACCTTTTGTAGCAAGAAGGACGCATACTTTGATCAGGAGCTACTACATCTCTCTGGCGCTATGACTGCCCAGTCGGTTGTGAAGCATTTCCTTACAGAAGGAGATAAGCTACTTATATCCCGCCTCAGTCCGCTGGCAGACCAAGGCGGCTATGCTATCGCATCCAACTATGGTGCGTCTCAGCAAGTCGTGGGGCCACTTGCATCTACTTAATACACAATAGGCTCGCTCATCGCACGCGTCGTGTTCCAACCCATTGAAGAGACTTCACGCATCTTCTTCTCCAAATCTCTATCCTCCTCCCCATCATCATCGTCCAGCGAAAACGACCAAGAGGCGCTGCAAACCGCCGTCGAACTGCTGTCGACCCTCCTCCTCCTCTTCACACACTTCCTCCTTCTCCTCCTGGTCTTCGGCCCACCATACCTGCCGCTAGCGACCGCATTGGTGCTTCCTCCACGATACCAGCAAACCTCCGCACCGCGCATACTGCGCGCCTTCCGGTTCTACCTCCCCGCAATGGCGTACAACGGCGTGCTCGAGGCGTTCCTCGCCTCCGTATGCACCCCCGCGGACCTCCGCGCCCAGAGCCGGATGATGGCCGCCGCCTCCGCCGCGCTCATCGCCACCGCGCTCGCGGGCGCACGTGTGTTCGACGCTGGCGACGCCGCGCTCGTCTGGGCCAACACCGCAAGCATGGCCGTGCGCGCGCTGTACGCCTGGCGCTTCGCCCGCAGATTTTGCAAGGCCCGCGCAGCGCCACAACGCCAACGGGAGACCGAACGCGCGCTGGGGCTCGCTGCTCTACGTCCCCCGCTCGGCGTGCTCGTGGCATTTGCGGCTGCCGCGGCCTGCACGCGCTGGAGCGCCGCTGCGCATGCGGATGTCCGGCTATCGTTGTGGGCGCAGCGCTGGCACGTTGCGCTGGGTGGTGTTTGTCTCGGTGTCTGTCTCGTCGTGTGGTGCGTTCCATTTCTCCTCTTCCTATTTGTTCTCGCCCCGCGCGTGAAAAAGACCTGATGCTTTTCTTTTAGCTACGTCTTGGAGCGGCGTCGGTTTGCGAGGACGATTGGAGTTTTAAGAAGGAGTCGGAAGTGACGGGTGTGTGTGGGAAGGCTTGTGCTTGGCGTACTCGCGGGCAGTGTGTGGGAGACGGGCGGGTCGAGGGGTTCTAGATGCTGTCTCTGGACTGTCGGTTGCACTCTTTTACAGAAACGGCCGACGGTTTTGAGTCTTTCAATCAGCAACAGGCTTGGGAGTCTCAGAGAAGTCCAAAATTGAAGACGGAAAGATAGATGTCTGTGCTCGGTCGGTCGTCCCGGAACCCTTATTTTGCTGCTTCTTTGGAGGATGTCTCGCGTATCGGATATCTCGGCCGCACGTGCATAACTTGTGTGACATGGCCTATGTAGCAAGTCGCCACGTGCCATTGTCGAAAGTTGTAACAGACCAAATCAGACGTTCGACATGCGGTGCGAACGCGACTATCAGGATCTCTTCCGTACTTCTTTTCCGGAATCTGATCATTGAAATGAGACGGCCTTCCGAAACTGCATCGCCGTGGGGTTTTGTCGGTAGACCCGCATCCTGCTGATCATGAAGAAACGATCGTCAAATGTTTCACCCCTCCTGTTCCTATTTCTTGTGAGAGGGAATGCTTCCACTTGATAACTGGTGTGTCCACTTCCAATACTTTGAGGTATTAAAGACTCTTTTGATTAACTTGCGTAGCCTTCGCGGTGCTGCTTCATGTACTTCTAGGGTTATGTCCCTCATTTGCTCAAGTCCACTTACAATATCTTAGAATATTCCTAGTCAAGAGCATCGAGCCCGCGGAGAGCGTCGTGATGACATGAGCTTCGACAATATCAAAGCTTGGAGGGACCCACGGTTGTTCTCCTACCTCGATTCTGAGCTGTCCAACTCCGTTCTCGACACCATGACTGGGTCATAAAAGCTGCTCCTTGGCTCAAACCACTCTGGTTCTGGAGGCTTCCAGGTCCTCCAGTTCTCTATGCTCTTTGCCGTTGCCGGGTCCCTTTGGCCCTTTGCCTCTCTGGCGACGCTCCACTCACTACGTCGGGACAACATGCAGCTGACCGGCCATCAAAAATGCGCAGAACGGTTGTGGTCGGTCTCACCCACACCTTCTTGTCAGTTGCAACCCCAGGCTGTGAGGGTAGACGCGACTTGTCTTCGAGCTCGGTAACATCGGATAGGAGAGCGCTCCGGGAGGCGTGACATTTTTTCCTAGTGGCAAAGAACAGCCCCAGCCCGAGAAGGCCGCCAGTCATCCGTATTGTTCCATAAGAGTTTAGCCCAAGCCATGTCAACTTGGACCAGCGGGCGGATCTTCGTGAGAGTCTGGCATAGGCAGGATCCAAGTTCCCCACGCCATGTCGAGATCGACGTATATAGGAGACAACTGATCGTACATTTTTTTTTACAGTAATCGGTTTCACAGACCATTGGGTCTCTGTCTTGGATTTTCTGACGGGTATAGTAGTGCCCGCACAGAAAAAAAAATGGTGAGCTCCCAAAACAAAAAGTCAACTTCAAGTATGCAGGTTCCAACTTTATCTCTTGAACATGTTTCTGGTCCAAGCGTCTGTTGTGAAAATCGTACCATTTTGACCTGGATCCCGGCAGAAGCTCCAGTGCCAGCTCGGCTGAGTTGCTGGGGAACCTATGGGAAGAACGTCTGGTCCACCCCCGTGGTGCATGGTGACTGCCGAAGACATACCCATGATACGCCCTGCACGATACGGTTCACATCGTACATCCGGAGGTAATCTTTATATAGAAATCAGACTTCTCAACAGCCACGATGGATGCAGAGATTCAAGCAGAGATTTATTTATAGTATCGAAATCAAACTGACTGTGTAGCACAATTCGGTCTCCCTCCTCTCTGAATGAGGTCGCTGAAACCGAGCACATGAAAAGTAGAATCCCTGCAGCAGCCTATTCCAAGAAAAATAGTGAGCGGGCGCATACAGTCTGGATCCCTTGATTTCTCGAAACGATTTACGTTACACCCGTGGGTAAACATCAAAAACAGCCCCATGTAGGATACAGCGAGCGGTGTTTCATTGTAACTTAGAGCCCGCTGTAATTTGAGATGGCAAGCTAGCTTTTTGGTCAAAGTCACGGGTCGAGCATCTAGGGCGGCGACTGCCTGGTCCCAACTTCCGCTCCAGCTCCGGTGCCCTATTCTGGACTTTATGTAAGCAGGGGTGAAAGTTCCCTCCCAGGCTTGCTCCCAGGTCTCCTCCATCCACGACATATGGTTATGCCGGGGATAGAATGGGGAAATACTTCTTGAAAAAGGACTGATGAAAACCCGGATAATCGCCTCTGCCCTTATAGAGTTGTTTTATAGAGGGCTTTCATCTCACTAACGACGGGAGCTTAGACAGGGCGACATCGACATAACAGTCGTTCTACGAGCCGCCAAGTTTAACGTTATTGATCGACTCGTGCACCTCCGAGTCGTTGAGGGTAAAGAATAATTAGACTCGGAGGAGAGACGACACCATAGCTTCTTGCCACGGAATTCCTGCCAGTGCTTGTCGCATTCATTTTCGCATGATATTATGACTCTGCAGTTCCCAATCATCGATATCGATGAGAAGAAGCACAAATTGCTTTTCCAATCTCGGCTTCGTTATGCCATCGAATTTGGGGAGACTACCTTCTGTTGGCAGGCGCAAAAATTCGTTGTAAGTAGAGCTGGGAGCCTCTATCTCATATGACCGTTAGTTATGAACGACTTCTGCCTAGGGTCGGACCTGCTAACTGGCTTATCTACTATTATCAGCTGCTATGTCTTCGTCCCATACGCGACCTGCTTCGTGCTTGCTACGCTCTAAATCCTCTCAAGTCCTCGCTACGACATTCACGGGCTTTCGAAGTCCGGAGTATGCTGAATAGTGGCCGCAGCCGTGCCTCACGGTGTCCGTCCTCTGCGGCTCAGCCCAAATTCGAACTCGACAATTCTGAGTAGCGGCTTCTCCCAAAAAAGTACCCACATTCCCTGAAAATGTGGACAGCACTATGCATTTGAGAAGGCTCAACACTAGGCATGCCGCTCTCGAGCAGTGTGTTCGAACCAGGAATCCGGCTGATTACTGTGTCAAGCAGATTAAATCGCTCTGCCTAGACAATCAAGGATGAAGGGGGGGGAATGCTAGATAGGCACCCGAAGTTCTCCTGCGATTTTAAAATACACGGCATGAGCTGACAAGCGGGATTCCCCCCAGCAGACAGCGTACCGCTTCGCGGTTCTCGCGTGTTGGTTGCACATTTCTGATGGCCCTGCACCCCGCAGATCCGGCGTAAATCGTGGGCAGACAGACACCTTAACTCGTTTATGGCAGTCGCTTATGCTATTGCGGCGCATCATCTCGGAGATCTGATTCCGCGCGGTGCTCAGCACGGTGCCGCTTTCTGTCGAAATCGGTCCAGCTCCTCGTCCGCGACTTTTCTCAGGGCGCATATAAAACCAACCCAGGAAGGAGTACTCGCGGCCGTAGCTCCTCTTCAATGCAAAGCACTCAAGCCAACTCGCAAGTGCTGAATGTGGGGTTCTTCTCGAGTCGTGCTTGTGCATGGACGCTCGTCATCTCTTTCTGCGTCACAATCTTCTTCCACCTTGTCAGGAGAAGGCAGAGCGTTCTTCCCTTTCCCCCTGGTCCCGAGGGTTTACCTATAGTCGGCAATGTTCTGGATATGCCCAGCAGGAACCAGTGGCTAACTTATTGGCGATGGGGTAAACAGTACAGTATGTAATTCCCCTGCTAATCAAGAGTGCATCTTACATCTCAGAAACTATAGATTCGGATATAGTGCACGCCCAGGTCCTCGGAACCCACGTTATTGTCCTGAGCTCCACAAAGGCCGCGTGTGAGCTCTTTGAAAAGCGATCTTCGCTCTATTCTGATAGGTTCGAGTCGTCCCTCCGAATCATATTGGGGTTGCTAATAAGAAAGTCGTTCAAAGGCCACTACTCCCTTCCCTGACTCAATTGTAATTGCTCGGTCTTTCCCATATCACATGGAAGCTGACTTTGGCGGGCTTCCAAATAGAATACGCATGAATTGGAACATCGCATTTCTTCCATACGGTCCTCGATGGAGAACTTGGCGCAAAGTATTTCACGAACACTTTCACCCCCAGGCATCACGGCAGTATTTACCTCGGGAGCTGAAAGCCACTCGCCAGCTTCTTGTGAATCTCCTTTGTACACCCAGTAATTATCGGGACCACCTGAGGTTGTAAGTGTCGACTAGTTTTCTTTCTTAGTCTGCTGATCAACGATGCGCGCCGTCACTCAGCATGTCAGGGCAGATAATCATGGGAATCGCGTACGGCATCGACATTGCCCCACGCGATGATCCATACATATTTTTAGCAGAGAGAGCGCTCCAAGCTGTGGAATCGGCGTCCATAACTGGCTGGACTTTCGACATGCTTCCATTCTGTGAGTTCCTGATGATACCCGAGATCCTGTCCCTTATGCGATGACTGTGTAGACATGTACCTACCTTGGTGGTTCCCCGGGGCTAGTTTCAAAAAGGAGGCCGCAAGACTGGCACCCCACATCGACGAGATGTTAGACAAGCCGTATCAGGCTGTGAAGGATGCCCTTGTGCGCTGCGGTTGTGCGGCTGTTGGCCATATTATCTGATTGACAGTCGCGATTCAGGCAAAAGGCATCGCAGTGCCGTCCGTCGCAGCGTCCATGATCACCGGTCTTCGTGGAGAACCGTCATATGAAGACGAATTAACATCGAAGGCTGTCCCTGCGACCATGTATCTTGGCAAGTACGCACAATGTTCTCGATGCCCATGTCCTGATCTCCCGGTTATTCACCCGTCAGGTGGAGCGGACACCGTCAGTCGGCGTATCTTTTGCGGCATTTGAAACCCGCCTGACACCCAAGCTATTCGATAGACTGTCTCTGCGTTCCTTACATTTTTCCTCGCGATGGTTCTTCACCCTGACGCGCAGAGAAGAGCACAGATGGAGATCGACAGGGTTGTAGGGACCGCGCGGCTTCCCGATTTTGGCGATGAGACGACTCTCCCTTACGTGTCGGCGCTAGTCAAGGAGGTCATGCGATGGCACCCAGTCGCGCCAATTGGTATGCCTTGACCCTCGTCGTTCATGCGACGACCCTATTTAAATCCCCCGAACATTAGCCGTCCCCCACCGTCTGATCGCGGACGACGTCTACGAAGGTTATTTTCTGCCAGCTGGGAGCATAGTGATAGGGAACACCTGGTAAGGCGTATCAAATGGAGCGCCTCTCTCGCTGACCTTGCGGGGGTGACCACCACCACCCAGGGCATTGTTGCATGATGAGTCTGTTTTCCCAGACCCGAATCAGTTTCGGCCTGAGCGGTTCCTCGATCCCGACGTCAAGTTGCCTGACGCGGTCTTTGGATTCGGACGCCGGATATGCCCTGGGCGGTTCATGGCACGCTCGTCAATGTGGATCACTATCGCGTCGGTGTTGGCTGCTTTCGAGATCTCTCCCACCACGGACGATGACGGGGTACCCCTGATCCCTGAAGAAGATTTCACGACAGGGCTGATATCGTAAGTTGCAGATGCAGAGCGCCAATCCCGGGGACCACACAAAATCCTGATTGATGATTCCTCATTTTGCAAAACAAAAAAGGTACCCTGAAGCATTTGCATGTGCGATTCGCCCTAGGTCAAAATGCGCGGAAGGATTGATCATCGCAGCAATGGAAGCACCATGACGGCCCGGGTGCGAGGATTTGCTCTTTTAAACCGTCATGTTATCATGGTTGTACACATAATATGACTGTAACGAATCTGTGTACTGTAGAAATGAAGCGAAACATCGGAGCAACCCTGGGGATGAGGACTGGCGATTGGGCTATTGGCATTGGAACAGGAATGGTGCGCTGTTGCATCGGCATTTGTGAAATGAGAGAGCAGCGCCGCTCCTTACTCAATGATCATAGGTCCGACCTCTCTGTGAAACGCAGCTTGCCAGTGGTGCATTTGATACAGGACCATCTTTCTCCCACCATCGCGTTGGGCGTTGGATAAACTCATCACTCGCCAGTGCTGTGCTTGGTGTGCCTCGACATAGTAGTTCGGCATTGACCGGACTCCTAGGCGAGAATATGGGGCCATCGCATCTGTACGACCTGAATTTTGATCTTCGACGGACGCATACCACTGGCAAGAGGGGAACCCTCCGATATTACTACCCCCTTTGATGGATCCATGACTCATCTGTTCCTGAATGGCCTGAGATGTCTTGAGCCGCGCATGATCTCCACGGAGAAAAGAGTGGGTACCCCGAGGAGTTGCTGATAACAACGCCAAAACTAGAACTCGCTTGTCAAACCACTCTGCCAGGACCAAGACCAGGACTCCAATGTCGCCATAACTGAGGATGTAATTAAATACCTCGTCATCGAACTTACTCGGGTCGAGCTCCGCTCTTTCCTCATGAATGATGCTAGACGCTTCGCCCAGTACCGCAGTACAGACCCAGCTGCGTGGGGGAGACGGCGTTGGGCTTCGTTGCGAAGTGGCAGGCATCTTGCCGCGCGTGGTGTTTCTCTCTTGTAATGCTTGAGCTGTTCTAGGGAATCGACTGCCAGTGCACAGTGCTGCGACTGCGTCCTGTAGGTAATGATGTGCCTCGTGTTAGGCGTTTCTACCCTCCAATTTTATAAACACTTGAAGGCTCTTTCTGGTCTCATCTCTTCCTCCAAGCCGGGTGTGACTTTTTTAGAGACTCCAGAATGGGAAGCCTGCAAGTCCTAGGCCCGCCTGATCTCTCGCCCATTCCCCGCCTCCTCCCGTACTTTACGAGCGCGACCAGATCGGCGCCGCAGTATGCCTCGCCATACTTGCGCTGACCGTCTCCGCAAAACATGGTCCACCGACGCTTCTGCAGATGGCGCAAGAGCGGGGCGCAAAAGAAAACTGTACGCATGGTTCTCGGCGAGTAGTAGTTCCCGCGATGGTAGGTAGAAGTAGAGCAGCGGCGCTTACAGTAAACGCTGCGTGACACAAGCTACGGGACAAGGGCGGCGTCAAGGCCGTCGAGCGCCGGTCACTGTCAGCTGGTCCAAGCAAGACACGCACAGGGCGCGCCATGCGACCTCACTTTTTGCGACCGGCCTTCGCCAGCAGCGTGTTCCGCAGCGGAGTCCCCGGGCTACGCGGAAATAAACTTGCCAGCGCGTTGACCCCCATAGAGAAGAGCTCGGGGCGATTGAGTGGCCGTACAGCGGCAATGTACAAAAGGGAGAAAAGCGACATCATCTCAGATGGTCCGCGAGATGCCGGCGCAACTAACAGGTTGATCATCTCAGTAGCCACGATAGCGGACTTTCACATGACCCATGTTGGCCACAGCGTTCCACACCTGCATGAACGCCCCTAAACACCCTATGCAGATTATCACCTCGCTGTCTAGGGAGTGATCGGATCGAACTCGTCGACGAACAACAAGTATGACGTGAGATAACTGCTCTAACCTCTAAAAAGGGGCAGTGTTGATGCTTCATGGAATGAGCGTAGTCACAAGGTCTTTCTGAGGAGCACTCACTCCAACGCTCCTTCTGACCCAACCGATATGGGAATGACATCAGCAAGGTTGGAGAACAAAACGCAATGACGTCACTGTTGTAGCCTCCTATTTGAAGTTCCTTGCGGGGGCGACAGCGACAATGAACACGATGACAGCTCCCACATCTACTACAGTAGGTCGATGGCATCCTAAACTGACCCGACTATCGTCTCATTGTCCCTCTGCGCACAGAATGCCGCTCCCCTCTTTACGACGGTTCAACCTATTCGCACTGGGACGCCGCCTCCGCGGGGTTTTGGTACGGAGGAGAACAGGGTCGCAGACACCAGCGCGCAGGGGACAACCGAGTCGCCCTCGGCTAGTCCCACGTCTCCAACCGGGAAGGTTCCGTGGAAGGACCAGGTGATAGGTAAAGTCTATCCTACTTTTTACACTCAGGCTCGCGTACTTAACGAACACTCTTCAAGCCTATGCAAAGGTTTGTGAATGACTCCTAGACCAGAATGAATAGAACCTGACCTTCGTCCTTCCGCGGCGTACAGAAGACTCGTGGTGCGGTGAGTAAAGCCCCATTTACTCTTATTCTTGGGCTTAACCATATGAGAATATAGGTTCTCCGTAAAGTAAGCCGTGTGGTGCTGTGCACGTGGAATAGAGGCTGACTTTTCGATCTAGTCGACGTTGAAAGAGCACGGGGATCAGATATTAGCGGGTGAGGCTAGCGCTTGGCAACCTACGCGAAAGGAATGAGTACCGCAACGGACTCGTGTGTTGTACGAATATAGCTGGTTCCATAACGATTGTCCCCTGGTGACCATTTTTTGGACATAGGCGAGGGTTTGAATGGGGTGCGAGCAGAGCAACACAGATGACTATTCTATAACCTTAATTCTATGAGATAACACCCTCGACTATATTACGAGTCCCGCTCTCGAGGTCGACTATGTTCTCAAAATGGCAGGGGACAACCGTCATTGTAATGGAACGAGGTGTAATGATAGCGCGCCTCTGATGGGATCTCGGTTCGATTAGAGTTGGTCGACGCCACGTGAATTTGAGTTTTTGTATTGTCGTTGTCGTTCTCGTCGCGCGGGTGCAAACAAAACAGCGCGACGCAGCGTGCACTGGAACTGGCGGAAAACTGTAACGTGCGTGCATGAGAATTTGCCACGATGGGTCGAGCCGGCGGTTGATCAAAATCGACAAGATGATTTCCATCGTCAACAACGACACTCCGGCCCTTTCTTTTCTCCCTTTCCCCTCCCTACTCCCATTATGACTATTCTTCCTCGAGTTCATCGGGACGGCGCCCTTCTCACTTTTGAAAAGCAGAACGAGGACCCACTAGACGCCACAAACCCCGTCGTTGTTAGCGCGGACTTTGTCCTCGAGGTGAGTCACGCGCACGATCTACAATCATTGATTCTGTAACTTTTTGCATCCAGTCTGTCGACGATATCGTCCAAATAAACGAGGACGGCGTGGCTGCAGCGGCGCAATACGTGCGTGCTTTCTTCTGTTGCTCTGAGCACTCTCAGTTATCTCGCTCGTGAAGGTCGGAGAGCGCTTGATCAAGGACGGCTATACCCCTCGGACCTGGCACACCCACCCTCTGCATCTGTGCCCGCCCGAGCCCTACGACCCTGCCCATCCTGGCACACGCGCGACCCTCGACTGGATCTTCCTCATCTCGTCGCTCAACTTCAGCTTCTGGTCTCAGTACGACGGCACCGACTACTGCTACGGCGTCGAGTGGCGCGAAGGCTGGGACAGCGACCACCGCGTCGTGCACACGGGGTATTGGAGCCTCGTCGCAGCCCTGGACAGAGGTGCGCGACATTGACGCAAAAAAAAAAAAGCCTTTTTGAATTTTGATTTTATTTACACTTTTGGCGTTGGAATTTTTTTTTTTCTGCGCCGCAGCGCTCGAAGAGGGCATTCCGATCACAGACCCTAAGTTCTATGCGTCCGAGGAGCGCTGTCCAGATACCCTCATCGAGCATGTCTTCCGCGCGGCGCCGCAGGCAATCGAGGGCATCCCGCTCTTGCGCGAGCGGATCGCCATCATGCGCGAGGTCGGCGCGATTCTGTGCGCGGTGAGCGTCCCCCCCTCGCCGATGGCACTCTTCTTTTTTTTTTCTCATGCGAGAACAGGGATTCGGTGGATCTTTCCAAGGATTCATCGAGGCCTTTCAGCGCCAGTACAATTACGACGCGTCGGGATTACAGCTCGCGCAGATGGTCGCGGACACGTTCCCTTCCTTCCGCGACGAGCACTGGTTCGAAGGACGCCAAAGTCTGTTAACTTACTACTAGTCCCCCCCATTCCTCTGATTTCGCGAAAACAGTCTTCTTCTGGAAGCGCGCCCAGATCCTGACCGCAGAGACCTGGGCAGCCTTCTCCCCGGCCCCAGGCAGCGCCTCGGAGCAACAACCCCACCCGCTCTTCCCGCGCGGCATCGCGCAGCTCACCATGTTCGCGGACTACCGCGTGCCGCAGATCCTGCACCACCTGCGGCTGCTGACGTATGCGCCCGCGCTCGTGCACACGCTCCGTACGCGCGAGCTGCTCGTCAGCGGCGTGTCGCGCGAGGAGGTCGCCATACGCGCCGCGTCGATCGTCGCTGTCGAGCGCGTCGCCGCGGCTCTCCGTGCTGATGATGACGGCGACGGCGCGGCGGTCAGCAGCGTGCTGATCGACTTTTTCTTGTGGGATTTGGCGAAGAGGATCGAGGAGGGCGAGGATAGGATCGAGGGCGTCAAGACGCAGCCGATGTTGCCTGCGCACCGGACGCGGAGTATCTGGTACTAGAGCAACGCGTGAGCACGCCAAGAAAAAAAAAACCGTCCTTGTGCGACGAATGTGTTTTTAGATAAAAAAAAAATAGAGTGGGGTTGATAATGATAACTATGAGAGAGATGCTGCTGCCTTTTTTGTCGTCTCGACCCAAATCTCGTCAATGACCTCTTCTGGCAACCCAGAACCAGCGCCAACGACCACTGAATCCAAGCTACCACCAGAGGAGTCCACCTCAGAATGATTCCTTGACGGCTGGCCCCGCTTCGCGACAGACGTGTCCGTGCCAAGATCGAGCCTCCCGGCCCGCGCCGAGACGCGCTTCGAGCTCGCGAGGAAACGGAAGTTGCGCCGCGCGGGCGGGATGGAGCCGAGCGCGAGCTCGTCGAGTATGCGCTCCTCATTCTCGCCCTCCACGAGCTCCCAATACCCCGCGCATATATCGCCCTCGTCGTCGTCGTCGTAGTCATCGGTGGAGCGGGACTCCGGCGCGTGCCAGCGCCATAGACCGTACTCGTCGAGGTGCATCCCGTGTCGCGCAGCCGCGAGCCGTGCGATGCGCAAGAACTCCTCGTCGCCCGTAAGCGCGAGCTGCGCCGCGCCGCGGGACTTGAGCGGCGCCAGGCTGCCGCACTCTCCCAAGTCAGCTACTTTTACTACGTTGTGAGAAGAGTATAGCTCGCCTGAGGTCGAGACGGACGTAGGTGCCCCGCGCGGCGCGGAGATCGCGCATGCGGTCGCCGACTTCCTGCCATTCGCCACTGGGGGGGCGCTTGTTGAGACGGGGAGGGAGGAGCGCGACGCCGCGCCATCTGTATGGGCCGGAGGAGAGGGGCGCTGCGAGGAGCGCTGCAGCCTCGAGTGGACGCACGACGTCCTGCAGGAGCGGTGAGGTCTGGCGCGAGACGGCGGGCGGATTCACCTGAAAGAAGGGCATGGGTGGCCTGCCGCGCGTGCGCACGCGCGAGGTCGGGTTCGGGCTTGGGTGGTCGGGTGCGTCTCCTCCGTCTGGTGGTTGTGGGGTGGGGACGTGGATGTGCCGGCGGTGGTGGAGCAGGATGGTAACTTCTGGGAGGTCGGAGGCGTCACGTCGGCTGAGGCGGGAGTTTGGTTTTGGGGGGGGAGGAAGAGGGCTGGGGACTCACTATGCGCCTGTGAGGTGTACTTCAAAGTTGGTGGAGATGTGGTCGCGGATAAAGGCCTTGGGGCCGTGTCAAAGGTGGCTCAGGACATGGAAGAAAGCGCGCACCGTGATCTCCTCGGCCGCTGATCGAGACACTGGTCTTGTCAGGTGGTTGCGATACCTGACGTTCACTTTTTGGGACGGTGACAAGAGATCCGCGTATTTGGGGAGGTCAAGGTCAGAGTCGGACGTGGCTCCCGCATTCACGAGATTCGTTGCCGTGCGTTCCCTGAAAAATAAAGAGAGTGGATAAGAAAAAACCAGGATCGCTGCAGGCTCGCTCACCCGATTCCAGGAATTTTTTGGAACGCTTCGACTGCTAGCAGACGCGCCTTTGCTTGTTTCTCTGATGTCTCGTCCTGGGTATGACGTGCCAGAGATGAGAAATGAGTATTACACGTCGCGCTTGGACACGCCTACAGACATATTCTTTGCCCTGGAGGAAAAAGTCTATCCGGTTGGCAATCCCGAGGCCGATGCCACGTAACTGAAAGGGGTTAGTGTGACCAGAGGACGAGACGATGATGCGAGAGCGCACCTTGATGGCCCCTTTCCCGGAGCGAATGGGCTTGTCGTGTTCGCAAATGGCCACGAGTGCGACCCGGAAAGAGCGTATTTTGTACGCATTGCGTGTCGGACTTGAGACCTCTTCTTTGAGACCTGGAGGACGATGAGCGGCAGACACGACCACGACACCAACCCACGCACGACGCACATCTCTGCAGGAGGTCGATGATAGCCTGGTTGGGGCCTGTCGAATACACCCTCGAAAGAGACGCGCGACAGAAGAGCCGAGTGAGATTTGTGCAGCGAGCGAGCTTGAACATGGGGGCTACAGTAGGCGAAGTGTGTGAGAGAGAGAGACAGACGCGTCCCCTGCACTTTAGACCAGACCACTTCGACCACTTCCGAGACGTTTCCGCGTTTTCCGCGACTCTGCCCCCGTGTTCGTGCGTGTCGAAGGCTCTAATTTCGACGGCTTTCCGTAACCCCCCCCCCCAAGCACCCTCTTTCCGAATCTGACGGTCGACTCTGTCAGCAACTCTGTCAGCAAAGCTATGGCCGGAGACTCGAACCAGCGCCCGGCTCCTGTTCCTGGCTTACTGCAACAGCCAACATTCAATACTCTGCAGTTTGGCACAATGTCCGATAGCCAGCTGAGGCAGACCATCAGCCAGCTCTCTCATGCTGCCAGTGGAGCGCAGTATCAGGCTTATGCTGCTCCAACACCGCAGCGTACCGCCGGTGAGTGCTTTCTTTTTCACTCTCTTTTCTTTCTTTCTTGTTTTTTTCCAGCCCCATCTCTTTAACAACCGTGCCTTTCATACAGCTTACCAGAAAAATATCGCAAATTGGTCCACATCTTCGACTCCTCCCCCGCGCACGGGGTCACGACGCAGCCGTTTAGCAAAAAGCAGCAATCTTGTACCCACACCCGTAGCTGCCCCCGTTACTCCCACCCCCGCCACGGCCCCACACATCCAGCCTCTCGCGTATCAACCACCACCATCACTAGCCACCATAGCCGCCGCGCAGCCCCCACCACCAACCGACCCACGCAGCGCCAGACTGCGCGCCCCGCTCCCAACAACCCCCCAGGCACTACAATCGACCTACGCCTCGCGCCTGCAGACAGGCGCGACGCTCCTCGTGCAGCCCGTCCTCTCCGGCACGACTACCGTCGCCGCAACAACGACAGCAGCGTCGACATCGACGCGCCCGAGACGCGGCGGCGTCGTGAGCTACGCTGATCCCGGCTCGGGAGACGATATCCCCGATGCTGGGGAGGTCGACTCGGACGGATCGGATTTCGTCGCGAGCGGTGGGACGCGCACTGCCATTCGCGCGGCGCGCGGCACCGTTCGCGTGGCTAATGGTGGGACGGCGTATGCGGTCGGTGGGACTCCCGCGCCTTCCGCGGCCGCGGTTGCGTCCCGGACGGAGCTGGACCAGAGTTATTTGGGCTTGATACCGCCCGCACGCTTCATAATAGCGAAGCCATTCGCACCGACGAAACACGTGGATTTGTGAGTTCATCTGTTTGGTCGCTCGTTCCTCGCTTGCTCACTCTCGTCGTGGTGCGTAGTTCGGAGGAGAAGCTCGCCGAACAGGCTCAGCGGTCCGTCGCGCTCGTACCGATTCGCGTCGAGTTCGAGACGGACACCCATCGCATCCGCGATTGCTTCGTGTGGAATTTACACGAGTCGCTCGTCACGCCAGAACAATTCGCGCGCACCTTCTGCGCCGATCTCGATCTGCCACCCGCGCCGTGGGCAGACACGGTCGCGGCGCAGATTCGCGCACAGTTGGAGGACCAGGATGGCGTGGGCAGTATGGAGCTCGCAGTGGACGGGGGAGGTGAGAACGGAGACGAGATCCCAGAATGTCGTGTCATTCTTAGCGTGCGTCCCCCCCCCGCGGAATCACCTCACCTCATCCGCCGCCCTAACTTATCGCCTTTCAGATCGACGTGCAGGTGGACAATCACCATCTGCTCGACCACATCGAGTGGGACTTACGTTCCGGACTCACACCAGAAGAGTTCACGCACCAGCTCTGCCTCGATCTCGGACTCGCGGGCGAGGCAGAGCCCCTGATCGCGCATGCAGTGCACGAGGAACTGATGAAGCATAAGAAGGACGCGATCGAGTGGGGCGTCATTGGCGGGTTCCCGATGGAGCAGGCGGCGAGCGCAGAGGATGGGTCGAAGGACAAGAGCGCGCTCGGGGTGATGAAGGACAAGACTGGGCTCGGGCTCGGATGGGGCCGGACGCCGAAGGAGGGTCGGGGACCGCGGATCTTACGGAGCGTGTGGAGGGACTGGGCGGAAGCTGAGGAATTTAAGACGCGGTGGGAGATGCTGTCACAGGAGGAGGTAGAGAGGCGCGAGATCGAGCGGGAGCGCGCGAGTAGGTGCGTCGCGCGGATTCTTTCTTTTTCTATTTTTATTAATGACGGTTGATCCTTACAGACGGCTACGGAGAGAGACATCGAAGTTCCAGAGTTCGACCAGGACGAAAAGGATACGATACTAGCTCTGTTCCTCCACACTTTTCATATTTGTTCTTTCTTTTTTTCTTTTTCCTTATTTTTTTTTCTTGTGATTTTCCGGCTCGGGCTCATAAATTATTGTTTGACTCTTTCACAACGCGAGAATAATACAGTATAGCTCAGCCTACAATATGGTAAGGGTGAAGGGGGTACCCCCACGCTTTAATTCTCAGTTCCGCGGACACTTACGCTTAGGATGGAGCGTGCAACCGCCTGCTGCATCGTCTACACTTGCAATACGAGGATCTACGTATCGTAGTCCGTATCAACGGAAGGACCCACGCGCTGCTTCATTGTCGGGCCTGTCCCCACGGCCTCCGTCGCGTCGTCCAAGGTGGGCGCATCAATTTGTTATTCTACACTCTCACTTGCGAACGATCTGCCGTCTACGCCGACAAATGCGCCGACCATGCCCAGGCGCGAGATTATTCCGCGTATGGTATATCGGATGGAGTGTTAACAGGGCTGAAGTTCTGCAATTGCTTCAAAAACCGTAATGGTTACGGTCGTGTGAATCATCCTATAACCCTATATCATCCGGATTGGTGACAACGTGGAGTACAATTCAGTAACCCTGACAGCACCGTCTTACGCCCAGTGGTCTTAGGTAGGACATCATTCGAAGCGCCTGTCAATCCCCTGTCAATCTCATTTATCATCCATTGCACCAACGCCACTAATTTGGCATGCCGGAAATAAGCCCGAGGTTGTTCCCGCCGAGGTGTGCCCCAGGACGGGCAGAATTGATACAGTAAATGGTTACTCCTTGTAGGAGCGCGAGAATGCGCGACTAAGTACACAGTAAGTAAAAGTACCATAAGACGGAATAGAGTAAACTACTAACCTCAGCTGTTTGGGAGAAAAGGCTGAGGTTGTACTACGTGAGCTGCGAAGTATTTGTGTAAGGGAAAGTTGTTTTAACGAGTAAGTTTTGAGTCCGCGGTCAATCAACTGAGCTCGACCTAACGCGTTCATGTGTTGCCGGTCCAGCCGGCCCGAGACTGTCCGACGCTGGTGCGTCGTGTGTGGCTGAACATTCCAACACTCCTGAGGCTATTTTGATACCGGTTTAACAAGCCACGAACCTAGACAGGCTGGTCACCAATTTATTCGGTTTTCTCGTCTTAAACGTCGTCTCTGAGACTCGCCGGAGTGGGCTGTCGTTCTCCCGCCGGTGATTTCTTTTGATCCTTGGCCTTTGGCCAATCGGACGATCTTCAATCTTATTCACTCGATACGTCCACAGTCTGATAAAGCTCGCCGTGAGCTGGTACTTCTCCCTTTCTCACTTTGCTTTTGTCGATGGAGCCCTCTTCCATGGTGGCAATGGCGCAATGATGCAGTCGATATTTGGTGCCACGTTGTTCACCGATCAAGTATATCACGGGTTGGGCATTGTCGGCGCGACCGTGCTTTTTGTGAGTATGGCTACGCTGCTTGTACTGCCGCCGTGAGTATCTTTTGTTTTAACTGCCCATGTATTGCTGACCTCCTGCGTGTAGTTTCGACTTCTACCGGATTGGCATGAGACTGTGCCAAAAATCTAAATTTGCTGTATTAGTGAGCTGTATGTGTTGAGCATAAATATGTTATAACATCTTCTAATACATCCATGAAAATATGCAACTTTCCACTGCCAGCGGGTGGGTATGCCATGGACGCGTTGAGAGACAGATGCACACCGCTACAGTATGTTGCTTACCCTTTCTCACCGCTAGCCTCCAACCACCACTGTAACTCGGACTCGTGACTTAGTTCCCGCTTCTCAGATCTCGCAAAATACATTGGCGACTATCGCCATCACATTCACATCCTACCTTGCATCCTGCTCTCAGTCGCACAAGTCCAGCAGCACGTGATGTTTCTCTCCGGACTATCCTCTTCCGATTTTGCGCATTTATTTTATTTGTAATATTTTCTGCGACGAACATTGCCATCAGGTCAACATCGCTATCGTGAGTATCGAGTGCCTAAAGTACTTGGCGTAGAAATACATCTGAGTGGGGGGTATTCCTGGGGGAGATGTGCCCGAGATGAGCGCCCTCTGTCCTTTTTTGTTTAGGAATAATTTAAATTGCTTCATAAGCTACTTGCACGTGAGGACAAGCGCCGCAGTTCCACGACCTCGAACTTCGCCGGCTAGTGTCAACTGCAATCCTACACTTGGTAATCAAGAAGCCTTGCGAAACGTTGTTCCGGTTCAGTGAGCACATGGTTTGTAACTTGAAAGACCCGTCTGGGTCCTGGGAGCGATGGACGAATCCAGGTGTCACGTCTTGCCTGTGTCAGTGTTGTGTGTGCGCGTCTATACGGTGGCTGTGTCCTAGGAATGTTACGGCACTACCACACGAGGCGTACCTGCAGTCCTGGTGTGCATCAGTGCCCCCTGCCCACTTGCGATTGTTATCTCTCTAAGCGTTCTATCACTCTACTTCAACTTTCTCTATGTCTCAACTTCCGTCTTCTTCCACTTCTAACACAAATTTCGAGGCAATCTTTACAGCTGCCTTGGAGGCATACAAAAAGCAAACAAAAAACGATATTACCGCCCATCCCCTAGCCACCCAGCTGACGTCCTGCGACTCTCCCGCTGCCGTTCTCGACCTGCTCCGAGCCCAACTCCAGGCCGTTGATGAATCTCAAAGTGCAAACAGAAAGTTGACAAACTGGCTCGATCCAACCGTCAACGTCTTGTTCGCATTCTCCGCGACCCTAGGAAACGCAGTCGGACTGGTAATTCTAGAGTTAAGCCGCGTGGGGTCTCCTATCTGACGTATTCAATTGATAGGTATACCCACCTTCGAATGCGATCTTCGCGGGAATTGGAGTCCTCCTCCAAGTGAGCATCTTTCTTGACCTGGCACAGCTCTCGTGACAAATGCGTCGCTTAGGCCGTCAAGGATGTCCGCGCCAGCCAAGATGCTCTCATAGAGCTGTTTGGCCGCATGGACGAGTTTTTTAAGCGTCTTGAAAAACATATAGAAGTCCGGCCGACCGCAGCTATGATGGACGTGATCGTAAAGATCATGGTCGAGGTTCTGTGGATCCTTGGGATCGTGACGAAGGAGATCGGGCGCGGAACCATGAGTATGTTCTTCTGTGTTGATATATCTCCCAATGTCGACGTTTGTGCAGAGAAGTACCTGAAGAAGCTGGTTGGAAGGAAGGACGTGGAGGACGCGCTTCGGCGTCTAGAAAAATTGACGCAAGCCGAGGCTCTGATGGCAGCAGCGGAAACTCTGGCAATCGCTCACGGTATCGACGACAAGGTGCAGATCATCGATGGCAATGTACAGGGCGTCGACCACAAGGTCGGCTCCGTCATTCAAGGTCAGTCATACCTCCATTAGCCAGTCACCGAATCTGTCCTTAGCCCTTTACTTGATCAGGTGTAAAGGAGACCGAGATGACGATTCAACAACTGGTCGATCTAGTCAGCGACCTAAATAGTTCGTGATCTTCTAGCCTCATCACCAACGACCACGGAAGCTTGACATCTCTTACAGGGAATGAGGTACGCAGGGACCTTCGAACCTGGATTGCTCCCCCCGATCCATCTGTCAATTACAACTCTGCATCCGGTCTTCATCACGAGGGTACCGCGTCCTGGTGCATCGAAGGGAACACCCTTGCGGTTTGGAAAACCTCTGGTTCCTTGTTATGGATTCACGGAAGACGTACGTATCCCATCACCATCTGAGTTTTAATTGCCGCTAACGACCCCTAATTCGATAGCTGGCTCCGGGAAGAGTATTCTCAGGTGTGTTGACCCCCGCCGAGTTGCGTCCTAATCGAACTCATATGATCGACAAGCTCCGTGATCATCCGGGACATCAAATCCATGTCCGATTCCGGGTCGGCTCTATTAGCGTATTTTTACTTCGATTTCAAGAACAAAGAAAAACAGGACTCCCGCGCTTTATTATCATCCCTCCTTTGCCAACTCTCCTATCAATCGGATATGTTTTTGGGCGCTCTTTTCTCCTTGTACACCATGCACAAAAAGGGATCGGAACAACCAAGTGTCGACTCGCTTGCAGAGTGCCTCAAGAATATGCTCAAGAGGGTGGAACAAGTGCCAATATATCTTGTCATGGACGCTCTCGATGAGTGTCCCAACGATTCGGGAATCCCGACTGCACGTGAAATGGTCTTGAACCTGGTGAAAGAGCTTGTCGATCTTCGCCGTCCTAACCTGCGCCTCTGCGTCACGAGTCGCCCAGAGTTCGATATTCGCAACAAGCTCGTGACTGCGGCAACTCAACAACTATCCATTCACGACTCAAGCGGACAAAGGCGAGACATCAACAACTATGTTACCTATATTGTTTGCACGGATGAAAGGATGAAGAAATGGCGAGACGACGACAGGGCTGCGGTCATCGAGACTCTCACAAAGAGAGCAGACGGAATGTAAGGGTGTCTTCGATTCGACATAATCAT
The DNA here is from genome assembly GCA_025766275.1 of Lactarius indigo. Lineage (NCBI taxonomy): Eukaryota > Fungi > Basidiomycota > Agaricomycetes > Russulales > Russulaceae > Lactarius > Lactarius indigo. Next base: position 2,450,239 of record JAFKAC010000005.1, on the reverse strand, counting down.
ACCGTTATCTCATGCGCTCACACAGGTTCCGATGGGTCTTTTGTCAATTGGAGGTCTTGCGGCACTGTTTCCCTGCCAATCTGCGTCAGGTCCTCGCGAAACTGCCCAAATCACTGGACGAGACATACATGCGTATCCTCAAGGAGATCAATCACGTGAACTGGGACCTCGCGTATCGACTTTTGCAATGTCTCACAGTAGCCCATCGTCCACTCCGTGTTGAGGAACTCGCAGAAGTGCTCGCGTTCGACTTGAGCACAGGAGGGATCCCGAAATTGATCGCGGGTTGGCGGTGGGAAGACCAAGAAGCGGTGCTGTCGGCGTGTTCCAGTTTGGTTTCCGTAATCATCGACAATGGCTCCCGGATTGTTCAGTTCTCGCATTTTTCCGTGAAAGAATTCTTGACATCGGATCGGCTCAAGAGTTGCGCGGAAGAAATGTCCCAGTTTTATATTCCCATCGAACCTTCCCACGTGATCCTTACCCAGGCTTGTCTCGGCGTGTTATTCCGCCTGGGTTCCCAGTATGACCCTACCGACGAAGACAGTATCGAGGATGTCATGAGGATTCCTTTTTGTGAATATGCGGCGGAATATTGGTATCGACATGCGGAGATCGGAAATGTGGAATCGGAGATAAAAGACGCAATGGACGATTTCTTCGATGCGGACAAGCCTCATTTTTTAGCATGGGTCCGATCAAAATCCCGGTACGATGGCCTCTTGTCGGATCTCATGCTTGCGAAGCGAGGAGGCGGACTACATTCAGCAGCCCCCTTATATTTCGCCGCAAGGAGGGGATTCCGTGGTGTAGTGGAGCGCCTGATAATCAAGCACCCGCAGCAAGTAAAATCTTGGGCTGGTTCACGCGGTACTCCATTGCATGCGTCGGTGTTCGGGGGGCATATCAAAGTTGCTCGGTTGCTATTCGAGTGTGGCGCCGACATAAATTCGGGCACTGCGCTCACATGGACTCGACTACATATCAATTCAAGCTTTGGAAGCAAGTGGACCCCGCTGCATATTGCCTCGCAAGAGGGGCATCATGAGATAGGGAAGTGGCTGCTGGACAGCGGCGCACACACGAACTCCCAGGATAAAAGCGGCAAGACTCCGCTGCATTATGCAGCGGCCTTTGGTCACCCTGAAGTCTGTCGGATACTACTCGAGCGCGATGCAAAGGTCAATTCTCGGGATCACTCTGGGAATACCCCTTTACATAGAGTACTGGAGAGGAAAAACCCTGACTTGGGAGTTTTGCGGTTATTGCTGGACCACAATGCGGACGTACGCGTGCCCGACAAGCGGGGAAAAACTCCACTACATTTCGCAGCGGCCTTTGGTCATCTCGAGGCTTGTCGGGTACTACTCGAGCGTAATGCAGCGGTCAATGCTCGGGACCATGATCGATCTACCCCATTTCTCGACGCTTCAAGGAGTGGAAACCCTGTTGTCTTGCGGTTATTACTAGACAACAATGCAGACGATCACGTGCACGATAAGAACGGAAACACTCCACTGCATTTGGCCGCATCTCACGGTAATCTTGAGGTTTGTCAGATATTGCTCGGGCGCGGTGCGGAGGTCAATTCCCGGGATCACGATGGATCCAGCCCCCTTCTCCTTGCAATGAAGCATAGCGAACCTGACGTCTTGCGGTTATTGCTAGACCACAATGCGGATGTGCATGTGCGCGACAAGAGAGGAAATACTCCACTGCATTTGGCAGCATCCAAGGGTCACCTCGAGGTTTGTCGGGTATTACTTGAGCGCGGCGCGGAGGTCAATTCCCGGGATGAAGAACTATCTACCCCATTTCTCAGAGCATCGGGGAGTGGAAACCCTGACGTTTTGCGGTTATTGCTGGACCACAATGCGGACGAGCATGTGCGCGACAAGAGAGGAAATACCCCACTGCACTTGGCGGCATCCCGCGGTCGACTCGTGGCTTGTCGGATACTACTCGAGCGCAATGCAGAGGTCAATTCCCGGGATCATAATGGATATACACCACTTCTCCTTGCGTTACAGGAGCGCAACTTTGGCGTTGCGCGGTTTTTGCTAGACCACAATGCGGATGTGCACGTGCGCGGCAAGAGAAGAAATACTCCACTGCATTTGGCAGCGTCCGGAGGTGACCTCCAAATTTGTCGGATCCTACTCGAGCGTGGTGCGAAGGTCGATTCCCGGAACCACTATGGAAGTACCCCACTTCTCAATGCGTCGATGGCATTACATAGTAACACTGACATTTTGCGGTTATTGCTGGACCATGATGCGGATCTGCACGCGCACGCCAAGGATGGAGATACTGCACTGCATGTGGCGATGTACTACGGTGACCCCAGGGTTTGTCGGGTACTACTCGAGCACGGCGCGAAGGTCAATTCCCGCAACAACATAAGATCGACCCCATTACATCGAGCAGCACGTCGTGGAAGGTTAGAAAGTGTACAGCTTCTGCTCAACTATGGTGCGGATATGCAGATGCGCAACCTTGGCGGAAAAACTGCACTGGATGTAGCCCGTAGCGCCGGAAAAGGGAAAGTCGTACGATTGCTCTCCCAGCACTCTCCCAGCACGCTGCAGGACGGACAAACGAGGCGGGTATAATATCTATGTTGGACTTTGTCGACGCGTGTAAGTGAGGATTGCCTTGCTCATTTACTGTACACTGACTCTTACTACTACCGTAGATCCCATGATTATGTATGACATCGTGTGTAGAATACGTGCGGTCCTTCCGAATTCCTGTAGTACGGTATCTAACTGTCCCCGTGTCATCAATTTGTGTACGATGCATATTCATCCCACTTTATTGTCAGAGTTGAGACCACGCCGTGAGGCACAACAATCAGAGAGTGACTGTGATTCATGGAAGCTGTCTTCGGGAATTTTACTTGACATATATCACCATTTAATGAGGGCGGGACATCCACGGTAGCAGTAGCACAAGAACCGTACAGGCGCTGCGGAAAATGACTTAAACTTTTGAAAGCTCGGCGTGTTCACCGTACCGCTATTTCGCAACGCGATAATATCAATTTCTGGTCCCACGAGGTGTAGGGGAGTTCGCGCACATAAAGAGGTCTGACCTGCCTGACGATGAACAACCCGCACAATAACGTCCCTAACCCACGCTTATTGTAAGTTTATATCATTGGTGTGGTGTGATATCGGTGGGGCCGATGGCCAAACTTCAGCGCTTCGTTACATGATTCTGTGCAGAAGAGTAAATGCGACGAGTCTATAAGCCGAGGATAAGACAAAAAAACAAAAACAAAACAAGATCTACAATGGTGTCATCTCAATAACCTGTTCCAGAGTTTTGGCATCGGTGCAAATCACAATTGCGCACATAACGCCGGTGCCACTCCCAGGTTCTGAACCTCGCAAGTAGTCAGGCTCCTGTAAACGAATGACCGGACGCCACCACTTTGCCACCATCGGCGATCGTCGCTCGCACGAGCGCGTCGAGTTCCTCGTATCCCTAGACAACCACTCGTAGATACCGTGGCATTATAGGCTTGACGTAGAAATATCTCGATACGCTGTCTTTATCTCAAGATGAACGAGTAGATGGAAGAGTGAACTACAGATCGGAGAGCACGCGACGCACCTGTTGGTCCCGAGACCTCGGCTGTAAGGCATCCAAGTATCGCTGGGGCGCTGAGGCGTTAACAACCGCCTTCACGCTGGTGTGAACTTTGTTCTACGTCGTGTGTTGTTTCTTGTATCTGTAGATGTGACGAAAGGGAGACTAGGACCACTATGACCGCGAAACGTCGACGATAGGCTGCTGTAGCAGAGCGCGCGAGAGGAAGGTGAAGGCGAAAAGGGAATAGACCTGGTGGCCAGCTTTCGCGCCACGGGTCTGGAAGACTTTGGTCTTCGCTAAGGGCGGTGCCGAACTGCAGTCAGAGTCAAGGTCAGAGTAGGGGTCGGACGGACCCAAGGGGAGCACGCCAGTGGGTGCCTCATCTGACTGACCAGAGGGATCGAAGTAGGTTCAATGTAATTTGATGGGTGTCCGGTGAGTAAGTAAGATCAACAGGTGTGATGGACACGCACGAGAGGACGCGACGGAGACATGGTTCGGCTCCGTTCAAGACGGAGTTCGGTACTGAAAAGAATTGGAGTGATTATATAATCCACCCTCGTTGCCAGTGGGACTCAACTCAAACAGCACCTATCCAATCATTGGCAATACTGTACCGAACAGAACCTACCGTATTAACAACGAGCAAACGGGCTAGGCGAAGCAGAGCCGAGTCGTCCTTTGCACCGTCCTTCTCACCTCAGGTTAGACCACCTCTATCACCTCCGAGACGTTTCTAAGTTCCCCATGACCCGCCCCCATGTATGTGCGTGTCGAAGGCTCTATTGTCGACTTTCTGTTCTCCAACGCTCTCTTTCCGAATCTTACGCCGACTATGTCAGCAGAAAAGCCATGGCCGGTGACTCGAATTAGCACTCGGCTCCTGTTCCTGGCTCACTGCAACCAACATTCAATACCGTACTCTAGTTTGGCACGATGTCGGATAGCCAGTTGACGCAGACCATTAACCAGCTTTCTCATCCTGCCAAGCGCTCAGTGTCAGGCTTATGTTACTCCAACGCCGCGATGCACCGCTGGTGAGCGCACTCTTTTCACACTTTTTTTCGCCCGTCTTCTGTTTATAACCGCGCCTTTCATGTAGCTTACCAGAAAGATGTCGTAAATTGGTCGACTTCTTCGACCCCTCCGCAGCTACCTAGCAAAAAGCAGCAATCTTGTGCCCACACCCGTAGCTACATCCGTCGCCCCCACTCCCGTCACTGTATCACACACTCAACCCCTCGCGTATCAGCCACCATCACCACCACCCACCATAGCCGCGCCGCAGACCGCTTTGCCGATCGACCCACGCAGCGCTAGACCGCGCGCCCCGCTCCTAACAACTCAAGCTCTACAATCGACCTACGCTTCGCGCTTGCAAGCTGGCGCATGCTCCTCCCGCGGCCCGTTCTCTCCGGCTCGACAACCGTTACTGCAGCATCGACAGCAATGTTGACCTCGATGCGCCCAAGACGGGGCGGCATTGTGAGCTACGGTGATCCCGGCTCGGGAGATGACATCCCCGATGCGAGGGAGGTCGACTCCGGCGGGTCAGATTTCGTCACAAGCGGTGGGACGCGCACGGCCATTCGTGCGGTTCGCGTCGCCAATGGTGCTATAGCGTATGCGGTCGGTGGGACTCCCGCGGGTGCGTCCCGGACCGAGCTGGACCAGAGCTATCTGGGCTGGATTCCTCCCCCCGGTTCGTAATAGCAAAGCCCTTCTCACTGACGAAGCGCGTAGACTTGTGAGTTCGTCTGTTGTCGCTCGTTCTTGCTGCTCACTCTCATCACGTTGCGTCCGTAGCTCGGAGAAGCTCGCGGAACAGGCTCAGCGGTCCATCGTGCTCGTACCGATTTGCGTCGAGTTCGAGACGGACGCCCATCGCATCCGCGATTGCTTCGTGTGGAATTTACACGAGTCGCTCGTCACGCCAGAGCAATTCGCGCGCACCTTCTGCGCCGATCTCGATCTGCCGCCGGCGCCGTGGGCGGACACCGTCGCGGCGCAGATTCGCGCCCAGTTGGATGACCAGGACGGCGTGGGTAGTATGGAGCTCGCAGTGGACGGGGGAGGTGAGAACAGAGATGAGATCCCAGAATGTCGTGTCATTCTTAGCGTGCGTCCCCCTGCGAATCACCTCTCATCCGCCGCCCTAACCTATCGCCTTTCAGATCGACGTGCAGGTGGACAACCACCATCTGCTCGACCACATCGAGTGGGACTTACGCTCTGGACTCACACCAGAAGAGTTCACGCACCAGCTTTGCCTCGATCTTTGACTCGCGGGCGAGGCAGAACCCCTGATCGCGCATGCGGTACACGAGGAACTGATGAAGCATAAGAAGGACGCGATCGAGTGGGGCGTCATTGGCGGGTTCCCGATGGAGCAGGCGGCGAGCGCAGAGGACGGGTCGAAGGACAAGAGCGCGCTCGGGGTGATGAAGGACAAGACTGGCCTCGGGCTCGGATGGGGCCGGACGCCGAAGGAGGGTCGGGGACCGCGGATCTTGCGGAGCGTGTGGAGGGACTGGGCGGAAGCTGAGGAATTTAAGACTCGGTGGGAGATGCTGTCACAGGAGGAGGTGGAGAGGCGCGAGATCGAGCGGGAGCGCGCGAGTAGGTGCGTCGCGCGGATTCTTTCTTTTTCTATTTTTATTAATGAGGGTTGGACAGCTACGGAGAGAGACATCGAAGTTCCAGAGTTCGACCAGGACGAAAGGGATATGATACTAGCTCTGTTCCTCCGCACTTTTCATATTTGTTATTTCTTCCCTTTTTCTTTCCTTATTTGTTTTCTTGTGATTTTCCTGCTCGGGCTCGTAAATGATTGTTTGACTCTTTCACAACGCAAGAATAATACAGTATAGCTTAGCCTACAATATGGTAAGGGTGAAGGGGGTACCCCCACGCTTTAATTCTCATTTCCGCGGACACTTACGCTAAGATGAAGGGTGTAACCGCTTGCTGCATCGTCTACACCGATACAGTATGAGGATCCACGCGATATCCACGTGTAGTCTATATCAACGGAAGGACCCACGTGCTGCGTCATTGTCGGGCCTGTCTCTACAGCATTCGTCGTCACGTCGTCCGTGGTGCGCGCATCAATCTGTTGTTCTATTCTCTCACTTGCAAACGATCGTGCCGCCCTCACGGATAATGCGTCGACCATGCCCAGGCACGAGATTATTCTGTGTATGGTATATCCGAGTCGGACAGAGTGTTAACACAGCGAGAAGCTGAAGTTCTGCAATTGCTTCAAGAATCGTCACGGTCACGGTCGTGTGAATCCTATACCCTATATATCATCCGGATCGGGGAACCGCGGCCAAGGTGTAGCTTGAGTACAATTCAGTAACCTTACGCCCAGTCACGGTGGTCTTAGGTAGGACATCATTCGAAGCTCCTGTCAATCTCATTTATCACCTATTGCACTAACGCCACTAATTTTGGCATGCCGGAAATATGCCCGAGGTGTTCCCGCTGAGGCTTGGTGTCCCTGAGCAGAATTGATACAGTGAATAGCCAGGCTATTCATGAGGCTGTTTTTATCCCGGTTCAACAAGCCACGAACATAGACAAGCCTGCATCACCAATCTATTTGGTCATCTCGTTAAAAGCATCCCAAACGTGATCATGAAAGAACCTCGTCATTGTGAGACTCGTCGGAATAGGCATCTTCGCTTGTCGCTCTCCTGCCGGCGATCCCTTTTGGTCCTTGTCCTTTGGTCGACTGGGCAATCGTCCAATCTTATTCACTCAATACATCCACGGTGCTATTAAAGCTCGCCATGAGCTAGGACATCACCGCTTGACCCTCCCTCGGCCCCCTTACCCATTCTAGCTCATCATGTTATTATCTCACCGTGCTACAGACGCTATAGACTTTCCAATGAGAAGCATGGAGATCCGCCACCCAAGTTCTGCCTTCTGCCAGTGATTGGTCAGGCTGGAGCAGTCCTTGTGTCAGAAAGCCTCTTCGGTATGGTCTTCACCATGCACGGAGGTATGCACTGGATTGCGCCTATCATCGCGTCTGTTCCATTTGGCACTGGGGCCTACTTCGTCTTCACCTCGTCGGTTTCCTGGTCTTTGCGTACCAGCCAGTCGCGGCATCTGCGATGGCTGGCAATAGCGCAATGCGCTCGATATGTTGCTTGCACTTCGCTTTTAGCAACATGCGCGCCTTCAGCCACCGCTGTGTCTCAGTCTTATGGCCTAGTTTCTATTGACCTATCATAGTTCCTGTTTTTCGGTTCGTCGCGTGCAGCAGCACGTGATATTTCTCGATTGGACGACGTCCTCCTTTCCTCTTTCCCATTTTAGGCATTTGTTTTGTTTTATTTGTAATATTTTCTGCCAAAACAATCGCAATCGAGCATTAACACAGTGTCCAAGCGAGTGGCTAAAGTAGCATCGTCTTGAGCAACGTCTTGAGCACTGTTTGGGTTCGGTCTGTATGACTTGCAAGACCCGTCTAGGGGCGATGAACCAATCCAGATGTTACGTCTTTGCACTGAATGCTATTGTGTGCGCGCGTCTATATGGTGGCTAGGTCTTAGGAATGTTACGGCACTAGTACACGAGGCGTCCCAGCAGTCCTGGTCCGGCTGTGCATCAGTACCCTCTACCCTCTTGCGACCTTCTTGTTATCTCTCTAAACGTTCGATCTGTCTACTTCAACTTTCTCTATGTCCCAAATTCCGTCTTCTTCCACCTCTCCCACAGATTTTGAGACGATTTTTACAGCTGCTTTGGAAGCGTACAAAAAACAAACAAACAACGATATTACCTCCCATCCCCTGGCCGCCCAGCTAAAGTCTTGCGATTCTCCCGCTGCCGTTCTCGGCCTGCTCCAAGCCCAAGCCCAGGCGTTCGATAGATCTCAAAGTGCAAACAAAACGCTGACAAACTGGCTCGATCCAACCGTCAGGGTCTTGTTCGCGTTCTCCACGACCCTAGGAAACGCAGTCGGACTGGTAATTTCTAGAGGTTACTTCACGGTATCTACCATCTGACGTGTTCAATTGATAGGTATACCCACCTTCGAATGCAATTTTCGCGGGAATCGGTATCCTCCTCCAAGTGAGCGTCTCTCTTGACCCGCCTTGTGGGTTTTTGTGACAAATACATTGCTCAGGCCGTTAAGGATGTCCGCGCTAGCCAAGATGCTCTTGTAGAGCTGTTTGGTCATATGGAAAACTTTTTTAGGCGTCTTGAAAAACATATAGAGGTCCGGCCGACCACAGCAATGACGGACATCATCGTTAAGATCATGGTCGAGGTTCTCTCGATCCTTGGGATCGTGACGAAGGAGATCGAGCAGGGGGCCACAAGTATGCCCTTCTGTGTTTATATATATCCAAAAGTTGACGTTTGTGCAGAGAAGTTCCTGAAGAAGCTGGTCGGAAGGAAGGACGTGGAGGACGCGCTTCAGCGTCTAGACAAATTGACACAAGCCGAGGCTCTGATGGCGGCAGCAGAGACCCTTGCAATCGCTCGCGGGATTGATGCCAAGGTTGGGGACGTAGATGACAAGGTCCAGGGTGTCGATGAAAGGATACAGATTGTTGAGATGAAACTAGAGGATATCGATGACAAGGTGCAAGACGTTGACAGCAAGCTGCAGGGAGTCGACAGCAAGCTGCAGAGCGTAGACAACAAGCTGCAGGGTGTTGATAGCAGGGTATGGGGCGTCGAGAGCAACGTGAAGGGCGTCGATCACAAAGTCATTCAAGGTGAGTCATACCTCCATTGGCCAGCCTCCAAATCTGTCCTTAGCTTTTTACTTGCTTAGGTGTAAAGGAGACCGGCATAGCGATCCAGCAAGTAGTCAACCAGGTTAGAGACCTAAATCGTTCGTGGTTTTCTAGCCTCTCCGCCGACGATCACGGAAGCTTGACCCCTCTTACAGCGCATGAGAAACGCGAGGTCCTTCGGACATGGATCACTCCCCCCGATCCATCTGTCAATTACAACACTGCATCCGGTGCTCATCACGAGGGTACCGCATCCTGGTGCATCAAGGGGAACACCCTTGCAGTTTGGAAGGCCTCCGGTTCCTTATTGTGGATTCACGGAAGACGTACGTAACCTGCCACCGCCTGAGCCCTGATTGCTGCTAACGACCCCTGAATTGATAGCCGGCTCTGGGAAGAGTGTTCTCAGGTGTGTTACCCCCGCCGAGTCGCGTCGTAACCGAACTTATGTAATCGATAAGCTCCGTGATCATCCGGGACATTAAATCCATGTCCGATTCCGGGTCGGCTTTATTAGCATATTTTTACTTCGACTTCAAGAACAAAGAAAAACAGGACTCCCGCGCTTTATTATCGTCCCTTCTTTTCCAACTCTCCAATCAATCGGATAGATTTTTGGACGCTCTTTTCTCCTTGTACTCCGCACACAAAAAGGGATCGGAACAACCAACTGTCGACTCGCTTGCGGCGTGCCTCAAGAATATGCTCACGAGCACGGGACAAGTGCCGATATATCTCATCATGGACGCTCTCGACGAGTGTCCCAACGATTCGGGCATCCCGACGCCACGTGAAACGGTCTTGAACCTGGTGAAAGAACTTGTCGATCTTCGCCGTCCTAACCTGCGCCTCTGCGCCACGAGCCGCCCAGAGTTCGATATTCGCAACAAGCTCGCGGCTGTGGCAACTCATCAACTATCCATTCACGACGAGAGCGGACAAATGCAAGACATCAACAACTATGTTACGTTTATTGTTCGCACGGATCAGAGGATGAAGAAATGGCGGGACGATGACAAGGATGCGGTCGTCGAGACTCTCACAAAGAAAGCAGACGGAATGTAAGGGCATCTTCGATTCGACATAGTCATACCGTTATCTCATGTGCTCACACAGGTTCCGATGGGTTTTTTGTCAATTGGAGGTTCTGCGGCACTCTTTCCCGGCCAATCTGCGTCAGGTCCTCGCGAAACTGCCCAAATCACTGGACGAGACATACATGCGTATCCTCAAGGAGATCAATCACGTGAACTGGGACCTCGCGTATCGACTTTTGCAATGTATCGCGGTAGCCCATCGTCCACTCCGGGTCGAGGAACTCGCAGAAGTGCTCGCGTTCGACTTGAGCACAGGAGGGATCCCGAAATTGATCGCGGGTTGGCGGTGGGAAGACCAAGAAGAAGCGGTGCTGTCGGCCTGTTCCAGTTTGGTTTCCGTAATCATCCACAATGGCTCCCGGATTGTTCAGTTCTCGCATTTCTCGGTAAAAGAGTTCTTGACATCGGATCGGCTCAAGAGTTGCGCGGAGGAAATGTCCCAGTTTTATATTCCCATCGAACCTTCCCACGTGATCCTTGCCCAGGCTTGTCTCGGCGTGCTGTTCCGCCTGGGCTCCCTGAATGACCCTACCGACGACGACAGCATCAAGGATGTCAAGCGAATTCCTTTTTGTCACTATGCGGCGGAATATTGGTATCGACATGCGGAGATCGGAAATGTGGAATCGAAGATAAAAGATGCAATGGACGATTTCTTCGACACGGACAAGCCACATTTTTCAGCATGGGCCCAATTGCGATCTCGGCGCGATGATCTCTTGTCGGATCTCATGGCTGCGAAGCGAGGAAGGGGACTACATTCAGCAGCTCCCTTATATTTCGCCGCAAGCAGGGGATTCCGTGGTGTAGTGGAACGCCTGATAACCAAGCACCCTCAGCAAGTAAAAGCTTGGGTCGGTTCACGCGGTACTCCATTGCATGCGTCGGTGCTCGGGGGGCATATCCAGGTTGCTCAGTTGCTATTAGAGTCTGTCGCCAACATAAATTCGGGCACTGCGCTCACTTGGATTCGACTACATTTCTCTTTCCTCTCTGGAAGCAAGTTGACTCCGCTGCACATTGCCTCGCAAGAGGGACATCATGAGATAGGGAAGTTGCTGCTGGACAGCGGCGCACACGCGAACTCCCAGGATGAACGCGGCAAGACTCCACTGCATTTTGCAGCGGCCCGTGGTTACCCCGAAGTCTGTCGGATACTACTTAAGCGCGACGCAAAGGTCAATTCTCGGGATCACTCTGGGTGTACCCCTTTACACAGTGTACTGGAGAGTAAAAACCCTGACTTGGGAATTTTGCGGTTATTGCTGGACCACAATGCGGATGTGAACGTGTACAGCAAGAACGGAGAAACTCCTCTACATTTGGCAGTTTCCCACGGTAACCTCGAGGCTTGTCGGATACTACTTGATCGCAATGCGGAGGTCAATTCACGGAATCGCTCCGGATCCACCCCACTTCTCATTGCCGTGCGGCATAGAAAACCCGACATTTCGCAGTTATTGCTGGACCACAATGCGGACGTGAACGTGCCCGACAAGAGGGGAAACACTCCACTACATTTTACGGCGTCCTACGCTCATCTCGAGGGTGGTCGAGTACTACTCGAGCGTAATGCAGGGGTCAATTCTCGTCGGGACCATGATCGATCTACCCCATTTCTCGAAGCTTCGAGGAGTGGAAACCCTGATGTCTTACGGTTATTACTAGACCACAATGCAGACGTGAACGTGCACGATAAGAACAGAAACACTCCACTCCATTTGGCCACGTCTCGCGGTAATCTCGAGGTTTGTCAAATACTGCTCGGGCGCAGTGCGGAGGTCAATTCCCGGAATGACGACGGATCCAGCCCCCTTCTCCTTGCAATGCAACATAGCGAACTTGACATTTTTTGGCTATTGCTGGACCACAATGCAGATGTGCATGTGCGTGACAAGCGAGGGAACACTCCGCTGCACTTGGCAGCGTCCAGCGGTCACCTCGAAATTTGTCAGATCCTACTCGAGCGTGGTGCAAAGGTTGATTCCCGGAACCATGATCGACTTACACCACTTCTCTGGGTGTCACTGAATCGAAGCCCTGACGTTTTGCGGTTATTGCTTGACCACCATGCGGACGGGCATGTGCACGACAAGCGTGGAAACACCCCACTGCACTTGGCAGCATCTTGCGGTGGTCTCGAGGCTTGTCGGATACTACTCGAGCACAATGCAGAGGTCAATTCCCGGGATCACGATGGATCTACCCCACTTCTCCTTGCGTTACAGGGGGGCTATTTCGGCGTTTCGCGGTTTTTGCTGGACCACAATGCGGATGTGCATGTACGTGACAAGAAAGGGAACACCCCACTGCACTTGGCAGCATCCCGCGGTGGTCTCGAAGCTTGTCGGATACTACTCGAGCACACTGCAGAGGTCAATTCCCGGGATCACGATGGATCTACCCCACTTCTCCTTGCGTTACAGGGGGGCTATTTCGACGTTTCGCGGTTTTTGCTGGACCACAATGCGGATGTGCATGTGCGTGACAAGAAAGGGAACACTCCGCTGCATTTGGCAGCGTCCAGAGGTGACCTCGAAATTTGTCAGATCCTACTCGAGCGTGGTGCAAAGGTTGATTCCCGGAACCATGATCGACTTACACCACTTCTCTGGGTGTCACTGAATCGAAGCCCTGACGTTTTGCGGTTATTGCTGGACCACCATGCGGACGAGCATGTGCGCGACAAGAATGGAAACACCCCACTGCACTTGGCAGCATCCGACGGTGGTCTCGAGGCTTGTCGGATACTACTCGAGCACAATGCAGAGGTCAATTCCCGGGATCACGATGGATCTACCCCACTTCTCCTTGCATTACAGGGGTACAATTTTGGCGTTTCGCGGTTTTTGCTGGACCACAATGCGGATGTGCACGTGCACGACAAGAGAGGAAACACTCCGCTGCATTTGGCAGCGTCCAGAGGTGACCTCGAAATTTGTCAGATCCTACTCGAGCGTGGTGCAAAGGTTGATTCCCGGAACCATGATCGACTTACACCACTTCTCCGGGCGTCACGGTTTGGGCGCCTTGACGTTTTGCGGTTATTGTTGGACCACAACGCGGATGTGGATGTGCACGACAAGAAGGGAAATACTTCACTGCATTTGGCCGCGTACCACGATAACTTCGAGGAATGTCGGATACTACTCGAGCACGGCGCGAAGGTCAATTCCCGCAACAACGAGGGATCGACCCCATTACATCGAGCAGCACCTCGTGGAGGGTTAGAAATTGTACAGCTTCTGCTCGACTATGGTGCGGATATGCAGATGCGCAACCTTCGCAAAAATACTGCACTGGATGTAGCCCGTAGCGCCGAAAATTGGGAAGTCATACAATTACTCTCCCGGCACTCTCCCGGCACGCTGCGGGACGGACAAACGAGGCGGGTATAATATCTATGTTGGACTTTGTCGACGCGTGTAAGTGAGGATTGCCTTGCTCATTTACTGTACGCTGACTCTTACTACTACCGTAGATCCCATGATTATGTATGAAATCGTGTGTGGAATACGTACGGTCCTTTCGAATTCCTGTAGTACGGCATGTAACTGTCTCCGTGTCATCACTTTGTTTACGATGCATAATCATCCCACTTTATTGTCAGAGTTGAGACCACGCAATAAGGCACAGCAATCGGAGAGTGACTGTGATTCATGGAAGCTGTCCTCGGGGATTTTAATTCACATGTATCACCATTTAATGAGCGCGGGACATCCACGGGAGCAGTAGCACAAGAACCGTACAGGCGCTGCGGAAAATGACTTGAACTTTAGAAAGGTCGGTGAACAGGTTGGCATGTTCACCGTACCGCTATTTCGCGCGGCGCTAATATCAATCTCCGGTCCCACGAGGTGCAGGGGTGTTCGCGCACATAAAGAGGTCTGACCTGCCTGACGATGAACAACCCGCACAATAACGTCCCTAACCCACGCTTATTGTAAGTTTATATCATTGGCGTGGTGATATCGCTGGGGCCGATGGCCAAACTTCAGCGCTTCGTTACATGATTCTGTGCAGAAGAGTAAATGCAACGAGTCTATAAGCCGAGAATAAGACAAAAAAAACAAAAACAAAACAAAACATACAATGGCGTCGTCTCATCACCTGTTCCAGCGTTTTGGCATAGGCTCAAATCACAATTGCACACATAACGACAATGTTGGTGACACTCCCAGTTTCTGAACCTCGCAAGTAGTCAGGCTCCTGTAAACGAACGACCAGACGCCACCACTTTGCCACCATCAGCGATCGTCGCTCGCACGAGCGGATCGAGCTCCTCGTATCCCTAGACAACCACTCGTAGATACCGTGGCGTTATAGGCTTGACGTAGAAATATCTCGATACGCTGTCTTTATCTCAAGATGAGCGAGTAGATGGAAGAGAGAACTACAGATCGGAGAGCACGCGACGCACCTGTTGGTCCCGAGACCTCGGCCGTAAGGCATCCAAGTATCGTTGAGGCGCTGTGTTAACAACCGCCTTCGCGCTGGTGTGTACTTTGTTCTGCGTCATGTGTTGTTTCTTGTATCTGTAGATGTGACGAAAGGGAGACTAGGACCACTATGACCGCGCAACGTCGACGATCGGCTGCTGTAGCAGAGCGCTCGAGAGCAAGGTGAAGGTGAAAAGGCAATAGACCCGGTGGCCAGCTTTCGCGCCACGGGTCTGGAAGACTTTAGTCTTCGCTAAGGGCGGTGCCGAACTGCAGTCAGAGTCAAGGTCAGACGGACCCAATGGAGCATGCCAGTGGGTGCCTCATCTGACTGACCAGAGGGATCGAAGTGGGTTCAATGATGTAAATTTGATGGGTCTCCGGTGAGTAAGTAAGATCAACAGGTGTCATAGACGCGCAGGAGAGGATGGTAAGGAGACAAGGTTCGGCTCCGCTCCGCGTGAGAATTGGACGCGATTAAGGTAGCGGTCACCAGGAACCATCCCCCCTTATGTCAGCAGCCACTCACCATTTCTCGCCCTCCGAATTCCTCTCTCACATTATCAAAGTATAACAATATATTCAGTAAGGGTTGAAGTGTACATCCATAGCTACAAAGTGTACAAATTTTTTTTAAAAAACATTGAGATTTGACGGAGATTTTAACAAATGTTTTCCCTTTTTGCAAAACGGGTTTTCTCGCCTTTCTGCGCTTTTGTTAAAAAACAACTCGAAGATTTGAAACATTATGTAATGGATCACGTGATATAAGGCCCACCAATGAGAACGAAGATTCATGCCCTCAAATCTCAGCTATGGGCCACAAAACGCGAGGCCAAAGGGCTGCGCACAAACTCTTGCTATTGTGTGGCAAAAGTGTTTGAATAACATCCTTGGTATGTTTAATGAAAATAGTCAGTGATACCCCAGACTGCCGCTAGACGGTTTGTAGTGCAGCTCGAGACAGTTGGTTTTGGGAGGCGTGAAGCCGCGCTGCCGGTTGTGCAGGCCTTCGCGGGTACCATAACTTCACAAAGGGAATCGCCTCGGTCGGGGACGCGTTTCACGACGGTTTCTAAGGGCGCGCGAGTGTGCGGGGCACTCGGGAACGCGAGGAAGATAACTAGCTAGAATAAGAAGACTAGCCGTGCTACTGGGCGTGCAGGCCTTCGCGGGTATCGTAACTTTGCGTTGGGGTCCGCCTCGGTTGGGGATGCGTTAATATAAAGCAGCTAAGGGCGCGCGCAGATGCGGGACGCTCGGGAATGCGAAGAAGAGGGCAAACAAAAACTAAGAAGGGCTCAGAAGCCCAGAGAGAGAGATGCTAGGATTTTGCTCTCCTTTTGAAGGAGTAGATACAGGAAGTATTTATGTATACAAGCAAGGAGATAGATCTAATATTAAATGGGGTGGAGGCAGCAACCAAGTGAGGCCGCAAGACAAGTGGGAGGGAGAACCGTAACAGCCCGAATCGGCCAAGGCGCGGGAAAGTCGGCCGCCAGAGCGATACAGAAAAGTACCTATAATGCGCAAAATAGTCGGTTTACCTGGCCAGCCGAGTATCAGTCATATTATCGGTGCAAGCCCTGCATCATGACACTTGCAGGACCCACCATTGACCCAGGAGCTGGCTGTGTTGGTGCAGAGACAGCCGGAAATGAGGGCCCCTGTCCAAGTATTGGACCCAATGACATGGAAGTGGAAAACTCACCACCAGTGTCATAGCACTCTCATAATGCACTGTAAATATATATGAACCCCTCCTTTCCCCACTCTGCTTTAACGAGATTCTCTCTATTTTTTTTTTTTGGTTGTCGAACCTCGAGATTTGAAACGCTTATGTAATACAAACCCTAGGGTTACAAGCTGACATAAGGGGGGATGGTTCCTGGTGACCGCTACCTTACAGATTATAGCACTGTATAAAGCTCTAAACAGGGTCACAACGTCTGGCAAATACCGGCTACGAGACATTTTCGTGATCCCCCCGACTTGCACCCGTGTTCGTGCGTGTCGAAGGCTGTATTCTTCGTCGACATTCCATCTTCCAGCACTCTCTCATTATCGGAAATTATTGACAACAAAGCCATGGCGCGACTCAAACCAGCGTCCAGCTGTTCCTGGCCACTGCAGCCAACATTCAGTAATATTCAGTATGATCGAGCTTACTGTATGCTGCTCCAGCACCGCAGCACACCGCCCGTGAGTGCATCCATCTCCACTCATCTCATTTTCCTATTGTTTACAACTGTACTTTCATGCAGCTTACTGGAAAAATATCGCGAATTTGTCATGATCTTTAACTCCTCCCTCGCGCACGGCGTCACGATGCAGCCGCCTAACAAAAAGCAGCAATCTCGGGCCTATCGCCTCATCTACTACTGTCACTGACACGACAGGCAGCGGGCCCTCCAATACCAATCTCCATCCCTCAGTCGTATCGACCCTACCGACCTCTTTGCCAGGGATGCCAACAGCTCCTATCTTTTCTGCCGCTTCCTTCAGCTCACTGGCTTGGCATCATCGAGCCCGTCATACACCGAGCCAACACCTGTCAGGGACCCCCACCACCAGTGGCTCCTCGACTATCTTGGTCATGCGGTAGATCTGGACCTAGACCCCGGCTGAACGTGCTCTCCAAACAAAATCCAGGACCCAGCCTCCTGGCTGCCAGTAATTACCGGTCTCTCGCTTCCTCTGTCGTTATTTTTCTATTGCACGACATGCTACTCTTTCCCCATTGGTTCTCTGGCTTTCCTTTGGAAGGTGGCCGTCCAGTGTCGGTTTTACTTAATTACTTACTTCCTCGCTTGGCGCACGAGTTTATGTTACCTCTTTCTAAATATCACTCTGTAGGGAGTCGAGGACTCTGGCGCTTCGTCGCAACTGATTTCCGCGCAGAAGAGTAAGCGCAACGAATCTATGAGCTGGGATAAGACAGGAAAAAATATATACGACGATATCCTCTCAACACCTGAGGCCTGATGTTCCGATGTTAGCTCACCTTTGAGCATAAGCAAAGTCGCGCACATAACACCGGTGCCACTTACGGCTTCTACATCTTACAAGCAGTCAGGCTCCTATAAACGAATGGCAGGACGCTACTACTTTACCACCACCAGCAATCATCGCCCGCATGAGCGTATCAAGCTCTTCGTCTCCCGAATAGCCAGTCGTAGTTACTATGGTGCGATACGCATAACGAGGAGATGTTTCAATACATTATCATTATCACGAGATCGGATGGAAGAGGGGAGAGTAGACTGGAGAGCACCTGATATTTCCGAGACCTCGGCCGTGAGGTACTCAAGTATAGCCGAGGTGTTGATGGCTGCCTTCGCACCGCCACGGCTCCTGGTAGTGAATCGTTGGCCTTGCATGGTAATAGTAGTTTGAGTGTCCCATTGTAAATATCTACAGTCACCTGAAGTAACGCACGGATGCAGATCAACGTTCACGTTGGCGTCGGAGCACACGTAGTCAAAGTGAGGGTGAAAAAGCGGTAGACTTGAAAGCCAGCTCTCGCGCTGTGGGTCTAGAAGCCTTTGGCCTCGACTAAGGGTGTCTCGGGTTCCTGCGTTTCCCAAGTTTTGATGGCATAGCTTGGAATACTACTGATGTCGAACTGCAGTCAGAGGTTAGTACACAGGCGTCGGACAGAACCAAGGGGGGCGTAGGTGCCTCACCTGACTGACTAGGGCAAATGAAGTGGACCCGATGTGAATTTGATGTGGTGTCTGGTGAGTTGCGATGGACGCGAAGGAAATATAATGAGAGTTCGGTACTGAAAAGAATTGGAGCGATTATATAATCCACCTTCGTTGGGACTCAACTCACACAGCACCTATCCAAAGTCCATCCAATCACTTGCAATACCGAACAGAACCTGCCGTATTAACAACGAGCAAACGGGCTGGGCGAAGCAGAGACAAGCCGTCCTTCGCATCGTCCTTCGCACTTTAGGTTGGCCCACCTCTATCACTTCCGAGACGTCTCTACGTTTCCCATGACTCGCCCCCGTGTATGTGCATGTCGAAGGTTCTATTGTCGACTTTCTGTTCTCTAACGCTCTCTTTCCGAATCTTACGCCGAATATGTCAGCAGAAAAGCCATGGCCGGCGACTCGAATCAGCACTCGGTTCCTGTTCCTGGCTTACTGCAGCCAACATTCAACACCGTACTCTATAGTTTAGCACGATGCCGGATAGCCAGCTGACGCAGACCATTAGCCAGCTTTCTCATCCTGTCAGGCGCTCAGTGTCAGGCTTATGCTACTCCAACACCCCAATGCACCGCTGGTGAGCGCACTCTTTTCACACTTTTTTTCGCCCGTCTCCTGTTTATAACCGCCCTTTCATGCAGCTTACCAGAAAGATATCGCAAATTGTTCGACTTCTTCGACCCCTCCGCAGCTGCCTGGCAAAAAAACAGCAATCTCGTCCCCACACCCGTGGCTATCTCCGTCGCCTCCACTCCTGCCACTGTATCACACATTCAACCCCTCGTGTATCGGCCTTCATCACCACCACCCACCATAGCCGCGTCGCAGACCGCTCTGCCGATCGATCTGTGCAGCGCTAGACTGCGTGCCCCGCTCCTAACAGCTCAGGCTCTGCAATCGACCTACGCTTCGCACTTGCAAGCTGGCGCATGCTCCTCGCGCGGCCCGTCCTCTCCGGCTCGACTACCGTTGCCGCAGCAACGACAGCAGCGTCGACCTCGACGCGCCCGAGACGTAGCGGCGTCGTGAGCTATGCTGATCCCGGCTCGGGAGATGATATCCCCGATGCGGGGGAGGTCGACTCGGACGGGTCGGATTTCGTCGTGAGCGGTGGGACGCGCACAGCTATTCGCGCAGCGCGCATCACCAATGGTACTACAGCGTATGCGGTCGGTGGGACTCCCACGGGTGTGTCTCGGACGGAGCTGGACCAGAGCTATCTGGGCTGGATTCCTCCGCCCAGTTCGTAATAGCAAAGCTCTTCGCACCAACGAAGCACGTAGACTTGTGAGTTCATCTGTTGTGGCTCGTTCTTACTGCTCACTCTCATCGCGTTGCATGGTCCGTAGTCCGGAGGAGAAGCTCGCGGAACAGGCCCAGCGGTCTGTCGCGCTCGTACCAATTCGCGTTGAGTTCGAGATGGACACCCATCGCATTCGCGATTGCTTCGTGTGGAATTCACACGAGTTGCTCGTCACGCCAGAACAAATCGCGCGCACCTTCTGCGCTGATCTCGTTTTGCCGCCCGCGCCGTGGGCAGACACCGTTGCGGCGCAGATTCGCGCCCAGTTGGAGGACCAGGACGGCGTGGGCAGTATGGAGCTTGCAGTGGATGAGGGAGGTGAGAGCGGAGATGAGATCCCAGAATGTCGTGTCATTCTTAGCGTGCGTCCCCCCCGCCAATCACCTCCTCTCATCCGCCCTAACCTATCGCCTTTCAGATCGACGTGCAGGTGGACAATCACCACCTGCTCGACCACATCAAGTGGGACTTGCGTTCCGGACTCACACCAGAAGAGTTCAGTTCACGCACCAGCTCTGCCTCGATCTCGGACTTGCGGGCGAGGCAGAGCCCCTGATCGTGCATGCGGTGCACGAGGAACTGATGAAGCATAAGAAGGACGCGATCGAGTGGGCGGTCATTGGCGGGTTCTCCATGGAACAGGCGGGGAGCGCAGAGGACGGGTCGAAGGACAAGAGCGGGCTCGGGGTGATGAAGGACAAGACTGGGCTTGGGCTTGGATGGGGCCGGACGCCGAAGGAGGGTCAGGGACCGCGGATTTTGCGGAGCGTGTGGAGGCATTGGGTGGAAGCTGAGGAATTTAAGACGCGGTGGGAGATGCTGTCGCAGGAGGAGGTCGAGAGGTGCGAGATCGAGCGGGAGCGTGCGAGTAGGTGCGTCGTGCGATTTCTATCTTTATTAATGACGGTTGGGTCCTCCTTACAGACAGCTACGGAGAGAGACATCGAAGTTCCAGAGTTCGACCAGGACGAAAAGGATACGATACTAGTTCTGTTCTTCCACACTTTTCATATTTGTTCTTTCTTTTGTCTTTCCTTATTGTTTTCTTGTGATTTTCCGGCAGGGGCTCGTAAATTATTGTTTGACTCTTTCACAACGCAAGAATAATACAGCATAAACTCAGCCTACAATATGGTAAGGGTAAAGGGGGTACCCTCACACTTTAATTCTCAGTTCCGCGGACACTTACGCTAGGATGGAGCGTGTAACCGCTTGCTGCATCGTCTACACTTGCAGTACGAGGATCTACGTATCGTAGTCTATATCAACAGAAGGACCCACGCGCTGCGTCATTGTTGGGTCTGTCCCCACGGCCTCCGTCGCGTCGTCCATGGTGGGCGCATCAATTTGTTATTCTATACTCCTCACTTGCGAACGATCTGCCGTCCACGCCGACAAATGCGCCGACCATGCCCAGGCGCGAGATTATTCCACGTATGGTATATCGGACGGAGTGTTGACAATTATTCCGGGAATAATTTACATTGCTTCATAAGCTACTTGCACGTGAGGACAAGCGCCGGAGTTTTACGACCTCGAACTTCGCCGGCTGGTGTCAACTGCACTCCTACACTTGGTAATCGAGAAGTCTTGCGAAACGTTGTTCTGGTTCAGTGAGCACATGGTTTGTAACTTGAAAGACCCGTCTGGGTCCTGGGAGCGATGGACGAACAAGTGGACGAATCCAGATGTCACCGTGACGTCTTGCCGTAGGTGTGCGCGTCTATATGGTGGCTGGGTCCTAGAAATGTTACGGCACTAGTACACGAGGCGTACCTGCAGTCCTGGTGTGCATCAGTGCCACCTGCCCACTTGCGATTGTTATCTCTCTAAGCGTTCTATCACTCTACTTCAACTTTCTCTATGTCCCAACTTCCGTCTTCTTCCACTTCTAACACAAATTTCGAGGCAATATTTACAGCTGCCTTGGAGGCATACAAAAAGCAGACAAAGAACGATATTACCGCCCATCCCCTAGCCACCCAGCTGACATCCTGCGACTCTCCCGCTGCCGTTCTCGACCTTCTCCGAGCGCAACTCCAGGCCGTTGATGAATCTCAAAGTGCAAACAGAAAGCTGACAAACTGGCTCGATCCAACCGTCAACGTCTTGTTCGCATTCTCCACCACCCTAGGAAATGCAGTCGGATTGGTAATTACTAGAGGTTAAGGCGTGGGATCTACCCTCTGACGTGTTCAATCGATAGGTATACCCACCTTCGAATGCGATCTTCGCGGGCATTGGTGTCCTGCTCCAAGTGAGCATCTTTCTTGACCCGGCATTGCTTTGGTGACAAATGCGTCGCTTAGGCCGTCAAGGATGTACGCGCCAGCCAAGATGCTCTCGTGGAGCTGTTTGGCCGCATGGACGACTTTTTTAAGCGTCTTGAAAAGCATATAGAAGTCCGGCCGACCGCAGCTATGATGGACGTGATCGTAAAGATCATGGTCGAGGTTCTGTCGATCCTTGGGATCGTGACGAAGGAGATCGGGCGCGGAACCATGAGTATGTTCTTCCGTGTTGATATATCTCCCAATATCGACGTTTTGTGCAGAGAAGTACCTGAAGAAGCTGGTTGGAAGGAAGGACGTGGAGGACGCGCTTCAGCGTCTAGACAAATTGACGCAAGCCGAGGCCCTGATGGCAGCAGCGGAAACTCTGGCAATCGCTCACGGTATCGACGACAAGGTGCAGATCATCGATGGCAATGTACAGGGCGTCGACCACAAGGTCGGCTCCGTCATTCAAGGTCGGTCATACCTCCATTAGCCAGTCACCGAGTTTGTCCTTAGCCCTTTACTTGATCAGGTGTAAAGGAGACCGAGATGACGATTCAACAACTGGTCGGTCAAGTCAGCGACCTAAATAGTTCGTGATCTTCTAACCTCATCACCGACGACGACCACGGAAGTTTGACATCTCTAACAGGGAATGAGATACGCAGGGACCTTCGAACCTGGATCGCTCCCCCAGATCCATCTGTCAATTACAACACTGCATCCGGTCTTCATCACGAGGGTACCGCGTCCTGGTGCATCAAAGGGAACACCCTTGCGGTTTGGAAAACCTCTGGTTCCTTGTTATGGATTCACGGAAGACGTACGTATCCCATTACCATCTGAGTTTTGATTGCCGCTAACAACCCCTAATTCGATAGCTGGTTCCGGAAAGAGTATTCTCAGGTGTGTTGACCCCCGTCGAGTTGCGTCCTAGTCGAACTTATATGGTTGACAAGCTCCGTGATCATCCGGGACATCAAATCCATGTCCGATTCCGGGTCGGCCTTATTAGCGTATTTTTACTTCGATTTCAAGAACAAAGAAAAACAAGACTCCCGCGCTTTATTATCCTCCCTCCTTTTCCAACTCTCCGATCAATCCGATATGTTTTTCGGCGCTCTTTTCTCCTTGTACACCATACACAAAAAGGGATCGGAACAACCAACTATCGACTCGCTTGCGGAGTGCCTCAAGAATATGCTCAAGAGGGCGGAACAAGTGCCGATATATCTCGTCATGGACGCTCTCGACGAGTGTCCCAACGATTCGGGCATCCCGACTGCACGCGAAATGGTCTTGAACCTGGTGAAAGAACTTGTCGATCTTCGCCGTCCTAACCTGCGCCTCTGCGCCACGAGTCGCCCAGAGTTCGATATTCGCAACAAGCTCGCGACTGTGGCAACTCAACAACTATCCATTCACGACTCAAGCGGACAAAGGCGAGACATCAACAACTATGTTACCTATATTGTTCGCACGGATGAAAGGATGAAGAAATGGCGCGACGACGACAGGGCTGCGGTCATTGAGAATCTGACAAAGAATGCAGACGGAATGTGAGGGCGTCTTCGATTCGACATAATCATACCGTTATCTCATGTGCTCACACAGGTTCCGATGGGTCTTTTGTCAATTGGAGGTCTTGCGGCACTGTTTCCCTGCCAATCTGCGTCAGGTCCTCGCCGCACTGCCCAGATCACTGGACGAGACGTACATGCGTATCCTCAAGGAGATCAATCACGTGAATCGGGCGCTCGCGTATCGACTTTTGCAGTGTCTCACGGTTGCCAGTCGTCCACTCCGTGTCGAGGAACTCGCAGAAGTGCTCGCGTTCGACTTGAGCACAGGAGGAATCCCGAAATTGATCGCGGGTTGGCGGTGGGAAGACCAAGAAGAAGCGGTGCTGTCGGCCTGTTCCAGTTTGGTTTCCGTAATCATCCACAATGGCTCCCGGATTGTTCAGTTTTCGCATTTCTCGGTAAAAGAATTCTTGACATCGGACCGGCTCAAGAGTTGCGCGGAAGAAATGTCCCAGTTTCATATTCCCATCGAACCTTCCCACGTGATCCTTGCCCAGGCTTGTCTCGGCGTGCTGTTCCGCCTGGGCTCCCTGTATGACCCTACCGACGAAGACAGTATCGAGGAGGTCGAGAGAATTCCTTTTTGTGAATACGCGGCGGAATATTGGTATCGACATGCGGAGATCGGAAATGTGGAATCGGAGATAAAAGATGCAATGGACGATTTCTTCGACGCGGACAAGCCACATTTTTCAGCATGGGCCCAATTGCGATCCCGGCGCGATGATCTCTTGTCGGATCTCATGGCTGCGAAGCGAGGAGGCGGACTACATTCAGCAGCTCCCTTATATTTCGCCGCAAGCAGGGGATTCCGCTCTTTAGTGGAACGCCTGATAATCAAGCACCCGCAGCAAGTAAAAGCTTGGGTCGGTTCACGCGGTACTCCGTTGCATGCGTCGGTGCTCGGGGGTCATATCAGGGTTGCTCAGTTGCTATTCGAGTGTGGAGCCAACATAAATTCGGGCACTACGCTCACATGGACTCGACTACATATCAATTCATACTTTGGAAGCAAGTCGACCCCGCTGCACACTGCCTCGCAAGTGGGACATCATGAGATAGGGAAGTGGCTGCTGGACAGCGGCGCACACGCGAACTCCCAGGATGAAAGCGGCAAGACTCCGCTGCATTTTGCAGCGGCCCGTGGTTACCCCGAAGTCTGTCGGATACTACTCGAGCGCGATGCAAAGGTCAATTTTCGGGATCACTCTGGGTATACCCCTTTACACAGTATACTGAGGAGTAGAAACCCTGACTTGGGAATTTTGCGGTTATTGCTGGACCAAAATGCGGATGTGAATGTGTACAACAAGAAGGGACAAACTCCTCTTCATTTGGCAGTTTCCTACTGTAGCCTCGAGGATTGTCGGATACTACTCGACAGCAATGCGGATGTCAACTCACGGGATCGCTCCGGATCCACCCCACTTCTCATTGCCGTGCGGAATAGAAAACCCGAGATTTCGCAGTTATTGCTGGACCACAATGCGGACGTGAACGTGCCTGACATTTGGGGAAACACTCCACTACATTTCGCAGCTTCCCATGGTCTTCTCGAGGCTTGTCGCGTACTACTCGGGCGTAATGCAGAGGTCAATGCTCGGAACCATGATCGATCTACCCCATTTCTCAAAGCTTCAGGGAGTGGAAACCCTGATGTCTTGCGGTTATTACTAGACCACAACGCAGACGATCACGTGCACGATAAGAACGGAAACACTCCACTGCATTTGGCCGCGTCTCACGGTAATCTCAAAGTTTTTCAGATACTGCTCGGGCGCAGTGCGGAGGCCGATTCCCGGGATCACGACGGATCCAACCCCCTTCTCCTTGCAATGAAGCATAGCGAACCTGACGTTTTGAGGTTGCTGGACCACAGTGCGGATGTGCATGTGCACAACAAGAGAGGGAACACTCCGCTGCAATTGGCAGCGTCCAACGGTCACCTCGAGGTTTGTCGGGTATTACTTGAGCGCGGTGCGGAGGTCAATTCGCGGGATGGAGAGCTATCTACCCCATTTCTCAAAGCATCGGGGAGTAGAAACCCTGACGTTTTGCGGTTATTGCTGGACCACAATGCGGACGAGCATGTGCGCGACAAGAGAGGAAATACCCCACTGCACTTGGCGGCATCCCGCGGTCAACCCGAGGCTTGTCGGATACTACTCGAGCGCAATGCAGAGGTCAATTCCCGTAATCACGATGGATCTACCCCACTTCTCCTTGCGTTACAGGAGCGCAATTATGGCGTTTCGCGGTTTTTGCTGGACCACAATGCGGACGCGCACGTGCACGACAAGAGAAGAAATACTCCGCTGCATTTGGCAGCGCGGGGAGGTAACCTCAAAATTTGTCGGATCCTACTCGAGCGTGGTGCGAAGGTCGATTCCCGGAACCATGATCGATATACCCCACTTCTCGAAGTATCATGGGCTAGAAACGCTGACATTTTGCGGTTATTGCTAGACCACGGTGCGGATGTGCACGCGCACAACAAGAAGGGAAATACTACACTGTATTTGGCGGCGGACCGCGGTGACCCCGGGGTTTGTCGGGTACTACTCGAGCACGGCGCGAAGGTCAATTCCCGCAACAACATGAGATCGACCCCATTACATCGAGCGGCGGGTCATGGAGACTTAGGCACTGTGCAGCTCCTGCTTGACTACGGTGCGGATGTGCGGATGCGCAACCTTGGCAGAAAAACTGCACTAGATGTAGCCCGTAGCGCTGGACAACGGAACGTCGTACGATTGCTCTCCCGGCACTCTCCCAGCACGCTGCGGGGTGAACGAACGAGGCGGGTATAATATCTATGTTAGACTTTGTCGACGCGTGTAAGTGACGATTGCCTTGCTTATTTACTGTACGCTGACTCTTACCTCTACAGTAGATCCCATGATTATGTATGACATCGTGTGTAGAATACGTGCGGTCCTTCCGAATTCCTGTAGTACGGCATGTAACTGTCCCCGTGTCATCACTTTAGTGTACAATGCATATTCATTGTCAGAGTCGAGACCACGCCGTGAGGCACAACAATCAGAGAGTGACTGTGATTCATGGAAGCTGTCTTCGGGGATTTTAATTGACATATATCAACATTTAATGAGGGCGGGACATCCACGGGAGCAGTAGCACAAGAGCCGTACAGGCGCTGCGGAAAATGACTTGAACTTTCGAAAGGTCGGCGTGCTCACCGTACCGCTATTTCGCGCGGCGCTAATATCAATCTCCGGTCCCACGAGGTGCAGGGGTGTTCGCGCACATAAAGAGGTCTGACCTGCCTGACGATGAACAACCCGCACAAGAACGTCCATAACCCACGCTTATTATAAGTTTATATCATTGGTGTGGTGTGATATCGGTGGGGCCGATGGCCAAACACCAGCGCTTCGTTACATGATTCTGTGCAGAAGAGTAAATGCGACGAGTCTATTAGCCGAGGATAAGACAAAAAAACAAAAACAAAACAAGATATACAATGGTGTCATCTCGATAACCTGTTCCAGAGTTTTGGCATCGGTGCAAATCACAATTGCGCACATAATGCCGGTGCCACTCCCAGATTCTGAACCTCGCAAGTAGTCAGGCTCCTGTAAACGAACGACCGGACGCCACCACTTTGCCACCATCAGTGATCGTCGCTCGCACGAGCGGATCGAGCTCCTCGTATCCCTAGACAACCACTCGTAGATACCGTGGCGTTATAGGCTTGACGTAGAAATATCTCGATACGCTGTCTTTATCTCAAGATGAACAAGTAAATGGAAGAGTGAGCTACAGATCGGAGAGCACGCGACGCACCTGTTGGTCCCGAGACCTCGGCCGTAAGGCATCCAAGTATCGCTGAGGCGCTGAGGCGTTACCAGCCGCCTTCACGCTGGTGTGAACTTTGTTCTGCGTCATGTGTTGTTTCTTGTATCTGTAGATGTGACGAAAGGGCGACTAGGACCACTATGACCGCGCAACGTCGACGATCGGCTGCTGTAGCAGAGCGCGCGAGAGCAAGGTGAAGGTGAAAAGGGAATAGACCTGGTGGCCAGCTTTCGCGCCACGGGTCTGGAAGGCTTTAGTCTTCGCTAAGGGTGGTGCTGAACTGCGGTCAGAGTCAAGGCCAGAGTAGGGGTCGGACGGACCCAAGGGGAGCACACCAGTGGGTGTCTCATCTGGCTGACCAGAGGGATAAAAGTAGGTTCAATGTAATTTTGATGGGTGTCCGGTGAGTAAGTAAGATCAACAGGTGTGATGGACACGCACGAGAGGACGCGAAGGAGACAAGGTTCGGCTCCGTTCAAGACGGAGTTCGGTACTGAAAAGAATTGGAGTGATTATATAATCCACCCTCGTTGCCAGTGGGACTCAACTCAAACAGCACCTATCCAATCATTGGCAATACTGTACCGAACAGAGCCTACCGTATTAACAACGAGCAAACGGGCTAGGCGAAGCAGAGCCGAGTCGTCCTTCGCACCGTCCTTCTCACCTCAGGTTAGACCACCTCTATCACCTCCGAGACGTTTCTACGTTCCCATGACTCGCTCCCGTGTATGTGCATGTCGATGGTTCTATTGTCGACTTTCTGTTCTCCAACGCTCTCTTTCCGAATTTTACGCCGACTCTGTCAGCAGAAAAGCCATGGCTGGTGACTCGAATCAGCACTCGGCTCCTGTTTCTGGCACACTGCAGCCAACATTCAATACCGTACTCTAGTTTGGCACGATGTCGGATAGCCAGCTGACGCAGACCCTTAATCAGCCTTTTCATCCTGCCAAGCGCCCAGTGTCAGGCTTATGCTACTCCAACGTCGCGATGCACCGCTGGTGAGCACACTCTTTTCACACTTTTTTTCGCCCGTCTTCTGTTTATAACCGCGCCTTTCATGTAGCTTACCAGAAAGATGTAGCAAATTGGTCGACTTCTTCGACCCCTCTGCAGCTGTCTAGCAAAAAGACGGCAATCTCGTCCCCACACCCGTAGTTACCTCCGTCGCCCCCACTCCCACCACTGTATCACACATTCAACCCCTCGCACATCAGCCACCATCACCACCACCCACCGTAGCCGTGTCGCAGACCGCTCTGCCGATCGACCTGCGCAGCGCTAGACTGTGCGCCCCGCTCTTAACAACTCAAGCTCCACAATCGACCTACGCTTCGCGCTTGCAAGCTGGCGCATGCTCCTCGCGCGGCCCATCCTCTCCGATTCGACAACTGTTACTGCAGCATCAACAGCAATGTTGACCTCCATGCACCCAAACGGGGCGGCATCGTGAGCTACGGTGATCCCGGCTCGGGAGATGATATCCCCGATGCATGGGAGGTCGACTCGGATGGGTCGGATTTCGTCGTGAGCGGTGGGACGCGCACAGCTATTCGCGCAGCGCGCATCACCAATGGTGCTACAGCGTATGTGGTCGGTGGGACTCCCACGGGTGTGTCTCGGACGGAGCTGGACCAGAGCTATCTGGGCTGGATTCCTCCGCCCAGTTTGTAATAGCAAAGCTCTTCGCACCAACGAAGCACGTAGACTTGTGAGTTCATCTGTTGTTGCTCGTTCTTACTGCTCACTCTCATCGCGTTGCATGGTCCGTAGTCCGGAGGAGAAGCTCGCCGAACAGGCCCAGCGGTCTGTCGCGCTCGTACCAATTCGCGTTGAGTTCGAGATGGACACCCATCGCATTCGCGATTGCTTCGTGTGGAATTCACACGAGTTGCTCGTCACGCCAGAACAACTCGCGCGCACCTTCTGCGCTGATCTCGTTTTGCCGCCCGCGCCGTGGGCAGACACCGTTGCGGCGCAGATTCGCGCCCAGTTGGAGGACCAGGACGGCGTGGGCAGTATGGAGCTCGCAGTGGACGGGGGAGGTGAGAACGGAGACGAGATCCCAGAATGTCGTGTTATTCTTAGCGTGCGTCCCCCCGCGAATCACCTCCTCTCATCCGCCGCCCTAACCTATTGCTTTTCAGATTGACGTGCAGGTGGACAACCACCATCTGCTCGACCACATCGAATGGGACTTACGCTCCGGACTCACACCAGAAGAGTTCACGCACCAGCTCTGCCTCGATCTTGGACTCGCGGGCGAGGCAGAGCCGCTGATCGCGCATGCGGTACACGAGGAATTGATGAAGCATAAGAAGGACGCGATCGAGTGGGGGGTCATTGGCGGGTTCCCGATGGAGCAGGCAGCGAGCGCAGAGGACGGGTCGAAGGACAAGAGCGGGCTCGGGGTGATGAAGGACAAGACTGGGCTCGGGCTTGGATGGGGCTGGACGCCGAAGGAGGGTCGGGGACCGCGGATCTTGCGGAGCGTGTGGAGGGACTGGGCGGAAGCTGAGGAATTTAAGACGCAGTGGGAGATGCTGTCGCAGGAGGAGGTTGAGAGGCGCGAGATCGAGCGGGAGCGCGCGAGTAGGTGCGTCGTGTGGTTTCTTTCTTTTTCTATTTTTATTAATGCCGGTTGGGTCGTTACAGACGGCTACGGAGAGAGACATCGAAGTTCCAGAGTTCGACCAGGACGAAAAGGATACGATACTAGCTCTGTTCCTCCACACTTTTCATATTTGTTATTTCTTTTTTCTTTCCTTATTCGTTTTCTTGTGATTTTCCGGCTCGGGCTCATAAATTATTGCTTGACTCTTTCACAAGGCAAGAATAATACAGTACAGCTCAGCCTACAATATGGTAAGAGTAAAGGGACGCTTTAATTGTGGACGTGCTCAGTTCTGCGGATAGTTACACTAGATTGGAGCGTGCAACCGCTTGCTGCATCATCTACACTTGCAGTACGAGGATCTATGTATCGTAGTCTTTCAACGGAAGGACCCACGCGCTGCGTCATTGTTGGGCCTGTCCCCACAGCCTCCGTCGCATAGTCCGTGGTGGGCGCATCAATCTGTTGTTCCACTCTTGGTTCCACTCTCTCACCTGCGAACGATCATCCCGCCCGCACCGACAATGCGTCGCCCGTTCCCAGGCGCGAGATTATTCCGTGTATGGTATATCCATCCATATACCGGACGGAGTGTTAGCAACGAGAAGTGATTCACGGTCGTGTGGACCCTATATCATCCGGATTAGGGGAACTGCGGCCAAGGTGCAGTAACTTACAATTCAGTAACCCTGACAGCACCATCTTACGCCCAGTGGTCTTAAGTAAGGACATCATTCCAAGCTCCTGTCAATCTCCTGTCGATCTTATTTATCACCTATTGCACCAACGCCACTAATTTTGGCATGCCCGAAATATGCCCGAGGTGTCCCCGCTGGGGGTCAGTGTCCCCGAGCAGAATCAAAACAGTCAATGGTTATCCTCGTTAGAAGCATCCTAAACGTGATCGTGAAAGAGCCTCGTCATCTGTGAGACTTGCCGGAATGGGCGTCCTCACTTGTCGCTCTCCTGCCGGCGATCTCTTTCGACCCTTGTCCTTTGTCGACTGGGCGATCGTCCAATCTTATTCACTCAATACATCCATGATGTGATAAAGCTCGCTATGAGCTGGGACGTCACCCCCTCTTGATGGAGCCCTCTTCCATGGTCTCCAGTGTTCCCACCACGCTCGAGGGCAGTCAAGTCTCGCCGGATGCATTGCATGGGAACGAGAGTAGTTATTACTCTGAGAAAGGCTAACTTACGAGCTTGCTTACGAGGTTCGGCTTGAACCAGAAGACGATCCTCAGAGACTGTCTTTCCTTCGTCACCGGATCGCAGTTGTGACTAAGGGCATAGGTCCAACTTCTCAGATCTCGCAAAACACATTGGCGGGCATGCTTTGACAGCTATTGTCGTCACATTCACATCCTACCATGCATCCAACTCTCAGTCGCACAAGCCAGGCAGCACGTGATGTTTCTCAATTGGGAACTATCCTCTTCCTATTTTGGGCATTGATTCTATTTGTAATATTTTCTGCGACGAACATTGCCATCGGTCAACATCGCTATTGTGTGAGTGCAAAGTAATCGAGTGCCTAGCACTTGGTTTGGAAATACATTTGAGTTGGGGGTGCTCCTGGAGATGTGCCAGGGATGAGTGTCGTCCTTTTTTGTTTAGGAATAATTTACATTGCTTCATTGCTTCATAAGCTACTTGCACGTGAGGACACGCACCGGAGTTCCACGACCTCGGACTTCGCCAGCTGGTGTCAACTGCACTCCTACACTTGGTGATCGAGAAGTCTTGCGAGAAGTTGTTCCGGTTCAGTGAAAACATGGTTTGTAACTTGCAAGACCCGTCTGGGAGCGATGAACGAATCCAGATGTCACGTCTTGCCTGTGTCGGTTTTGTGTGTGCGCGTCTATACGGTGGCTGGGTCCTAGGAATGTTACGGCAATAGTACACGAGGCGTACCTGCAGTCCTGGTGTGCATCACTGCCCCCTGCCCACTTGCGATTGTTATCTCTCTAAGCGTTCTATCACTCTACTTCAACTTTCTCTATGTCTCAACTTCCGTCTTCTTCCACTTCTAACACAAATTTCGAGGCAATCTTTACAGCTGCCTTGGAGGCATACAAAAAGCAAACAAAGAACGATATTACCGCCCATCCCCTAGCCACCCAGCTGACGTCCTGCGACTCTCCCGCTGCCGTTCTCGACCTGCTCCGAGCCCAACTCCAGGCCGTTGATGAATCTCAAAGTGCAAACAAAAAGTTGACAAACTGGCTCGATCCAACCGTCAACGTCTTGTTCGCATTCTCCACGACCCTAGGAAACGCAGTCGGACTGGTAATTACTAGAGGTTAAGGCGTGGGATCTACCCTCTGACGTATTGAATCGATAGGTATACCCACCTTCGAATGCGATCTTCGCGGGCATTGGAGTCCTCCTCCAAGTGAGCATCTTTCTTGACCTGGCAGAGCTTTCGTGACAAATATGTCGCTTAGGCCATCAACGATGTCCGCGCCAGCCAAGATGCTCTCGTGGAGCTGTTTGGCCGCATGGACGACTTTTTTAAGCGTCTTGAAAAGCATATAGAAGTCCGGCCGACCGCAGCTATGATGGACGTGATCGTAAAGATCATGGTCGAGGTTCTGTCGATCCTTGGGATTGTGACGAAGGAGATCGGGCGCGGAACCATGAGTATGTCCTTCCGTGTTGATATATCTCCCAATGTCGACGTTTGTGCAGAGAAGTACCTGAAGAAGCTGGTTGGAAGGAAGGACGTGGAGGACGCGCTTCGGCGTCTAGATAAATTGACGCAAGCCGAGGCCCTGATGGCAGCAGCGGAAACTCTGGCAATCGCTCGCGGTATCGATAGCAATGTACAGGGCGTCGACCACAAGGTCGGCTCCGTCATTCAAGGTCGGTCATACCTCCATCAGCCAGTCCCCGAATCTGTCCTTAGCCTTTTACTTGATCAGGTGTAAAGGAGACTGAGATAACGATTCAACAACTGGTCGGTCTAGTCAACGACCTAAATAGTTCGTGATCTTATAACCTCATCACCGACGACGACCACGGAAGTTTGACATCTCTCACAGGGAATGAGATACGCAGGGACCTTCGAACCTGGATCGCTCCCCCCGATCCATCTGTCAATTACAACACTGCATCCGGTCTTCATCACGAGGGTACCGCGTCCTGGTGCATCAAAGGGAACACCCTTGCGGTTTGGAAAACCTCTGGTTCCTTGTTATGGATTCACGGAAGACGTACGCATCCCATCACCATCTGAGTTTTGATTGCCGCTAACGACCCCTAATTCGATAGCTGGGTCCGGGAAGAGTATTCTCAGGTGTGTTGACCCCCGCCGTGTTGCGTCCCAATCGAACTCATATGATCGACGAGCTCCGTGATCATCCGGGACATTAAATCCGTGTCCGATTCCGGGTCGGCTTTATTAGCGTATTTTTACTTCGACTTCAAGAACAAAGAAAAACAGGACTCCCGCGCTTTATTATCCTCCCTCCTTTTCCAACTCTCTGATCAATCGGATATGTTCTTCGGCGCTCTTTTCTCCCTGTACACCATGCACAAAAAGGGATCAGAACAACCGACTGTCGACTCGCTTGCGGAGTGCCTCAAGAATATGCTCAAGAGGGTGGAACAAGTGCCGATATATCTTGTCATGGACGCTCTCGACGAGTGTCCCAACGATTCGGGCATCCCGACTGCACGTGAAATGGTCTTGAACCTGGTGAAAGAACTTGTCGATCTTCGCCGTCCTAACCTGCGCCTCTGCGCCACGAGTCGCCCAGAGTTCGATATTCGCAACAAGCTCGTGACTGTGGCAACTCAACAACTATCCATTCACGACGAGAGCGGACAAATGCAAGACATCAATAACTATGTTACGTTTATTGTTCGCACGGATGAAAGGATGAAGAAATGGCGGGACGATGACAGGGATGCGGTCGTCGAGACTCTCACAAAGAAAGCAGACGGAATGTGAGGGCGTCTTCGATTCGACATAGTCATACCGTTATCTCATGCGCTCACACAGGTTCCGATGGGTCTTTTGTCAATTGGAGGTTTTGCGGCACTGTTTCCCTGCCAATCTGCGTCAGGTCCTCGCGAGACTGCCCAAATCACTGGATGAGACGTACATGCGTATCCTCAAGGAGATCAATCACGTGAACTGGGAGCTTGCGTATCGACTTTTGCAATGTCTCACGGTGGCCCATCGTCCACTCCGTGTCGAGGAACTCGCAGAAGTGCTCGCGTTCGACTTGAGCACAGGAGGGATCCCTAAATTGATCGCGGGTTGGCGGTGGGAAGACCAAGAAGAAGCGGTGCTGTCGGCATGTTCCAGTTTGGTTTCCGTGATCATCGACGACGGCTTTCGAATTGTTCAGTTCTCCCATTTCTCCGTAAAAGAATTCCTGACATCGGATCGGCTGAAGAGTTGCGCGGAAGAAATGTCCCAGTTTTATATTCCCATTGAACCTTCCCACGTGATCCTTGCCCAGGCTTGTCTCGGCGTGCTGTTCCGCCTGGGATCTCTGTATGACCCTACCGACGAAGACAGTATCGAGGAGGTCGAGAGGATTCCTTTTTGTGAATATGCGGCGGAATATTGGTATCGACATGCGGAGATCGGAAATGTGGAATCGGACATAAAAGATGCAATGGACGATTTCTTCGACGCGGACAAGCCACATTTTTCAGCATGGGTCCGATCACAACCCCCATACGGTGGCCCCATGTCGGGTCTCATGACTGCGAAGCGAGGAG
Source organism: Lactarius indigo (assembly GCA_025766275.1). Classification (NCBI taxonomy): domain Eukaryota; kingdom Fungi; phylum Basidiomycota; class Agaricomycetes; order Russulales; family Russulaceae; genus Lactarius; species Lactarius indigo. Next base: position 2,415,285 of record JAFKAC010000005.1, on the reverse strand, counting down.
GCGGACTACATTCAGCAGCTCCCTTATATTTTGCCGCAAGGAGGGGATTCCGTGGTTTAGTGGAACGCCTGATAATCAAGCACCCGCAGCAAGTAAAAGCTTGGGTTGGTTCACGCGGTACCCCATTGCATGCGTCGGTGCTCGGGGGGCATATCAAGGTTGCTCAGTTGCTGTTAGAGTCTGGCGCCAACATAAATTCGCGCACTGCGCTCACATGGACTCGACTACATATCAATTCAAGCTCTGGAAGCAAGTGGACTCCGCTGCATATTGCCTCGCAAGAGGGACATCATGAGATAGGGAAGTGGTTGTTGGACAGCGGCGCACATGCGAACTCCCAGGATGAACGCGGCAAGACTCCACTGCATTTTGCAGCGTCCCGTGGTCACTCCGAAGTCTGTCGGATACTACTTAAGCGCGATGCAAAGATCAATTCTCGGGATCACTTTGGGTATACCCCTTTACACGAAGTACTACTAGAGAGTGAAAACCCTGACTTTGGAATTTTGCGGTTATTGCTGGACCAAAATGCGGATGTAAATGTGTACAGCAAGCGGGGAGATGCTCCTCTACATTTGGCAGTTTCCCACAGTAACCTCGAGGCTTGTCGGATACTACTCGATTGCAATGCGGAGGTCAATTCACGGGATCGCTCCGGATCCACACCACTTCTCATTGCCGTGCGGGATCGACAACCCGAGATTTCGCAGTTATTGCTGGACCACAATGCAGATGTGCACGTGCCCGACAAGAGTGGAAACACCCCGCTACATTTTGCGGCGTCCTACGCTCATCTCGAGGGTTGTCGGGTCCTACTCGAGCGTAATGCAGAGGTCAATGCTCGGGACCATGATCGATCTACCCCGTTTCTCAAAGCTTCGGGGAGTGGAAACCCTGATGTCTTGCGGTTATTACTAGACCACAATGCAGACGATCACGTGCATGATAAGAACGGAAACACTCCACTGCATTTGGCCGCGTCTCGCGGTAATCTCGAGGTTTGTCAGATACTGCTCGGGCGCGGTGCGGAGGTCAATTCTCAGGATCACGATGGATCCAGCCCACTTCTCCTTGCAATGCAGCATAGCGAACCTGACGTCTTGCGGTTATTGCTAGACTACAGCGCGGATGTGCATGTGTGCGACAAGAGAGGAAACACTCCGCTGCATTTGGCAGCGGCCAATGGTCACCTCGAGGTTTGTCGGGTACTACTTGAGCGCAATGTGGAGGTCAATTCCCGGAATGGTAAACTATCTACCCCATTTCTCAGAGCATCGGGGAGTGGAAATCCTGACGTTTTGCGGTTATTGCTGGACCACAATGCGAACGACCATGTGCATGACAAGAGTGGAAACACCCCACTGCACTTGGCAGCATCCAGCGGCAGTCTCGAGGCTTGTCAGATACTACTCGAGCGCAATGCAGAGGTCAATTCCCGGGATCACAATGGATCTACCCCACTTCTCCTTGCGTTACACGACGGCTATTTTGACGTTTCACGGTTATTGCTGGACCACAATGCGGATGTGCACGTGCACGATAAGAGAGGAAATACTCCGCTGCATTTGGCAGCGTACCTAGGTGCCCTCGAAGTTTGTCGGATACTACTCGAGCGTGGTGCGACGGTCAATTCCCGGAACCATGATCGACTTACACCACTTCTCCTAGCGTCACTGAATAAAACCCCTAACGTTTTACGGTTATTGCTGGACCACGATGCGGATGTGCACGCGCACGACAAGCAGGGAAATACTCCACTGCATTTGGCGACGAACCGCAGTATCCCCGAGATTTGTCGGGTACTACTCGAGCACGGTGCGAAGGTCAATTCCCGCAACAACAAGAAATCGACCCCATTACATCTGGCAGCACGTTATGGAAACTCAGAAATTGTACAGCTCCTGCTCGACTACGGTGCGGATGTGCAGATGCGCAACCTTGGCAGAAAAACTGCACTGGATGAAGCCCGTAGCGCGGGACAACGGGAAGTCGTACAATTACTCTCCCGGCACTCTCCTGGCACGCTGCGGGACGGACGAACGAGGCGGGTATAATATCTATGTTAGACTTTGTCGACGCGTGTAAGTGACGATTGCCTTGCTTATTTACTGTACGCTGACTCTTACTACTACAGTAAATCCCATGATTATGTATGAAATCGTGTGTAGAATACGTGCGGTCCTCACGAATTCCTGTAGTACGGCATGTAACTGTCCCCGTGTCATCACTTTGTGTACGATTCATAATTATATCGCTTTATTGTCAGAGTTGAGGCCACGCAGTAAGGCACAGCAATCAGAGAGTGACTGTGATTCATGGAACCTGTATTCAGGCATTTCAATCGACAAATATCACCACTTAATGAGGGCAGGACATCCCCGAGAGCAGTAGCACAAGAGCCGAACAGGGGCTGCGGAAAATGACTTGAACTTTCGAAAGGTTGGCGTGTTCACCGTACCGCTATTTCGCGACGCGATAATATCAATTTCCGGTCCCACGAGGTGCAGGGGTGTTCACGCACATAAAGAGGTCTGGCCTGCCTGACGATAAACAACCTGTACAATAACATCCCTAACCCATGCTTACTGTAAGTTTATATCGTTGGTGTGATGTGATATCGCTGGCGCCGATGGCCAAACTTCAGCGCTTCATTACATGATTCTGTGGAGAAGAGTGAATGCGACGAGTCTATTAGCCGAGAATAAGACAAAAAAACAAAAACAAAATAAGATATACAATGGTGTCATCTCAACAACCTGTTCCAGCATTTTGGCATCGGCGCAAATCACAATTGCACACATAACGCCGGTGCCACTCCCAGTTTCTGAACCTTGCAAGTAGTCAGGCTCTTGTAAACGAACGACCGGACGCCACCACCTTGCCACCATCAGCGATCGTCGCTCTCACGAGCGCATCGAGCTTCTCGTATCCCTAGACAACCATTCGTAGATACCGTGGGGTTATAGGCTTGAGGTAGAAATATCTCGATACGCTGTCTTTATCTCAATATGAACAAGTAGGTGGAAGAAAGAACTACAGATCGGAGAGCACGCGACGCACCTGTTGGTTCCAAGACCTCAGCCGTAGGGTATCCAAGTATGGCTGAAGTTTCAAGAACCGGCTTCACACTGGTGTGAACATTGTTCTGCGTCATGCGTTGTGTCATGTACCTGTAGATGTGACGGATGGGGGACTACGACCACTACGACCACGCAACGTCAACGATCGGCTGCTGTAGCGAAGCGCGCGAGAGCAAGATGAAAGTGAAAAGGCAATATATCTGGAGGCCAGCTTTCGCGCCATGGGTCTGGAAGACTCTAGTCTTTGCTAAGGGTTCCTCGACATCCCACCATTCCTGCCTTTTGGTGGCGTGGCTTGGAATAATACTGGTGCCGAACTGCAGTCAGAGTCAAGGTCCGAGTACTAGGGGTCGGACAAACCCAAAGGGGAGCATGCCACTGGCAGTGGGTGTCTCATCTGACTGACCAGAGGAATTGAAGTAGCTTCAATGTAAATTTGATCGGTATCCGGTGGGTAAGTAAGATCAACAGGTGGGATGGGCGCGTACGAGAGAGGACGCGAAGGAGACAAGGTTCGACTCCGCTCCGCTTGAGAAGTGGACGCAATTACAGATTACAGTATTGTAGCTCTACACAAGGTCACAACGCGGCCTGGTAGATACTGTCTGCGAGGCGTTTATGCGATCCCTTCGACTTGCACCCGTGTTCGTGTAAAAACTAGGACGATCCTCAGTCGCGGTAGGATAGGAACGACTATTATATTATACCTAGGACGATCTAGTCGTACGATTAGTCGAGCGGTAAGGTAGTTAGTGAGTGTGGTACGTACCCTCAGTCGCGGTAGGATAGGAACGACTGAGGGAGATAGTTCAGACACCGACGCGTATATACGACGTATCACGTGGCCCCGCCACTGTGTGGCGTGACCCCAACTTCACATCGACAGTTCGTGCCTGTCGAAGGCTCTATTCTTCGTCGACATTCTATCTCCCAGCACTCTTTCACTATCGGTAATCATTGTCAGCAAAGCCATGGCGCGACTCGAACCAACGTCCGGCTGCTCCTGGTTACTGCAGGAGACATTCAGTAATATTCAGTACGATCGAGCTTACCGTATACTCAAGCGTATACTGCTCCAGCACTGCAGCACACCGCTAGTGAGTGCGTCCATCTCCACTCATTTCATATCATTTCCCGTTGTTTACAACTGCGCCTTCATGCAGCTTACCGGAAAAATATCGGTCATGATCTTTAACCCCACCCTCGCCACGACGTCACAACGAAGTCGCCTAACAAAAAGCAGCAATCTCGTGCCTACACCCGTGGCTACCCCCGTCACTCCCATCCCTCCCACTGTACCATACATTCAACCTCTCGTGTATCAATTCACCACTAACACTAGCCACGATAACCACCTCGTAGCCACCTCCTCCAAACGCCCCGCTCAGCGCCTGGCTGCACGCCCCGTTCCCAGAAACTCCACTTGCGCTACAATTGACTTACGCCTCGTACGGCCTGTCCTCTCCGGATCGACTACCGTCGCCGCAGCAGCGCCGACCTCGGCGTGCCCGTGATGGGGGGGCGTCGTGAGCTACGCCGATCCCGGCTCGGGAGGTGCATCCCCGATGCGGGGAAGTCGACACAGGTCGGATTTCGTGGCAAGCGGTGGGACGCGCACTACCATTCGGGGGGCACGCGGCGCGGTTCGTGTCGGTAATGGTGCGACATCGTATGCGGCGGATGGGACGTCCGCGCCTTCCGCGGCCGCGTGTGCGTCCCGGACTGAGCTGGACTAGAGCTATCTGGGCCTGATACCCCCCGCATACTTCATAATCGCGAAGCCCTTCGCGCCGACGAAAGCACGTAGACTTTGTGAGTCGTTCGCCTGCTGCTCACTCTCATCCTGTTGCATGCCAGTTCGAAGGGGAAGCTCACGGAACAGGCCCAGCGGTCCATCGCGCTTGTACCGACTCACGTCGAGTTCGAGACAGACACGGACCGCATCCGCGGTTGCTTCGTGTGGAATCTACAAGAGTCGCTCGTCATGCCAGAGCAATTTGCGCACACCTTATGCGCCGATCTCGATCTGCCTCCGGCGCGGCGGGCCGATATCGTCTCGGCGCAGGTTCGCGCCCAGGCGAAGGATCGAGGCGGCGTGGGAAGCCTGAGGATGTAGCTGGAGCTCACAATGGATGGGGGCGGCGAGAGCGGAGACAAGATCCCAGAATGTCATTTGCAGCGTACGTCCCCGAGATCACCTCCTCTCATTCATTGTCTTACCCACAACTGGCTTCAGATCGACGTGCAGGTGAACGACGACGACCTGCTCGTCCATATCGAGTGGGACTCACGCCAGAGGAATTCACTCACTAGCTTGATCTCGGACTCGCGGGCGAGGCAGAGCCACTCATCGCGCACGCGGTGCACGAAGAACTCATGAAGCATAACAAGGATGCGATTGAGTGGGGCGTGGTTGGCGGGCTCCCGATGGAACAGGTGGCTCGCGCAGAGGACGGCACGAAGGACAAGAGTACGCTCGGGGTGATGAATGACAAGACTGGGCCGCGGCTCGGCTGCGGCCCGCGTGAAAAGTTGGAGGGATTTAAGACGCGGTGGGAGATACTGCCACAGGAGGAGGTATATCGGAAAATTTGAGATGGGCGCTAGGTTACGCATCTGGCTCCTGATTGGTTGATGTTACGATATCAACCAATCAGGGGCCGGCGCTCCCCTCCCAGATTTTCCGACATAGAGCGGCGCGAGATCAAGTCAGAAGGCGCAAGTAGGTACGTGGCGCGGTTTTTTTTTCTATATTACCATCTTATCACCGACGATTGGGTCCTCGCAGACGCCTTCGGAGAGACAAGTTCCAGAGTTCGACCAGGACGAAAAGTATAGGATAGTAGCTCTTTTCCTCCACATTTCATATTGTTCTTCCCTTTTTTTTCTTGTGATTTTCTCTCGGGCTCGTAAATTTTCGTTGACTCTTTCATGGCGCAAGACGATCTGACATAATCATAATAGTCTGACCTACATTATGGTAAGGGGGAAGCCCCTCACACTTTAATTCTGACGTGTTCAGTTTCGCGGGCTGCGATCTCTTCTCCCTTTCCTTCCGTCGCGTCGTCCAAGGCGGGCGCGTCAATCTATTGCTCCACTTCATCTCACTGGCGAGCGGTTGTGCGGCCTGTACCGCCCGAGATTCAATTATTCCGCGGATTGGTCTAACGTCATTATGTCCATACATACCGGACGGAGTGCAAGCGGCGAGAAGCTACAGTGTTATCAATCGCCTGGAAATCTCATTTATCACCTGTCAATCCTGGCATGCAGGAGAGAAGCCTGAAGTGTTCCCGCGAAGGTGTTCCCAACAGGAACCGATATAGCTTACTCGCTCCAGCGGCGACTCGGTTCAAGACTCGGTTGCCTGTTTGTATGGGACCTGGGGGCACTCTCGTATTTATAGGCAACCCTGCATGAAGTCATTGCTTTTGCTTCAATGCTTGCGAGTACCAGTAACTACACCACCTACCTTACTGCGGCTCCCCTCGCTGGCTTCGTCCTCTGGCTCATAGCCAGACGAGCTCAGAGTGCTTTCCGTAATCTTCCACCGGGTCCCAAGGGGTTCCCTATCCTTGGCGATGTTCTTCACATTACAGATATGGATTGGTTGGCATCACCACAACGCATGGATGAATACGGTGACATTCCGCACTTCTAGTTCCTCCAGAAACCTTCTCATATTCTTTTCAGGTGAGATGATGTACGTAAGTGCCCTGGGGAAGGGGCTCCTCGTCATCAATAGCCCACGCGTTGCCGTCGATTTACTCGAAAAACGATCCAACATATATTCCGATCGACCGCGCTACATTTGCACAGGCGAATTCTCAACAAAGAATTTGATGCTTACTCTGGCGCGCTATGGAGACCTGTACGTCATCAACACTCCTGTGTTACCCTTTTTTGGCGCTGATATTTTATAGATGGCGCCGCTTCCGTCGTGTAGCCATGGAAGGTTTCTCCAAATCGGCCGCTAAGCGCTTTCATCCTATCCAAGGCCGCGAAGCCCTCATGCTGGCGCTTGCGCTGATGAAGAACCCCCCTGCTCTGAAGAAGCACCTCCAACGACACGGGTGGTCCATTATGTTTACCGTCAATTACCATTTTCCACCGATAGAATCGGAAGATGACCCCGCTATCGTTGGACTCGCAAACCAATCGGAGCGCTTGTTGCACGAGATGGAGCCTGGAACCCGTCTGGTTGAGTTTTTCACATGGATGCGATATATTCCGAGTAGGCAAGTGTATCGTTGGATTAATCATGTTTTTTTTTTTCCTCTTACATGCTAGTTAGGTTTGCCAAGTGGAAACGGGACGCAGAGTACTGGTTCGTTCAAGATTCGATCATGTTCGGAGATCATCTCAAGAAAGTTTCAAATGACTTGGTAAGTTCTTGCAGTAGTAGCACGCCGATGAAATAGGTCATATTTTCCACGCCAGGCGAATGGCATTGATCGACCAAGCTTTGGCGCTTCCGTGATCAAGAATCAGAGTAAACACGACCTTTCAGAACGTGACCAGGCTTGGCTCGTTGGTACCATGGTGTAAGTCCCTAAATATGTGTTTCCAAACACCACGAGAATCGTAATGATCTGCCACAGAAGCGCGGGTGGAGAGACGACGTCTACTACACTTCAATGGTGGGTTCTCGCCATGCTCGCGTACCCCGAGGTCCAAACCCGGGCACAGGCCGAGCTTGACGAGGTGGTGGGAAACGCTCGTCCACCAACTATTGCAGACCTTCCCTCTCTCCCATATATCCGCGCGATGGTAAAAGAGGCACTGCGCTGGTCGCCTACGGTCCCCTTCAGCATTCCACACGCATCGACTGAGGATGACTGGTACGAGGGCCTGTTCATTCCCAAGGGCACGATCTGCCTGCAGAACATGCGCACGCTCAACTTCGACCCGGAGGTGTTTGGGAGCAACGCGATGGATTTCGATCCGTCTAGGTACCTGGATGAGAAAGGCCAGGTTAAGACACTGATGGTGGGCCGGGAGGAGGGGCACATGTCGTTTGGGTTTGGGCGGCGCGAATGCCCTGGTAAGTTCGTTGCTGAATGGACGCTCGGAATCGACATTGCGACGCTTCTATGGGCTATGCGATTCGAGCGCCCTGAAGGTGCGCAGGGTAAATTGGATGTGCGCACTGTTGTCCACACTGGCATAACTGCGTACGTGACTTTTGCCTGCCCCCTTGACGGCTTCATATTAATAACTAGCTGGCATAGCCAACCTCAACCTTTCGAGTGTAAGATGACCCCTCGGTTTGCGGATGCTGAGGTTTTACTGAAAGATACCCTGAATTTGTACGAGTGAAGGACCCTAGGCCAGTGGTATCGTAGCATTCTATTTAGTTTGGTTTTGGTTCGTGGCCGTGCCACACAACAACAACAAAGACAGAAAGAAATACTCGGAGAGTGTACGAAAGAAGGCAGGTAGAATGCATGTACAATAACAAAAATGTGAAGTGAATACGGTTACTTTGAAAAGGCACACAGGGGGGCAAATCGCGATTGCGCATATAACGCGGATGCCCCTTCCGGTGGCTTTTCCAGCTTCTTAACGAGTCAGGCTCTTGTAAACGAACGACAAGACGCCACCGCCTTGCCACGACCGGCGATCGTCGCTCGCACGAGCGCATCAACCTCCTCATCTCCAGTCATAGATACCTTGGTGTAATACTAGTAGCTGGACGTGGAGATCTTTTGATGCGTTATCTTTATCATCAGACGAGGGAATGGATGTAGGAGAGAAGAGCAGAGCGGAGAGCACGCGACGCACTCGCCAGTTCCAAGACCTTCTACGTACGGTATTCAAATATAGCTGAGGTGTTAACGTTAACACCTCATGTTAACAGCTGCCTTCACGCCGGTGTGAAAGTTTTTGCGTTGTGCACTGTTTCAGATATCTGTGGATATGGCAAAGGGAGACTAGGACCACTATGCCCGCGCAACACCAAGGATTCAGCAGCCGTGGCGGAACACGCGAGAGCAAGGGAAGGCGGAGATAAGGTAGACGTGATGACAGAGTTTTGCCCTGCGTTGGAAACCTTCAACTTTTCTCGCCTTGTGGTGGCATGGCTTGGAATATCACTGATGTGGGACTGCAGTCGGGAATTACACAGCGGGGTCGGACAGAACCAAGGGGGGGGGGCATATGTACATCACCTGACTGACCAGGAGAATGCAGTCGGTCCGACGTATGGTTGATGCGGTGTCCGGCGAGAAATAGGTGCGATGGACACGCACGAGAGAGATGACGTGAAGAAAATACAAACTAAAGCATACTGATGCAGCCAAACATTCACTCAGTGTTGTGCAAGATGCATACCTGACTGACCTTTTGACGGGGCAGTCAATAAATCGTGGGAATAGATAAGATGAAATCATTCGATCTGCAGTGCACTGGCAGGTGATGACAACACATTTGAGGTCGACGGGAGAATGAACCGGAGCGTGTGAAGTTTGCCACTTGCCACTGGAACGCGGCGTGTGTCGTCTCCATTTATTTACAGTAATTTTCTACGTACCCTTGACTGGGTCACTAACATATAGTCGGCTGGCGTGGGTTAGCGGTTGACTGGGTCAGACCCGGGTCATGAGATTGCTGGCCACACTTTTATTGTGATTGGAGGCGATGATGTACTTCAAGTTGGATTCACACGGCTATCCGCTCATCGTCAAATTGTCAAAATTCTGAGTAGAACCCACGTACGCACAGCTGGTGAGTTCACTTGTCTCCACTCTTTTCACCTTTTTTGTTGTTGTTTACAACTAGTACGCCTTCATGCAGCTTTCCAGAAAATTATCGTAAATTGGTTGACATCTCCGATCCCTCCCCCGCGCACAGCGTCGCGCAGCCGCCTAGCGAAAAGTAGCAATCTTATGCCCACACCCGAAGCTGCCCCTGTCACACCTCGGTCACTACACTACACATCCGAACACTCTCAGATCAACCACCATAGCCGCGTCGGACCCCCTTCCAAGAATTCCACACGCAGCACAGGCTGCGCGCCTCGCTCCCAACAACCCCAATGGCGCTACAATCGACCTACGCCCCGCGCCTGGTTGTATGATAGGCACGACGCTCCTTGTGCAATCCGTCCTCTCTGGAATGACAACCGCCTCCGCAGCCGCGACAAAAGCCTAACCCTCGGTGCGCCCGAGACGTGGCGGTACCGTGAGCTATGCTGATCCCGGCTCAGGAGATGACATCTCTGATGCGGGGGAGGTCGGCTCGGACGGGTCGGATTTCGTCGCGAGTGGGGAGACGCGCAGTGCGATTCGGGCGGCGTAGTTCATATTGTCAGTGGCGCGATATTGTATGCGGCGGATGTGACTACCGCACCTTCCGCATCTGCGGCTGCGTCCCGGACGGAGCTGAACCAGAGCTATCTGGGCTTAATACCCCCGGCGGGTTGCATAATCGCGAAGCCCTTTGCGCAGACAACGCACTGGGACTTATGAGTCGCTTGCTGTCGATCCTACCGCTTGTAGCTCACTCTCATCGCGCGAGTAGTTCGGAGAAGCTCGCGGAACAGGCCCAGCGATCCGTCGCGCTCGTACAGATTCGCTTCGAGTTCTCGAGACAGACACGCACCGCATCCGTGACTGCTTCGTGTGGAATTTGCGCGAGTTGTTCGTCACGCCAGAGTGGTTCCCGCGCGCCTTCCGCGCCGATCTCGATCTACCACCGGTGCCGTGGGCGGACCGCCGCGGCGCAGATCCGCGCCAAGTTGGAGGATCAGGACAGCGTGGGGAGCTCGCAGTGGGCAGAGGCGAGATTCAAGAATGCCTCCTGGACGGATCTCCATCGATCCATCACCCACCGGCTTCAGATCGATCTGCGGGATCACCATCTGCCCGACTACATCGAGTAGGACCGAGACTCCGGGTTCACGCCAGAGAAGTGCACGCACTCGCTCTGAATCGATCTCGATCTCGCTGGCGATGCGAAGCCCTTGGTTGCACACACCGTGCACGAGGAACTCACGAAGCATAAGAAGGATCCGATCGAGTGGGACGTCATTGGTGGGTTCTCGATAGAGCAAGCGGCGAGAGCAGAGGAGAAACATCGAAAGTCCACACGCTCCGGCTCCAGTCTAGGGTTCGGGCTCGTCAATTATTGTCGACTCTTTCACAGCGTAGGACAGTTCGTCAGGATACCCTCACCCTTCAGGCTTTCTAACTCTGACGTGCTCAGTTCCGCGGATCTCGAAATGCTTCCGTACCATCATACTTACACTAGACGAAGCGTCGCATCCACTCGGAGTGTTAGCAGCGAGAAGCCTCGAGAACTATCCGCGCAGATCGTGAGAACCTCATGTCGGATTGGGGGGCAGCGGCCGAGTGCAGGGACCCAGTCTTAGGTAGGTCATCATCGCTCGAAGCTACTATTGATCTCCTGGGAATATCGTTTATCTCCTAACTAATTCTGGCACGCCGTAAAGTCTATCTACTCTTTCCCTCGTGTCGAAATCAATTACTCGCCACAGCCTACAACAAGGTAAGTCCCGTGGTGTTTTTCATTTATACTTTGTCACTATCGGGACCTTGCAGGCGGCTACGGAGAGAGACATCGAAGTTCTAGGGTTCGACCAGGACAAAAGCATATGATACTGTGATATCCATCTCATTCGCAAGCGGTTATACCCTCCGTACTAGATCCCTTCCCGTAGCAATCTGGCGCTCCAGATTTTTCCAAACTTTATTTCTTGGGTCGATTGACCACGTTCGTGATGGCCAGCACGGCCACTCGACAAGAGACCCGTCCCAAACTCAAAAATCTGGAAAGCCCTCCTCCCTTCCAAACCTTGTCTAAGTCTCCAGATCCTAATTTGCCTTATTTGGAAGTACGGAAGCTGAAACCTGTTCGTTTTTGCTTGCGTTTTTGTGAAGTATGAACCTTGTTACATTTTTGTGTCCTAATGCACGGGCCCATCGAGCGAAAATCTCTCGCTATTCTCGAGGGACCAACGCCATAGGAGCGTTCTCCTACTTGTTCTCGACAGCCTGAAGGTTGCTACATCGAACCCCATTATCGTCATGAATGCGCGGCCTTCCTAGCTTTCCCACGGCCTTCTCAAAGGTGTGCCAGCACGAGAGTCTGGGAGTAGCTCCTTTTGATGAATATAAAGACCACATGAAAGGCTGTAGGATCAGTGCTGCTCATTCCGTGCTTTAAGCTCCACTATCTGCAAGGGTCGATATAGTCACTATGGAGAACAACGCTGCAGCTGCAGTTTCGTCGTCGTCTTGTTATATTTCGTGTGGTTGCATGAACTCAGTGCGCTCAGATGTCGGACTTTGATTACTTAATCTGGATTTGGACTCCAGATTGCGCGCAGCAGAGGGTCACGGGTCTCTAGAATTCGGAGCATGGAATTTCAAATACGCCACCAAAAAAAAAATTTGAAAAAACAATGTGGAGTTCCACATTGTTCCGCATTGCTACGAGAATACATCCAGTGCGGAATGGCAACAAGTGGCACGGGACCGAGGCCTGCAAGCGGACTCCACCTTTGGGTATCAACTTGCAGTCTCCAAAAGGACTGCGCGTGGCAACGGGCTTTTAACTTGTGGCAACATAAGTGGCACGCAGACCGTCTCGTACCAGACTTCCGACGTCACGCGTCAGGCGCGTCAGGAGTTGACCGAACCCCTATCTCACTATTACCAACACGTCGCTATCGCCCCGCCCCCTCCTGACCCTTCCAAAAACCGCCCCCTCCGGAGCGCTGCTGTAGACCTGGTATGCGACTCCAACTATAAGAAAACCAAAACACCGAATTTTTCCCGGCGTACCACATCCACGGCACTCTACTGTAACTGGCAACAGATCGCGCCTTCACAGGCACCTATCACCTATCTCCTCCGCTTTTTCCACGCCGACCCCCCGGAGGACATCTCCTGCCCATGTGACTCCCCTCCGCCCACCCAAATACCTCATCCATCGCTGCCCGCGGTTCCTCTACTCCCGCCTTAACGCGCGCATCCTTAGCGCTGCCTTTAACCCAGTCCACCTACTCCACAACTACACCAACCTCTTCTCCACCGTTGAGGGAGCTGAACGTTTACTTTTGCCTCACTTTCTTTTTTTTTTTGGAGAGCGTTTTATTTCCGGTAACTACCTTGTCCCTAATTACCGAAAATAAGTGCTAGATAGCAGGAGATTTACCATCAGCCCTATCTAGCCCGCGTGTAGCCGGGCCGAAGCCCAGATGTGAGGGAAGATGCCTTTACGCACGCCCCATGGTGTTTGGGGTAGTGTGGGACTCAGTGCACGTGATCATCTCAGGTCCAGACGCTACGTGCTCTCCTACCCACTAAAACCTCACTGTCGATCATCCAGTTGGGCGGTAGTTCCCGTTCCCGGCTGAGGGCTTCCTTCCATGTGCTGTCCACTGACTGCATCATGGCACTACTTCTCTTAGTTTTAGTTATGATTATCTTGTTTGTCAATAGTGTTCCCTTGATCACTCATAGCCATCAGTTTTTGATCTCATGGGCAGAGTGAAGCAGTTAGCTTTCTATGTGCGCTCCTCAAGGACTCAAGGAGTCGTGTGTAGCGTGTTTGGTTTATTTTCGTCGTATTTGTTTGTACATGCGTAATTTTATTTGGCGACTATTTGGCTAAGTTGTGCTTGTATTTGGTGGCAGTTGAAAACTGGGTTGTGGGCAGGCGACAGGGTCAAGCCGTATATCGTCGTGTTCAGAGAAATCCTGTTGGTTGGGTTCTCTTTATGCCGTATTGAAGTCCTTACTGAGTATGTGACTACGTTTTCAACATCCAGGGGGGTTTTATTGGGCTTGGCAGTGGGTATTATGGTCTCCCGCAGGTTGGTGACTGGTAGACATACGGGACAGGCATTACACGACATTGGTGCGTCGTGTTGGTCAAAAGGTCCCTATGATGGGTGGGTTCATTATGATTAAGACGTTTTAGGGGGCCGTCGGTGACCGAGGGTGTACTAGACACCCATCCTTGCCCCAGTTTTTACTGTGGGAAAAACCGCCCATGGTGGTGGTTGCGGTTCAAGGAGCCCCTTGCCTCACTTTCTCTAGGAATCCCAAGCTGCATCGCGTCCGGAAGCCGATCCGCCGCCCCCAGAATTGCCACATGAACCCGACTATCATAGGTAACTGTGGCACATAAGGTCTTTTTCCCCCTTATTTTAACCTTATATGGTCATTGGCCATCTTCTAATTCTTGTCTTCGACAAGTTTACGCTTATCTCCACGGAGCCTCTCAGACTTTGATTACTATGTATGTGTTCTGCTTTGGTTCCGGACCTACGATTCGGGGCACCTTTTATTTATCTGTGTTTCCTAGATACTGGGCCCGGTCTGACCGGTCTGTATCCCTGATATGTACTCCGGAATAAAAATGGATCCAAAAAAAAAAAAGGTATCAGTGTCATCGACCGTGCGCAGACCGCTACTTATTCCACATATGTATATCCCCACGCACGCCGAACGGAGTTTAAGCGGCGAGACGCTGTCCCGATTGCATCAAGAACCATTTGGGTGTGCCGTGCTTGGCGCCGCGTGACCATATATCCTCCGGCTTATTTATTTCTGACGCCGCTAATTATGGCACGGCGCAGACGAGCTTAAGGTGTTCCCGCTGAGGTGTATCCCGGCAAAACCCTTGGTAAATGGTTGTTCATGGTGCTTTTTTTTCATTTCGTGAAACCCGTTTATATCCCGGTTTATAAGCAATGAACCGAGACCTTGTTGAAATGAGAGTGTGCGCCCATGTGTGAGTTACCTCGGCGTCAGTCGGGCATGAGTGAAACGTAAGGGGTGGTCTCGCATCACGACCCTTGATTCCTTACATACAATTCGAACGTTACTTTACGGGCATAATCAGGGACGATCCTTTGCCCTCTACTTAGATTTGTGATGATGATTTCACGTGTAGTACATACGTTCTTTACGATGTATTTTGGTTGCCTTATGCGCACCTGGCGCTCCAGTCGTTCTGACAACGTTTGGTTGTGCCAGCCCGCTGCGCTTTGTCAGACCTCGTCAACTACATCAAACTCAAGTCACTTATCGGGCGATTCCGCCACAGCGTTTCGCTCAAAATGATTCCAAAGCGCCATCGTGATTGAGTTCCGTCATCTGTGAGAATGGAAGCCTCTGATTCTTTGTCTGATTCCTCTCCGGATCGCTCCTCCGCTGGTGATATCCCTTGGTGTCCTCGCCTTTGGCGTCGACCAGGTGATCTCCGACCTTACTCTGCGCTCATCACTGAAATGCATTTAAGAACAAAACCGCATATAGTTGGCCATCACACTCTGGTTTCCCATGGACACTCGTCATCCTCTTAGTTTTATTTCGATCCCCGGCATGAGCGGTCACCGCACAGCTGACCTCCTCGTTGTGGCACCCCTCGTCGCCTTCATAGTCTGGCTCACAGCTAGACGAGCTCAGAGAGCCTTCCGTACTCTCCCACCAGGTCCAAAAGGGCTCCCCATCATTGGCGACATTCTTCACATCACAGATCTCGATTGGTTGGCCTCACCCAAACGCAAGGATGAATACGGTCACATTTTATCTTCCCAATGCCTCCAAACACCTGCTCACTGCCATGTTCCTTTCAGGCGAGATGATGTACACAAGCGCCCTTGGGAAGGGAGTCCTCGTCATCAACAGCCAACGCGTCGCCATTGACCTACTCGACAAGCGATCCAACATATACTCAGATCGACAGAAGTACATATGTGCAGGAGATTTCTCAACAAAGAACCTCCAGCTTTCCATGGCGCCTTATGGAGACCTGTATGCCATTAACAATCCGTCTGCTATCTTTCCCTGATATTTTACAGATGGCGCCGCTTCCGTCGTCTCACCGTCGAAGGTTACTCCAAAACAGCCTCTCAACACTTCCACCCTATCCAAGGCCGCGAAGCCCTCATGCTGGCACTTGCAATGATAAAGGGTCCATCCGATGTTAAAAAGCATCTCCAGCGGCACGCGTGGTCTGTTATGTTGTCTGCCAATTACCATCTTCCGCCGGTAGATTCAGAGAATGACCCGGTTGTTGTCGGAATCGCAAAACATGCCGACCGCTTGTTACACGAGATAGAGCCTGGAGCGCGTCTGGTCGAATTTTTCACTTGGATGAGATACATTCCGAGCATGTAGGTGTATTATTTTGTATTGGTGGTAGGTTTCCTCTTACGTCCTTCTTAGGTTCTCCAAGTGGAAACGGGACGCGGAACACTGGTTCATCCAAGATTCACTCATGTTCGAAGGACTTATCGGCAAAGTTGAAAATGATTTGGTAAGCTCTCGCAGCAGTTGGCGCGCAAATGGGATTAGTAATGGATTCTGCATCAGGCAAACGGAATAGACCGACCAAGCTTTAGCGCTTCAGTGATTCACAATCGGAGTACACATGACCTTTCAGAACGCGAGCAGGCTTGGCTCGTTGGCACCACAGTGTATGTCTCCAAATATGTGCTCCCAAACATCACGAGAGTCTGAAAGAATAATTTTCCGCAGTAGCGTGGGTGGAGAGACCACATCTACTACGCTCATATGGTGGATTCTCGCCCTACTCGCATATCCCGAGGCCCAAGCCAGGGCGCACGCCGAGCTTGACGAGGTCGTCGGAACCGCTCGTCCACCGACCGTTGCCGACCTTCCCGCTCTCCCATATATCCGCGCGATGGTCAAAGAGGCACTGCGCTGGGCGCGTACCGTTCCCATGGGCCTGCCGCATGCCTCGAGCGAGGACGACTGGTACGAGGGCATGTTCATTCCCAAGGGAACCATATGCCTCCAGAATTCACGCACGCTCAACTTCGACCCGGAGGTGTTTGGGAGCAATGCGATGGACTTCGACCCGTCTAGGTATCTGGACGAGAATGGGCAGGTTAAGGCGCTGAGGGCGGGGCGGGAGGACGGACACATATCTTTCGGATTCGGGCGGCGGATATGCCCTGGTAGGTTCTTTGCTGAGAGGACGCTCGGAATCGACATTGCGACGCTTCTATG
The DNA here is from genome assembly GCA_025766275.1 of Lactarius indigo. NCBI lineage: Eukaryota > Fungi > Basidiomycota > Agaricomycetes > Russulales > Russulaceae > Lactarius > Lactarius indigo. The sequence goes on along the minus strand of JAFKAC010000005.1, from coordinate 2,398,196 downwards.
GGCTATGCGATTCGAGCGCCCTAAAGGTGCGCGGGATGAGTTGGACCTGCATACTGTGGTCCGTTCTGGTGTGACTGCGTACGTGACTTTTCTCGCTCCTTTGACGGGTTCATATTGATAATTATTTGGGACAGCTGCCCTCGACCTTTCGAGTACAAGATAATCCCTCGGTTTACTGAGGCTGAAGGATTACTGAAAGATACTTTGAATGTGTACGGGTGAAGGGGCCGTAGGCTTGTGATATTGTAGCATCTTATTGTCATGATTTTTGGGTTTTGGTTCATGGCCGTGCCTCACGACAACAACAAAGACAGAAAGAAAGAAAGGCTTGGGGAGTGTGAGAAAGAAGGCAGGTGGAAGCTGTGCACGATAACAAAAAAGTGAAGTGGACACGATTACTCTGGAAAAGCATACATTAGGGGAAAATCACAATCGCGCACACAACACCGGTGCCCCTTCCAGCTTCTTAACCTCGCAAGCAGTCAGGCTCTTGTAAACGAACGGCAGGACACCACCACCTTGCTGCCACCAGCGATCGTCGCTCGCACGAGCGCATCAAGCTCCTCGTCTCCCTGGACAATCAGTCATTGATACGGTGGTGTAATAGCTGGACCCGGAATGATGCGTTGCCTTCGCCACGAGATGAGTACGTGGGTAGAAGAGAGGTGTGGTCCAAAGAGCACGCAACACGCCTGCTAGGACCCAGACCGTGGTGGTATAGCCAAGTTAGCGGCTGCCTTCGCTAACATAAACGTTGTTCTGTGTGGTCCTCGTGCGCTGTTTCTGTAAATACGACTAATAGGGAATTAGAACCACAATGACCGTGCAACACAAAGTATTCAACGCTTCAGCAGCCATGGTGGAGCACGCGAGAGCAAGGGAAGGCGGGAAAGAGGTGGGCCTGACGACTCAGTTTCGCGCCGCGTTGGAAGCCTTCGGACTTTCCCGCAGTTTGGTGGCGTGCCTTGGAATATCACTGATGTGGAACTGCAGTCCGGTGTTACACGATGTCCGGCGAGCCTCAGGGTATAGTATTAGAGTAATATGGGCGGTGGATACGCACGAGAGAGAGGACGCGAAGAAAAGACAACCGGCATACTGGTACTAGCCGTAAGGCGCGTGAGGGATTGACGCGCTCCGGTGCACTGCAGCCACACTTGGATTCACATTACTCACCGTCAAGTTGTCAAAATACTCAGCAGAACCTTTTGCAGAACCCACGTGTTAGCAATGAGCGAATTCGAACGAACATGGTCATCTCCGAAGCATCAGCAAAACGAAATTTGACTAGCCGTGATTACTAGGGGAACTAGCTCCTGCCATATTTGGGTGTCACTAGTCAGCACTAGTTACGGCTAGTGCTCCTACGGTTTTGTATTCCTGATGCGTCCAGGCGAAGGAGAGGTTCGTCCCTTGCGCCATCTTGCCAGTGGAGTCCTGGACTAGACCATCTTGACTAGTACTTCGGGGACCGGGACGTTTCTGCGTCCCCCGCGACTCGCCCACATATTCGTGCGTATTGAGGGCTCTATTCGTCGACTTCCAGCACTCTTTCCGACTCCGACGTTGATTTTGTCAGCAACTCTATCAACAAAGCCATGGCGTCGTTCGGTGACTCGAATCAACGCCCAGTACGTGTTACAGGCTTACTGTAGGCCGCGCAAGGATGGGCGGCAGGCCTCATGACCATGGGCGGTGATGCCATCACAGCCACTGTTTTGTAAGTCATCCCGCTACATCGGGGCAGGTAGCTGCTATCGCTCAATACCTCCGGTATGGCTTATTTACCGCCACAGTCACTGTTATCGCCTATTCGCATGGGATGTTGTCCCTGAAGGAGGAGCTGTTTCAGTTGACTCAAGAACTTTCTCTGACAGCGCCAATTCTGGCATGCTGCAGATGAGCTCGAGGTGTTCTCACTGAAGTATACTCCAGGCAAAACTGATGCAGTGAATGGTTATTCGTGGGGCCAGTTTTTTTCTTTTCGTGAAACTCGTTTATATACCGGCTTGGCAGGCAATGAACCTAGACCTTACCAACTACATTGAAAACTCAAGTTATTGGGCTATTCGGCTACATCTTTTCGTTCTAAAGGCATCCAAAAGGACCGAAACACCAATGTGATTGAGCTCCATCATCTGTGATAATGAACTCGCCTCCGAGCCCCCCCCGATCGCTCTCAGGCATCGGCTTGTGATTTCCCTTGATCCTCACCTTTGGCGTCGACCAGGTGATCTCAAAACGTACTCTCGCGCTCATCGCTGAAATGTATTTAAAGAACAAAACTGCACAGTCGACCACCACACTCTCGTTTCCCATGGACACTCGCCATCCTCTTAGTTTTATTTCGATGCTCGACCTGAGCGGTCGCCGCACAGCTGACCTCCTCGTTGTGGCCCCCCTCGTCACCTTCATACTCTGGCTCACAGCTAGACGAGCTCAGAGAGCCTTCCGTACTCTCCCGCCGGGTCCAAAAGGGCTCCCCATCATTGGCGACATTCTTCACATCACAGATCTCGATTGGTTGGCCTCACCCAAACGCAAGGATGAATACGGTCACATTTTATCTTCCCAATGCCTCCAAACACCTGCTCACTGCCATGTTACTTCCAGGTGAGATGATGTACATAAGCGCCCTTGGGCAGGGAGTCCTCGTCATCAACAGTCAACGCGTCGCCATTGATCTACTCGACAAGCGATCCAACATATTCTCGGATCGACAGAAGTACATATGCGCAGGAGATCTCTCAACAAGGAACCTCCAGCTTTCCATGGCGCCATATGGAGACTTGTATGCCATCAACCCCCTGTCTGCTATCTTTCCCTGATAATTTACAGATGGCGCCGCTTCCGTCGTCTCACCGTGGAGGGTTTCTCTAAAACAGCCTCTCAACACTTCCACCCTATCCAAGGTCGCGAAGCCCTCATGCTGGCACTTGCAATGATAAAGGGTCCTTCCGATCTGAAAAAGCATCTCCAGCGGCACTCGTGGTCTATTATGTTATCGGCCAATTACCACTCTCCGCCGGTAGATTCAGAGAATGACCCGGTTGTTGTCGGAATCGCAAAACATGCCGACCGCTTGTTGCATCAGGTAGAGCCTGGTGCGCGTCTGGTTGAACTTTTCACTTGGATGAAATACATCCCGAGCAGGTAACCGTATTATTGCATTGATCGTAGGTTTCCCCTTACATCCTTCTTAGGTTCGCCAAGTGGAAAAGGGACGCAGAGCACTGGTTCATCCAAGATTCACTCATGTTCGAAGGACTTATCGGCAAAGTTGAAAATGATTTGGTAAGCTCTCGCAGCAGTTGGCGCGCAAACGAGATCAATAATGGATTCTGCATCAGGCAAACGGAATTGACCGACCAAGCTTTAGTGCCTCAGTAATCCATAATCGGAATACACATGACCTTTCAGAACGCGAGCAGGCTTGGCTCGTTGGCACCACAGTGTAGGTTCCCAAATCTGTGTTCCCAGACATCGCGAGTATCTGAAAGGATAATCTTCCGCAGTAGCGTGGGTGGGGAGACCACATCTACTACGCTCATGTGGTGGATTCTCGCCCTACTCGCATATCCCGAGGCCCAAGCCCGGGCGCACGCCGAACTTGACGAGGTCGTCGGAACCGCTCGTCCACCGACCGTTGCCGACCTTCCTTCTCTCCCATATATCCGCGCGATGGTCAAAGAGGCACTGCGCTGGTCGCGTACCGTTCCGTTGGGCCTGCCGCATGCCTCGAGCGAGGATGACTGGTACGAGGGGATGTTCATTCCCAAGGGAACTATCTGCTTCCAGAATTGGCGCACGCTCAACTTCGACCCGGAGGTGTTTGGGAGCAACGCGATGGACTTCGACCCGTCTAGGTATCTGGACGAGAAAGGGCAGGTCAAGGCGCTGAGGGCGGGGCGGGAGGACGGACACATATCTTTCGGGTTCGGGCGGCGGATATGCCCTGGTAGGTTCTTTGCTGAGAGGACGCTCGGAATCGACATTGCGACGCTTCTTTGGGCGATGCGATTCGAGCGTCCTAAAGGTGCGCAGGGTGAGCTGGACCTGCAGTCTATGGTCCACTGTGGCGTAACTTCGTACGCAGCTTTTGCTCACTCCTTTGATGGATTTATATTAACGACTAGTTGGGACAGCTGCCCTCGACCTTTCGAGTACAAGATAATCCCTCGGTTTACGGAGGCTGAAGGATTGCTGAAAGATACGCTGAATGTGTACGGGTGAAGGGGCTGTAGGCTTGTGATATCGTAGTGTAGCTATCTGTGCGAGTCGCCGTTCAGCTTTTTCAATGGGAGTTCCGTGCCGTGCCTCTCCGGTTGTCACCCGCGCTCAAAGGATGATGCTCCCGTTGGGATGATAATATTAGGCTGTATTTTGTAGGGGACAAGGGAAGAGCCGCGTATAGGTGTTATGTATTGAGAGTCCTGGCAGTAAGAGATAGATAGTGTGTAAGAGATTGGGCAAAAGCGTGAAGGAATTCTCGATCGAAAAGGAGAGTTCATGTGACCGAGGCAAGGTCACGACACCCAACCTGTAAGGAATTGATGATGGCCAGCGAGTGAGATTCGGTGCCCCTCACTTAGGAAGCGATGGAAGAGGTCTGCTTACCCTGTGGATGGCATCTGTGGCTAGGATGATGGATCTAGTCATCAGGAAAACACATGTTTTCAAGACTGGATGTTTATTTTCGTACGCGTTTAAAGTATATAAAACGACTTTGAAATTGAGTAGTTAACGGTCAAATATCCATCATTTCAAACCTAGCCAGGAATTCAGGATGTAGTCCTTACAGCCGAAAACAGGCACTCAAAGTGAGTGAGTGAGACCATGCGGCGTGAACGTGATCACGGCCCGGGGGACATTGTCAAGGTCAACGTTCGGGCCAACGCGGACCCGGGCGTTCGGATCTTTTGCCCTTCCTACTACCCTTACTCCGGTACTTCTGCGTCATGACTGCTGCCCTGTGTCTCTTCTCCTGCTCCACAGGGATTCCCCAGTTCTGGGGGATTCCGCCTAGATTCCACCTAGGTGATGTCACTTCTTGCTTACCTCAGTACTGTTGTGTTGTATTACCTCGTTCTGCATGTAGATTACCCGTAATAATCCTTGATATATAAAATGTAGTATTGGTGCAGGACTTGTCCTTCATCTGGTCTAACTTTCCTCGCTTACTCGGCAGAACGAAATCACTGCTTTTCATGCCTGCGAGTATCGACTACTACACCACCCACCATGCTGCAGCTCTCCTCGTTGCCTTTATACTCTGGCTCATAGTCAGACGAGCTCAGAGAGCCCTCCATACTCTCCCACCAGGTCCCAAAGGGCTTCCTATCGTTGGCGACGTTCGTCATATCGCAGATCTGGATTGGCTGATGTCATCAAAACGCAGGGATGAATACGGTGACATTCCGCACTTCCAAAGCCTCCAGAAACTCGCTCATATTCCTTTCAGGTGATATGATGTATGTAAGCGCCCTTGGGCAGGGGGTCCTCGTCATCAATAGCCAACGCGTCGCCATTGATTTACTCGAAAAACGATCAAACATATATTCTGATCGACCGTACTACATCTCTGCAAGCGAATTTTCAACGAAGAACTTGATGGTTTCCCTGACGTCCTATGGAGACCTGTATGCCGTCAATACATTGTCTGCTATCTTACCCTGATATTTTACAGATGGCGCCGCCTCCGTCGTGTCGCCGTGGAAGGTTTCTCCAAATCAACCGTTCGACACTTCTACCCTATCCAAGGCCGCGAAGCCATTATGCTGGCGCTTGCGCTGATGAAGGATCCTTCTAGTACTCTAGAGAAGCATCTCCAACGACACGCGTGGTCCGTTATGCTGTCCGTCAATTACCATTTTCCACCGGTAGATTCAGTAGAGGACCCTCTTGTCGTCCAAATCGCAAAACAAGTGGTGCGCTTGTTGCACGAGATGCAGCCTGGGACGCGTCTGGTTGAGATTTTCACTTGGATGCGATATATTCCGAGCAGGTAACTGTAACCATATTGTTGCATCGATCGTCCGTTCCCTCTTACGTGCCGCTTAGGTTCGCCAAGTGGAAACGGGACGCAGAGTACTGGTTCATCCAAGATTCACTCATGTTCGAAGGTCTTCTCGGCGAAGTTGCAAATGATTTGGTAAGTCCTCGCGGTATTGGTGCGCCGATGAGATGGGTCATAGTTTCTGCACCAGGTGAACGGAATCGACCAACCAAGCTTTGGTGCTTCGGTGATCCAAAGTCAGAGTAAACATGACCTTTCAGAACGCGAGCAGGCTTGGCTCGTTGGTACCATGGTGTAGGTCCCCAAATATGTGTTCCCAATTACTGCGAGAATCTGAAGGAATAATCTGCTGCAGTAGCGTTGGTGGAGAGACGACGTCTACCACTCTCCAGTGGTGGGTTCTCGCCATACTCGCATACCCCGAGGTCCAAACCCGGGCGCACGCCGAGCTTGACGAGGTGGTCGGAAGCGCTCGTCCACCGACCTTTGCAGACCTTCCCTCTCTCCCATATATCCGCGCGATGGTCAAAGAGACGCTGCGCTGGTCGCCTACGGTTCCCCTTGGAATGCCGCACGTCTCGACTGAGGATGACTGGTACGAGGGTATGTTCATTCCCAAGGGCACGGGCTGCCTGCAGAACATGCGCACGCTCAACTTCAACCCGGAGGTGTATGGGAACAATGCGATGGACTTCGACCCGGCTAGGTATCTGGATGAGAAAGGCCAGGTCAAAGCACGGATGGCGGGCAGGGAAGCGGGGCACATGTCGTTCGGGTTCGGGCGGCGGATATGTCCTGGTAGGTTCGTTGCAGAAGGGACACTCGCAATCGACATTGCGACGCTCCTTTGGGCCATTCTATTCGAGCGCCCTGAAGGTGCGCAGGGTGAACTGGACGTGCGCACTATGGTCCACTCTGGTGTAAATTCGTACGTGACTTTTGTTTGCTCTCTTGACGGGTTCATATTGACGACTAGTTGACACAGCAATCCCAAACATTTCGAATACAAGATGACTGCCCGGTTTACAGAGTCTGAAGCTTTGCTGAGAGAGACACTAAATTTGTACAGGTGAAAGGACCGTAGGCCTGTGATGTCGTATAGCGTTCTATTGTCACGACATTTTGGTTTTGGTTCGTGGCTGTGCCGTCCAAGAATTGAGCAAGGAGTACAGTATGGTGCTCCGCGAACTGAATACAACCAAACACAGTAATAAAATAAGCATAAGCATACTATAAGGCTTTTTATATGGCTTGTTTGATCCAGCGACGTAGAACGCATCTTTTTTTTCTTGGCAGATGGCCCGGCGGGCGCCAAACAGACCCGAACTGTAGCTGCCTTGATCTGACATTCGGAGCGAAGTTTCAGGCTGTCGCCCGTGAAAGAGATGCTGAGGGCCGGCCAACAGGTCCTCCGAAATTTACGCGACGCACGACGTCCACTGCTATGCAGGTGGCCACTGATCACGCCTTCACCGGCACCTACGTCGTCCGCTTCCGCACCAATGACCCACCGGAGAATATTTCCTGCCCTTGCGGCGCCCCTCTCCGATCCCCCGAACACCTTATCCATCGCTGCCCGCGATTCTTAACATCACGCATCTCTGCTGGCGTTCTCAGCGCCGCTTATGCACCTATTCACCCAGTCTACCCTTACACCGCCTTGTTCTCCACGCTGGAGGGCGCCTCACGGCTCCTGTCCTTCCTCCAGCTCTCCCGCGCTGCCTCACGTCCGGAATCCGGTCCCCCCCCACCCGAAGTGCCACCTGAACCTGACTAGGTAACTGTGACGCGTAAGGTCTTTTCACCTTTTCTCTTATCCTATGTGTCTCTTGACTCCTCTGTATTGTGTCTCACGACGAGTAACCGCCGACCCCCACGAGGGGTGCTATAGCTTCTCATGTCTCCCTGACTCGGTTTCGTATTTACGGTTTGGGGCGCCTCTATTTACCTGTGTTTCTTAAATGTGGTTGGTTCACGCCGCGACTGGTCTGTATCCCGGATACGTACCCCAGAATAAACATGGATTTAAAAAAAAAAAAAAAAAGAGCGAAGTTTCAGCATGTGCGTCGTGTTCCAACAATCAGGTAATCGTAATACTACCGCGGTGCTCACGGCATCTACGGTATCCGGTCGCCGGCAAATACCGAACAGAACATACCGTATTAACGAGCAAGCTCGAATATGGGCTGGGAGAAGGAGATATGCCAGTGTCCTTCACGCTGTCCTTCGCACTTTAGACTAGACCACTTCGACGGTTTCACCACCTCCGAGATGTTTCCGTGTTCCCCGCGACTCGCCCCCATGCTCGTGCGTGCGTATCCGAGTCGAGGGCTCTATTCGTCGACCTTATGTTCCGGAACTCTCTTTCCGAATTTGATGTCGACTCTCGGAAACTCTTATCAGCAAATCCATGGCGCCGTCCCGTGGCTCGAACTAGAGTCCGGCACCTGTTCCTGGATACTGCATCCAGCATTCAGGATCGAGCTTTTGTTGCTCCATCACCGCAGCGCACCGCTGGTGAGTGCGCTCGTCTTCACTCGTTGTAATTTTTCTTCTTTTTTCCGCTATGCGCAACTGCGCCTTCATGCAGCTTACCAGAAAAATATTGCAAATTGGTTGACGTCTTCGACCCTCCCCAGCGCACGGCGTCACGACGCACCCGCCTAGCAAGATGTAGCAATCTTGTGCCCACACCTGTAGCTGTCCCCCTGTCCCTGTCTCCCCCACTTTTACAATTATACCACACTTTCAAGCTCTCGCGTACCTACCACCACCATCACTAGCCACGATAGCCACCTCTTCCGAACTACCCGCGCAGCCCCAGGCTGCGCGCGCCCCGCTCCCAACAACCCCACAGGCGCTACAATCTTACTTACGCCTCACGCCTGCAAACGGGCGCGATGCTCCTCGTGTAGCTAGCCCTCTCCAGCTCCACTACCGTCGCCGCGACAGCGACAGCCCTCGACGCGTATGTGACGTGGTGGTGTCTTGAGCTACGCTGACCCTGGCTGGGACGGGTCAGATTTCGTCGCGAGCGGTGGGACGAGCACCGCCATTCGGATGGCGTGCTTCGCGCGGTCAATAGTGCCGCATTGTATGCGACAGGTGGGACTCTCGTGCCTTCCGCGGCGGCAGCCGAAGCTGGACCAGAGTTATCTGGGTTTGATACCCCCCCACGCATTTCATAATCGCGAAGCCTTTAGTGCCGACGAAGCATGTGGACTTGTGAGTGGCCTGCTGTCTCTCCTACCGCTTGTAGCCCATTCTCATCGTGTGCCAGTTTGGAGGAGAAGCTCGCGAAACAGACTCGGCGGTCCGTCGCGCTCGTACCGATTTGCGTTGAGTTCGAGACGGACACGCACCGCATCCGTGCTTACTTCGTGTGGATTTCCATGAGCCGCTCGTCAGATAGAGCAGTTCGCAGTGGACAGGGGCGGCGAGAACGGATACGAGATTCCCAGTGGGACCTACGTTCCGGACTCAGCCCGGAAGAGTTCGCGCACCCGCTCTGCCTCTGACTCGGACTCGAACGACGCAGACCCCCTGATCGCGCATGCGGTGCACGAGTTGATGAAGCACAAGCGTTCGAGTGGGGCGTGATCAGTGGGTTCCCGATGGAACAGGCGGCGAGCGCAGAGGGTGGGTCGAAAGACGCGCTCGAGACGATGGAGGACAAGACTGATCTGGGGCTCGGGTGGGGCCGAACGCTGAATGAGGGTCAGGGCCTGTGGATCCTGTGGAGTGTGTGGAGGGACTGTGCGGGAGCTGAGGAATTTAAGGCGCGGTGGGAGGTGCTGTCGCGGGTTGGGCCACGGTCATTCCCAGGCGGCTATGGAGAGAGACATTGGAGTTCCAGAGTTCGACCAGGATGAAAAGGATACGATAATAGTTCGGGTCCCCAGTCTGGGGCTCTCTGTTTCCAAGTCTATTTCCCCACATTTTATATTGTTCTTTTTTTTTCTTATGATTTTCCGGCTCGGGCTCGTAAATTAGTGTTGTCCCTTTCAAGGCGATCCATCTTACAGTAATACAGTATAGCCTGGCCTACAATATGGTAAGGGGGAAGGCCCTCATGTTTAAATTCTGACGTGCTCAGTTTCGCGGACTGTGACATGCATCTGTGCCGTAACATTACTGTATTTATAATCCTCTAGAAATGCCGAGATGCCGGACCCAGTGGAAAGGCTCAGGACACTGCTATTGATGTGCACCAGTCTTACGACCTACCAGAGGAGTTAGCCAGTAGCATGGCACGGCGCTGCGCGACCCCTGGTAGACTGGTTGCAAGTGGGTGAATGTGAGTGGGCACTGGGCAGGAGGGAGGCTCCCTGCTTGGATTAAGTAGCCAGCCAGCCAGCACAGCATTGGCGCTGCGCTCACACACACACTCCAGGCAGCCAAATCGGGCAACCCTTTTTGAGGGGCCAGGCTGCACCACTTTCCGACCCCATGTGGGTCGCTGATGCATCAGCGACGTCATATCGCTGTGGGACTCCACCACCCGAAGATCTGAGAGAGTGTGATATATGTAGCTAAAACGAAATTGAGGTTGCCAGCGTACCAAGCAACATCAGTTGGGGATGTCAAAATGTGTTTGTGCGGCCGATAATTTCTATTACAGAATGTAACTGGCGACGTGCAACACTGCAGCGAGTGGGCTTTAATCGCTCGAGGGGCGACTCAATTGCTCGTCTCTCTGGGACCTGGGGGCCACTCTGCTATTTATAGGCAACTTTCTACGAACTTGGAATCACTGGCTCGGCTGCTTTTGCTTCAATGCCTGCGAGCGCCAGTAACTACACCACCCACCTTGCTGTGGCTCCCCTTGTTGGCTTTGTCCTCTGGCTCATAGCCAGACGAGCTCAGAGAGCATTCCGTAAATTTCCACCAGGCCCCAAGGGGCTCCCTATCCTTGGCGATGTTCTTCACATTGCAGATCTGGATTGGTTGCTGTCATCACAACGCAAGGATGAATATGGTGACATTCCGCACTTCCAGTGCCTCCATAGACCTGCTCATATCCCTTTCAGGTGAGATGATGTATGTGAGTGCCCTTGGGAAAGGAGTCCTCGTCATCAATAGCCCACGCGTTGCAATCGATTTACTCGAAAAACGATCCGACATATATTCCGATCGACAGCACTACATCTCCGCAGGCGAATTCTTAACAAAGAACTTGAACCTTTCCCTGACGCCCTACGGAGATTTGTATGCCATCAACACCCCGTTTTACGGTTTTACCCTTTTCGGCACTGACATTTTATAGATGGCGCCGCTTCCGTCGTGTCGCTGTCGAAGGTTTCTCCAGATCGGCCGTTAAGCGCTTCCATCCTATCCAAGGCCGCGAAGCCCTCATGCTGGCGCTTGCGCTGATGAAGAACCCCCCTGCTCTGATGAAGCATCTCCAACGACATGCATGGTCCATAATGTTTACCGTCAATTACCATATTCCGCCGGTAGATTCGGAAGATAACCCCCTTGTCGTTGGAGTCGCAAAACATACGGGGCGCTTGTTGCACGAGATGGAGCCTGGAACTCGTCTTGTTGAGCTTTTCACTTGGATGAGATATATTCCGAGTAGGTAGGTATATCGTTGCATTAATTGTGGGGTTTCTTTTCTTACGTGCTGCTTAGGTTTGCCAAGTGGAAACGGGATGCAGAGTACTGGTTCGTTCAAGATTCGCTCAGGTTCGAAGGTCTTCTCGGCAAAGTTGCAGACGACTTGGTAAGTCATCGCAGTAGGGGAAAGTCAACGACACAAGTCATATCTCCAACACTAGGTGAATGGAATCGATCGACCGAGTTTCGCTGCAACAGTGATCACAAATCGAAGTAGACATGACCTTTCAGAACGTGAGCAGGCTTGGCTCGTTGGTACCATGCTGTAGGTCCCAAACATGTACTGCCCAACTCTGCAGAAATCTGAAGGTATTACCTACTGTAGCGCCGCAGGTGGGGAGACGACGTCTACTACCCTCTTGTGGTGGGTCCTCGCCATGCTTGCGTACCCCGAGGTTCAGAACCTGGCGCACGCCGAGCTAGACGAGGTAGTCGGGAGCGCTCGTCCACCAACCTTTGCCGATCTCCCCTCTCTCCCCTACTTCCGTGCGATGGTCAAAGAGACATTGCGCTGGTCGCCCATCGTCCCCTTTGGTTTTCCGCGCACCCCAATTGCGGACGACTGGTACGAGGGCATGTTTATACCCAAGGGGACGGTCTGTCTCCAGAACATGCGCCTGATCGATTCAGAGCCGGACGTGTTTGGCACCGACGCGGAGCAGTTTAATCCGGCTAGATATCTAGACGAGAATTGCCGAGTCAAGGTACTGGACGGCAGGGAGGAGGGACACATGTCGTTTGGTTTTGGGCGGCGCATATGCCCTGGGAGATACGTTGCAAAAGGCACGTTGGCGATCGACTTTGCGACGCTACTTTGGGCGATGCGATTCGAGCGTCCTGAAGGTGTACAAGCCGAGCTGGACTTGCGCACGATTGTCATTAGGGGCATCATTGCGTATGTGTCTCTTGCTTGTTCTCGCTTTGAGTTCGTAATGACTAGCCAGCACAGTTATCCTTCACCTTTCGAGTACAAGGCGGTCCCTCGGTTTGCAGAGGCTGAAGGTTTGCTAAAGGGGGCACTGGATTTGTACGAGTGAAGGTATCTATGGCGGTGTTGCAGTACAGCTAAGATGACTGTCGAAATTTGACTTACCAATTTCCATGTTGTACAAGGGGGATCCAAGCTTAGATTTACTCACGCCGAGAAAACAGCCGCGTGCTTACTGTTGTGGATATATTCACCAACTAAACTAGTGATCAACCTAGAGATGCTCGTGCCACTGGCTGACTCGGAGATGCTGCATAAACTTGAAGTTTGACAGGCCTGGGCTGTGTGAAGCCAGATCCCAATGTAATTAAGGGTCATCGTATCAATCGCGAACGACCTCCGTCATCTTTATCGACAGGAGGCGCCGCCGAAAAAGCAGGAAAGAACCGATCAGAAATGTAGATGAGCAAAAACGGCAAAAGCAAAAAGAGAAACAAAGCACAAGCAACCCTCCTCAGCCACGGCCCGGGGTATCCTGCTTCTTCTACCGAACCCACCACCCGCCTCATCCTAGCCTCCTTGCCTCCCTCCTCCGTTGGCCCCCGCCCTAAAGAAACCGCGGTACTGTGTGGAGGCGTTATGCTCATCACCTGCTCGCTTTCCCATGCCCGTCCTCCCACTCGCTCACCGAACGACGCGACTCGCATACACCCCACCTTCAACCACGTTTTTCTAGACCCCTGTCAATGATGGCGAGGAGAAAAAGAGATGCATACAAGAGCGTATTTCTGGTTCGTGTCTTTTCTTTGCTTTGATCCTTTACTTTTCCCTCAGTGGGACGCATGCAGAACAAGAACCCCGCGCGGTACCACCTAACTATAGAGTACATGGCCGCGAATGTCTGCCCCGTTTCTTCATATCTTTCAGCATGTTTCAAAAGCCAGAAGGGTGCATAGAGACACCTTGGGTTACAGTCGATGCAGAGGGTCCTCACATTGTCTATGTCATTGACCGAGAAATGGTGCACATTCTTTCGCAGTGCCAACCTTTCACCAAAATAACCATCACATTATTTTTTCCTAGTGCGTGACAAACGACTGCAGGGCACTAATAGGGGTTTGTGTTATTGACACTTGACACAGGAGACGTTGTATACGACCTACTTGTTAGGCCGCAGAGTCCGATCACCAACCATCTCACCGTGTCAGTTTGCAAGTGATCTGTCTTTTCGCACCTAACCTCAGTCCAAGTTTTTTTTCTGGAATAAATCCTGCAACGCTCGACCTGTAACGATGACGCTCACAGACGTTCAGACGCAACGCACGCACTCACAAAACCTTCGACGATCCTGCTGATTCACTCGCTTGAATTGGATCTACATGCACTACGACTTGCGCACCCATGCTGCATCTACACTGCACTGCTCTTCACCATCCGCACGGTCGGTCTGGGGGTTGGGGTCGACATAGCTTGCGCGTAACTGGCTCTGCTGCACTATACGGGTTCGCAGGCACGGTGGACACGCTCTCGAAGAGGAAGTGCGTGCGTGCATAGATCTACCCAAAGCCAAGATCAACGGTGCGTTCCTCCTCACTTATTCGTCGCGCTGCGACCAAGTTGACAATTTCGCCGGTTCAGCGCCCGGGTCCAAGGAGGTCCGGACAAATAATGGGTGATCCTGAGGCTCTCTCGCGCAGTCGCGGGTCAGACGGCGTACACACGCCCACGGAAATCATTGACCACGCCAATCCTTGTGCCCATCGCCCGGCATGCAAACGGCGTTGCTTGGATTGGCTCGTCTCGACGATCACACGCAGGCACGGACAGCCTCGAGAAAAGCGAAACCTAACTAGCGCGGCAGAGACGAGGACGGAAAACGCGAAACGCCGTCGATGCCCCAGACAGCATTGGCGACACCCGTTCGCAGCCATGACGAACCCGAATGCGCACTTGACAGTGCTACGCGTAGCGCTCCCACTGCACATGGCGTAACCCACCTTCTCGGGGCACGGGGACCCTCGCTCGGTGTCCGCACTCGCCGCTCGCCGGGCGAGTACCGAGCTAGCCAATATCAGCGACACGGGAACCAGCAGCCCAGGGGCGGACACGGGAACTGGGGGCAGCGGGGTACGTTGGAGCACGGCGGACGGTTGGGCGTTCAGGGAGGCGGTCGTCCGGGCGCAGATGGGGCCGTTGTTCACTGGGGTCAAGACACAGGAGACTAGTTCGCGCTGACGATAACTATGTCGACATGGTATCCTTGTTTATCCTCAAATGTCGTCACCATCCCTCCCCCGCGAGACACGATCATGTCGTCATCTAAGAATTCATTACAAGCTCGACATTCTCGAACGGGGTGGTAACCTGGGCCACACAAACCAGTGGGACCCCGTTCTCCTCGATTGTCCGATTTAATCCTCCTCATACCTAGCACGTTCATCCCTGCACTCTCACACGACGACAGGCGGGATAGTCGGACGTCGTGAATGGTGGGCCATTGCTGCTCGACCGCATTTTCCGAACGCGTGTCCGACCCAGTTTCGCTCACTATAAACAAGTAGCTGGACGTAAGTTATGGTCCTACCAGACGCAGAGCTTAGGCCCCTTGACGGTCATTCGGATAGCGTATACGACGGCGGCAGCTGGGTGTCTCGTCGATGGAGTACTTAAAAAGGACGACTGGCCCTACTACGGGGTTGACTTCCTTTTCCTCTCTCTGACAAGTGCATCAAGACAGACACAGACACCAGTTCCTAGAGCACGGTTTGTTTTTCATACCCGCATTGTGGAAGTTAACAAATGCCGACCAAAGAAGCATAGATGATAATAAGAGAAATGAATGTAGACGGTGATGAACAAGAATACGGAATCATATCACGCGGATACTAGGTAATTGAGGAAGCAATGCAAGGGGGGTGCGGAATTGGAGTGAGATATAGGACGTATGTTTTTCTCTTAGGGTCGATTACTGTATCGGCCATCTTCGCGCCAGCGTGGGCGTTGTTCTGCGTGCGTGAGGTATCTATAGATACGGCCAACAGGTGGTTAGAACTACGACGACTGCGCAACACCAACGATTCAGCAGCCGTGGCAGAGTGCGCAAGGTAAAGGTGAAGAAGCGGTGGACCTGAGGGCAGGCTTTTGCGTCGCGAATCTATGGCCTTGGCTTAGGATGCCTCGACTCTCCACCTTTCCCGCTTTTTGCTTAAAATATTACTGGTGCCGAACCGCAGTCAGGGATTACAAACTGATGCACAGTAGAGGTCGAATAGAACCGAGGAGGAGCATGTTTTACCTGACTGACTAAGGGAAATGAAGTAGTTCAGATGTGAGTTTGGTCCGGTGTCTGGCGAGTAAATGCAGTGCTGGGTACGAGTACTGTACGGTAAGATCAATACTAGTAGATGATATTAGGGTCTTTCAAAGTTCCCTTATTTTGGTCCCTTATTAAACCCATTAAAACGCCCATTAAGCCCGTTTTGGGTGTAAATTGGACGATAATGTGAAAAAATTTAATGAAACAAAAATGTACCAAAATAAGGGAACTTTGAAAGACCCTATTGTAGTTTGATACTGAGAGAAACTAGAATGAAATACCGAACAGAACTGACAACGAGCGAACTCAAACATGGGCTAGCTGAGAGTCCCGTCCTTCGCGCTGCCTCGCGCTTTAGACTAAACTACATTGACCACCTCCGAGAAGCTTCCACACTTTCCGCGACGCGCTTCCTGCTACTCGCCTTCGTGCTCATGCTTGTCGAAGGCTCTATTCATCGACTTTCTTTCCTCCAGCACTCTCTTTCCAAGTCCCCACTCTTTTCACTTTGGTTGTTGCTGTTTTTTTTTTTTGGATCAGTTTTATTCCGGGGCAGTAAGTAATACAAGACCGGTCCTCCACCCCCAGCCCGCTACTCTGTATGTAAACCCATAGGGCAGTCACCGAGCACTTGATCGTGCCGGATGTTGCTGCCCCAGCTCCACCTGTACCCTCCGCCGCCAAGCTACACGCTATACTACCTCCACTAGGTAAACAGGAAACATCCCCATAAGAGGGGACTCATGGCCTGGATAGAATGCGAACGACAGGGGAGGGGGGATGGGGGACGAGAGTGAGTAGGAGGGTAAAAATGGAGATATACGAGAGGTAAAGACGGTGCACTAAATGAGGGGGTCAAGGGAGCGTGGGGGCACCTTCCAAAGGAAGCCCAGGGTACCATAGGAAAGAACGTACATGGCCCAGGCCATGATGAGAAGCCTGGGCCGGTGGAAAAAGGGGGGGGTAGTAAGTGCGAGATGGGGGGCGAGGAGTGTGAGAGAGAAGAGAGGGGTGAGTAAGTGGGAAAGAGGAGCAAGTCCTCAGGAGGAAGCAGCCGGAGGAGCCGTTGCCTTGCTCCTAGGCTTGGCCTTCCAGCACTTCAACTCCCCAATGTGCCCAAAGGCAAAAAGGACCTTATCCGCCAGGAGCGAACGCAGTGAGTCCCCCAAAGGGTCCTCAAAGGTCAGTACCATGGACGAAACAGATCCGGGTTTGTAAGTGCTCGGTGCCCGCACCCAAGATGGGGCCTGTGTGAATCTCAGACCTCGGCAAGCGGGGTTATCCGCTAGGAGAGCTGCATGGAGTTCGGAGGGGGTGTAAGGTCCGCGAGTAGGGGAAGCTCCAGTGGGAATACCGTTGACAAGAAGGCGAGACCATTTGCAATTCTCCCTGGCCAGGACAGGGAGTGGGGAAGAGTTGGCAGAGAGGAATGTCGCGAGGCTGTCAGAGATAAGGTGGGAGGAGGAGGTGAGGTGATGCGCCGTGGTGTCAGGTCCAGCAGTGACCACGAGGTTGTTCCTAGCTGTCCACCGAGCGGCAGACAGGGAGACCGCATGTCCTTCCGAATGGAGCACGGCGTTGAGGTGAGTCACTATCTCCTGGGGGGTGCGACGAACCGCAGGAGGGTTAGTGGTACCTTCTGTAGGTGGGCAGAGAGACACGACCAGAGAGGGTCGTGCTGGAGACCTTGCCATAGCGGCAAAGGAGGGTTTAGTAGGGCGTGAGGGCTTTACAGGAGCAGGCACTGGGGCGGGTTTGGCCTTAGCCGGAGCAGGTGTGGGAGTCTGGGCAGAGGGTTGCAAGGCACGGGGCTTTGAAACAGGGGGAGCAGGGGGAGGAAGGGGTGTTGGAGTGGGTTCCATTTCCACGTCCTGAGGGGGCACTACAGGGGGGGAAAGAGGGGGGGCCTCCAAAACAGGCACCGGAGCAGGAGGGGAGGAGTGGATGTGGGCTTCTATGGAGTCAAGGCGCTGATTAAACGCCTCCAGAGCACGAGTGGTTGTATTGGAACCCTTCAGAAGCAAGGCAAGTGATGGGAGCAGAGTCTCATCCATGATATTGGAGACGGCAAGACGCACGTCTTCGAGCGGGAAAGGGGGAGGAGGGGGAGAGGGGCCGAGGTGGCCAAGAGGGGCGCCAAGCCTGACAAGGGGGTTGAGGCCAAGCCAGTGCAGGGGGGAGAGGCCTTCAAGTTGGCCAGCAGGAGCATTGAGGATGTCGATCAACTCCGCCATCAGGTTGACCCTGGTGACATCGGGATCGATGCAGTTGAAACACTCAAGGATATAGTCGATACCTTGTTTGTCAGAAGGGGAGGTGGGAGGAGAGGAGGGGGAGTCAGCAGGGACTCGTCCAGAAGCAATAGCACGGTCCAGAGTGTCATTGAACATGTTGGCAAATTCAGGTGGTACTGGAGGGTACTGAAAGTCAGAAGGCATAGGGGATGGTGGTGGTAAGAGGAAGAGGAGCATTTTGGTTGTTGCTGTTTACAACTACGCCTTCATGCAGCTTACCAGAAAAATACCGCAAATTGGTCGAAAACTCCGACCCCGACCCCGACCCCGCGTACGGCGTCACGACGCAGCCACCTAGCAAAACAAAACAGCGATCTTGTGCCCACACCCGAAGCTGCCACTATCACACCTCCGCCACTTGTACCACACATTCAGCCCATCCCGTGTCAATCACCATAGCCGGGTCATATTCCCTTCGCCCTTACGACCCGCGCGGTACAGGCTGTACCCCGCTCCCAAGAATTCTATAGGCGCTTCAATCGACCTACGCCTCGTGCATGTTTGTAGGCGTGGCGCTCCTTATGCAACCCGCCCTCTCCAGCTCGAGTGCCTTCGCCGCAGCCGCGACAGCAGTGTCAACCTCGGTGCGCCCGAGACGTGGCGGCGTCGTGAGCTATGCTGACCCCGGCTCGGGAGACGACATCCCCGATGCGGGGGAGGTTGACTCGGACGGGTCGGATTTCGTCGCGAGAGGTGGGACGCGCACTGTCATTCGGGCGGTGCGGTTCGCATCACTAATAATACGACATCGTATGCGGCAGGTGGGACTCCCGCAGTTTCCACGGCCGCGGCCGCGTCACGGATGGAGCTGGACCAGAGCCATCCGGGTACCCCCCCCCGCGCGGTTCATAATCGCGAAGCCCTTTGTGCCGACAAAGCACGTGGACTTGTGAGCCGTCTGCTGTCGCTCTCACCGCTTGTAGCCCACTCTCATCGCATGAGTAGCTCGGAAGAGAAGCCCGCGGTACAAGCCCAGCAATCCGTCGCGTTCGTATCGATTCGCATCCAGTTCGAGATAAATGTGCGCCCGCATCCGTGATCTTAGTATGGAATTTGTGCGAATCGCTCGTCACATCAGAGCAATTTGCGCGAACTTTCTGCGCCAAGCTTGATCCACTGTTGGCACCGTGGGCGGACCGTCGCGGCGCAGATCTGCGCCAAGTTGGAGGATCAGGACAGCCTGAGCAGCATGGAGCTCGCAGTGGGCGGCGGCAAGGTTCCAGAATCCCGTTTCAATCTCAGCTTTCGTCCCGGGCGAATCCCCACTCTCGTTCGTTGCCTTCACTCACCGGCTTCAGAACGACCTGCAGGTGGATAACCACCACCTGCCAGACCACATCAAGATCGAGTACCGCCGACACTCCGGGCCCACGTCAGAGGAGTTCACACACTAGCTCTGACTCGATCTCGGCCTTCGAAGCCCCTGGTCGCACACGCAGTGCACGAGGAATTCACGAAGCATAAGAAGGATGCGACCGAGCGGGGCGTCATTTGTGGGCTCCAGATAAAGCAAGCGGCGAGCGCAGAGGCGCCAAGGACAAGACCGGTCTCGGGCTCTGGTGGGGCCGAATGCCAAAGGAGAGTTGGGGCCCGCGGATCTTGCGGAGCGTGTGGAGGGACTGGGCGGAAGCCGAGGAATTTAAAAGGCTGTGGGGGATGTTGTCACAAGAGGAGGTGGAGCGGCTGGAAATCGAGCGGGAGCGTACGAGCAGGTGCGTCGCGCGGTTTTTTTTCTATCGATCTCATCAATAGCGGTTAGATCCATCCTTGCAGACTGCTACGGAGAGAAACATCGAAGTTCCAGAATTCGACCAGGACGAAAAGGATACGATACTAGCTCGGGCTCCAGGCTAGGGTTCTTTGTTCCTCCGCACTTCATATTTTATTCTTTATTCTTTTATTCTTCTCTTGTGATTTCCGGCTCGGGCTCGTAAATTATTGTTGACTCTTTCACAACGCAGGACAATTCGTCTAATACAGACAAAATGGCAGGGGTACCCTCACCTTCAATTCTGACGGGTTCAGTTCCGCGGACTTCGATATGCTTCCGTGCCATAATACTTACACAAGACGAAGCATCACGTCCGCTCGGAGTATTAGCAGCGAGGCTCGAGAATTATTTGTGTGGATCGTCTGGACCCCAGCCCTTCGCATTGGGCGGCCGCGGTTGAGTGCAGGTACAGGACAAATCAGCAACCCTGATAAGTGGGGTGGTCTTAAGTAGGTCATCATCATTTGAAGCTACTATTGATTTCCTGGGAATATCATTTATCTCCTACCAACGCAACAAATTCTGACTCGCAGTTGAGTTTATCTACGCCTACCCTCGTGTCGAAATCAATTACTCGCCACAGCCTACCAGGTACCTCGCGTAGTGCCTTTCTTTTATCACTAACGGGCCCTTGCAGGCGGCTACGGGGAGAGACATCGTAGTTCTAGAGTCCGACCAGGATGAAAAAGATATGATACTAAATTATGATATCTATCTTATTCGTAAGCGGTCGTGCCCTTCGTAATGATAATCCATCGACCGCCGTGCTCAGACCCCAGTTTATTCCGCGGTTGGTCCGACGTTATCAAATATGGTATATCTCCACGCACGCGGGACAGAGCATTAGCAGCGAGAAGCTGTTTAAATTGCCTCAAGAACCATCTGTGTGCGTGTATCGTGCGAATCATATATCCTCCGGATTGGGGGACCGCGGGCGAGTGCAGATCTCCTGGAAATCCCATTTATATCTGACGCCGCCAATTATGGCACGCTGCAGATGAGCTTGAGGTGTTCCTGCTGAGGTGTACCCTTGGCAAAACTGATACAGTAAATGGTCATGCATGGGGCAGTTTTTCTTTTTCGTGAAACCCTTTTATATCCCGGTTTAGCAGGCAATGAACCTAGACCTTACCAACTACATTGAATTCAAGTTATTTATGGGGTGATTCCGCGACGTCCTTTCGCTCTGAATGCATCCGAAAGGACCGAAACTCCATCGTGATCGAGCTCCGTCAACTGTGATAATGGACGTCTCCAAGTCCCCCCCCCTGATCTCTCTTCCGCCGGTGATTTCCCTTGATCTTCGCCTTTGAAGTCGACCAGGTGATCTCCAACCTTATTCTCGGGCTCATTACTGAAATGTACTTAAGAATGACATCGCACAGTCTCCGACCACACTCTTGTTTCCCATGGGAACTCTCCATCTTCTTGGTTTTGTTTCTGTGCCCGAGTTTCGCGGTGACCGCACAACTCACCTTCTCGTTCTGGCCCCCTTCGTCGGCTTCATACTCTGGCTCATAGCTAGACTCGCTCAGAGAACCTTCCGTACTCTCCCACCGGGCCCCAAAGGGCTCCCAATCATCGGCGACTTTCTTCACATCACAGATCTCGATTGGTTGGCCTCACCACAACGCAAGGATGAATACGGTCACTTTTATCCCAAGGCCTCCAAAACCTGCTTACTGACATGATCCTTTCAGGCGAGATTATGTACATAGGTGCCCTTGGGCGGGGGGTCGTCGTCATCAACAGCCAACGCGTCGCCATTGATTTACTCGAAAAGCGATCGAACATATACTCGGATCGACAGAAGTACATATGCGCAGGAGATTTCTCGACAAAAAACATGATGCTTTCCATGGCGTCCTATGGAGACCTGTGTGCCATCAACAATCCGTCTGCTATCTTTCCCTGATATTTTACAGATGGCGCCGCTTCCGTCGTCTCACCGTCGAAGGTTACTCCAAAACAGCCGCCCAACACTTCCACCCTATCCAAGGCCGCGAAGCCCTCATGCTGGCGCTTGCGCTGATAAAGGGTCCATCCGATCTGGGAAAGCATCTCCAGCGGCACACGTGGTCTATTATGTTGTCCATCAACTACCATCTTCCGCCGGTAGAATCAGAGAATGACCCGGTTGTCGTCCGAATCGCAAAACAAGCGGACCGCTTGTTACATGAGATACAGCTTGGATCGCGTCTAGTCGAATTTTTCACTTGGATGAGATATATTCCGAGCACGTAGGTGTACTTCGTGTATTGTTGCATGGATCGTAGGTTTCCTCTTACGCCCTTCTTAGGTTCGCCAAGTGGAAACGGGACGCAGAGTACTGGTTCGTCCAAGATTCACTCATGTACGAAGGTCTTATCGGCAAAATTGAAAATGATATGGTACGTTCTCGCAGCAGCAGTGGCGCGCAAATGGGATCGGTAATGGATTCTGCACCAGGCAAACGGAATCGACCGACCAAGCTTTGGTGCTTCAATTATCCATAGTCGGAGTACACACGACCTTTCAGTATGCGAGCAGGCTTGGCTCGTTGGCACCACGGTGTATGTCCCCAAATATGTGCTCCCAAACATAACGAAAATCTGATGGAATAATCTGCCGCAGTAGCGTGGGTGGAGAGACCACGGCTAATACGCTCCTGTGGTGGATTCTCGCCATGCTCGCATATCCCGAGGTCCAAATCCGCGCGCATGCCGAGCTTGACGAGGTGGTCGGAAACGCTCGTCCACCAACCATTTCCGACCTTCCCTCTCTCCCATATATCCGCGCGATGGTAAAAGAGACGTTGTGATGGTCGCCTACGGTTCCCTTGGGCGTGCCGCATGCCTTAAGTGAGGACGACTGGTACGAGGGCATGTTCATTCCTAAAGGCACAATCTTCTTCCAAAACATGCGTACGATCAACTTCGACCCGGAGGTGTTTGGGAGTAACGCGATGGACTTCGACCCGTCTAGGTATCTGGACGATAAAGGCCAGGTTAAGACACTGAAAGCGGGCCGGGAGGACGGGCACGTGTCGTTCGGGTTCGGACGGCGGATATGTCCTGGTAGGTTCGTTGCTGAAAAGACACTCGCAATCGACATTGCGACGCTTGTTTGGGCTATGCGATTCGAGCGTCCTAAAGGTGCGCGGGGTGAGTTGGACCTACGGAATATGGTTCACACTGGCGTAACTGCGTACGTGGCCTTTGCTCGCTCCTTTGACGGGTTCATCTTAATAACTAGTTGGCACAGCCAACCTCGACCTTTCGAGTATAAGATAATCCCTCGGTCTACGGAGGCCGAAGGTTTACTGAAAGATACGCTGAATGTGTACGGGTAAAGGTGCCGTAGGCTTGTGATATCGCAGCGTAGCTGGATGTCCTATTGTCACAATTTTTGTTTGGTTTCGGGTGACGAAACGCAGCGGGCTGGTATACCAGACGTTGTCAGGAACGACTGAAGCACCAGGTGCGCATAAGGCGACTTAAATACACCGAAAGGAGCGTAACTACACGTGAAATAAGATACACCAATGATATCTCAACTAAGTAGAGGGCAAAGGATTGTCCCTGATCATACTCGTATTGTAAAGTCCGAATCGTATCTAAGGGTCGTGTTGCGAGCACGACTACACCTCGCATTTCACTCATGCCCGACGCAGAGGTAACTCGCGCGTGGACGCACGCCCATATTTCAATATCGGACTCGTAAAATATGTGGTTCTTTCACAGCACAAGAAACTTCGTCGTAATTCAGTGTGGCTCGGCCTACGGTATAAAGGAGAAGGAGTATCCTCACGCTTCAATGCTGACGCGTAGTTCTGCGGGGCGCGATATACTTTCGTGCTGCATCACTTACGCTAACTCAAGACGGAGCATCTATACCAACACAGTACGAAGATGCGCGTATTGCCAATGTTGTCTGCATCAACAGAAGAATCTACACCCCGCGTCTGTCGCAAAATTCCGTTAGTTAAACGTAGTTATAAACAGTCGAAAAATTCTTATAATATAATATAATCTCTCCAAAATTTCTCTTTATATTTCCTGTTACCTTTTGAAGCTAGGATACCTTAGATCACAAGAGAGAGAGAACAACCAAGGAACAGCGGACGCACACCAAGACGCGCATATGCCGTGAGTCACGTGAGTCTGTTGACTGGTTGATATTAACGACTAGATGACAGCTAGCCCTCGACCTTTCGAATACAAGATGACCGCTCAATTCACGGATGCTGAAGGTTTACTAAAAGACACACTGAATTTGTACGAGCGAAAGGGCCCTGGGCCTGTGACGTCGTGGCATCCTATAGTCAAGATGTTTTGGTTTTGGTTCGTGGTTGTACCATCCACAAGGAGTATGGTGCTCCGCAAAATGAAAACGGTAACAAAATAAGCAACATAGAGTATAATAGGATTGTCTGATCCGGCAACACTGCACCGAACACTTTTTTTTGGGCAATCCCACGTGCACCAAATAGACCTGAAGTCCCCAGCGCCTGCCCCAGCGGGCTTGATTTGACGTTCGAGGCAAAGTAGACAACGAAGTGGCCATTGAGGAATTCTCGTCTAAGCTTAATAGCGAGCCAGGGTTTTGCATTGCGGTCGATATGCTAAACATGGCAGCGAGACTGAAAATATTAAAGGGATGTTTTGCACTAATAACTAGGTGGACGGTGGATCGCAGAGCACTCCGAAATACCAGGAGACGATAAGGTAGACGAGCAAAGAAAGAAATAGACGGCCTTTCTTCCGAACTCCCAGTAATGGCTAAGGAGTATCAAAACCAGCGGACCTTTTCGAGCCATAGATGGAAGGAAGATGATTAGCATATCGAACCCATCACGGAAATTCGTTAAATGGATCATCTATCTAGATTCAGATTCCTGTCAAAGGAAGCAGATTCTCAATCCCCTACTTACGGAGCGCGCAAAGTAATTCCGCACCGCGCCCCACAATTCGCAAGGCACTCATAGGCGCGCATCGAGATAAGAACTTATTTGAAGGCACGCGCGTAGCGCTCGAGCTCAAAGCCTCACGCGTCACGGCCTTAACTTTGACCCCGACCCTTCGTTCTGGTACTTCTCGTGCTGGGATATACTGGACTCAGCGCCTGAAGCCTGACGCATCGCAAGCCGCTTCCAATCGAAGCGGGGAGATGTTTGATTTTCTGATTTTGTTCCTTTTTTTTTTGTTCTTTTTTTCTTGCTTTTTTTGGATTCTGATTTTGTTCTCGGCGCCGTCTTTGAGTTTGCAAGTGTCATCTGGAAATTATAGTACGTAACAACTGCAGGGAGCGGGCTTTACTGTAATCGAGCTAGCTACCCGTCTGTCTGGGACCACTGTTGTATTTATGGTCACCCGCTGGCAGCCTGGCACCCTTTCACGAAATCACTGCCTTTACTTCGATGCCTGCAAGTATCGGTGACCACATTACCCACCCTGCTATAGCTCTTCTCGTCGCCTTCACACTCTGGCTCATAGTCAGACGGGCTCAGAGAGCCTTTCGCACTCTCCCACCAGGTCCCAAAGGGCTTCCTATCGTTGGCGACGTTCTTCATATCGCAGATCTGGATTGGTTGATGTCACCACAACGAAGGGACGAATACGGTGATACATCACACTTCTAATCTCTCTAGAAACCTGCTCATAATAATCCTTTCAGGTGAGATGATGTATGTAAGCGCCCTTGGACAGGGAATTCTCGTTATCAACAGTCCACGCGTTGCCATCGATTTACTCGAAAAACGATCAAATACATATTCTAATCGACCGCGCTACATCTCCGCAAGCGATTTCTCGACAAAGAACCTGTTGCTTTCCCTGGCACCCTATGGAGACCTGTATGCCATCAACATTCCGTCTATCATCTTGCGTTGATATTTCACAGATGCCGCCGCTTCCGTCGTCTTGCCGTGGAAGGATTTTCCAAATCAGCCGTTCGACACTTCCACCCTATTCAAAGTCACGAAGCCATTATGTTGGCGCTTGCGCTGATTAACAATCCTTCTACTCTGGGGAAGCATCTCAAACGACACGCGGGATCCGTAATGCTGTCCGTCAATTACCATTTTCCGCCAGTAGATTCAGAAGATGACCCCGTTGTCGTCCGAATCGCAAAACAAGTGGAGCGCTTGTTGCACGAGGTGCAGCCTGGGGCACGTCTAGTTGAGTTTTTCACTTGGATGAGATATGTTCCGAGCAGGTCCCTATATTATTGCACCCATTGTGTATTTCCTCTTACGTGCCGCTTAGGTTCGCCAAGTGGAAACGGGATGCGGAGTACTGGTTCATCCAAGATTCACTCATGTATGAAGATCTTCTCGGAAAAGTCGCAAATGATTTGGTAAGTTCTCGTAATAGTGTCGCGCTGATGAGATGGGTCATATGTTTTTGCATCAGGCGAACGGAATCGATCGACCAAGCTTTGGTGCTACAGTAATTCAAAGTCGGAGTACACATGACCTTTCAGAACGTGAGCAGGCTTGGCTCGTTGGTACTATGGTGTAAGTCCCTAAATATATGTTCCCAAACACGAGAATCGTAATAATCTGCCACAGGAGCGCGGGTGGAGAGACGACATCTACTACGCTCCTTTGGTGGGTTCTAGCCATGCTCGCGTATCCCGAGGTCCAAACCAGGGCGCACGCCGAGCTTGATGAGGTGGTCGGCAGCGCTCGCCCACCGACGTTTGCCGACCTACCCTCCCTCCCATATATTCGTGCGATGGTCAAAGAGACACTGCGATGGTCGCCTACTACTCCCTTGGGCGTGCCGCACGCGTCGACTGAGGATGACTGGTACGAGGGCATGTTCATTCCTAAGGGCACCATTTGCTTGCAGAATATGCGCATGCTCAACTTCAACCCGGAGGTGTTTGGGAGCAACGCGATGGACTTTGACCCGTCTAGGTATCTGGACGAGAAGGGGCAGGTCAAGGCAGTGATGGTAGGCCGAGAAGAGGGCCACATGTCATTTGGGTTTGGGCGGCGGATGTGTCCTGGTAGGTTTGTTGCAGAAGGGACACTCGCAATCGACCTTGCAACGCTTCTTTGGGCTATGCGATTCGAGCGTGGTGAAGATGCACGGGGTGAGTTGGACGTGCGGACTATGGTTCACTCTGGCGTGACTTCGTACGTGGCTTTTGCTTGCTCCTTTGACGGGCTTATACTTATAACTAGTTGGCACAGCCAACCTCGACCTTTCGAGTACAAGATAATCCCTCGGTTTACGGAGGCTGAAGGTTTGCTGAAAGATACGCTGAATGTGTACGGGTGAAGGGAAGGGCCCTACGCCGACGATGTTATAGTATGATCCTATTGTCATGATGTTTTGGTTTTGGTTTGTGGCTGTTCCCCACAACAACAAAGACAAAAAACGACTCGAAGAGTGCGCAAAAGAAGGCAGGTAGGTGTGCACAATAGCAAAAAGGTGAAGTGGCCCTCGTGTAATAGCAGCGAGAAGCCTCAAGCACCTTGGTCGATATGGGTCATGTTGGAGTGTTCAGCCACACACGACGCACCAGCGTCGGACAGTTTCGGGCCGGCTGGACCGGCAACACATGAACGCGTTAGGTCGGGCTCAGTTGCTCGACCGCGGACTTGACCGCGGACTCAAAATCTACTCTATAAAAATAATTTTCCCTTACACAAATACTTCGCAGCTCACGTATTACAACCTCAGCCTTTTCTCCCAAACGGCTGAGGTTAGTAGTTTACTCTATTCCTTTCCGTCTTATGGTACTTAGTCGCGCATTCTCGCGCTCCTACACATGTTACATAACGTCGAGCTGAAACAGTTACAAACTACAGTCAGGGATTACAGATTACACAATTGGGATCTGACAGAACCAAGTGTGTCACCTGACTGACTAAGGGAAGTGAAGCTAACGAAGTATCTGAGTCATAGTTTGGATGTGAGTTTGATGCGGTATCTGGCTGGTGAGTAGACTCAGATTAAGATCAACAGGTGAGAGTTCGGTGCACACTATGGTCCATTGTGGCGTGCCGCGTGACTGCGTATGTGACTTTGCTTGCCCCTTTGGCGGGTACATATTAACAACTAGTTGGCACAGCCACCCTCGACCTTTCGAGCACAAGACTAACTCCTCGGTTTACGGAGGCTGACGGTTTGCTGAAAGATACACTGAATTTGTACGGGTGAAGGGCCCCAACCTAGTAGTACTAGCAACAGGTACTACTAGTAGTGTATCGCTTCGTGCCCAGGACTCGGAGGACATGGTCCTCACAACAGAATGCACAATAGACGTGGCGACTCAGTGTCTGCGCACACTAGCAGGGCAGAAACTGAGGCCTACACTACTATGGGGAAGGGTTTAAATAACGACTATAACTGTATAATAGGAGGTTATGCTCTGCGGAAGCAGAGCGACGGAATAACGAATCCGCCGACGAGTACGACCAGGAGGCGTAGGCTGGGCATCTGAACGACTCGAATAACAAATCGAGTCTCGGCGGTTACCGAGATAATAAGTACGAGGACTTGCGCGGGTCTGCACAACGTCCACACGAATCACAAAATAATACAAAATCACTTCAACAGAATAAGGGTCGCATTATCCATGGGACAGAATTCATTGTGAGTCTTCTGTTATGGTAAGATTTACTTTTTATAAAATATAGTGTATATAGTACTATTACTACTATCATAGCGCTCATGAAACGATTTGTTTCCTCAACCATTCCGCATTTTCTACGTATGTAACATCTACACGAACATGGCACCACCACGTGTCTCTCGTACCTTGGTGGCCCTCTGGAAGAAAAATTACTGTTCATCTGGAAGCTGGGGTTTGCGAAGTATTGTCCCACGGTGACCACCGACACGCTTGTGGTCTTACACGACGGCCCCCGGCTACAGCACCACACGAGCGTGCACCAATTAACCGTTGCTCTCGGCCCGTGGTGGTACATCTTAGATGGCAAACCCGGGAACATCAGGACTAAGCTTCAGCATCCGTCGAGATGGATAGCGTGAAGCCATCCGATATTTCTTCAGCACGCTGCTCCACGGCGATCATCTCAAGGGCGTCGTCGACCAGGTGTGAGTGTTCGAGACGGAGTTTCGTCTCGGTCGGAGACGCTTTCCGGCGCAGCATCAACACTCTAAAAAACACAGAAAGTGAACCAGAAAGCTCTTTGCAGAGCGAGTGACACATACAAACGACACGCCTGGAAAGAGAACCAACAATAATCAACAAAGCGAACGTGGCAACCGGGAGAAATCGATCACCAGAGCGGAGGGCAGAATGTACGCCAACGAATAAGTAGCGCTAAGACCACGGCGCACCAGGGATGAGCTACGGCAGGACCTAGTTAATTGACCGCGGTCCGGATGGTCGTTGATGACCTCTTACCTGAAAAGACCGCCAATTGTCAACGCGTTCAAGGCAGTCATGATGACGTAGACCAGTATCCCTACGTGACAAGAACCAAATAAATAACGACAGTATGCATCGACGCAAATAAAGACCTACCTTGTTTCAGAAAACTGTTGCCCAGTGGGCCAAAGGTACCACGCTCCCGAACCCAGTACTATATCAATTGGCCCTGGACATCATTAACCTGGACAAGGGGACGGTCACCAGACTCACCCAAAGCACGATGAACATATTGAGGCAATCGAAAAATGTCGCAAGTATCTAGCAGAAAATTGGTTGAGGACAAGGTGATAGCAAACCATAAGTGACATCGTACAGAGATCAACTGAGTAAAAAAAGATTCTCGTGTCAGTATAATCAGACAAGCGCACCAAGTCCAAGACGCACTCCGATATGATAGGCAATGGGCACTGGCACTGAACTGACCCCATGTATTGCATTGGCCGGTACTTCACCGATACTCTTTAGATCTGAAACGGCAAAACAGCCGCTACTTTTGATGACCGGGGGCATGGGGGGCACTGATTGCATCGAAGAGTCAGGAGGACTCCTTCATAGACAAAGTTTTCGGTACAGACGAATTAACTGTTTGCTTAGCACCCAAAGCATAACGCCGACAAGACCCAAGTAGCTGATCAAAAGGACGGCAAGAACCCGTGTTTTCCTGCCAGAAAACGCGTATGTACGCAACATCAGAACGACTGAGGACACGGTGGGCACGGGTGTGAGCTTTTATGTAAACCAAGTGGACCTAATGACATTTACATTGTGATGACAACATCTATAATTAAATCGTGAGGAGATATTCAAGGAGAAGAACGGGTGGGCGCACCGAAGGCATGGGACAGGCAAAAATAACGTGATAGTATGACTCGCAAACCTGTTGCTCATGGTCACCGACGATACCCCATAAGTGGAACGGTGCGATTGCCATTGGGTAATAGCGGGAAAATAGATATGCAGCTTTCACAATATTCCACGGAGCAGGGTATATCTGTAAGTTAACAATTACTAATCAATCGAGAACCCCTTCGGCATGAGAAGACTAAGGTACATGCTTACAAGAGCGACTTCCTGGTCCAGCCTAAACACCAAAGTCAACCGGGTCTCAACTGAAGCGTCAATATTTAACGAACGATATGATCCAGTCATAGAAGCAGACGGCGTCTAGGAGATTTATCATCAGGATACGTCAGCGGGATGCGAGGAGAACATACAGGAAGCTAGAAATGGACTAGATTGGTCAACTTTGATGACATAAAGAGATAACGTACTCACCTATGAAGGAGTAACGTCCGCTACAGTAGATGCCGCCAGCACGAACGAGCAAAGCCTCTCTATCAGTAAATGACCCCCGAAAAAGAGCCAGGAGCGCACATAGTCAGTGGATTCGGGGCGGACGTGAATGGTTGCAGCGGGGGCAACTGTACCCCCATGGAAGTAGATAGAGGGCGGCGGCGACGCAGCCAAGTGGGGCAGCAAGTAGATATGTCTGAGCCAACTGGCAGGAGCGCTATGAGCGGAGTGTCGATAGCGTAGAGGGTTGGTGATCTTTAAGCTTTAAGCCCCAGGCTTCGAGCTTCAAGGGGTGCCAGAGACGTCAATCGTGACTGGAGTTATCGAGAGTGGAGAAACAGTTGGCAGGAAAGCGGCAGTTGCCAGAACTAAGAGCCCGTCTGGTGCACGGTTTGTCTTGCCCGGCATCAGCCAAAAAAAAAGGTTTGTTTTCTATTTGTTGGTCCCCGCAACATGACCGTTCGGTGCAGTTGATCGCGGCAATGGAGCGCCCGACCGCCCAGCCAGAAATAGAAACAGGTATGGACCCGTTTTTTTCCGTTGTTGGGCTAGACTTGATCAGCAAGGAGGTGACCAACCATACATTATATAATAAAATTGTGCTTATGTCATTGCTAATTGCACGCTCAACTTGTCTAAGGTGTGCAGGATTTGGGGTATAAAGTGGTGCATGTGGTCATGCAGGCCTCTGCGCGGTGCGAGATATTGTGAGTGTATTAGAAGAGGCCAAAAATGTGTCCCTATTAAATCTCTAAGGCTGCGCGCCAATGCAGCAAGATCGGGTACGCAAGCAGTGGGCAACACAGAGCCCTGGCTGAGGGTAGTCGGAAACAGTCGTGCACTCTTCCGCGCCACATGAAACTCGGCAAGTATGGTAACTTTGGTTGGGGAAGTGTCATGTTCGAGTTTCTAAGGCCGCCTGCGATCGTGGCATGCTGGGGAATGCAAATGAGGCGCCACACTGAGCTCTCTGAAGCCTCGTCGTTCGGGGGTCCGACTAAATATTTTTATTGCTGGAGCTGACCGATTTCTCCCACTCGTCAGACAGAGGTCGCGAGCGGCCATTTCAGAGGCGCCGGGACGGGCTCTAAATAGGGTTCGGGACATATTCTATATATCCAATTTCTAAGTAGCACACGTTCAAGTTGTCCGCCTGCTGGGCGCGCCGTGTTGTCAGTTTAGACGCTCCTCTCCTTTCCCCACCAATGACTGAGCCCGCTGATTTAAACCATCGTGACCTTGAAGCACAGGTCAATGGTCCATTGGCCCAAGGTGCGTATTTGCCATCTATTCTATTGAGTATGCTCGTCACACCAACCTCACGATGACAAAAAAGAGATAGAAGAAGTGTCTATCGCAGAGAAGCTAGACACAGACGAGAAGCTTGCGCCCCCAGCGAATCCGGAAGGTGTCCAACCTCTCAACGACAGTTGTGCCGTACCTGCCGAATCCCACGACCGCGACACGGACGAGTATGACGAAAGAGCGACCAAGTTCTGGTCCGTCTATGTGGAGGAGGCCGAGAGCCACGACAAGGCTCTCATTGGGACATGGAAGGACGACATGGAAGGAATCATCATTTTCGTGCGTCCGCCGTAAAGTTTCACATCATGATTAAACCTAGCTGACTAGGGATTGTCCGCCGTTTCCTCCCTAGGCCGGTTTGTACTCGGCCAGTTTGACTGCCTTCCTGCAACAGAGTTTCCCCAACCTGACCCCGAACTATGCACAGCAGAGCGCATACTATTCGCAACAGTCCGTGGTCCTGCTGGCGCAGATCTCCGCACAACTCGCCGTGAGCGGTTCGCCGCCGCCTGCCACGATTTCGCTGCCAACACCCTTCCCCGATTTCCATGTCACACCGTCAGATGTCAGAGTGAACGTGTTCTGGTTCATGAGCCTGGTTTTCAGTTTGACCGCTGCCCTCGCCGCAACAATTGTCCAGCAGTGGGTTCGCGACTACATGCACGTCTTCCAGAGGTACAACCATCCCCTCAAGCGCGCCCGGATGCGACAGTTCCTCTACGAGGGCGCGGAAAAGTGGTATATGCCGGTGGTAGTTGACGCAGTTCCGGCGCTCATCCACATCTCTCTCTTCTTATTCTTCATTGGACTCGCGGACTACCTCTTCAGCATAAACACTGCGACTGCGACTACTACCACGATTATGATCGCCATCTGTGCTACCCTCTATCTCTGGTGCATCATTGCTCCCGTCTACGACGCCCAATCCCCTTACCAGAGCCCGCTGTCCGGGATCTTCTGGCTACTCTTCCGAGTTATCCGCAGTCGTATTTACCGGGACTATGGCACGCGTGGTACACGTAAACCCATTAGCACCCACATGACGGCTGGTCGCGTGCAGCTGGCCATGGACGAATCCGACGACCGCAAGAGACGGGACGCGCGCGCGATCCATTGGGTGATCGATAGCCTCACAGAGGATAGCGAGCTTGAGCCATTCGTCCTTGGCATCCCTGGTTCATTTGATTCCAATTGGGGAAAAAAGGTTTGGGAGACCGTCGCGGCGGACGAGGATGACAGGGGCAATGGTACTGTGATTCCGCAGCTGAATGAGGTGACAGGAGTCGTGTCGCGTAGTCCCGGTGTTCCTGCCACATCGCCTATACTCGCACAACGTAAGAACATGATTCGGGACCTCAGCGGTCGGATCACGCGCCTGCTGAAGACGTGCACCAGTCCCGGTGTCTTACCAACGGAGGAAATGCGACGCAGACGTGCCCGCGCGTGCGTGGACGCCTCCATGTCCTTTGTACTTTCCATCGACACCGACGACGATTGGGAGTGGTTTGTCCAACCCGAGATCATGTCCCAGGCGCTTACCTACCTCGGCAACGTCGAAAGAATCCGCGAACCGACCACCCTTGGCTTTGATGCGGCGTTCGCGGTGCGCTGGACGTGCATGTCCCTCATGACCGCGCGCAGGATGCTGAACACACCGGCAGTTTGGACCGCAGCGCGTCGTGTCATCACCTGTCTCGCCGAGGTGAGCGGAAACAACTGTGAAGACGAGGACAAGGCGGCGGCTAGAATAACCAGGATCATCGACAATCACTTGAAGAGTGGGTGGGAGGCGGCGAATATCCTGCGCACTGCCCTCAATCGCAAGGTAGAGCCTGATAGGATGGAGGAGCAGTTTTTGGAGACCTTGAATGATTTCCAGACCAAAGATGCCATCAAGGACCTTGGAGACGCTTGGAGATCGCTTGGCTGGGCCGACAAGGTAGACGAGGCGATCATTGACCTAATGCGTACCATGGTAGACACCACAGGCGTGCTCGGATACCTAGTCCCGTCATGGGCCCCTGATTCTCGTCGAATCCCGCATGTCGGAATGCGCGCACCGCCCCCACACTTAATGCCCCAGTTCCTCCCTCCTCGGTTTCTTACTCAGCGGCTATGGCTCTGCGTCTGGGCGCTACGCAACATCGCGACTGCGGGTTGGGGCACCAGCCCTTATCACCCAAAGGCGTTGGGAGACTTATGCGCGCCGGAGATGGACGACTTGGGAATTAGGCGGGTCATGGACCCAAGCCCAGCCCCCATGAACGCCCTGCTCTGGCGTTTACAGGACCTACGCGACGGCGGCCATGTATTCGCGCTCGAGTTTTTCATTGCCACAGTCCGCACAACCAAACTCCCGCTACACCACTCTTCGCGACCCCTCTTCATCGGCACTTTCAAGAATCTCACGTCCGACTGGAAGGAGCATCGAGACACGCTTCGCACGCAACGCCTTCTGGTCCACCTCCTCCGACAGGTGCTCCCCAAATCAAACGAGACGCCAACCGAAGAAGTCCCCGCATATATTGTCGACGAGTTCCTGACCTTCATAGGGGAGATGTTGGCTGGGAAGAAAGGCCCCCATGTAGCCGAGGCCTTTCAGCTCATAGAAGACTTTGTTGGGCTCTGTGGCGGGACGCATGACATCGCACAGGATGCTCAGTGGATGATTTCGCCTCCAGAATCATCGGAGCCTCCGAAACGAGATCACAGTCCCACCTAATATTTTCGAATAGAGTCGATCATCTGTACCATTAGCATTTAATTCTCTTCTTTGCTAGAGTTCTCCGTGCCGTGAAACATCAGGTGTGTCGCAAGAGGCGTATTTTTGTAGGGCCCGTCGCTGGAGAATTGGACAGTGGCGATAGAGGACGTCTTCCTCTTCAAGATTCAGGGCGGTTTCTTACTCTCCTTCAAGGTTGTCTATCACAGCGTCCTCATCGAGCTCAGCTGCCTGATTTGCGGGCTTGGCGGGCGCAGCGATCAAGGCAGCGATGTCCAAGGCACCAGAAAACGAGATAGGGTCAAGGCTAGACATTGATAGTAACACTAAACTCTGTCTAGAGGCAGTTGCAGGACACGAAGGGTCAGATTGTCCGTCCAGTTCTAAACCACAACAGAAGGACAAAAACGACGCGCTACTCCCGGGCCGTCCTAAAAGTGGTCACGTGTTTATCTTACGTTATTTGTTTTGTCAGCGGTCTCACTGTTCTCCGTAACTTCCCTGAGCCCTTTGAATCACCTTCTACAAATGAAAATGACTTGTACTGCGCCTGCGTTGCGGACAAGTGCGGTGTGTTTTGGTGAAGTCGAGCCAGGCATGGATCCACACCAAAACCACCGCACTGTTCCATTCTTCGCATTACATGGCTTTTTTTTTGGGCTGGTCAATTTCGCCTGCTTCCACCACCTCTTTACTGCGCCCAAACCTCTTTGCCTTGTACCCCGCGGACAAACCAAGGTGAAGAGGTCAAATTATGATGCTCAGTGTATGCTGCGTTGTACATGTTGACTGGTACGTCCACTCTATTTTATTTCGCACAGGCAATGTGTCATTGCAGCCCGGCTATACCACCCTTGGTGCTTCTGGCTGTGCACGGAAGGAGGGACGTTGCGTGAAGGAAAAGGCGCGGGAGAGTAGTACGTCCAGCTCATCGTTTACAATCCTTCCTCAGGTTCTCGGGAGCCATCCCGTATCTCGTGCCAACTACATATGAATACCAGACAGCCGTCCCTCTTGACGGAATGCATCTATAACACGGCTCATCCCACTCCCCCGTCTCCGCGGACTACCCCGTTCATGTCCTCAAAAGCCGGCGCATAACGTTGATGTAACCTCGGCTACCGACCGATTTCCGAGCTCACCCAAGGTTGGTGTCTGAAATCCTTGGCAGTGTGGGACTCCACCGGTTTCCCGGTAATACCCACTAAAACTTGTGCATGAACTTTATCCCAGGTGTTGCGACGCATCCATGTGGCTTTTTGTGCTATATTTTTCTCACTCCTTAAGTGCGTGACTGGCAACCTGGGCTCTTTCCCCTTTGGGGCAGCCATTGGTATCCCCCAGTCATAGGTGAGCCAAGTTAATGGCCCGTATCAAGTTTTGTTCAGCTTTACTATCATGTACCGGGGAGGCAGGGGTCGGCCCGCCGCCCCGGTATGTTTTCCCGTCGACCACGCCTACATGAGCTCGCTCCGCCTTCGAAGCGACACCTGTAATGAGCAGCACCATTTACGAGACTGTACTACCCTGGCTTAGATGACTGAAGTTTTCCCTGCGCGACTTTGGCCTAGGTAGGCCTGGAATCAATCGTAGAATCGCCGCGGATATGATTCAAAAAAAAAAAAATCGTTGCGGATACATGTCTCAGTAACGCATATAAGATATGTTTATCAGTTCTCTCCCACCCTCATTCATATGAGCACTCAGCATTCTCCTCAAGTCGCTGGTTTTAACTCGATGCCAGCGGCCCGGAGTGACCGCACGACTGGTGAACACCTCCTTGTTGTAGCCCTCCTCGTCGGCCTCGTCCTCTGGCTCGTAGTTAGACTCGCTCCGAGAGCCTTCCATAATCTCCCACCAGGTCCCAAAGGGCTTCCTATCATTGGCGATGTTCTTCACATCACAGATCAGGATTGGTTGGCATCCCCCAAACGCAGAGATGAATATGGTGACATTCTTCACTCCCAATCCCTCCAGAAACTCGCTCACGTTCCTTGCAGGTGAGATGATGTATGTAAGCGCCCTTGGGCAGGGGGTCCTCGTCATCAACAGCCAACGTGTCGCCATTGATTTGCTCGAAAAGCGATCCAATATATATTCCGATCGACGACGCTACATATCCGCAGGAGATTTCTTAACGATGAATCTGCCACTCTCGATGGCGCCGTATGGCGACCTGTACGTCGTTGAACTTATGTATTTTACATGATCTGATCTCTTGTAGTTGGCGCCGCTTCCATCGTCTTGCCGTAGAGGGATTCTCCAAATCGGCCGTTCCACACTTCCACCCTATCCAGGGCCGCGAGGCCCTGATGTTGGCGCTTGCGCTGATGAAGAATCCTTCTACTCTGGAGACGCATTTCCAACGACACGCCTGGTCCATCATGCTGTCCGTCAATTATCATTTTCCTCCGGTAGACTCCGAAGACGACCCGGTTGTCACTGGTGTCGCAAAACACGTGGAGCGCGTGTTGCACGAGATACAGCCTGGGACGCGTCTGGTTGAGATTTTCACTTGGATGAAATATATTCCGAGCAGGTATGTACGTTGTCGCATTAATACTGGGTCTCTTCTTACGTGCTGCTTAGGTTTGCCAAGTGGAAACGGGATGCAAAGTACTGGTTCGTCCAGGATTCACTCATGTTCGAAGGTCTTCTCGGCAGAGTTTCGGACGACCTGGTAAGTTATCGCAGGCGTGTTATACCGATGAGATGGGTCATAGTTCGGACATCAGGCAAATGGAATCGATCGACCTAGTTTCGGCGCTACCGTCATTACGAATCAGAGCAAACATGACCTTTCAAAACGTGAGCAGGCTTGGCTCGTTGGTACTATGCTGTATGTCCCAAACAATATGTGCCACCCAGTTCCGTGAGAATCTGATGGTATCGCCTACTGTAGCGCAGCAGGTGGAGAGACGACGTCCACTATGCTTCTGTGGTGGCTCCTCGCTATGCTTGCATACCCCGAGGTTCAACGCCGGGCGCACGCCGAACTTGACGAAGTGGTTGGCACTGCTCGTCCACCGACCTTTGCTGATCTCCCCTCTCTCCCATATATCCGTGCGATGGTCAATGAGACGCTGCGCTGGTCTCTCACGGTTCCCTTTGGTGTCCCGCACATCTCGAGTGCGGACGACTGGTACGAGGGCATGTTCATACCCAAGGGCACGGTCTGTCTCCAGAACATGCGCCTGATCAATTCAGAGCCGGAGGTGTTTGGTAGCGACGCAGAACTGTTCGACCCAGCAAGGTATTTGGGCGAGAATTGTCGGGTGAAGGTGTTGGACGGTAGAGAGGACGGACACATGTCGTTTGGGTTCGGGCGGCGGATATGTCCTGGGAGATACGTTGCGGAAGGCACGTTGGCGATCGATATGGCTACGTTGCTTTGGGCGATGCGATTCGAGCGTCCTGGAGGCGTACAAGCCGAGTTGGACGTGCGCACGATCGTCAACAACAGTCTTACTGCGTATGTGGATTTTGTCTATTTTTTATTGTGTTTGTGCTAACAAGCCAGGATAGACGCCCTTTGCCTTTCGAGTACAAGGCGGTCCCTCGGTTTGCAGAAGCCGAAGGTATGCTGAGGGAAGCGCTGAATTTGTACGATTAAGGGTATCTCTTGTGCTAGTGATTTAACTCGAAAACAGCTGCGTGCTTACTGTAGTAGATATACCCAGGAACTGAACTAGTGATGACTCGGACTCAGAGGTTCCAGAGATGCTGCATCAGGCCGCATCAAGTTTGACACACCGAGCCATATAACAAACACAGTGTGCACTCAGTGTGCGTCAGAATAGTCTGGGAACTGGATGAACCGATGTGCAAGTGAAGGCCGGGCCGCCAGGTGGCCGGATGTTTGGCAAGATGTTTGGTCCTTGCACGCGAGGGGTTCAGACGCCTTGACGGTCATTCGAATGACGACAGTTGGATCTCGTTGATGGAATGCTTCAGATGGACAATACGCCTCAATACGGGGTCAGCAGTGTCCCTTGCAATTTCCCTGTCCTCGCCAACTGGTGCGGACACGGACACCTGTTCAGAGAGGCAGTTTTATTTTCGTACCCGCACTGTCTACGGTAGAGAGTATTAGACATCCACCCAAGGGAAAGCGTAGATTTTAATAAGAGATCGAATGTAGACGGTGACAGATACGGATAAATGGACGCAATGTATTGGTGTCAGACGGCGGGAATTGTTACAGTAAGCGCTCGGTTAAGCGCGTTAAGCTTCAAGGGCAGATTGTGCTTAGTAATAGACAAGCTGCATTGGTTCCGAGTCGAGCCCAGCACCTTCAAGTTCCCCAGTACACGGTACGTTGACCTGGTTGTCCTGAAGCGATGAATGAATCCAGGTGCCGCGTCTTGCCTAAAAGCGTCGGGCCGAATGTCATTACAGTAAGTTACAGTATTGTGTGCGCGGTGCGTCTCCATGGCGGCTCCTGGGAATGCTCCGGCGCCTATCCGTCATACACGATGCAACCTAGCAATGCTGTGCGCATCAGTACCCTTCACCCACTTGCAACCTTCGAGTTCTTGTCATCTCCCTAAGCGTTCAATCGATCTACTTCAACTTCCTCTATGTCCCAAATTCCGTCTTCTTCCACCTCTTCCACAAACTTTGAGGCAATCTTTACAGCTGCTTTGGAGGCATACAAAAAGCAGACAAAGAACGACATTACGGCTCATCCCCTAGCTGCCCAGTTGAAGTCCCGCGACTCTCCCGGTGCCGTTCTCGACATTCTCCAAGCCCAAGTTCAGGCGTTCGATAAATCTCAAAGTGGAAACAAAAGGTTGACGAACTGGTTGGATCCAACTGTCAATGTCCTGTTTGCGTTCTCCACGACCCTAGGAAATACAGTTGGGCTGGTAATTACTGGAGGTTGAGCTTCGTAGTGTCTGCCCTCTGATGTGTTGAATTGATAGGTATGCCCACCTTTGAATGCGATGTATTTGTCACGAAGTCCACATGCGAGTTCAAGAAAGATGCTCACTTGGAGGATGCCAATGCCTCCGAAAATCTCTTAGGCCGTTAAGGATGTCCGCGCTAGCCAAGACGCTCTTATAGACCTGTTTGGCCACATGGACAACTTTTTCAAGCGCCTTGAAAAGCATATAGAGGTCCGACCGACCGCAGCTATGACGGACGTCATCGTCAAGATCATGGTCGAGCTCGATCCTTGGGATCGTGACGAAGGAGATCGGTCAGGGAAGTATGAGTATGTCCTTTCGTGTTGAGATATCTCCCAAAGTCGACCTTTTGCAGAGAAGTACCTGAAGAAGCTGGTTGGAAGGAAGGACGTGGAGGACGCGCTTCAGCGTCTAGACAAATTGACGCAAGTAGAGGCCCAGGTGGCCGCAGCAGAGACTTTGGCAATCGATCGCGGGATTGGTGCCAAGGTCGAGGACGTAGACGGGAGAGTCCAGGTTGTCGACGAGAGGGTACAGAGTGTTGATACGAAAGTAGAGGGTATCGACGACAAGGTGCAGGGCGTCGACAGCAGAGTACAGGGTATCGACAGCAACGTGCACGGCGTTGACTACAAAATCGGTTTTGTCATTCAAGGTGAGCCATACCTTTATAAGCCAGTCTCCGAATCTGACCAAAGTCCTTTACTTGATTGGGTGTAAAGGAGACCGGGTTGACGATTCAACAAGTGATCGACCAAGTCAGCGACCTAAATCCTTCGTGATCTTCTAACCTCATCACCGACGATTACGAAGGCTTGATGTCTCTTACAGGGAATGAGTTACGCAGGGACCTTCGAATGTGGATGGCTTTTTTTTTTTTTTTGGCTGGTCAATTGCGCATGTTTCCACTACCTCTGTACTGCGCCCGAACTTCTTTGTCTTGTACCCCGCGGACAAACCAAGGTGAAGAGGTCAAATTATGATGCGCAGTGTATGCTGTATTGTAGATGTTGACTTGTACGTCTACCCTATTTTATTTCCCACACGGGATGTGTCTTTGCAGCCCGGCCATACCACCCTTAGTGCTTCTAGCTGGGCACGGAAGGAGGGACGTTGCTTGAAGAAAAGGGCGTGGGAAGGCGGTACGTCCAGCTCACTCCATTTACAACCCCTTCTCAGGTTCTCGGGAGCCATGCCGTATCTCGCGCTAACTACATATGGAGACCAGATGGCCGTCCCTCTTGACGGAACGCACGTTTGACATGGTTCATCCCACACCCCGTCTCTGCGGGCTACCCCGATCATGTCCTCAAAAGGCGGCGCATAACGTTGATGAAGTATACCTAGTGAATCTTCCTTTCCTTCCAAATGTGTGGGGTCGTATTACACACGTGTGTATGCGCGTCCGCGCGCTCCTTCCGTTCTCGTCAGTCATTTCGCTAAATGATTGTGGTGTATTATAGAGCCACAGCCAGACTCCGAGTCCGCCTACCTCAGAAGCGCTTGCATATCCCTCTAACCTTTCGCCACCGCCACCGTCACAAAGCCGCTATCTACGTTGTCGAAACCCAACACGTTGGCGTATTCAAGCCCGGCGTCCAAATGCATGTTCAGTGGGAGCGCTCGATGCCCCAAGCTCCAGCCTCGGTACCATCACTCTAAAGATGTGATCATTCAGATCATTTACGTGCCGTCTATCACTTTCTAGCATGAACCCGACGCTCGTTCTGCAACAACAGGGACGTCGTCCATCGACAGCGGCATTTCCCGGCTGACCCATCTTCTTTCCGGCGAACTTCAACTGCTGCGGGAGGCAAGTGCGAGGATCTCACCCCAATGTACTCTCCGACCAACGTCCATTCATTCTTTTTTCTCGGGCGTCTTTCACTTCCTGCGTCACTGGAGCCTGTACCCAATCTCAAGTGCTGCCATTCGGCTATGCTCCGCTCTACCCTGCCCTGTACTTAATTGTTATACCCTCCCTTCTCGCCGAGCCCTCGGCCTACAGCACGGCAAGACCTGCAAGTCCTACGAATCCGTCCTCGGCAAAAACCTCCGCATGCACCGGGACGTAGCGCCCATCTCGTACGACCCCGAGGACTCACATCGACTGTAACCATCTCCATTGACGCGCCACCAATGTCACACTCAAATCCGGGCGCATCGACGCATTGGCTTGTGCATACTATGGGTGTCAACCAGTTACCGTCCCATATTTTTGGCGCCTGGGATCGCTGACCTCATAGAGCACCGTGTCAATCAGGGCGTCTCTCCTGCTGACTCTGGGGCTTGAGTGAAATATGAGGGGCGATCGTGGTGCCAGCGAGCGGGGGGTCAGGCTCTACCATTTCAATGGGCGGTTGTGAGGAGGTCATCAATGTGCTGCCCAGTGACGAGAACGGAGAGAGCAGAGAACGTTAGGGTATGGTTGCGCGGGGGGCTCACCAAGATTGCACGATACAGTGAACAGGCCAGAAAGCTGGAGAGCACCAAGGAGGGGTGAGGGGTGCATGGCGCGTCCCAACTGTACCGCATGACCCACGCGTCCGTATTATGGTACAGTGCTGTGATACCGCTTTTCGGAGACTTTTGTTTAGCTTTACTATCATATACTAGGAAGGTGAGTGTCGGCCCGCCGCTCCGGTATATTTTCCCGCCGACCACGTGAATTGACCCTAGATGAGTTCGCTCGGCCTTCGGAGCGACACCTGTAACGAGCGGCACCATTTACGAGACCGTACTACTCTGGCCTACATGACTGACTTAACTTTACCTTAATTTCCCTGCGCGACTTTGGCCTAGGTAGGCCTAGAATCAATCGTAGAACCGCCGCGGATACATGTCTCAGTAACGTATTTAAAATATGCTTATCGGTTTTCTCCCACCCTCATTCTTATGAGCACTCAGCATTCTCCTCAAGTCGCTGGTTTAAATTCGATGCCAGGGGCCCGAAGTGACCACACGACTCACCTCCTTATTGCGGCCCTCCTCGTCGGCTTCCTCCTCTGGCTCGTAGTTAGACTCGCTCCGAGAGCCTTCCGCAATCTCCCACCGGGTCCCAAAGGGCTTC
Source organism: Lactarius indigo (assembly GCA_025766275.1). Classification (NCBI taxonomy): domain Eukaryota; kingdom Fungi; phylum Basidiomycota; class Agaricomycetes; order Russulales; family Russulaceae; genus Lactarius; species Lactarius indigo. The sequence goes on along the minus strand of JAFKAC010000005.1, from coordinate 2,355,559 downwards.
CTATCATTGGCGATGTTCTTCACATCACAGATCAGGATTGGTTGGCATCCCCCCAACGCAGAGATGAATACGGTGACATTCTTCACTCCCAATGCCTCCAGAAACTCGCTCACGTTCCTTTCAGGTGAGATGATGTATGTAAGCGCCCTCGGGCAGGGGGTCCTCGTCATCAACAGCCAACGTGTCGCCATTGATTTGCTCGAAAAGCGATCTAATATATATTCCGATCGACGACGCTACATATCCGCAGGAGATTTCTTAACGAGGAATCTACCGCTCTCGATGGCGCCGTATGGCGACCTGTACGTCGTTGACATCCTGTATTTCACATGATCTGATCTCTTGTAGTTGGCGCCGCTTCCATCGTCTTGCCGTGGAGGGATTCTCCAAATTGGCCGTTCCACACTTCCACCCTATCCAGGGCCGCGAGGCCCTCATGTTGGCGCTTGCGCTGATGAAGAATCCTTCTACTCTGGAGACGCATTTCCAACGACACGCCTGGTCCATCATGCTGTCCGTCAACTACCATTTCCCGCCGGTAGACTCCGAAGACGACCCGATTGTCACTGGTGTCGCAAAACATGTGGAGCGCTTGCTGCACGAGATACAGCCTGGGACGCGTCTAGTTGAGATTTTCACTTGGATGAAATATATTCCGAGCAGGTATGTACGTTGTCGCCTTGATCGTGGGTCTTCTCAAGTGCTGCTTAGGTTCGCCAAGTGGAAACGGGACGCAGAGGACCGGTTCGTCCAGGATTCACTCATGTTCGAAAGTCTTCTCGGCAGAGTTGCAGACGACTTGGTAAGTCATCGCAGGGGTGTTATATCGATGAGATGGGTCATAGTTCGGACATCAGGCAAATGGAATCGATCGACCTAGTTTCGGCGCTACCGTCATTACGAATCAGAGCAAACATGACCTTTCAAAACGTGAGCAGGCTTGGCTCGTTGGTACCATGCTGTATGTCCCAAACAATGTGCTACCCAGTTCCGCGAGAATCTGATGGTATCACCTACTGTAGCGCGGCAGGTGGAGAGACGACGTCCACCATGCTCCTGTGGTGGCTCCTCGCCATGCTCGCATACCCCGAGGTTCAACGCCGGGCGCACGCCGAACTTGACGAAGTGGTTGGCACCGCTCGTCCACCGACCTTTGCTGACCTTCCCTCTCTCCCATATATCCGCGCGATGGTCAATGAGACACTACGTTGGTCGCTCACGGTTCCCTTTGGTGTCCCGCACACCTCGAGCGCGGACGACTGGTACGAGGGCATGTTTATACCCAAGGGCACGGTCTGTCTCCAGAACATGCGCCTGATCAATTCAGAGCCGGAGGTGTTTGGTAGCGACGCAGAACTGTTCGACCCAGCAAGGTATCTGGGTGAGAATTGTCGGGTAAAGGTGTTGGACGGTAGAGAGGAGGGACACATGTCGTTTGGATTCGGGCGGCGGATATGTCCTGGGAGATATGTTGCGGAGAGCACATTGGCGATCGATATGGCGACGTTGCTTTGGGCGATGCGATTCGAGCGTCCTGGAGGCGTACAAGCCGAGTTGGACGTGCGCACGATCGTCAACAACAGTCTTACTGCGTATGTGGATTTTTCCCGTTCTTTATTGTGTTTGTGCTAACAAGCCAGGATAGACGCCCTTTGCCTTTCGAGTACAAGTCGGTCCCTCGGTTTGCAGAAGCCGAAGGTATGCTGAGGGAAGCGCTGAATTTGTACGATTAAAGGTATCTCTTGTGCTAGTGATTTGACACAGTTACTGAGTTCTAAGGTGCGCAAGCGATCTGTGGAGTTGATCACTAGCTGATCCTAGTTTGGATTTACTCCAAAACAGCCGCGTGCTTACTGAAGTGGATATACTTGTGGATATACTCAGGAACTGAACTAGTGATGACTCGAACTCAGAAGTTCCAACTAAGTCCAGAGATGCTGCATCAGGTCGCATCAAGTTTGACACACCGAGCTATGTGACACGGTGTGCGTCAGAATAGTCCGGGAGCTGGATGAACCGAAGTGCCTGTGAAGGCCGGGCCGCCGGGTGGCTGGATGTTTGGCAAGATGTTTGGTCCTTCCACGCGAGGGGTTCAGACGCCTTGACAGTCATTCGGATGGCGCATACAATGACGACAGTTGAAAGTCTCGCCGATGGAGTGCTTCAGATGGACAATACGCTTAGTTTCCCTTGCAGTTTCCCTGTCCTCGCCAACTAGTGCGGACACGGACACCAGTTCAGAGAGGCAGTTCTACTTTCGTACCCGCACTGTCTACGGTAGAGAGTATTAGACGTCGGCCCAAGGGAAAGCGTAGATGGTAATAAGAGAATGAATGTAGACGGTTGCGCGGTATGCTACTACTTTCCCTATCTTTGGTCGGATTGGTCCCCTCGCCTGCCTTTGGAAGGTGGCGCACTACGTATCAATCTCGCATCGTTGCACGTGACTCAGCTTACGTTTACTTCTCATATTACATCTCGCTCTTGATTCATGCCCTGATTCATGCTGGTTATCATCCAATTCTATTACCTACTGAAAATCACGAGTCCTATAACTACGTAAAATGCGTCACCGATTAGATGTTGCAAGGATGACCAGAAATACAATAACAGATGAAAATCATCCCAAGATACCAGTATTGATCTCGCTCTGTAGGGAGTCGAGCACCGGTCTTGTATTATTGTACTCGGAATAAACACGGTTCCAAAAAAAAAGGTAGACGGTGACAGATACAGATAAATGGACACAATGTGCTGGCGTCAGACGGCGGGAATCAAGGCGGGAATCGTTAGGCGCTTGACTAAGCGCGTCACGGTTAAGGGCAAAGTTTGCTAGTAATCGAGAAGCTGCATTGTTTCGAGCCCAGAACCTCAGGCTTGCCCAGTACACGGTAAGTTGAACTGGTTGTCCTGAAGCGATGAATGAACCTAGGTGCCACGTCTTGCCTAAAAGCGTCGGGCCGAATGTCAGTACAGTAAATTACAGTATTGTGTGCGAGGTGCGTCTACTCAAGCGTCTACTGGTGGCTCCTGGGAATGTTACGGCGCCTATCTGTCATACACGAGGTATCCTAGCAATGCTGTGCGCATCAATACCCTTCGCCCACTTGCGACCTTCGAGTACTCGTCATCTCCCTAAGCGTTCAATCAATCTACTTCAACTTCCTCTATGTCCCAAATTCCGTCTTCTTCCACCTCTTCCACAAACTTTGAGGCAATCTTTACAGCTGCTTTGGAGGCATACAAAAAGCAGACAAAGAACGATATTACGGCTCATCCCCTAGCTGCCCAGCTGAAGTCCTGCGACTCTCCCGGTGCCGTTCTTGACCTGCTCCAAGCCCAAGTTCAGGCGTTCGATAAATCTCAAAGTGGAAACAAAAGGTTGACGAACTGGTTGGATCCAACTGTCAATGTCTTGTTCGCGTTCTCCACGACCCTAGGAAACGCAGTTGGGCTGGTAATTACTAGAGGTTAAGCTTCGTAGTGTCTACCCTCTTATGTGTTGAATTGATAGGTATACCCACCTTCAAATGCGATTTTCGCGGGCATCGGCGTCCTCCTCCAAGTGAGTATCTGTCTTAAACCCGCATGTGGGCTTCGTGACAAATCCACCGCCTAGGCCGTTAAGGATGTTCGCGCCAGCCAAGACGCTCTTATAGACCTGTTTGGTCGCATGGACAACTTTTTCAAGCGCCTTGAAAAACATATAGAGGTCCGACCGACTGCAGCTATGACGGATATCATCGTGAAGATCATGGTCGAGGTTCTCTCGATCCTTGGGATCGTGACGAAGGAGATCGGTCAGGGAACTATGAGTATGTCCCTTCCATGTTGAGATATCTCCAAAAAGTCGACCTTTTTGCAGAGAAGTACCTGAAGAAGCTGGTTGGAAGGAAGGACGTGGAGGACGCGCTTCAGCGTCTAGACAAATTGACGCAAGCAGAGGCGTTCATGGCAGCAGCAGAAACCCTAGCAATCGCTCGCGGGATTGATGCCAAGGTCGAAGACGTAGACGGAAAGGTCCAAGGTGTCGACGAGAGGGTACAGAGTGTTGATACGAAAGTAGAGGGCATCAACGACAAGGTGCAAGACGTCGACAGCAAAGTTCAGGACGTCGACAGCAGGGTACAAGGTGTTGACACCAAGGTGCAGAGCGTTGACGGCAAGGTCCAGGGCATCGACACCAAGGTAGAAGGCGTCGACAACAAGGTCCAGGGCGTCGACAGCAGGGTACGGACCGTCGACAGCAATGTACAGGGCGTTGACCACAAAATTGGTTCCGTCATTCAAGGTAAGTCATACCTCCATTAGCTGGTCCCCGAATCTATCCTTAGCCTTTTACTTGGATAGGTGTAAAAGAGACCGGGATAGCGATTCAACAAGTGGTCGATCAAGTCAGCGACCTAAACAGTTCGTGATTTCTAACCTCATCACAGACGATTACCAAAGCTTAGCCTCTCTTACAGAGAATGAGATACGCAAGGACCTTCGAAAATGGATCGCTCCCCCCGATCCATCTGTCAATTACAACTCTGCATCTGGCGCTCATCACGAGGGTACCGCATCGTGGTGCATCAAAGGGAGCACTCTCGCAAATTGGAAATCCTCAGGTTCCTTGTTGTGGATTCACGGAAGACGTACGTATCCCATCACCGTCTGAGTGAGTCTTGATCGTTTTAACGGCCCCTGAATTGATAGCTGGCTCCGGGAAGAGTATTCTCAGGTGTGTCACCCCCCGCCAAGTTGCGTCCTAATCAAACTTATATGTTCGACAAGTTCCGTGATCATCCGGGACATCAAATCCATGTCCGATTCCGGGTCGGCTTTCTTGGCTTATTTTTACTTCGATTTCAAGAACAAAGAAAAACAGGACTCCCGCGCTTTATTATCCTCCCTCCTTTTCCAACTCTCCGATCAATCTGATATATTTTTGAGCGCTCTTTTCTCCCTGTACTCCGCACACAAAAAAGGATCGGAACAACCAACTGTCAACTCGCTCGCGGAGTGCCTGAAGGATACGCTCAGAAGCATGGGACCAGTACCGATTTATCTCGTCATGGATGCTCTCGACGAGTGTCCCAATGATTCTGGAATTCCGACGCCACGTGAAATGGTCATGGACTTGGTGAAGGAACTCGTCAACCTTCGCCGTCCAGATCTGCGCCTATGTACAACGAGTCGCCCAGAGTTCGACATTCGCAACGTATTTGATACTTTGGCAACTCAGCAACTGTCCATCCACGACGAAAGTGGACAAAGACAGGACATCAACAATTATGTTACCTTTGTTGTTCACTCGGATCGAAGGATGAAGAATTGGCGAGACGATGACAGGGACGCAGTCATCGAGACGATGACAAAGAAAGCAGACGGAATGTAAGGGCGCCTTCGGTTCGACACGACCATACCGTTATCTTATGTTTTTACACAGGTTCCGTTGGGTTTTCTGTCAATTGGAGGTCTTGCGACACTGTTTCCCTGCAAATCTGCGTCAGATCCTCGCGGAACTGCCCAGATCACTGGATGAGACATACATGCGTATTATCAAGGAGATCAATCACGTGAACCGGGCGCTCGCGTATCGACTTTTGCAATGTCTCACGGTGGCACATCGTCCACTCCGGGTCGAGGAGCTCGCAGAAGTGCTCGCGTTCGACTTGAGCACAGGAGGGATCCCAAAATTGGTCGCAGGTTGGCGGTGGGAAGACCAAGAAGAAGCGGTGCTGTCGGCGTGTTCCAGTTTGGTTTCCGTAATCGTCGACAAAGGCTTCCGGATTGTTCAGTTCTCGCATTTCTCCGTAAAAGAATTCCTGACGTCGGATCGGCTCGAGAGTTGCGCGGGAGAGATGTCCCGGTTCTATATTCCCATCGAACCTTCCCACGTGATCCTTGCCCAAGCTTGTCTCGGTGTCTTGCTCCGCCTGGGACCCATGTATGACCCCGCCGACGAAGAGAGCATCGAAGATGTGGAGAGGATTCCCTTCTGTCAATATGCCGCCGAATATTGGTATCGGCACGCGGAGATCGGAAATGTAGAATCACACATAAAGGACGCAATGGATGATTTCTTCGACGCGGACAAGCCACATTTTTCAACATGGGTTAGATTACGATCCCAGTATGACCGTCTCTTGTCGGACCTTATGACTGCGAAGCAAGGAGGCGGACTACCTTCAGCAGCTCCCTTATATTTCGCCGCAAGGAGGGGATTCCGCGGTGTAGTGGAACGCCTGATAATCAAGCACCCGCAGCAAGTAAAAGCTTGGGTCGGTTCATGTGGTACTCCATTGCATGCGTCGGTACTCGGGGGGCATATCGAGGTTGCTCAGTTGCTATTCGAGCGTGGGGCCGACATCAATTCACGTTCTGCACTCACATGGACTCGACTGCATCTAAATCCACCCTCCGGAAGCAAATGGACTCCGCTACATATTGCCTCGCAAGAGGGACATCGTGAAATCGGGAAGTGGCTGCTGGGCCGCGGTGCACACACGAACTCCCAGGATATAAGCGGCAAGACTCCACTGCATTTTGCAGCGTCCCGTGGTCACCTCGAGGTCTGTCAGATACTACTTCAGCGCAGTGCGAAGGTCGATTCCCGGGATCACTTTGGATGTACCCCATTACTCAGAGCACTGGAGGGTGAAAACCCTGACCTGGGCATTTTGCGGTTATTGCTGGACCACAATGCGCATGTGAATGTATCTAGCAAGGGGGGAGACACTCCACTACATCTAGCAGTGTCCCATAGAAACCTCGAAGCTTGCCGGATGTTACTCGAGCGCAATGCGGAGGTCAATTCCCGGAATCACGACGGATGCACCCCACTTCTCCTTGCACTGCGGAAGCGTTACACCGACTTTTCACAGGTTTTGCTGGACCACAATGCGGATGTGCACATGCCCGACAAGAGCGGAAACACTTCACTACATTTTGCGGCGTCCGGCGGTCACCTCGAGATTTGTCGAATATTACTCAAGCGCAATGCGGAGGTCAATTCACGGAACCATGATCGACTCAGCCCGCTTCTCAATGCATCACAGAGTGGACACCATGACATTTCACGGCTGTTGCTAGACCATAATGCGGATGTGCACATGCCTGACAAGAGCGGAAACACTCCACTACATTTTGCAGCGTCCAGGGGTCACCTCGAGGTTTGTCGGATACTACTCGAGCGCAATGCGGAGGTCAATTCCCGAAACAACGAGGGATCTACACCACTTCTCCTCGCATTGAAGTTGCGGCAGCGTTATTATGGTGTTCAGCGGTTATTGCTTGACCACAATGCGGATGTGCACATGCCCGACAAGAACGGAAGCACTCCACTACATTTTGCGGCGACCGGCGGCCACCTCGAAGTTTGTCGGATACTACTCGAGCGTCATGCAGAGGTCAATTCCCAGAACAACGAGGGATCTACCCCACTTCTCCTTGCATTGCTGCCTGGTCACTATGGCGTTTCGCAGTTTTTGCTGGACCACAACGCGGATGTGCACATACCCGACAAGAGCGGAAACACTCCACTACATTTTGCAGCGTCCGGTGGTCACCTGGAGGTTTGTCGGATACTTCTCGAGCGAAACGCAGAAGTCAGTTCCCGGAATCGCGATCGATCTACCCCATTTCTCAAAGCTTCGTGGGGTGGAAACCCTGACGTTTTGCGGTTATTGCTAGACCACAATGCGGACAATCGCGTGAACGACAAGAGTGGAAACACTCCATTGCATTTGGCGGCGTCCCGTGGTCACCTCGAGGTTTGTCGGATACTACTCGAGCGCAATGCGGAGGTCAATTCAAGGAACCATGATCGACTCAGCCCACTTCTCGGAGCATCACAGAGTGGACACCATGACATTTCACGGCTATTGCTAGACCATAATGCGGATGTACACATGCACGATAAGAGTGGAAACACTTCACTGCATTTGGCAGCGTCTGGCGGTCACCTCGGGGTTTGTCGAATACTACTCGAGCGCGGTGCGAAGGTCAATTCCCGGAATAACAAGGGATCTACCCCACTTCTCCTCGCATTCAAGTTGGGGCAGCCTTATCATGGTGTTCAGCGGTTATTGCTGGGCCACAATGCGGATGTACGTGTACACGACAGGAATGGAAATACTCCATTGCACTTGGCAGCGTCCCACGGTCGCCTCGAGGTTTGTCGGATACTACTCGAGCGCAATGCGAAGGTCAATGCCCGGAACAACAAGGGATCTACCCCATTGCATCGAGCGGCACGAGGACATAGGAGTAGAGGACTAGGTCTCCGAGCACCACGTCTTAGGGTTACAAACTCAGACGTTGTGCAGCTCCTGCTAGACTATGGTGCGGATGTGCGGATGCGCGACCTCGGCAGAAAGACTGCACTGGAGGTAGCCCGTAACAGTGGCTCGCGCGAACCACGGAAAATCGTACGACTGCTCTCCCGGCACTCTCCCAGCGCGCAGCGGGGTGAACGAAGAAGACATGTCTAGTATCTATGATGACTTTGTCGATGTGTGTAAGTGGGGATTTACTTGTTTGTTTACTGTACGTTGTTGACTCCGAGTATTACCCCAGTTAGTCACCAGGGCCAAGAGTCAGTTGTTATTTATGAAATCGTGTGTAGAATACGTGCAGGCTACGGGTGTAGCCCCCCCCCCCCCTAATTCCTGTCGTATGGCGTGTGACTGTTCCCGTGTCATCACTTTTGTACAGTACATGATCGTGCTTTATTATCAGTGTCGACGGCACCATCGCAAGATACAGCGATCAGAGTGTAGCTATGATTCATGGAAAAGGTTTTCAGGCATTTCGATCGACGTCTATCGTCATTTAATGAGGACGGGACATCCCTGAGAGCAGTAGTACGGGAATCGAGAGGTAGCCTTGAAGGAGCTCGCCGAGGCGCGGCAGAAAATAAAGGTTGGCGTGTCGAGGGCGTGTTTATCGTACAGCACCACCGCGATTTCATTTTTTTAGATCCATATTTATTCCAGGGTGCATGACCGACACGTACCGGTCATAGCTAAGGTCCGGCTACATTGAATGACTACATGTTCCTAATGAGGCAAGTAATGAGTGCCCTTTACGTCTCCGACTTTCAAAGATTGGGGTGTTAATATATATTGGGAATACAAGAGAGACTTGTCGAGCTCAGGGGCGGGACTCACCGTGATGGCGTCGCACAGGGTGCTCTGTGGATAATTTCGCCACGCGAATCACTGGAGCCTCCGAAACGACATCACGGTGCTGCCTAGACAGACACATCTTAATATTTTCGAATAGACTCTGCCACCCTTACGACCCAGTTTCGCTCAGGCTGATCGTGCATACCAGTTTCGTCCTTTACTGAATTGGTGCGAGATTGCCCCAACAACTCAAATTAGCCGCTCTGAGCCGCATAAATTGAGTGGAAATGTGTCATACCATTCATTGGAATCTAGACTTTTGCCGTGAACTGGTTGAGAGTGATAGAAGTTACGCATACCACTATAGTATGCTGCCTGCGCCCCACTGTCAGTGATCTGTCAACCTACGAAAACCTTAACTTTGAGTAATGTACTACTTCACATTCACTATAAGTTGGAACGCAGGCTGGCCACTACTATTCGACTAGCCAATGAATATTCCCGTAGTACATACACAATTGCATGCGTCCGGAGCTGTCTCTGCAAGTAGCTACTGTGTTCGGTTTGCGTGTAGGCTCTTGTCTCCAGGGTCGTCAAGCATTTCCTCCAAATTATCAAAGTCAGGCGTCCTACGACTCATGGAGCCTAGGGTCAGCCAATGTCGGCGATGAGTAACACAAACTTGGCACGACGACCCACAGGGCCCTACCCAGTGTTGGCAGGAAATCAATCGGTGTTGCAGCCCGGGTTCAGACCGATTAGGTGTCGTGAGTATGTCGTGTCGTTAGGCCGGAAAGTCCTCGCCGCACAACCAGATATTGAGGAAGTCGAGGAGGGCTGGTCACAAGCCAGTAGCCGTTCAGCAGTAAAACAATACCATCCACAGTCAGTACGTTAGCAGCCGGCTGCTTGTTCGAGTGAGAACAGCGCAGGAGGGAGAGGGGAGGAGAGAACTTGGGAGTGACCGACGCATGAACGTCGAGCAGCTCGTGCCCTCCCTGGTAATGGCCTCCCCGTTGTGGATGACCGCGAAGTTGAGTACCCGCGCCGCGATGTCGCTACTAGGGAAATTAGATCGGGTCAGGCCACGGAAGCAAATGCACTAGTAGAAATCATCATACTAGCTCTGGAGGTTCTGGAGGATGTATGCGCTGGCATCTCGGGTGCCGAAAGGATTTCGAGAGTTGCTTTGTGCAGTACGACGGAAAGACGTGCTGGTCACGGCCCGGGCTCGGCAGCTCCGTCACGGGATCTCCCCAGACACGCGCCTTTTCCCGCGCCGCGGCGTACGCGGGATCTCGTGGCGGCGTACATGGAGACCCAAAGTCCGTCGTCAGACGGTTCGCGCTGCGGTGAGCGCGTGTCCGAGCGTGCGGGGAGTGGTATCGTTCGTGTCGGTATTCCAGTGGAGCTAGAGAGATGCACCAAGAAGATCATTTGGTCGGCCTAGTCAACTAGTCACCATACTTTTTTTTTTCCGACGCCTGGGATCGCCCACCGCATAGGCTGCGTTGATGTAAACCAAGGCGTCCTCCTGCTGGGACTTGAGTGGCAATGCGAGGTCGGTACCTGCAGGCAGACCCAGGACTTCCCAGTGGCGAAGGCGGAGAGAGTAGAGAACAGGTTGTAGCGCATGGTTACAGATGTCCCACCAAAATTCAACTCGTACGATACCGTGAGAGGGCTATAAGAAATCCGGAGAGCACCAAAGAAGGGGAGGCTGAGAACCCTACACAAACTTAAAGCTTATCGTAAAGGGCGGTGTTAGATAGGAGCACTGGCATGACCGCGGGATCCTCTAGGACGTCGGAAGCCGGTCAATACCAAGATACTGTAAGGCGCCACCCGCGGACCGCGGTCGCCGGTAGTGCTGCATTTTGCATCCCTAAAAATTCAAAGCGTTGGTAACCTACCTGACTGAAACTTGCGGCCATGCGGGTAGTACTTACACCACAAGTCCGAGTCATAATGTCTTGACGAGGCATCATCATCCTCTGGTCCAACCCAATTTCCCCTTTGGACTCGAACGGACATCTTCATAGTGGTGCTGATGTCTTGGCTGATGTCATCAGGTGAGGTGAGAACACTATTAGATTGGTCGTCGTCTTCTAAATAGTAGGGTCTACCCTATTTTATTCCGGCCAGGTCTACTCTCTGGCCCAGTCCACCCGAGGGTCATGAAAAAACCAATTGAGGCTCCTGCCGAGCTCAGCAGACTTTAAGAACCCCGTCGCATCCATCCAAATATTTCCAGCGAGTCCTTGCCTCTCCTTCATCCGCATGATTCGCCTCACACATCTTCTACCTCCAGGTTGCCAACTGGCTGTTTTGCTGCTCATTATACCTGTACGCATATACTAGCACTCAGTCTGCGCATACATATCAATCAATTTGCTCACAGTTCATATCCGCGAAACCCACCTTACTTGGCCCGGGATGCTTCACGTGAGTTCGCCGCACTGTGTTTCTGTGATGGAACCCACTATCCGACACTTAATCGCACTAGTGATTACCCATCAGACCGCATGCTCAAATCGGCGACGTTCAAGGATTCAGCCCATATGACGGTTGAGAGCTGTGTAGGGTTTTGCAATCGTCGAAAATATCTTTACGCCGGTGTCGAAAATGGCGACGACTGTTGTAAGTGCCCTTCACGACATTGCTTCTTTCAGTTTTCGTGTCCTTCCGCTTTAATCACACGTTTTGGACGCCAGATTGCGGAAATTACTTGGCTGAAAGTGCAGCAATCGGATCGTCCAAAGCGTGCAGTTTTAAATGCCCTGGCAATTCTCGTGAGATCTGCGGCGGCAATAATCACCTTAACCTTTATTGGAGTGGTGCGGGTCCTGCACCTATCATCTTTCCAGACGTCGGCGACTGGCATTTCCTCGGGTGCTACACGTAAGCATATACGCTTTGCCTTTTTGTTCGGAAGCGGACTAGTGACGGACTTATCCATTTCGTAAATAGCGACTCGAAAAAGAAGAGGACTCTAGACAAGCTAACAACTGTCACCGGCGGTCAACACTACATGAGCGTTGCAAGTTGCACCAATGCGTGCAAGCGTTCGGGCTATGTTCTGGCAGGTATGGAGTTTGGACGAGATTGCTGTACGTATTTCAATTCCGTCTCTTCGATGAGCTTTCCTCTCCTGACTAAACTTCACTTCAAGACTGTGGTAATACTATTGACAACGTGGGCACGATAGAGTCAGAGAACTGCATGTTGGCTTGCTTAGGCAACAGCACTGAAGTCTGTGGTGGACCTTACACTCTGACCGGCTACTACGTCGACTAGCGATTGAAGCCGCGCATTGTATGCGCAAGTGGAGGGAAACAGAAAGGGTGTTAGTAGTGCAAGTACCTGTGATAGGGATGAGCATCGACAATATCACAATCGTATACAAATCGTATAGTAACACAACTACTGTAAATCGGCCAAAAGTGTCACATACAATATATCCATTTCGGTTTGGAGAACTGAACCCTGTGACTCAGGATCAGCGCAACTTACCCCTATCGGGTATCGGACCCTGTTCCTGCGCTGTTGCTGTCGTGCCCTTGGTCGTGCCAATCCGTCCACGGACTTCCCTTCCCGACGAACTATTCCAAGTGCGACTCTTGCACTATTTTCTAGACATTGTTCCACCAGCCTGTAATACGGTACAGACTGTACAGTACTGAGACCTAAACTCAAGCACTCACTCTAACCTTGGCGGCTCCTCTGATATTTTTTTCCAATACATCGCTCGTCCAAAAAAAAAAAAGACCTCTTGCCCGCGATGGTATACTTTATTTATCCTCGGTGCTTAGTATCTAGATGATCTCCGCCCTTCACGCTACTTTCGTCCGTGAATGTGTGGTGCGATACTAAAGCCACTCTTCTGAGAGCTCGACGTTTCGTGACTTTCGTCGCTCTTCTCTTGTCGATGGTGCTCTCTTCCACCGTCTTAGGCGCTCCCCTTGCTCTCGAGGAGGACAGTAAAGTCTTGCCTGATGTGAACAAGCCTAGGTCAACTTGTTCCTCTGAGAATGGATATGGGGTTCGGCTCGAACCAGAAGATGATCCTCAGAGACTGTCCCTTCTTCGCCGCTGGCTCGCAGTAACAACCATTTCATTTGGGGCGCTCTATTCGGGGTGCACCTCCTCATCTGTAAGCTTTCTTTTTAATTAGCTTTCAAATGTCAAATTTGGTCACACCTTTGTCCGCACTGGCAGCCAGCATTTACTATAAATGCTGTGTCACAGGATTTTCGTGTGGGAAAAAGAGGTAGCGACTCTAGCCAGACTGCTGTACTTTAACAAAAGTGCAGAGACCGTCTTGTTGCTGATTACATGTTTGTTGTGGGTGAGAAACTGAGAGCGGAGAACTAGCATTGTCAAGGTGCAGACAAAGCGCACGTATCTGTGTTAGTTTACCAAGTGTAGGAGCTTGTAGGAATGCCGCAATGACATTCTACGAAACTACGGCACTACTCGTCTCAGAGAGCAAATGAACAGAATTGACCTCGCGTCCAAGGTGCGGCCTACCGTTCCGATCTGGTTTTCCCGCTTTGACTATCGTAGATGAACCCCACTGGCAGATGGTGCGTGTAAAGAGGTCAGCACCCAGCGATATAAGTATAGATACGACAAACTCCTCACTTCTTCTTTGGTATCCTTGTCGCACTTGGGTTCTAGCACTGACGACGACGATAGTCTTCTGCCTGAACCGTCCATAGCAGAACCACGGCGGCCTTCCAAATTCCCGACATCGCAATTCCATCAACGTCGAGCAGTAGTGTCAACGAGAAGGACAAACGTTTGACGAGAATAAGAGAATAAGGCCATCAAATGCATGTTGGCGGCGCAGTGACGATATGTCAAGCTGATGGGTTATCTTAGCTTTTCCCGTCATTTGCATGTCTTACCTTCCTATTTCTAGGGTGTTCTGACTCAGCGACAGACATTCAGCTGGACCCCACAAACGCCCATTTATCTGGGCGTCGAATGTTCCCAGAGAGGTAAACGTAGTAGCGCCGAAAGGCTCGGATAGAACATGGGACAGAAAGAAGAAGAAGACATACCCGAACGACAAGTCCACGCATCCAAGGCCTGGACGTCAGAGGTTGTTGTGATAAGGACGACAAGAACGAGGTAAGAGGGAGGAGATAAACGCACCAAGACAAGCGGTAGACGTCAAAGTCGTCAGTCATCGATATGCAAGAACGAGACGGAAGAAAGAGCACGAACCTGAACAGCAGATCCAACCGCCGAGAGCACGCCTTTGCACCAATGACCAGCGAGCGCGGTGTCGGGAGTCGAGAAAAACGAGCACAAAATCACAGACAGAGAAAAGAAACGGGGGAGGGCATATGGTGGATGGGAAAGAGAGCCGCAGAGACAGACGATTGGGAGACGGCTCGCCAAAGGCCAGGGCTGCAAAGAAAATTGAATCTTAGTCATGAACGGTGAAAAGAGACGAGAGGGATGAGAGAGGACGAACCTGTACAGCCGCTTGACGATCAAAGCACCTGTCTGCGCCAATAACCCAACCAAAACAAATACTTGAGTGGTGTAAAGGTAGGGCGATAGGGGTGATCCGGCTAAGTGGGCCGGTCAGGTGACAGAATCCGAAGGGCCGGTTCAATCGGCAACGAGAAAAGCGCGAAGTCGAAAGATGATAGAGGATGAGCAAAGATGAGCAAAGGCGAAGATACTTCGCTTTGGAGAGGAGGTTTTGAAGGCACACGAAAGGATTGATGGAAAGGAACTGGATGATATTTCGAGTACCACGAGCGCGCTTAAATACAATATAGCTACATTTTTTATGGAAACAAAAGTAAAGTATAGTAAAGAAAATACAAATACGCACGGGCCTTTTGCAGGCATGAAACAGGAGGCGGATGAAAGAGAAGGCGAGAATGATGGAAAAGGGGGAACAGACGACCCCTATGAGACTGGAAACGGTTTAAGGCGAAATGAATAAGGAATAATGGATCTTGAACCGCCGCGCATTATTGCGGCGGTAATGTCTTGATGTAGGTTCGAGTCGGCCGGGTCGAGCGTGCCGAAATACAACATAGAGACCAAGAACCGAGAACGAGTCGCAGGAAATAATGAGCGTAGAAGAGGAGGGGGGAGCGACGAGCAGTTGTTGTAGTTGATAGAAAAAAAAAACGAGATGCGAAAACGTCTCGCAAGGGCCTGGACATGGGCGTTGTCAGTTACAAAGTAACGGGCGATGGGTGGGAACAAAAGGGAAAGAGACGAACCTAGTTGTCAGCGGGGAAGAAGAGGACGGCGTCGCGGAACTTGGCTTTGATGACGCAGTTCCAGAGCCATTCCATCGGAGTACCGTATGTGATGTCGGAAGAGTCGGTAGGCCCAGCACCGCCGGTGAGCTGAGCGACGAAGTCCTTGTCGGCGCCAACGATGGCAGCTCCAGAGTCACCGCCTCGAGAGAAAGGGCCCGAATCGTTGTCGTAAGGGAACACGGCCGCCTCGAGCGAGTCGAAGTTGCCAAAGAGGCCGTAGCGGCGTTGGCGGGACTCGAAACCGTTAAGACGACCGATGGTGGTGAGCGTTGTGAGGCCGCGCTTGATAACGAATCGGGTGGGGTTGCCCTTGCTGTCCTGGCTGTTGGGTTCTTTGATCTTGGCGGCGGCGAGAATGACCTTGAGCAAATAGATGCGATCGTCGGGGTAGTCAAACTCGGAGGGAACTTCGACACGAGGGTACATGAGACTCATGAATTTGCCTGCTTGGATCTCAACGCCTAGAATATGAACAGTTAGACTGGGCACTTTCAGTCGGATGGGTCAGCACGCACCCAGGTCGATAGCATTTCCCCGGAAGTTCGGCAAGAATTTCTCTTTATCCAACTTGATGACGCACACGTCCTTCGTGTAGCCGTGAGGGGCATTGAGGCCGGTGATGGGCGGAGACCAGACGACGTGGCCGATGACGCGCTTATCGACGTCCGACCAGTCCTTCTTCAAAGTCGCAAAGAACTTCTTCAGCTCGACTATCTTCTTCTTCGTGTCGTCCAGTTGCTGTTGGTACCTCGCGTGGACCTCCGCCGCCTGTTGGTCGCCGCCCTCTACCCTCGTCGCGTACCTATTGACGCTTTTCTCCAAGACAGAAACGCTGTTCTTTGACGTCCCGATTTCGGCCTGAATCGACGCAAGAAAGTCTTCGAACGCCTTATTGCCCATGAGGACAACATGCTTCTTCGGGGCGGCTGTAGAGGTGTAGTCAGAACTCTGCTCATCTTCTGGAAGCAGACAGAGGGAAGGAACTTACGAGTGTGATAGCTGTATTCCTCATTGCCTTGCGTGTCTGGGAACAGCACGTGGCGTGCAGTGACGCCGTAGAGATCGTCGCCGATCTTGAAATAGAACCCAAGCGTGCCCTGCATACCGAGAGTCCTCAACCCAGCGATAGGCAGGCTCAGAGTAGTCGTGACACGGTCCATGACGTTCCTGAGTGGATGAAAGTGGTTGACTGGGGCGTAGAGGATGGGACCAGAGAGACGCTGAGCCTCGGACTCGCGATAGGCGACGTCGATATCGTCGATATCGTACCGCTTAAGGAGGTCTAGAATGCCTTGAGCCGAGTCAAAAGCGGCGTCACCGTTTGTACTGTCCGGCAAGACTCCAACCCAGATGGTGACAGGACTGATAACGGTATTGTCGTGACCGCCCTTGGTCTGCTCCTCCCAGCGGAAGCGAACGAGGTCGATAGAGGTGAACTTGATCTTTTTGTCGTCGAAGAGCTCAACCATCTTTGAACGAATGTCAGTCCGCAGATTGCTACGCTTCGAGAAGATCACAAACCTTATCAAGAATCGTTGCCCAAAGCTTATCCTTGCCGAGTTTGGCATGGTCGTGGACGGTGAGGAGCTGCATCTTGCGAACGTCTTGCGATGGCCCGGACGGTGGCAAGAAGACATCCGTCGACGTTCTGTAGATGAGCTTCGGAGCCTGTTTTCTGTTGCCGCGGATGCCGTGGTAATAGAGATAGGCCTCTAGTTTCGGAACGCCGTGGTCAGACGAGTCGACCCAAGTCAAGCTAGTGGCATCGTCACTGTCCCACAGCTTGAAATTCTCGTACGACTCAGAGCCGCTGGAGCCGGACGAGAGACGCTTGGACTGTATGTCGCAGTCTCGGTCGAACGCATCGCTTTGGACGTGTTTATCCCAGTCGATTGCTAGAAGGGCGATGTGGGCGGGTCAGTATGGAAAAAGACCAATAAAACACAAAGGGACTCGCGTATGTTGGACATGGCGAAGAAGTTGAGCAGTCGACGAGGAAATGCGTTGAGCGAGTTGAGTTGACAAAGAACTGGCAGGGGAGAGTCGTATAGCGCTACAGAGTGAAGAGCGTCCTTTTTATACCCCAAATAGGAGGCGTCACAAGCGACTGGAGGATCCTCGATTCTCCAACTGGTGCAGCTGGGTTTTAAATGAGGGGGATAGCGACTATGATCACTGTCTGCCACTCAGCATTCGTTCTCTACATTGTTTGGTACGAAAACGACAAAAGGAGGCAAACTCGGGGCGGCACGGGCGGCAGGACGAAGGAGGAAAGGGACGGGGCGGCCTCGATGACCAACCCGACGGGTGAGCTCGATCGGGTTGTTTGCAACCGCTTGCCACCCTGCGCCACCCCGCGCCAAACAAACGGCCCATTCCTTGCGGCGGGAACCGCCGTGCTCGACTTGGTCAGCGATCGGCCCCTACGGACCGGTCACCGCGCGTGACTGGAGCGAGACTTTGTCGAGAGAAGTCTATGTGTGCTCTTGACACTGCTTTTGCACGCTCCGACCATGCTGATCGTCAAGCACTTCTACTTTCATACACGTCAGAGCTCAGGAGTGTTTTATCCAGAGACTCGGGACAGAGGAGACCAGTTAAATAGAGCGACCTCAATCGACGGGTCGCTCAGTCCAAGGGGGTTGCGGGATTTTAAGCGCCCATACCCGGGTTAGGGGGGTAGGGGGGGTATAGTGGTCCCTTATCAGATTTTTGTGTACCGGCGCCTATAGGGCGCTAACTCTGACTATCGTGTGGCCTGAATAACCCACAGGTGTTTTTTCGTACCCGTACCCATCACAACCCTTACTAGCAGCGAGGGGTAAAGATACCCGCCCAAATGAGTAAGGATAAGTCAAGGGTTACAAGGGTATCGAACCCTTGCAACCTGTCACCCGTGCACTCAAAAGTCAAAACAATGTCTTATGATTCATGCTTGATATAACTACAGTAATATACTACTTGTCACAGTAAGCTAAATCTGTGGTGTTGTGAGTGAGGCGTGGGGTCGGTGTTGTGGCGTTGTGGTGCGGCGTTGGTGTCGTGGTGTCGTGGCGCCACGACGGTGTTGTCGGGGTGCCGTGCTGCGCCACGTTGGTATCGTGAGGGCCTGGCACCACGTCGGTATCATGGAGGCGCTGTGCTGCGCCGGTGTCATGGAGTCGCAGTGCAGCGACGGTGTCGTCGGGGCCTGGCACCACGTCGGTGCTGTGGAAGAGTGGCGCGGTGCCTATGTCGTGGGGGCCTGGCACCACATCAGTATCGTGGAGGCACCGCACGGTGTCAGTGTCGTGGAGTCCCAGCACGGCGTCGGTGTCATGGAGTCCCAGCGCGGCGTCAATGTCGTCAGTGCCATGGGGGCGCGGCGCAGCGCCTGTGTCGTGGAAGCCTGGCACCACATCGGTATCGTGGAGGCACTGCGCTGCGTTGGTGCCGCGGAGTCGCAGCGCGGCGTCGGCGTCGTCGGGGCCTGGCACCACATCAGTGCCGTAGGGGCGCGGCGCAGCGTCGGTGTCGTGGTGTCGTGCTGCCCAGCGAGAACGCGTTTGAAACCTATGAAGGAAAAAAAATTAATTATGGTTGTTTACAAGAAAAAGGAAGAGGAAAAAACACTTAGCTTCTTGAGGATTCCCTGGACCTGCAATGGTGGTTATTGACAAGGCGGACAAGGCGTATGTAGGGGTGGCAGTGGATTACCAAGCCGATTGCTGTATTTAGTATATGCTACCATATCCGGACAAGCGCCCGCTTATGTAAATACCTACCCCCCTTTCCCTATCGGCCTTATGAGATTTTTGTACCCCCTATATCTAATTACATTTCCGTGACCCCCTTGGCTCAGTCTCTCTCTTCCCTTTATCTTATCTTATCCACCTCTTTGTTCTCACCCTCCTGTAACCTCGATCCCTTACTGTGCTCGAGGAATATACCGAAGTCCTAACTCCGTCCTCGACTTGTCTTGAGTGACATCGGCCCCACGCTGGTGTTCAATGCTGGTGTTACACCCTTGGTTCTTGCCTTGGTTACACCTTTGCCAGTGCTTCCCTTTCCATATTTTTCCTGCCATTGTGGGCTCTTAAACTAGATTGCAGGTAGTACGCTTGAATTGAATGGTATCCAACGAGCCCAGGAGTAGTAGTAAGAACATAATGGTTTCCGCTTAAACTATCGCGTCAATAGGCGCAGACATAACTTAGGCGGAGGAACAGTTGTACACGTGACACAAAATTACCGGACAAACAGTAAGTTAGCAGATTTATGATCATCCGTTTTTGGGTATACCAGATTCCGATTATCTCAATTTAGAAGGAGCACATTATATACGGACATTCCCCGAAAGTTCCCTCGATTATAAGCGCTACCCCCCCATTGGACTTGAACGGACAACTTCGTGGTGGTGCCGATGTCATCAGGTGAGGTGAGAACAATAATAGATTTCTAGGTCTACTTCTCTGGTCCAGTTCACCCGAGGATCATGAAAAAACCAACCAAGGCTCCCTTGAAGGCTCCTGCCGAACTCACTAGACTTTAAGAACCCCGACGCATCCCTCCAAATATTTCCAGCGCGTCCTTATCTCTCCTTCATGTGTATGATTCGCCTCACACATCTTCTACCTCCAGGTTTCCAACTGGCTGTTTTGCTGGTCATAGTACCTGTGCGCATATACTAGCACTCGATCTGCGCATACATATCAATCAATTTGCTCACAGTTCCTATCCGCGAAACCCACCTTACTTGGCCCAGGATGCTTCACGTGAGTTCGTCGCACTGTGTTCCCGTGATAGGGCCCACTGTCCGAGACTTAATCGGATTAGTGACGACCCATCAGACCGCATGCTCAAATCGGCGACGTTTAAGGATTCAGCCCATTTGACGGTCGAGAGCTGTGTAGAGTTTTGCAATCATCGAAAATATCTTTACGCCGGCGTCGAAAATGGTGAAGACTGTTGTAAGTGCTCTTCACAATATTGTCTCTTTCAGTTTCGTGGCCCTTCATTGTTTAAATCACATGTTTTGGACGCCAGATTGTGGAAACTACTTGGCTGAAAGTGCGAAGATCGGGCTACCCCCCGAATGCAGTGTCAAATGCCCTGGAAACTCTGATGAGATTTGTGGCGCCGGTCATCACCTCAACCTTCATTGGAGTGGTGCGGGTCCTGCACCTATCATCTTTCCAGACGTCGGCGACTGGCATTTCCTCGGGTGCTACACGTAAGCATACACGGTTTGCCTTTTTGTTCGGAAGAGGACCAGTGACGGATCTACACATTTCGCAAATAGCGACTCGAAAAATAAGAGGACTCTAAGCAAGCTAACATCTGTCACTGGCGGTCAACACTACATGAGCGTTGCAAGTTGCACCGATGCGTGCAAGCGTTCGGGTTATGTTCTGGCAGGTATGGAGTTTGGACGAGATTGTTGTATGTATTTCAATTCCGTCTCTTCGATAAGCTTTCCTCTCCTGACTAAACTTCACCCTTCAAGACTGTGGTAATACTATTGACAACGTGGGCACGATAGAGTCAGAGAACTGCATGTTGGCTTGCTTAGGCAACAGCACTGAAGTCTGTGGTGGGCCTTACACTCTGACCGGCTACTATGTCGACTAGGGATTGAAGCCGCGCATTGTATGCACAAGTGGAGGGAAACGGAAAGGATGTTAGTAACGCAAGTACCTGTGGTATGGATGAGCATCATCAATATCACAATCGTATACAGATCGTATAGTAACACAACTATCATCGATCAGCCAAAAGTGTCACATAAAATATATTGTTTCGGTTTGGAGAACTGAACCCTGGGACTGAGGATCAGCGCAACCCCCTATCCGGTATCGGACCCCGTTCTTGCGCTGTCGCGGTCATGCAAATCCGTCTACGGACTTCCCTTCCCGACGAATCATTCCGAGTGCGACTCTCGCACTACTCTCTGGACTTTGTTCCACCAACCTGTGATACGGTACAGTACTGAGACCTAAGCTCAAGCACTCACTCTAACCTCGGCGGCTCTTCTCTGATCTTGTTTTCCAATACATCTGCAGCGCGGGCTGCGCGGTAATTTTTTGCCTGAGCATGAGCGTCGTCTCCTTTCATCTTTTTTTCTTTTGGAATCCATTTATGTCCTGGCTTAGTTACAAGCCAGACCAGTCGCAGCATGGATATGAACACGATACACCATGAAGACGGGCTACTACTAAGATGCCCCCCGGTAGTAGTTGCAGAACTGCGACAGGGCAAAGTAGGGGGGACCTTAACGGGGCCGGCCTGGTGCCGTTGCAGCTGCCCTTTTCGAGCCCCCCCAAGGTTCGCATTAGCGCGTTAGATAGGATTGTTAGGTAACCTAGTTACCATCTCTTGCTAACCAATACATCGCTTGTTCAAAAAAAAAAGACCTCCTCCTAGCGATTGTATACTTCATTTATCCTAGGTGCTTAGTATATAGATGATCTCCGACCTTCACGCTGCTCTTGTCTATGTATGTGTGGTGCGATACTAAAGCCCGCTCTTCTGGGAGCTGGATGTTTCGTGACTTTCGTCGCTCTTCTCTTGTCGATGGTGCTCTCTTCCACCGTCTCAGGCGCTCCCCTTGCTCTCGAGGAGGACAGTAAAGTCTTGCCTGATGTGAACGAGCCTAGGTCAACTTGTTCCTCTGAGAATGGATATGAGGTTCGGCTCGAACCAGAAGATGATCCTCAGAGACTGTCCCTTCTTCGCCGCTGGCTCGCAGTGATGACCATTTCATTTGGAGCACTCTATTCGGGCTGCACCTCCTCATCTGTAAGATTTCTTTTTGATTAACTTTCAAATGTCAAATTTGCTTACCGCCTCTGTCCGCACTGGCAGCCAGCATTCACTATAAATGCTGTGTCGCAAGATTTTCGTGTGGGAAAAGAAGTGGCGACTCTAGCTATTAGTATGTTTCTCCTGGGTCTCGGTATCGGTCCTCTCCTCGCGGGACCGTTGTCCGAGGTATACGGGCGAAGGATCATCTATCGGGTGTCCTTCCTAATTTCTTTTGTTTCTACATTCCCCGTCGCCTTTGCGCCTCATATTGGTAAGCTTGAAACGTCCTCTTTTTTTGGTAACCGTATATTCATTACCCCCCCTCTATGGAGCTGTTTATCTCATATTTCGTTTCGTCATGGGATTTTGTGCCGCGGCTTTCTTCAGTGTTGCTGGTGGGAGCATCAGCGACATGTTCCCAAACGCACAAGTTGGAACGTACGTCTTCTCGTTCTCCACATCCGGTCAATTAACTTGACTTTGGTCTCTCCTACACCAGTCCGATGGCTGTCTATTCTGTATCTCCATTCATTGGCTCACAACTCTCACCCATCTACAGTGGGCGAGCCAACTTCACTTTTCCACGTCTTTCTATTATTTATGTCTGTCTTTAGGTTCATCAACCAGAATGCCAGCTGGAGATGGACGTATTATGTCCTTATCATCTGGTCATTCGTCGAAGTAGTGGCTATAATCTATGTCAGTCCCCCAAAACGCTGTGCAGCACGATTTTTACGGTGATTTAGTTCGTCCCCGAAACATACATCCCAGTTATCCTTAAGCAGAAGGCGCAACGGTACGTCAACAAAAAAAAAAAAAAACCCTTCTTGATGTCAAGGAATGAAACGAAACCAAGCAGTCTGCGAAAAACCTCCGGCGATGCACGGTATTATGCGCCAATCGAGAGAGAGAATTTCCGGTTGGGGCAGTCGATCGTTTCCAGTTGCTACAGGCCATTCCGTACGTACAGCGTTTGACTCCTCACATACGCGTGCTCAAGCTTGTTTTCAGAGCTTCTCTTTTTTGACCCCATGGCCCTCTTGATAGACCTTTGGTAAATTCGCTGATTGCGCAGCCCTGGAGTTAACGCCAGTGATTCTCTAGGACCTCATTCACTATGGGACTCATGTACCTGACGTTTGAAGCATTCCCCATAATTTTCATGGATGTGCACCATTTTTCTATCCAGATGACCGGCTTGACTTTCATTGGCACTGGAGCCGGGGTCTTCATTGGCCTTGCGACAACGCCATTCTGGAATCGGTAGCGTTACCTACCCCCGTCCTTCTTATCTATTCTGTCTCACCGTGCTACAGATGCTATAGGTTGTTCGCCAAGAAACACGGAGACCCGCCACCCGAATTCCGCCTTCTCATTGGCCAAGCCGGAGCGGTCCTCGTCTCAGCGAGCCTCTTCTCCATAGCCTTCACCGCGTACTTTCGTATCCATTGGATAGCACCTATCATCGCGTCCGTTCCCTTTGGCACTGGAGCCTACTTCGTCTTCACCTCGTCTGTTTCGTATCTCGTCGTTGCTTACCGCCCAGTTGCGGCATCTGCGATGGCTGGCAACACTGCAATGCGCTCGACGTTTGGAGCTGCGTTCCCGTTGTTCACAGATCAAATATATCACAGAATGGGCATAGGCGGTGCAACGGTGCTTCTTGGAGGTATAGCTGCACTTATTGCGCCGCTTCCGTGAGAAATCTTGTGGTGTTTTCAACTGTTCAGTGTTGCTAATTTCCCGTGCGTAATAGTTTCATCTTCTACCGAGTTGGCGCGAGACTGCGCCAAAAATCCAAGTTCGCTGTTTGATGGAGCTGCGTATAACAAGTAGAAACGTGCCACACCGTCCATGGAAATCTAAACGTTACTATGGACTTGTTGAGAACGAGAGAAGTTACGCGTAGCACTAGCAGTATGTTTCTTGCGCCCCGCTATCAGCAACCTGTCAGTACTCCTAACAAGCTAGCCTACAAATATTTCTGTAGTATTTGCGTACGTCCGGAGCTCAGCAGGCAGCTAGTTTGTTGGATTTGGCGCGCGTAAGTTCCAGTCCTCGATTCCCCAAGTATTTATCACCAAAGTTGGGTGTTCCCAGACCCAAACCGGTGACGGGTGACCTTTGGAGCCCAGAGTCTGCCTGTGTTATATATGACATCAGATTGACAGGACGTACTTTACATTCCATCTAATGATGGTTGCGAATCCACCAGTGTTGCAGCCCGAGTTCTCACCAAAGGTGATCTCGTTAAGGCCCGAGGTTCCCAAGGCTCTCTCCATACAGCCTGACGATAGTCTCCCCTCGGATGAGCACGAAGCTGAGCGCCTGTGCGGGATGTCAGGAAAGCCGAGACCCTCGGGGCTAGGCAAATTGCAAAATGAGAACGTAGTAGGTCGGGTTCGGGTCGTATTACGGAAGCAAATGTACCTGTAGAATGAGTCATCTGGTCACTGTACCGAGGACTTGAAGGAAGGTATCCACAGGGTGGTCATGATAGCCGCACTTTACCATCTTGACGGTATGATGAGGCCAGCCTTCGGGCTGAACTGAAACCCAAGCTGAAACCGTTCGCTTTTATATCTTCGATTGCTTCCGAGTCAGCCACGTGGGCCTTTGTCCGCGTTTCTTGGAACCTTTTCCTTTCCCTCTCTTAAGTACAGAGCTGTTTTGTACTTAAACTTGACTTTCTACTTTGTACTGAATTATAGAAGTGCCGTGCCACCTTTCCCCCTTTTACTTTGTGTGCGAGCTTGGTTCGAGTAAGGCCCAAACGAGGGCACTCGAAACTAACCTCGCTCGTCTTTTCCCTTCCACTTGGAGTGGAACACGCTCCACCTTCGAACTCACTAGGATCCCTTAGCGTCCTCACAACTGTCGGCGTTGGTGGCCGTCCAGGTGACGTGGGTCATCAGCTGAACACATAGAGTGCGTCAATCAAAAAATTCTCCTGCTAGGGCCTGAGTGCAATACGGGGGCACCAGTCAATTGCGAGGCAAATGGGTGACCCAACGATGGGCTCAAGCCCTCCCATTTCATCGGGGCAGTATCCCGTGTGTGCTTCACGTGTCGTAACTAATCCAATATGACAGGTGTTGCGAGCGCAAATACAGACTAGGAGACCGGCCCAGATGCCATCAGCGGACTTGCGATCACCAAGAACGGAGAGCACCAGGTAGTAGCAGCGCGTGGTTACAGGTGTCCATGATACACCAAGATTTTACGAACCACCAAGAAGCGAGAATGCACCAAAGACCGCCCTCATCGAAACTCAAACGGCGTCATTAAGTTGTCAGATTGAGATAGGAGCACCGGCACGACCGCGGGTTTTGTTGTTGAAACACCCGCGGTCACGGTCACGGTACGGTTGCGCGAGTTGCGCACCCGTTGCTTCGCTGCCGGTGAAAATTCGTCACGGAGTATGCCGTAACGCGTAACGCGTAACGTGACACGTTCTAACTCAGGCATCCGCTTGGTCCTCCGAGTCTTGTCCACTTCGCGCAACAATTTCCCCTTTGAATCCATACGGACACCGTCACGGTCATTCAGAAGGCAGGTGAGGACAATAGTAGAATTGATTGTTGCGTTGTCTTCTCAGTAGGACCTAGGCTAATACTAGAATTTTATGCCATAAATCTCGGCGACTCGGAGCTCTACAAAACCTATTCCTAGGCCTAATCTCCCATCTACCCTTCCGAGGATCATGGAAACACCGATTAGGACTCCTTTCGGGCTCAGCAGACCATAAGAACCTTTTTACATCCCTCGAAGCTTTCCCAACACGTTCTCTCCATGCGAATGATTTACCCAAGGATTTACCCCTCGAACCTTCTACCTGCAGGTTTCCTTCTGGCAGTTTTGCTGGCAATGTTGCCTGTACGTGTTCACTATTAGCGCTCAATATGCGCACACATATGAATCAATTTGCTCATAGTCCATATCTGCGTACTCCTACCCCGAATTCCTTGGGTGCGTCACGTGAGTTTGCCCCACTATGTTTCTATGATAGAACCCAGTGTCTAATGCCCAATCACCTTAGAGACGGATTTCTCAGGTCGGCAACATTCAAGGACCCGGTACATATGACCGCCCGTGGCTGCGCTCTTTTTTGCTTCAATCGAGGTTATCTTTACGCCGGTGTTGAAAATAATGAAGACTGTTGTAAGTGTTCATCTTGATGTTGCCTCTTCCAGTTTGGAGGCCCTCCATTGTTTTAATCACACATTTCGGACGTCAGATTGTGGAAAAGACTGGCCTGAAAGTGCAAAGATCGTGTCATCCGATAGATGTAATGTCAAATGCACCGGCGATTCTAGTGAGAATTGTGGTGGTAGCGGTTATCTTGACCTTTATTGGACTCTCATGATGAGGGAAGAGAATCCCTACTGGAGGAGGAACGGAGGGAGGCATAGTAATACCTCATAGCGAAGTGCTACATAGAGCTCTGTACCAAATTGCGCGGAAATGGAACCACTAACAAAAAATAAAAGCCTTGATTGGAGCGGTGCGCCGGTTCCTCCGCCTTCTCTTTCCATACACTGAAGAGTGGCATTTCCTCAGGTACTACAAGTTCCGAAGCGGACCAGTGACGGGCCTATCCATCTCGCAAACAGCAATTCGAAAAATAAGAGGACTCTAAGCAAGCCAGCGTCCGTCATCAACACTTGACACCTCATTGTCAGATAACTGCACTTCGGCTTGCTAACTGTACTTAGGCAACGGTGTTGAGCGGTGCTATAGGTTGTTCGCCAAGAAACACGGAGACCTGCCGCCCAAATTCCACCTCATTGGCCAAGCCGGAGCGGTCCTCATCTCGGTGAGCCTCTTCTCCATAGCCTTCACCGCATACTTTCGTATCCATTGGATAGCACCTATCATCACTTCCGTTCCCTTTGGACTCAGGCTGGAGTCTACTTCGTCTTCACCTCGTCTGTTTCGTATCTCGTTGTTGCGTACCGCCCAGTCGCGGCATCTGTAATAGCTGGAAACACCGCAATGCGCTCGACGTTTGGTGCAGCGTTCCCGTTGTTCATAGATCAAGTATATCACAAAATGGGGATAGGCGGCGCAATGGCACTTCTTGGGGGTATAGACCGTACACTAGTAGCTGCACTTATTGTGCCGTTACTGCGAGAATCTTGTAGCGTTTTCAAATGCTCAGTCTGCTAATTTCCCGTGCGTAACAGTTTCATCTTCTACTTACTGGGTTGGCGTGAGACTGCACCAAAAATCCAAGTCCGCTATTTGATGGAGCCGTGTGTAATGTATACCGTCCGTGGCAATCTAGATGTTACTGTGGAGTCTTCAAGAATTATGTCGAGAATGATAGATGTTATGCGTAGCACTAGGTCCTGGGTATGTTGGTTGCGCTCCGCTGTCAGCAACTTGTCAGTCTTCGACGACCTTCACTCCGAGATTCGACTAGTCTACCAATATTCTTTTAGTATTTAAGTTTGCGTATGTCTGGAATTATGATTGCAGGCCGGAATTGGTGTGCATCACTCCAGTCCGCCGGATCATCAAGTAGTTATCAAACTAGGGCCACAGAGTTCCCAGACCCAGGCCGGCGACCTTTGGAGCCCAGGGTCAGCCTGCTTGTCGGCCTGTCATAGACTTGGCAGGACGTACTGTACATTCTATACAATAACGGATGGGAATATATCAGTGTTTCAGCCCAAGTTCGCACCAGAGGTGATCTCATTAAGGCCCAAGGCACCCGAGGCTCTCGCCCTAAGCCTGGTGATGGTCTCCCTGTGGGTGACCACGAATCTGAGCGCTGCCCAGCAATGTCGGGAAATCCACGACCCCTGGAGGTGTTGGAGCTCAGGGAATTAAAGAGCGAGAATATATCTTGGAAGCAAATGCACCTGTAGAAGCCGTCGTATTGGTTACTGTGCTGAGGGTCTGGAGGAAGGGATGCGCCAGGCCGCACAACGCGGTCATGCGTAGCTGCACTTTACCGTCCTGACAGTGACAGAGAGTCGGTGTTGGTGACTGTTGCAACGACATTGATTATCAGCTCAGGCTATCCTCATAGGGCGTATAATTAAAGGCATTCTCCTGCCAGGGCTTCAGTACGCTTCCGACATCAGGACATCACACGTGGCCTGCTTCACTGGCACATCCATGATGTAACCAATCTGGTGTGACTGACAGGTGTCGTGAATGCGGATGCAAACTCAGAAGCCGGCCTAGATGCTACAAGTGGTCCTGAAGTCACCGAGGATGAAGAGTACTAGGTAGGAGCGCATGGTGACAGTTACAGCCGCTTGAAAAGCCTAGAGACCAGTGGAGTATCAAAGAAGGTCCACGTCGAAACCCAAAAGGGCGTCATTGTCAGAGAGGGGATAGGAGCACATTCGCGGGCTTTTATTGTCCCAGCTCGCTGTACACAGGGTCCTTTGTGCTGATTGCGGTTGAATTGATAACTAGGAAATGACGTCCAAACTCCTTCTACCTGCAGGTTTCAAACTGGCAGTTTTAGCGGCCGTTGTGCCTGTACGCATATATTAGCCCTCGATCTGCGCCTAAGTATGAATCAATCTGCTCACAGTCCATTTCCGGGTACTCTACTTTCCCTAACTTCATTGGATGTGTCAAGTGAGTTCGCCTTGCTGTGATTTTATGATAGAGCCCACTGTCTGTGCTTAATCGCATTAGGAACGACTTTTCTAAATCACCAACATTCAAGGACCCGGCAGGTATGACGGTCTATGGCTGCGCTTTTTTTTTCTTGGATCGAGGCTATTTTTACGCCGGTGTCGAAAACGGCGAAGACTGTTGTAAGTGCTCGTCTTGACGTCGCTTCTTTCAGTTTGGAGGCCCTCCGATGTTTTAATCGCACATTTTGGACGTCAGATTATGTAGGCGCAAACGACTATCCAGGTGGATACGGGTCATCCGACAAATGCAACATCAAATGCCCTGGCGATTCTAGTGCGAATTGCGGCAGCATTGGTTATCTTGATCTTTATTCGACTTTCAGATATAAGGAAGAGGATCGCTCACCGAATGAGGAATGGGAGGCCGCGTAGTAATACTTCGTAGTGAAGTGCTACATGGGGTTCTGTACCCCAAATCGCATGAAAATGGAGCAAAAATATTTCTTGGGGTGGTGGCGTTCCTCCGCCTATTATCTTTCCAGATGTCGGGGAGTCATTTTCTCGGGTTCTGAAATTTCGGAAGCGGACCAGTGACGGCTCTATCCATTTCGCAAAGAGCAATTCGAAAGATAAGAGGGCTTTAAACAAGCCAACACCCGTCATCGATAGTCGACACCCCATCGTCAGAGAACTGCGGGCTGGGGCTTGTGTAGGCAACAGCATTGAGGTCTATGGTGGAGACCTCACACTCTCACTGGCTACTAGAACCACGTCGACTAGCGATTGGACCTGTGCTTTGCATGTGCAATTGGAATGGAAACGGAGAGATTGTGTAGATATCAGTATTGCAAGTACCTCTAACATCGATCATTGAAAGCCCAAGAGGTATGCAACACACTACCAAGTGAGAAGCCACCATACTGGTTACCGAGGATCTGGAAGAAGGTATGGACGGCGTGGTCATGGCCGTCACACATTACTATCCTGACAGTCAGCGATAGTGACCATTACGGCGACATAGATCATCGGCTATCCTCATGCAGTGTGCCGCCCCGCTAGCGCTTGAGTGAAATTCGGTGTCGATCATGGTGCCAGCAGGTAGACCAGCAACGGGCTCAAGTTCTCCAACTTTATCGGGACAGCATGCATGACACACGTGCATGTCGTAACCAATCTAGTGTGAGGGGTGTCGTGATCACCAACGCAGACCCAGGGACCGATCCAGATGCTATCAGGGGACCGAGGACGGAGAGCACTAGAGGTAGTAGCGCATGATTACAGGTGTCCATGATGGACCAAGATTGTACGAACCCGTGAGCCTGAGAAGGCTAGAGACCAGTGGAGGGCATCAAAGAAGACACATGCCGGAACCCAAAAGGCGGGCGTTGTTATCAGAGTGATCCGACCGCGCGGTGGTTTCGTGGTATGATAGGGTTCCGTTGCGTCGCCGAAAACTCAAGCTCATGTATGCCGCCACACGCCACGCGCCACATTCTGATTCAGGGATTTTGACTTTGACGAGGCATCTGCCTAGTCCTTTGGCCCACTTCGCGTTACAATTTCAAGTTCTTCTTTGAACTCAAACTGACATCGTCATGGTCACGCAGAAGGCAGGCGAGGATGGTGCCACATCATCTTATCAGTAGGACGTACCAGAATTTTATGCTATTTAGAATCTTAGATCCTCGGCAACGACTCGGAATGCTATTGTCTCGTCCACTCACCCGAGGATCATGAAAACACCGATTGGGGCTCCTCCCAGGCTCAGCGGGCCTTTAAGAATCCTCTCGCATCCCTCGACACATTCTCAACACGTCCTCTGACTCCTCTCCATGCGGATGATTTACCCCATACCCCGTCTAACTCAGGCTACAGGTTTCCAGCTGGCAGTATTGCTGGCCATTGTCCCTGTACGTATATACTATTAGCTCTTAATCTGCTCATACGTATGAATCGATTTGCTCATAGCTCATATCCGCCGAATACACCTTACTTGGATGCGTCACGTGAGTTCGCCCTCCCATAGAGCCGCTGTCTGATGCTTACAGTAATCGCATTAGAAATGGCTTTCTGGGATCGGCAATGTACAAGGACCCGACAGATATGTCGGTCTTCGGCTGCGTTTCGTTTTGCTTCAATCGAGCACATCCTTACGCCGGCGTCGAAAATGGCGAAAACTGTTGTAAGTGCGCATGTTGACATTGCCTCTTTCAGTTTCGCCGCCGTCTGTTG
The DNA here is from genome assembly GCA_025766275.1 of Lactarius indigo. NCBI lineage: Eukaryota > Fungi > Basidiomycota > Agaricomycetes > Russulales > Russulaceae > Lactarius > Lactarius indigo. The sequence continues at coordinate 2,324,533 of JAFKAC010000005.1, read as the reverse complement.
TTTTAATCACACGTTTTGGATGTTAGATTGCGGAGACTCCTGGCCTGAAACTTCAAAAACCGTGTCATCCGACAAATGTAATGTCAAATGCACCGGCGATTCTCGTGAGAATTGTGGCGGCAGTGGTTATGTTGACCTTTACTTGTCCATCATATTGTTGGAAGAGAATCGCTCACTGGACGAGGAGCGGAAGGACACATAGTAATACTTTATGGTGAAGTGCTACGTAGGGTTCTGTCACCCCAAATCGCACGGAGGTGGAACCGAAAAAAAAACGGTGCGGTTCCTCCGCCTATATCTTTCCAGACGTCGGCGAGTGGCATTTCTTCGGGTGCCACACACAAGTATATATGCTTCGCCTTTTTGTTTCGGACCTATGTATTTCGCAAACAGCGATTCGAAAACAAGTGGGCTCTAAGCAAGCCAGTATCCATCGTCGGCAGTCAACGCTGCATGAGCGTTGAAAGTTGCACTGATGTGTGCAACGGGTATGGAGTTTGGACGAGATTTCTGTTCGTTTTTCATTTTCATTTTCTCAATGAGCTTTCCACTCCTGACTAAAAGATGCCATTGAAGACTGTGGTAGTACCATTGACAGGTGTACATATGGCACGACGAGAACTGCATTGGCATGTTAGCTTGCTTGGGCAACAGTACTGAGGTCGGCGGTGGACCTTAGACTCACCGGTTACTATGCAACACGACTACTAGTAGCGATTGAACCTGTGCTTTGCGTGTCCAATTGGAATGGAAACGGAAAGAATGTGTGGATGTTACTAGTAGGACAAGTACCTTTGGTATAAATGTCCATCGTCAAATACCGATCACCCAAGAGGTGTAGTCGTACGCTGTACAAATCGTGTACAAGTTAGAAGCCGCTATACTCGTTATTTAAGATCTGGAGGGAGGTATGCACAGCGTGGTCATGGCAGCTGCACTTTATTATCTGGACAGCCGGGGTCAGTGATCGTCGCAGCGACGTGGATCATCAGCTGACTTCATAGAGCACGTCATGCTAGGTGCCGCCGGCTTGAGTGCAATGCGAGGCCGGGGGCCCAGCTTGGCCATGGTGCCAACGGGTGGCCCAGCGACAGACTCAAGCGCTCTGCCCAAGTTCGCACCAGAGGTGATCTGGTTAAGGCTCGATGCACCCGAGGCTCTCGCCGTAAGCCTGGTGATGGTCTCCCCATGGATGGCCACTGTGATGAATCTGAGTGCTTGCCCCAGAGATGTCGGGAAGCTGTGACCTTCAAAACTAGGGAAATTAAAAGTAAGAATATAGGTAGGATCATATTGCGGAAGCAAACGCACCTGTAGAAACCGTCATACTCGTCACTGTACCGAGGATATGAAGGAAGCTATCTACACCACGGTTATGGTAAGTCGCACTTTACCATCCCAACTGTTACGGCGAGTCACATGGACCATCAGGACAGTCCATCCTCATAGAGTGCGTCATTCAAGGCATTCTCCTCCTTGGGCTTGAGTACGCTTCCGACATCAGGACAGCATCCCATGCAGCCTGCTTCACTGGCACGTGCGTGTCGTAACCAACCTGATGCAACTGACAGGTGTCGTGAGCGCGGTTGCAGACTCAGAAACGGCCTAGATGTTATAGACAAGCCAAAGGTCGCCGAGGACGAAGAGCAGGTAGGAGCACATGGTTACAGCCGCCTGAGAAGGCTAGGGACCAGTGGAGTATCAAAGAAGGTTCGTGTCAAAACCCAAAAGGGGGTTATTGTCAGACCGGGTGTACTAGTAGGAGCACGTCCGCAGGGTCTTGTTGTCATCGAAGGCATCACCCGCGGTAGGGATATGTACCCGTTGCGTCGTTGAAATTGAAAACTTCACTTACAGTAAACTTACTAGTAACGTTGAACGTTACTAGTAAACTCGTGTGTCACAGTGCTGTCACGTTCCAACTCAGCGTTGACCGGTTGACCAGGCATATTGCTTGGTCCTCTGACCCACCTCGCGCTACAGCCTCCTTTGAACGCAAACGGACACCTTCGTGGTCATGCAGAAGGTAGTATTGGGCCTCAGGACAAGAGTAGAATTGGTTGTCACGTCATGTCAGCAGAATTTTACACCATTTAGAACGTTCTATTCCGAGTCTACTTGAAGGTTCTATCCTCAGCGAGGTCAATATAACCTACGCTCGAGTCCATCCGCCCGAGGATCATGAAAACACCACTGGAAATTGATGCTCCTTCCAGACTCAGTGGGCCTTAAGAACCCTCTTGCATCGCTTGAAGCTCTCCCCAGCACATCACTTCCATGCGCATCATTTACCCCCGACGCCTTCTACCTGCAGGCTTCCAACTGGCAGTTTTGCTGGCCATTGTGCCTGTAGTAAGCATATACTAGTACTTTTAATCTGCGCATGCACGCGAATTAATTTTCTTACAGCCCATATCCGCCTACTTCTCCTACCTTGGATGCGCCGAGTGAATTTGCCCCACTGTGTTTCTATGATAGAGCCCACTGTCTAATTCTTAATCACATTAGGGACGGCTTCTCCAAATCGGCAGCATTCAAGGACCCGGCGAATATGACGCCCATCGGCTGTGCTCTTGCTTGCTGGGACGAAGGATCTTTGTTTTCTGGTGTTGAAAATGGGGAAGACTGTTGTAAGTGGCTCTTTTTGACGTTACTTCTTTCAGTTTTGCGGCCCTCCGTTGTTCTAATCACGCATTTTTGACGCCAGATTGTACAAACGACGTTCCTTGGAATAGTGTATCCGAGCCATCCTACAAATGCAACGTCAAATGCCCCGGCGATTCTAGTAAGACTTGTGGCGGTAGTGGGTATCTTGACGTTTATAACTATGTCTTCCTACGTAAGGAAGAGAATCGCTCGCCGGACTAGGAACGGAAGGGGGCATAGTGATACCTCGTGAAGTGCCACATAGGGTTCTGTACCCCAAATCGCACGCAAATCGAAAAAAAAAAAAAAAAAACCCCTTCTTGGACCAGTGGAGTTCTTCCACATAGTATCTTTCCAGACCTCGGAGAGTCATTTTCTCGGGTGCTACAAGTTTGGCAGCGGACCAGTGACAGGCCTATCCATTTCGCAAACAGATATTCGAAAAATAAGAGGGCTTTACAGCTGGTTCCATAACGATTGTCCCCTGGTGACCAAATTTTGGACATAGGCGAGGTTTGAATTGGTAACTCCACCACCGAGATGACACAGCTCTCTAGCGCAGCAATACAGATAACCATTCCATAACCCCAATTGTTACAAGATAACTATTCTATAACCTTAATTCTGTGAGATAACCTGATTTCCTGAGAATTTCTCCCTCGACTTAATTATGAATCCCGCTCTCGAGTTTGGGATGGCCGACTATGTTCTCAAAATGGCAGGGGACAATCGTTATGGAACCAGCTGTAAGCAAGCCAATGTCCGTCATCTACAGTCAACACCTCGTCGTCAGAGAACTGCACGCTGGCGCTTGCTTATGCAACAGTATTGTGGCCTGCAGTGGATTTCGCACCCTCACCGGCCACTACGTCGACTAGCGGTTTAACCTGTGCAATGATTGAAATGGAAACGGAAGGGTTGTATGGACACTAGTATTGCAAGTACCTCTGGTATGGATGTCGATCGTCGACCATCCGAGAAGTGAAGTGTGGAACACATTATCAAGTTTGAAGCCGTCATACTGGCTACCGAAGATCTGGAGGAAGGTATGTACGGCGTGGTCATGGCAGCCGCACTCTACCATCCTGACGGCCAGCGCTAGTGCTCGTCGCGGTGACATGGATCATCCACTGGCCTCATAGGGAGTGCCCTTCTGCTAGGGCCCGAGTACGATTCAGGGTCGGTCGCGGTGCCAGCCCATGCCAAGCGACGGACTCAAGCTCCCCCACTTCATCAGGATAGCATACCATTCCGTGAAGTCGTGAAAAATCTGGTGCGAGGTGTGTCGTGAGGGCAGACGCAGACTCGGATGCCAGCTCGGATGCAATAAACGGCCCTAAGGTCACCAAGGACAGAGAGAGGGTGTTATTGGTAGTAGCGGATGCAGGTGGGTCCCCGAGAGGGCCGAGATGGTACTAGTATCTGTGATATAACAAGATGGTACGAATGCCTAAGACCCGGAGAGCATCATAGCCAAAGAAAGCCCATGTCAACGCGCAAAGGGGGTCGTTGTCAGAGTGAATACGACCGCGGGTCGTCTAGAGGGTTTCTTGTTGCCGCCAAGAGGACATCCACCATAGAGTTACGTACCTGTTGCATCCTTAAAAACTCAAACTCGTGTAGTATGCCGTCACATGCTGACCCAGAGCCTTGATTTTGATCCTATGAGGCACGCATCCACTTGGTCCTCTGGCCCATCTCACGGCGCTACGATCTCTCCTTTGAACTCAAACAGACATCTTCGTGGTCACGCAGAAGGGGGGCGAGAACAAGAATAGAATGGTCGTCCTGACTTTAGAGTTTTCCTAGGCCCGTCGGCCAAGTCTATAGATGTTAGATCCCAACAGCAACTTACTCACTGGCCCATCCATCCGAGGGCCATGAAATCGTCAATTGAGGTCCCTTCCGGGCTCAGCAAGCTTTAAGAACCCTGTTACACCCCTCGAAGCTTTCTTTCCCCAGCACGTCCCCTCCATGCGCATCATTTACCCCACACGTCCTCTATCTGCGGGCTTCCGGCTGGCAGTTTTGCTGGCCATCGTACCTGTACGCATATACTAGCCCTCAATCTGCAGCATACGTGTGAATTAACCCGCCCCACAGTTCATATCCGCGAGCCCCTCGAGTAGAGCAGATGGCGGCCCTACCATCGCTGAAAACGTCGGCGCGTGGTATTACTTTGGGTGCTTCAGGTAAGCACATAGAGATCACTCGGAACCGGACTGCCGACGGGTCTGTGCATTCCGAAAACAGCGATTCTGCAAAAAAAAAGACTCTAAGCACGCCAATATCCGTCGAAGGCGGTCAGGACAAGAACACCGTTGCAAGTTGCACCGAAGCGTGCAAGTATGCGGGCTATGGTCTGGCAGGTATGGAGGCTGGACGAGAGTGCTGTGCGTGCTTCTATTTTGATCTCTTTGATGAGCTATCCTGAACTTCGCTTCCGGACTTCAAGACTGTGGTAATGGTATCGAAAATGGTGGTGAGACGATATCGTCAGAGCACTGCATGACGGCTTGTTCAGGCGATAGCTCTGAGGCCTGCGGTGGAACTAATAGTATCCTAGTTTACTACACCGACTAGCGATTGGACTTGTGTTTTGTAGGTGTGGGTGGAAGGGGATCATCGATCACTGGCCACCCATACATGAGGTGAAGTATGTAATGATACCCCGAGACTCAGGACCAGCGTAACGTACCACACTCCGGCATCGAAGCCTGTTCCCGGGCTGTCAGAGCACTGTAGATACTTGGAGCCATCAACGTGCATCAACATTGAGGCGCAGAAGATGACGGCAGTCCGGGCATCCCGGGCTCGAAATACCGCTTCAAGTGCGACTCTCGCACCGCTGTCGGCGGGCCAGCCTACCAGACTTAGCCGTAGAACCAGAAAGGAATCGATCACGAAGGCAGTTGACAAGGTTACCCGGGCTCGATGAGGTGGGTGCAAAACGCACACCGTTTTTTTGACACGACAAGCAGGCCCAGAGATTAGTCCCAAAAAAAAAAATTGCACGTCAGCTCAGCAGCTTGCATGTCAAGTGGCGTCCCGTTAGTCTCACTTCGGATATTGCATACCACACATACGCCAGAGCCTAGCACTGCCCGTTGTCCATGGATCCGCGGTTTTGAGGGTGTACGTAAGAGTGAATGGGGGTCAACACAGCCGCGTTTTGATTTTGAAACGTTGGGCGGCGATGTGTGGCCGGTGGGAGTGGTCACGTGTAGTGCGCAGGAAGCAGAGAAATTGAAAGGTCGCGGTCGAGTTGTGGTCGAATAGGACCCTCGTATAATGCATATGGTCGAATCCAATGCTATTCCTTCATCCAAGACAATCCCCCACCGTTTCTGAGTCACCGACATCATCCCCATTCCCATCCTCCACTCCTTCAACACTATCCTCCTCCGATACAACTTTGCCTTTGAGCACTTCGTCCGAAACTAGGTGGGTGCGCCGGCGTTCTGACTAGTTTATCCGTGACGATCGTATCATATCTCAGAACGGACAGTACAAGCACACCGACAACTAGTAATGCTCCTTCCTCATTCACCTCCACCTCATCCCCCACCTCCACTAGCACTTCCACCTTTGACACACACTCCTCTTCTCCATCTTCTTCATCCTCCTCTTTCGACACTTCCACCGTTTCCTCCTCTTCCCACCCAGCTTCCTCAACGACAACTCCGCCGCCCTCGTCTTCTTCCTCAACACCCACTGTATCCTCAACCCTCTCAAGCGGCCTCTCCCTTTCTACCCTCACAACCTCATTTGTTACCAACATCAATGGGGTTCCAACAACGGCAAGTCCTTCTCTCTCTCTCTTCCCATTCCATACATCACCGTGATGCGGCTTTTGACCGGAGGCGCCCATTTATCAATCAACTGATTCATGAAAGGCTCAACCATTTCCTCTAGGTCGTAACCCCCATCGTCACGTCTTTACATGGCTCCACCCCGGTCCGGGCTTCCTCACGCACCGCTGTTATCGCGGGATCCGCCATCGGCGGCCTCGTTCTCTTCATCATCGGACTCTCGGCCATCTTCATCTTACGCCGACGCGTCCGACGCCAGCGCTACTGGGCGCTCTCGCGTAAGCGTCTCCCCTCCCGCTCGACCTTCCTAGCCGGCGAGAGCATGGACCTATCGCCATCGAGCCCTCCCTTCGCCTACGCCGATACCGACGACCCCTTCGCGACGCGTATCTCGCGGTACCCGAGCGGTGGCAGCGGCAGCGGCGGCGGCGCCGACGCGCCGACGTTCCCCTATGCATATGCGTATTCGCACGAGTCGGACATCCCGCACGCGCACGCGCCGCGCACCGCCTCGCCCGCCCCGTCGTCGCCACCGCGCCTGTTCCGCCCGCGCGCGTCCGAGTCCGGCTCGATATTCCAGGAGAGCGTGTGGCCGCCGCCGTCCGCCGCATCGCAGCTGACGGACCCACTCACGTCGCCCTCGCACGCCGTCGATCTTGGCACTATCGTCGACGAGGTCATGGGCAGGCCGGAAGACACCGGCGTGAACAACATTGGTCGCCGTCGTCGCAGCATCCACGCGCGTGAGGAGTCGTCGGGCGTGTCGGAGATGGGCCCCCTGTTGGATGCGGACGACGCGGTGCCCACGCTCACGCTCACGAACCCGGATCCGCAGTCCCCGCTAAGTCCGCTGCAGCCGCCGCCGACACCGCCGCGGTGGCTGAGCCGCTCGCCGAATCCTTCACCGAAGAGTTCGCCTTTACATATCGCGCGAGCATTATAATATAATGCCCCCCCTCCCCCTCTTTTTCTCTCTACTTTGTTTATATAGGTACAACGACATCGCATGGACACGGACAGTACGACAGCCCAACCCCCCTACACGGGCACGCATTTCTCTCCTTATCTCCTAGGGCTATTATTACGTGCTTCACTTTTTTTTACAATACGACAACCTATGAGCCGTACGGACTGTAGCCTACTTGTTAGAGCAGAGCTTGTAACTTATTTGTGGTGGCGCCTCTTGTGGCGCGTTCTCCCTTGTCTAAGTTATTTCAGCTATCTCCCAAAGTCTGCTGCTAGAGCCCGTAGTATGACAACCCAGTGTAAGTACTGATCGGAATCCATAACGCATAATGTGATTTACGGCCAGCAATATGCAAGACCACGGGTTTCCCACGGTCTGGGGATATCGGTGATGTTGCGTCTACGACTTGGGCTGTTCCTTTGCATATCCAATCGCCAAAGCTTTGAGTTCGGCAACCGCATTCATTACCACTCATCCGAGTCAGCTTGCTTCAACCATGCCGTTTTCAGCTATGGCCTTGGCCCTGATTCGGCGATGGCAACAAGGGCCCAGTTTTGAGGCATAGGGTTTAGGCTTTTCGAGTGCGCTCAGGGGGGTGTAGGCAGGGTCAGTAAATAAACTGGGTTTGAAGCAAAGTGTGGGCAAACCCGGAAAAGTGGTGACTCCCCGAGACACACACTCGGGCATGCACTCGGGCTCAAAAATGAGGTTGGTCATCGCGTTTTCCCTTTCCAGAAAGCCGCAATGCATTATCAGATTATCCATTCTATGATTCAGAGCCCCCAAGGCATTATCAGATTGTGCACTATGATCGTTTCGACTGTATTGCCTCAAATGTAGCTAGAGTGTAGATTACACTTCTCGGCCGGTCCCATCCCATTCATCACAGAAGTGACTCGACAACTTTACGAGCCTCGCATCACCCCGCAACAAAAGCCACACATCCCCAACAGCACGCAATGTTTCATACGCAACACGTTTGTGCCGAATTCCGAATTCGCGCATCCAACCTATAAGACTGCGCCCTTTCGCCATGACTCACACACACACCAAGCTTTTTCTCTTCGTGTTTACACTCTAGCCCCTCTGCAGCAATATGCCTGCAAATTCGAATAAGAAAGGAGTTGCAGACTGCATTCGGTGTGCGGCCTCGGGTCTCTGAGCAACTCTCCGTCCTCGTTTTTTCTGACTCTGCAAAACTTTTTTTTTTTTTCGGTAGCCACTTCACACCAGCATGGTTCGCAGTCAACATGGGTACGGTTCACGTTTCGTTTTTCACGAACGAAACGAGTCGCTCGCTCTGACGCTCTTTAAAAAAAAAATTACAGGCACCGGGTCCATCTCGTTGCTCTTCAGCGTCTTTCCATACTGGACCGGGAGCCATACACTCCGCGCGCTCAGCACCGCGTTCTTCTTCCTCAACCTCCTCCTCTTCGTCCTCTTCTGCGGCGCGAGCGCAGTGCGCTACTGGTGCTTTCCGGGCGTGTGGCGCGCGATGCTCCGCCACCCCGTGCAGGGCCTCTACGTCGGCACGTTCCCCATGGGCGCGCTCACGCTCATCGCGGTCGGCACGACGGTCCTGCACGGGCAGTACGGTTTCGGCGGGCGCGCGTTCCTCTATGCCCTCTGGGGGTTCTGGTGGGCCGACGTGGCGATATCCGCGCTCTGCTGCTGGGGCATCCTTTACCTCATGTGCGTCTCCCTCCTCACTCCCTCCAGTAGCGCCTTCCCCCCCTCATCGGCCACGGTCGCAGGATAACGGAGCAGAAACACGCGCTGAGGGATATGACGGCCCTATGGCTCCTCCCGGTCGTCACGCTCGTCGTAGCCTCCTCAGGCGGCGGCGAGCTCGCGCAGGCACTGGCAGAATACAGCACCACGGGCGCACTGACCACGCTCGCCAGCGCCACATGCACGCTCTCGGCCGGTCTGGCGCTCGCCAGCGCCTTACTCATCGCGTACCTCCTCCGGCTCCTCCAGCACGGTTTCCCATCCAACACCGCAGCAGCGGCAGGCGTGCTCTCCGCGTGCGTGCCGCTAGGGCCGATGGGCCAGGCGGGCGTCGCGGCGCTCTTGCTGGGCGAGGGCGCGCGCGTGCTGCTGCCCCGCTCGCAGGCACAGTTCTTCGAGGCGAACGAGGGCGCCGCGCAGGCCGTGTATGCCGTCTGTGTGTGTGTGGCGCTCGCGCTGTGGGCGCTTGCGACGCTGTGGTTGGGCTTTGCGTTGTTGGGCGTACAGTATGCCGTGAGACGGGAAGGTGGCGGGGTGCCGCCGTTCCAGCTCGCATATTGGGGTCTGATCTTCCCGAATGTGCGTCTCTCACGCACATTATCGCCATTTATATTGACGTGAAACCGTCCAGGGCGTGTATGCGAATCTGACGATCGCGCTGGCGCAGGTGCTCGATGCGGGGTTCTTCCGCGTCTGGGGTGCCGTATATGCCGTCTTGACGCTCCTGCTGTGGATCGTCGTGTTCTCGCGGACCGTCGTTAGAGTCCACAATGGACGGATATTCGACGTGCCAATGCCGGTGGTGGCTGATGCGTCGTCGTCGTCGTCGTCGTCCGAGACTGAGACTACTACGCAGGACAGGGGGGCAGTGCCTGTAGTGGATGACCAGGAAAAAACGCGAGGGTCGATCTGCTGATCGCCGGATCGCAACATGTAATTGTGTTGCTCGCCAACTTAGAGGGTTCCTTTGATTAACGTACGGTTACAGCATTCGGTCGTCGTAATTATGCACGTAAACATAGAGCTGTGATAGAGCAGGTACAGTACCGTACCATGCGTTACCCCTTCCACCAAAAAAGAATTCAATCCTCTTGACGAATCGGACATCGTTCAGTCTTTTATATTGTGTCAGTCCCGGTGTATTCCGCGTTCCGCAGTTGGCGTCCATTCACTCGTGAGAAACGTGCAACCCTCGCAACGTAACGAGATGATCCTTATCGGTTGCATCGAAACCATGGGATGTAACAATACTGGCATTCATTCGACTCGTGAAATGGGATCATAAGTATTCAAAGAAAGAAAAAAAAGGTCGTCATGAACGCAGGAGCAGCGGACGATACTAAGGTGAACCGTTAGAATATATGGAATGACGAGTACACACGTGTAAAGGAATGCGAGTAAAAAAAAAAAAAACAAGTCGTACCGGGGGTCCACTCGCCCGCGAAGGTCTATGCTACCCTGATAATGCGAGGGAGTAGCATCACATCAGTAAAGCCAGTGGAAATCAAACATCCCATCACCGCCCTAACCATCTCCCTCACCACCACAGGTTTTCAAGATAAAAACACACCAGCCGCGCGGTTGCACACACGATCATCGAGGATCATTCCCGGGGATCGAGTCGTAACTTGGCGGAACCTCGTGCGGGGGGCTCACAGGGACCGACGGAACGGAGATCTGCCCGCCATCCGTATGTTGGATCACCTCGTCCTCCTCCAAAGCACTCGCGAGCCCGAGGCCGCCCTCTCCGCGCTGGCGTAGGGCCTCGCGCTCCTTAGTCGACATCGGGCGGTACGGCTGCGGCACGGGCATGCCGCCGTGTTGTTGAGAGCTGTGGGTGATGCTCGAGGGATAGGCCGACGCGCTGTCGCTCGAGGTCGGCGCGTAGTGCGATCCCGACGTCGCCGTCGCAGCGCCTGCTTCGTAGACGCTTCCGGCAAGGAGCGCTTGGCTATCGCGGTATTGACGCATGCTCCCGCCGCCGCTCGAACTGGGTGCCCCTGTGCTGGGCCCAGAGTGAGCGGGCGTTCCTCCAGCGACGCCTGGCTCGTAACTGTATGGGGTGACCTCGGCGCCGCCCGCGAGGTCCGTGTGACCGGTATGCCGGACCACCCGGTCAGGGTCGAAGTTGCCATCGAAGTCGTCTCTGCGACGGCGGTTGCGTCGCCAGCAGAACAGACCGATGAGAAGGATGGCGACCAGACCAGCAATACCGCCGACAATGCCGCCAACGATCGCTCCGGTATTACTGCTGCTCCCGGAACTGGAAGCCGCCGATGGTGTGACGATGATGGTCGATTGGATGGTGGTGGTAACTACTTGACCATTGGCTCCGGTGGACCTATAAGAGAGTCAAGAAGGACGACAACGTTGAAAGCATGCAACATACACGAGTACAGACGTATAAACAGAAGTCGATGTGCTCGAGAAAGTTGGAGTCGAATTCGAAGTATGTTGAGTGCTACCGTTCCCGACAGGTGTAGAAGAGGGGCCCTGCTGTGGGGTAGTTGTAGGGGTCGAATTCCCCTGGGTTGTCGGGGAAGACTGTGGTGATGAAGTGGGTTGCTCAGGGGTGCTAGTCGGAGTGGGGGTGGTCGAAGATGAAGTGGGTGTCGTCGAGGAGGGTGGTGTGGTGGTTGTGCTCGGCGGCTCTGTCGACGAACTCGGAGGGGTTGGGGTCGGGACTAGAAAATAGAGAGTAATCAGCCGTTGCTCGAGAAAATCAACAGATAAGAGGACCAGAGGTAGAAGAAGGGGGTGGGGGAGTGGAAGAAGAATGTACTGTAGATGACGATGAGGGAGAGGGAGGTGAGGATGAAGATGAGGATGGAGAAGGAGGAGTAGATGAAGCACCTGGCGTAGATGAGGGAGGAGGTGGTGATGATACAGACCCCCCACCCGGGGACTGGGTAGAGGACATGATGACGGAAAACGAGAGGAAGAAAGGAAAGCGGAAAGAAAAATGTGGAGGATGATGGGGAAGGGGGAGAGCGCAAGCAAGTGCCAAACCCAGTAAGGATAGCACGAGCCGGTGGCAAAACGAGGATGTGAAGGAAAAGGAAAAAGACGGGAGGGCCCAAGGAGGAGGTCAAGTTACGTCCGTATGGAAAACCCAAAAAAAAACGCAGTACCGGATAGAGTAGCCGATCATTGATAGGGAGGAGAGACGCTAGGCGAAAGAACAAGAAACCGGCTCACCGTCAGACTGGCGTTTGTCGAGTGCCATCAGTGCAGAGGCGTGGCAGTGGTAGTCAACAACAAAGAATGGGCCAAACCGCGAGCGGTTGTATGCCCCTCACCCAATTCCCACACGTGCCAGGGCACACCAATTCAAATACTCCAACTCCGTCCCGAGCGCGAACGAACGACCCCCACTGGCATCCTCTCTTCGTTTCGTCGTATGATACAGCATCCAAGTAGCACCACTTCGAGTCGTCATTATTATCGTCATCGATCTACCTGTCAATTGGTATGCCTCGAGGCCTGGCGCATTGCACCAACAGCCATGCCCATTATCCATAGCGGGGTAAATTGCCCGTGAGTACCTTTTCTCGTGACCAACCTGGATCGTCGAATCGACAGCTGTGGCTTGCCCTGTCAACTTGCCGCGGAGGTTCTTAATTCTCGGCTCACCCGGCATTCCCCGTTAAGGCATTGGGGGGGTCCGATCGATTGGACCAACAAACAGGAACCACCTCTGCTCACGACCCAATTCCTGGTTGTGCCGCCCATAATCTTATACCGGAACAGGCGAGCCACTTCTGCTTTTGAGTTTTCTTGAAGCGCCCATACCTCTTTTTGTATATGTATGTGTAATACATACAACCGGTAGCTGTATTGCATGTGAAATATCTGCCATCACGGTTTGACCACTGGACCCGATCTCAAGTGCCCATGCTCAATTTTTTGTTGCTGAGGTTTGCCATGGCCTACAGTTCTAGTTTCGAAAAAACCTTTCTTCCAATATTACGCCACAGGGCGCAAACGCACGCCACGTCTCAGCTTGCGCTTCCCCTACTGCCGCATGTTCTATGATAAGTGCTTCTGCCGATGGGCACGCTGCAGCCTTCCCTCCGAACCCTCCGGGCTGTAAATAATTCCTTTTGGCTCTCGCTGGCCCAGCCATGCATACATCTCAGACGAGGCCAAGGTGAGGCACCACCGGTGGACCTGACTGAGGCGGTGCCGCGGTGCAGTCCGTATCAGCATGGGCGGCACTCCCGGCGCCCTACCATCAACAGCAGCTTTGTTCTGCGCCGTCAGCTAAGTCAGCCACACGAACCTAGCTGCAAAAGAGCTTATCGACCAGGTCGATGAGCGCTTCGTCGGGCCGTCACCTCGTGAGAAGCGGGTGCGCTATGAACCTGAGCAATGGCACGACGCCCCGGGGGAATGCCAGTGGGAAGCGGAAGATACATAGACCGATGTCAGTAATGCATGTGCCCATACAGTTGTCGCACGCGGCGTTTTGACTAGCATGACTCATACATCCATCTTACATCACATCAGTTTTTGCGATAATCAGCATCGTGTAGGATCTAACGAGATTGGGACCTGCACAGACGCCATTAACAGTGAGGCTGACGGACGTCCATATATGCACGATGCGATGTGCTGTCAAGTTATACCACCAGGCCAATCACTCACTTCATCGACCTGCTTCCACTTCCATTGCCCAGGCGAGAACCCAGCCATACTTCTTCTTCGGGAGTGACTTCTTAGGGACGACAGAAGTGCCGACGGGACCGCCCTATCCAAGCGGGGCACGACGCCAAGAGGCACGAAACGAGGACGCTGTCGTTAATTACGGTGGGTAGATTCCGAGCGTAACGATGGAGCGATCGACGCCCCACTACTCCACACAATGATGGGCAGATCTTCGCGGAATGTTCCCTTCTCTGGATGTTGTAGTCTCTTCTCTTCTGTAGATAAATGGGCGTACGGGCATATTCTATGCTACCGTCTTCCATTGGCGCGAGGCTCGGTCTGGGCGTATCACCGAACTCGATTGCGATACTGTACTACTGCACGTTGACGATACTATCCGTGCTAGATAAGAAAATAGCGACGAGGAATGGGGTTTGATAGACACTAGCAGGCAACATTAAGATTTTCGCTGTCATCAATTGGGCAATCATTGACAGGGACGAGATGTTCCGCTATAGTCGATGAATGTGATTGATGTTCGTGTTCACCGTGACTGAGACTCGGAGTCGCGAATAGGAGTACACTGATGACCTGCGGATCCATCATTGATGGACAAATTCTGTTTCATAGCTTCGCGTCTCAATGACTCGGACTCAGGGGCCATAGACGTGGACTCGGACCCGTCAAACGACAAATGACAACCACGCCTCCGAATCCTCCCCATGGCCAGCACCACCAACATCCACTTGCCTCTAATAACGGGAGTTTGTCATATCCTTGCTCCAAGGTCGCCTCCAGGTAACAGGTACGGGGTATTTATGCATCCACCAGCGCTGTGCGCAGGAATTCCACCGCCTCGTCAAACAGTCCACCAAAGGTCGCCTCCGCGCTGTCCTTAAGGTCAAACGAGTGTTCCGAGCCCTCCACGATGCGCAGCACTGTCTCCACCTTCGCGGCCTGCAAGCGTGCGTGTATCGCCCTCGAGCTGTCGGCGGGCACCGCGCTGTCCTCGGAGCCATGTATGAGCAGCACGCGGGGCCAGTCGGGCGTGACGAGCAGCTGTGGGAAGATGGCGCGCTGGGCGGGGGGCAGGGCCGCCGCGAAGCGCTCCTGGCCCGCGGGAAGGAGCGGGCGCAGGGTATCGCTGAGCGAGGAGGGCGCGTGCGCCCCGGTCCAGTAGTCCAGGTACGTGCCGAGCTGGAGCCACAGGCGCGCGAGCTGCATGCGCGGGTTCGAAGGGAGTCCGGGCGTGCCGGAGTCGCGGGCGTGGTACGTGGGTGGGGACTGTGCGGCTGGGGGAAGCGCGGCGCTTGCCGGGTGAAGGAATGCGGCGAATTGCGTTGGGTCTAGAAGCTCGTGGCCAAGGAAGAACGGCATCGTCTTTGGCACGAGGAAGTGCGGGCTCTACCACCGTAAGTCGTACTGTCCGAGATCCGGACGCAAGAAAGTGTACTCACGAAGACGTCCCCGCCTAGACCGTAGATGGATAGTACTGCGCGAGGACGCGGGTTTGCGTGGATGGCAGCGAGGAATGCGCACATCCCGCCAGCGCTGGACCCGGCGACAGCTAGGCGCGTCCCGTCGAGGAGCACGGTACCCAGCGCAGGTGTACGGGCGAGGAATGCGAAGAGGTCCACGACGTCTTTGAGCACATCGTGCCCCGTGCTAGGCGGGAGCAGCCGATAGTCCGCAGAGATGAATGCGAGACCCGCAGCGGTCGTGCGTCCTAGGAACAGCACTCTGTCAATAAAGGTAGGTAGGACAGGGAGTAGGGATACGGACTACAGAGCCATTTGGGAAACCAGCTTGTTCGATCCCCCGCGGTCATCCCCCCGCCGTGGAAGAACACGACGGCGGGCACTGGGCGGGGAGGGTCGATCGTCGTCGTTGGTGGATAGACATCGATGTATAGAGTCAGATCTCCGAGCTGCTTGTAAGCGAATGTTGCGGGGGTATCGTCCACCATTATCGACGTGGTAAAGGGGGGAGATTTATCATTATCATTGGGTATAACGTCGTGAGGGACCACGGGGAGATAGAATTCCCAAGACCGGACTCGGCGCGGTTGGGCCGGGTGTGGGCGCTAGAGAGCGGCCGCGTAATGATCCTAAGCGGGAGAGCGGCCCCAGAGAGGAATCCCAGAGGGCGAAAGAGCCCACGTTACTCTCCTCGTCTCAATGCATCCTTTTACGCAAGAAAAACGTAGGAAAATAAACCTCGGCGGTGCGACCTCAGTGGCCTCACAGACAGACATACTGCACAGCGCCAAGGCTCGAAGATCGGAACGCGAAGAAATCCGCCGCCGTCACGAGAGCGCACTCTGCATCCAGTCTCACTGGCGCAGCTTTCAGAAGTATCGCGCGGTCAGGCAACAGCTCTCTTGGATATTTCAGGAAGATGTGCTTGGGCTGGATGGGATGCGGGCCCTCGTTCTCGTCGGGAGTGACGACTCGCTTCTCGCTCAGTGGTCCGAGGCAGTAGTCCGTGCAGGAGATGGTGAGGCCTCTATCTCGATCTACTATCCTCCTTCTCCCTCTTTCCAGACGTGTTTGTGGCGACCACTACTGTATCCCCGATTCGGGGCTCTTTACTACGTTTCGCGTAATAGTTGTCTCTCCTACAGGGCTGACCTTTCTTCAGCCTGGTCCTTACAGTACGTCAGTGGCCCAGATTCAAGCCATTGGATCGTTCTGGTTCGACAGCTCTCAATTCTTCTCCTTCGTTCTGTAGCCAACTCTCCACGGTACGTCCCTCGCCGCTTGGTCTCGTGCGCTCCCTCCTATCCCGATCCTCCCAGTGCCACCGCCTCGTCCAACCACCTACGGGTCCTCGATTCCCTCCTTTCTCCCACGTCGAGTGCACGCTCGCTAGGAGAACGATCGGAAGATCTGTGCACCAATATTACACTTTACGTCTCGCGGCGTGGATTGTACCCCCTCCTAGCAAAAGCTCTGAACGACATCGTGCGTTTCGATCACCCCGCGCGTATCTCACTTTCTAACGTGTCTTTAGCCTGTGGAAGACAAAAATTCGCCATCGATCCCACTACTCGTCCCTCTCCTCACCTATCCACTACGAATTTTTAATCCCTCGCACCCAGATTCATTCCTAGATGCATACACTCTGCTCGTTCACCACGTGCTGTCACTCCCGTTACTCCCCAATCGACTTCCTCTTGCTTCATTGACCCACCTGTCTGCCAACCTGCCGCTTGCGGCGGCCTCCGTCTTATCTCCATCGATTCCACAATTGGCGACTGCGCTTGGAGTAGAGGCAAAGGTACATCTTCTTGCGAATCTGACAGCCTTCGTACCTCCAAGATATCCTTCGCTTCCTCCTGCGTCTCTTACGACCCTGTTGCACCTCATGGCCAGGATCATGAGCACACTTCCCACCGGTGCGCTAGAACCTCCGTCGTCGGCCTCTAACGGGAAACAAGCCGCAATTAATGAAAGCGACTCGGACTCTGACTCGGATGAATTGACACTTGGGCCCACCTCTGCGTTTATCCCTGTATCCTTGCCTCGACTGGACGAACGTACCCTGAAGCGATTGCAGACACTCCCAACGACCGCCCACATTGGCTCTCTTATCCGCGCTACGCAGAGTCACACCTCGGCGCGCATCGCACTCTGTGATTTCTTCTTTGCCCTTTGTACTGTGTGGCCTTCTAGAGCAGACCCAGTACTCAGCACGGTCGTGGTGTCGACCGGTGGTGGGCTTGTACGCGAGTTGTATCGTGGTTACGTACGAAGCTCCCCTCTTGGGGGCGATGACAGCTTCGCTACGCTTTTGGGTACGTCCTTCTGTCCCGCCTCTGATTCCGCTTCATGGATTATAACCCCCGTAGACGCCGCTCATGCAAGTTCTTGGCCTCCATTACTTTTCTTGACCGACTTGTACACGCATTCGCTTCTCACCATGGGGGACGACGAGTTTTTCTCCGGTCTTAGCGAACCGACAAGTGCCAATGCTCCGCGCAACCCGCTCTCCCTGGATGAGATCACGTCTCTATCTCGGAAATTCCTGAATATTGCCTTCACGCTCTTTTGGAGGGAAGAGCAGATAGGTGCCCAGGATGCTCATGTTCCCGGCCTCAGCATCAAATGGGACGGTGTGCGGCGAAAATTAACGCGTTTCCTACAAGCAGTGCACACGCGGGAGTACGCACCGCAGCCTCCCTAGCACGTACGCGCTTATTTACGGCCCTCCATTTTCCAGCTCGAGAAGGCCATTTACACCGTCCGGCCATTGGCTTGTGAACGAACGCATAGACATTGACTCTTTCGTCGAGGTCGCCGTGTGAGGACTCGTCTCTTTTACTGCTGCTATCCGAGATTTTTTTTTCTCTGATTGGTGCTGCCACAGAGGCGAGGAGCAGCAGTTCGTTCCGCTTCTGCCGGTACCCGGGCCGTCGCGGCGCGTCTCGAAGCGATCCCTCGCGTTCTTGTCGCCGCGGCTCGGGGTGCTCAACAACATCCCATTCGCCATACCGTTCGAAGCTCGCGTCAACATCTTCCGGTCCTTCGTCGTCAACGATAAGCGCAATTTCAGGACAGACATACGGTCGTTCGAGGAGTTTCGTTCGCGTACGCACGCCACCGTGCGCCGCGGTCACGTGGCGGAAGATGGGTTCGATAAACTCGCGGACGCGAACCTGAAGCGGCCCATCGGGATTACGTTCATTGACCAATTCGGCGAAGAGGAGTGAGCGCAGCGGGTCGTTTGTTTCTGCGGAGATTTTACTGATCGGGCTTGCGTAGGATGGGTATTGATGGTGGGGGTGTATTCAAGGAGTTCTTAACTGACCTGTCGAAGGAGGTTTTTGACAGCGATCGAGGACTTTGGCTCGCCAACAAGAAGAACGAGCTGTATCCTAGCCATGGCTCCTATGCGACAGAAGGTAAGCAACAACATCGTCGCGCTTTTGATTTATCCTGTCGGTGTTCATTTTTCTGCGAAGCCCATAGCCTCAATTGGTACCGGTTTATTGGAAGAATATTGGGCAAGGCGCTGTATGAGGGAATCTTGGTGGACGTTGCGTTCGCGGGCTTCTTCCTCGCTAAGGTCCGCTTGTGTCGATTGGTCGGATCGTTCCCCGACGCTTACATTGCTTCTTCTGTAGTGGCTAGGGAAGCAGAGTTTCCTGGACGATCTCGCATCTCTCGATCCGGACTTATACCAGGGCCTTATATTCCTGAAGCACTACCCAGGAAACCCCGAAGATCTCTCACTCAATTTCACCATAGCTGACGAGGGTGAGATCTTGAACCTAATCGGCGATTTTTCGGCGCTCAATATAAAGCGCAGAATTTGGCGTCGCGCGGACGATCGACCTCAAGCCAAATGGAAGCAACATCCCCGTCTCGCGAGATAACAAGCTCGAGTACATCCTCCGCGTGTCTCACTACCGCCTCACGAAGCAAATCAAACAACAAAGCGACGCGTTTTTCGAAGGCCTGTCGGATATGATCGACCCGAAGTGGCTCCGGTAACACATGCACACGCACTCTTTTGATACGGTCTATCCTCACGCGTCCCCCGTAAAGGATGTTTAACCAACAAGAACTGCAAGTCTTACTTGGCGGCGTGAATACCCCAATCGACTTGGACGATCTGCGGCGAAACACAAACTACGGTGGCTTATACAGCGCCGACGAACCGACCATTCTCGCCTTTTGGAAGGTACGCTTGTGCGAGCGGCAAATAAGCCATTTTTTTTTTCCTGTCTCACCAGTGGTCTCTCAAGGTCGTAGAGGGCTTCGACGCGGAACAACGCCGGGCGTTACTGCGCTTCGTTACGAGCGTCGGGCGACCACCACTTCTGTACGCATTCCCCTTCCACCTACCTGCAGAATCATGCACTGACTCGTACGTTTTTTCAATAGGGGTTTCGGCGGCCTCGTCCCCAAGTTTTGTATCCGCGACGCAGGAGGCGACGAGAATCGGCTGCCGACGTCCAGCACCTGCGTGAATCTGCTCAAGGTACATGTCGTCGTTCCTATATAGTATCGGCTCCTTGAGCTGAGCCCATACCTTTTCCTTCGCAGCTGCCTCGCTACCAAAGCGAAAGAGTCCTCCGTCGGAAACTCCTGCAGGCGGTTTTCTCCGGTGCAGGATTCGATCTGTCCTGAAGAAAGAAAAGACTTGGCCGACTGGGGGTGCAGTGCCGTGCCGCCTTTGTATTATGTTAATCGTCGCTGTGTGCATCCAGGGGATCCCCGGGATGCATTGTCTCTCTTGTACGTGGAGTAGAGATAGATGTTACGTTTTTTTTTTTTTAGAATCGCTTGGGAGCGTCGTCAATTGTATTTTTTGCAATGTCCTGCTTCGAGTTTTTTTACTCTTTGGATCTGGGTGATATCGTGACCCAAACTTACCACCAATGCCCGCATTCGTACAGCACCTGAACTATCCTTACAGTCGTAGATATATCAGGTCTATCGGGCTTCGGTGAGGTTCGGCTCTCTCCGAGAATTCAATCTCCGCCCGCGACCTTCAACCTCAAGACTACAGGAATTGGACCATGAAAGATATTACCGTTCATTCCCTCTCTGCCCATCTGCAAACATTCAATACTCTCCCGACGCGATTCTGACCGTGCTTCAAGCCCCAAATCCTAGGCCGAACGGCTCAACAGATCTTGGAACGGAGACGTGAGGCTGAAAGGCGCCTCGCCTCGGTGTGACAGTGATTGGGTGTTCGCAAAGAATGCGTAGAGGACGTTGATGGTCCTCTGCGCATTTTTTGTGAGGACTGGCGTCTACCAGGCCAACATCTTCGCTATGAAGGTGTAGGCCTGGCAGATATTGGTGGTTCTGTCAAGGACTTATGCCCTGATACCGATTCGTCGGTCGGAAAGGTCGTCTCCGCTAGCATTAGTGTAATCTTTGCTGTGAGTGAGTGATCTCGTTTGTCCCCTCCGCACCCGTGCTGTAAAACTGGATTCTCTTAGTTTGTACTGGATCCAAGTCGTCCTCGTCGGCGTCTATTGAGCACATAAAAAACTTCTACAGACGGATTATGGCGTTTACACCGTCGCTCGGGTGAACGCGATTTCAAAGGAATCAGAGTCGAAAGAGTGAGATTATCGTTTGCGGTTCGTCCTTCTTGGCCTGTTGATCCCTAGAAATAATCTGAAGAAATTCGTTGGACAGAGTCCGACGGGGGGATATCAGGGTGCGCTTAGGAGGTTGGACGATGATGATGCCCAAATGATGAATACTACGAATTTGAAAGGAACTCAAAGGAACTCTGAGCGAATATGAAAGGGGCTTGCAGCAGGATCGAGGCAAAGTCAGGATGTTAACACGTCAATGCCCACCTCACGATAAACGAAGCCAGCATTGTCAAAGGTAATCTAAAAACAATCACAGATGGTGCGCAAAACATGTTAGGTACACGAATGCCATTCTATATGATTACATCCCTATGCAGAAAGGGCAAAAGTGGTTATGCTCCAGACTGCAAACGATTTGGCGCGACTCTTTGGATACATATCTCACAGGCCTGTCCAGCTTGAGCCCGTCCTCGCAATTACACTCGCGGACGAAGTGTTCCGGCCTCGTCGGCCTGAAATTAGTTTATGTCTGGTGGAACCCGCTAGCTGAAAAGGCCGCAAACCTATCCGGAGGACCCAGACGACGACGCGGATAATGGAGACGACCTCATAGCCGAAGAACCGCCGGGGGTTTATCACCCGTGGGCGGAGCCGATTCCAACGAATGGGCAAGGTGTGACATGTGACACTGGACGAGTGGTTCCGTTGAAGTAGATCTCTACCCGACTCGGGTGAAGGGGCGAAGAGGGGCCGTCGACTAGCAAGAGGAGAGCAGCAGACGAGGCAAGGGCAGGTAGGAACGACGAACCAGAAACTATAGATACTCAGTGACCTTTTCGTGTCCCATCTTCTGGGGAGTTTTGATGGTGACCACAGCGATAAACTTGGCTGGGTCACCATCTTCTGGCCGTTACCGACGGTTTGTCCAAAAAAAAAAAGATAAGCATGAGCTTCACTACCTTCACATTACAGCTGGTTCCATACAGCTGGTTCCATAACGATTGTCCCCTGCCATTTTGAGAACATAGTCGGCCATCCAAAACTGGAGAGCGGGATTCATAATTAAGTCGAGGGAGAAATTCTCAGGAAATCAGGTTATCTCACAGAATTGAGGTTATAGAATAGTTATCTTGTAACAATTGGGGTTATGGAATGGTTATCTGTATTGCTGCGCTCGAGAGCTGTGCCATCTCTGTGGCGGAGTTACCAATTCAAACTTCGCCTATGTCCAAAATTTGGTCACCAGGGGACAATCGTTATGGAACCAGCTGTAAGCAACCCTTTCTCACGGCCTCATACATGCGAAGTGAGGGTATGGACGTGTAGACGTCCACATTCCCCTGATTCCATCCTAAGTTCCAACAACGTGAATTACTCCCATAGCTACAGTAAAGGTCTAAAAGCCAAAAGCTTACAGTATATGCCGTACTATCACTTCAGACGAATCCAACTCCTCACCATTGTCCCTTTTGTCCTGCAGGGATTTCCTAAAAATACAATTACGGTAGGACTGTTGTAGGACTGTTGACACTCGCAAGGCACCAACTTGGTGACTAATTTCACTCAACATGTGGCTCCCACATAGCGCTTTCTATCTAAGGTTCTGTCACTTAAGTTAGGCTTACTTGTATGCGGTGCTCATGCGGTGCTATGATGTGCAGGAGGTCACTGCCCCCTTACTAGTACTTAGGGCTAATACATGTCCTGAGTGTTCCACCCACCGATAGACTCCCTCACCAGACGTGTTAATACCCAGATCCTAAACCAATGTCTCCTACGTCCCTTCAACTCACTGGCATGGGTATCCTTGACGCGGCCTTCACCGACTATGTCAGGCAATCTGGGATTGACCCATCCAAGCACCCGTTTATCGACCACCTTCAGTCCTGCCATTCTCCTAATGACGTCCTTAAGCTTCTCGAAGACAAGGCGAATGAATTCAAAGACTACCGAGAGGGAAATCGCGAGCTGATCAACTGCCTTAAACCTGTAGTGGAGGTCACCCATGCGATTTCTAGTGTTCTCGCCGAGGTCATTAGCGTTGTGAGCCGAATAGGGGCATCCTTCCTGTTCATAATTTCACCACTCTGCTACCAGGTGCCGTTCCAACCAGTGGGGGCAGTCTTCGTTGGCATAAATGTCCTCCTTACAGTACGTATCCCGTGACACTTCAACTACATGCCCTCATGATATCTGGGCGCTACAGGCAGCCAGCGATGTTAGTTCGAGCTATGATGCACTCGTCGACCTGTTTGAATGCGTAGGAAATTTCTTGAAACGCCTTCAGATCTACAGTGACATCTCCTTGACTCCCTTGATGACGGAAATAATCGCAAAGATAATGGCCGAATTACTTTCGGTTTTTGCTCTTGCTACAAAGCAAATTAAGCAAGGTAGATTCAGTAAGTGGGTTATTGTCTTCGATATGCGATGACTCAACATGGCACAGAAAAATTCGCGAAGAAGCTACTTGGAGAAAGCGAGATCGAGGCTGTCTTGCAGAGGTTGGACCGTCTCACCCAGGAGGAAGGTCGGATGACCATGGCACAGACCCTGGAAGTCGTCCACTGCCTTGTGAATAACGTGAGGGTCGTCATGAACGGTGCGCCTAATTTTCTCTGCTATTTGTAGTCACACTGAGGAGTTGTCATGATAGATGGAAAAGTGTCGATAGATGGTATATGGAAGGCTTTGGGTGTGCTTTTGTTCCGTTCGGGCTCGGTCTTGCAGGAGCTGACCAGCACACTAGATGCGATGCAACAGATTGCAAACGATATAAACAAGATGATGCGTTCGTTATTTATTCGTCCTGCTAGTATGTGCTAGTTGCGCTCATGCCAGTTGCAGGTGACCAGTTGCAAGAGAAATCCCGAAGTTGGCTCTCTCCTCCAGATCCGTCGCCAAACTTCAACCTCGCGTGCGAAATCCATCAAGACGGAACTACGACGTGGTTTTTCAGGGGAAATGTCTTCGGTGAATGGTGCTCGAAGGGTTCCTTGCTGTGGATCTATGGAAAACGTGCGTTCTGGTACGAGATTTAGATCGATCCTGATTGCTTTTCCTTTCCCCCTTTGTAGCGGGTTCGGGAAAAACTATTCTGATGCACGTGGTATTTCATTGTGTCAATTATAGTTATTTACAGACTCTACTAGGTCGTCGATCGTTCGAGAAATCGACAGGGTGCATAACGCAGGATTAGCATCGATGGCGTATTTTTATTTCGACTTTAGGGACTCTCAGAAACGACACCGGCGCGGCCTTCTCTCTTCTCTCATTTCCCAGCTCAGCGCCGACTCTGATCCCTGCTATCACATTCTGTCTCGTTTATATTCTGCTCACGCTGGTGGCACACGACAACCTTCCGACGATGCACTTTGGAAATGTCTTGGTGAAATGCTGAAAGTCCAAGGACGGCCTGCAATATACGTCATTATAGATGCTCTTGACGAATGCCCCAACATCTCCGGGATGCCGACCCCGCGTGAAAGGGTGCTCAAGTTTCTGAAGGATCTTGTCAATTTGCGTCTCCCAAACGTGCATATCTGTGTCTCAAGTCGTCCAGAAATCGACGTTCGCACCATTCTCGAACCCTTGGCGCCGTTCCGTGTGTCGCTCGATGACGAAAGCGGGCAAAAGGAGGACGTTTTGCAATACATCAAATCGGTCGTACACTCTGATCAGAGGTTGCGAAGATGGTCAGTAGAGCATAAGCAATTGGTCATTGATACACTCTCGCATAAAGCAGATGGGATGTGAGTGGTACATCGTAGCTTCTCGGAACAATCGCTGAATGAATGCGGCAGGTTCAGATGGGTTTATTGCCAGTTGGAAGACCTGCGTCAGCACTTTCCTGAAGACCTCCAAAGCGCTTTGGATCACATGCCGGAGTCGCTGGATGAAACCTACGAGCGCACGCTACTCGGGATCGACAAAGCGAAGCGGCAATACGCACGTCGACTATTTCAGTGCCTGACTGTATCCGCTAGACAGCTTCGCGTTGACGAACTTGCGGAGATCCTAGCAATTCGGTTCGATGCAGCAGCGGTCCCCAATGCCAACACGGTCTGGCAACCAATCAACGCAGAAGAAGACATGCTTTCTGCGTGCTCCAGTCTAATTATCATTGTCGACGTGAACGGATTTCAAGTGGTTCAGTTTGCCCACATTTCCGTCAAGGAATTCTTGACCTCGGACCGCCTTGCCACCGCGAGCGAGAATCTCGCTCACTATCACATCGTTCCTCACTTGGCACATGCCACACTCGCGCAAGCTTCCCTTAGCGTCCTACTCCAGCTCGATGACCGCATCGATAAAGACAGTATTAGGAACTTCCCGCTCGCCGATTATGCCGCACGATACTGGTTCAAACACGGCCGGTTCGATAACGTGTCATCGACCATCCAAGAAGCTACGGAACGTCTGTTTGATCGAGAGAAACCACATTTCTCTGCGTGGGTCTGGATATATGACATAGACGACCCTTGGCGGAAATCCATGCCTACGAAGCACCCGGAGCAGCCAGAGGCGACCCCGTTATATTACGCCATACTTTGCGGTTTCCACTGGCTTATAGAACGCCTAGTTGCAACCTACCCAGGGGATATTAACGCAAGGGGAGGGCGTTATGGGACTGCGTTGCTCACAGCAGTCTGGAAGGTATATGTCAACGTTAGTACTTTGTTACCTCTTCTGCGCTGATCTGTATGTCCAGGACAACGGGGACATGAGCCCACTACACCGAACATCGCCGAGAAAATGCGTCGACATTGTGCAGTTATTACTTGACCATAATGCAGATGTCAACTGCCCAGACCAAGCGTGCGTAACCCCTCTGCACGCGGCATCAACGAGAGGAAAAATCGAGGTTTCACGGCTACTCGTCAAGCGGGGTGCGAATGTGAACTGCAGGGATGAGAAAGGAAGGACCCCACTTCGGTTGGTGTCGTATCATGGACACCTGGATGTCGCCCAGCTCTTGATCGACAGTGGCGCAGATGTGGACGCTTGTGACCACCGAAGCTGGACCCCTTTGCACGCGGCATCATGGCAGGGGCGCGTCAGTATTGTAGAATCACTCGTTCAACACGGCGCAGACGTAAACAAACAAGATGACTACCAAGTGACACCATTGTACCTGGCGTCGACGAACGGGAAACTCGAGATTTTGCGGCTACTTATCCAGCGGGGTGCAGACGTACGCTACCAGGACAAAGACGGCTGGACCGCACTTCGGAGGGCACTGGAATGGGGACATCTGGATGTGGTCCGGTTCTTAATCGACAGCGGTGCAGATGTGAACTCTCGTGACAACGAAGGCTGGACTCCTTTACACTCGGCGTCGCAAGAGGGGCCCGTCGACATCGTAGAATTACTCATCCACCACGGTGCAGACGTCAACACGCAAAGTAACCACCAGATAACCCCATTGTACATCGCGTCAACGAACGGGAAACTCGAGATTTTGCGGCTACTTGTCCAGCGGGGTGCAGATGTGCGCTCCCAGGACAAGGACAGCTGGACCCCACTGCAGGCGGCGTCGTTCCACGGACATCTGCACATCGTTCGGTTCTTAGTCGACAACGGTGCAGATGTGAACTCTCGTGACAATCAAGGCCGAACCCCTTTGCATTCGGCGTCACAGGAGGGGCATGTCGACATTGTAGAATTGCTCATCCAACACGGTGCAGACGTCAACACGCAAAGTGACCACCAAGTGACCCCGTTGCACGTAGCGTTAGCGAACGGGAAACTCGAGATTTTACAGCTACTCGTCCAGCGAGGTGCGGATATGCGCTCCCAGAATAAGGACGGCTTGACCCCACTGTAGACGGCATCATACCTCGGACATCTGGGTATCGTTCGGTTCTTAATCGACAGCGGCGCAGATGTATATTCTCGTGACAACGAAGGCTGGACTCCTTTGCATTCGGCGTCGCAAGAGGGCCATGACGATATTGTAGAATTGCTCATCCAACATGGCGCAGACGTCAACACACAAAACGACTACCAAGTGACCCCGTTGCACGTAGCGTCAGCGAACGGGAAACTCGAGATCTTGCGGCTACTTGTCCAGCGAGGTGCAGGTGTGCGCTCCCGGGACAATGACGGATTGACCCCACTGCAAGCGGCATCATACCTCGGTCATCTGGATGTCGTTCGGTTTTTAATCGACAGCGGCGCAGATGTAGACTCTCGTAATAACGAAGGCTGGACTCCTTTGCATTCAGCATCGCAGGAGGGCCACGTCGACATTGTAGAATTACTCATAAAACACGGCGCAGACGTCAACACTCAAAGTAACCACCAAGCGGCCCCTTTATTCCCTACGTCATCGGAGGGGAAACTCGAGTCTTCGTGGCAACTTGTCAAGCGGGGTGCGGATGTGGACTCCGAGGAGAACGGCTGGACCCCACTTCAGGTGGCGTTGCATAGTGGACATCTGGATGTCGCTCAGTTCCTAATCGATGGAGGCGCAGATGTGAACTCTCGTGGCGACAAAAGCTGGACCCCGCTGCACTCAGCAGCAGGAAAAGGCCATCTTGACATTGTGATGCTCCTACTCGGGAGCGGTGCGTATTTCAACATTCAAGATAGGACGTCATTGGACCCAGCGTCCGACAATGGAAGACCTAGGGTTGCGGACTTCCTATCCGGGTACATGGCAGGTCTGATGTCTCTTGATGGCGCCGTCAGTACAGCTCTGTCAACTATCAGTCCACAAAATAGGCACCCTAATGTTGTGCACCCGCCAAGGAAACCCGGAGAAGACGCAATACCCTCAGACAATGAGCAACGTTCGCTGTACACCGCCTCACAAAATGGAGCGCTTGACACTGTACGGTCGTTACTTGACCGTGGTACTGACGTCAACGCAAGGAGTACCTTTCGCGCAACTGCACTGGATGTAGCATCAAGGTATGGGAAAGTCGAGGTGGTAAAGTTGTTGATTGAGCGCGGTGCGGATGTGGACTCCCGGGACAGGGCGGGCCTGACTCCGCTGATTACGGCGCTGCAAAATGGGCAGTTTGAGGTCGCGCTGCTATTACTCGATCACGGTGCCGATGTGAACACAGATACGGGGGGCCACCACACCGCGTTGCATCTCGCGTTGTCTGCTGGGCGACCCCAGTTTGTCCGGCTCTTACTAGAACGTGGCGCAAGGGTGGACGTGCCGGACGCTAACGGGCAGACCCCAAGGCAATTAGCAATACATCTTGGATACCGCAAGATCGCAGAGATGTTCTCTGGCTTTGAAGAGCACGGTCAGGGTGTTACCGCACAGGTGCGATTCACTATTCAAGTGGCGCTCTATTCCTACCATATCACTGACCCCCTCCCTCCTGGGCGTTATTCCTGTTCCAACCATACCACTTTGTGTCATACAAATGATGATCTCTCAGCTATCTCAGTCAATTTCTTCTCAGGGTTCTCCAACCACTCACCCATCGCGCGCATCGACCCTGGGAGTTTTAGTAGATGCACCCGTACCTGTGTCTGCACCACCTACACCTACACCTACACCTACACCTGCGCCCGCAACACAATTCGCCGCTGATCCAACTGTTCCCGCTCTTACCTGCGAAACAGCTCGGCAGCCTCGTGATGATACTAATAGAGACCCCGTGCGTTCCCTGATCACCAATTATGTTTCCTCGTAGCTGGCTGACTCTTCTACTGGTGCTCCCTCGACCAGTATCGCGAAAAGCCGGTCGGTGATCAATTGCAGCTGATGATTACCGCTGCCACCGTAGAGCGGAATAAAGCCGCGCAAGCAGGTGAGAGACGACACGGGTCTTACTACGCACCGTGAATTCTTTTTTCTGACTTTTTTTGTGCGTGCGACGCAGATTGGGCTCTCAATGCCGCCATTGCCAGCCAAGTTCTTATTGGCGCGATGGCCTTGGGTGCTACATTAAGAGGTCAAAATGTGCGGATCCATCCTCCCTTTCTCCAGCGTGACCCATATCCGACATCGTCGTCTAGATGTTGATCGTAATCTCCATCCTCTGCGTTGTGTCGACGTTCCTGGCGTCGTACTTGGCACGGACATGTGGTTCAGACGAACGCCGGGCGTCACTTCTTCGGGTGAAGGCTCTTAATCATTTCCTGCGTGAGATCGAGGCGTTCCAGTTGATCCATGGTCACGAAGTCTCGCGCGAGTGGGACGAGAAGATAGAAGGATTCCGCCTTGGCCTGGAGAACATGTTGGGCAACCAGTCAGGAAGCAACTTAGACGGTGGCGGGTATTAACTCAAGCGTCGAGAAGGGGATTGTTGCTACGAATACCGTATCAGCTGAGGGTCAGACGGGACTAGGTAAGCGTACAGTGATCCGTTCCGCAGACAGTTTGGCTAAAATGTGGAGCCCATGACAACCAAATTGGGACCCATAATAGGATAGAATTTTTATTGTTTGTGTTCAGAGCCGTTCCCTCCTCGACTGTGAGTCGGTGCGGGCAGTTGCTTCTTTTTTTTCTAAAAAAACTTGGGCAATCGCTTCCCTGGACGTCCTTGAAACTATTGATGGACATATCCAAGGTTCTCGTAGTAAATTAGAGCAGGAGCGCCTTGCGCCTTGCGGGTCACATGCGGAGACATGCTTAGACCCCTCAATCACCTGATCCATCCTCCTCTTGTAACTTACTCGCAGCAGTCGGTGACCCGCAATTCAGTCGCTGTTCATGTATATGAGCAGCCACAGCTTGTGCTCGTCGAACACGTACAGCATGTTCAGTTGCAGCTTTGCCCTCAGTCTGGTGGACATACAACTGTCGCACTGTGGCTAGCAAAGGAAATGTCGGTTTCCATCAAAAGAATGGAATCGGTGGGAACATGAGACTGCAAAGATCGTGGCCCAAAGGGAATGGGGCACGACGACATCACATTAGAAGTAGGCAAAAAATCAAAAGACAGCATGAGTCGTCAAGCACCGCATCGTCGGGTGCACGACCAGTAGCACGGGAATTATTAGCCCCTTGTTCCCGACTTCGCGAAACTCGTTGTCCATCACGCCGCCGATGTTGCTACTTAAGAGACCCTGGGTGGTGCTGTGCTTTGCGACGTACCAGTAGCCAGTCGAACCTCCAGGTGTGGAGGTGACGACGTCATGCAGCCAACCCTAGATTTGAGAGAATAGAGGTTCGGCATGTGCTGGTTGGCTGTCGGGAGAGCACGCGCGAAAGACGCGGAGGGACTCTTGGAAACTGGATTGGAGGTTCCGGAGCAGAGTCGACACACGTTGTGATAATTTGGAGGGGATCCTACGTGTTATATCCCATCCTCAATGCCTCAATGCCCTCTGGCTCTCTGATGGCACCGAGGTGAGACGTAATGGTTCTTGGAGCTTGAAGTCTGATGGTCTGATGCACCGACTCGGGTGAGTAAGGAACTTGAATGGATAGGCAACATTTTGCATGTGAGAAAGGTTTACCAAGGATAGGAGGGCGTAATGGGCGCTACGAGCACCAGCGCCGACGATGGCTATAAGTCAGTGGTCGTGATCGAGAATGGGAGCGAGGGAAAACCGTGAGTCCATGACAGGGAGAGCCGCGCTACTATATATTCGTGAGTAAAGTGCCATCTCCCACAGTAATACTATAAATACCGTATTATATGTAGTAGCGCACAAAATTCAAATGGAAATCTAGGAAGAAACAAAATTAAACAGCTGCAAAAACGAAAGCCATGGCCACCGTCCAATCCCTCGAATCCATGAACGAGCCCCCGACCTCACGTGCCGAGTAATCATCCTCCCATCCTCCATCATCGCAGAGACGCTACAGATACACAAAATTTCCCCAGGTTGCTTCTCCAATGTGAATGACAAATCCTCCACATTACCTCGTATACCCTGTGCACTGTTGTCCTTGATTGACCAGACAGCATTATTTTGGTCCACCTCACCTCGAATGTCGCGGGCGATAGCTTCCTCTCCCGTCCGCTGCGTAGTGATTACTTTCGTGCTACTAGTGTCCCCCCCGGCCGGCCCAAGCCTGATATTTGCTGCTATACCAGTATTCGCCGTGTCAGTTCTGTGCACAACCACCACACCTTCGCCAATTGTCAATTTCTGCGGCTCCACACTCCTAACCTTGTTGTATTGTACGACGACTCTGAGGCTGACCGAGACAATGCGAAGGCGTGGGTCGTGAGCGAGACAGAGGAGCTTAACGTTTACGCGGACTGCATCCCCCGGGATAACCAGTTGGTCGGGAGTGAAGGTCACAGAAACGAAACTAGATCCTTCGTCGGCAATGTCGCACTTGAAGTATGACGGTGCAGTATTGTAATTGAAAGCAGGTAGGGGAGGTGTCGGTTCGCTCTCGTCGGGCTGAATGTTGGTAACAATGCTTTCAGAATCAGCCTTCTCGGTGGGTGACATGCCGAGCTCCAATCCAGAAAAGTACCCTGGTTTTGCGGCCTGAAAACGAGGAGACAGATACCTGACGATTGCATGTAAGTAACTGTACTTGACGACGCGATGTTTGTTTGACATACGTTTCAATCTTTACATAGCTAGACGGGAAGACTCGGACATGATCTGCCAAACCGGGTTCACGACCCCCATACCAGTTCTCATCCACCATCGAGCAAATGGTGACTACGTTTCCACGAATAAGTTTTAGTCCCTTGACAGGTGAGACCTGAGCCTGAGCTGAAAACTGGGTGGGATTTGGGTCACTCAAAGATATATCCCTGCGAAAAACGACTTGCCATGTCTCCATTCCAATCATGGTGAACAATAGCATACGCTAGGGCTTGCAGAGTTCCGCCGCCCCCCCGAAATCTGAGCCTGACCATAATGGTGGATCCCTCCTGAATCCCACAGGACGAAAGGGACGACCCATCTTCCAGCTGCTTCAGCTCAAAAACGAGAGATTGTAGATCTACGAGGATGGCTATCAGCTGGAGAAATGACATGAATGCGAGAAGTACCAGGTGGATACCCTTCCTTCGCCTCGTAAATCCGTTTCAACATCATGACATCCGAATCTGGAGCCACGTCGCACGTCAAAATTTTCCCAAAGATCGTTTTAAGGAAGACTGTGAATGTAGGCTGAGAAAGAAGCAGTATTGTTCCCTCGGAGATCCCGTAGAACTTCAAAGTCTTCTCGTCCTCGAGCTCTGGACTGTCGTATTGAGGGAGCAGCTTGCACATACTGACGCCGTCAATGTGCTGAAGACGCTGCCGTGCTATATGTAAGGAGAATAAGAAATTGAACACACCCCCCCTTGTCATTCATACCGATAGGTATTCCAGTGATTTCTTGAATCTGAGCTTTTAAGGACCCAACAGCTTCGCTGAGAGCGATATCGAATACTAGAGAGGTTTTCCATTGATACTCGACGAATATTAGAACCATCGAGAAACGTCGACAGCCAGAAGTAGCTTTTCTTTATAAACAGGAGAATGGACTTTGATAAGGCTACTCTCGTGAAAAGAAACAGATTTGGGGCAATGATCGGGCAATTAGTTGATAAGGTGACTGTCGCTGTCAGAATGTCGGCTCAAGCGCTCGCAGTGTTCACCCAGGCCCTCCGTCGCCTCAGTCACGGTCCTGCTAAGTTAGTCGTCACTGCGTCACCTCTCTATCTCTCGCTAATCCTTCTCTGACAATAGACTCCAGGTGATCAAGCACAAGCGGGGAAGCGGGTCAGGGGTGCCCCAGCAGTTTCTGTTACTTTATAAGATTCAGCCGCACCGTCCCTTGCTGTTTGGTCACGGTCTCCTGCGATCTTCCTACCTTCCTTGTCCCAATTCGCCCAGCACCGCCGCATCATCTAACCACTTGCGTGTTTTTGATGTTCTCCTTTCTTCCACGTCGTGTACACCATGTGCACGCTCGCCAGGGGAGTCATGGGAAGGTCTGCGCACCAACATTATTCTTTATGTCATGGATGCGACGCGGCGTGGATTTTACCCAGTCCTAGTAAAAGTTCTGAGAGACGTTGTACGATAGGTTCAAAAAAAAAAGTATCGTGCGTTTCGGTCACCCCAGACGTACCACTCCGACGTGTACGTAGTTTCTACCCGTTTGTCGTCGATCGGATCGACACATTGAAGGCCCACTCGCTCCTTTCCTTACCTATCCACTATGAATCATTGCTCCCTCGCACCCAGACTCGTTCCTAGATGAAGTTCATTTGGATGCCGTGCCAGTGAGAGTTCTCTCCAAGGTTCTCTCTTCTGCTGCTACTATCCCATTTCTCTAATTGCTACTACAGAGGCGAGGTGCAGCAGGTCTGATCTGCCGGGACCAGCGAGTCTTGAAGAAATCCTCCCACGTCGACCTTTTTTCATCAATCAATTTATAACCAACCCATACCCAGACCGAAAACGACTAGTTTGGTTTACATGTACAGGGAAGTTGGCAATGCATAAATTTCAATTTTCAAAAACGGAAAAAATGCTCCGAAAACGAACCCCAATTCCCTATTCCAGTCACTTGAATCCATGAACGAGCCCTAGCCACACCTGGCGAGTGATCGTTCTCCCGTCGTCCGTCGTTGCAGAGACATGACAGGTACATAAAACTTCGCGAGGTTGCCTTCCCAAAGTGAACGACAACTGATCCAGATTACCAGGTATACACCGCGTACCGTCGGCCTTGATTGTCTAGATAGCATCCCTTTGGTCCATATTATTTTGAATTTCGCAGGATATAGTCTCCTCCCCCGTGCGCTCGATAGTAGTTTCTGTCGTTCTCCCAAATCCCACCCGAAGTGGTCCAAGCCCAAGTTCTACTGAGCTATCCCTATTCGTCCGGTCAGTTCTGTGCGCTCCCTTTTCACCTTCTTCGATCGACAATTCCCGAGGCACTACACCCCCAGGTTTGTTGTCCTGTACGGTGACTTTGAGACTGACCGAAAGAATGCGGAGGCGTGGGTCGTGAGTGGAATAGACGAGCTCGACCATAACGCGGACCGCCTCCACCGGGATGACCAGTGGGTTGGGGGTGAAGGTGGCTGAAACGAAACTAAATCCTCCGTCTGCGATGCTGCATTTGGGGTCTGACTGAGGGGTTTTGTAATCGAAAAGAGGTAGGGGAGGAGTCGGTTCGCTCTCGTCTAGCCAAATGTTAGTGACAACGCGTTCGGTAGTAGCCTCCTCGGTGTCTAAAATGCCGCCCTCCTTCGCACGAAAATATCCTGGGGTGCTGCGGCTTGAGAACCAGGATCCTGAGACCTAGCTGTGACAACCGCGTGTAAGTGATTGTAATCAACGATGTGATGGACACAACTTCCGTTTCATCAATCTAGCCGAGAAGACTCGGTCCGAATAGTTCCCTACCTTATCTCGTGTTCCACCTGGCACACGACCCATATACCAGTTCTTATCCACCATCCCGGAAATGAAGACGGCATTCCTGTAAATAAAAACGACTTGCCATGTCTCCATCCCAATCGTAGCACACAATGGTGTATGACAGGGCCTGATAAGCTCCACCTACCCGCCATCTGAACACGAGGTGAGTGGCATCATTCCTCTGAATCCCATAAGAAGAAAGGGTCGGCCGGTTTTCTAGCTGCTTTCCGCCAAATATGAGCCGCGGTTGGTCTACCAGGATGGCGGTCAGATGGGAGAAACGTCATTAG
The DNA here is from genome assembly GCA_025766275.1 of Lactarius indigo. NCBI lineage: Eukaryota > Fungi > Basidiomycota > Agaricomycetes > Russulales > Russulaceae > Lactarius > Lactarius indigo. The sequence continues at coordinate 2,290,075 of JAFKAC010000005.1, read as the reverse complement.
CATGCGAGGCGTACCCGGCGGTATCCCTTCCTTCTCTTGAATAGTACGCTTCAATGTCAAGACATCCCAATCCAGAACCACGTCACAGTTCACAGTTTTCCCAGTGAGCGTCTTCACGAAGACGGTGACTATAGTCCGACGAAGCGAAAGACATAGTACTGTTCCCTCTGAGATGCCATCGAACTCCAATTCCTTCTCGTCTTCGAGCTCTGGGCCAGTATCATTTTGGGGGAACAACTTTCCCACACTGTCGTCGTCAATATATTGGAGACGTTGCTGTGCTAAATGTCAAGAGGATAAGGAATTGAATTAATCCCCCTCGTCGTTCATACCAATAGGTTGTCCAACGATTTCCTGAAGCTGAGCCTTCAAGTTTCCCACTGATACTCAACAAATATCAGAACCACCGAGAGAAGAGTGACGCCGGCATCCAGAAGTAGCCTTCCTTTATATGCACTGGAAGAAGAACTTTGATAAGGTCATCAAATTTCATGAAAAGAGACAAGTTGGGGTCAGCGTAGCCGTACTGCACGATAAGGCCCATAAGGTGCCATCCCGGCCCGGTTGCTGCTCTGCCTTCACCTAGACCTTCTCTATTACAAGTCGTCGCCCCCTTCTCTCCCGCCAATCTTTCTCTGACAGCAGACTCCAGGTGATAGACCGCAAGCGTAGTTGGCGGCGTGGACACGTGGCCCTAGAGGTACGCTAGCCAGGAGCCAAGCGTTGCGCTCCGAAGAGTTCTGTACGCGGCAGGATCATAGTATCGGTGACGATTTCATTCAAGTTCACTTGTTTCAACACTCTCACTTGTCATTAGGGCGGCCGCTCTCACTAGACCTCGATAGACTTCGCGAAACACGTGAGCAGCATGGGGTTATCCCAACGCTCGACTCGTACCAAGATTCATGGTTCATTCTTTACCGGGCCCGTTCTTCCTTGTGTGTTCGAATCCACGAAAGTCTCCTGTGTGGCTAGTGGAAGCTCTCGCACAAGATGAAGCCATACTACCGATAGATGATCGTGCTTAAAAGGGCAACTTGTGACTTGCACTGATAATACATTCGGGCTATTCCCGATTCCAAAGCGTATTTGATCGGCACGCCGAGAGCTCAACGAGCTACTCAAACCCAACCGCGACGTCGAAGAGATAAGACCTGGACGCCGCATCATATACGTGCATACACGCATATAGCCATACAGCAGTTTGGCCATACTTCCATTAGTACAAAATCTCACTGATGATCAACGTACGCCACCGGCGTAAGAACAGATCTTCGGGCCAGTACGTCCAGTTCCAGGGTAATGCGATTTAATACTGATAATGAGTCCACACTCCGTCGTTCTCCGAATCTTCGAGTCTGCACCCCCTGGACCCTGTTGCGAGTCACCATCACCATCAGCTTGGTGGTAGATGGATGTGGACAACGCCACCCAACTCCGAAAATGATTAGATGGGCAAAAAGCATTTATCGCAAAACGTAACTAAGACCGAAAGGGAAGTGCTGCATTTTCATGTAAGGCGCACAAAAAAAACGAATTGAAAAAACAAAAATAAAAAGGTTCCAATTCCAAGTCCCATCTCGGTCAGATGGCGTCGTTGCTAGCCCGCACCCGCACGCGGATATAATTGGTTGGACAAGGTGGACTTGTTTCATTCTGGATATCAATACGTGGACGTGAGGTGAGGTCAGGGAGGGTCGTTTATCCGATCGCCCGATATTAACCCGGTGGGCGGTAACGAGTATCTGGGGTCTTGGTGTGGATGGGACTCGGAGGGGTTTCACCGCCTGGCTGGCTACATCGATATTAACACAACCGCCGCATGATTTCGACATGCGAAGCGACACACAAAACACGTATAACTTAAGCGCATCATTAGTTTGCGCATGCTTTTTCGTAGGGGGCGTGTGATAAGTTTTTAGTTTTTGTATGTCTGCTCGACTGTATTTCTATAAACGCTAAATTCTACGCAACGCCGGTCAATTGACGGGTCGTCAACATGAGTGTAACTACAAGTTGTTCGTGACAAGTTGACGTCAATGGTCGTATCAGAGAGAGTGCGTGAGAAACTAGGCAAAGCAGGCAGAGGGCACAGCGCAGGTCGGTCGTGGTCTTATCGTACATCCATAAACCCCCAACAAAAAACCTGGTCCACAACATCAGAAACAAACCCCAACAGTGGCGGAGGGAGAAGAGAAGGGCGAAAAAAGGTGTGAATGGAATCTTCTCTTCCAAATTAGTGTTAATCAAAAAGTATAGCAGGGACGGGGGCGGGATAGGAGGTGTGGGGCTAACGTGGGTTTTTTCAGGGTACTGTATAATCGACGAACGAACAAGTTGGACACACTGGCTGATCGGGACAACTTTTAAACTTTCTCGTTGGTTATCACCTCTGAGCGTGTATCGCTCAGCTTCTCGTCAGTAACAGTTTGTCGATCATGAGTGCTGGCATCCGAGTCGCCCTCAAATGCGAGACCTTGTTTTTCGAAGTTCAAACCGTGGTTCCTACGCAAAGAGAGGTCTCAAATTGGAGTATGGAAAGGGAGGAAAGGAGGACGTACTCGGGGCCAATGATGGTGAGGAAGATTATATAAGCAGCCACTGTACCAATCAGGATACCCTGCACCCGGGCATAATCGGGCACGACCGTGGGCACACCGTCCTTGAGGATCGTGGTCTTCAAGTGGTCACCACCCGTCGCCTCAATCTGTGAAGATGCGGACGAGACCATCTACCAAATACACAAAGTCAATCGGCAAACAAGGAATAGCAAGTGAGGGCTTGGTACATACGTTTCCGAGTTGATAGGTGACACCGGGGAAAGTCGCGCGGAAACCGGGGGGGCTCATCTCGGCAAGCTGGATCGGGATGACACCCCACGCGCCCTGCACGCCGAACTGCAGCCAGAACGCGCCTGCCGAAAGCCCACCGAAACTACTCGGCAAGATCCAGAGAGGGATAAACGCGCCGGCAATCAGAACGAAGATGATGATGGTAAGACGACGGCCGATGTACTGCGAAACCATGCCAGCAATGGCACCGCCGCTATCGTTACGCGAGCGGCAGAGTTATTACAGAGACGCTCCAGATGCGGAGGGAGAGCGGACGTACGCGATGGCACCGCAGTTGCCAATAATGGTGGCGACGGTGGCGTGGTAACTATCAAACCCTTTGGTCGTCTGGAGGTAGGTGGGGTACAAATCTTGAGAACCATGCGAGAAGAAGTTGAAGCCTGAGTCAACCGTAAATGCAGATTATTAGCCTCTCGCCTAAGGACCCCCATAACTCCCACGCCACTCGCTAATTACGGATTCGACGTAACTTACCAGTCATGAGAAGCACGGCGTAGACGCACAGAAGCCAGTGCTTCTTCAACATTGCGCCAGCTTGCTGAACGAACACCCTTGTCTTCTTTCCCGTGGTCGCACCCCTTGCACGTTCTTGCGCGCGCGCGCGAAGGAACACCTCGCTCTCGGGAACAATAGCACGAATGAAAGCAGCAAACGCCGAGATGCCAGCAGCAGCCCAGAAGAGTGAGCGCCACGTAGTGGAGGTGTGAGGAACGAGGCGGAGATTCATGACCGCTGCGAAGAGGTATCCGCAGGCGTATCCCTGCTGGAGTACGCCGGACCCAAGACCACGCGCTTCGACTGGGAGGTTCTCGAGCGCTGTTGATGACGCGAGACCCCAGACACCACCCATTGCGATACCAAAGATGGAGCGAAGGGCGAGGAACTGCTTGAAGGTGTTGACAAATCCAGAGCCGAGTTCAAGGACGGCACAGAAAAGTAGATTGATGACGAGGGGCCATTTACGTCCGTAGCGATCAGACAAGACGCCGAAGACAACCTAGGGTAGTAAGAGACGATCAGTACCTTCCTGAAAGTGAGCACTGGGAAGAGGAAGGGCGAGTGGAGCACGCCTTCTGGTGGGAAGGACTGGAAGCAATATCTAGCCGACGCGGGAATGACAGTTCCCCCAGATGCCCGATATGTCGCACACGTGCTCATCAATCGTGTGATGAGGAAGCACTTACAGCGCCTACGGACCGGAACAGAAGTGTCAACGTGATGGCCTGTGTCTAGAAAAGTACGAGAACAATCAGGTTTCAATCGCGGTGCGACAGAAGGGGGGACGTGGAGCTTACGATGGTAGAAGCCTTGTCCTTATCGAATTGCTTCTGAAGGCGAGTGACGCTGAGTGACACGCTGAAAAAGTCAATCGCGTCGCAAGTCCAAGCAAGCCATCTTTTGTTGCGCAGATAAAAACACAAAAAAGGACACAATTAGCCCAGTTGGTTCTTCGAGGGGATGAGACGTACCCAGAGAAAAATTGCGCCCATTGGACCCATGTGAGAGAACGAAGGACCTCGAGAAGCGGCCTGCTATTCTGTGCACGAGCTTCGCGGCGCGGGACAAGATTGCGGATGAAGTAAGGCGCCATCTGGGAAGGGAAGAAGCGACGGGCTGCTGGAGAGAGGGAAGGGTAAGCGAGTACAAGCACTTGGACTTATATATGGGAGGTCAGGGTGGGAGAGAAGCTCCCCTAGCAAAGTTCCGACGGGCGTCGAACAGAGGTTCAATTCGAAGATTGATGGGTGTGCGACCGATCATCTCGCCCGGGTCGGGGCATGAGGACCCCCACAAAGTGTGCCTTGCCCCCGGGAGGGTGACACGGGGACGGAAAAGACAAGGAGAGGTCGAGTGGAGTGGCTAGGCGACGACAGAACAGATCATGCATGCGTGTACGACATAATTACTGAATTGGCAGCCGACCGAGATAGTGTTTCAGACGGGGTTAAGGTCACGCGGGCCCAGGCGCTAGTCTCGAATAAATATTCCGGGACTCGGGAATTGTAATATAATTTATTTGAACCTGAACTTGAATGACAGGTTATAAGACCGAAGTCACAGCGTGGGTCTCACGAGTGGCACAACCAGGTCATCTTTATCTGCGGTGGGTGAATGGGGGCGTCTAACTAGAAACCAACGATTGGTGGGAGCAAAGATAGACCAGCCCCCGATACTGTATATTGAGGCACTCGCGCCGCCATCTCTCTTCTCTTCTCAGACGGCCAGGTTCCCTAATTGAGTATGATATTCTTGTGCCGCGTTTCACCTACCCGTCGTCCCCAGACTTGCCTTCTATTCGAACAGAGTCACAGTAATCACCAGAAATCCAGCTGGGAGGACTTTCTTCACATCCATAGTAAACTGTACCAATACGGTACATACTTGAGGCGATGCCAAACAGTGTTACTGCCGTCGCCACCAAACCGAGCTGACGCTTGCTGGTCGCGTGAGCCCCCAATCATCGTCGAGGCATTTTCTTCCCGGGCTCAGTCGTCGTCGGTTGGGTTGAGACGGCGGGGAGAAGCGATTTCAGGATATACAATTTTGGGGTGGATTGCTGGAGTTCTGAGTTTGTATTTCGTTTTTTTTGTGTCCATCCCGTCATGGCATCGCACCACACGAAGCCACAATCTCCAAAAGGGTCTTCACTACCCGGTCAGGCCACCAGTTACCAAGTGCCAAGTCCGCGGCCCAAAGTTAAATGTATGTTCGATTCCATGTCCCTGAGACAGCACAAGATGAACTTCTTCAGGGTTGATGGATTGTCCAGATTTTGACCTACGGATGCAGATGCGCTAGACACACAACTAATGAGTGGTTAGGGGGCACACAGAGAGAGGTTTCCGCCATCCCGGCACCGTTTGGATAGGTCCAGATTGCATCCATTCAAGTGCGATCACGGAAACAGTAAGAAAAAAAAACGAAACCCAAGGAACAGACACACCTCCCAAAAGCGTACAATGTCCCCGATAATCCTTCGTAGCTGGACTACAGTGGCAAGCGCAAAACCCGATGGGGGTTTGAGGGTTGCCCGCGATCGTTGAAGGTTCTTTCCCCACCTCCCACCCCAAACTGTGTGCTGCGAAAAATAGCAAGCAACAAGCGAGCAGGCGTTGACGGAGGGGTCCCCGCAAGCCCCACAGCCCCCACATGTCGCGCAAATAGAATCCCCGTCGGCAAAAACGCAAAGCCGTTGTGCATGACCATGACGAACGACCACGAGGGTGATGACTCAGCGGCGCTGGCGCTGGCGGAGCACTTCCATACCGGGAACACCCTAGCGCCGGCCACAGACTCACAGCGACCGTCGCCAACACCGTCAACCTCGGCCTCGGCCCCCCCTCATCCCATATGCGCCTCTAACGATGACGACCGCGGCGCTAGGGACTGAGCAGATATTCTCAACTGAAACTTTCAACTGAATAGCGACAATGATCCCCCCCCAAATTGATGTCACCCTTGAGTGCAGATGGGGGTGAGGACAGCATTGCGGGCATTATCGGCACGGCTGATAACTATGTGGGCAGGTGAGCCCAACTTGGCTTCTTTTTTATTCGGAGTCAAACGGAGTGGGGGTTGCTCGCTGCCAGCGCAACACCCCTCTAGTTTTTTAGGCATCATATCACGCCGCGGGGACATGTCGTGCATCCTATCGTACCGTAATGACGGACACAGCCCCAACGGGGGCTACTGTACTGTATTCATGGATCCGTCCTAGGTCTGACATGCTTCATGTTTGACTGGTGTGCCCAATTCATCACCATAGCCGCGGGCGAAGAAGAAGCGAGCAGCCAAGAACGCCTTGCATATAAGCTTAGCCATGTTCGGGTCAACACAAGTACCGTTTGTGTCCTTTCCCGCACCCCCTTCCACCTTTGCATGACTTACTACGCGGAGCAGTCGGCGCAGTGCGTGGCGTGGAAGAAGGTAAGCTATTATTATTCTGCTCCTCTTCGCGCATATTACGTGACAATTATGTTTGACTCATTACTAGATCAAGGACCTGGGGAACACCGAGGCATTCACGACGGGGACGTTGGGCCTCGCTGCTCAATATGAAGTTAAGGCGTTTGCCAGATTCAATTCGGGGACAAGGTTGCTGAATCTCACCTCACATCCGCTCATTTCGCCCAATCTCGTGCCCTCCGCGGAATGACCACGCAGGCATTAAGAGTGTGGGTGGAATACGTGAAGCAGCATGGCAACCTAGAGCCCGAACGCGCCAAACAACTCGTGTAATTATTCCTTTTCCTTTTTTCATTCCAACGTCTTCTGCGTCCCCTTCTCAAGAGGACGATGTGGCTGACTTGATTGGGTGGAATTTCTTCATCGCAGTCAGGTGGTCGCCGATGCCTGGATCACCCTTCAAGTTGCATATCGGATCGATCCACATGCAGCTGAGGCGCAGGGGACTGCGGCGATTGCAGGCGCCTCTTCCTCTTCTGTCAATCTCAAATTGGCCCAGGAACAAGGTGAGGCGATGGCTAGCTTCACTTGATCATGATCGTGTCACGGCACGTCATGCGTTTCTTTTAGTCTTGACTGACTGTCGACTCTTCTTTCCCGTCTCTGCCTCACAGCGAAGCGGGGTGCTTTGATTACCTTGGCCCACATATTAGAATTCGATATCGCCAAATTGCTGTACCACTACAACCGATTCCTCACTTACACGCCGGGGTGAGGTTAGGAACTCAAATTTTGTGTTCTCCGTCTGTCTTCCATTTTCTTGTTCCACAATTTTACATTTCACGGTTCGTCCTGCACTAGGAGTACCGTTAGCACTCTCACGTATGAATACAAATATACTGTATGATCATAGTCTCTCAAATGTCGCTTCGTATGCCCCCTGGTCAGCATCACATCGGCTCAAGAATTGCCTGCCATAGCCATCTGACGCAAACATGACGAATGAAAGAATTGAAGGACATGGAACCAAAAAAATATGAAAGGCCGCCTTTAGGTACGCATGACGCATAAAGTAAGGCCAATAGGTGTCGTATGGACTTTCGAACTTGCTGCCCAAAGTCACCTGCCCCTCCTCCCGCCAATGTTTATTTCCCCGACGATTCAAGGCAGCACGTGTCCTGGAAAAAGGTAATAACCTATTCCGGCATCAGCGCGGCTGCATTGGACCTTTCTCGTGGCCATGGTGGCTGAGAGGATGCTTCTAGCTCAAGCTCGGATACAGTAAGGGTGCCTTCAGCGTCCTAGCACGTGACTTTGTCCATCTCACGTTTGTCCACTCGGGTTCTGCGAGTGTGGGAGGAGTATGAGTGTGTGACGAGTAAGAGGGACCTCAAGGGAAAACGAACTAGACCTCGGGTACGAGTTGCCCTGAGACGTGCTCGCTGATAAAAGTTCAGCCGGACGGTCGTGGAAGCCTGGATTACCCTCCGTGGAACGTCGCTCTGGTCTAGGTGTCAGCATCGACTAAAAGGCTGTTCTGACGGAAGGTAAGGGGCAAATCAGATAAAATATCTCCAATTCCACGTCATCTGGTGTCAAGCCTGCCCTCCTTACGTTTCTTCCTCACACAGCGAAGCGAAATGCCTGGGACGTAAGTTATACTCGAGGATGCTAGCGCATGATCTGTCCCGTCATTTTTGAGATCGGGGATTGGCTTGGAAATGTCATTTCTCTGTGCACGGCAAGATAAGGAGAGAACTGATAAAATAGAAAGTGGTTCGGGGATGCTGTACGATCCAGAGCGAAAAGAAAAAAAAAAAAATGACAGAAAAAGAAATGACGGGAAGAGGCTGCTACTGTAAACGGCAACAACGATGAGCGTCTATGTTTGCTATACGAAAGGCGCACAAGGTATAATACAGTACCATGTACGGCAGACCGAGAGGGAGGGCCATCAGAAGCAGGGCTCGCCGACAAGGGTTCCGAAGCAAGGCACGAGGGAACGAAGTTCAGAGACAAGTGCAGAATCCTGTGGAGAATGCAATGGGTTTCTTTTCAGAATGACAAAACTCGTCGTGGTGGTATGACCAGCAGGGACTCCGGGACCAAGTCCGGAGCTGAAAAAAAATTGATGTATTGTAGTTATGTCGTTCCGAGGGTTTGAGCGATTGTCCCCAGATGCCCAAGGCAGCTGCAGTCCACGGCACGTCTCCGTAGAATTGAATGTTTGTTGAAGGTTCCGGCTGTCGATGCAGTTATTGTGTGAGGACAAGGCCAAGACCGGCACAAGCCAGGGTCCGGGCTCTATAGCGCACTGCCCGAGCTGAGCCTGACTGCAACCTTGAACACTCGCCTGCCCCACGATCCCACTCATCGCATGTCTGCAACAGCTGCAACAGCTGCCTTTCTTCTCCTACTATCATGGCCACTCGTCGTCACCTCCTCCACGAATCCTCGTGGCCTCCCACCAAGTCCCCTCAACATCGCCGTGCGCAGCAGTTCACGCAATGTCCCACCACAGGGCTTCTACGACCCACGCGACCATGGCGGTAGTTGGCTCACGGTGCGTGCGACCGTCCCCTTATCTAGGCATGCACCCTGATACGGTCGCTTCAGCAAGTAAACAACACGTTTCCTGCCGGCTTGGGAGAGCCCATAAATCTCATCCTCCTCGGGACATCCGACGCCGCGGTCCTGGTTGACCAACAGAATGACGGCGGCTTGCGCAACTACTTTTTGTGCGTCGACATCTCTCTCTCCCGGCGCGTCACTGACCGGTTCCCCTTCTTTGCGTTCAGGTCGATTGGATTCGCTGGCGAATGCCTTGGACAACATTCCGGGAGCGATCAGGCGGCTAATCTCGGGGACGGCCATGGATATCGTGCGTCTACGACCTTTTTCTTCACTTCCGTCCCTTATCTCCGTCTTTTTCTCTACGACAAAAAAGTGAATGAGACAGCGGTGATGCGTTGGGATTATGGTGATCCTACACTGGGAACGTGTAAGGAGACGGTACAAGGCGGAAACCATTTCCGATATTGGACACAAACTGGCAGTGAAGCTAATAGGTGCGCCCTGCTCGCCCTGACCGATGCCGTTGTCGTTCTAATGGGTTCTAGTGGCGCCGTTTTTATGGCCGTTTCTTATGAGCTTCCGGAAACATGTGAGTTTTACATTTAGCGTGACATTTCCAATTTTATGTTGACCACTGTTCCTAAAGTGAGCCACGATATCGTTTTTAACGGGTGCGCATTCCCATACCGTCAATACATTGCGTTACTGAGCCCCCTCTCCCCATTACGACACTTCAAAGGTACAATCTCGCTCGGTACGCTTAACCCATTTCCCTAATTTGTCACACGACTGATCTTGCCCTCCCGAATCCCTCGCCGCCGGCATTGTTCTTTGTGCAGCGACTGGCTCGTCGGCAATGCGACTGCGCAATCGAACCTCGTCCCGACGGCGAACCTCACGAACGCGACGACGTTTTCTGGACAGACGACCTACGGCGGATACGTGTACCAGAACAGCGTTGAATACGCCTCGGGTTTTCTCACGAACGGATCGGACGGAATCAACCACTACCTGTCCGTCGGTGCAAACGGGACGAACGCGGTGGACGGGCTCGTCGCGCTGTTGACTGTGAAGATCCTGTCGTCTCCCCAGGGCGCGACGCATACTTCGCCGTGCGTGCCATGCGTTTTGATATCCCTCTGTACAGCTGCTGACGTCTGTTCGCAGGGCGCAGCCGTCTGCATGGCCGTCACTTGTCTCCACAACCACTGCCACTTTCGTACTCATTATTGCGCTATCCCTCGCGTAATTTTTTTTTTATATCGCTAGCTCTCCTCTCCTTTCTGCCTGCACGGACTAACCAGGATCTCACTTTAACTACCTATTACGTATACATCTGACGTTTACCACCGCCCGCAGTTATTTTGTAATCTTACTTAGAGGAGACTAGAGAATGCCGCTCATGGACGAATATATACCATAGCATGGGCCATGCCTTTTGTTTTTTTCTTCTTCGCACCTCTTGATATATGATATAATGGTAGCCAAAAAAGGTAAGGGAAAACGAGGTGTAAAGTCAAGCTACAGTAACGTTGGAACTGGCTTCATCTTGCACGCTATCAGCGACGATATGACGCGCGTGCCCAGGGAAGAAGAGAAGAAGAGACGAGTTCAAATAGTAAAGTCGAAGTAGGAAGCGCCGAGAATAATAAATACAAGACGGGTTCGAGAACATAAAGGTGATGGTTTGGGTCCCGAGAAAGTACATTTTATACTACTCTGGCAGTACGAATTGTAAATACGAGCCCCATAAAGAATCACAAGGGATCAGAGTATATGTGAACACATCATAGCCGGACGATTCAACTGAGCTAAATAATAATAATAAGGAGACCGTCCGAGTCCGAAATTGAAGCAAACGAGAGCCAGTCGAGGTAGTGAGTGCAACTGGGTATGTGAACATCGCCTTTGTGATGTCGGGCTTGGCAGGCTCGCGCTTGATCAGACAGCGTATCCCGGAGACATCAGAAGTAAGGTAGTCGTAACCGAAACACAAATCGAACAGAGAAAGAGATAACGTTGTCACCTCGGAGTGTCGCAATCATGGCCATATTCATGGCTCCTTGGTTGAGATGCCCGTACCGGGCCGCCCCGCCGCGTTGTGCTCTCAACGCAAGTATGGATTCGCATTATCATTGACGGCGAAGGAAAGAGTAGCGCAGTGGCTCTTGAAGCTTGAAGCTTGAAACTTGAATTGCAACACTACTAACGACAGCGAAAGAATTCGACTCATGTGAGGCACACGCGTCCAAGCATAAGCAACCATGGAGAGAGAGTGCCCACGTCTCCCTCGATGCTCGTCTCTAAATGGCGAATGATTGCCAGCGAGCGATTATAGTAGACGTCAATCGTAAATTACACAAAAATTATGTGCGTTTCGCATTTACGCAGTCAGAACACGACCCGACACAACAACTCACTGGCCATCCGCGACCTCTCCGAATTTCCACACGGCGTCCTCGCTGACCGACAGCAGCCCATCCCGCCCAAAGCGCACGCCCTCACGACCGAGCATGCGCAGTTTCTCGTTCTGCAACGGGCCCATCCCGCCACCGCGGAACGGCCGGTGCCAATTTTTGCCGCCCACCACCTTCGCCGCGGCACCCCCATCGCTGTGCGACGAAGTCCACTCGCCCTTGAAACCGCCGACGAAGAGACTCGACGCGATGACGCGGTGGCATGGGATGCGCGGCGCAAATGGATTGTTGCGCAGCGCGCCGCCGACGGAGCGCGGAGAGCCCGAGCCGAGGGCAGAGCATACCTCCTTGTACGTCGATACTTTGCCCGCGGGGATCCCCCGTATGAGGTCGTATACGGCCCAGTGGTGCGGCGGGACGCGCTTGCCGGCCTCCGTGCGGAACGCCTCGCGCTCGGAGGACGTCAGAGGGTAGTAGATGTCACCTTTTTTTTTATACGCAAAAGGGAAAATAATTACTGGAACGAAAAGGATCGTCGTCTTGGGCTCGCTTACATTTAGAGAAGTCTGTTGCTTCTTGGAGAGAAGGGTCGCAGTCGCTACTTGGTGGTGATGACGTTGCTCGCTGCTGGTACGGTTTTGAGTGAGCCCGCTTCGCAGGAGTGTATCGAAACGAGGCAATGTCAGAAATATGTCTCTCTGCTGGCATGTCTGGGTCTGGTGGGTCTCACGACGATACTTTCGTTTCGAGTCACTAGTCGCTATATACAGGATCCCGAATATTCCTCACGTGATTATGATGTAATAGGCGCTGTATCGTAACCAACTATTGCTGCTGTAATGCAAGACGGAGAAATAGCCATAAAATAAGAAGTTGCGGACAAACGCTTTGCAGGCACCGCGGTTGGTCCGCAATAGTTGTGTTGTCCTCAGCGAAACCTAAGGGAGATTTAGCGGAGCTTCCAATTCCGGCCGCGGAACGCACCAACCCTGCGCTCAGATCTCCTCCAAAGACCTGTCCAGAACCCGGGCCAACCACTCCTCTTTCCAGTGCCGATACCCCCGCCTCGGCGTAGGCGGGAGCAGTACGAATCCGTCGCCATAATCCATGCTCGCCATGACCTCGATGAGCGCGAGCTCCGGGACAAATGTCAGCGGCCAGTCGCGCACCTGCAGCGCGAACTCCCGCACGCTGAACGGGAGGCGCGCAGTGCTGTCGAGCACGTCCTCGGGTACGACCCAGCCGTACGAGTCCCGCAGCGGGAGGCGACCGAGCATCCGCGCGAGCACGGCTGCGCAGCCCGGCATGAGGAGGACGTCGGAGACGTGGAGGGTTGCCAGGCGCGGTGCGTGTGCGGTGATGAGCGCTACTGCGGGCGCGACGGTGCTGGACAAGACGTGGCAGGTGTCGATGTGTAGGTTGCGCAGCCGCGGCAGGTTCGCTCTGGGTGGGTTGCGGGAGGCTGGGTCGAGCGGGACGGCGATGCGCGTCGGGTTGAAGCTCAGCGTCAGGTCTGTCAAGTCGTGCATGGCCGTGTGTGCGATGCATTCGAGGATGCTGCTGATGCGTGCGGTGCGGATGACGACGGTCAAGGTACGGAGAGTCGGCGCAGTGAGGAGCAAGATCTGCGAGAACAGGCCGGATGAGATTTGGGTGAAGCTCTCGCTCTGGGGAAGAGGCACACATCATGATTTGGGCCGTTCACGCATGGTCGCTACGGGGTAAAATCCGTCAACGTACTAGGTCTGGTTTTGACTTGGTAGGTGTCTGTCCGTTCGAGTCCGCAACGAAAAGGTGATACACTTGTCGGAGGTGGGGGGGAAGGGATGAGAGGCGACGAAGGGCACACTGGAGGCTGTCGGCATTCGCAAGGTAGAGCGTGTTGAATAGGAATCGAGAAGAGACAGACGAAACGTATTTGGAGGTGAGCGAGAGAGAACGAGCGGTAACGCCTTCGTCAACGCAGGCATAGCGGAAGATATGAAAAAGGAGTTCCGGCGGAAAGTTCTGAATCATATCGTGAACTGCCATTGCCCAGTTTCAATAGGTCATCTGCGGAGAATCAAAGGTACAACCTACCAAGGCACTAATACTCTGGTATATAATCTGATATCCTCTGGTTATTACGTTCAGCGAGCTAGCATAGCACAGTGATGGGTCTGAAGATTGTTGGTACTGAAGCCACTCGCAGGCAGAGCACCACCGAAAGGCTACTTTCTTGGCTACTTTCGTTTCGGTGTCATCGGCCCCATCGGACATTCCAATTTCCAACCAATTCCCACGGCACTCGAACCAAACTTGGTTGATTGTCCCATTCTTTTTTCAATGAAAGAATCAATACCTGCCCCTGATGAACCATCGAGCCATGTCTGGCGAGAAGATGGGACCAAGAACCACACCCCACAACCGTTCCGCGGCTGATTGCCTGCCTTTTCCAGCAGTCTCAGCTACAGTAAAAGCACCCTCGACATAGTGGTTCTTTGGACGTGTGGCTCGGCCGACCGGTTTTGCGCTACGTATCCCCATCATGTCAAAGCGGCGACCGAATCGCGTCAAGTACTCCAACATGACGACGAACAAACCCACCGCATTACTAGTCCCCACACGGAAGGAAAGCCGGTTAGCTACAACCCATTTATATACTCCATCGATAGCATCTCCACTGCGATGCACGAATCATGAATGCTCTCTAGTAAAGCACGGCCAATGAGGCTTACTGGGAAAGCTAGGGCCCGAGTAATGACGTACTAGAAGTTGCCGAGCCATGAGTATTTTCATGTGCTGTAGTACAGTATCCGTCTTTGGATTTCCATCTCTTCTCGACTTCTACGGGTACGAAATCCTGTTGACTAGGACGGAGCTTCAAAGACGCGACCAATCCATTTCTCTATAATCGTCAGACTGACGAGATCCGGTGAGGTTTTACGCCGGCGTGGACTCGAACAAGTTCCTATTGTGCAACTTATCGCGAGCGAGCACTCGAGTATTGATGACTCGAGTGTCCCAGGGGATTGCCCTTAGATTTCGCAGTATTATGGAAGTCTGAGGGTTGAGAAATGCGGGTTTTCACTTGCCCAACCCTGTATCTTGCAGATCACGCGATGTCGGTATCGATTTGTTAACTAACGAAGACAGAGCGGCAGAGCAGTTCGTGCATTGTCGTCCCTTGAGGTTTAAAATTCCATGCGTGGGAAAGTAGACATCATGAAAATTCAAGGTCAGGAGTACAGTGACCTAGCTACCACACATCACTATTCCGCTACAGAACCAATCTAATCATCAAATAGGGCGAATCAGCGAAATATTCTTCATGAACTGCATCGCATCAGTCCGGTAGTTGTCGTCCCCAATCACTCGGGGGAAATATATGTCGTCTTGGAAGATAAGTGCCTTGGGCTTCGAAGGCTCCCATAGCAGGCCAGGTCACCTTGGGCCCGGAACCGGAATCACCATTGGGATCCAATTTGTTGGTAAAGAAAATGATGTGGTTCAAGAGGTCTGACAGCTGATTTGGCTCAAGCATCGCAAACGAAGTTGACGAGATCCGACCCGTGGAACTAGAAGTGGGAACGTCAGCCGTCTACAAACGTCGAATATAGGAAGCTGGCGAGCAGGCCATACCGCTCCAGCGAAAGGAATATCCTTGCCGCGCTTATGGACTGCGAAGGGGTATCAGCGACCTGGAGCGCGGATTCAGGTAATCAAACACGAACTGAATCCCCAGGACGGTTGTGTTTTAGCGACTTTCTCCAATAACAGCCGACGTGGGCTGTGGAAAACGAAATCGCCTTGAAGAGCCGCAATGCGCTTGAATTGTGGACCTAGCGGCGATCGACCTCAGCTTGGAACTGGACCGACTGCGAACGAGAAAACGTACTGAAGACGTTGTTATAACCGGTGTCGAAAGGAGAACCGGCCCTCTGGTCATCCGGATAATGCGTCAGAAGCACGTCAATCTCTTTGTCCTGTCGCATTCCACATCATGTATTTTTTCATGTATTCCTTCAATTCCGCATTGGTGCTGTCAAACCGATGAGCTCCTCGCGCGACAACGAGTAAGATGTATACTTGCGTGATGTTCGCCGAGGATAATGAGAACAAAGAGCCCTCGTCGTCGCAGTTTCCTGGAAAGCAGGTGAGACCCACGATGCCGATACCGGATGCGATGACGGAAAAAATACCTGTAATCATGGGTACCTTGGCCACATTACCACGTAGAACGGAATGCTGAGGGGGCTCCCTCAAGAAGATCCCATCGACTCGGGGTAACCAAGCCAGTATCAGTGCCTGTGATGCATACGATGAAGCCTTCAAAAAAAACCTTCAGAAGTGTAGCACTGCGGCACTCCTACCTGATAGGAAAACATGTTGGGAGACTCGTCCATAGCTTTCTTGTACGTGGTGTACGGAACCTTGCGAAGGCAATCGAGAGTGTCAGCACGTCCTTGACAGCCGGTCTTCTCAACCATAAAGTCGTAGTATCGTTGACCATTTTTGATGTCGCCGACGGGGATGGGACCACCGGACTGCATGACCGCGCCACGGAATAAGCCTTCATTATTTCCACCGTTCGTTATCATTTGCATGGCCACCGAGATGGCACCTGCGCTTTCTCCCCAGCTGTATCGAAAATAAGTCGACGGCGCCTAGGGCGATGCAAATTCTGACTTACATCGTCACCTTCGAAGGGTCACCACCGAACTTTGAAATATATTTCTGCACCCATCTCAACGCGACGCGTTCTTGAAGATGCGTGAACGAACGGTTTCGAGTCGGAGTGTTTATCAACTTACGGTCCTGAAGGCCAAGATTGCCGACCTCCGCTTCCTTGACTTCCTTCCCGGGTAAGAAACCCAAGGCTTCCGGGACGAGAGATTAGGATCTGAAGAGCATCCGGAGGATGCCAATAAACATACCAGAAAGACTAGAAACGTGGGCATTAGAGAGGAGCTCCTCAATGCGAATACAAAGACCTCACCGATAGTTGATGCTAACGTAGATGACCGGCTGCTTGAGCTCGATCGAACGTTCGACCACCTTTCCGCCGTCGTAACTATCGGAAGCGATTGTCAGACAGAGTGGTAGACCCAGTAGAATGAGGGCACGCACGTAGAGGGACCACCAATCTCGAATCCACCACCATATATCCACTGAAAAACATGTCGCATGTCGCTTGAATGCCAGTACAAACTCGGGAGTATCAAAGAACCTACAACTAGAACCGGGTAGTTGGAATCGGGATTGGCATCGGCGGGCTTCACGACATTTACGTTGAGGCCTTAGAAGTGGTTGAGCTCTGCAAGATCAGGAGACGTAGCATAGGCCTTACAGTCCTCGGCATCATGCATAATATTTGAATATATTCTGTTGATAGTGCCAGCCACCTGTGGAACCTTATCGAACGCTTTCGAGAGAGTGAACGCCTGCTGTGGGCACGAGTTGCCATATTTCTGAACGGTGTAGTTAAAGCCTTCGTATTCCTGGATGGCTTCTGGCCTGCGCAAACGGCGGTCACCGGTTCTGGCAGACATCGGTAAGGACTTATGTCGAACGGTGAACGGAGAAGGAGGCTCACGGAGGATGCGCGAAAGGGATCCCCAGGAATTGGTGGGTCTTTCCCTTTTCGATACCAATAAAGTTCCCACTTCCGAGTTTGACTTCTGGGTCCTTAGGGAGGGAGGGCGCACCCAACGCACTTGTGGCCGCGTGTATCGTCAAAATTGACAGTGAGGACTCGAGTCTTGTACCGTGACTTGTACCGTAAAAGAGTTCACCGGTGAGGCAAGAGAGAAGAGGGTGCGGGTGGCAAACAGGGCCAAGGTGGCGCGTTTGACTAGCATGACTAGGAAAGGCTTGTCGTAGAAGGGGAGCCTGAGTTCGACTTGCGTCACGAAAGCGGTCTTATATGGATTTCGGTCCAGTGCATCGTAGACATCTAAGGTGAGGGTAGTGGTAAGTACGGCCGGCCAGCTGTCGAGTATGGCGGAAATACGGAAATATCTTCCGAATTTCCGAGTCCAGTCAGCCTAGCGTTCCCCCGGAATAGCACGCCGACCCCCAGTAACGATCGTCGAGATATTTCACGCATGCGACTCCGAGAAAACCATATTTTCCTAGAGCAATATGTCATGTCAGTCATAGTCCATAGTGTCGCGCTGCCTAACATGTGAACCTGCATGAGTCTTGATAGCCACAGGTACTGACTCGGAACTGAGATTCCCGAATCTACCCTTCTCCGCTTACCGCACCCAGAATGTGGGCACATCGCACTAGGTGATAGGATATTCAACGTCCAACACCCGCTATCCCTCGCCATTTTCCAGAGCAGCCATCCTTCAGGTACACTCTACGATGGTATTTGGGCATCCGCAACTCCTGAAGCAAGTGGTAGTTACCGACACGTCCAGAGTGTCTTGGTGGGGCCATGAATGGTCGAAGGACGTCGCTCATGGATGTTGGCTGGCAGTGGCCATTTTTCCGCAGGAGTGACACACCCAAAAAGGAAGGTGTCATTACGGGCGTCCCGGAGCTGAGTTTACTTTATACTTAGTCAGCAAAAATAAAACACACACATTTTTTTAAAAAGCTATTTCCTTAATCATACAGTCTTGCGTACAAGACGCCCTGTCTTTAGTCAGCGAATATAAATCTCATCTGTTTTTTTAAGATGTTCAAAAAGCACGACCATGCAGAGGGCGGCCTGCACTGGGGGAGGTGGAGGCAAGGGTGGAGGGAGTCCGAATGTTGCTCCGGGACGCCCGTAATGACACCTTCCTTTTTGGGTGTGTCACTCCTGCGGAAAAATGGCCACTGCCAGCCAACATCCATGAGCGACGTCCTTCGACCATTCATGGCCCCACCAAGACACTCTGGACGTGTCGGTAACTACCACTTGCTTCAGGAGTTGCGGATGCCCAAATACCATCGTAGAGTGTACCTGAAGGATGGCTGCTCTGGAAAATGGCGAGGGATAGCGGGTGTTGGACGTTGAATATCCTATCACCTATGCGATGTGCCCACATTCTGGGTGCGGTAAGCGGAGAAGGGTAGATTCGGGAATCTCAGTTCCGGGTCAGTACCTGTGGCTATCAAGACTCATGCAGGTTCACATGTTAGGCAGCGCGACACTA
The DNA here is from genome assembly GCA_025766275.1 of Lactarius indigo. Taxonomy (NCBI): domain Eukaryota; kingdom Fungi; phylum Basidiomycota; class Agaricomycetes; order Russulales; family Russulaceae; genus Lactarius; species Lactarius indigo. The sequence continues at coordinate 2,271,196 of JAFKAC010000005.1, read as the reverse complement.
TGGACTATGACTGACATGACATATTGCTCTAGGAAAATATGGTTTTCTCGGAGTCGCATGCGTGAAATATCTCGACGACCGTTACTGGGGGTCGGCGTGCTATTCCGGGGGAACGCTAGGCTGACTTGACTCGGAAATTCGGAAGATATTTCCGTATTTCCGCCATACTCGACGCTGGCCGGCCGTACTTGCCACTACCCTCACCTTAGATGTCTACAATGCACTGGACCGAAATCCATATAAGACCGCTTTCGTGACGCAAGTCGAACTCAGGCTCCCCTTCTACGACAAGCCTTTCCTAGTCATGCTAGTCAAACGCGCCACCTTGGCCCTGTTTGCCACCCGCACCCTCTTCTCTCTTGCCTCACCGTTGAACTCTTTTACGGTACAAGTCACGGTACAAGACTCGAGTCTCACTGTCAATTTTGACGATACACGCGGCCACAGTGCGTTGGGTGCGCCCTCCCTCCCTAAGGACCCAGAAGTCAAACTCGGCAGTGGGAACTTTATTGGTATCGAAAAGGGAAAGACCCACCAATTCCTGGGGATCCCTTTCGCGCATCCTCCGTGAGCCTCCTTCTCCGTTCACCGTTCGACATAAGTCCTTACCGATGTCTGCCAGAACCGGTGACCGCCGTTTGCGCAGGCCAGAAGCCATCCAGGAATACGAAGGCTTTAACTACACCGTTCAGAAATATGGCAACTCGTGCCCACAGCAGGCGTTCACTCTCTCGAAAGCGTTCGATAAGGTTCCACAGGTGGCTGGCACTATCAACAGAATATATTCAAATATTATGCATGATGCCGAGGACTGTAAGGCCTATGCTACGTCTCCTGATCTTGCAGAGCTCAACCACTTCTAAGGCCTCAACGTAAATGTCGTGAAGCCCGCCGATGCCAATCCCGATTCCAACTACCCGGTTCTAGTTGTAGGTTCTTTGATACTCCCGAGTTTGTATGGCATTCAAGCGACATGCGACATGTTTTTCAGTGGATATATGGTGGTGGATTCGAGATTGGTGGTCCCTCTACGTGCGTGCCCTCATCCTACTGGGTCTACCACTCTGTCTGACAATCGCTTCCGATAGTTACGACGGCGGAAAGGTGGTCGAACGTTCGATCGAGCTCAAGCAGCCGGTCATCTACGTTAGCATCAACTATCGGTGAGGTCTTTGTATTCGCATTGAGGAGCTCCCCTCTAATGCCCACGTTTCTAGTCTTTCTGGTATGTTTATTGGCATCCTCCGGATGCTCTTCAGATCCTAATCTCTCGTCCCGGAAGCCTTGGGTTTCTTACCCGGGAAGGAAGTCAAGGAAGCGGAGGTCGGCAATCTTGGCCTTCAGGACCGTAAGTTGATAAACACTCCGACTCAAACCGTTCGTTCACGCATCTTCAAGAACGCGTCGCGTTGAGATGGGTGCAGAAATATATTTCAAAGTTCGGTGGTGACCCTTCGAAGGTGACGATGTAAGTCAGAATTTGCATCGCCCTTGGCGCCGTCGACTTATTTTCGATACAGCTGGGGAGAAAGCGCAGGTGCCATCTCGGTGGCCATGCAAATGATAACGAACGGTGGAAATAATGAAGGCTTATTCCGTGGCGCGGTCATGCAGTCCGGTGGTCCCATCCCCGTCGGCGACATCAAAAATGGTCAACGATACTACGACTTTATGGTTGAGAAGACCGGCTGTCAAGGACGTGCTGACACTCTCGATTGCCTTCGCAAGGTTCCGTACACCACGTACAAGAAAGCTATGGACGAGTCTCCCAACATGTTTTCCTATCAGGTAGGAGTGCCGCGTGCTACACTTCTGAAGGTTTTTTTTGAAGGCTTCATCGTATGCATCACAGGCACTGATACTGGCTTGGTTACCCCGAGTCGATGGGATCTTCTTGAGGGAGCCCCCTCAGCATTCCGTTCTACGTGGTAATGTGGCCAAGGTACCCATGATTACAGGTATTTTTTTCCGTCATCGCATCCGGTATCGGCATCGTGGGTCTCACCTGCTTTCCAGGAAACTGCGACGACGAGGGCTCTTTGTTCTCATTATCCTCGGCGAACATCACGCAAGTATACATCTTACTCGTTGTCGCGCGAGGAGCTCATCGGTTTGACAGCACCAATGCGGAATTGAAGGAATACATGAAAAAATACATGATGTGGAACTGCGACAGGACAAAGAGATTGACGTGCTTCTGACGCATTATCCGGATGACCAGAGGGCCGGTTCTCCTTTCGACACCGGTTATAACAACGTCTTCAGTACGTTTTCTCGTTCGCAGTCGGTCCATTCCAAGCTGAGGTCGATCGCCGCTAGGTCCACAATTCAAGCGCATTGCGGCCCTTCAAGGCGATTTCGTTTTCCACAGCCCACGTCGGCTGTTATTGGAGAAAGTCGCTAAAACACAACCGTCATGGGGATTTAGTTCGTGTTTGATTGCCTGAATCCGCGCTCCAGGTGGCTGATACCCCTTCGCAGTCCATAAGCGCGGCAAGGATATTCCTTTCGCTGGAGCGGTATGGCCTGCTCGCCAGCTTCCTATATTCGAGTTTGTAGACGGCTGACGTTCCCACTTCTAGTTCCACGGGTCGGATCTCGGTCAACTCGTTTGCGATGCTTGAGCCAACTCAACTGTCAGACCTCTTGAACCACATCATTTTCTTTACCAACAAATTGGATCCCAATGGTAATTCCGGTTCCGGGCCCAAGGTGACCTGGCCTGCTATGGGAGCCTTCGAAGCCCAAGGCACTTATCTTCCAAGACGACATATATTTCCCCCGGGTGATTGGGGACGACAACTACCGGACTGATGCGATGCAGTTCATGAAGAATATTTCCCTGATTCGCCCTATTTGATGATTAGATTGGTTCTGTAGGTGAATAGTGATGTGTGGTAGCTAGTCACTGTACTCCTGACCTTGCATTTTCACTGATGTCTACTTTCCCACGCATGGAATTTCAAGCCTCAAGGGACGATAATGCACGAGCTGCTCTGCCGCTCTCTTCGTACCCGAGTCATTGTTCAATAGGAACCTTTTAGCGGCGGCGTATTTGACTAAGTCCACCTGGACAGTGGTTGACCTCGAGTCATTACTAACTTGATTGATATTCGGAGTTGCCGCTCGAGCTGAGCCAAGAGCTGCCAGTGTGAGTGTTTTGTAATTATGTCACGTGTTCAAGTTGAGTGACACCGTGACTGCACCGTGACTGACAGACATCGAAGTGAGCAGATCTTGGAGCAGATCACTCATGCCTTTTCTTGTCGTCGCTCTACCTCCCGACTCTTAATATACCGTACGTACCTAGAGTACACCAAAAAGCAGACAGAGTTTAAACGAAATCTTGGAGTTTCAAGATCACAAAGACTCGGAGTCACTTCTAAGATGGTTCTTTTGAATCCTCTCTAGAGAGGATTTCGCCTTTATTGGCCGCGTACAGAACAAATCTACACTAACGCCTATTTAGGTTGGAAAGGAAGAAAGCGCACAACAGGCAGAAGAAAAGAAAATTGTTAAATAGGGTTAAGTAGAGATATGTTCCTCATGAACATCAGGGCATCGGTGCGGTAATTGTCGTCAATAATTACCCGAGGTTGGAGGCCGTCTCGGAAGACAAGCGCCTTGGGATTTAGAGGGTCCCATTGTGGCCAGGTCACCTCAGGCCCTTGACCAATCTTACCATTGGGATCAAGGTTGTTCGTAAACCAAATAATGTTGTCCCTGAGTTCTGAGGGCGCAGCTTCATCAAGCATCCCGAACGAGTTTACGAGATCCGTCGAATGGGCCTAGAGGCAAGAAGTCAGCTATCGTCGAGTTGTTAACAAGAAGCCGAGGAGCGTTCGTACCGCTCCAACGTATGGTAGTTCCTTGCCACGCTTATGGACTGCGAAGAGTGTCAGTGACCTGCAGCTCCTTTGAAGGTAATTAAACACAGACTAAATCCCCATGATTTTTGCCTTCCGGCCACATTCTGCAATAACAGTCGGCGTGGGCCATGGAAAACGAAATCGCCTTGAAGAGCCGCAATGCGCTTGAATTGTGGACCTAGCGATCGACCTCAGTTTCGAATGGGCTAACTCGAACGAGAAAACGTACTGAAGATGTTGTTATAACCGGTGTCGAAAGGAGAACCGGCTCTTTGGTCATCCGGATAATACTTCAGAAGCAGGTCTACGTCACTGTCTTTCGCTCTGGACATCATGTACGTCTTCATGTACGTCTTCAATTCGGCGGTAGTACTATCAAACCAATGAGCTTCTCATGCGATGACCAGTTAAGTTTATACTCGCGTGACGTTTGAAGAGGAGAACGAGAACAAAGAACCCTCATCGTCACAGTTTCCTGTAACATAGATGAGACTCATGTCAGATCTGATAATGGAACATACCTGTAATCATGGGTATATTAGCTACGCGACCACGTAGAACGGCAATCTGAGGGGGCTCTGTCAAGAATACACCATCGACTCGGGGCAACCAGGCCAATACCAGCCCCTGCGAAATAATGAGGCCTCTAAACAAACCAAGGACTCGGAAGTGCAATATGTGCTCCTACCTGATACGAAAACATGTTTGGAGACTCGTCCATAGCTTTCTTGAACGTAGCGTACGGAACCTTACGAAGGCATTCGAGAGTGTCTGGAGACCTCTCACAGCCCAGTCCTCTGAACCATGAAGTCGTAGTACTGTTGACCGTGTTCTATGTCCCCAACAGGGATGGGACCACCAGACTGCATGACTGCGCCACGGAATAAGCCTTCATTATTTCCACCGTTCGTAATCATTTGCAGAGCCACAGATATAGCGCCCGCGCTTTCTCCCCAGCTGCTCAAAACTAAGTTGATAGAGCCAAACATGGTTGAGATTTCTAACTTACATCGTCACTTTTGAAGGGTCGCCGCCGAACGCTGAGATGTATTTTTGCACCCATCGCAATGCAAGGCGTTCTTGGATGTGCATGAATGAATGGTCCGAACCTGGAGTACTATCAACTCACGATCCTGAAGGCCAAGATTGCCGATCTTCGCTTCCCTGGCTTCCTTCCCGGGTAAGAATCCCAAGGCTATCAAGATGAGAGGTTAGGATCCATGTACCTGTAAGAGATTAATAAATATACCAGAGAGACTAGAAACGTCCGCATTAGAGATGCTTCCCATATGAATACAAAACCTCACCGATAACCGATGCTAACGTAGATGACCGGCTGCTTGAGATCGATTGAACGAGCGACTATCTTTCCACCATCGTAACTGCCGGAACGAATTTCAGATGTCGTAGTAGACCAAGTAGGAAGGGACACACGAAGAGGGACCACCGATCTCAAAACCACCGCCATATATCCACTGAAATGTATCGTTTGAACACCATGCAAACTTGAGAGTAGGAAATCGCTTACCACCAGAACGGGGTACTTGGATCCAGGGGTAGCGTCAGCAGGCTTTATGACATTTACAGTGAGGCCTTAGAGGTGGTTAGCTCGGCAAGATCAGGAGACTTATCGTGCGCCTTACAATCCTCGTCCGAGGGCGTAAGATCTTGATACAGTTTGTTCACAATGTCGTTGAATGCCTCAACCAGTTGTGGTTCGTCATGAATAACATCCGGAAGAGTTATTCCCTGCTGTGGGCACGACTTTCCATACGCCTGGACGTGATAGTATCCTTCGTAAGGTGGGAGGGGCTCTGCCTGGCGTAAACGCCGCTCACCCGTTCTGGCGCACGCCTGCATGAACTATGGTGAACGGTGAACGGGGAAGGAGGCTTACGGAGGATATGCAAAAGGGATTCCTAGGAACTGATGCGTATCTCCCTTTATGATGCCAAAGAGGGTCGCATCGTCGAGATTGATTTGTGGATCCTGAGACTTGGGGGATGCAGCCGGTTCTTTGTTACCGTAGGTATAGTCCGACTGCACGTAAATGCTAGGGTCTTGTACTGTGAAAGGGTTCACAGGTGAGGCAAGAGAGAAGAGGGCACGTGTGACAAACAAGGCCAAGACCAAGCGCGAGCTTATCATGACGAGAAAGCCGCTGTTGTAGCTGAAACCGGGTTGCTTCACGAAGGCAGTTTTATATGCATTTTCAGTTGGGGTGTGTATAGCATCGACAACTGGAGGGCGCAGAGAAACATGAGTTTTGAAATGCAGAGCATCCGGTCAAGTGAGAGCCGTGGTAACTCGAAGTAAAGCCGGAACTTGAAACATACTAGGCTTCCCACCGTTTGACGCGGAGATATGGTAGAGACGCTCAAAGCTTCTGTGCCAGCACGGAAAATGCATTCCGATTACAGTGGGTATCAGGACCATCGGTAAATCAGTGGCGCCTGTAGTAGTGAGATCATGCTTTGAGTTTACGATCAAAGTTTACGATGTGACGATCCCGCAAGACCCATTACTGGCACCGGCCCGCGAGAATGTATCACAACTGGCTCAGGCGCAGGACGAACTTGAAGGAGCCTCTCCATTCCACCCATGAGTGAGAGTGAGTCAGGTTCTCTAGAAAAATTGGTTACCGTCCTAGTCACAGCATCACGTTCGTTATCCTACACATCATGTGAATATGTGAATGGGTATAGCAAGGGCGTGGCGCTAGCGCTCAGGTGCTACGAGAGATCGAGTCGGTCGGTCATCGTCACCGCGACGGTACTACTGTTGACTCGGAGATCCACTCATTCTCCGTTACTGGACCCAGAGTCGACAAACAGGATCCAAGCCCACCAAGTCTCATCATAGTGCACAGATACCGGCGATCAACCGATTCGACCCCCGCGAGCAATGGCAAGTAGCTGATTGTGTGACTTGGGGCTGTCTTCACGACCTCTCAGTACTACTCAGTACTACTCAGTTGTGGCTGCTTTCCCGCACCCCATATAGTAAGCTAGTATTTAGGTACCCCCCATGGCCATCCCCAAGACGTCGGAGCGATCGATGCGCCTATGGAACTTGGCAGGGTCGTAGAGCTAAATGAACGCAAACCTGGGAGGTGTGTGCGCCCAGCTTCCCGGCCCCTGCATCATGGGTGATCCGGTGATGCATCGTGATCCTCGACCTTCACGCGTACTGGCATGCGCGCGTATTCCGGCAACAGTAGTAGTGCACTGTTTTACGGTTTTATCCCATAACAGTAAAGCTCAGATCAGATTTCGTTGTAACGATACTCATCCCAACCTTCGGGTTGAGTTGTTGGTTGTACAATATACCCACCAGATCTCTGTTGTGACGCAGTCCATCCTATTGTACAGCAACGTCGACTTGAAGGTGCACCGCCAGGATCTATCATATCAGAGCCCGGCACATGACTTCGGGATCTACTTTGTCCGGGGCCGCAAACTGTGTGATTCGCACATTTCATTTGTCTTGTTTCGTGATTTTGGCGTCTCTCAAGCGATCAGGGCAAACCAAATTGGCTTTTTAGGCAGGCGAGTACTATTGAATCACAAGAATCACATGTTGTATGAGTACTATTCCGGTAACTCATGTAATTCAAAAGTTCAAGCCAGCTCTTGTAAGCTAAGGCTGTTCTCACCGTCGCTCTTTTCCCTGGTCCTTTCAAGTCACTAGATCTTTGGCCGGGTTCAATTTTGGCCCGATCTACCCTCCGGCTATAAGAGGTAGGTAAAGCTCTTCTCCTTGTACACGGGCGCGTCAAGCTCGAGTTTGGCCCATTCAACCTCTGCCTCCAGGATTCCCTTTTGTAATTTGCACTAGGGGTGTTGCTCACCTATACTAGTAGCATAATTCACGTACAGGTGGTCTACATCAATAGAAGGAGTTCTCCATTCAGGGTTTTTTTTTTGGACAGTATTTATTCCGGGACTCTCCATTTAGGTTGGAAAACACGCACAACAGAGAATGAGCTCATAGGTGAGGTAAGAGAGAAGAGGGCACGCGTGAAAAACAAGGCCAAGACCAAGCGCGATCTTATCATGATGAGAAAGTTGCTTGTTGTAGAAGCAACCTGAAACCGGATTGCTTTACGAAAGCAGTTTTATATGCCTATAGTTGGGGTGTGTATAACATCAACAAGGTACTGGGAAGCATGAAACACAGACATCTTGCAGATTCTTGCCAAGTGAGGGTCGTGATAACTCGAAATGATTCAAATAAAGCCGCATGGACATACTTCCCACTGTTTGACATGAGATGCCAAAAGCTGCTATACCAGCCCGGAAATCCTTTCCGACATGCGTCGGGACGCTTGGATACTGCCCCAATAGCGCCTGAAAAGTTATAGACCCGCTTCAAGTTTATGGTGTGGTCCCGTCCCTCGTCAAGAATCGAAGCAGCAGCAGCGTCGCCAGGGAACGAAGGAACCTCTCTCTCTACTCCAAATCTCCTATAACAAATTCGAGTGAGCCAGGTCTTTCCAGAGCAATTCGTTACGGCAGTCGGTGTCGCGTTTCTGCACACGAGACCTGGACGTTTGAATATGTGAATGTGTTAGCGCTGTGAGACCAGTCATTGTAGCGCTGAGAACCTGAGATCTGGCGCATACTAGCGCTAGCACGAGAAACCCACTCGTTCTCCGCTACCGGACCGACCCAACACCCATGGCCCGGGTGCAAGCACGCCAATTCAAAAAAAAAAATTCTCATCGTGCTGCACAGATGCCAATGTAAAACGTCCGGCCCTCGATTATTCTCAAGCTATTCTCCGTCGTCCTACGTGCCAATGCATGTTCTTGAATCGGGGCTGGTTTCGTGACTTCTCAGTCGTTGCTGTGCTTGTTGCTGCGACAATGCTGCTTTTCCTCACCTTCGCCGCAAGCTTCTCCACACCCCTTATAGTTATATTAAGTACCTACAGAGCTACCTCAAACGTCGATGGAAGCGTCTTTGCAGTGTCGTAGAGCCTAAATGAACGCGGACCCGGGGCGTGTGCGCGCCTTGCGTGACGTCGACCCTCCCGTACGTGCGCGTGTACGTTCAAGTTAGCTTCGCTGCCTTACACTAAATTTTACCTCAGGCTTTACCGTCACGACATTCACCTCACCCTCCCGGTTGGGCTCTTAGCTGTACACTTTTCGTTCTCGACTGCAATGTGGAATATTCTCCCTGGAAATGTGTAAAAGCAATTGGTGAGAACAATACTCTCTGTGGAGATCACTAGTACCGAGATCACTGTCATCAGATGTCTATTGTGAAACAATGCGTGGCACTTCACTTCGGGCTTGACCTTTCCCGGAACACCCAATCCTTTAAATGACACCTTCCTTTGTCCTGTTTCTTAATTTGGCACCTTTCAAAGCAGGCTTTTAGGCAGGTATAGGTACTAAATCATAGTAATCACATGTGGGTATACCGCCCCATTAACACCGCCTCAAAGCCGACTGGAATTCGAGCTAGATCTTGTCGGCTGTCTTGTCGTCGGTCAGGGCTGTTCCGTCACGGCTCTCACCGTTGCTCTTTTTCACGGCCCTGTTCGAGTCACCGGATCACCGGCCGGGTTCAATAAGGACCCGGTCTTTCGACAACATGCGACAAGCTAAACAAGTACAGTTCTTTCCCATAGGTTGTGCACGGGCGTCTCGGGTCTGGTTGGGTCATGATGTCTCCCATTTGCACTGCTCCCTCTGTTGTCATCGTGTTACGAGTCGCCAGCCATCGCGTATGGTCACCACATCCTCTACTTCTATGAGTTCCCTTCCATAAGTCGGGTCAGGGATCTCGCTCACTTTCAGGAGGTCGTTATTCCGTAACGTTCGTACCGATGGGCGTTGCTAACGGAGTTCGTTCCAAATCACTTTGACGCGCAAGCCTTGTAATTTCACTCACAGCGCATTTCAAACATAGTATGTATATGGAATCTCCGTCTTTTGGGGGGCCAAGAACCAATGTGACTGACCTAAGTTCAATTCCCACACAGCGACTTATGTTTACCTACCGTATCCCCCCACACTTTTCTACACACCAGTAAGCCACATACCCATGAACCGTTCCATATGTGAAAGAGGGACCGTCACCAAAAGGCGCTATGGAACGAAAGCCTGCACTACTCGCGACACCCATGAGGCAGCGACTGGAAGTCAATGGGTCACTACACTTTGAGGGCCACGTCTTGGTCTCATACAGTCCATGCGCCACAGTGCCAATGAGAAACACGGGGCGTCGCTAGCTGAATCGTGCGATTGGTGCTCGAAAACGCTGGGCAGTTTCACGATGAAGTTTTGCTGCGGCACATTTTGGGTCATCAGTGAGCGGCGCGATCTGAGTTCGAGCCCCCTGCCGCTGTCCCTACCACACGGGAGCAATGGTGGGCCGACTTACAATACCAACTCGCACATTCTGTAAGCCCTAACGACCTGCTCTCCGATCAAGAACTGGACCCGGCATGATTGGCCGCCCGGTAACTACCTCTTTTTTCCTATCGCCCCTCTGCCGCTAGTTTTTTATTGTGCGGTATGCTACTTATTTTCCTTTTGTTTCCTTCGCCTACCTTTGGAAGGTGGCGCACCTTCTCTATGTACCATCACTATGTTGCAGGTGACCCAGCTTACATTACCTCTCGTATGTAGATCTCACCCTACATGGGGCGAGGACCGGTCTTGTATTATGTACTGCGAATAAACCTGATCAAAAAAAAGTGAGCGACACAACCAATCGTCAGGCCTCTGCATGGCATAAAAACCTGAAGCGTTCGCAATGTTTATCAAAGCATCCCTCTTGAATTACTAAGGCTACGCATGAGCGCAGCGTGGTGAGGAATCCAAATGGCGAGCCATTCTAGGCTCAACAGACCCGCGATGAGGGGGATCATGCAGGCTTCCTCACCGCGCTTCGCGTGACTTCGCAGGGATTCCCACAGTACTCTAAAAACCGTTGCACTTGAGTAACTAAGGTCGCCCACCAGTGCAGCATGCACGATGATGCAAACAAGGGGACCAGAGCCCTTTTAAGAGCTGAAGTACAAAGGGGGGACATATAGAGATGTCCTGCAATCCTAGATTACCCACGGGGCCAGATAAATGCGAAGGTCCTATGGTGAGCCTCAGTCAGAAAATGCTGAGAGGAGTCGGCCGAAAGCGCCGTCGCACAGTGCGGGAATGTGAGAGCCAGATGAGCGGCATGGGAAACTAAAGACTCGGAATTACGCGCGAAGTTTCTAGCTAGCAGAGCCCTGGGCATACAGTATCATCAAGCACAGTACTGACCCTTGTTACGCGCAGTATGGCGCATCGTTCGGGATTTTTTCGGAGTTCGAAGTTTAAAGGGCGATGGCCGACAATCAGACGGCGGAGCGAAGATTCACAAAGTCGAGAGGGGATCGTTCGAGGTTCGATGTTCGGTGAAGCCAAAATGTGTTTACGAGAAACTACTGCAGTTGAATACAGTAGGTCGAGATTAGGGCTCTGAGAGGGTTACAACTGTCCTTAAGTACTACGAAACGCTCGGCCAGAAACTACGAGAAGATAGTAGTACGACCGAAAGTTACATCACGTGAGTCAGCAGGTTGGGTTCGTACTACGTCATCAGAAAGTGCGAGAAGAAATTAGAACAAGTCAGAACGTTCGTAACAGGCCCTTGTAGGGGAGCAACATAGAGTGGGTTGCCAAAGTTTTCGGAGCATCGGGGAAGTGATCTTTCTTCACTGTAACGATATCGCAATTGCCTTTCAAGTAGGTGTACACTCGTATAGTACCAGGACAAACAAATACAACCAAACGCATGAATTTTTTTTGGCATGTTCCCGCATAGCAAACACATGAAAGGTATGATAATTGCGTACCACCCGCACGAACCCCCGGATACTGGGACTGCATGGAAGTGCACCCGGGCCCATGCACCATTAATAAGCCCATTAGCTATTGCAATTGATCTTATGACGTCGTTACTGCGCGTTCGCTCGTTCACAGCTCGGAATCTCCACAATCTGCCAAAGCATCATGAACATGCGAAGCGAGAGACCACTGGAAATATCGTCAACTGTCAGACTCTGCCCGGCTGAGCTCTCTGCGTACTGTCAGATCTAATTTCTCTTCGTGCTCTGGGCGCAGGGCGTGCAGTCGTCCAACTACGCCTTCTATTCAAAACGACACCCATGTACGACGCATGGCAGCATTTTACGGACATCATGCTAACCACCGTGGGATAGCTATCACCAGGGGTGGTGATGCTGTTGGTGTTCGAAATCCTAATCCCTGTTGGCTCCACACGAGACTCCACATGAGCTCTAGATTTGGGGAAATCACCGTGTGGTAAAATTGGTAAATCAGCTGGCCAGAAAATCCAGTTCTAGGGAAAAGAAGGGGTTCACCAAGTGATTTTCATCTTCATTTCGAACCCCAGGCGATGCCCCCCAATTATGGGTCATGTTAGGCCGTGTTGACCTATATTTGTGAATATCCATGTGGACTCTAGAGGACATATGAGCAACGTCAATTAGTCAAAGTTCGTGATAAGCTACCATCGGCTCCATACATCGGCTTCTATACTTTGCATGTCATAAGGGCTCCATCGCCAAGTTCCATCGCCACTCGACGTCAGTCCATCGTCATACTTGCCGTTTGCCAATAGTACAGGAACAATGCGTCATCCTGGGGTCATCATGTCACCCAATACGTATAAAGCCCTAAAAATGAAGCGTACTTGGCTTTAACATCCTCATCCTTCGAACCACCCTCATCTTTTGAACTTGAATCATCACTAGATCACTGACCGAACAACATGGATTTTGACAGCAGGACGACCAGTGAGCAGAGAAGCGGCGTGCGTGGTGACGACACTAGCACTGGGGGACAGTGGGACAACCCTACGAGCAAGGGCAGCCAAGGCAAGTGGGAACACCGGGAAGGTAAGTTGTTACACATGTCGCGTTCAGATTGTCGTCCAGTGCTGCGCGCACTATCCTTCGCCTCAGGACTCAATGGTCGGCGCTCACTCGTGTTCTTGCTAATTATTCTTTCTCTAGACAACACCGGTAGCCAGGGGGGAAATACACTCACCCCACAGCATCTTGGTCAGAGCGGTTACAACGAGTACGGAACCGACACCATCGGAGCTGGTACCGGCCCGGGCGGCATCGATACCCAATCGGACCGGTACGCAACTTCGGGCCAGTACGGCGGGCCGACCAGCCAAACCAGTGCTGGCTACGTGGACCCCACCAGAAACGTCACTGGAGGTGGCAGGCGACTTGACGATGACGACGACTTTGGTACCAGCGGCGATCGTGCCAGTGGTGGGGGGAAACCGTCCATAACAAGCAGAGTGAAGGGTGCGTCATTACCCCTCGGTGCTGTGGAGCCGCGCGTTGGCGCAACCTGACACGGAGGGTGGTGGGGCTTTAGGCGCCACTGAGAAGGTGACAAGCAAGATTATGGGGGACCCGGGCAAGCAAGCCCGGCGCGAGGTCTGTTCACCATCGAATGAATGACTCCACGGACTAACGTTGTTGCTCGAAGGAGGGTACTTTCTGAGATATCATCCATCCCCATTCTTCCCTCGAGCGCTTGAGACTAGCATCGAGTGCCTGAGTAGCACCTCGAATTGATCGGGGAAGTCTGTACATTGACATATTGGCGATTGTATGATATGAGCCCTTGAATTCTTGATCTTTGTTACACCATCAAAGTTCCCCTGCAGAGACGTCCCCTCGTATCCCGAAAGGGCCTCCTTGCCGTGTGCGATGTAAACTTGCTTCTTCAGAGGACATAAGATGAGGAATTAGAAGTTGTGGATTTCCCCGGGTTCGGAGATCCGAAGCACGCACCCTTTTGCTGTCTCTTAGATATGTTTCCTAGGAAAGACATTTCCTTGAACGATGCGATGGTTTTCTGTCTGATAATGAGTTTCTGTAGCTGCAACTGCAAGGCAATGAACAAGACTCCTCTCGGACCGTCTGGCCCTTAGGCTCAAGTTGAGCGTTCCGATGAGGAGAGTCGTACATCGTATGTTGGAGGTCATATGACCATCGTCCTGAGCACTTGCGTACCGTACTCACACGCGCATTCGAAAAGATTCGAGTAGACCATTAGCACCCCTGTAGCTTTTCTGCCCAAAAGAACATAATACACTTTGTAGGTTCTATGGCTATGATATCATAAATGAATTGGGGGACCCGTACAGATTTCCGACCCCAGTGAAGATAAAATTCGAGGGGATGGTCCAAGGATTCACACCCCCAGTTCCCACAGATCTCCGTACTTTAACAAAAACTTTTGTTACTAGCTTATGATAAGATGCCATCATGACACGTTTGGAGTCGGTAATTTGGAGCGATCGAACTACAGAAACAAAAATCACCCGGAATGCATACGAGGGTGAACAGCCTCCTCTTCTGGAACAAGCCAGATAGGTTCGTTTGCCAACCGTTGATGTGACATTGCGTGACAAGGTGGGGTCAAACTCGAATGTCCGCCCTTTACAGTAGAAACCAAAAAACAAGATTATGTAATAGGGAATAGATTTTTCTATTGCTATGTACAATTTGAGACTAAATCGGTCCAGCTCAATCAGAAACGACGGAGAGGTGGTCCGTCGACTTAAAATGGGTACCGTCGTTTTAGAGTTTTCAAAGGTGAGGAGATCGTAGAGATCACCAGAGGTTGCGGTGTGTCACCTCGGAATTGGATTTGTGTTTCTCTGACTGGGAATCTCGTCCTACCTCAGGAACGCCGCTCCAAAGCTTGCTCCAAAGCGATGCAGCCATCGCAGTTGTGGAGCCGTACCACAGCCGAAGAGACCATTACCCGGGGTTTGTCTTCGCCATCCTCAGCTGCTGCGTACAGGTCATCTCCTCCTCCACACCCTCTATTTGTTGGAGTGGACTCATATTTACACCTCCGCCACCCTCACATTTTTAGCTCCACAATGACCCTCACACTTAGAGGTCCCTGGGCACGTCGTCACAGATTTGAGGCGCACCCTCAAAATTGATGGGCTCGGGAAAGCATATAAAGCGCTCTGCAGAAGGATCACAGCCTATACAAGATGACCGCAAATACTTCCGCAGGCTCTGGTGAGTGTCATTATATCCCTCCTTCACTTCCCCGCATTGTTCGGGAATACCCGATTTCCCAGCATGGCGATGTGGCGAAAACCTCCAAGTAGCCAAAGTGCAGATAACGGGTTATCCGAGATCTAATCGAACAAATAAGTCAAATTGTTCGTCGTTATCTAAAAAATAGGAAATCTCCCGCTTACCAATCAGTTTTTTCGTTATGAAAACTGACTCTCAGCTTACCTCTCGCCTGCGTCGTCTTCATTGACCAGCGACTGAATGGCCACTTTCGTCATGTATTCTGTGACGCTGAGTCGATGCCTATGGAATCTTCTCACCTCCTTATTTCCTCTCTATTTTTTTTTGTCGCGTGCGTTGTCTGACCGAGTGTTTCTTGACAGATGTCCGCCGCGAGCGCACTACCCAGGCTGATTCAAGTACTGTATACCTTCCTTGAATCTTCTGTAGTCATTCGCTCTTCCTGACCGCGTTAAACCTTAGCTCACAACAAAGTTCCATGCTCTTCCGGCATTTCCAACAGACGTTCCGTCTTGGTTCCAGAAGTTTCCTCGGGCGTCCAGGCCCCCCGTCCAATAGAATATATGTGTGGTAGTCCAACTGCCTACTCAGTAACTATGGACATGGATTACACCCAATCATCCGAGTCTGGCAGGACCTCAATAACGTCCCGCCAACCATCTCAACCTTATGCGGACCCTCTTCAGGGTCATTCATATCCATCCGCTGCTCCGGTCTTCCCTCCACCGCAAAATACCTATCACACTACACACCAAAGGTACCCCGGGGGCACATCCCAGACCCGAGGATGCGTCCGCGCTCCCATTCACGCAGCGTGGAAGCTTCGTGGGCCACCAACATGTGTTATCCAACGTGCATCCACACCCACACATGGTTCACTTACCACCTTTTGCCTTCCATAGCCACTCACCTAGACAAGAAGAAAATATGCACCACCTAGCCTACGTCTCTCCTTCTATGATGATCACGCTTCAGCCCCACGCGCCTGTCTACCAATACCAGACACCTAACCATGCTCCAACCTCTTCGCACATATTCTCACCTAGTGCTTCTACCCCGACATCGCCTATCTATCCGCAAGCTCCCGTCAACATGTCCCCTCCCCAAATTTCTCCCTTATCTTTGCGACATACTGTGAGCGGTTCTTCGAGAAGTACACACCGTTCCACACCCTATGCTACTCATGGTAGCCTATACGCCAATGGGGTATACAACACCTCCCTCATATACTTACCCTTCTCCGACTTCATCTGTGCCTTCACACTCTATTTATGGACCACATCGCCCTCCTCCTCACTATGCTCATCCCTATGGCTTCCCCACCGGACAAGAAAATCAAGGGATGTGGTGGTATCCACCCCCAGGGTGCCGCCGCAGCATCGAACTCGTTTGAGGTAACGCAACGTGAGTTTCAGCCACGGTCGAACGCTGGTTACCCTCCGGCTGGAAGACTCGATGGCGAACAGCCTGGCCAGCGAAATACCGTGTCACTACATTCTGAGCCCCAATCTCGGAGGCCGATGGGCCAGACACGTATTGGCAGACCTTCAAACGACGAGAAGGAAGAGGTCACACAGGAGGCTTTCCCCGCCACGTCACCCAAGAATAAGTACCAGGAGCGCCGCTCTTACCATCCCAACCCCCCTACACATAGGTCGGACTGGGTGATGTGGGTCGGAAATGTACCTTCTGATGTGACGCACTGAGGAATTGCGGGAGTTTTTCAACCAACCTTTACCTCTGCCACCTTCGAAGCGAACGGAGCCCCCGAAGGATAGGCAGCAAGTCTACGGTGGTGTTTCGACCGTTTTCCTGATCTCCCGTTCCAGCTGCGCTTTATCAACTTCGAGTCTGAGGCACAGCTGGTGGCAGCAACGGCGCGTTTCAATGGTCAGCCGATCCGCCCCGATGATCAACGGTGCCCGCGCCTTGTGTGCCGTGTTCGGAGGAAAGAAGACGACTTTGATGGCTGGCGTCGGTGCGCAGCGTGGTAACGCCATGCATATCAAGTGGGTGAAGGAACACAAAGCAAAGGTTCAGCGCGAACAAGGCAAGCACGGTAGGCGCACTGAAGGACGTAGTCGAGGTCCTCAGTCACCTTTGTCAGTATCAAGTGACGACAGTCGAGAGACCGAGGAGGGGGGATGGACTTGCTCACTTGAACCTCTCGCGCTCACCTTCTATCGCGAGTACGAACTCGGACATCTTAACGCGCTACTTCCCTCAGCGTTACTTTATACTCAAATCCTTGACGCAGGTAGTGTATTCCTTCTATCTTAATCCCGCTTTCATTTCAAATTCACTCGGTATCAGGACGATCTAGACCTGAGCATTCAAAAGAATATCTGGGCGAACGCAGCGTCACAACGAGGAGATTCTAGACCAGGCATATCGTACAAGCAAGGATGTGTTCCTCATTTTTAGTGTCAATAAGAGTGGCGGGTTTTACGGATACGCCCGGTTAGCTCACTCTCTATTTGCCTATATATGCCTCTCTAATTTGTTTATAGGATGGCAGGTCCAGTTTTACAGGACGAAAATGGCGTGCTTTGGGCATCTGCTACTGGGTCTACCTCCCTTCCCCTAGTATCCCCGGATGATACTGGCGCGAAACGACAGAGGGAACTCTACATCTTACCCCCTGATGAGCGTCGAGATCTTAAACAGTCGCCTCAATTCTGCGCCTGCTGGTCAGCCGTCGTTTGCGTCGACCGAGCCTCGTAGGAAGCCACACGATAGGCTAATCAACTCCATGCCAAACCCCAGTACGAGTCTCCCCTTTACAGACGTCCTCCGTCCAGACATCATCGTCTGGACTCAGTTCTGACGCGCCATCCCATGCCCTCGAGAATCCACCTGATGGAGGCACTCGCGAGTCAGCCTGAGCATTGACGCCATTCCAGCGCCTATCCCGGTGAACTACGAGGTCCCCGAACCTTCTATCGATAACAGACCGAAACCTGTCTCCGAACGGCCGATCGAGGGTCGCTGATACGAAGGGACGACGGTACAGGGCCAGCTTGGGATCGACCTTTTCGCATCGAGTGGGTTCGAACGGACCCCCTACCGTTCTTTCGTACGCGTCATCTGCGGAACCCATGGAATCATGGTCGCGAAGTCAAGGTATCGCGTGACGGGACGGAGCTGGAACCAACCGTCGGTCAGCAACTGCTAGACGAGTGGGCTAAGCCGTCTGTAGTGGTCGACAGCGCACCGGGCCCATCTCGTACTACGGAGCGGCGTCGCGGTTCCAAAGTCCGCAAAACACCTACCATAGGTCGTTTCCATACCTTTCAGTATTTTTACACGGAACAGTGCGGATAACGCATCACCGGGTCACCATGGACATCATGAAGTTAGTTCTCTCTGGGGTCGTTCTTTTTTTGTCTTTTTCGTTGTTTTTTCAACCCATACACGCGGTTGATCCTAGACTTCCTCATCTTTTTCTGCTGGATCGACGATCGGTAGCTGGACTTGCATTTCTACGTCTCAACACGGCACTTGTTCACTGCTTTCCTTTTACTTACCTATGCTTTGCTTTCCTTCGGAAATTCGGTCTCGTCGGGCGCTATGGATACATCTTCGCTATCTATATGTCGCATTTTAGCCTTTTGTTTCTTGGTTTGTATCGTTTTCGCATGGCTTCACCGTAGAATTCCCTTCCCCACGTTACACCCAGCTCTGCTCCTGTAGCGATAGTTGAACACTACGTACCATTTCATCGCCTTTATCACTTGACGCTATGACAACTGATTGATCACAATCTGATTACAAGGGACGCCGAGCCCGCGGAACATGTGTAGCTCTATTTAGCGCTCTCCTACGGTACGACAGAACGGGCAGAAGAATACAGTATTCTCAGAGGTCAGTAAGCTCGGCACGAACCGCAAACAGTGCACCCGAAATTCTAGAACAGAGAGTTATGCATCGTGAAGTACTAGTGTGGTAGTACCTATGCAAAAATCGACTTTTTATTTTCTGTAGCTTCAACAACTCATCGTAGCTACATCATATTGAACATACTAATAGAAGAATGGATATCCTATTCAATAGTGATTTTTGCTTATTTTTTTTCTGGCTCTTAGGGAGCACGACCGACTTCACCCCCAATGCAAACTTGGTCACCCAGTATCACTCCAAGAGACTCCCAAGGTGATGCAACTTTATCGCATGCATAATATCACCCCAAATTTATCATGGGTGCTCCTAGTGGTCTATTCTAACCCTCTATTTCAACAGATCTTCATGTCATTTGCCAAGATCGTTGGGATCTGGTGGTCTGGGCCATTACTTTTCACGACTCCCCCCTCTTCCTTGTCGCATTGTAGTCAAATTTCTCCATAGATTTTAATTTTTTATTGTGATCTCATATCTATAGATCCTACTATACCTACTGTATTTTTTTGAGGCAGAAAGGACCACGGGAAGAGGGTGATCTGAGGCCATTTTTAAAATTTGCATCCTAGTGACCGTTTGCATCCACCTGACACCACTAGTATGTCATGTTTCTGCCTTGTTGGTTGTTGGTCGTTCCGCTTTCGATCTCAGCTTGACTTCGAAGCACAAAGGTCACATTCGAGAATGGCCTAGTCCCAGTCGTCGGGCCAGTTGGTCGCGGGATCTCGCCTTCGGGGATATCAATTTCGGAACTTTCGGAGTTTGCCGCAATACCGTTCTCCATAATAGACTTCCCTTTTACTACTTTACTCTGTATGATGAAGCGGCCGATTCGGGCTCACGGTGCTTCACGCGCCTTATGTCACCTTGGTGCTAGTTGGGGAGTTGGATAATAACAAACAAACATATATTCATCCTTCGTCCTAACAAAAGCGCAGCACAGTGTACGAGGTCCAAAAACGAGAAAGAAAACTAATAGTTGTGGTAGTGTGTGATGCGTCCACCATCGTCGTCAACTGGGTGCCCGGACCATCGCGCAATCTCCCGTGTATGTTTAACAGCACATCTCGCAGGGGCAGCCTGTGAAGATAACTTCAGTATGCGTGCAGGAGATATGATGACTAGAGGAATCTTACAGATAATGTCGGCGCAGCACTCGCAGCACTCCTGTTGGAAAAAGGGGGTATTAACAGTCGTGCGTGGCGTCGCATGACATGAAATGAGAGAAGAAGTATTCAGAATGGGGAAAGACGGGAGAAGTCCAAGTGGCAATGAGGACGAGGGCAGGTGGGTAGGCAGAAACCGGGAGAGATAAACGGACCTTGCAGCATTCTGTCAGGAATGAAACTGAAAGGAATGGCAGAAGGTTCCATGTTAGTGCTCATAAATGACGGGAATTTTTTGGGCAAGCCACCACGAACCGAAGCATATAAAGCACTTCTATTAGCCCAATGAAGCAATCCTATTTTTGGTAAATGGGGAAAAAGGAAAAGCCGGGTTAGCGCTCAGTCAGTCCGGTTGGAGAAAAGAACGGTAGATGGGAAAGGTGCCAGGGCGTAGCGCGTTAGGTGGAGCTGCAGCCTCATCATGATGGTGATGCACTGCAGCCAAGAGCAAGTGGAGTAGCTGGGCACGAGGGACAGGCTTGGACGGGTGGAGAGGAGTGTGGAGAGGAGTGTGGAGTGGTAATAGAAGACGTACGCGACCTGCCCCTCCTCCGCGGAGACGGCGTGCCTTGTGTTGGTGTTCATGATGCTGCTGCTTGTTGTTCACCGGCGCTGCAGGGTTCAACGCATCTGTGTGGTTTTGCGTAGTTCGATTGCGCTCAGCCCTGTCGCCTCACGGAATAGAATAGAGGGATTACGCACCCATCTGGATGGCCTGCTGGGGCTGGGACGCAACGGGCTGAGTAGACGGCGAAGAGGTGGCTTCCATCTCGGAGGTGCTGTGAAGTGGGAAACTTTGGGAGAGAGAGGTATCGGTTGTTGAAAGGGGGGTTCCAAATAATTAGGGGCTCTTATATGGGGAGGAACGGAAACAATAGGCGAAGCAGGGTGCGTGCCGTTTGAGTGTGGTGCACATTTACATCATCGAGGCCCTGATGGCCTTGGTTTCTGCGGAAACGAGAAACCCTCGAGTTATTTTTAGAACACCAGTAAGGCAGCACCCATTCTTGTGCAGTGTGCACAGCCTCTGCCCGCAGCAAGAATCTAATCATGGAGAAGCGAGCACCGCCAAGCTTTCAGAAACTTCAGACCCGCAGCAGAAATGTATTGGTGTATCCGCTGCGAGTTGAGGTCACGGCATACTGTATAGCAGTTGCATAGCCCAGAGGAGAGTTGGCCCCGCACAACGTGACCGGGAGACCCGTGGCTTCGGGGGTACGTCACTTGCACATGCAGAGAGCTCGGGCCCATCCCACCGCGGATGTTTCAGGAAAGATCTTCAACCGCGAACGCTTGGACTTGGCCCTCGGCCTACCCGATTATACGGAGGAAAACAGAAAAATGAGAAAGATAGGTGCACCTTTCCAGAGACGGGGTTCTTGGATACGGAATATAAACCGACCCTACTACTTTTGGTGGTCTCACTGTATGCATCGTTCACCATTTCTGACTCGGGGCTTTCGCTACTTGTATTCGTGACCAGTTCGTCCACTAGTGTCGTATATGCGGAATATAAAGATCGGGGGTGGGCTGTGTAAGGTAGAAACAGAGACATACACGCATATAGACAAACTTTGTGACGTGCCAGCGTTCAACACACTTTAGTCTTGTCATTCGCCGCGGTCACATCCCCACCGGTGACTCAATCCGCCGTAACTCTGACACTAGACAGCATCTTCCCTCCCCGTTTATGCCACAAATTGGCTTAGCAAATCTTTCTCTCCGTTCTTCGCTCCTTTATATAGTCCTATCCGCACATGGCTGTCACCCCCCGCGCTTCCGGCCTCTGGGATCACACCTCCATGACTTACTCAAGGCTGAATGGCGACGACGATATTGATGACCCAGAGGGAATCGATTTCGACTCCCGCACCCCTCTCGACAAGACTATAGATCGTATTGGCATGGGCGCGTTTTCCCGTCTTTTCATTTCCTGATCCGTGGTGCTCATTTTTTCCTAGGCACATACCAGTGGACGCTCCTTTCATTGTGTGGTTTCGGTGTGTTACCTCACCCTTCGTCGTCCTCACCTAATGTTCTCCCCCAAAGGCTGGATGGCCGATAACGTGAGCATAACCCCACAACTTTCTCTCTGCATCTTTTCAGCGCGATATTAGATGTGGATACAAGCAATGGCCATAATACTTCCTCGCATACAACGTCACTTTTTGCGTAAGTCGCCGTAACTCCTCCGACGTGATTCCTCAGGCATTCATACGCATACACACGGTCGCCTTCTCTCTCCCTGCACCTGCACCCTTTCCAGTTCCCGACAACCGTATCGGCATTTTATCCTCTGCAATGTTTGCCGGTATGATGATTGGTGCGATTGGTTGGGGGACCTGTGAGTGTCTCATTTCTGTGCTAGTCGGCAAAATTTGAATCTAGCAACGGAAGGCTCAGGACCTCATGGGTCGTAGCACTGCCTTCAACGCGACCCTATTTTTTACGTCCCTTTTTGGCATTGCCGCCTCATTTGCAACTACATTTCCAATGCTCTGTGTCGCGCTTTTTTTCCTTGGCAGCGCTGTCGGGGTACGTTTTCCTTTTTTCTTTCACTCTCGTTGCAACATGTATGCTGACTCTATTAAAGGGGTCTATGCCCACAGATGGTACCCTTCTTCTAGAACATATGCCTCGCGGCAAAGAGTATCTCGTCACCGCGCTCTCTGTATTCTTCTCTTTTGGGGCAGTGCTCGCTGCCCTTGTAGCCATAGTACTTATACCCAAGAATTCCTGTCAGCCTTTACCCGCTCCCTGTGACCTACGCGATAACCTTGGGTGGAAATATGAGCTCGTTGCTCTTGGCATCATCGTACGTAATCTTCTCTCATATACAGCTCGTTCCGTCTTGCTTACAGATACGTACCAAGACGCTGACAATGTTCATCGCACGAATCGTGTTCTTCCGCTTGCATGAGTCTCCACGTTACCTGGTGCACTGCCGGCCGCCCACAAGACTGCGCTCGAGTCACTCCAGATGATATCTAGATTCAACGGCTCCGAGCTCGAACTGGACCTCGAGGACGTCGTTGACCGTATCTGCGTCCCACCCACACTAGATTCTTCGTACCCGCCACATCCATCGATCCGCACTGAGAACAGCTCTACACCATTATTCGATGCGGATGGCGAGGTCTCAGACTCTCCAAAGGATCTTACAGCCCCGGCAGCTCCGACCAACGCGTCGATGCCACTCAGCCCATCCCCACCAGATGGTACAGAAAGCAGCGCCACCCGTCAAGGACTACGCCGCCATGGGCGAGTCTGACGCACCCCTCGCCGCCCACGCCCCCATTCAGACCTCCGAGCGATATGCGTTCTCGTACCAGATGACTCCAGAGTCCCGACGTGCGACCTTCTCGAGCGCTACCCTACCGCCGCGGCCTGTCGACAGAGGAAGAGGAAGGCCTCATTGATGGGACTCAGGTACCACCAGCGCGCCCGCGCCCGCCACGTGTACAGCGTCCGCGCGCAGGATACGCGCTCATCAGGTGCGCTCGTCGCTCTATGAAGTGGCCGACCGCGCGTGGTTTGCGCTGCCCCGGGGAATACGGCGACCCATGCGCGCGTGGTTTGGTCGTTTCTCGATGGTGCTCGCACCCGAGTGGCGCCGCACGACCGTGCTCGTGTGGGGCGCGTGGTGGGGCATGTCGCTCGCGTACACGATGTTCAATGTGTATTTACCCAAGCTGCTCGAGACGCGGCAGGGTAGCGTGAGCAAGAGCGGCCTTGGGCAGACGCCGAGCCAGGCACATGCCAGTGCCCAGGCGATGGACACGCTCGAGAGGACTCTCTGGGACGTTGTTATTTTTACTATTGGAGGGTGTCCCGGCGCCGTGGTGCGTCGCTTGTTCCAAGCTCAGCTATCGCTGATGACTAAGCCCGGGCCCCGGTAGTTGGGTGCGTGGTTGATAGAGTGGCCCCGACTCGGCAGGAGGCTGGCTCTTGCGGGGAGCACCTTTTTGACTGCGCTGCTTTGTGTTGTCTTTGTGCTCGTGAGCAGTCCGGTCGCGGTTACAGCGAGCACCGTCGGGATTAGTCTGAGCGCGACGGTCCGTGTTTATTGTCTTTCGTCTTTCCTCGAGTCCTTTCTAACACGTCACCTCTACAGACCATGTGGGCTGTGCTATATGGGTACGCGATGTTTCCTGGCGTGTTCATGACCACAAACGCTTATATGACTTCCTTTATGAAATCAGGTGGACACCTGAGATATTTGCGACGAGAGGTGAGCTCCGACCGCTACTGGGCCCTCCTAAATGATTTACTTATGTCTCTATCTCAGTCAGTTCGCGGAACGGCCTGCGGCGCGGCCTCTGCGCTCTCTCGAATGTGCGTCCCCCTTTCTTTCCATCTCAACTGCCCTGTCATATACTCACTGGGATAATGCAGAGGCGGGATGATCGCACCTATGGCGGGTGGGGCGTTGTTGATGATCGACACGTCCTTCCCAGTGTATGCGAGCATAGGAGTGTTCGCGCTTTCGGGCTTCTGCGTGTTATTGCTCAAGGAGTCCCCAAGTGCCGGCGCGAGTAAAAGCGGTCGGCCTGCCATTATACATTAGCGTAGTATATCGTGTGTACGTGCAGGACATGGTATTGGATGGTATAGTGTAGTAATAATTCCGGTAGATCGACAAATCTCCACACAACTTGCTAAATTGTATGACACATGCGACGAGGGCTAGTTGTTTTGTAGGGGTCTGAATGGGTTGTAGAAGTGGTCAGAACGTGAGAACATGTAACCTGTTCGACTTCGTGGTCCCCGAGCTAA
This sequence comes from Lactarius indigo, assembly GCA_025766275.1. Classification (NCBI taxonomy): domain Eukaryota; kingdom Fungi; phylum Basidiomycota; class Agaricomycetes; order Russulales; family Russulaceae; genus Lactarius; species Lactarius indigo. The sequence continues at coordinate 2,246,382 of JAFKAC010000005.1, read as the reverse complement.
GGGCGAGCCGTTGTCAGATGATGAAAAATTAAAGTGAAGCGTGCGATGGCTCACCTCAAGAACGACAAGGGCGTCTCCGCACATGGCAAATTTGATCCCGATTGGGTCGGCTTCCTGAATCTCCTGCGGGAGCGGCACTTCGGAAAGAACATAAGGCCGCTCTACCTGCTGCTGCGGCTGTTGCAGTTCCGACGGCGACGGCGGTGCCGCCGCAATTGCGCGACTGCAGCCGTCGTCACCATTGTCGTCGTTGCCACTGCCACCACAAGAACTTGCGAGCTGTATGGCGGCCGCACCTACGCCACTGCCGTCGCTGTCGCTTCCGCTGCATCGGAGCACAACCTGCGCCTGCTCCGTGCGACCCGGATGGAGATCCCAGACAGAGACGGTCTTGCGGCGCAGGGAGGAGGAAGAGGAAGAAGAGGAGGGGCGTGAGTGCTGAGCGGTGGAGCGCACGGCGCGGAAGCGCGAGTTAGTGCCGCAGGTCCAGAAGAGCCGGCGCATGCCGTGCGCGAGTGGGCCGAGAGGCGCCATGTCGCGCGGGTGCTCGAGGGGCGGAGACTGCGTGATAGCGTGACGCCAGGCGGACCAGGGCACGATGCGCGGGCCGCGTACCGACACGTCGTTGCCGGATGCGGAACGGGGGGGTGAGGAAAGCAGGACGCGCGTCGGGATGTGTAGGTCGGTCACCTCCCACCCAGATGCGTAGTACGCCCAGAGCTCGACTGTCAGCAGGTGGTCCTCGGCGCTCGGGTGGAAGAGCTCGCCTGCGGCGAAGGCGGATAAAGATGCGGAGGGGTCCACGGTCGGTCGGGAGAGTAGGCGCGCGCCCATGGACGAGCCGTGCGGGTATCGCGGGATCCGGGAGCACAAAGACACGCTCGGGCACAGGGGTCTTCCTGTAGCGGCGGCAGCGCGCCTCGCACAGTACGGAAGCGGACACACGTGCAGGCGGCGCTGCCGCGCGCGGAGCACGGGGCTGCCCGCAAAGACGTTCTTGGGGAAGAGGATGTGCGCGTCGTCGAGGAAGCACCACTGTCCGACTCCCTTGTCCAGTGGCATGCTCCACTCGCGCTCTCCCGTCTTCCAGTTCCAGATCGCGAGCTCGTCCGTCGCGCCCCCGTGCACCACAGTGCCGAGGTACGAGCCATTTATGCTCGTCGTGTCGCCGTCCATGGTCGGCTGCAGCTTGCTCTCGGCCAACTCGATGGCGCCTGCCGTAGCTGCGCCCGGGGAGGCGAGCTGGATGCGGCTGGCCGGTAGAGAGCGCGCGGAGGAAGATACGAGGCTCGAACCTGATAGAAGGGAGTTAGAGCGAATTGGGTGGCGCGGGGCCGCGCGGTGCACGTACCATTGAGAGGGGCTGGGAGTGGCACTGATAGGGACGAGCACGAGCAGGTCCTGCGCGGCGTCGAGGGCAAATCGGGCGACCACAAAGTCGAACTTCGAGCGTCCAGCGGTGCGCGGCGAGCCTTCGCAGCTTCGATGGAAGCTGGTGTACAGTGAGTGCCCGCCGGTCTTCAGAGAGATACGCAACTACGCCGTCCGAGAACTGCGGCATCGTAGAGCCGGGGATATCGATCTTGTCGTATGCGGACCAAGCGAGATCCCTCCAGGCGTCGGTGTACTCGCGCAAGGGCTGCCATCCTCTCTGCCGTGCTGGCGTTGCTCAGTGGTCCATCGTGCATGCCAGACTGCGGCAAGGCGGATGTGGTACTGCAGGAGTAGCGAACCTGATATTATCCCACGGAGGCGGCGAGACGTCTGCGGATACCGGCTTAGCAAAGACGGATCCGCATTACAGTAGAACGAGAGGTGCTCACGCACTGACAGGCCACGAGCTCTTTGATTTCGAGCTGGGCCAGAATCTTGGAAACCACTTCCGTGGGTAAATAGGGAAGAGGGTGATAAGCCGAACGACTCATAATCAAAGGAGTCCTCTTGGTTAGAGGTAGATCAGTTAGCACAGTATGTGGTTAGCGATGGCAGAATTCGAGGATGGGCACCACAGCGGCTGTCCATCGCTGCTGATAAGGGATGTGAGGCGCCCACCATCAGCCCTGATTAATTTGAATTACGTTTTGAGCCCGAACGATCGGAAACACATGTGGGTCCGTAACGGCACCAGGCTCTGCCAGCATCAGTAAAGATGAGCCTGAGCCTGTGCGAAGACAGTGGAATGGATACGGGAAATACAGACATCGGAATCCTTTCGGCGGCTCATTAACGCACACGTCCGTACAGCGGTTGAATATGCCACCGTCGAATGTATCCATTGCGGACTCCTTGGCAGACTCAACCGCGGGGTGAAAGAGCCGTGAGAATGGTTAGACAAGACCCGTCAGCGATGAACTGGTGGAGTCTTGCTGAAACACAGGTCGTGGAAGGTCATGGAAAAACGAAGCGACTCAGGGACTGTCGACCCACCCAGACCATGTTTACATGGCCGCCTCTTCCAAATACAGGCTGAAGCCAAGAAAACACGTGTAGCCTGAAACCACATATCTGAGGAAATTGTTCGCGACGATGATAAGCGCAACCTCCTGGTGGCTGCGACGTTCTCGTGAAATGCGGGGACCCCGCATTTCTTTGTCGTCCCACATGGGCAGAACAGACACGCGAGGTGTTGACCGTTGTTTGCCCCTGGCTTGTCCCCGATGCGACAGGAGCGCTCGGTCCCTAGACTGCCCTGTAGCATCCCTCCGATAACGTACTGTCCCATCACAAAAGAACGAAGAGCAATCACTTGAGCCTGGCTAGAATAGTAGCAGGCGCCCCACATAGCTAGAGTCGGGACATGTCCTCTACCCTTCAGTGCTACGGGACAATCTTGCCGGGCCTGGGTCACTCTTACCCTAGCTTCTCGCGAGCCGGGCGAGGTAGATATTTAAAGATCAAGTCCCGAGACGGCGCCCATTCGAGACGGCGCCGGTTCGGTACACACGGAAAAGGAAGGAAGGGAACATACTGCATGCGCATTTGCATCGTGTCGCCGCGACGTAAGGTGCGGGATCAGTCCGCTTACATACAGTGACCATCGCTCAGGCTTCACGTGGAGCCACAGGTAGACTCCACTCGACAGTCCGCAGAACAGCTACGTAAGGCGATCATCTGCCGAACAGGGGAGAGTTACTAGACAGCTGACAACCAAAGAATGTCGCTCGCCATGCGCATCATGAGAGGAACAGGGAACGTGGCGACTCAGGTGTTCGTTTGACCAGTCAATCGAGTCTGGAGTTTACGTAGTGTCACTGCATCCGAATATCGTTGACGTCAGGTATTCCTGATTTTTCGAGCTGAGAAAACGGCGGGGGGAGACATTCCTCGGCACTGTGTCCTATCTTTTCGTGGCCCTCCGTCACGTTCGTCAAAGGCCGACACTGGAAAAGTTTCGAGGCTACCGAAATTTGAGAATCTGTTTCAGCGATTAGACGTAAAAAGCTGCCTGGTAGAACGCTCGCACGAGTCGCCGACTTTTGCTTTGTAGCTTAGATCATTTGAACATTTCTGGTGCGGGTATCGTATCTCACTGCTCGAAATCCGGTTTTCCCCTCCAGTTCAGCTTGAACTCTTTTCAAGAACAGACGTACTGTACCTGCGATATCACTTCAGCCAGGGTTCCGGCTCCAGTCCTGCATCAATATCGACAGTGTAAGGCCCATTCTCGATCTTGGCTCGTTTGTTACGTTTAGTTACACAGACGAGTGTCATTCTCGGTGGTGAATACGCAAGAAAGAACGCGATTTTCAACCCTACCTGATCACATGCGTGTGTCGTCCCTTGCAAAAAGGCACCTAGCTTGGCCCTTTGACTGTCAGGGCAACAAATCGCCCTAGCCTACCTACGTATGAGCGTCGTCAGACGCGTCGCACACCCTACCGACGTAATAACCGCTTGCTCTGCCTTGGGGCTGTGCAGTTTCAAGATAAATTACATCTGTCCGAAGTGTAGCCCGTTTACTGCCGGTTGATGTCACGCTCAGGGAATCGCTGTGCCCACTCAAGTCCTCGCCACGACATTCGCGGATTGTCGGCAAGTGTGGAGAACGACAATAATCGTCTCCAAAAGGTCGATGTGGTTGAGGTTACGCGGAATCAGTCTCGTGACTGCCAGCCGAGTCAGGTCCGCGGCCACTTTCTGAGGCGCCAAATCATATGTCAAGTTTTGGCACATCACTTCGTCCATCTTCACTTGGTGAGCGCTCAGTTCATGTTTCATAATATTTTTAAGAGGAGCATGCACCGTTTTGTTCAATGGGCTACTAGGCTCAAATCAGAAACGCGGTTGGTTATTATTGCCGGTGGCATTATTGCATGTCGACCAACTTTGAATTCGTTCTGCACGACGACAAGAAGCGGACTGGTTGCACATTTCCCTTCCTACGAATTACTCTTATATGTGACACTCAGTCCGCAACCAGAATTCTGCTGGCAAGCGAATCGTCGTCCTCGGAGTCGCATATATCTAGACCTGGACACGCCACAAGTCCTTTAACTCGGTGGGATAATCCCGAGCATCGCGTTATGGGACGTCGTTGGGCGTTCTCGGCAGTCCCGTAGATCCGATGTCGCTCTCTGGGCATCCTGTCTGTGGTCGAACCTAGGCAGTGCATCAATTCAGGGTTTCATACAGTGCACTATACGGGGCTTCTGTTGTGCTCCCGGGATTGGCCTAGTCTCATCCATGACTGGGGACACATATAAAAGCTGGCTTAGGAAGAAGTACTTGGACATACCGGCTTTTCTTCATTTCAACACATAGACATCGGGTCAGCATGGAAATACCGAGCATGGAAATTTTCTCATGTCGCGCCCGCGCATGGATGCCCGTCATCTCGTTCTGCATCGTCATTCTCCTTCATTCCGTCCGCAGGAGGCGGCGCGCTCTTCCCTTCCCCCCTGGCCCAAAGGGTTTACCTATTGTCGGAAATGTTCTAGATATGCCCAGCAGGAACCAGTGGTTAACATATTGGAAATGGAGCAAACAACATGGTGGGGTGAATGTCCTCACTCGATCGAGAAGACATCTTACATCCTAGGAACCGTAGATTCTGACATAGTGCACGCTACGGCTCTGGGCACGCACATCATCGTCCTAAACTCCGCAAAAGCCGTGCACGAGCTTTTCGAGAAGCGATCTTCGATTTATTCTGATAGGTGCAGAATATGTCTCTGCTTCGCCTAGGGATACTGACAAAATGTGCTTTGCAAGGCCCTCACTGCCTTCCCTGACCCAGTTGTAAGTACTCGATCGTTGTCATTCCCCGAAGCCGACCCTTGATCGACTTTTATATAGAATACGCATGAACTGGAACATCGCATTTCTCCCATACGGTCCGAGATGGAGAACCTGGCGCAAAGTATTTCACGAGCACTTTCACCCTAGCGCAACGCGACAGTATCGGCCCCGAGAGCTGAAAGCTACTCGTCAACTTCTCGTGAACCTGCTTCATACACCCGAACATTATGGAGACCACCTACGTTTGTGAGTCTCTACCGCCATTTCTCTTTTGATTTCTGATCAACGATTTACGTCGCGTTGCAGCATGTCGGGGCAGATAATCATGGGGATCGCATACGGCATCGACATCGCCCCACACGACGATCCATATGTCTCCTTGGCAGAGAAGGCGCTCCAAGCGGTCGAGTCAGCGTCTATAACAGGCTGGACGTTCGACATGCTTCCATTCTGTAGGTCATTGATGACACTTGTGAATTTCGTCCTCCGTAAACACTGATTGTGTAGACATCCACCTTCCTTGGTGGTTCCCCGGCGCCAGTTTCAAAAAGGAGGCCGTAAAGTGGGCACCACATATCGACGAAATGGTCAATAAGCCTTATCAGACTGTGAAGGACGCTCTCGTGCGCTCGTTGTGTTTGTTTCAGGACCACGGTGCAGTTTAGCTGACGCCCACTGTCCAGGCAAAAGGCGCTGCAGTGCCGTCTGTTGCGTCATCCATGATCGCCAGTCTTTGTGAAAAACCATCCCACGAAGACGAATTGACATCAAAGGCTGTTCCCGCAACGATGTATATTGGCAAGTATCTCCGTATTTCTCCACTCCGTGGTCTTATCTGACGTTCCATCAGGTGGTGCCGACACTGTCAGTCTTATCTTTTCGGCATGTGGGATCATCTAACAGCCAAAGAATCCGATAGACTGTTGCTGCGCTTCTAACGTTCTTCCTTGCGATGGTCCTTCACCCCGAGGCGCAAATAAAGGCACAGACGGAGATCGATAATGTTGTGGGGATGGACCGTCTTCCCGACTTTGGCGATGAGGACACTCTCCCTTACGTCTCGGCGCTGGTCAAGGAGGTAATGCGGTGGCACCCCGTCACGCCGATTGGTACGCTGTTGTTCAGTCCAAAGCGGGTCTTCTTAACCTCACGCACGACAGCGGTTCCTCATCGTCTTGTCACGGATGATGTCTATGAAGGCTACTTCCTGCCTGCTGGGAGCATGGTGATCGGCAACGCCTGGTGAGCCAAATCTGATCTAAAATAGAAGCATTCCACGATCACGTGCTAATTGAGTGGGCTCATCAGGGCCGTGCTACATGACGCGTCGGTCTTCCCAGAGCCCAGTCGATTCCGGCCTGAGCGCTTCCTTGATCCCAATGTAAAACTACCTGAAGCCGTCTTCGGTTTCGGCCGCCGGATATGCCCAGGGCGGTTTATGGCCCGTTCATCGATGTGGATAACCATCGCGTCTGTATTGGCCGCCTTCGAGATTGGACCCGTCACTGATGACAAAGGGGTCCCCATGATGCCAAGAGAGGACTACAAGGCAGGAGTAATTTCGTGAGTGGGGTATCACTTCAGCACTGGGATAGCTTTCTGATGTGATTTTCCTTCGTTGGTCGGGCGCGCGCGTGGAAAAACAAAAGATATCCTGAAGCGTTCGCGTGTACGATTCGCCCACGGTTAAAACGCACGGAAGAATTAGTTGTTTCAGTCGTTGAACGCCATGGCATGAAGGTGTCAGGGGTTCTGCACTGTCGACGTGAGAGATATTGTTATGGCGCAATACAATACATATTAGTATAATGCATGTGGTCGCCAATGAGGCGACCTTTCATCGGATCATAGGATAAGCCTGAAGACAGCAGTCCGCAACGTCGAAGCGCCACGGGATGACACGCTTACTAAGCACTAACCACTTCTTTCTGCACCACAAGTACAGTACGGCGCACAGCCTGAGCCAAGCCAGCATGACTCTTATTCTGCTAGATCGAAGCTCCGTAGCAACATGAACATACGGTACCCGTACTGTATGTGGTTGTGAACTTTGAAAGAGCCGCTGTATTGTGCTCTATTATTGTTTATGGTTTGTTTCGCCGTCTTCCTCAAAGTGAAACATGTCGGTGCTACCTTCCATTACCGATGCCGTTGCGCCCCAGTGGTGCAGACTGGTCAGCTGATAGTATGCCATGGGCATATAAGTAAATAACTAACTAATGACTGCGAGGAACCATCACAGCCGCTATCAAAGGTGGCGCCGCCGACCCCAACGAAATCAAAGCTTCCAACACTACCCTCAGACGCCGATTGCGGCGCATGACAAGGTACGTGGCGCGAGCTATTACAATAACTAACGTATTCACGCAATCATTTGACCTGCAAGAACTTTGGGTACCTCTTGCGAGCCTTGATTCGATCAGGTTCTAATACACTGGGCTGAGATAGGCTGTTCAAGAGCTCCAGCCTGGAATTGCTCTTCGGCGGTTCATATGGGTCACCCACCGTTTCGCCCTTAAACTTGACATGCTACTAGTATGCACTCGTATTCTCCAAGCTTTGGTCAGGGGCTACACGCATATTTAGCGAAGCGCCAGGCTGCCAGTGGGTCACACGACGTGCCTGTTGTATGAAACAATCTGGATACAATTTAAAGACGCGGGCCAATACGTGGGAACCAACGACGCTGTTCCCGATGGAGCAAATAGACTCAGAAGGCTACTACGGTCCCAAGGAAAATACCTGTGATAGAATAGTACGTGGAACTACGCGTCGATTTTGTCGATTTCTAGGCTCTGCAGGGATCAGGTTTCGTCTCCTTCAGGGCTCTTGCAATTTTAGCATCGCGTGTGGACGCAGTGAACGCGAATTCGAGCCACGAAGGTCAGACCAGGAACGAAAACGCACAATCCAACGCTGAAAGCGTGTCCTGTGAAGAGAAACAAATTGATGCAGAGACACCCGTCAGCCATGATGAAGCCTATCCACCTAGGTAGGCACCTGTAGTGCATCAGCCTGGTTCGACCAAGCCGGGCAGGTGAAACTATCACGATTCCAGTTCGATGGTCATCAAAATGAGACGCATGGTATATTGTATGCGTAGTCCGAGTCGTGCTGGCACTTTCCTGTGCTCCTGCGATTAGTTAGACAATTATTATGGCTGGTTCTTTCAAAACTCTGAGTGGTACTTTCCTGCGCTTGAGAGCGACATCTTTTTAGGGCTTCAACTAGGTCGAGTGCCGAGACACGAGGAATCACGGTCAGCCTGGCATGCCCTTTACTTAGGTACTTGCTGAGACGCAGCTGCTAGCTTCACCCATGTATGAGGGGGGAACTCTGTGAGCGATATCAAGCGACTAGTTTTCTGGGGTCGAATGTCGATGTGAGGCAGAATAGAACGAAGGGGAGATGGTGCAGCCCCGTTTGGCACAAGTGTAGAATCCTACTATCATATCCTCAAATGCCGTGAAATAATCAATACCACTGAGCCAGCGATCCTTGGACTAGACGGTCTGAGAACCGAATGAAAAATAAATATTGAGACCCGTAGGTCTACCACTCTGAAACAGCGTGTCATCCTTGTGCAGGGGCCATGCTAATCTTCTCTGTATCGTTCCAATTTTTTCGTATGCATCCCCGAAGGGAGCAATTGTCTACATACCTTCCTTGTGCACCCGAAGAAAACTTTTAATTTTGTTTGGAGCACGGGTGTGTGTATGTGTGAGGTAATACACCGGCCCGGAATCAATGGACCCAAAAAATAGGTGCAGGTGTCGAGCGCAGACTGAACAGAGCGGGATGGTGTGTACTCTTCACCTTTTCATATTTACTGATTTAAATAAAATCAAACAGAGGCCAATCCTCCTTCAAGGTAACTACCATTCTGCTTTAATTTTCGTTCATTGTCCCTCATTTATTTTACACAGGCTACGAGTGGTCGCTGACCCAAATAAAATTCAATGAGGGCGATCTCCTGTTTTCTTGCTCAGAAGTCCACATCACCAACGTCTAGTTCTCCAATAATGGCGAGCGTCTCGGGACATACAATGGTCACAACGGGACGGTTTGGACGATTGATGTGAATTATGGGTGATCGATCCTCCCCTCCTCGTCCTGAACTTCAGGAAAACCTACTTTGATAATTAAGACTAGCGAACGCTAGCTGTCACTAAGATGTCAATAATTCTTGCTCAATGTGGAAATCATGTCAAATTAGCAAGTAGGTTTTTCCTGATGCAACTGACCGTCATCTCGTGTGCAGCACAACCGCGCTTCGTCTCTCAAGGCTGGTTGCATGGGGGGAAAGCACGAGTGGTGAGGGGGGAGTGCTTTTCGCTCAGCCATTATAGCCAGCTGGCGCTCCCATAGATGCTTCTGGCAGCACAATCCCCTTGCAGGGAGGTAGGTGCACTCCTCTGGCTCCACGTGGTCCCCGTAGCAAGACCAGTTGCCGCGGGACCCTTTTGCCATCCCTTAAAAGAATTCGCTGGAGCGACAGAGACCAGTCCCCTTGGGAACAAGAACATTTGCAAGCGGATTCTTAAAGGTTAGGAGGGTCCAGATGGGTCCCCAGCGGACATCGTCCTCTTTATTGGAGGGTTCTCCGAGAGCCGCGGCTTGCAGTCCCATTGATACTACTACAATAGTGGGACTTCCGGTCTGGCCTCGGTGCTGATACCCTATAAAGCTTTGCACCTCAGTCAAGTACTCGGTGTCCCTTCCCTTAGGGCCCTCTGCGCCTCTAGGACTGAGCGCTTGTCTGTATTCATGCGACACCACTGGCTCTATGCGCTCTCCTCACTCATCGCTGCACCCCTCGTAGACTATGCGAAGCCCCCCCTACTTTGGGATAACATGCGTGTAATGCACGCTTGGAGTGCCGTTCCAGCCGACTGGGAGACTCTAGGCTACCCGCCCGCCAGCACCACTATCAACCTCTACATTGCACTCAACCCTCACCATGACGACGCCTTGATTGACACACTATATGAGGTTAGCGATCCCTAAGCACCCAAGGCACGTCCACCTCGCACCCCTTCCGCTCGTGCATTTATTTACGTCCGCCGCTGCTCCGTTTCAGATATGGTGCACACCTCTCTAAGCAACAGGTCGCCGAACTCGTCAGGCCGCACCCAGATACCCTCGAGCTTGTCACTTCCTGGCTCGCACATCACGGCGTGCGATCTTCCTCTATCTCAACGACACACGGCGGCGGGTGGCTGACGGTCACCAATGTGCTCGTGTCGCAGGCCAACCAAATGCTCGGCGCGTCATACCAGTTATACCGAAATGCTGAGGCGAATTACACCGATAATCCGCACGGTCGGCTATGCGCTCCCCGAGGTACTGCACGCACACATTCAAGCTGTCGCGCCAACAACATACTTCCCCTCCACGCGGACGCTGCGACAGACACAACGCAGGCGTTCCGTCGGAACAGCAGCGGCGTTAGCGGAGGCGGCATCGGGGAAGCCCGTGACGGTGTTGTCAAGCCGTGCCAGTGGGGTCAGGCCAGCGGAACTGCGCGGGTTGTATAAGACGTCCGGATATGTTCCCGCCGCGGTTGGCCGGAATAAGCTCGGGGTCATGGGCCAAAATAGAGAATACCCAAGTCAGGCGGATCTCACTATGTACATAAATAACTTTCGCACCGATGTGCAGCCCCCCAGTCTGGCGACCTTCACCACCGAGAGGGTGAATGGCGGAGAGTACGACCCGGACAGTCCCGGCGTGGAGGCGAATATCGACGTCCAGTACGCCTCGGCCATGGCATACCCGACCCCGATCATTTTCTACAGCACCGGTGGAATAGACAAGTGGTCTCCTGACGGGGACCTAGTCTCTGGAGACGTGTACCTCGAGTGGCTCGAATACTTGCTAGAAAAGCCGGACATCCCACAGACCATCACCATATCATACGGTGGCTACGAGCTGGAATTTCCACGGGAATATGCGAGGTCCCTATGCATCTTGTTTGCACAGCTCGGCGCACGTGGTGTCAGCGTCCTCTTCCCTGCAGGCGACAGCGGCGTCGGCCCTGGGAACTGCAGGGATAAGTCGGGAAATGTGCGGTTCGTTCCCGAATTCCCTGCATCCTGTACGTGTGGCATTTTATCCCCCCTGGAAAGCACTACACCAGCGCAAGTACAACTCGCTCACCAAACTGCCGTGGTTTCGCAGGTCCCTATGTCACCACTGTCGGCGGCACTACAAACTACGACCCCGAGGTCGCGGCTCCCATCTCCGGAGGCGGCTTCTCGGACCACTTCCCACGCCCGGTCTACCAGGACGTCGCCGTGTCCGCATTCCTCGAGCGCCAAGGGACTCAGTATGCCGGTCTATACAAGTGTGCTCGCTGCTGTCACCCGACCCAGCAATTTCTTACTCTGTAATTTGTGCAGCCCCTGAGGGTCGTGGCATCCCCGATATCGCCGCCCAGGCTCTCCAACTCGTAGTCGTCACCAGAAACGTTGGGTTTTTGGTGAAGGGCACGAGCTGCTCCACTCCCGTGTGTCTTTCCATTCTCATCATTCTCAAGCACCCAGCTGACCATCGATTTCCAGATAGTGGCGGGTATAATCTCGCTACTGAATGACTATCTTATCACGAATGACAGGCCGCCACTTGGTTTCCTCAATTTCAGGCTGTACGGAGACGGATTCGCGGGCCTCAACGATATCACATCTGGTTCTAACCCCGGCTGCGGCACTGATGGATTCTCTGCTGTCCCTGGATGGGATCCTGTTTGTCCCGCCAGCTTTGTATCTCTTCGTTTTCGACGTTGGCTGATTTGTGTCCTATAGATCACCGGTCTTGGGACGCCAGACTTTGAAAAGTTGCAGCGAATATTTATGACACCTCTATGAGGCGGCGCAGGACAGGGAAATCGTCCCGACATTCGTGTACCTGCTGAATAACAGCGGTAGGTTATTGAAAGTGTAAAGTGTGGTGCTGCATAGGGTAACCTGCTCTCAGGCGCACAAAAAGGATTGAAGAAAAACAGCGGTAGGTGAGTCCCACTCCCAAGCTACATGCACAAGTCGATTCGAGCCTGAGGCGGCACGGAAACAGTTTTGCATGAATTATCTCGACCCGCCACGGGGTGACGCTCGTCTCACAATCGCAACAACGAATATCAGTTTTAATCCCTCAACATCCCGTGCAGTGCAGCCGGCGCTTTCAATAGATAAAGGAACACTCGAACGACTTAGGTGATTTTGGGATAGGCAGCGATCTACAGTATGGGACGCATAACCTACTGTATACCAACTGTGGAGTACGTGCCAGGACACCTAGTGAACTGGAGCTTTCTTGTATGAACGACGAGCGCATTTTGGGAAACGTCGCTGAAGCGCAGGTTGCATATCCTCGTGCACCATTCAGCCCTACCCTGTCCCGCCCATAGAAACATGAAACGTCGCCCTCTGCGATTACCTTGCCACGCTAGGAAAGTCATTGTGGTGGCATTAAGTGGGGACGTTTATTGAAGTTTCGAGTGCGGGTAGGAGGGAGACGCCTTTGCGTAGCGACGAAGGGGACAACTCCGGAGAATACCTGTAAAACAGAGCCAGCAAGATATTCGAGCACGAGGTTGTAATACAAGTCTCCAGACGATGAGCACATGGGTGGCAGCGAACGAACAGGACTGAGTGGGTGTCAGAATGAGGCTCTACGCGTACGTGGCGGCCGGACAAGCTTCAGGTTCGAATCTCAACTGATGATGGCATCGATCCTGAGAACGTAAGTTCAGGTGAAATCGTCGACGGAAGTGAGGAAGTATACGGCAGGGAATGAGAAGCCGGGGCGGTCGAAAACAAAGACGGCTTGGGCCCGGGCTCCAGTTGATTGTCCATTGCTGGTTGCACAGGAAAAGGTAGGAACTCTAAGCCCGTAATCAAAGACAGAGAGGGAGTGGACACAATCCTGGAGTTCAGAAGAAGATAACGTGCATGCGAGGGGGTTGGGGGGTGGAGGACGCAAGGGCCGATCGACCGTTGCCGAAAACTGAGCGTGAAAGTGAGGGAAGTTCGTAAGGTTTGTAGGGGTGGTCGTTGTCTCAGCACTCGGGACAACAACATGGGTTACTACTCGGAAACTGTAGGTGTCTCCCTGGATGTGCTCGGCGACTGGCTGTTCACGTCTTATGCTCCAAGGCTCGAACTGTAGCTCTTCTGACCAAAAACGAGGAGTCATCGCATGCAAACGTTGCTCGCGCACACAGAGAATGTCTTCGAAACGGTGGGGGGCACCGTATGGCTGGAGAGGGTTCACGTCGTGAAGATGAGTCTGAAGGCCCTTGAGGGCGGAAACTGCACCAGAACACTTTTCTTCCGACAGGTGACCTGTGTGCGTAGTTCCGGAGAAGGCGCTCCATTTCCAACATACCACTTTATTTCCAACATACCACTTTATTTCCAACATACCACGATGAAACAATGAAACACCAAATTCCAGATGATTCTCGGAATAGGCACCTAAGATGGGATTGCGGCAATACGTTGGTACTCTCTGGAGTTCTGTACCACGTTGACATCAGGGCGAGGCTGTCGAATTGCATAAAGTCAGAGCCGGATAGCTTAAGATGTTAAGTTTCTTGATCGTGACAACCGACGGTCTGTGCCCCAGCTGCGGATATTACGCGCCTCTCGCATTGCTCACCACGACGGATGCGAAGGCAATCCTGACAAGTTCTCAAGAGTCGGCGTACTACTCCACGATGGAGGACGACACCTCATTAGCATACTGCCGGTAAGGGAGAATTTGCGCAGTAGCGGAAGTCAAAAGGAGATGGGTGCAAACATGAGGGATTGAGAAAACCCCTAAGATAGGTAAAGGAAATGACGACGATAAGGGTATACAAAAAATCAAGAAAAAAGACACAATGACGCACAACGAAAGTCTCCTTCAGTTCTCCGGGCCAACAGTAGCCTACCGGTACGACGTTGGTTGGGACAGACTCAGACGGGTGGCTAGGAACAGTCATGTGCCAGGGGGCGATTGGGCAAGAGACAAAGAGTGGTCAGGCAGACCATTGGCAGGACGAAAGAGACTCGTAGTCTGGGATTGAGATATAGTGTTACAAAGCCAAAGCGAGAATCATCCAGCAATCATATGTGCTTACAACTCAACCATGAGAATTATATGCGCGCATCACTCAGGGAAAAACATCCAATTACAAGCGATTGTTACTTCATGGTAAGCCCAAATCCGATTATAATCTACGTGAGCTCTTTCGATTTTGGTAAGCACATAAAAATTAAATTTTTATTTGCTGATGAAGGCAACAGAGACCGTCCTCTTGGATATAGGAACATTTGGAAGCGGATTCTTACAGGTTAGGAAGGTCTGGATGGGCCCCCATGCGGAAATGGTCCTCTTTTATTGGAGGGTTCTCCGAGAGCCGCGGCTTGCATTCCGTTCATACTGCTACAATAGTGGGACTTCCGGTCTGGCCTCGGTGCTGACTCCCTATAAAGTTTTGCACCTCAGTCAAGTACTCGGTTTCCCTTCCCTTAGGGCCCTCTGCGCCTCTAGATCTGCACAGTCCCGTCGAACTGCAGGTACCATCTTCTTGGTTGAGTGCTTGTCTGTACTCATGCGACTACCACTGGCTCTATGTGCTCTCCTCACTCATCGCCGCACCCCTCGCCGACTTTGCGAAGCCCCTCATACCTTGGGACAACATGCGTGTAATGCACGCTTGGAGTGCCGTCCCAGCCGACTGGGAGACTCTAGGCTGCCCACCCGCCTGGCACCACTATCAACCTCTACATTTCACTCAACCCCCACGATGACAATGCCTTGATCGACGCACTGTACGAGGTCAGCGACCCCAAGCATCCAAGGCACGTCCATCTTGCCGCTGCTCCTCTCGCGCCTTCATTCACGCGTGCCGCTGCTCCGTTTCAGATATGGCGCACACCTCACTAAGGAACAGGTCGCCGGACTCGTCAGGCCGCACCCAGACACCCTCGAGCTCGTTACTTCCTGGCTCGCACATCACGGCGTGCGATCCTCCTCCATCTCGACTACACACGGCGGCGGGTGGCTAACAGTCACAAACGTGCTCGTGTCGCAGGCCAACCAAATGCTCGGCGCGTCATACCAGTTATACCGAAATGCCGAGGTGAATCACACGATTGTCCGCACGGTCGGCTACGCGCTCCCCGAGGTACTGCACACACACATTCAAGCTGTCGCGCCGACAACATACTTTCCCTCCACGCGGACGCTGCGACAGACACAACGCAGGCGTTCCGTCGGAACAGCGGCGGCGTTAGCAGAGGCGGAGACGGCATCAGAGAAGCCCGTGACGGTGGTGTCAAGCCGCGCCGGTGAGGTCAGGCCGGCGGAACTGCGCGGGTTATACAAGACGTTCGCATATGTTCCCGCCGCGGTTGACCGGAATAAGCTCGGGGTTATGGGCCAAAATAGAGAATACCCAAGTCAGGCGGATCTCACTACTGTACATAAATAACTTTCGCACCGATGTGCAGCCCCCCAGTCTGGCAACCTTCACCATCGAGAAGGTGAATGGCGGAGGGTACGACCCGGACAGTCCCGGCGTGGAGGCGAACACCGACGTCCAGTACGCCTCGGCCATGGCCATACCCGACCCCGATCATTTTCTACAGCACCGGTGGGATAGACAGGTTGTCTCCTGACGGCGACGTAGCCTCTGGAGACGTGTACCTCGAGTGGCTCAAATACTTGCTAGAAAAGCCAGGACATCCCACAGACCATCACCATATCATACTGGTGGCCACGAGCGGGATTTTCCACGGGAATATGCGAGGTCCCTATGCATCATATTTGCACAGCTCGGCGCACGTGGTGTCAGCGTCCTCTTCTCTGCAGGCGACAGCGGCGTCGGCCCCGGGCACTGCAGGGATAAGTCAGGGAAATGTGCGGTTCGTTCCCGAATTCCCTGCATCCTGTACGTGTGGCATTTTATCTCCCCCGGAAAGCACTACACCAGCGTGCAGGTCCCTATGTCACTACTGTCGGCGGCACTACAGACTACGACCCCGAGGTCGCGGCTCCCATCTCTGGAGGCGGCTTCTCGGACCACTTCCCACGCCCGGTCTACCAGGACGTCGCCGTACCCGCATTCCTCGAGCGCCAAGGGACTCAGTACGCCGGTCTATACAAGTGTGCTTGCTACTGTCACCCGACCCAACCGTTTCTTACTTTGTAATTTGTGCAGCTCCGAGGGTCGTGGCATCCCCGACTATCGCCGCTCAGGCTCTCAGGATCCCGGTCGTCACCAGAAACGTTGGATTTTTAGTGAAGGGCACGAGCTGCTCCACTCCGGTGTGTCTTTGCATTCTCGCCATTCTCAAGCACCCAGCTGATCATTGATTTCCAGATAAGTGGCGGGTATAATCTCGCTACTGAATGACTATCTTATCACGAATGACAGGCCGCCACTTGGTTTCCTCAATTTCAGGCTGTACGGAGACGGATTCGCGGGCCTCAACGATATCACATCTGGTTCTAACCCTGGGTGCCACACTGATGGATTCTCTGCTGTTCCTGGATGGGATCCCGTTCGTCCGCCGGACTTGTATCTTTTCGTTTTTGAAGTTGGCTGATTGGCGTCCCGTAGGTCACGGGTCTTGGGACGCCAGACTTTGAAAAGTTGCAGAACATCTTTATGACACCTCTATGAGGCAGCGCAGGACAGGGAAATAGTCTCAACATTCGTGTACCTGTTGAATAACAGCGGTAGGTTTATTGAAAGCATAGTACTACATAGGGTAACCCGTTCTCAGGCGCACAAAAAGGGATAAAAAGAAACAGCGGTAGGCGAGTCCCACTCCCAAGCTACATGCACAAGTTGATCCGAGCCTAAGGCGCCACGGAAACAGTTTTGCACTGAATTCTCTCGACCCGCCGCGGCGTGACGCTCGTCTCACGACCGCAGCAACGAATATCTGTTTCAGTCCCTCAACATCCCGTGCAGGCAGCCGGTGCTTTCAATAGATAAAGGAGCAAAAAAAAGAAGATAAAGGAACGCTCGAACGACGTAGGTGACTTTGGGATAGGCAGCGATCTACAGTAGTGGAACGCATAACTTACTGTACACCAAGTGACGTGATCGCGCTGGCACTTTCCCATGCTCCTGCAGGTAGTGAGACAATAAACCATGGTTGGTTCTCCCAGAACGCTGAATCGTGAATTCCTGCGCCCGAGATGGACATCTTTTTGGGGTCTGGACCGAGTACCGAGACACGAGGATTGTGATCAGCCTCACGTACACTTCATCTTTAGGTACTTGCTGAGACACACTAGCTCCACCTATGTAGGGGGGAGCTCTGTGAGCGATATCAAGCAACTAGTTACCCTGGGTCGGACGTCGATGGAAGACAAAATAGAACGAAAGGAAGACCGTGTAACCCTGTTTGGCACGTGTAGAATCCTATCAAGTTATTCACATCAGACGCCGTGCAAAATACATACGAGAAAGCAAATACCACTGGACCAGCGATATCAATGCCTGAACTAAACGGTCTGAGAACCGATGAAAAATAAATATTGAGACCCGTAGGTCTACCACTCTGAAACAGCGTGTCATCCTTGTGCAGGGGCCATGCTAATCTTCTCTGTATCGTTCCAATTTTTTCGTATGCATCCCCGAAGGGAGCAATTGTCTATCTGCCCTTTCCTGTACACCCGAAAAGAACTTTGAATTTTGTTTAGACCGCGGGTGTGCCAGTTGTGTGTGAGGTAATACACCGGCCCGGAATTGATAGACCCAAAAAATAGTAGTTGCAGGTGTCGAGCGCTAGACTGAACAGAAGCGGGATGGTGCTGTGCCCTTCTCCTTGTCATGTTTTACTGATTTAAATAAAATCAAACAGAGGCCAATCCTCCTTCAAGGTATCTTACCACTCTGCTTTGATTCTCGTTCATTGTTCCTCACTTTATTTTACACAGGCCACGAGCGGTCGCTGACCCAAATAAAATTCAATAAGGAGGGCGATCTCCTGTTTTCTTGCTCAAAAGACCACATCATCAACTGTCTGGTTCTCTCACAATGGCGAGCGTCTCGGGACGTACAATGGTCACAACGGGACAGTTTGGACGATTGATGTGGATTGTGCGTGATCGATCTTCCCCTCCTCAGTCCTGAACTGACCGTCAGTCTCGTACGCAGCACAATCGCGCTTCCTCGTTTCTGGATCCGCGGACAACGAGATGCGGCTCTGGTCCGTGCAGACGGGCAAGTGCCTCTTCGTGTGGGAGTTCCCCACTGCGGTGAAGCGCGTCTCCTTTTCCGACGACGACGAACAGATCGTGTGCATAACCGAGCAGCGCATGGGCCACCAAGGAGCCATACGCATATTCAACGTCAACAGAGACGGCGACGGCACCGCGCGTGCGTGTATATACCATCCTTCCTAACCTCTCCCCTCGTGTTGACTCTGTTGTGGTGCAGAGGATCTAGAGCCCGCGTCGATGTTCCACCCGATCGGTAGCAAGGCGACTGTCTGCGCGTTCCCTTATATGCCAGGCCTGATCCTGACAGGCCACGAGTCGGGCAAGGTCGCGTTGTTCGATGCGCAGACAGGCGAGGAGGTACTCTCGAACGAGCGTGCGCACATGGACGTCGTCACGGACCTGCAGCTCTCTCCGGATGGGTCCTACTTCATCACGAGCAGCAAGGACAAGACGGCGCGCATACACGACGCCAAGACGCTCACCGTCCTCAAGACGTTCCCAACCGAGACGCCGCTCAACAGTGCCGCACTCGCGCCTAACATGCCTTACGTACGTTCCCATTTCCCCCCAGCCCTAATAGAAAATGTGTTCAACTCGGGGTTGCGAAGGTTCTTCTGGGCGGTGGTCAAGAGGCGATGAGCGTCACGACGAACGTCGTTGCGACAGGGCAAGTTCGAGGCGCGTTTCTGGCATCGTATTTTCGAAGAGGAGGTGGGCCGCGTCAAGGGGCACTTCGGCCCGTTGAACACGTACGTTGACGAGATGTTTTTCATCCCGGTTTCCTCGGCTGATTTCCGTAAATCAGGATCGCAGTTCACCCGGCAGGAACAGCTTACGCCTCTGGAGGAGAGGATGGATTCGTACGCGTGCATCATTTTGACGAGAGCTACTTCAAAGCACGCCCATATGGTGAAGTAGAAATTATCAACTAAAGTTGTCGTTGTATGATGTAAGCGGTATTCATATAATGTCCAAAAACCTGCCTCTAAGGCTGCTTGGCTCCTACCTCGGCAAATGTACTGTAGTGGATGAATGTTGACCCAAGGGGAAGAGTAGACAGTGAGAGAGAATTAGAAACACGGTGACAGTTGCAGGCAGACAAACAGGGAGGGGGATCGTCCAACGCAGGAACGGAAAGGCACATTTACATTTTCGAATAGGGCGCGTCGCTTGGGGTACGACGGAATGTATGTAGGTGCCTAGTAACCAAGGAGGGGTCACGAGCCCTAGCGTGGACGTACTCCTTACATTACATGTACTACAGTGGGTCACCTGTAGATGGTAAAGTTGGTATCTTATCAGCTAATTTTTGCGGCTTTACAAAGCCAGCGTCTCTAGACTCGCGATCTCTGGAGCACAAAATCAGCTGACGTCGAATGAGGAGACAAGTCTTGACTCTTGCGGGACGATCCCAACTAGCGATGCCAGAGAATCCAAGAATGTCGCAGCCCGAATTAGAGCCAGATATGATGTCGTTGAGGCCCGCGAGCCCGTCGCCGCATAGCCAATATTGAGGAAACCAGGCGAGCCCTTCCCCTTCGAAATACGGTAGTCATTAAGCAGCGAGATCACGGTTGCCGCGATCTGTACATCAGCGGTCAGCCAGGCGCTCAAAGACGGACGACTCGGAGAGGGAGACATAGACGGGCATTGCGCCACTTGTGCCGGGCCCCTCCATCTCGTCACCCTTGACGAAGAACCGAAGTCCTGTGGCCTGTGTGGCGATGTCAGGGGTGCCACGGCCTTCAGCCCCGTACAAATCGAAAGGTAAGAATATGGCGGGTCAGGCCACGAAGGAGAAGCGACCTTGATACAGGTTTCCGAGGCTCTTGAAGAAGGCGGGTGCGGCCTCCTTCTGGTACAGCGGCTGTTCAAAGTAGCCCGAGAAGCCGCCGCCGGAGAAGTCGGCCGCGACCTCCGGGTAGTCAGTGGTTCCGCCTACGGTGGTGACCCAGGGACCTACGAATGTATGAGCGAAATGTACCTGCACTTAGTCACTGCTCCTGAGCTGAAGGTCGCAGGGAACTCGGGCTTGAAACGGAGGGAACCGTCCTCGTCAAACAATACCCTTTCCCCACGTCGGAGTCGCTAGCTGGAAAGAGGACGCTGACGCTACGACACCGAGCCGTGCGATCAGCTCGCACATCCCCCTCTGCATACTCCAGCGGGAGGGTCCCGCTCAGTAAAAACCGTATGATATGCTGATTGTCCTGCCGGACAATTGTCTCGTCAATAACATAAGCCAAAAGAGATACCAAGTCATCCGTTCCTGACTCTCCGTCGCCAGTGCTGTAGAAGACGAGAGGGGTCTGATATGCCAGGCACTCGACGTCAAGGTTCACCTCAACGGTGGGGATGTTCGGGTCATACCTCCTATAGTTGGGCATCTCGACGGTGAAGGTTCGCCCTGATCCCGTCAGAGTGATATTTTTGCATGAACTCTGTCAGGTCTGCAGGGCTTAGGTAGTCCTTTTTAAGTCCCTACAATCCCGAGCGCATTCTTGGCTATTGCAACGGGAGTATAGGTGAACTTTTTATACAGAAAACGGAGGAACGACGGCGAGATGATAATATCGTCACCGCGGGTCGAAATCACCGTCACCAGGTTCTCTCAATGACGCCTTCCCCAGCCTTCGCTGTTGCCCCGCCGGGGTGCTTCCGCAGGTGTCTGCCAATGATGGCGCGGAGAGGCAAAGTTCGCCGTCGGCGCCACAGTCCTCCATGCTCGTGCAGTACCGTGGTGCGCGGCCTCTGCCTGCTAGGGAAAAGGGCACAGACTTTGTGCAGAGGGCCGCTCAGGCTGTCGGACCCCACATGGTACATTCGTCTGCCACCCGTCTCCGAGGATAAGGGTCAGTACAGTATGCCCGATGCGGGAAAAGCCAGACGGTCAGTAGCGGGCAGGAGGGAGGCCTGCTTGGCTTCAGTAGTCCACCAGCCAACACGGCACTTGGCTCTGCGCTCACACAAATACTCCGGACACGGCAAATCGGCAAACCCATTTCGGGGGCCCAGCTGCACTTTCCAGCCCCATGTGGTCCCCATCAGCGGGGTCTTATCGCTGTGAGACCTCTCCGCCATCCGAAGATCCGATAGCGACAAAATCTATCATAGAAACCACGGTGGGACAATTAACATCCGAAAACCTCCCAAAAAGGGTTTGAGTTGTCAGTTTCAGCAGGCACCCGAAATTGTGCTAGTATACCCATACCGGAATGCTACCAAGGCCAGGTTGAAGTCCTTGCTTAAAATTGAGATATAGCGCAGCGGGCAGAGCGTATCCTCCTTTCTCCACAATATTATCCTTAGATAACCGCTTAACTGCGGTAGTATTACGATTATCTAATATGTTAGCTTAGTCTCGTTTTGTCGGACCGTGTCCAGTCCAAGCTGAATATATAGCGCTGAATCCCAAAACATCCTAGCGACCGGTCCAAAGTCCAAAGACGATTAGGAGCAGGAGTATCGGAAGCAGATTGTTATATACTAGGAGGGTCCGCATGAGCCCCATCTGACACCGTCCTCTTTTACTGGAGGATTTCCCGAGAGCCGCGGGTTGCGTTTCGTCGATACTACCATAGTGGGACCCGTCTGTTCCAATCCTCGATGCTGACGCTCTATAAAAGCTTTGCACCTCAGTCAAGTACTTGGTAATCCGGTAATAAGGGCTCTCTGGACGTCTAGCCTTTTGAACCGCACAGTCCACTGCAGATACTACCAAGGATACTACCTTCGTAGCTGAGCACTGGTCTCCTCTATTCATGGGATACCTCTATGCGCTCTTATTCTTTACCGCCGCGTCCCTCGCCGGCTTCGCGACGCCCCTTGTACCTTGGGATGACATGCGTGTAAGGCACGCCTGGAGTGCTGTTCCAGCCAACTGGGAGACTCTTAGCTGCCCGTCCGCCGGCACCACCATCGACCTCTATATCGCACTCACACCTGAGCAGGAGAACACCTTGGTTGAAGCACTCTATGAGGTCAGCGACCCAAAGCATCCAAAGCACGTACACCCCACAAGTCCTCCGCTCACGTCTTTATTCATGTGATCCGCTGCTCCGTTTCAGATATGGCGCACACCTCACTAAGGAACAGGTCGCCGAACTCGTCAGGCCGCACCCAGACACCCTCGAGCTCGTTACTTCCTGGCTCGTGCACCACGGCGTGCGCCCCTCCTCTATCTCAATGACACACGGCGGCGGGTGGCTGACGGTTACCAATGTGCTCGTGTCCCAGGCCAACCAAATGCTCGGCGCGTCCTACCAGTTATACCGGCATGCCAAGATAAACGACACGATAATCCGCACGGCCGGCTACGCGCTCCCTGAGATATTGCACGCACACATCCAAGCGGTCGCGCCGACGACATACTTCGCCCCCACGCGGGCGCTGCGGCAAATACAACACAGGCGCTCCGTCAGAGCGGCGGGAGCGGAGGCGGCATCGGGGAAGCCCGCGACGGCGCTGTCAAGCCGCAATATCTGGCCGTCGCAGATGCGCTCGCTTTACAAGACGAGCGAATATGTTCCCGCCGCGGCTGGCCGGAATAAACTCGGGGTATTGGGCCTCCAGAATGAATACCCGAGTGAGACGGATCTGACTATGTGCATGACTTACTTTCGCACCGATGTGCAACCCCCTAGTTTGGCAACATTCGACGTCGAGAGGGTGAACGGCGGCGAGTACGACCCGAATGACCCCGGCTTAGAGGCAAACACCGACGTCCAGTTCACTTCGGTCATGGCGTACCCGACCCCAATCATTTTCTACAGCATCGGCGGCAGAGGTAGATGGTCTCCAGATGGCGAACCGGTCCCTGGAGACGTGTACCTCGAGTGGTTCGACTACATACTCAGAAGCGGGGTCATCCCACAGACCATCAGCATATCGTACAATGCATATGAGCGGGATGTTCCGCAGGAATATGCGCGGGTCCTGTGCGTCATCTTTGCACAGCTAGGCGCGTATGGCGTCAGCGTCCTCGCAGCTTCAGGTGACGATGGCGTCGGCCCTACGGGGAACTGCGTGGACAGGTCGGGAAATAACCGGTTCGTCCCCGAATTCCCTGCATCGTGTACGTGTGGCGTTTTATCCACCACTGAAAGCACCACCCAAGCGCAAGTACGAGTCGCTCACCAGATTGTCATGGTTTCGCAGGTCCCTATCTCACTGCCGTCGGCGGCACTGCAGGCTACCCCGAGGTCGCGGCTCCCCTCTCCGGAGGCGGCTTCTCGGACCACTTTCCACGCCCGGTCTACCAGGACGTCGCTGTGTCCGCATTCCTCGAGCGCCAAGGCACCCAGTATCCCGGCCTATACAAGTGCGCTCGTTGCTGTCACCTGACTCGACCGTTTCTGATTTTGTGATTCGTGCAGCCCTGAGGGTCGTGGCATCCCCGACATCTCTGCCCAGGCTCTCCAACTTATAGTCTTCATCAGGAACGCTGGCCTTGCTGTGTACGGAACGAGCAGCTCAACTCCTGTGTGTTTTTCCCTACTCCCTGCTCCTTCCGATCCGCATCACCCTCTGATCATCAATGTCCAGATATTCGCGGGAATAATCTCGCTGTTGAATGACTATCTTATTACGAACGGCAGACCCCCTCTCGGTTTCCTCAATTTCAGGCTGTACGGAGACGGGTTCGCCGGCCTCAACGATGTCGTATCTGGTTCTAACCCTGGTTGTGGCACTGATGGATTCTCTGCCGTCCCTGGATGGGATCCCGTTCGTCCCTCCAGACCTGTATCTCTTTGTTTTCGACGTTGGTTGATTTGTGTTCCATAGGTCACGGGTCTTGGGACGCCAGACTTTCAAAGGCTGCAGAATATCTTTATGACACCCCCAGGTGGCAGGCGCAGGATAGAGGTATCGGTCCAACATTCCCAAATAACAGCGATAGGGGGGCCCCACAGCCGAACTACACGATTCGAGGCGCAGAGGAAATAACTTTCGCATTAATTCCCTCAACCCGCGCGACTGTCCACCTCACAATTGCGACAACAAGTATTCGTTTCGACGTCTGTGCAGCGGAACTGGCACTTTCAGTCGATGAGGATGATATAGACAATCGTGTATAGGCCGGGGCCCTACACAACAGAACTTGGACCTCATCCGCTGCAACCTGCATGACTTGGCCTAGTACGTGCAGGCGTTAAGACGAATGCTAGTGGGTATTAGAGGGGGGGGGGGTCTATATCATTGGGCGTCGTATATTTGTATTTAGTGAAGTGCTTCCGGACCAGGGTCCTGTATTCGAGATGCACATAACGGATTCAGTGGAGCGATATCGCGCACCTCTGATACAACCTTAACTACTCCGATATATGTTACTGTAAAGCTGTTTTCAGAACCTAAGGCCCTCTCACTGGTAACGAACGCAAGTTGGAGCGAGCAGGGATCCCGAAATTATCTTCTGTGGTTATTATTTTTGGAAAGCGTTATCGTGCCTACGGCTAGTTACAGCTGGTTCCATAACGATTGTCCCTTGTTATTTTGAGAACATAGTCGGACGCCCGAAACTCGAGAGCGGGAATTCATAAGTAAGTCGAGGAAGAAATTCTCAAGAAATCGGGTCATCTCGCAGAATTAGGGTTATAGAATAGCTATCTTGTAAAAATTGGGGTTATGGAATGGTTATCTGTGTTGCTATGCTCGGCAGCTGTGCCGTCTTAGTAGCGGAGTTACCCATTCAAACCTCGCCTCTGTCCAAAAAAACGGTCACCATGGTCTCGGACAATCGTCATGGAACCAGGTGTACTGTACTGTAATTTATAGAAACATGGTGGGGCGTTAACCTCTTATATTATAATGATCAGAGTTGAAAATTTAAGTTGTCCTTGCCAGTGGACCAGAGGAGTCAAGAGTGGAGTCGGCAGAGGCCAAAAATCCCGAAATGGTGCTACTGAGGCCAGCAGAGTTCCTGATGCCCAGTCCAAAGAAGATCGGGAGGAGCATTTGGAAGCAGATTCTTATATTGGGAGGGTCCGGACGGGACCTCATCGGGACATCGTCATTCATCGAAAGCCGCGAGTTGCGTTCCGTGTCGACACAACTATCATGAGACCTGCCGTTCCGCTCCAACCTCGGTGCTGACGCTCTATAAATGTCTTGCGTCTCAGCCAAGTACTCAGTGTTCCGGTGCTTAGGGCTATCTGGTCTCTAGCCTTCTGAATCGCACATTCCAACTGAGCCCCAGATACCACCTTCGTGGTTGGTCACCTGTACTCATGCGATACCACTGGCTCTACTATGTGCTCTCATTCCTCACCGACGCAATCCTCGCCGACTTTGCGAAGCCCCTCGTTCCTTGGGACAACATGCGTGTGAAGCATACTTGGAATAGCCGTTCCAACCAATTGGGAGACTCTGGGCTGCCCGTCCGCCGGCACCGCTATCGATCTCTACATTGCGCTCTGACCCCCACCATGAGAATGCATTGATCGATGCACTATACGAGGTCAGCGACCCCAAGCATCCCAAGGCACGTCCATCTTATCTGCTGCTTCCTCTCGCGCCTTCATTCACGTGTGCCGCTTGCTCCGTTTCAGATATGGCGCACACCTCATCTAAGAAACAGGTCGCCGAACTCGTCAGGCCGCACCCAGACACCCTCGAGCTCGTCACTTCCTGGCTCGTGCACCACGGCGTGCGACCCTCCTCCATCTCAACGACACACGGCGGCGCGTGGCTGACGGTCACAAACGTGCTCGTGTCCCAGGCCAACCAACTTCTTGGCGCGTCATACCAGCTATACCGGCATACCAAGGTGAATTATACGATAATCCGCACGGTCGGGTACGCACTCCCTGAGGTATTGCACGCACACATTCAAGCAGTCGCGCCGACGACATACTTCACCTCCACCCGGACGCTGCGGCAGACACCACGCATGCGCACCTGTCGGAGCAGCGGCAGCGTTAGCAGAGGCGGAGGCGGCGTCGGGGAGGCCCGTGATGGTACTGTCGGGCCGCGCCGATGATGTCAAGCCGTCGGAACTGCGCGGGTTGTACAAGACGGTTGCATACGTTCCCGTCGCGACTGACCGGAATAAGCTCGGAGTATTGGGCTTCAAGGAGGAATACCCGAGTGAGACGGATCTGACTACGTACATGACTAACTTTCGGACCGATGTGCAGCCCCCCAGTCTGGCGACCTTCACCGTCGAGCAGGTAAACGGCGGGGGGAATGACCCGACCAATCCCGGCCAAGAGGCGAACACCGACGTCCAGTACGCCTCGGCCATGGCGTACCCGACCCCGATCGTTTTCTACAGCATCGGTGGAATAGGGGAGTGGTCGGACAGTGGCGAGCCACTCCCAGGAGACGTGTACCTCGAGTCGCTCGAACACTTGCTCAAAAAGGAGGACATCCCGCAGACCATCAGCATATCATACGGCACCTACGAGTGGAACGTTCCGCGAGAATATGCGAGGGCCCTGTGCATTCTGTTTGCACAGCTCGGCGCACGTGGCGTCAGCGTCCTCTTCCCTGCAGGCGACGATGGCGTCGGTGGGGACTGCAAGGACGAGTCCGGAAATGTGCGGTTCGTTCCCGAATTCCCTGCATCCTGTACGCGTGGCATTTTATCTCCTTTGGAAAACACTACACCAGCGCGCAGGTCCCTACATCACTACTGTCGGCGGCACTACAGACTACGACCCCGAGGTCGCGGCTCCCATCTCTGGAGGCGGCTTCTCGGACCACTTTCCACGCCCGGTCTACCAGGACGTCGCCGTGTCCGCATTCCTCGAGCGCCAAGGGACTCAGTATGCCGGTCTATACAAGTGTGCTCGCTACCTGTCACCCGACCCAACCTGTTTCTTACTTTGTAATTTATGCAGCACTGAGGGTCGTGGCATCCCCGACATCGCCGCCCAAGCTCTCAGATTCCCAATCTTCGTCAAAAATGCCTGGCATTCTTGTGGAGGGCACGAGCTGCTCGACTCCCGTATGTCATTTTCCCTGCCCCATCCGCTCTGCGTTGTCCATTACTCAACTGACCGCCAATTCCCAGATAGTGGCGGGCATAATCTCGCTGCTGAATGACTTATCTTATTACGAAAGGCAGACCCCCTCTCGGTTTCCTCAACTTCAGGCTGTACGGAGACGGGTTCGCGGGCCTCAACGACATCACATCTGGCTCTAACCCTGGCTGCGGCACCGATGGGTTCTCTGCCGTCCCTGGATGGGATCCCGTTCGTCCCGCCGGACTTGTATCTCTTTGTTTTCGACGTTGGCTGATTTCGTGTTCCATAGGTCACGGGTCTTGGGACGCCAGACTTTGAAAAGCTGCAGAATATCTTTATGATACCCCTACGAGGCGGCGCAGAGCAGGGACAAACTGATTCGAGGCACTAAGGAAGCAGCTTCGCATCAACCCTCTCGACATGATCCTAACAACGAATATTCATTTCGACCCTCGAATGTCGTAGGCGATGATGGGATAGGCCGCGATTTCGCACAACAAGATTTGTTCCCTGTATGACCTAGAGTGGGTGTGCGCCGTCCGTCCTCGCGTGCTGTGTGTCCACTCGACATGTCACTACGCCAATCCCACTCCGAGAGCGGAGACGTATCAGGACGAAATACCAGCGACCTTTCGAAGGGGCTTGATATTACTGCCGGACGCGTATATTTGTATTTTAGTGAAGTGCTCCACAAGATTCCAGTTACCCCGAAATGCATTCCAAAAGCGATACCTCAGCTCCTCCATTCATCTGCTTTGGCTCAGGAATAGCCGTTCTGCGCGCTACGGGGACAGAGTAACGCAGACACGGCGTTGCTATTGAATTGACGCCAGCTGGGTCTTGAGGTGGCGCGGTCATCCTTGGCGGTCATCACCCGCGGCTTTACTATTTTCTAGAAAATGTAGCGACTTCTTTATTGATATCAATTGGCGTTGCGCGTTCGTCTCGCTACTATGTATGTAGTAGGTTCTGTAAAGGTGCACGCCACACGTAAGGTCTGCTTGACGATTTTTTTTTTTATTGACGACGCCACAGAACTCCGTCCATTCGGCCGAGAAGAACCATTCCCCTTTCAACGCCTCCCCCTAAATGTCAATGGACCTGTCCTGTCTCGGGATGCCACGATGCATCATACCGAAGATAGCTAGCTTCATACAGCCAGGGATCACGACCATGTTAATTCATAAATAAATTGCTGTCTCCGATCAAAAAAAAAAAAATAAGTGCCTCAATCTCATTTTATTAGATGATCGTTCTATGAATTGAACGACGAGTATACAGTGTAATACACTCGAACTCAAAAAAGTGAGATTGGAAGTAATGTCAGCCCCATATACTACCCCATTGATCCCGGCACTGTCCTCGCAGCGGGCGGAGTCCCCACAGGGGCGTTCCACACAAGAAAACCACTCGTTGTGGACATGAATGCTATTCGCCCCGTTTGACAACCCTTGTTTGAGTTGAAAGCAACGACCCGGTAGTAAACGGGCCGTGCACCCGTACGCCCAGAGCATGTTATCTCGCGCTCGGACGTACGGATTACGGGCTGAGGCCAACGGAGTAAGAAGGTGCGACACGATGCAGTGCATTCTGCGAGCGCCAGATAGGAGGCTCAGATGTGTACAAACACAAAAGTAGAGATGGAGAGAGAGGAGAGAGATCAAGGACGAGACAACAGGCTAGAAGCAACGGACAAGGGAGAATGACAAGGTTCAGAGCAGAGCGCAGCGGAATAAATAAGACAAAAAATGGGGAACATGAAAGACAAGAACTGAAAAAACCAAGGAGAAAATATAACACAAAGAACCTATAAAAAATGAATAGAAAGTCTGCTGCACACAAACTATCGTGAGGCGCGAGAGAACAGGAACGGAGAGCTTTGAGCGGGATCATCGCTCGCCTGAGCCTGCACTGCCACTGCTACTACCGCGTGCCCTACCGTTGCCCATTGCATGCTCTGAACCGGACCCAGAGCGTGGTGACGTGCGCGAAGTATATGGTGGTTCAGGATATGCGTTCATGATGCTTGCAAACTTTGCTGGGACAGGGGGAGGGGCAACTGGGGATTGGTGTGGCGGTGGCGAATGTGACTGGGTAGATGGTGGATGCGCGTATGGGTTTGGAGGCGGTACATCACGGGGAGGCGCAGAACGAGGTGAGTATGCAGCGTCTTGTGGCGCATATCCATGACTACGAGGAGATATCGGGGGAAGATCGTCCAATGGCGCCCCCCCATTGCTGGTGCGCGAATCACGCCGCGCGTGAGAGTAGGGACGTTCCGACGGTGGAATCCCCCGCACATCAGAGATCGGGGGTTCTCCATCAGCAGTAAGATCCATCGAAATAGAGTCACGTGAGCCACGCCTTTCGTGGCTATTGCCACTGCTATTTGGGCTGTCGTACTCGTCCGGAAGAGCTGGGACAACCGTGGCGTGGCGACCACCAAGTGGCCTTGCCGAACTGCATAGTCAATCAACCTGCGACACGCGTGCACGAGAAAACCCGCGCTTACCCGCCCTCAACGAAATTTTGCCAGACGTAGTCTTTCAACCTATCTGCGCCCGGGAGTTCCTGAATCAGATGCTTGATAGTGTTTTGCCCCAAGCCGAAGAAGTCTGGCCCAGAAACAGAATTGCTGTGTTGCCTGTTTCGAACGTGGTTCGCCGCACGCACGACGACTGACCAGGCACCAGTGGCTGTGCCAGCGATGATGGGCTTATCCGCCATGTCATTTGCAATGATTTGGAATTTGGGACCATCACCACCATCAAGAATGGTGCAATTATAGACCGTCTCCGCATTGGGGTCGCGCGCCGAGAGGTAGCGCCTGAGAAGGAGGCGTGAGTCTAATCGCCATGAGGCCACGTCAAAGTTAATCACCTATTAACTGAATAGCCCACGGGGAAAATGTAGCGCTCTGTGTGAAAATGCTCCCGCATACATACCTCTCCGAGGCAATTGACGGTCATAATACCAACATTAAGTGGTAGGACAGGCCGTCCGCCCTTATCCCGAGGAACCATGGGGATAGAATAGCTCTTTGAGGTAACCGTGTGCGCCTTGAGACGTTTGGGCTTCGTGTGACGTTGAACTGTCGTCGGCGGTATAGAGGCGGCTGAGGGGCCAAGGGAAGTAGGAGAGCCTGGACCCGTATGGATTGGGGTGTCCAGAGTACCGTTGCCATTGCGTAAGGGAGTGGAAGATTCCCCGTCGGCTACCGCGTAAGGCTCGGCATCAGAGCCTAATGGAGACATGGGGGACCCAGGAGATAGTGCTGTTGGAGGAACGCCGGCGTTATTGATGAACTGTGGAATACGGTGCATAAGCTGACCTGCGGAACGGGGCAGGGGAGGAGCAGGTTCAGGGGGGGCTGCTGTAGGAGGCTTAATTCTGATGCGCTTTCCTGACGGAGCAACCAACGTTTGGGGAGATGTGCCGGGAGCTGTTGCAGGGGGGGCGCCGGAGTTGTTCGTTGGAGGAACGAAAGAGGGGGGAACGCCGGTGTCCTTGGTTTTGCTAGGGTTGGGAGCGGCGGTGACGGCTTTGCCTCTCCTCGGTGTCTTGCGGGCATCACGGGCCTCCTCTTCCTCCCGTTCTTTAATCTCTTCGAGCTGGCGTTTCCGCGCTTGAGGCCCCAGGTGACGAGAAGTATACAAAGGATCCACAGAGGGATCTTCAGAGCTGATTTCGTTGAAGGCTTCGCGTAGATTAGCTTGGAAGGCAGTCTGGGCATGAGCGGATTGGAGGGCACGAGGATATGCAGTAGGTGGTTGAGTAGGGGGCTGAGCACCCGGACTGTGTGGGGAGGGACTGGATGGTTGACGTGCTACAGTAGCTTCCAGTTCGAGTATTCTGTCAAGGAGCATGCTAAAAAGAGGATTGAGATGATTGATAAGAAGCGAGGGGACGAGAACAGTATACCCTCTTTCGGTGTTCCAATTAGTATTTCGCTCGCCCGAACGCCTGAGCTCGTCTTCGAGGTCTTTGTATTTCTATTGAAGAAAAAAGTTGAGAATGGCGAGCGACTTGTTAAAAAAAAAGGTGGAGAACGAGCCTCCTCTAATTCCCAGTATTTCCTTTTGAGCTTGTAGTATTTTTCGCTGAACTCCCTCTGATCCTTGGAGTTCTGCATGGAGGAAGGGGTGAGTGGTTGAGGAGGTACGGGTGGTGGACCCATGATAACGTCTCTGTCTGTGGGTGGTGGTGGTGGGAGCATGGGGGCGGACCTGCGGGACATTGGGAGGAGGGGGAGAGGGGTGCAAAGACGTCGGTCGGAGAGAAGAAGAGAGAGAGGGAAGACGTTCCGCGAATTGCCAGTTGGACTGAGCCGTGTTTGGGAGTGGTTGTGTCATAACATGTAAACTGATCAGGGCCACCTGATTTCATTCGGTTTCCCTCTTTGCCAAACGCTGGGGCTAGTTTCGCTCTCACACAATCATTTCTCATATCTGCTGTGTTAAATGTTCGCCTGTTCAATTCATATCACATCCCATCGATCGTGCCCAGATAGAATGTGCGTCGAATCACTGAGAGGGGCTGTGAACCTCGGTGGCTGCGATATCCTATTTAGTCACTCGTCGCGGCGTTGAGTCGGATCCTTCCCATTTACGGAATCAGCTCAAACACCTGCCCTAACCGTTCCCCCGGGGTCCCCCGTTCCTGTCTCGCTACGCCTCCGGTTGCCACCTGATCGCCTATATCTTGTACTTCTTCTTACCTCGCCATTATGTACCTCTGAACATGGTAGTGCAGCAACCCTTGGAACTTGAGTTGACGAGACGAGCAGCGTGGTTACTCGCATGTCATCCTGTTGCCTTGTTGCCCCAATCGTTGTCACCTGAGCGAGTTGTGTAGCGAGTGCATTCCAAAGAAGAGATCCTCGGAGGGGCACCGGCTAACCCCGATTAGGTTACAGTCATGCCTTTTGTGGTATGTGCCACGTGAGTCATTCACACCAATCAAGTTAGAATTGGGTGCCATTGGGTGCCCATGTGAGCCGGTGAACACGCACCCGGTCCCACCATCATTTGCGTGGCGTGGAGCGCCACAAGCGCTTGCATCATATCTCCTTCCACGTCCTTCTCTCCTTGGGCCCCGCTTGTCCCTGTACCCCCCCCCAATCACGAAGCCACCTCCCCGGACCTGTCACGATCGTCGTATGTGCTTGTTTCTCTGCCTCCTTTCTCTTGAAACGTAGAATGCTTTCCTTGACATGCCCCCCGGCCTCGACGACAACGTCGGTATAAACGGCAGCTGCCACCAAACTCCGTGGCGTCCACTTCCATCAAAACCTGGTCGAGTGCTTCCCTTTGGGGACATCGTGCGATTTATCGCCCACAAACGTGGGATTAGTAATCTACGCTCCTAGTACCCCTTACGGTATCCAATAACTTCTCTTCGCGTTACCGAAGGCTGCCAAACTCTATCGGAAACCCACCCATTCACGCCTTGTTCAGTAATGTTCAAGAGAGTGTTGAATCCCCAGCCCCTTGTAGAACTGAGCACGCCTAACTTTTTGAACGCGGCGCACTATACCCTAAGGTTTCATCGATGAACACTTTCAGGCGCCCGGGTCAACTCCATGGTAAATGAATCTTCGCAGAAGCGTTCTAACCAGAAAACGGACCTCTCCATTTACTACTCTATCACTAAGGGGACATACCCGTCGCCTATTCCTTCTGCACCACCTGAGCAGCACCTCAACTTCTGTGGTGTCATCTCCAGTCATATAAGAATGTGCCCAGCGCCAAAATTGATATTGTGCGTGCCACTGTCTGATAGGCGGTCGAGTGGGAAAAAAAAAATGCCATTTTCAATTGGTTTGTGCCCAATATTAGCGCCCTTCCACTCGCTTAGACCAACATGTTCTGTGCCACCATGCGCCCTCAAACGCCGCATGCTTCTCCAACAGCCTCTTTGACGGCGTCCGGAAATAGCAGAGAACATTTCCATTCAAACATGCGTGCGCCTGAGGTCCTTGGTGTGGCACATCATGATGGCGCCTTCGATCATACAGGGCGGACCCTGGGCTGTGCTTTTTGTGCACCTCTGCCCAACCATGCTCGGCAGCGTTAATGGACGCAACCTGGTCATGGGACACAATCGTCGCATTCTCAGGAGAATGCACGGGGATAGCCCTGCACGTGCGTAATGCCGTTTTCTCATTTCTTCTTTTTCCGCGCCCGTGGACTGTAGCGCTTATAATAACTTCACTATCATAGAACAACGTGAGCCGTTGGCGGCAGGGACAGAAGAACGCCCCCCGCAATGAAGGGACCACTCTGCGTGAGATTAGTTTTGGCCTTCTATTCTCATTTCTGAATTAAAAACGACACAATCACGGGGCCACGGCGAAAGATTAGAGAAAGGGGCGTGTGGCGTGGTACTACGGCCCTCCTAAATGGGGTCACGGAACTTGGAAGGTGCACTGGCAGTCACACAAGGTATGTTAGGCTCAGTCCGAGCGATTTGCCCTCTTCCAATCAACCTGAACAAGGCACCCCCGCCTCCGGCGGAGAAACGCTGCTGTTCCCCTAGCGTTGTCGAAGTGACTTACGATAGCCTCTCACTTCCACCGCTTGGAAGAAAAAACGTATGTTCGCGTCCCCGGCGTTTCGGTGCCGGCTTAGTCTGTCTCTCTCAAAGTTAATCCTCGCTTCGGTACTCGCGTGCCCTCGCTTCCGCCTCATTTCCGCAGCTGCGCAGTTGAGTTTGTCACGACGGCGGCCACCAACTGCTCCTTGCGATGATCGATCAAGACGGATATGCTCGCTACCACGTACTCATGTCTCTCAGTCGGCCCCACAGACTAGAACCCTCAGTTTACGCTCATTCGTAGAGACGTCCTTGCCTGAAATGACCGTATTTTTTGCCTATTCATCGCGGATTCATCGTGTTCCCGGGCCTTCAGGCTGCTACGTTTTGCTATTAACAATGCATACTACCTGTTATAGTATGGTCAGTACGAGCATGACGTGTGACGTGTTCTTTCATGTTGACTCAACGAGCCCCTGTGCTTGTTATTCCATGAGCATATAAACAACGCACGATTACAATGGAGTTACAAGCTTGCAGGATCGCACAATCACCCCTGAACCTGCTCGAGTGAACGTTTTCCATATCACCGGATTCTTCGTGGAAGCAATAGTAGTACATGGGCACAGGACAAAAATGGAACGAATGAATGAAAGGACGAGGGTTCCAGCCCCACAACACGAGCCACGTAATAAGCGTGGAGTACTCGGCAAGGACGACAAGGACCGGGCTGGGCCATCCGGTGTCTGACTACGGTACGGCGGGCGGTTGGTGGTGGCACGAGGATTCGAACAGGGACATGGAGGTCATCGATACGCGCTTTCTTCCTCTTCCGGTTCAGTGTGTCTTCCTCTATGACACAACTGTAGTCCTCTCTTTGTTCTTTTTAAACTTTTTTTTTCTTTCTGTTCTTCCGTGGATGTGGCCGTCATGAGCCGAGTAGCGACCGAAACAACTGGAACAGCAGCAGCGGGGCTCACAAGTTACGCCGGGGCGGCCGGTGTTCGGGTCTGGAACTGTGAATTTGAACTAGGCCTCAGGGGTCAGCCATGCCCCCGGCCAATCAGGGGCTCGTGATATCGCGTGTGCTTTGCCTCACGCGATGTGTGTTCCTTGGGTGAGCCCAGTGTGATGCGGTGGGGCTCTGTGTCCTTCCTAGTGTGAAGCGACCAATTCACACGATAACCGGTGCCCAGGTACCATTCGTACCGTTCATTGGGATGAAGGTGCCGACTATAGAGGAGCTCATGCAACGGAGATTGGAGCCAAGGAACCATGACCATGATCCCCCCCCATCAATCACCCAGCAGGGTCGTCGTCACCATCATATTCACTACCTGTACGTATAGCCTCTCCAGTCCAATCTGTCTACGCCAGACCTGTGCACACGTAGTTTTTGTATAATCGTATGCTTTGGACTTATGTTATATCAACGTAATATGAAATTTCTTCCTACAATAATCTTACGGCCTACAACTACTGTACTAAGTCCCAACATTATAGTGATTCTATCAGGTATAGGTATAGTATTATGTTGTATCAACCACCGGATATTTTGGTATTCTTGCAGACATCTCAGGCCTTTTCGGTCCACTACTTGTCGATTGGTCCGGTGACCCATGTAGTCCAGCACAAACCTGTACGGGATTATGATCAGTCACACGATTCCAAGCGCCGGCGGCAGGTACGAAAAAAAAACCGGGCGCAAGACAAACATGAACTTACGGGAGTGGTGCCATTGCGGTCGTCATACCCGCGAGTAGTGCCGTCGCTCCCACCGTGCCAAGCGTGTCGTACATCTGTCCCGCGAACAGCGGGAACGCCGCAGCGAACGTGGTGCGCATCGTCGTGTTGCACGTGAGTGCGAACGACGCGATCGACCGGTGCGCGACGACGATGTAGGTGAACGAGGACGTGAAGATGAAGTAGGTGCCAGTGCCGAACGGGACGGACGCGAGCACCGGCACGATCCAGTGCACCCCACGATAGGTCGTGAAC
Source organism: Lactarius indigo (assembly GCA_025766275.1). Lineage (NCBI taxonomy): Eukaryota > Fungi > Basidiomycota > Agaricomycetes > Russulales > Russulaceae > Lactarius > Lactarius indigo. Next base: position 2,210,422 of record JAFKAC010000005.1, on the reverse strand, counting down.
GCCAACCAGAAGAGCGAGATGGGCACCAACACCCCACCCACCTGCCCCATCCGGAGTCGGAACTCCGCCGGCGGCTCCTCCTGACCGTGGGCGTCTTTGTATCTGTGGTATCTCCTTGGGGATGCTGTTCAGTGTTTTTGGATGGGATTTCCCGAGAGGAGTGAGTACAAACCGGTTCCAGTAGGGTTGAGTGCACAAGCCGAGGACCATCCCTGTCGCCATTCCGAGGAACGTCAGGCCCGTACATTGCATGTTGAATCCGTGCTTTCTCTCGAATATGATCGGAAAGGCTTGGAAGGTCAAATAGAGGATTCCGAGAATAAGTGCATTCCTGTCAACAAACGTCAGCCGGCGTATCGCAATGCGCCATCCCGCTGTGAATGAACAATTGGGGGGGATCTGCGCACCATGTGTTCAACAACAACAGCATACGATCGAGCAACACGACGTCTGTCAAGTCAATAACAGGTGAGTGGACTCCCAGACGACAAACCGGCAGCCGACGGCTCACAGAAGGGCTTCCAACAGTTGTTAAGCAATTTTTGCACAAGACTGACGTGTGGTTCTCCTTCTATTGGTGCGTACCACCTTGGATCACCGGTCGTCTTCCGGAGTCTACATTTACAGTCTCAGCAGATTGTAAAGCACTTCCCCATAGGACCTACCGTTGCGCCTTCCATTTGAGGATTACTGGGGTACAAGTCTCCGGTACAACCTTTGACACGGAACTTAGCGCACTTACGAACGTCAAAAAGAATTGTACTTACTAGCATTAGCGCTACTGCCTGGATAAAGGACCAGATAATAAGGACGCGGTACGTCCATCTCCAGTGCCAATGCTGGTTGATGAACCTTGTTCGCATATGTTTAGTCACCCATACTCCATGGTATGACGCTGATGACGCTGTACTCACCCACTGAGTACCGGCCCAATCTCAGGCCCCAAGAACGGGCAGATTGTGTAGACGGCCATCGGACTGTCCCAAATCATCAGACACGCAAGTCGGTCACGATAGCACCGCGACGTACGTAGCCACTTCAGAATTTGAGAACATATCGCTGACGCTTCCACCAGCCAAGCTGAGAAACGCCGCCCCAGAGTACCCAGCAAGGAATCGAAAGACCAAATACACCGCTGTAGAAGTATACACAGTTAATTCTCCAGTCCCAGCTCTGAAAGGACTACACAACTTACTGATGTTTGGCGCGAAGGCCACAGGGAACATAAACACGAAGAAAAAGCCAAACGATACGCGGTAGACAGCACTACGCCCATAGATTTCTGACATTGGGCCCGCGACGATTGGCCCAAGGCCCAGGCCCAGAACGAAAAGACTGACGCCGAGGATGGTGACTTCTTTGCCAACATGGAATTGCTTGCCGATGCCTCCCTCAGCAAACGCTGCCTGAAGTGCGGCGGCCTTGTCAGCACGGTGCTTCTTTCTCGAGGTAATGCCTCATATACGCACCATTGACGAGGCACAGGTAACACATATAGATGCGGTCGAGATGCAGAGCACGGCGAGCCATCTGCGTACCAGGGGGAGTCGCTGTGGGTCATCTACGGGCTCGAGAAAGACCTCGTAGGTATCGGCGAGAACGGTTGCAGTCGGCGACACCGTCCAAGACGACGGCGTGGAGGGTTCTGCCGGCAATGAGTCGTCCTGCATCTGCTGCGATTGGCCGGTATGAACTTCAAGTTGAGAACGCGATTCGGAGAAGACCATTTGGTAAGGAGTGTACGATAGCCAAAGAGTGTTTTGTCGGACAGCCCGAGGGCGCCATGGTATATAAGTACTCGAAATGTCCATGTCAGTGGATCCGAGCCCTGCCAATGGGCAGCGTATTGCAGACCCGAGACTGTGAAGGTGCCTCGACCTTCTGAGCTCCATCGGAGCCGATGGAGATGGAGCCATTGCGGGGCGGACCGGGGGGGAAGGAGCCCGGGCCGCCATCTAGGCTCGAGCCGCTGGCATCGTTTCCTCAAATTAAGCCCACCAGCCGCACTTTACAGGTGAAACACGCTTCGTCAGAGGAGTCAGACAGCGTGGGCGTAGTAACTACGCATTATTGAGAGGTTTTAAATCATATTCGCCATAGACTAAGACCAGTCGTAGCGAACTACAGTTCCAGTGAGAGACACGTATATTCAAGGAACCTCCTTAGGTACCGTGGAAGAACATGCATAATAATTTAACCGGGGTGCCGTATTTAGTTTACCCAAGAGGACTGCGGTAATTAGATCGATAAACATCACAAGTTCAGTCGTCGTGTCAGCTGGGGTCGAGGTCGTGACGAATCATTTTAGCGCCATCACGGAGCGAGTGTGGGCTTTCCTCCAATCAAACACCAACACAATAGGACATGAAACCAGTCGCTGGTAATCAATAACCCGTTTCCTATAACAGCAGGGCCAATGACGAAACGCGGTGGCAATGTCGGGCGCGGTACTGTCGCTCGCCATCGTAGACGCTGCTATCGGCCGACAGGTCTACGATGGTTTAGTGACGATACGTTTTGCTCTGAACACCGTAGCAGTAACGAGATGAGAGGTGCAACCTAGTGGACGTGCTTCTGGGTCGTCGTTACCCAGTGCGAGGTCGTGTCTTCGAGAGTCCAACAAGGAAACCGACATCATACCTGTCGTTTGCAGGTTGAGGAGGTCATGCTTCCACGAAAATGAGGGAAACACCCCAAAAGTGAGGGTAAGTGTGATACTACTCACAAAAATAGATTGACCCGCCAAAAATAGATGCGCTCCCTGCCGCAAAAATCGCCGGGATTGGTGCTCTACCAAACGTTAATTGCAAAAGCCACGCGGTCTGAAGGGATGAGGTCTGAAACAAAACTCAAGCATCTTGCGTGAGATATGATAGGCTAGTAAGAAATTTCCGAGTGGCCTGGAGCAGCCGAGAATCAAGGACAATATTTGGTGGGTCACCTACGGATACATACTGATACAGTTATGCCTTCAAATTCAGAAACACGGGGAAGAGCTCCGGAACAAAAATAGTCTTGTCTCAAGATTTCGAGCCGGGGCTCTGAGGTAAAGGCAACCATCTGCACGAAAGACCAAATGACTGGTATGTCGGTTGATAAAACTGGAGAGACATGATACGACCATAGGGTTTTAACTCACCCACTAAGAACAGGACTAATCTCCGGCTCATGAAACGGTAATACTGTGAGGACAGAGGTAGAACCAGTGGCGAAGGCTGTAGCAACCAATATTGGGGCGGAGAAAGGCACACGTTCTGACTTTGGCGTTTGAGGACACATCGCCAACTATGCTGAGAAACCGGTGACATATCGGGATGTCAGATAACCACTACACGAGGATTGTCAAGATCCAGCGAACGCCCAGCTAGCAGACACCGATGTCGGGTACTGGAGTATAGAAGGTGAAAAGAGTAGAAGTCGATGGCACGAAGTTGAACCCGTATGGTCCGGATATCGGCTCCGAGAAGCGAGGGAGTTCCTTAGCTTCCGGCCACTAATCTCATAGGTGGCTTCTTCCCTCATCAGAGAGGATCACCCGTGCTCGATGGCGTGGGCTGAGTGCTGATACATGAGACCCAGAGAACGGATATAGAAGAGGGGTGTTTGGGCTATCGACGAAAAGTTATGAGCAAGAGCAGAGACTTCGGCTCGCAATGTCTGTAGAGATATCGGCTCGTATAAAGACGCCGAGAACCACGGTCCAGAAGCACGATCTAGCCCGAGTCGGAGGTGCTTATTTTTTTCCCTCTACGGGTCTCAACGTAAGTACACGCGATAAGTCTGAAAAACGTGCGTTACCAACATCAAGAATCAAGTGTTTCTGGTGTGACTCATGCGGGTCTAGTGGGAAAACGACCACGTGACAACATGGCACGCGAGTAAGAGTCATCGCCGACCAGACCAGTACTGGGCCACGAGTTCGCTGTTCCCACAGTTGGGTGGGTACCACCATGTCGACGCAGGGTGCAGAAGAGCTGGCCCATAATTTTTCCAGTGACAGTGAAGATGAGTTCGACTGGGAGGAAGTTGCAGTGCCGCAAGCTGGACATTTTGTGCCAGAAGATCAAGCGGGGCCGTCCACCAAACCTAACATCGAAATAACCCTCGACGCGTACCCTGGTCAAGGCAAGGATGGCACACAGTACGTGGACATGCTCCATCTCGTTGTGCGGGCGTGTTGAGATGATTATAGGAAGAAGCTGCCAGGCGGCATCTCGCAGGCTGAACGTCTCCTCCGCATCGACTGTCACAAGGTGCATACCGTAGCGTTGATTTCCAACGCCCGGGAGCGGAACAGATGGATAAACGACGAGCTTCTTCAAGTGCGTCCGGCTCTCTCTTCCCCTTCCTTCTGTCCTAACTCTAGAACCCAGGCACGCCTCCTGTCGCTCACCCCTCTCGCAATCCACAACTCCTTCGCGATGATCCACAAATCTCGTATCCCAGACGACGTCAAGCGTGGTTACCTGTTTGAGCTGGCCATGTCGCGTCTTGCGACATGGTGGGCGGATACCTTCTTCACAGTAAAGCCCACCGGGCATCTCTGCAGCCGCACGTTCGAAGACGTCCAGCAGGTCCTTCTCTCTATGGGTCTTATCGACGGTTCAGATAAGAAAGGGAAAGGAAAGGCCCTCCCACCGGATATCGACCTGCTAGAGGATGACAGCGAGGTAGAGATTGTGCGCAGCGCGAAGAGCCTTATGAAACACGCACTCATGCGCTCGGGCTCGCGGGACGTCAGCTCTCAGCTCTTCACTGCTCTCTGTCGTGCTCTCGGGATACCTTCGCGTCTTGTGGTAAGTTTACAAAGCGTACCATGGCAGACAAACGTCGGTCGACCCAAGGCGCCTACAAAGCCCAAAGGGGCTAACCCCAAGGGGAAAGGCGTCGAACGGGGTAACGCAGGAAGGAACAACAACGAATATGCGCAGGAGGGGCGGGACGAGTACTCGTCTGGGGATCACATGCAGGTGGACGGGGACTCTGAAGACGAGACATCGCCTGTAAATGGAAAAGGAAATGGGAGAAAGGCGCACACAATAAAGCTCCGGAAGACGAAGAGCGTTGGGCGAAAACTACGTTCCCCGTATCAAAGCGGTGCGCATTTATTCTCGTAGTTTTTACGTGCGGACGATGACGTGCAAGTTCAGAACCCTCGGACCCCCTCACTACACCACCTGTCTTCTGGACTGAGGTTTTCTCGCGCGCTGACGGTCGCTGGCTCCCCGTTGATCCTATTCGTGCTATCGTTAACAAGCGCAAGGTTTTCGACCCTACTCCCGTTGGCACAGCGCCACGCCGATCAAAGGTGGATAATCGCATGACGTACGTACTAGCGGTCGAGGAAGACGGGTACATGCGCGATGTCACTCCTCGATACGCCAAGCAGTACAGCGCCAAAGTCACCAAAGTGCAATCTGGTGGGAGAGGTCGTCGGGAATGGTGGGAGCAAGTGATGCAGACCGTCACGCGGCCATATAAATTGGTGCGCAACTAAGGCTTAATACGTCTTCTCATATTCTAATATGGTTTCGGTCGTTGAAGCACCGAGACGACATTGAGGATGACGAGTTGGTTGTCAACCAGTTTACAGAGGGAATGCCGACGACACTCGGGGGTTTCAAAGACCATCCCTTGTACGTGGCTTCTACTTGTCTCGTGTCGTGTCCGAGTTCACACATGGTCCCACTACAATTAGTTATGTTCTGGAACGACACTTGTTGCGAGATCAGATCATCTCTCAAGATGCACCCGAACTCGGCACGTTCCGCGGCGAGTCCGTCTATTCCCGCAGCCAAGTTCTACATCTCAAGGCAGCGGAAAACTGGATGCGCTCGGGACGCGTTGTGCGCGCTGGCGAGCAACCACTCAAGTACGTCAAACAACGCGCGGTGACTTTGAGTCGCCGGCGAGAGCTCGAGTTCCGTGCGGGCGCCGAGGGTGCGAATGGAAGCAGTGATGTTATGCAGGGTCTGTACGCGGAGAGGCAGACAGAGAGATATGTCCCGCCGCCTGTGATCGACGTACGTTTGGTCTTCGCTGCCATTCCCAACGGAGTTTCTTTCCTCCGTTTACGAGGATGGGCTTACGTGACTTCTGTGAATTCAGGGTAGAATTCCGAAGAATAACTTCGGGAACATTGATTTGTACACGCCATCTATGCTTCCCGCCGGAGCTGCATATATTCCACGTGCGCCTTGCATTTGTTACCCTGGATGCTTGCCGCTTACGTCTTATTCACTCGCTTATGTTGCCATGTACAGACAAGGGCGCGGCCAAAATCGCCCGTCAGTTAGGCTTCGATTATGCGGAGGCTGTGGTGAGTAACCTATCCCAATAAAGCCATAGTAATCTGACATCCCAGTCCACACTGCCTACAATACTTGTGCGTGCTGCGTGCGTCGTTCTGTGTGTGACCAGACTAGCTTTGAGTTTCGGAAGGGTAAGGCGTTCCCGGTGATCTCTGGCGTAGTCGTCTCCGCGGAAAACGAAGACACGGTTCGTGAGGTGAGGACAGCAGGAGTGCCTTCCCTTCTTCGTCTCGCTAATCGCGTGGTACAGGCGTACTGGGAAGCCGAGCACGCCGCGACGCAGAAGGAGCAGGAGAAGCGCCACCAGGCCGTCCTCAAGCGATGGACGAAGCTCGTACGCGGCCTGCGCATCCGCCAACGCATGCGCGAGCAATACGGGACTCCAACCACCACCACGGATCCACCCCCGAGCGGGAATGACGATGAGGGCGGTGATCAAGATGAGGGCGGCGGCGGAGGGGGCTTCCTCACGAGCGTGGGCGACGTCGTGCAGCCGTATAGCCTCCCGCGACCTACGCACGTCGTCTTCTCATCGCCTCCACGCTCCCCGGAACCCAACGGCCGCACGCCGACACCCGCATCCGAGCCAGCATTCGCAATGTCCCTCGACGAGGCCGAGGCCGAGTGCAACGATGCAGGCGAAGGACCCGGTTTAGACGAGCGGAGTGACCGTGATCGTCCCGCGGAAGGGCTACTGCCCAGCCCAAGTCGAGGCATGCCCAAGTCGATGGCCGAGCTAGCCGCCGAAGCGGAGGCTGCCGCGACGGCGCAAGGACAAGAACAAGGCGACGCGTCCGAACAAGGGGAGGAAGGTGCGACTTCTGCCGCCACCCCGCGCCGTCGTCGCGCGCCGCCTAGGGCTCGCCCGAAGGCGAACGGGGAGGCGAGGACGGGTAAGAAACGTGCGCGCGCGAGAGAGAGAGAGGATGAGGATGAGGATGAGTGGATGGGCGATGCGCGGCCCGATGGCGTTGACAGTGGGATCGAGGAAGCAGATGAGCGGCCACGGGGTGCGAAGCGCGCGCGCACGCGGGCCGCGGGCCGAGGTCGGGGAGCGGCGCCAGCGGTACCCGTGTCCTCTGATCGCGTACTTCGTGTGCGCAAAAGTAAGTGAATCCGGTCGACGTAGGTTGCGCTGCACGGGAGTGTGCGATCGTATGGGTTGATGTCGATGATATGGCAGTCTCGATTCTTCTGTGTCTTGGACACCACAGTACGGTAGCATCACCATGATACTGGCAATATTTATCTATCGTACATTTATTTGGGGCGTTTACTGTAATAGAAATGGGGCGATATATATTCATTCTTGACCGGAAGACTGTTCGTTGTGCGAATCCGGATCGCGTGCCAGACTTTCGAGGACCCGGCCCGTCCAAGCCCAGAACTCCCCCCGTAGCGATCCCGCCATTCACATTACGTTACATTTCGAAACACCGAAAAAATAATCATAGATTGCTAGAGCGATTCTATCTAGGTGTCAATACAAGTAGTCCAACTTTTTCCGTGCATGAAAGTAGAAAGATCCATGCGGGTTTCGTATTCTCCAGCGACCCAGATATTATTTGGGCGGTGAAGACCTGCCCAATGTATTCGCGGGATCCACATTAAAAGTTCTCCTTCACTACCGAATATCCATCCCTCGTCATTGATCACGGAGTGGTCAGTGAAGTTGGCGTTTCTGGTAGTTTCCGTGTTTCCTGACGAGACAGTGCGACACTCTCCGGCTGTGATGTTCCACGCGCGAATCCTTCGATCTTCTGAACCCGAGATAATGCGCTGGCCGTCTGGTGAGAACGCGACAGACCTGACCGGGGACGTGTGTCCAGTAAACGGGCCTGCCACTGTCTCTCCCGTAGCGGCGTCCCACACGCGAACTGTTCGATCGTTCGAGCCAGAGACGATGCGCAAACCATCTGGTGAGAATGCCACACACATGACCATATTGTGGCCAATAAATGGGCCGGCCACGTTCACTCCGGTCGCGGCGTTCCACACACGAATTGTTTGATCTTCCGAGCCTGAAGCGATGCGCTGGCCGTCTGGCGAGATTGCCACAGACCAGACCCAAGACTTGTGTCCGAAACATGGGCCTACCACTTCCTCTCCTGTCGTAGCGTCCCACACACGAACCGTTCGATCGTTCGAGCCCGAGACAATACGCAGGCCATCTGGCGAGAATGCCACAGACCTTACCCAATCTTTGTGTCCAATGAAAGGGCCGACCATTTTCTCTCCCGTCGTAGCGTTCCACACACAAATTGTTCGATCCTTCGATCCTGATACGATGCGCTGGCCATCTGGCGAGAATGCGACAGACCAGACCCAATTTGTATGTCCAGTAAACGGGGCTGCCACGTTCTCTCCCGTCGTAGCGTCCCACACGCGAATCGTTCGATCGGAAGAGCACGAGACGACGCGCTGGCCATCTGGAGAGAATGCCACAGAGGTGACCGTGTCCATATGTCCACTAAAAGGGCCTGCGACACTTTCTCCCGTCGTGGCGTTCCACACGCGAATTGTTTGATCCTTCGAGCCTGAGACGACGCGTTGACCACCTGGCGAGAATGCCACGGACAAGACAGGAGACGTGTGTCCGATAAACGTGCCTGCATCTGTCTCTTCCGCCGTGGCGTTCCACACGCGAATCGTTCGGTCCTCTGTGCCTGAGATGATGCGCTGACCGTCTGGTGAGAATGTCACAGATGTGACCGAAGCTGTGTGTCCAATGAAAGGGCCCGCAACGTTCTCTCCCGTCGTAGTGTCCCATACACGAATCGTTTTATCGAAAGAGCCCGAGACGATGCGTTGGCCGTCCGGCGAGAACGCCACAGACCATACAGAAGACGCGTGTCCGGTAAATGGGCCTGCAACATTCTCCCCTGTCGTGGCATTCCACACACGAATTGTTCGATCGAAAGAGCACGAGACGATGCAAATGCCATCCGGCGAGAACGCGACACAGCTGACAGAATCCGTATGTCCGGTGAAAGGGTCTGCGACTTGGTCTCCATTTGTGGTATCCCACATACGAATTGTTCGGTCATTTGAGCCTGAGACGACGCGTTGGCCATCTGGCGAGAATGCGACAGACCTGACCGGAGACGTGTGTCCAGTACATGGGCCTGCATCCGTCTCCCCCGTCATGATGTTCCACACACGAATTGTTTGATCTTGCGAGCCTGAGACGATGCGCCGGCCATCTGGCGAGGTTGCAACGGATGTAACTGGATCTGTGTGTCCGGTAAAAGGGCCTGCCACGTTCTCTCCAGTCGCGGCGTTCCATACGCGAATTGTTCGGTCCTTCGAACCTGAGACGATGTACTGGGCATCTGGCGAGAATGCCACAGACGTGACAGAATCCGTGTGTCCGGTAAATGTCCCTCCGACATTCTCTCCAGTTGTGGCGTTCCACACGCGGATTGTTCGATTTTTCAAACCTGAGACGATGCGCTGGCCGTCTGGCGAGAGTGCAATGGAATTGACCTTGTCCCCGACGTTTGAAATCACCAACTCCGACGATGGCCAGTGAGATAATCGTCCACGTTCCACGCGTAAAATTCGAGGAAACAATTTGGAATAATGTGCAGAGACAGGTGAACGAGTCGGCACATATGGTAGAGCAGAAAGGTAGACATGCGGAGCACTCTTTGCCATGGCCGCCCCGAAATATCGTATGAACACAGAGGCATCATTGACGAACAACCTAAATTTCTCTAGCTCTGTCCGAAGAACCTGTTGCGATCGCAGTCATTAGTTATATACTTCCCTTGATCGTCGAAAACAATTGTACTCACACCTTGATCAGAGGCTAACCACGCGATCAGAGCCGAGCACGCTGCCGAGGCAAGTCCCACATCACTTGTCAAGCTGAGGGTCTCCAACCAAAAGAGAAGTTTCTTCTCAAAGAAAGTTCGAAGTTTTCGAAACAAATCAGTTTCGAGATCAATGTGTTCCAAATGGTCGTCCCAGAAACGACAGGCATATAACAGTGCCGGTGAGATGTATTTCTCGACGCGGGAGTTAAGGTCCTTGACGTCTTTATTAGCGAGATATGACGACTCGAGATTGCAGATGTTGAATTTGAGATCTTTGAGCAGTAGACCGAGACAGGAATGGGCCAATTGACGGTGAGCGTCTTGAAGGCTAACACAAAAATCGCCACTCTTCTCTTTATTTGTGAGGAAATCGCGGAATGACGTATGGAGAGGGATGATGGGAAGGTCTTGATCAGCTGAATTGACATTACTCAGCAATGAACCAAGGTGACGGAGCATCTCAACAACAGAACTATAATCGCCGTCGTCATCGGAGATGTGGTGTCGTAGAGTGATCAGGGAATGAATGGAGAGGGGTTCAAATGTAGCAATGAGCTGCCCAACGACAGAGCGGAATAGAAATCGCGCTGCTTGGTGTATAAAATATCCTTCTAGGACTTCTTTGTACAGCTCGTCTAACGGGTCTTGTCCATGGTAATCCGCGGAGAGTCTCAGAAGATGCTCAATACACTTTTTCTTGCTAAAACCAAAGGAACCGGGGGGCTTAAGGATGTATCCGCATGCGACTGCGGCCCACTGGAATAAACCCTCTGCTCTTTTTGCCAACTCGTCGCCATAATGGTTGAACTCGTCTGAAGGGAGCTTCTCCTGAAGAAATGCGAGAATATCGTCATGCGTTGTAGCAGCTAGCTCCAAATCATCCATGTGTTTGATGCGGACTGACGTAGCTCCAACGAACGCGGACTCGAGACCATCCTCCCGCCGTGAGGTGATGAACACGCGGAAGTTCGACGGCAGTCTAGAGAGGTTTTGAGCAAGAAATTTGTGTAACCCATTTTCACTAGTGACGTCCCCACTTTCGTCTAAGGCATCAATTACAACGAGAATGGGACCGACGATGTGTAGATCTCTAAGCGGTTCCAGGATAAGGGATTTAAACAAGGTGCTATAGTCACGGGTTCCGACTCGAAGAGAGGAGTTACCCCTGACGACCCTTCCCAGCGCGGTTTTAAACGAAGGATAGCGGTCAGAGAGATCACGAGCAAGAGTCGTGAAGAGATGATAGGCCTCCCGTCTGGATTGTTCCTTCCGCAAAAAAATAAAAGATGTCGTAAGACGGTGCATTTTATCGAAGCGACGTGCGATTGCATGCGCAATGGATGACTTTCCCGTGCCCGCTTGCCCGAAAAGAACAAGACTACGCTCGGAAGCGGGATCGTTCACCCAATTGACGATGAAGTCCAGGAAGGCCTTGCGTGTTCCCGTGAGACAGCCCTTCTCAGGTGTGAAGCGCGAGCCTGTCCCATACGGGATTTCTCTGATTTTTGCATCGAGTTCTATGACGATTATCAGATTGATTAGCCACAAGCTATCGGGATTACGTACCAGCGTCTGAAACTTGGCCTGACACCCACTCAAGCTGAGTAGATATCCCGTCCACCTTAGCCGAAAGTATTCCTACGCCATCCAGAATTTGGAATGCAGTTATCTCCGTGGTGATGACAGCGTGATCCAAGAAAGCCCTTCGATGTTCCACGAGGGCGGCGGACAAGTCCTCGATTTCTTTGGCGACTCCTCCACCCATATTCTTGAACGTCCGCTTCCCTGAAGATCACATGTTTACACCTGCCAACAGAGAAGATGAAGATAACATACAGAATTGTGAGTCCTTCGCATACGATTGGATAAAGTCACTGCAGCTACAGACATCCTGTAGCACGAGAGTAAGGATCTCAGCCTGCTTAGAGTCGGGCTTGATGGATTTCAAAGTGTCTTCGTGGTGCGTGAAATCAAACGCGTCGTGCATGGCTTCAATTAGGCTGAGAACGTTGTCGTCGTATTCATACTGTCCTATGAGTACCTAGTATCCGGCATAAGTGTTTCCTTCCAACAATAACACAACCTGATGTACCTCGGGGATGGCCGAAACCAAGTCATATGCCATCTTTGCGAACGGGTGGAGCTGAGAGCGAAAGTCGGCTCAGTCGAAGAAAGGAAGAACGCATATTGCACGCACTTCCGCAAATGGGCTTACGGTGTCCATCACCCACTTGATTCTGCTAACAGCCGCCCTCCATGTATTCTTTCCGTCAATCGACTCCTTAACTTCATCAGCGCGAAGGAGGGCAATCTGAGCCTTCTGGCCATGTGTCATAGAGGCGCCAGCCTCGATAGACTCGGAAAGGGGACCTGGCGGGGGTAAAAGAGGTTCGGGGACAGGTTTCCCGGAGTCTGGAACCACAGAGAGCTTAGTAGTTTCTTCAGCGGAAGTGTCGTCTACTCTGGTCGGTATTTCGGGGGGGTTGGTGGAAAAGACCGGAGTAGGTATGTTCGCCCACACAGTGATCGTTAAGTAAAGTGTGACCGGCTGGCTCGACTGTCCAGCTTCCCCGTTGCCATTACTGAGAACGAAAGGAAGACCTACGCACGAGATGTTCAGTTAGTTGAATGAACAGAAAATCTAAACAGAGACGAACCACTCTGTGATGCGACAGGTATCGGCGTCTCATGCATTCCAATTAGGATATCGGGACGTGCAGATCGCTTCGCATACAGACGAAGTATAAGATGTGAAGACCGTTGCGTAGAACTGAGGAGTGTTTATGTAACCGAAAAAAAAACATTGAGAGGGGAAATCCTACAAGGAATCAAAGGTCTGGTTCCACTGCAACGTCTGTCCATCGATCTGAACGCCTCTTGTTTTCATAATTGTAGCACCATTGGCCACATTGACAAAGAACCGTCTCTTTAGGCCAAACTGTCTCTTGATTTGGGGAACATTATGAGCTCGGAGGACTGGCAAGAATTATCGAGGCATGAACAAGTTAGGATTTAAGTACGTACCAGTAACCTCGACACGTAGTAGCTGGGATGTGCTCCCCTGCGATTCGGCGATTCGAGCGCTGTCCAAGGACGTTAAGGGTCCTGGGCTAGAGAGTGGGTCACAATCAAGAGGTCATTGATCAAAGGCTATCTACGCACGAATTCAGGGATATTTCCCGGTGTTCCACTTCTCGTGCAGCGGCCATTGGAAATATTTGAGGGTTCGGGTGAGCGATGGTTCGAGGCTTCGAGCGTCTGGGAACTGAACTACGCGCTCACGCTGTGGCATCCCGGACCGCAGCGACCTCACAACAAACAAGGGTCCGTCTCACGCTAGGAGATTCAGATACTTACACGGTCCTCAAGTTCAAGTGCAGCAACGCAGTGATTTTATTTAATATATGGTCCCGTCGGTCGGGAAGGACGCTATAATTGGCTAGCGCTCTCACTCCATTCCAAACACCGAGTCGGGCCGCCCAGTGCCGATATAGGGCAAGATATAGGGCGTACATCGCAGAGTCATCGCGCGATGCCTAATCTTCGACTATTTTGTTCGTATTCTGGCTTGATACTCTTCAGTACGGGGAGATCGTGTTTTTTTTTTGTCCATTAACCGAGACAAGCGTGGAAAGAATTTAGTGTGCTGGCGTTTGCGATGGTAGGAGACACGCAAAAGTGAGGAACGAGGTATGTCCGCGAACCTCCTTCGAATGCCTCGAGAGGACCTGCGTTGCTGGTGTCGGTGCCGACGTATGAGTGGATGCGGGTATCGGCGGCGCGGGCCCAACCTCTTCCACTTCGTCAGTCGGCGCAGGCTCGACCCCGTTCCCGTCCTCATTCTCGTCCTCCTCCTTCGGATCTTCGACTGTATCCATGTCCGCGTCTACGTCAACATCTACGTCTCCGCCATCGTCGACGGCCGCCGTCTTGGGCCTTTTGGATTCAAGCTCGGAGGACGGATCGACGCGCGCAAGGCTGTCTTCGCGCTTGCGCTTCTCGGCGTGGTGAGCGCGCGAGGCGGCAATCTGCCGGAGGCGCTTGTCCTCGCGGATGCGCTCGAGGCGCTTAAGTTTCTCGGAGACGGCGTCAATGCGAGGGAGGGGCGGCGCTTGGGTGACCTCGTGTGGCCGGAGGAGCGTCTCGTACATCGTGATGTCTGGATTTTTCGTCGTTAAACCCGCGGGTTTAGCCCATGATGCAAAGGGGTGCACTTTACCTGTGAAACCTGCATCGTTGAGTGTGCTCACGGTGCGCAAGACTTGCTCTATGCAAGGGCTGAAGCAGCAAATACGCGTCAAACGATCTTTCTGCGCATATATGCGTGAGCCGGGGTGGGAGACACGCCAAGGTAAGGCATGCACACCCTGAGCGCTGATTTTGCATATTCGATGGCTTCCCAGGGGGCAGGTAGGTCCAAGAATACTAAATGGGGAAGAGAAAGAGAGGGGTTGGTGGGGCTAAACCCCAAAGACGACAGCAAAAAGAAATAGCGCGCCTGCGTCGGCAGTATCCGCGACGGTAAAGCCATTTTTGCAGACGTTTCTATGGGTGAGAGTCACGATGTCAGACATCCCGTGGCGCGCAAATTCATCACTAAAGGCGTGTGTGAGTATATGCGTAAGAGAAAGGGCGGTGGGGTACCCACGCGGCCTTCTTCGCGCGGGCCTCGTGGAATTCATAGGTATAGACATGCCCCGCGGAACCCACAGTTCGTGCGATCGAATGTGTGAACGAACCTGAACCTGTACCTGGGAAGAGTCAGGATAGAAATTCGAGAAAGACGAATGGATGGTGACCAAAAGTGCCGACGTCAGGAGGGGAGGAATGGAAGGGGTCGAACAAGAAAAGAAGAACAAGACGGACCTGCCTCGATTACGACAGAGCCTGGCCGAATATGCAACCAAGAAGTGATAAAGGCGATATCGGCAAGATAAAGGATCTGTGTTCTATGGGGCAAGGCGAGCGTCCATAGCTCTGGAGTGGGTCTGAGGATGTGAATGAAACCTTTGCCCGTGCGAGAGGCGACTTTGGATCCGTAAGGGATGCCGACGAGGTCCGAGTGACGGTAATGGCCGTATCTGCTATTAAACTCGCTTCCTGGGGTGACGACGAGAGATTGGACAGAATCTCGCGTCTAAGTAAAACATAAGAGTTAATATGAGGTAAAATGTGGGGACGTACTAGCCAGACGATAACAAGGTCACCCTGAGCGACAGAGGGCTTCGTTGACCACATTTCGGTGCCGTGAATAGCAAATGAGATATTCAAGGTTAGATTGCCATTCGCTCTGGATCTAGGCGGAGATCCAACCTAGACTGTAATCCTCCTTCTCCGGCCATTTGGCTACAATACGCGCCGTCCTCGACTCCATCCACTTTAACCATAAGTTACTTCCCCTCGTCTCCCTTCTCTTCCACGCTCCTCTTCTCATGTCTTCCATGGACACCGGCTCTCCTTGCGTCTCGTTCAGTATGTTCTTCCATGTCGCTCTGTTGGCGCCCTTCTAATTCTTTTCAACTCAGTCGGCATCGTCGACTTCACAGAGAAGGTGTTTCCTAGCACTCCATTTCTCCCCGTGTCGCTGAGATTGACGCTGGCTTGCTCCACTCCCAGGCCCGCTGGCTCTTTCTGACAGAGTCCGTCAGCGAGCTCCTTGGTGGGCCCCAGCTTCATCCTCGTCCTCGTCCCGATTAACCTCCAGTCAGGCTATGAACCCCACGAACTCGTCGGCACTCCCTCTCTCGACCTTGTTCATCCAGACGAATATCGCGACGTCAAAAGCCTTCACTAGTCAGTATCATTTTCTCACTTTACCTTCTCTACTTCATCCCTCGTGTCTAGTACTACCATCAGTCAAGACAAAGCAGCCGTACTCGCCTATTTACGCCTGAAGCATAAGGACCCTTACAAGGGCTACATTCTGTGCGCCATCGTGAGAATCCCCACATTTTCCTCCCCCCTTTCACCACTCACACCAACATTTTGGGAACCAAAACAAATAGTCCAGAACAGTCGCATGGAATGTTCTCGTCGGTAGCGTTTCCTTTGCCTCCATGGGCCCAGGAGCCATGCACAACGCATCGACCGCGCAAGAGGTAACTATCATCACCCCCGCAGCTTCGAATTTTGAGTTTCGGGTAAGCGCTTGTTCCCCTCCGCTTCCACCGGCACTACGTTACTGATTGGCTACTCATATCAGCGCTGGGGTGACCCGTCTCCCATGCCCCCTAGCCCCATCCAGGGATACGATTCCCCAGAGCCAAGTTCTGAAGTTCTAGATGAGCCCAGCGAGTCCTCGCCCAGTAGCCGTGCGACAAGCAACGAGGCTCCTTCACCCACCAGCTCGCGTGCCAGCGGGGGGAGCAGGACTGGTTCAGATGGTGTCATCACTTTTGATCCGCTCCCAAAGCAGTCAATACGCACTGCGCTCATCCTCGACAGGTTTTCGTTACTCTGCCCGATTGTCTATAGCTCCAACGAGAGCTTCTTGTCCACCACAGATATCCTGGGTCGACCCTTTTTTGACTTTGTAGCTCAGAGAGACGAGAAACTTGTCCGTAGTTGGATTGAGGCCGTCAAGACCTGGGGTGTGAACGAGCGCGGGCAGCCCAGCGACGGTGGTTTTGGCTTTGGCAAGTTCCACCTCTTCCCACGAGGCCGAGACTCTATGTTCGTATTTCCTTTCCCCCCTTGTCGGCATAAATCTGACCTCTGGCTTCATCAGCGAGCGGATGGAGCCCGAATCCCCCCCGCAAACCTCACGCCATGGGCGCCCGCCGCCTCGCAATAGTCCGGCAAACCAGCAGCCACGAAATTCTGGGGCAAGAGGAGCGAGTTCGTCGATGCGCCAGCGACCACAGCGCCAACAACGCACTGCGGCGATTATGGAAGATGAGATCGTCGTCGACGCGATCTTCTCTGCTCACTCGGACGGCCTTATGGTCATCTTGCGACACGGCTCTTCTCCGTCGTCTTCTGGGACAGGCCAACCGGCCAGGTCCACTAGTTCCACGACTCCAACACCCACCGCGAGTTCGAGACCGAGGCAATCGTCGGGTAGTTCCAGGCCGTCCACATCTTGAATCTCCACCGGCCCCTATCTCATTACGACAGTCATTGTATTGCATGCCCTTATCATGTCTGTTCCGCTCTTTTTCTTGGTTCCCGTTGTTTCCGTTTTCTGTTTTCAGCCACAGCTAACCTCGTACTTTGTTGTGCAACCCCTTTTCCTCCTGCCTGAGCTGCGTTACCCGTGTTGCTATTTTCTGCTCTGTATCACCATTGTATCCCCCCGCACACCGGCCTCCTTCCACTCCCTCGTGTTTATCTACTTCCGCTTACCCGCACGGCGGCTGCCGCAAAACCTTCGAGTTCTCAGTCCGTCAACGTGACCAGATGGAACGAGATAAGGTACAAGAGCAACTACAGAAGGCAGCGGCGATCATTGTCCACCTCTGCTACCTTGCGTAAACGGGCTTCCGCATAGGGGCACCTCCGCTCTGCGCTTTGGTCGTTCTCACATTCTACGCACACGCACACGCGTACACGTTGGTGGAGCATGCGGCACTTCCCAATGAAGGTCAAGGCTGTCTCCCAATAGTCCTTTGAATGATGACGGGCTTGGACTAAGCCGGGCCGGGGAGAGATCCATACAGTCTGGTGATGAACTTACCAGTGGGAACAACCGTCAAGTCCGTTCATTCGAATATTCAGTGGGAAAGCAAAAAAGCCTCGAGGGGGGAGAATAGGCACGCAGGGCTCAATAAATAGAACAAAAAATCGACATTGGGCGGTGCGAGAGAGGAGAAGAGAGCTTTTCGAGATTATGGATTCTAAGGAACGGGTCTGGGCACACCCAGCCTGTCCCCCTGGCCCCACTCACCCGTCCTATCTCATCTCCTACTCACCTTGCCCAAAACTGGCCAGGCAAATACTGTTTATGCGCAGCCTGGGGTGGGGGCGGGTGGAAGCTGATCATGTGTACGCGGGCCCGAATAGCATGACACGGGCCCCACCATTCTTTTTCCCGTGGGCTGCCACATACCTCGTGTTCTTCATTTCTTTTTTGAGGAGGGTGCTTGGAATCTGGGATTGACAGACGGAAAAGGAGATCTCCGTGATAAGCGATGCCAGTCTTTCCATATATCGCAATCGAAGGGGATCCCGGAACGCTGGTGGGGGGAGAGGAAGCCCCGCCCCGCCTGCCTCAAGAGTGCGGGTCAAAACACAGTAGCGATGAACATCGCCTATCAGAACGCTGGAAGATGCCGATTGATTGACCCAATTTTTTCTGGTTCCCCCAAAAATGGGGGTGTGAATTTAGGCAGGTAGGAAGACGAGCAGATTTGAAAAGCACGTGTGGACTGGGTAAGGGGGAAAGGCCGCTTGCCTCATCTCACACTATCTTGGTATCCTGTGTCGGGTCGAGGGCCCTTTCCTTCGTTTCGGGGATAGGTAAGGTACGATGTACATAGTGTGCCTTGGGCGAGCGTGTCAGTAAAAGGGGTGGGGGGCGACTCAGATGTCGATCGAGGACGTACCCAACAAAAAAAAAAAGGCTGGCTGACAGCTCCGTCATTACAGTATCAAAAGTCGGCGGCGTACTGTAACTTACTTTGCACGGACCTCGGGATTTAATTTTGGTGATCTTTCAATCCGTAGTTCGCTCTCGCGTCGCTCACCTTAGCCGGTGGGTCGTCGTATTAACTCATGTGATAATTAACGATGTCGTCTCTATCTCTTGTCTCGGGAAGGAGCGGAGCCAAAGAGTCCGAACTGTGTGTAATGGTACAGAGGTCATCTCTCCTATCTTCGAGCTGCTCGTCCGTTGATCGGTGCAGCAGTGCCATCAGGCACAGCACCCGAGTCTCATGAATCAAAAAAAAAAAGTGGTTTCGTCAGGTTTCGTACAGCAAACAGTGATTTGGCTAGAAGACCTTGAAGATTGATTAATTGATTGCTTGATGGGGCATGTTAATATGTCGTTTAGCTCCTACGTACGGCGGCTATCCTCAGTGAGTAAAAGTGGCCCACACAAGTACTGTATTGGCGCTTAGGTGGAGTTGAGTACGCCGAGATCTGGCCAAGATTCGAGCTAAGCCGAAAATTCCACCCAATAAAACGGAGCCAGTTCGCGGGCCGATTACTCGAATTCCATAACTCGATCGAAGCCTGTCATTCACGAGTCTTACATAATTCCTGTCTATTCTGCTGCCATGTCATCCATCGAGCAGGCGCACACAGCGACGACAAGCGCAGACCACCTTGTCATCTCTGATGACCCTTTACATGTCAGTGAACCCATCTTCGTTTCTCTTCCAGGCTAACCTCTTTCTTTCTCTCAGCCCGCAAACCTTATCCCCGAGCTCTGTCGTGGCTTTTATCTCTTGGGCTGGGTGACGGGAACCGGGGGAGGCATCAGTATCCGTATTGCGTGAGAGCTCATGCTTCGTACGCGTTCGCGCCGCTCACCCCTCACTTCCCCAAGCGACAAGGTGTACATCGCCCCCTCCGGCGTGCAAAAGGAGCGCATCTTGCCGTCGCACATCTTCGTCCTGCCATTCCCATCGCCGCCCGACGGCGATCGCGCCTTCCTCCGACGGCCGTCGCTCGATCTCAAAGAGTCCGCGTGCACGCCACTCTTCTGGAACGCGTTCGATCTGCGCGGCGCGGGCAGCTGCATCCACACCCACTCACAGAACGCGGTGATGGCCACCCTGCTCACGCACGGAAATACATTCCGCATATCTCATCAGGTGCGTTCCTTTTTCTAGTGCACGCGATTACGTTTTCCCAAACAACAACTTCCACTTCTTCCTGGCGCACCGAAATTAAAAAATATAATTTGGCAGGAGGTACAGTAATTATGCCGTTTTGTGCTGTGTGCTACGTTGCCATCGGAACCGACAGATGATCAAAGGCGTGCGCGTAGGCGGAATGAAAGCCGCGCTGTCCTATCTCGACACCTTAGAGGTGCCGATAATCGAAAATACCCCAAACGAAGAGGACCTCAAAGACAGCATGGCCGACGCCATGCGACGGTATCCAGACGCCCCCGCCGTGCTTGTTCGCCGCCATGGCATATACGTATGGGGTAAGGCTGGCTAGTCGCTTGTTCCGCCGTATGTGCTGACCCATTACTGTAAGGGAGCGATTGGGAGAAGGCAAAGACACAGACCGAGGTAAGTTGCGCAAGTGCCATGTGATTGATGAGGCTGGTTTATGAATGCCGCTGCACGTCGTGCAGTGTCTTGATTACCTCTTTGAGATCGCTATCAAGATGAAGGCCCACGGCCTCCCCCTCGTACAAGAATAACATGAATGAGGAGGAGGGGACCCGTCGACTCAGTAGAATCTGAAATTAGCTGTGTTTGAATGCTGTATCTTGACTAGGATATATATTCCCACGGTTCGGTCGTGCCAGCGGACGGGACACGACTTGGACGTGCCACGTATCATATGCCGCAATGCAACCAGTACAGTACGAGTCGACGATTTATCGCATCGCTCCTGCCGAAGACACTCTCCGCAGCGTTGGCATAGGCTCGCACACGTATGCCAAAGATGGAGACGGTGGCATTCGCACCGCCATGGGGTCGGCATCTTCGAATACATGTGCGGACAACGATGCATGCACGCGTGAGGTCATCGGAGAAAACGAGTTGAGAGAGGAAAGACTGGGCGAAGGCATAAGAATGAGGGTATTCCGGGGCTTTCCAAAACACTGAAAAGAAAACCCGTATTATTTCGAGTGAAATTTTTAGGATCGACCGGCGGGCAAGCAGCAGTGTACCATTTGCTGTGAGTACCAGAGCGGGGTAGCCAGGTCAGACGATACTGGAAGAGAATCAAGCAGCGTGTATCGAGCATAGAGCACGAAGAGGGGTGATACGAATCGATGAATGACATGGGAAGGACGAAGCAATCACGGTACGGGCGCTCCGGAGTCTCCGGGGTTAAGTAAAGCGGACTTTCTTCGCATTTGTCCATCTGAAGTGCACGACTTTGCCCACGAGCCCCTACCCAGCTTGAGTAACGCGCTGGAGGCTGAGCGCTGAGCAGAGGAATCTTTTCGGACCGATACTTCCAGGGCTTCAACCTCGTAAAACACGCCCCCGTGCTCGGCAGAGGAAACCAATTCGAAAAACACCTTTCGGCTCGCGTCTCATTCCTAGGAGACCGATCGCCTTGCTCTAAATTTTCCCGCGTGGGGAGGTGGCTCAAAAGGGGCGTTTTTCGGAAGCGACGGCTGGTTCGAAGTGTGAGTGTGAGAGAGGGCTGTGAGAAAATGTTCCGGGAACACGTGCACTGGACGACTTTTTTCGGTCTTCTCGGTCTTCTTGTTCACCCTTCCCAGACGTGCTAAATCGGCAATGGGAGGGCGCAAAGTGATGCAGGGCGAGTGAATGTGAAGTCATTCCTCATGGGCTACCATACGTCCAGCACGCTTCCCGATCACAGGATATTTCATTTTAATTTTCATCGATATCACCATGAGGTGTCGTGGACACATTCCCAACTCGTGGGACGTGGCGCGCTACTCTCAGTGTCTCGCTGCATTCAACTCGTGCTGCTATTTCATATACTGAACTCAATAGTTCACATCATCGATGGCCATTCAGAGGTCTATCTACGACCTTCGATATGGACTGAGCGCCACCGCCAATCTCTGATTAGCGATAGTCGAGTCTCCCTGCCCAGTTTCACCGAACTGCCCCTGTCAACCGGCTCTTTCAGGTGCCTTCCTTTTCTACATTTCTGGACCAATACCAATTACTGAGTACGATTTTCCTCGCTACTTATTTTCAATAAGTGATCGTCCGCTCTTCCTGTCGTCGCCTGGCACCACTTCACGTGATCATCTCAGAGTCTCGAAGATCGAAAAAAGTAGCCACAAAGCACGAAGGAAAAAGCGGGTTCGCTATATGTCCTCAAGCACACGCATAGTGACCGCGGTTACTGACCAGTATGGGACAGGCAAGACCCGCATATATGTAACAACGATTAACATGCTCCCAGACGATGTCTTGGTGGAAATATTTGACACCTGCCGAATGAATGAATCCGAATTCAACCCATGGCAATGGCGATGGGACAGACTGGTGCCCGTATGCCGGAGATGGCGACAAATCATTTTAGCCTACCCACGCCATCTAAACCTCCAGCTTCTCTGCACAAATGGAACTCCCGTGACAAAGAATCTGGGTTGCTGGCCAGCCTTTCCTATTACCCTTGAATATAGCCATTACAAGGTCGTCACTCATAACGACATAAATAATATCGTTGCTGCGATAAAGAACCACGACCGTATGCGCCATGTCGACCTTTCCTTACAGTCTCGCAGTTGGGAAGAGTGGCCACGGCGATGCAGAAGTCATTTCCGGCGCTGACGCACCTTATGCTTCGGTCAAACTATCGAAATTCACGTGACAAAGTCCTTCCTGATAAATTTTTGGGTGGATTTACCCCACATTTACAGGAAATCATCTTAAGAGGCGTTCCCTCTCCAGCATTACCAGCCCTTCTTTCGTCGGCCAGTGACCTCGTCAGACTCAAACTTTTCGACGTACCCAGGAACGGTTATATATCATCCGAAGCAATGGTTATGGGCCTGGCTGCGGCGACCAGGCTCCGACACCTTTGGATCGGATTCACATCGCAGACTTCCCGCCGTCATCAAATACGCCCATCTCACGTAACGCGGACGGTCCTTCCCGCTCTCACCCCCTTAGGACTCTGTGGTGTCCGCGAGTATATGGAGGACTTCGTGGCCCGACTCGACGCTCCCCAACCCGACTGGGTTGGCATGGGCTACATGGACCAACTGGCTAGCGATCAAGGCGACTTTCGCGTTCCTAACCTTTTTGGGCTCATCGAACGCTCAGGAGATCCCCAGCTGGCCATGTTCGAGCGAGTGGACATAACTTTTACGAGTGACTACGTCTCCTTTAAGCCCTATCACAAGATCCATTCGCAATCCAGTCCTAGTATCAGGGTCAGAATCTTCTGCTGTGAAACAGACCGGCAAGTTTCGCACATAGGTCGGGTGGTCGGCCAGTTTTCCGCTTCTAATGTGGACCGTCTCCACATCTTTTGGCGCGGCACGGGTTGTCCTCTGGCAGACACTGTAGACAACACGGGATGGCTGGAACTTCTCCGTCTGTTCACTGTTGTGCAGGCGTTGCACGTATCCGAGAAGTTGGCAGGGCATCTTGCTCTTGCACTCGAAAACATCACCATGGAGATGTTGCCAGCCCTTGTCTTACTTTGCTTAAATAATCGCTCAATGTCCATTGATAACTTCGTCGCTGTTCGCTAGCTTTCTGGTCACCCTATAATCATCGTCGGCACGCTACACGAGTTTGATGAAAGACTCAAGTCCTACCACCCTAGGAAGTAAGGGGGAGTCCTGTACTATTTGGGTACTGGCGTCGTACGGTTATGGTCGTCTTGCTGTAGAATTTGATATCCACACACATTGACGAAAAACAAACTATATGCCCTCATAACGATGTGATGATATGTACAGTCGTACGAGTTACCGTAACGATATCGTTCCCTTCGTTGGTCTCCCCCACGAGGAGCGCGACGGATGGTCGCCGCTGACAGTAGAACCACATGACTGAACTCTCCACAAGAACCCCGAAATAACATCTGACACCGAAAGGAAGAAGAAAGGGAAGTACGAATTGGGTTGTTCGGGTGTTATTCACTTGCACTTGTTGTCTTTCATCGTGTCGTCACTCGTCGTTCGAATACTGGTAGTAAGTTACACTGTCTCCATATTGAGCGCGACGTCAACTAGAGAGAGGAAGGTGGTGAGAATAGTGGACACAAATAGACGCCCATTCACAACTGGGCGCTCATTTTATTCCGTCGCTACCATCTTCGCGGTACTCTTCTCAACCTTGGGCTCCTCCTATGGTTCCTCTCTCTAGTTGACACAATCAATGTGAGTGCATGGTAGTGCCATGGCGAGAAGGGACGGACAGGAGACTCAAATCGCTGGAATACATAATGAATGTGAGCCGTTTGATGCAAGGTTTTTTGGCCGTAGTCGCACTTGACATCTGGGTCATACGCGTTTACATTGGGAGCGATATTTTTAGAAGTTTTTTTTTGTACTAATGTATGGGACTGTATTGTCGTTAGCAAGAGAAGCAGTACGTAGCAGAGTTGCAGAGCAGATTTGGACCAGCAAGCTGGTAGCGAGCACCTGATAGGAATTACAGGCCTCATTGATCTTGTCAGTTTCGTGAATCGAAATCGCCTTCGAACTTCGAATCAACTTGTTGGTGGCGGACATATTCCTATTCATACATATTTACTCTCCCGGGCCGCAGCGTTGTCTAGTAAATCCTCCTGGCTCCGCACCTTCACCCCTAAATGACATATCAACGAACGCCTTCAAATTCTCTGTACAATAACATCGTTTCTCCTGATCCATCCCCTGACACTGGCACCTCTTCAATGCTGGCACATGACCCCTGCAAAAGCTTGAAGACCGAAACGACTTGTCCTGAAGGTATGTGTTCAAGTTCTAGCTGGCACTCGCATAGAGTAGGCAATTGAGTTGCGTGGCACAGGAGAGTGTACTAACAAACGTGCAACGACAATCGACATTTTCCCAGACGATGTCTTTCGCGAAATATTTTCTTTCTGCCTACTCGACCCTCATAGCATTCAACATATGATGGTATGGCAAAGTCTAGTGCACGTCTGCCAAAGATGGCGACAAATCACATATGCCTCACCACGCTATCTCGATTTGCATCTTTACTGCTCATATCGGACGCCCTTCAGGAAGAATCTCAGTCACTGGCCAGAATTTCCTCTCACTGTTCATTACTTCATTCCCGATGACGAAGACGATCTCATCGCTGTACTCAAGCACCCTGACCGTGTACGCTGCATTGAGATCTTAACAACCTCTCCTGCGAGAGAGGTGTTCGCGACGATGCAAGTGCCATTTCCGGCGCTGACCCGTCTTGAGCTTACGGGATTTGAGAATCGTGTGCCCAACCTTTCCGATCGATTTCTGGGCGGGTCTGCCCCGTGTCTACAACATCTCCGATTGGAATTCATTTCCTTTCCAGCACTACCAACGTTTCTCATGTCAGCTCGTGACCTCGTTTCTCTCCAGCTCGAGTATATTCCCATAACTGGTTACATTCCACCAGAGGCGATGGTCGAGGGACTGGCCGTGTTGACCAGGCTCAGAACTCTTTGCATTAGGTTCCCATCTCCGTTCGAGTATGAACAGACGGGAGGCCGTCCAGGACGTGCTGTCCTTCCTGTTCTCACCCTGTTTGTATTCGAAGGTCACAACGAGTACTTGGAAGACCTCGTGGCTCAAATTGACGCGCCCCGAGTCGAGGACGTCAGAATAGAGCACTTCATGGAAGAGCCTGAACAAGTTCAAGCTGGCCAACTTTCACAGTTCATCGATCGCACAGAAAACTTCAAGCTTTCCCAGTTCAAGCGTGCGCAAGTAACTTTCTATGCTCACAAAACCCACATCGAACTTGATCTCCCACAAGGCGAATGTCATCAAGCCCATCTTTCTCTTGAAATCATGAACCCAGTGTCCCGTTTTTCAGTCTCTCACGTGGTCCTTCTACTCAGTCAACTTGTCACCATGCTCTCTAACGTTGGCCACCTCTCCATCTGCCAGAACCAGCGTGGGGTGGAGAGTGCTGAATGGCCCCCGCTCCTCCGATTATTCTCGGCCGTGGAGGTGCTGGAGGTATCTGGGGGGCTAGCAGGGTATGTTGCTTCTGCGCTCGAGGACACCGCCGAGGAGATGGTCACCGTGTCGTTACCGGCGCTCCAATTGCTATTGTTAGACGAGGACAACAAGAAGTTAGAGCGGTTCGTCTCCTTGCGCCAGCTCTCTGGTCGCCCTGTGACCATCATTAACACGAAAGATGAGTTCGTTGAATGACTCGATTATCAGAGATTATCAGAGACGTTAGGAGAAAGCTTTGTAGCGGTTGCCTTGTTCTGGTGTTATTCCATCGAAGGTCCCAGCCCTCGCTCATCTCATACAATTCAGGAGAGGACAAAGGACACGTGAAATCGGTATCATGTAGTAGTAGTAGTAGTAGTAGTAGTAGTAGAATGTATATTCGTACGAATTTAAGTGCCGTGTGCTCTCGGCGAGTGTACACAAGGATCTCTTGCTTGCTTTCGGAGCTATCTTTACTGTGAGTCAGGGTTCTTTTTTCCTTTTCAATACCCTTTGTCATTGGGGCGAGAGGAAGGGTCTCGCGAGGGACCTGTCCAGTCCTTGCGGCCCATTTGTACGTCCGTTCCGGCCACCAACTTTTCCGCACTACTGGCATGGTGACTCATCCCACTTCAAGCTTCAAGCTTCACTGCAAGCTAGAACTTGCATCCATCGTTTCTCAGTACCGTAGGCCGTGGCAGGAGCACATACGGCACAGCTGGCTGCATTCTAGTATAATCGCGAAGCGTGCACAGTCTGGTGACAATTACTGTAGCTTTACACAAAATTGTCTTTTTTTCTTGTCGCGAACCAAAGTCCACGATGGATTCCTTATTTCTCCCTCAGACGGCTATTCTCCGCAACTTTGTTTAGGGATATACTGGCCCCTAAGATGACTGATCAGCGTCGATCAACATCCACAAACTCTCCCTTCAATAACATTGTTCTCCTGATTCGCCCCCTGGCACTTCTTCAACACTGACACTGGCCATTGCAGAAGCTTGAAGATCGAACTTGAAATGGCTCGTGCTCTTGGTGCATGTTTAATTGTCTGGTTAGCACCCACATGGAGAACTGAGTTGCGTGGCACAGAAAAGAGCAACAGACATCATCTAGCGACAATCAACATTCTCCCAGACGATGTCTTTCGAGAAATATTTGCCTTCTGTCTACCTGATCCTTATTCTTATGGGGACCCCATTGAACGAATGAGGGTATGGCAAAGGCTGGTACATGTCTGCCAAAGATGGCGACAAATCATATATGCATCACCTCTCTTTCTCGACCTCCATCTTTACTGCTCACACCGAACGCCCGCCAGGAAGAATCTCAGTTGCTGGCCGCAGGAGTTTCCTCTTGCCGTTAAATATCAGATTCCGGACGACCAAGATGATCTCATTGCTGCACTCGAGCACCATAATCGCGTACGCCGCATTGATCTCCTCATCGCGACCTTGGATGTGGGAGAAGTGATCAAGCTGATGACGGTGCCATTTCTGACTTTGACACATCTCGACCTTGCGGGACCCTGCGAGGATAATGAAGATGACCCGGACGTGCTTCACCTCCCAAATAAATTTTTGGGCGGGTCTGTCCCATGTATACAACATCTCCGCTTAGAAAACGTTTCCTTTCCGGAATTACCCACACTACTTTTATCGGCTCGCGAGCTCGTTTCTCTCCAACTCGACTATGTTCCCCCGGACAGTTACAGTTATGGTTACATCTCACCAGAGGAGGGTCAGTGGCCTGGCCGTTTTGACCAAGCTTAGAACCCTTCGCATCATGAAATACGCATTTTCGATCCCACGCCATAAACAAGGGAGAAGGCGCCAAGATCCCCCGATACTGGCTGTCCTTCCCGCCCTCACCGAGTTTGTATTCGGATATGATTTCGAGTACTTGGAGGATCTCGTGGCCCAAATTGACGCACCTCGAGTTGAGGACATCAGAATAGAGTACTTGATGGAGGGGGTTCAAACTTGCCAACTTTCCCAGTTCATCGGCCGCTCAAATCTCAAACTTGCCCAGTTCAGGCGTGCGCAAGTAACTTTTGATTTCGAAAATGCCTACATCGAATTTGATCTTCCACAAGGCGAATGCCTTCAGGCCCGCTTTTCCCTTACAATCTCCGACCCTGTCCCGGAAAGTATGTTAGTAAAATCTCCAGTTGCGTACGTGGCCCATGTGCTTGGTCAATTTGTCGCTATGACCTCCAACGTGGGCCATATCTCCGTCCGCCAGAGCCAGGCAGGGCAAGATTGTTGGGAGAGTGCGCAATGGCTGCCACTTCTCCGCCTATTCTCTGCAGTGGAGGCGCTGGAGGTATCTGGGGGGTTGGCGGGGTGTATTGCCTCTGCGCTCGAAGACATTGCTGAGGAAACGGTCACGTTGCCGGCGCTCCAATTGCTATGGATAGACGATGACGACCCAGAGCAGTTCTTCTCATTGTGCCAACTCTCTGGCCGTCCTGTAACCATCGTCAACACGCAAGACGACTTCGTCGAAAGACTCGATGCCCATTGGATGTTAGGAGAAAATCCCGTAGCGGATGCCCTTTCGTCTGGTGTTTGATTGAAAGGCATTAACCTGAAATCCTCGTTCCATACAATTCAAGAGACGTAGGAAATGGTGACACGCTAAATTTGTTCTTTGTCGTGGCCACATGTACTAAAATAGTATGTACACTTGTACGAATTGAAGTGCAGTGTTCTCAACGAGCGTGTACAAAGGATCGCCGCACGATGTCAGACACCGAGACAAGGAGCCAATGGCGTCGTGCTTGGCGTGGCGTTGACACGTTGTTCACCTGCAACGCTACCAGTCCGTCTCCACACTCCATGCAGTTTCTGCAGTATGGGCGGCTGCTCGACGAACATATAAATTTGTCTTCTTACTTACCCCATCTCTTGCTGGATCATGTTGAATGTTAGTACCCCATCCATAGCCGCCATATTGTTTGATCCCATGTGTTCAGGAGTTGAATTACCTTCCCTTGCACATTCCAAGTCGCCTTCAGTCAAAATGACTTGTTGTGGTAGGCGGACATGTTGACAATCAAGAGTGCCAGTGCTGGCAGCGACGTTCCCGGAACGTGACGCTTGTGACCGTGACATGCGCTGTGTGTGACTCGACGCGTTTCACGCGTCTCCGACTCCAGACCCAATTCATTAGTGAGTGACTCACCCGACCACGGTTGAACTTGTGCGACCTCCGTCACCCGACCCCCAACATGAAGATCGATGATGTACTCTCTTATATGATGAGCCAGCGCGCTGGCTCATCGAAGCGAAATGATGGTCCCCCCCACTATGACGCGTCGGACTGCCATGAGTAAGGTCTACTTACATTGTATGCTCAGCAACGCATCTACTGACCCTTTGACAAATTAGAATATTTACGAGGGGTACTATGTCGCGGCCATGATAGATCGCATGCCATTTACGTGCATTACAGTGTTCGGGTATAGCGAGTATAAGGGGAAACAAAAGGAGATATTCGAGGCGGCGATCAACGGTATGAACTCGAAATGCCTTAAGCATAAGGAACACTAAAATACATGTTCTTTCTTTTTGTAGGGGCGGACGTTTTGGTTGTAGCGCCTACTGGGATGGGTAAGGTGGGTCCCTTCCATACTTCCTTTCTCGCTCGCGCATGAAACCTTCGATAGAGCATCTGCTTTCAAGTGCCAGCGATCGTACAAGAGGTAATTACCACCTTCGGGCACCCTATGAACATACCAGCTAATCGCTCACCAAGTCCGGAATCACTATTGTGATCTCGCCATTATTGGGTTCGCTCGCCATCTCTTACATCGCTACTGGTGCTTACTGATGACCATTGTTATAAGCCCTCATGAAGAATCGTGAGTGGCTCGCTTATCGTCATGTGCGTTGAATGGACCATATGGAATAGAAATTGCTCGATTGCGTAGGCACAAGGTACATGTCGCCTCTCTGACATCCGAGACCTCCAAGTCCGAGAAACGCGAGGTGGGCCTACTGCAAAGCGAGCCGCCTTGGTTGAAACCCAATTCATTTTTCGAAAATTTTAGATCATCGACGACCTATCCACCCCATGTCCAATGAACAGGCTTCTCTACAGTCATTCTCACTCCCTCTCTGTCTCATGACTTGGTCGGCTGACGTCAAGCTCTCGCCCGTTTACTAGTTACACCCGAGAAACTGTGTTCGGCGGAGTTCATGAAGCTCTTGGCACCATTATATCAACGTGGAGAGCTCAACCGCCTTGTGGTCGACGAGGTGAGGAACCGGCATCCTTCATCGCGTCGCTGCGCAGACTGATCAACCTCGACCAGGCACATTGCATATCCGTGCGTAAAAAACAGAGCTCTTCATGACCAAACGCCAAGAGCTTGAATCTCTAGGAATGGGGCCACGACTTCCGCGAAGAGTATCGACGCCTGGGGACAATTCGGGAAAACTTTCCCGATGTGCCTCTCATGGCCTTGACGGCAAGCGCGACACCTTTGTATGCGTTCATTTCCGTGATGGCGGATAGGCGTTTGAGATTTTCTGTGTGCAGAGTCCAGGACGACATTGCACGCATTCTCCGAATGACTCCCCAACGTCTTTCGAAGTTCGTACACCCCTTCAACCGACCCAATCTATTCTACGAGGTGTGTTGTGTGGCTCAAACGATATCGCGTAACGATCGCGCGGCTAATTTGTTGCTGTCTAGGTTCGGTACCACTCTTCAGAGGCGATGACACAGATGGACGAGGTCTTGAACTACATCACTGGTCTACATCGTCGACGGGGACGTCCATCTTCGGGGATCATTTATTGTCGGACTCGCATGACATGTGACGATCTGTCGAACTACCTACGAGGAAAGGGACTGAACTGTCGGCCGTACCACAAAGGCATAAAGTGCGTCAGTATCAGCGTTCTTCCAAGACCGCGTCTCTGAGAGAACTATAGGCCTGCGATTCTTGACCAAACGCTCAAGGGGTGGGAGGAAGGAGGAGACGGAACCAGGGGTATTGATGTCGTAGGTTCTCGACTGAAACAGTCGCTTACATCACCCTCAACGACGTATTTCAGGTCTGCGCCACGATTGCATTCGGGATGGGCATAGATAAGAGTGACGTTCGGTGAGTCGTGATAACTTGTTGTGTGGAATGACTCAGTCGACGTGATCCCAGGTATATTATTCATTATGACTTGCCGAAGAGCTTTGAAGGTATGTCTCGTCTACCACTCACGAAACGGGAGATAACACTGCGCCAGGCTATTATCAGGAAACTGGTAAGCGGCATTCTGTTGAGAATGTGCTTCGTCTCAGGTTGACACCGTCAGGACGAGCTGGCCGAGACGGTGAAGTACGTTCTTACAAAACCAATGTTGGTTGAAAGAGGCTGAAGAAAACTGAAGCCAGCAAAATGCATCCTGTATTATTGTACGATATACTTCTCTCCGACTTCTCAGATGGAACTCAGCGTCTCTTCTCAGCTCGGGAAGATATGTTGCGCACTAGGAAGCTAGTCTCGATGTCGCATACCCGCCGACAGGCCACGGCTGATCGGAACAACGACCCTCCGCCGAGCCAGAGGGCGACTGACAGTTTTTCTGCTGTATGGACCTGACTCGTCAACATGAACACCTCTCACCAAGATCTCTAGCTCGTCAATTTCTCGGAGAACGTGAATGTTTGCAGACACATTGTGAGTAATCCAGCTAGGCTGTCGCACATCTAGACTTAACTATGTGCGGTCGCTTCCAGTTGATATGCCGGTATTTCGGAGAGGTGATTGACGGAGGGGATGCCGGACAAGCTTCATCATACTGTGAGAATATGTGTGATGTGCGTATCCATGACCGCAATCACGACCGCTCCTAAATCGTCGTCTTCATTGTAGGTTTGCAAGAATCCTGAGAAGACGAGAAAGAAGAAAGAGGCTCTGTCCCCGGCCGAGGCTCTTGACCACCACGTAGACCCCTACAGGGCAGGGCCTTCTGAAGATGATTACGCCGACTATCCAGTTCCGCAAGTCAGAGCACCGCACGTTCCGCCGCGACCCATGACCCTCGGTGGCAAGAGCGATCGCACAAAAGCTCCCGGCAATCCAAACCCCGGAAACGGTGACGACGACGGCTCGGCTCTGCCGCGCGTAGCCAGCACGAGCACCGTCCTCGCATCGATTGGCACAAAGACCAACTATGTCGGCCCAGCTCTCCTGCGTTCGCGTCAGCTGGGCATGAAACGAAGCATTTGCTCGTCAGGGGATTCGAAAGAAGGCAGCGGCGAGGAGATCTCCAAGAAGCCCAAGAGCGAGTCCTCGGCTGCGTCTGTCAGCTACAGTTGGTGCTATTCCACCCATTCACGTGCTTTGTGTGACTCACTACGGGAAGTGTAGAAAGGACTACACAATTTCGCGTGCCATCGTTCAAGGTGCCGCTTAGTTCGGCGGTGGCGTCGGTGACAGACCCACGGGTCACGTCGAACTCGAATGTGGGACTTGGAGATGCGATCAACGACGCGCCGAAGACGCCACCTACGTCAAAAGGCCCTCCAGTGGATGCTCCTATACAATCTCCAGACGATGACGTCGAGGTTCTTTCTTGTGAGTCTGGTCGCTGGTCGAGATGTGTAGGATCTTGTCTCGAACAACGCCGCGCCGCGCTTCTCATTTATCTAGCTTCTCCTTTGACTCTATCGGCTGAGGAAATCGATCTCGACGCGCCATTCTCTCAGAAAATTCCGGTTCGAATTGCCTGATCTATGACGGTGAGGACGCAGAAATCACTCATCTGCTTTCCTTCCTTCCGTGTAGATCGCAAACAGGAACGCCACTTACACGAGCATCCGACGGGCGCTGCACAAAGTTTTCGCACCCGGCGCTGAGAGCGATATTATGTGGCACAAACTCCATATGGACGACTCGTCAGAAGGCGACTCGAAAGCGGAGATAAGGTAGTGCGAACTTTATTGATTTCGATTGGATAGAAGCCACCCCGCGTATCTAAGGCGCCGTCGCTAACATTAATGTCTTTGCTCACAGGTCTCTCGTGTTGTCGTCCGCTACCAAGGTGCTAGAGTTCGCCGTCTTTTCGATGTGCGCCTCCCTGCCAGGGTATGTAATACGGTCGACGAACGCGATCAAGAGCGTGATGCGCTTGACGCAAGAGGAAGCGTGGGGAACGGCAGTGGGCCAGCATGACGACGATATGTGGGGTGTCATTGAGATCCTGCGAGACGCGTCTCTGCGTGCAAAGGAGAGCCTATGCCAGCAGTAGGTTAGGCAAAGCCGAGCGCCGCCGCGGAGGTGCCTTCAGGTTCAACCGGTTGGTGTCGATTGACGGATTCGGATGTACTGCGCTATGCATGTTACAAGGATGAGACTCAAGTTGCATTGATCTGTCCATCAAAATGATTATCAGCTGGTTGATTAAGCCCGTGCTTGCCTTGACGTCTCGTCTCTTCGGACACAAGGGAAGTGAAACCCGCCGGCTCTGCGGTCTCGATGGGTGCTATTCTACAAAAGGAGCGCTGGATTAGCGTTAGGGTTGCTTACCCCGCCTGGATGGGCAGTGAATAGCAGGAGTCGTCATTCCGTAATCCGCATTGAGTGAAACGTTGCCAGCTGCAACTTGGACCCTGCCTCCTGTCAGTTTGGTTTCTGGCTAGCACCTCGATCAGGTGCTGCGAAAGCACATCTTGGGAGGGCATAAACCGCACCGTGTCGGCGTTGACACGAGCGCCTGTTCTCGGCTAGGTAAAAGGGTAGTAAACATTGAGCTTGGCTGTACATTGTACTATCCCTAGTCTACTGATGCAACAACCAAACAAAACCAACCCGAGAGATGCGACACCAACTGATTAGCCTCATCTGACACTACACACCATATTGACACCTCAAGACGCAAAGATCGGGAATTGGTCTATCTAATAGAACATACTTTAGTACTTTATCTGTGTATTATACCTTTAGTACTCATTCTGCAGACCGAAAAGTGTGCAAAATGAGTGTTTTATGCTTAAAAGTGGGAGTCAAGGGACTCTGACTTGCTGATCCTTTGAATATAACACTCTCCTCTAGTTATAGAACCCTCATACAATACTCCCTGACAGACATACATGAGGAAAAGTTGAAAGGATGGCAAGAAGTCGTTGGGCGTGACAATCTGGCATCGGAGCAAGTGGACTTCAAACCCCGCAGTCGGCCCAAGCGGACCGCATTCTTCGGAGTGTCTGAACCGTCTTCCCAAAAAGGATGTCCGAAATCCACAGGTCTGACTCTCTGTTGTGACTAAATGTGACAGTTGTTGCAACACCTTGTCCAGAAATAACCCTTCAAGATTCCCTCTCTAGTGGGTTTTAATCACCATATTTTTGTATGATTAATAGCACTATCTTGTAGCGGAGAGGGTAGGCTTTCCATTGGTAAAAGAATCATTAAGATTGGATGCCTCGATGTAGAGCTAGACGTGCATCTATAAAAGTGTTGCAACAGTGGACTAAGGATAGTACTCTGAAGGTTGGACGCATTGTTTCGAGCTCCGAGTCTTGCCACACCTCGCTTGGAAACAGGACGCGCCGACTGGGCCTATTGTTCCGTCCTCGGTCCGCCACATTGCGGATCTTGTCTACCTGAATGTGGAATGCCTGTGGCTGGGCCTAAAGTACTTACAGGACTACATACCAGGCCACCTAAAAGTACAACGACCCTTACTTAATAAAGGCAAAAGACACTCCGAAGAATCCTTTGCTCGCCGCTAGACTCTGTGGGGGTTGCTCCGACGTGTGTAGGCCATGAGGCAATTTAACCACAGCTGGGTCAAAGAGACAACACAGCATTGTCAAAGCGATAATGGTGAGGCCCGAAATGGCGCCGGCAGGAGCGCGTGTGAAAAGCCATGGGCGGTCAGTGTTGTGGTCGCCCTCGCTAAGCTCTTAAGCGAGGCCTGTGTGGAATCTCCGGAACTTCTTATAAGCCCCCTCTCCGCGTTTTCTCTCGAAATATCCAACGTTCACACATCCCATCACTTCTCGCACTGACACTGGCAAAATCCCCAAACCGCGATGAGTTATTCACAAACAGCCACTTCTGACTCCTACGCCTTCTCGATCTGGCAGGACGATTCGGCTGCCAGTGAGGAGACGACGATGTCGGCACAAGCTACTGGATGCGCCCAGCCACTCGCAGGACTTTCCGTTGAGGACATTTTCTTCGATGACCTTCTGGATACTACTCTTTCTTGGCGACAAGGCGGTATAACTGAGACCTTCGGCTTTCAAAACAATTCTGTGAGTGTGTTAGCGTTTGGGACATGAGAGAACTTACATTCGTTATAGGACGACGACTGGACGACTGGAGGGATGGTTTCTGCGGGCACGCCCAGTTATGGTGCCCCCCTCCAAGATGCCACCGCGGTGAACACTACCACGATGCCGGCGTCAACTGCCACTCCTCCCTTCATTGACGACATAGATACATACATGCAAGGACTTTTCTCCACGCAACCGGTAAGCACGCGACAACTACTATTTGTCATTTTTTCCTATTGCTCATCTTGTTACGCCGCAGGACTTTTCCGGCTTCCTCTCTGGCACCCCCTGTAAGTCACCACCTGCAACTTGCCAATCGTCTGTACTCACCCAACCAAAGCTCTCACTGACTTTAGCTCACTTCCATCGCCCCAGAGCGATGGTGCCGGGAACAGGTTTTCGCCATTCCTCACATTTGATGTCACGTCCTCGGACTTCGTGAGTACGAGTAACCCAACTCGGTGGTCTCTGCTGACCGTGGTCTATTATAGCCACAACCACCACTGGTGGCTCCCTCATTTCCACAATTCGACATCGTTGAGGCTTGGGGCCTCAATCAAATCACTGGGGCACCGCCCACTTTCTTCATGGGGAGCAGCAACTGCGATGATCAAGTACAATCAGAAATCCTCGACCCCTCGAACGCCGACACGAACCTGACGTGCGTACCCTTGACTCTCCCCGACACGCGACCATCCTTCTGATACGATTTCCCCAGTTCTTTGGCGCCATCGGACTACACAAAACTCTTCGACCAGCTTGTAACGCCCACCGAAGCGTTGAGCACGATGGCCACGGGTGAGATGGTGTCATCGTCGTCCCTTGGAAAGCGGGGTCGCCAACGGTACGAAACCTACAGCCATCGTCGTCCTGCTGGCTGACGACAAGAACAGCGACGAAAACGACGCCGACGCCCCGAAGAAGAGGGGCAGGCCAAGTGTGATGAGGGTCCCGGGGGGAGCGGAGTCTGCAAAACGGACTCGCCGGTCCCCTGCCACGAGGACCCGGACAAATTTCAATTGTAAATCCAAGGCGGCGGGATGCGGAGCGGAGAGGCTCGCATCCACGACAGCGCAGGGAGTTTACCATCGATCTTTGCCGGGACTTAGTATCCCGCAGGGGTCGATGGGAGCCCTTTTGCAGGAACAGCCGTCTTGGATCGAGGAGAGAGAGCAGGTGGAAACGTGGCACGACAGTGGAAGCTCGGTGCCGCTTCAAGATGCAGAGATTGCCGAAGGCGGAGACGGTCTCCACAAAATCCCGACGAACTTGACGGAGAGGGAACGATTGATGCTCCAGACGACCCAGGCCGACGAGGAGCGCGGAGCGGTTAGGGTCATCATGTGCAGAGTCTGCTCTGGCAAACCATTCAGCAAGTGGGTAACCTTTCAGCGCCACTGCAAGTCGTGCGAGAAGCATCCGAGTCCTTCCGTAGTCAGGTTCTGCCCCAAGTGCGGCGACTATTTCGGACGTCAAGACTCGGAAGTTCGTCACAAGGACAAAAAGTATCAAGAGGCATGTCTCAGCACGTCGCGAGATGAGGCCAGAGAGAAAGAACAGAAAGTTAAACGGATCCTTAACGCTTTCGAAGCGAGGCTGCAGCAATGTCTGAGGAGCGGAGAGGATCCCGGACCCCGTTTCTCCGACGTGATGTCTAGAAAGCTCACGAATACCTCGAAAAAGGTATCCAAAGCGGAGACCTGGTCAGAGGGCGAGTCATGGGCCACCGGACTGTGTTAGAACGCCTTATGTATCCTTTTTTTTCTTTCTTCCTTTCGCTAATCCTACCGCGTACGCTTGCGGTATAACACCACGGACGATAGTGTTGTTTCATTGCTTCTTTATGTGCCTTTTATTTTTTTCTTCCCGGTGTCATATTGTATATATTCTGTAGAATCGATGGTCTCCGATCGGCGTTGGACAAGTCTGTTGATTACGTACCGCGTTTTGGCCTTCGTGACTGGCTGTAGTAGATGTGAAAAGAGTGAATAGATGACAACGTGGACTTGTATGCCCGGAAAGCCCCAAATACCTGGCAATGGCCACTTTGCCCATGAACGCGGGATGTCTGGGTAAGCGTGCAACATGGTCAGATACAGGCACCGACTGTAGCCAGTCGAGCCCCTGCCACGTCGTGTTTTGCTATATGTACCCACAGCCCACACCGGAACACCGAAAATCATCCACACAGAGAGAAAAAAAAAAAGTATAAGCGAAAAAAAGAAAGAAAGAAAAAACGTTCCATCCGTCCGCAAGCCAGTCGGGGTGGGAGTCTGGATCAGCTGGAGGGATACGCACAGACACAGGGGAATCCGTCGTCGCTACGCGGGTTCGGTCGTCGACTCGGGTTGCTTGTACGGTCACGGTAGTGGATGGACTGTATCAGCTAAACGCGCGTTTACGCGATCGATTACAACAGGCGTGTAAAAACTTTCGAGGCGCACCGCAAACGGCGCTTATCCAGTCCCCCCACGCGGCAGCCTCCATGGTATATTTCCACAACACAACACGACTTGCACGACACACAGGCCGCCTGATGCCGATTTTCCGATGGCTCCAGAATTTTATCTTCTGCCACTTCTGGATATCAGATCCAGTTTTTTTTAGGGGGCGGTTTACTCTTCAATCTCTGATATCAGATCGATAACCCCCCTCTGCGCCGGTCCCCTGTGCTGGGAATGTTTACAAAGGCGTCTACAGTAAGTCCGAAGAATTGCGGTGCGTCTGGGCGAGCAGCCTCACCCAGTCGGTCGTGGCAGTTCAGCGCTCAGCGCTCAACGTATAATCTTTGCACGTGTGACGTCATTGAGTTTTCTCACTATAGCCGAAACATGCCTGTAATGCGTCTGGTGTCTAGTGGCTGCTAACTGCACGTATATGTCAAGAAACGACTCTCAGGCAATCAACGGGCGGATCTAAACCCATACTGGTCTGTTTTTCATCGCCCCGAATCGTCATAAGATGATTTGCGTGGTATGTGTGATATCGAGTGCGTGTGATTGCCCACGATTTAGGAGAGAACCCGTGTTCGCGGCTGTGTCAGTCTTGCACGTCGAAGCTCCCTCTTCACGACTGGGCTTGGAGGCACAATCGAAGTGCCGATCTATCAAGAGCCTACGACCACTTGGCAGCCACCCTGAGTCCACTGTACTTGAATTGGTACGAATATACACGCAGCGCATACAAAATCGATTCGCATGTCGTCATTTTCTACGTCCTCTAACAGCTTCCTAAATAACTTGTACGCAGTGGCCAACACCTTTCGATCAAATAACAGCAGAACAAAGAGGTAACCGCTAGACATTCTCCCAACGGGCATTCAGCCTTTCAACGAACTCGTCTTGCGTGTTGACGACGGTTACAGGGCGACCGGAAAGCCGGCGCAAGGAGAGGAACTCCTCTAGCTTGTTGTCGTCACCGTCTAACGATAGCAATTGGAGCTCCGGCAACACTTCGGTGACCATATCCTCTGAGTAGACGATGTCTTCGAGCACAGAAGTAACGTAGCCTGCCGTCTCCCTAGATACGTCCATCGCCTCCACAGCGGGGAATAGGCGGAGGAGTGGAAGCATATCATTTCCCTGACTAAATGCTCCAAGGATGGAGAGATGAGCCACATTGGAGGCCATTGGGACGAGTTGACCGATTGCACGAGCCATGTCCGGGACTGTGAATTCTTGTAACTCCGGGTCCCGGATTGTCAAGGAATAATGGGCTTGATGGCATTCACCCTGTGGGCGATCAAGTTCGATGTCGGAATAGTGAAAATTTATCCGCGCATGCTTGAACCGGGAACGTTTGATGAACCCGGAAAACTGGGGAGCTTGCTCATCCAGTTTGGAGCATTCAATTTTGACATCTTCGATTCGAGGCATGTCAATTTGGGCCATGAGTTCATCCAAGTACTTGCTTCCACCTCTGAATGCAAATTCGGTGAGAACGGGAAGGACAGCACACAATTGGGGGTGCGTAGGTCTGTTCATTCGTTCATAG
The DNA here is from genome assembly GCA_025766275.1 of Lactarius indigo. Taxonomy (NCBI): domain Eukaryota; kingdom Fungi; phylum Basidiomycota; class Agaricomycetes; order Russulales; family Russulaceae; genus Lactarius; species Lactarius indigo. The sequence goes on along the minus strand of JAFKAC010000005.1, from coordinate 2,171,279 downwards.
GGAATCACGAATCTAATGCAAAGGGTTCTGAGTCTGGTCAACCCGACCAGTCCTCCAACCATCTCTTCTGGTGAAATGTTAAAGCACGGAAGAATATCCTCGAGTCGGAGAGAAACGAGGTCACGTGCCGACAAAAGAAGCTTTGGTAAGTCGCTAAGGATAACGGCTTCCAAGAAGAGATGTTGTAGGCATGGGGCAGATCCGCCCAGAAAGCTATCAGAAAGGTAAAGCATGTCCTTGAGCCTGCTCTCCTCGGGTCCCGTAAGCTTTAGATGTGTCAGCACCGGAAATGGCACCTTCATCGCCGCGATCGCCTCCGACACTTCCGAGCTGGCTATGGAAAGATCAATGCGGCGTACACGATCAGGGTGCTCGAGTGCAGCAGTGGGGTTGTCTTCATCCTCCATAATGTCATATTCAACGATGAGAGGAAAGTCTGGCCAGAGATCGAGATCCTTCCTGAAGGGCGTTCTATCTGAACAGTGAAGGTGTAGATCGAAATAGCGTGGTGACCCATATATGATTCGTCGCCATTTTTGGCAGACATGCACAAGTCCTTGCCATGTCATCATATGTTCAATGCTATGAGGGTCGAGTAGGCAGACGGCAAATATTTCTAGAAAAATATCATCTGGGAGGATGTTGATTGTCGCTACATGTCTGTTACTCTCTTCTGCGCCATGTCACTTAGTACACAATGCGAGTTCCAACCGGAGTTTAGACACCTACCATGAGTACGAGTCTTCACGCTTTTGCAGGGGCCAAGTGTCATTGTTGAAGAGGTGCCAGTGGCAGGTGGCGAGTCAGGAGGAGCGATGTTATCGAGCAGAGAGTGTGGCTGTTGATGTTGATCAAGCATCTTAGGGGCAACGGTGTGGGGCCAGAAGAATCTAGACAAAGTTGCGGAGAGTAAATGCGCACTCTTGACCGCCACATCCTTGGCCACATCGGCAACAAGTTAATTTGACCGAAGGCGAGTTCAATTCCTGAAACCCATGAGATCAAGTGTGTGTATGCATGAATAACATGGCGGCTATGACCAGGGCACCAATGGCCCAACATTCAACGGGATTCGGTACTCGCACCTGATAACGTCTACGGCAGCTTGAATGCACAGTTCATATCACTGCTCAATAACGCTGACATCTAGTCCTCAATGAGAATGGCCTTGAGAATGGCGTCACATACGACAATGCTCGGGTAAAAAAAAGAACGAAAATACAAGGGCCCTTACTTTCTCCGTGCTTCCTTTATTCCGCGCAATGAGTATTTGAGCAGTCGCATGCTGCACTCAAGAATATCGAAGGTATGTACTTCCGCCGCATCTGCCGTTGTTGGCGGCACGATGTATCCAAGTGAAGAGCTTCGAGCTGAAGCTTTGAGGAGCGCATGAGAGTGGGAGCGACATTTCAGCGAGTTTCACTGTGGTTGAACGATCCCGAACTTATCGAATAGTCAGTATTTTACGCAAGCTCTACTGGAGGAGCCGCGAGGTGAAGAAGCGAATGGCTGCGATTGGTTTGAGAGGTCAACTCGTGTGTGATCGGGCGCGTGTATCACGCACTGTGGCGCGGTATGCTACAGAGGCGAAGACACTTAGACACCTAATGGATAGTACATATGAGGCCCTGCTTGAAGCAGCACAACATACATGCTGCCCGGGCCAGCCTTACCATCTCCAGTAATAATCGCCCTGGGAGATCAGTTCCCTTCCACGACTTTCTCTCATACACATCAGGAAAACCCACAGCGGTAAATTGTGCACAAAATAGGATAATCACGCGACATGCGTGACAACATATGTGATATGAACGCTGCGTGGTTGGAAGGTGAAGAAGGTAGCCTACATGTTGACGAGATAGCCCCGTCATAGTCAGTAACCGTATGGCGAAAGTTGGTGCCTCTGACGGAAAATGTTGGGTGTGGAATTGGAGAAGGTGGCCGTTGCGGAGGTTGGATCTCCCATTCGCCCTTGTGAGATTAGACTGACAGAGGCGGTCCTGATTGTACTGTCGCACAGGTTGTAAGCGTTGGCCTCGAGTCTCACGCGTGCAATGATGGGTATAACCCACCCCACGTGACTTGGGAGTGGGATCTCAAGTTTCTTTGAGCTCTTGTCCTACTGCCATTGTCGCACACGTTGTTAGAGTTGATTCACTGCTTGCTTTCCCTTCAAGTCAGAAAGAACTGCCAGGTGATACGGTAGCGGACTATCGAATATGACGCATTCCATGACGCATTGTGTTTGGACCTTGATATTCATAAAGTAAAGTAGTATATTAAGCGGCTAGACACTCGTAGAACTACCCCCTCAGTTTATTTTCGATCGTATTAAGGAAGGGTTCCCTTAGTCTCAAGGCACACCGTCGGTAAGCCACTTTCAAACCATACCATCTGGAACCATGAGATTGGGATCCCATCTAGCCCGGAAGTCTCCTTTGCATTGTCTGAACTCTCGACCCACCTGCTCTAGAAGATCCGCTTTCATAATGGCGGCTTACCCCCTTACATCACTTCCTCAGTCCCAACAGGCTGCCTTTGAAGACGACCTCTCACTCTGTCTCGTCTACCCGGACTGCGGAGATCCTGATGCAACCGTCAAGGAGGAGTTTGGCGTGGGAGACCTCGAGTGTGGAGGTTGCGAACTGGTCCTTGGCGACCGCGTCGTCGATACCCGAAGCGAGTGGCGGGCACGTGCTTCATATTTATTCTTGATCGTTTCATCTTGCTACAACCACATTCTTGTGTTGTTCAGACCTTCAAAAACGACCAAGGCGACGACCCTTCTCGTGCTGGCGCTGCCGCAGACCCTCTTATGGAGGGGATGGAACAACTCGATACCATTATCGGTTTTAAGGACGGTCGCACGGGTGTCGCCCGCGAACTTCAGCGCGCGGCTACGTGCTCCCAGAGCTGGCGCTCCGAGCGTAACCTTTCCGCTTTCCGCGATATCTCAAGCTGGTGTGATCGATTTTCGTTACCAAAGACAATCAGCGACATTACCAAGCAGCTCTACAAGCGGGCAAAAGAGGAGAAGCTGCTCCGCAGGAAGCCGCTTGACGCCGTCATCGCAGCGTGCATCTTCGTTGCATGCCGCCAGGCACACGTACCCCGCACCTTCAGCGAGATCTGCAGCCTCACCCACGTATCGAAGAAGCTCGTCGGCCGGTGCTATAAGGCCCTCGAGCGGGCGTTCAATCTCACTCCCAGGTCGAGCGCAGCGCGCTCGGGCGGAGCAGAGCCAGAGGACCTCATGGTGCGGTACTGCAACCACCTCGATTTGCCCCCACACGTGCAGGCGATATGTAAGGACATCATCGTCGCTGTGCGAGAGCACGGCATCGCGGACGGACGCAACCCCGTATCGATCGCAAGCGCCACGATATATTTTGCGTGTCTATTGCTTGGTGTGTCCAAGACTATAAAGGATATCAGCATGGTGACTGGCGTGTATGAAGGGACGATCAAGGTCGTGCACCGTCTGTATTGCACAAATCACCAAAAGCTGGTCAAGAAAGAGTGGGTAGCAGAGGGCAAGATGAACACGGACCGCTTGACAAAGCGGAAACTGGTCGAGGGCCTAAGCCCACCTGCGTAATTTTCCGACATATTCCCTGGTCTGAGATCGTAAGACGAAATCAACTTGGACGACATAGTATGCCGCGACCTAGTTTGATGCCGAAGGGGTCTTCTGCTAGCGTAAACTAGTCTAGATCAAGACTTTGCGCATGACCGGCGAACTGGAAAATGCGAGAAAACTTGGAATTCAAGTTGATTAGAAAACGAATCGATGATAGCCGCGAGCCCAGGGAGATCGGATGTAGGTCAGAAGAAGCAGGTTGTATTTGTGCACATGAGGCCAAGAGAGGTATTGGCATGACGGACGTAATAGACATGATGTTTTTGGCCTCAGTACAGATAGACCAGAAAGAGGTTCAGCCTGCCGAAACCCCAGGATGTTCCTTCAACTTCCAGGCATCGCGAGAATTTTGGGGTTGGCTGCAGCGTACGAGTAGAGCCACACTCTTCCAACAGGTTCAGACGAGGCGTTATACCCGAGTAATAGTGTATTCCAGATTTCAGAATAATGATTGCGTCTTCCTCTGCAGGGTCAAAGGCCTAGATGTAAGACCCCGTCTTCGAGTTCTTGATCACAGAGCGAACTGACTCGAGCCTGTGTGACCACTAAAAAGGACTAGGGGGCTTTAGAATAATTAGAAGGTGAGACCATGAGTGGGGTTCAAGACATGCCCCAAGGGAAACGCTCATGCGAAAAAAAGATGCCCGGGCCGGAAAGAGCGCAACAACGTCCGCTGCTACGCCAACTTGCAACGAACCCGATCCCTCTGTCAAGAATGAAGAAAAAAGTGCGTGTCGTTCTCCTCATTGTTCACTGAACTGCCTCTCTGATTATATACGCTAGGTTCTTCTCATGGGTGCATCGGGGAGCGGGAAAACGTCCATGCGCTCCCTTATCTTGTGCGTCTGCTACCCTGGACGCTCGGTGCAGAGCCACTCTATTGAGGCGGATAGCGTAGCTCAAACAACCCCGCGTCGCTCACCTCGCGCCTCGGCGCGACCATCGACGTCGAGCAAAACCACGTGCGCTTCCTCGGCGACCTCATCCTCAACCTGTGGGACTGCGGCGGGCAGGACTCGTTCATGGACTCGTACCTCTCCACGCAGCGCTCGACCATCTTCCAGCACGTGTGGGTGCTCATCTACGTCTTCGAAGTCGGCGCGCGCGACGCGGCCAAGGACGCGGAGTACTACCGCGACTGTCTCGACGCGCTGCAGAAGTACTCCCCCGACGCCGCGGTCTTCCTCCTCGTGCACAAGATGGACCTCGTCGTCGGGGACAAGACCGCCGTGCTCGAGCGCCGCACGCGCGAGCTGCAGGCGGAGAGCGGGTCCGTCGCCGCTACGGTGTTCGGCACGAGCATATACGACGAGACGCTGTACAAGGTGCCTTTTCTTCCTATCTTTCTTTGTTATCTCAGGACTGCGGGGGGCTGATGAAGCGAAAAGGCGTGGTCGCATATCGTACACACGATCATACCGAATGCCGCGGTGCTCTCGAAACATCTGACGACGTTCGCCCGCGCATGCAGCGCGACCGAGGCGATCTTGTTCGAGCGCACGACGTTCCTCGTCATCGCCACGTCATCGCCCCCCGATGGCCCCGACGGCTTCGACCTCAGCGCGGCGCGCTACGAGCGCACGAGCGAGCTTATCAAGGCACTCAAACATTCGTGCACGCGCATGCGTGAGGAGTTCCATGCGCTCGAGATGGAGCTCCCTGAGTTCACGGCGGTGCTCGACGGGATGACGAAGAACACGTACGTGCTGCTTATCGTACATGATCCCACAATCGGTATGGCATGCATCTCGCGCATCCGATGTTTCCGTCGTGCTGACTGCAGAGAATCGCAGAGACCGCAGCGCTGAAGATCAACATCCGACTTGCGCGGCCGAAATTCGAGGAACTGCAGAGTGATTCGGTGCTCGCATAGATTTTGCTCTCGTATCGTTTTTTTATTTATTTTATTATCATTATTTCTTTTGTGCCATGTTGACGTTGACCCTTCTTATTTCACATCCTACTTGCACCCCAGCTTTCTCTTTCCATATGCATAATACGAACTTAGAGTTGCTTTGCCACCCGTGACTCCCGCTTGCCCGTTCTCTGGTCATCACCTTGCGCCTCGGGAACCTCCTCGTTCGGTATCTCACCATTTGCGTGGCATTGGGCCCTTACTTTCCATCATTGCACGGTATGCCCGTCACAAGGCCCCGGAGTTGTTCCGCCCCAACCGGTTGGATGTGGCTACATGAACCACCCTCGTTATGGAGAGCCGCGTCGACTCATGACTCCTTTCGGAGCTCCGTTGATGGGGGTATGTTGGCCCCGGAAATGGCGGCTTCGTGCCACCTTCACACAAAAGTGTTTGTTGGCGTGGCGTTGCCCCCGAAAAGGGTGTTCGCAGAAGCGGAAAGTGGATCCGCCTTTACGTCTCGTGGGAGTTGTAGGACGGGCTGCTCTGCGCCCTGTTGGAGTCATGGAGCAATCCGTCGTCATGGCCCGTCTATGGCACACATCGCCCGGGAACCGGCTGTCTACCTCTGCCGTCACTTCTTCAATCGCGGCGGTCTGTCACGATCAGGAGCTCCCCTTAAAAGTTTGACACTTCGAATTTGCGTCCGCGTCCTGTGCTTCCTCTTCGCGCGGAGGGGTGCCTGTAGGGAATGGAGCCCACGCATAATTATTGCAGTACATGACTCCCGCCACGTCACGGACAAGAAAAGAAGCAACTTGGCCATTTGGTCATTTGGTTGACCCTTTTTTTTTAGTTTAGGTTCGTCCGGCGAGGTCGATCGTTATGCTGCATCTGCGTTCAGACAAAGAAGCAGTAGAAATGATGATGCAAGCGGCATTGAATCACCCACCTCCAAAGATGGGCCCGTATAAGGTTTACTGCGATCATCAAAACTGTCTTGCGAACAAACAAAAAAACGAGGTGGCGGCGAATTCAGGTGATACCACCAGATGGGCGCGACAGATATAATATGAGGTGTTTCGACTGCCTTTGTCGGACTCGTATCCCGCGCTACATAAGACGCCGACACTCTTCCCAGCTTGCAGGAGCGTAGGTTATTCGGCGCAAATGGACAAAAAAATAATTGCCGGAACCATACAGGGCCTTATCTCAACACTCGGCGTCTTTGCGTTTTGCGCCTTGACTAGCTTGACTCATGGCATCACTTCACTAGGCGGAGCCCACGTTCATCTGCCTACAGCTGTTGGTCCTTGAGATGATATGATAAGAAATGATCAATGCAAAATAACATAAGTGAAATACAAAATATAATATTTGACAGCTCTTGTGTGGCGAAGAAGTTGCCTCCATATAGTATAGCCATGAAAAAAAGCAAGCCAGACCTGAGAGGCTACGACGGGGAAGTCATCACTTCTTGAAGTAACCTAGCTGCGAATTTCAAATCGCATTGGCAATCCCCAAGGAGAATCCCGAGTCGAATGCGGCGTAAAACCATACCGTATGGGGAAATCGATTCTTCCATTCTGCATCTTATATGGTTATACAGTAGCGAGACGGCACCGTGCTGCATCGACCTGGTGGCGGACGTCGGGCGCGATACCACGCCCTCTTCCAGGCTTGGTGGGAGCCGGGGAGGATTAATTGCGGTGCGAGTGGTTGCGCACCCATCCCATCTTCTCACCCTGCCAGGCGGCGCTGCTACGGTTTTCAGGGGTGAGGACGATGGGAAACCCCGCAACGTACCAGCGGCGCTTAGACCAGGGGGGTGGTCCATCCCGCGCAATGTTAAGTTGGAACCTAGTGCCGGATAATTGGGTCGCTCGGCGGTGCGCTCACAAACGCCTTGATAGTTCACTGTCCCGGGTAAACAGGACGACTTCAGACCTAGGTGGGAAATAAAAGAAGTGAATTCTCGGTATGCGGTGTATCTCAAGGTTTTGAAAAAGCACACAAGCGTATGCACCTTAAGCGTCACAATGTCCTGTCGCATATATCGTAGGGACGAAGGAGACTGTCCAACATGAATTCAACATTCCCGTTTGTAATCCAGGTGCGAAGCCCCCTAGCATCGCACCGCTTTATCGCATCAAGGTCGACAACAAGAACATCCAATGGTCCTATATCTTCACGTAGACTTTCGATCGCTTCTTCTACCTCTTTAGAGACTGCGATGTCGCCCAGAACAAGACGAAAACCCATGACAGCCACGGAACACCAACAGCAATGCGGGAACAGCTATGGTGTCGAGAGGCGAATCCAGCCCGAGCAAGACAGCGGCGAGTATCTTCACTGTATCGTCAGATCTCTGCCAGACTGTCGCGCAAAGCGGCAAAATCTTTGCTATGGGGGTTGATTCGGGTCGCGACGGAATCTCCACCAGGGAACACACACATTCTGCCAAAGACGTTGGACAATTGGCGTGCCGTCTAGCAACGATGGAAGGGTTCGAGTCGTTTAGCCTGCTTGTCAAAATATGTTAATATCTTGTGACAGATAGACAGTGAGGAGGCCGTATTCTCAAGTGGACGACCGCTATTAACAGGACGTTATTCCCGCTCGCCGCTAAATGTAATAAATGTTGCAGAAGTTGATGGGGCTCGGTCCTCCAGTCCTAGCTTGATGGCATGGTCGAAGCTTAAGGAATCGTGTCAGATTAATGTCAGACCGACGTAAGGGCGTAACTCCTAGCTCCGGACGCTTGGGCATGTCCACCGTTGTGACTTGACGTCTACTTTCCTCATTGGTGGATTAGATTACTCACACCACCAGCTTCGTGTAAGGCAAGAGTTGGATACCCGGACGCTGAGACGTTTTGTCCGTAATATCGATAGGCTGCGGCCACCTGCTCGATGAATTGATGAATAATTTAATGCCGTTACTAGGCTGCTGGTTTCAGTTATCTCGGCTTGTAACGAATACAGTACTCACCAAGGAGTGGAGCGATAACTGACTGTGGCTAAAATTACGTCGCCCTGTGCCCAATGACATCTTCGTGTCCATGCGATAACCCAAACGGCACCTTTTCCCAAAAAAAGGATCCATATAAAGTTTAGCTGCAACTGCGCAACATCATCGAGTGTTCCCATGAAAAACGAGGTGGCGGCAGGTTCGCGCGATACTACTAGACGGGCGCGAAAAATGAATCCGATGACGATATTGGTATGAAGCGCTCCGGTTGTATTTGTCGTACGTACTTTATCCGCAGTAAGTGACGCCGCAGGAACGTATGTTAGCCGGCGCAAGGACAAACAAAAAAAGAACGACAAACGAAAAATGCCGAAACCCTGCAGGGCCTTATCTCAACATTGGCTGTCCATGCATTTTTACGCCTCGACTCTTGGCGTCGAGCCCACGTTCGTCTGGGTAGTAGTAAAAGATAACACGGTTAACTGAGCATATTGGCAAAATCAGAAATACTGTACCAGAGATGACGCAGCACGGAAACCACGCTCATGGGCCCCCGCTGCTGTGTTTTTTTTCGCCGGCCAATGTCCTCGGGATGATTTGGGCACCATCCGGCGTTTCTCCAGACTGTCATCGAGTCATCTCCCGTGCCACGTCAAACAATACCGAGGATCAGCCGCCTCCTCATCATCGCCCAGAACGCCAGATGACAGCTGGGGTGACAGAGGTAATTAAATAATGACCTGAGCGTAAAGAGAAGTGAGAAAAAATTAATAATCAACACCAAAGTAGGCAGACGTGGGGACGACGAAGGAGAAATACTGTATAGCAAGCGCGAGTGTCCGGGGGATGGGTATATCCGAGATCGCAAGTAGAACGACAGCAGTCGTCGCAAACCAACCAACGCATAGAGCGGGCAGAAAACACATCCACTGGCATAAATAGCTCCTCGTGAGACATGGAGCTTTTCTTCCCAATCGTCCTTATTTTTTGACTTAACCGCGCTTGCCAGGTGGTCCAAATGCCGTAGGTGGGGGAAGAGTAAAATAGTTGGCGTCCGTCACGTATGGTCCGTGTCCTCTCGTCTTGCTCTCCCCCCTCTTTTTCTCGCCTTCTTTGAATACCAGTTTTGCTGGATATAGAGGGTTTCCTGTTCGGTTATGATGGTGGTACCATATGCTTGACTGGCTTCGCACTTTTGGTCACCGGTCACCTGGCACGTTCCTGTTTCGTTAAACATTTCCTGACGGCTACAGCCACGGCAAGTCTTCCTCTCAAAAATCCCTCATTGTGTCCGTCCTTAGTCAGTGACATCTTCTCATCCTTTTTTCGCCTCATGCATTCGCTGATCCTCTTTATCTAGGCGCCCTCTCGCCTTCGACGTATTCCTTCTTCTCAAGATGCAAACTATTTGTTCTTAGTCAATAACTACACGCCACCTTAGTCCCATAATCGCAGTCCCCTTGTTACTTGGTCAAAGTGCATCTTGATGGATGCAGCCCACTTATTATCTTGTCTGACCCCACGATCTAGAGGTCACTACGAGCTCGAAGAGATTCGCCTTAACTTGAAACGCAAAGAGGAACTTGAGATTGCTTCCGTTCTGATCCGCTTCCGTACACCCACTGGCGTCAACTTTATCTTTACTCTGGCGCTATGTTCTTCACCAACGCTGGCATTCTTGACCCCTTCATCGTTTATATTTCCACTTCCACTGTCAGTGTCAGCCCGGGCATGACCCTCCTCGGAATCTGGGGTGTCCAGTGTTTCGGTTGTTGTTGCCTGCTACTCGTTGGTACTGTTGGCATGACCATATGCGAATTTATCGTTGACATCATTGGTTCAACAACAAGCACAAGCAACCTCAGTCGCCCTTGTTTGCTTCTACATTGCGTTATCCGACCTGCTTTACCGGAATGTGGCTCTCGTTCATTCTATCTCTTACCGCGAGCGACTCATCACCAAAGATAACAAGCTCTCTCAGATTGGGGACATAAAAGAAGACCACGTGGCATCGAACAAGAAGACCTGAAGTTTGCACATTCACAGAGCAACAACTATCCTTTTCGACTGCTGCTGTCACATGTGTACCAACAGCCATTTATTCTGCACACTTCAGAACACGGGTTTTGTGAGTGATTTCTTATGGGCGTTGGGTATTGCGGTAGAACTGTGATGAGAGTGCACACGACCCGTTGTATTTATAGAACTGTTCGTCTGTGAACTATAACTTTCTTGGTAACTTTGCAGAAACGCACCAAAAAGATATTGTGTTTGGTTGTGTTTGTTTTGTTCCGCTAAAGAAAGTTGCCAATTTCAAAAATCGGATTGGGGTCATCAGGATCAGGATGCTTCGAGTCGAGTGCGGTACAGTCCAACAGCCCGGACTGACCAAAATTGACCTGGAACACTCATTACTGAGCGGCATATTACATATGGGGTAGTGTTCAGAGTTCGGAACAAAAGAACAGCTGAAATGGTGTCTATAGAACACGTAGTAATGATCTCATGGGTGGATGGACGTCTGGCGCGATGTTACACTCGAGGCTACTACTTCCTGGGCCGGGCTCAACCGGGAACGGGAATGAGCGCTAGGCCGTCTCCGAGTACGCTCATCCAACATCGAGGACTTGCGAGGGGGCGACTGAGACTCCGGCGCCCTTTCCCTCTTCTCACCCCGATTGCAACCCAGGGGCAAAATTGGACTCGATTACACCAAAGGCACCTTGGCATCCCAAGACGGCATAGCGTATGCAGCTTTCGTGAGATCGGTGGTCATGCGCACGTTCGTTTCCCCTGGGTTCGCAAATAGCTGTTAAGACCTAGGTCCACGTCGCACAGTGCTGATTGGTTCGATGAAAGCTTAATACGAATTTGGGTATATGACGCTAGTATTAAGGCATAGTAAAATATGAAAATTTGCTTTAAGAGCTAGAGTTCCGGAGGGAAAGGAAACACCGTCATCGTATAGTAGGTTTATGCGCGACAAGTGGTACCGGTCGACGAATGGGGGATATGGCGCTGCACTACACCGATGTGGATGTCTCGGCTCCGATCTATTATAGGACGTGGATTCGTGATCAAGCAGAGACACTATCCGCGCCGGCCCACGCCCGAGATTTGATGCTAAGCACAGCCAAAGGGCACGTTGCAGAATGGGGTTGAAAGATAGATATGGGGGCCATTCATATGTAGCAAGTCGAGACTAAGACGAGTCCAGAGCGTGAAATCATAACGAAGGCCGATAAGGACGTGGTAGCTTCTTGCCACCGATAGCTAATGTGTTGTATGAACGCATGCACCATCAGCGTCAGCCACCAAATACAATACAACCCGGGAATGACGACAAGAAGATATCGCCAAAGTGCCGGCTTTAGGACGCAAGACGACGGGAGGAATACCCACCATAACTCAATTCGGTTAGTGTGAGAGAATGACAGGTTACCATGGGTAGTCCTACCTACTGGTCTTTATCAAGGCGCGCGGGTCGCCGAAGGGCTGGTATAGGGGTGCATCCCCCAGCATCAACCACAGTGAGAGGGAGACGTTTGCGAGCTGTGACGAAAACACGAGGTATTGGAACCAGAAGTAGGAAGGAGGGCGCACGTTCTGGATCGTATTAGGATTAGCAGGCCGGACAGCAAGCGCGAAGAGGCCAGCAGTTTCCCCGGGAATAGACCCGAGAATTCCTAAGCGAGGACGGACACCATCGCGGTGTTAAGAGTCCGCTGGGGTCCTAGGATGGTGGCAGGGGCTGAGGATCATGGAAGGTGTGTAATACCTGTCGCTTGGACTTCCGTGGCGCTCCACCAGGGCCACAAGCCTAAAAAGAATAAGGGTTATATCATCTTCGGCAGCGTGGTGTCGAATGAAGGCTAGAGCTAGCCTACAGGACAGATGTTTGGATGAAGGGAAACGTTAATTGGGGTGGGAGAGACGATAAGGCGAGCCGAAGCTCGGAGAGTCCCTAACGCCATGGCTGGCGGAAGGAGGACGGGTGAAATAGACTCTGGGGTGCGGATATCGATGACGCATAGGTCAGGAACAGGGAAGGGACATATTAATTAAATAATATTTCTCGGGGTTATCAGGCAAATAGAGGCCAAACAAGGCCATTGTCGCGGGAAGTGTGGAAGAAGTGGAAGTGGAAGAGAAACTGATAGGGTGACCCATAGCCTTGTCGTCGGTTGCACGAAGATGGGCAACTCTGCCTCGTCTGGAACCCACAATCCCTCCGTAACAAACAACCCTCAAGATAGAGATAACCGTGAAAAGCCTCTCCCTCCTCCCGTACACAGGTCCCTCCGTACAAAAAAAAGATCCCTCGAGCTGCCCGACCTGGCGTCCCTCTCCCTTACCCCGGCTCCCTCCCACCTCAACTCTCCCAATCATTCTCCTCGTCCCCATTACAGGAGACCGAAGGCCTCATCCCCTATCCCAATCCCCTCCCAATCCCCCGCCACAAACGGTGCCGATCACTACCACCAATCCCATCCCCGTCCCCAACTTCCGTCGACCACCCAGATGCCAGATGTCCTTGTTCAACAACAGCCTCATCACCCCCTCCCCGTCTTTCCTCCTGCACAGCGTCACAGGTCAACCCCAAATGCTTCCACAAGATCTTTTTCTCGACCTTCTCAGGCGACCCATCTCCAGCCAATCCGGGACGTTGAACCACCTCCTGGGCCCGACACTAAAGTCGTCTCATTCTTCCCAGAGACGATTCATAGTACGATCCCCCTTGGCCTAGCTCAAGCAGACATTCCTCAACCCCCTACACGCAACCGTCTCTCGCCCATCGATGAACCTCCACACCCCGTAGATACGAAGATCTCATGGCACGGCAGTGGAAAAACTGTCTTTCTAGCCCGTGCCGGCGATGCTAACTGGAAAGGTCGCCAGTTGATGGAACGCAGGTGCGCGCATATATTTTCATTTTTTTTTCGCCACCATTGCCTCGATCTAACCCTAACCATAGCCCATCGGAGCCAGAAACCTTCACCACTACCGTCTCGCTGTTACCTGGCACCCATCACATAAAGTTCATCGTCGATGACAACTGGAGGTTGGCGCAGGATCTTCCTACTGCCGTCGACGACGATGGCTCTCTCGCCAATTACGTTTCTGTGGCGTTACCTGCGGGTCCTTCTGCACCAGCTTCCCCGCCACCGGCCTCGTTGGTTCGCCCTGGCCCTACGCACCAGATCTCTTTCTGGTCCCAGACAAGCGACCCAGGTGTTTGCACTCCATTTGGAGATGAGGGGTGGACTTCCGTTGTCCCTCAAGGACTGATTGCTGCCGCTCGTGAGGAAGAGGTGTTTCTCGCAAATGGGGCTGTAGGTACCGCTCCGAACATCCCACCGGCACCTGTCCTGCCACGACACTTGGACAAGCTTATCCTTAATACTCGTATCGGTGCGACTGCCCCGGCACCTGTTAAAGAACGTCGCCACCGCACGCGCACACGACATGGTGAACTCGGAATGACGAGACCTAATCAGGACGAACCGCCACTGCCACCACCAGGGCCTCCTCGTATTCCTGTGACCACGGCGAGCGGAACAGACGTATCTGCTGCTGCTCGCCATGGACACACGAATTCTCACTCCAACTCACCCGTGCGCACCCTTGTGGGAGGCTCAACCGCGCCACTTGGCACGACTGCTGCTGCGCTCATGTTAGCGGACGATGCGAGCGTACTCCCTGTACCATCGCATGTCGTTCTGCATCATCTCAGTACAAGTGCGATCCGCAATGGCGTGCTTGCAGTTGGTAACACGACCCGTTACAAGAAGAAGGTACGATCGTCTCCAGAACTTGACGCGCACGCCACCCTGATTATCTTCCCCCCAAGCAGTTCATTACAACGATCTACTACAAGCCGACGTGATCGTCCCTCCCCGCCAACTCTTCCAAGTAAAACAAAACTGTGTATTCGTACAGACTAGCCTGTAGACGGGGCAACCGGACCATATAGATCACCGATCCGGGGGTTCCACCCTTTTTTCAATTTCTCGCTGTTACAGTATATTTTGCCATTCTCCATCCGTTCACTTGTGTTGATGCTGCTTACGATCTTGACGACGTTGATGTTTTGCTGTCGTGCCCGGCGCGCGCGGGCCACCACTTGTTCATCTTCTCCCCCCCTTTTTTTTTTTTTGCTTGGCTGTGATTCATGATGTACTATAGTCATTTTCCATGCATTTGCGTGCGGACAGTACAGGACCGGCAACAACGCTGTAGTCGGCATTTTAAAGTGAATGATATGCGCGGCTTGTTCAATATACCATGCTGTTTCCTTTTTTCTTGGTAAAGGTATTAGATAGCAGGAGATAGTAACTACGTTACCTAACAGTTCTATCTGCCGTGTTCCATATGATGTGCTTCATGGAGTTGCCACATTCTCTTAGTATGTGATTCATCGTTTCATCCTCCCCTGCACGTCTGACATGCTTCTTTCTGTCTAGCTCTGTACATTCAATCACTGTCGTCCTTTCTTTTGGGTTTATTCTGTAGAAGAGTATTTGGTCAGATCGGCTGTTTTCGTATGCTTTCTATCTCATTTGTTTCTATGGTCCACCCGAGAATTACATCCTTCTATCCTGTACAGTAAGTTACCCCCGACGCCGCAAGGCTGTGACCACGCGGGTAGCGCGGACCTCGGAGAGCCTACCTACCACTCGTGAAGAGCCATTTAGGTCAGTTAGCGAGCAGTCACTTTGCAAATTCGAAGACACCCAGCGCCGAGGCCTGCCAGGACGGTGGTGGTACCACAAAAACGACCCTGAGGCCTTGAGGAGCGGTACCACATGGTGGCAGTTGGTGGCGCGCCACGATCAGCTCGTGATTTACAGTGATTCTAGATGACCATCTCTCGTTCTTAGTCAAGGAGCCGTGGAGCTTGGATTGGGTTTAGCGGGGGGCAACGACGCTACCCCATTTGGCCGACGGCGGGGGATTATTTATTTTATTTTAATTTCTTCGCTCTATCTTTTTCCCATCGTCTGCCGCTTTTGTCTCGCTCGATTCGAAATTAGGTGGTACTGTACGACCACGACGTCGAGGTCTGAGATTTGAGAGCCGATCCTGAATTTCTGATAGATGGTTTGATTTGGGGTCGCAGTAGGCCCGCAGAAAACCCTCACTCCCCGCTTCTCAATAGATAAACACGGCCGCGGCCACTGCCTGTGAGCCAACATAATAACTCCGTGGCTGAAATGTCAATGGCGACCGAGACGGTGACTCGAACTGAGAAGAGTGGAGTGGTGCGAGTGGTCACGTGATGAAGATGCGTCCGCGGTTTCCTTCTTGCTCAGGCCCGTGCGTGGAGTAACCGTTATCATGGCGGCCTCCGAGGCTCTGCGCAACCAAGTCGCCGCGAAATGGCAAGACTCTTTCAACCGTCTCAATCGCACTGGAGTGGGTATCTCTGGGCTTATAGAGTTCAGCAAGGTGCGCGGTTCGGTTTTGTCCTTTCTCGATGCGTGCGGCGCGTTCAAAGGCGCACGCGCTAGGCCTGGGCAGTCGCTGCTGAGTTTCTCCGCCCACGGGATCTGGGCGCACCGCCAAAGGATTTCAGTGAGTATATGCGTGGGCTTTCTGTATGTATCCGTCGAACATTCGTCGTTGGTTGCAGATACACATGAAATAAGAAGCGCTTTCGACGTGCTGATGCAGTGCCGGATGTTGCCCATGCTTCTAGAGAGCTTTGTCGGTGCGTTTTCTCTCTCCTCGTCTCGAGCGTGTCCGGAAATAAGTATGTGCTAGAGGATATGCGTCGAAATCAGCACCTAATCACGGATGACGTGATGAAGTTTATGGCAGAGTACGATGTGCGTCGTTCGTCGCTATCGTCAGACAGGAACTGCAGCTCTCGCAGGCTAGCGGGGACCCCGACGTGATCGGCCGACTCGTGCTGCGATTGGCGGATTGGTACTTCGCATGGGCTCCCGGTGGCGAGTGAGTGTCTCCTCCCCACTTCCTGCATCGTTTCCCCCCCTTCCGTGCTACGACACCAGCCCGTCTAGGCTAGGGCAGACCATATCGTCCGCATACATCGTCAACTTCCAGACCCACGTGTTCTCCGTCCTTCCCGCGGCTTTCGCGGCGGGCTTCAAGAGGCTCCTCGCGGCGACGCTCGCGCTCTTCACGGAGGGCGCCACGCCGGACGTACCTGCGTCCGTGCAGGACTCGCGGCTCTGGCCGTCCTTCGAGCTGCTCGGTCTCGCGGACCGCTATGAGTCGCTCATCGCGAGCGTGTGCTACGAGCACATCGAGACGCACGTGCTCGAGACGTGTGCGGGCAAGTGGGACGAGCCGATGCTGAGCCAGCTGCGGGAGTGGATGGCCGAGAAGGTCGTGCCGTGGATGTTGTTGCCGTACGCTAGGGGCGCGAAGACCGGTGCGTGGCCCTGCTCCCCCCCCTCTCCCTGTCATTCGGCTTGACTCGTACGTCTGTCAGCCGAGGAAGCCAGGACGATGTTGCAGGGAGTCGGATCTCGATTCGACTTCCATGTCTGCAAGACGCTGTGCGATCTTCGGTAGGAACGTTTCTTTGTGTTTCATCCGCGGCGCCCCTTGACGTTTGTCATATGTTTCAAGAACCAAAGAGATGTTCGATATCGTCATTGACTACCCCGATTCGACTCATGCGCTTCATGATCTCAAAGTAAGAAAAAATGACGTATTTCTGGCTTCGCACCCTAATAACTGCGGCGTGCTCCAGGAATGCTTACAACGTGTCGATCAGCGCACCCAGCTCGTCCGAGCTTTGCGTAAAGCGTGAGTGTTTCATTGGTTCGGCTTTCAGTTCTCCCGGTTGAATGTATGCAGTAACAAGAAGCGACTACTTCATCCCGGTGCAGATACCAAGGACATTTTAACACAATATGTGTCATTGATACGATGCCTACGCGTCATAGACCCACCCGGGGTCCTGTTGTTTAAAGTGGCGGACCCGATCAGACGCTATCTCCGGTGAGCTTCCCCAATTTGTGGCACGGAAGCACTTACTGAGCGCATTCACACTCCCAGTGACCGACCTGACACCATTCGCTGTATCGTTGCCAGTCTAGTCGTAGACGGAGAAAGTGGTGATTCGTTGGTTGATGATGATGAACCCATTCAGCCGCTGCAGAGCGCTCAAGTAGATGACTACACAGATCCGAGTTGGGAACCAGAGCCTATCGATGCTGGTCCAGGTAGAGTTTTCAGAGTTTTCGTCCTTCTCACACGATCGGCCCTGATCGGTGCGATAGACTTCCGGGCCAACAAGCCCAGCGATGTCGTCAGCACCCTCGTTAGTATCTACGATTCGAAGGATCTCTTCGTCAAGGAGCTCCAGGTTCTACTTGCTCAGCGTCTCCTCGCGGTCACCGATGGAAATTACGAGAAGGAGGTGAAACCGATTCTCCGCCTTGCTTTGTAGATCTCTCACTTATATCACACAAATAGCGCAGGAATTTGGAGATTCTCAAGATTCGCTTTGGTGAAGCACCGTTGCAAGTTTGCGAGGTTATGCTCAAGGACATGACGGACTCCAAGCGAATAGACCAGCATGTGCAGGCTCAGAATTCGGTGAGTAGGCAATCTATCCATTCGATCGCTGCTAAATGTCGTGTAGTCCGTGATGCACCCAACCATCATCTCTCGGCACTTTTGGCCGCAGTTCCAATCCTCCAAGATCCGAATGCCCGGCCAACTGCACGAGTACGTCATCCTCTTATTTCCCCTTGGCCTACGTATCAAACCACATGTAGAATTCAAGAGGCGTACGCGCGCGAGTTCACGACGTTCAAACCCGACAAGAAACTGCGCTGGCTCTCACACCTCGGGAGTATCCGTCTCGAGATAGAGTTGCAAGACCGCACAGTCAGCGCGGATGTCCCGCCCCTGGAAGCCGCATTTATCGAGCTTTTCTCGGAGCAGGGTATAGTTCCTCGTCCGATCTTCCAGTGCCAGAGCGGGCTCACTTGGTTTCGCCGTCGTCAGATGTCTGGACATTGAACGACCTCATTGCGCGTGTCGGCAGCGTCGAGCGCTCAGCTGCGCTTAAAGCTCTGTTAGCGTGGGTCGATCGTGGAGTCCTGCGAGAAGAGACCGAAGACGTAGACGTGCAACGCTTCCGTCTACTCGAGCGCGTACCCGAGGATGCCGGTGCCGGGACGGTGGGGATGACGACGGCCGGGTCGCGTACGGCGCTCGCGGAGGAAGAGCCGGCCGTGCTCACGGTGCAGCAACAACAGGCGGAGCAAATGAAGGTGTATTGGAAGGTGCGTGCTCCGTGCTGCCGGTGCTAGGCGAGCGCGTGTGACGGATTGCGATAGTTCATTGAGGGCATGCTCACGAACCTCGGCGGGCTCCCGATAGACCGCATCCAGACGATGCTCAAATTCGCGCAGGGGTACGACCGGACGGTCGACCAACTCGGCGCGTTCATGGATGCGGCGCGTCGCGAAGGCCTCGTCAGTGTCAAGGACGGCATTTGGCGTCTCAACCGGTAACCCAGTCAACGGAGACGCCACATTCTTCGCGCTTCTCCGGGTTACAGTAAGTACAGTACAACAAACGGAGAACGTATCGTTGGTTGGATGTGCTTCTGTGGGCGCCGTAGGGCCCCCACCAATTTGCTTCTCGTCGGTTTGGGGTCCTTGGGACAGGTATCGCGTGCGTGAGAGTGTACTGTCGGGTTGAGTACTGTCGGGTTGACTGGGAACTAGTCAGAAGTTAGATCCATTGGGAGTCATGTTCTTTTCAGGGTATCATGTGATGACTCGATGAACCAACTGCATCGCGACTTTGTACATTGCCGTAAACGCGTCACAATAGCGTTGTGCCTTTGACTGGTGTGTAACTCCGAATTGTACATTCTCATTGAGTTGTGAACATGGGCAACTTGCACGTAGCCACAAATGAAAAGGCTGGGCTCTGGTCGAAGCGACTGCACCACAAGGCTAATCAGAAGTTCCTTTTGTGTTTCCATGCAGAGATCATGGAACGTCGGCGCTTGTACCGAGCCTTATACCAAGAGTCGTTCGTGTTATGCTGAGGCGGGCATCAATTATGTAATTGTACTAGTTCAAAACCAAGACATCCCGTCTCATCTCTTGTCTCTTCATCTCATACCCTTATTCCTCTCCCTTTCCCCCTTCCCACCGCGTTCCCTGTTGCTGCGACGCAACGCAACGCAACTGCAACGCCCACCATCCTCCGCTTTTCCCGACACGAAGCGTCTGCGCACGAGGGCACAATGAGCCGCCTCCGTTCCAAGCGTAATTTTAAGGCGCTCCAACTCGACGTCACCGCCCAGCCCGAGCCCGCCCCCGAGACGACGGAGGCCCCGGTCCCCACACGTCTGGCACCGGCGACCAAGCCCGCCGGGGGAGGCGGCAAGAAGCGGCCTCCACCTATGAACCTCAAGCCGAAGGTAGCTGCCGACGCGCCAACAGGCGATACTGGTTCTGGAGGCGACGGGCTACTCGCCGTCGCACCAGGCCCGACATCCGCACCTGCGAGCGCGAACACGGCC
Source organism: Lactarius indigo (assembly GCA_025766275.1). Classification (NCBI taxonomy): domain Eukaryota; kingdom Fungi; phylum Basidiomycota; class Agaricomycetes; order Russulales; family Russulaceae; genus Lactarius; species Lactarius indigo. The sequence continues at coordinate 2,151,290 of JAFKAC010000005.1, read as the reverse complement.
GCGAACATGAAGCGCATGACATACCACACGACGCTGTCGAACACGCTCGCGAACCTCGACATGAACGCGGAGGTCAAGTATGACCTGCGCGACGAGGACCTCAAGGACCTGAATGAACTTGGGCAGGGCAACGGCGGGAGCGTGAAGAAGGTGGAACACGTCCCGACGCACACCATCATGGCCAAAAAGGTAATTGCGGTCGTTGTTGCGCTCGCCATGCGCTCACTCACAGTGTTTTGTGTCGACAGATCGTCCTTATCGACGCGAAGCCGTCCGTGCGCAAACAGATTTTGCGCGAGCTGCAGATCATGCATGACTGCCACTCGGAGTACATCATCTCGTTTTATGGCGCGTTTTTGTCCGACCCCAATATCTGCATCTGCATGGAGTTTATGGACAAGGGTTCACTCGACGGTATTTACAAGCGGATAGGCGCGATCGACATTGAGGTTGTGGCTAACGTCGCACATGCCGTCCTCGAAGGCCTCACATATCTCTATGACGTCCACCGTATCATTCACCGTGGTACGTCATCTCCACGGTTTCCGAATGATATAATTCACTCATCAGGTGCAACGACCAGATATTAAGCCTTCTAATATTCTGTGCAATTCCAAGGGCCAAATTAAGATATGTGATTTTGGCGTATCAGGGGAACTCATCAATTCGATCGCGGATACATTTGTTGGGACATCAACCTATATGAGCGTGCGTGCCATCTCCATGGTACTGACGAAACATCGAAGTCGCTGAGACTCGATGATATCTTTGCAGCCTGAACGGATACAGGGTGCACAATACACCGTCAAGTCAGATGTATGGTCCCTTGGGATTTCACTCATCGAGCTCGCTCTCGGGCGGTTCCCGTTCTCGGAATCCGCTTCTGACGACGACTCTGACCTGTCCGACTTTGAGGGCACGCTCTCGCCTGCGCGGCCAGTTCCACTGGAGAAGAAAAAAGATAAGAGCAAGGAGAGCAAGCGCAACCGGCGGAAGAGCAAGGGAGTGAGTCTACAAGGGGGCGGCATGACCATGAGCATCCTCGAGCTACTACAACATATCGTGAACGAACCCGCGCCAAAGCTCACATCGGACGGCCGGTTCCCGAAGGTGGCCGAGGACTTTGTGAACAGCTGCCTGCTGAAGGATCCAGATCAACGACAGACGCCGAAAGATCTCTTGGTGCGTACCCCCTCCAACCCTAAACGGGCTCGCACGTGTGTGCGCTGCGCGGGCGTCAATTTTGTTCTATCTTAACTTTGCAATTTCTCAGAATCACGAATGGATCGTACACGCGCAGGCGACAAACTTTGATCTCGAGGCGTGGGCAAGCACATTTTGACAGGACAGGCGCTGATTGATACCAGGGTTTTGGGGTGTGTGCGAGTGTGTGTATGTGTGGGAACGAGTGTGCGCCGTCGTCGACTTGTAATGAGCAGGGCTCTCTCGGTGCGGTGCGGTGCGGTGCGACGCTGCTTTGTCTTGTGCGAGAAGAGACTAAAATCCCTCGCCTTTTACCGGCTAATGCGTTCAAAAGTTCGTGAAGCATTGCGATGTATGTATTTTTTAGAAAGAAAAAAAAAAAACAGATAACCCAACGCCAGACACTCGTTCCACAAAATTATTTAGATCATGTCACTCTCATCTTTGGCCTGGGCCTTGATATGTCTGTTTATTCGGTGAGGCGGGGATTGTGTGGGGTGAGACGAGGCCCGGCGTAAAGGCGCTGGTTCAGCATTTCAGGCTTTTAAGTACGTTGATACGGTTTTGGGAGGGCTGCCGGCGGCGGCGAGGCCCCGCGTTCTGATCGACGTTCTCGCCCTCCTCACGCATAATTGACGTGACTTCGGATCCACGCCAAAGGGGGCCACTGCTGGTGAGCACCGTTCTCACGGTGGAAGCGCCGGAAATGTCACGAGTGGCCCCGTGCCTCGCTTCGATATGGTCCAATGACATGTCTGCGTTCCCAGGCCCTGCGAGTGGTGGGACCCAGGGGTCTTTCAGTTGTGGCACTCAGATCAAACAGTATCTCCCATCACAGTGATTTCACGACGGAGTGAACTGGGTTCCCCAACCACTGTACGGCTACATTCTGGGGCTGCGCATGTCATCGCGACAAGGGTTCGTCTCATTGCGAAACGGATTTGGCGGACAGCGGCCAAATCCCAACTTGAACGATTCCGTCCGCGGGGGCAATAAGCGTAGTGCAGAGCGTGGCGCGCGTACAGTCGTGTTGTGGTTGGTGGAGAAAAAAATACTGTTTAAAATTAACGGAGCTGGTGGTAATGTGAGCGCTCACAGCGCTCACAGATCGCGGGCCACGAAGGGTAGAGAGAGACAGCGCGAGTCGTGAAACACCGCATTGACGTCACGCAACGCCATGCCATCCCGCTGCTGGTTGTCTTTACTGTAATCAAGAGATCACCCGCATGGCGCGGTGCTTCGTGAAGTGCTGGTGGCCGGTTGACGAGTCCGTGTGTCGGGACGCGGCCACCGCATATCAACCCAAGATTTATGAGTGCGCAGGAGTGCTTGGAAATGATGTCAAATAGGGCTGGAGGTTCGAGAGCGGTGTCGTTGGACGAGAGCCATCATGTTGTATCTCATCCTCGATGCCTTAGCCAACATCTCCCTCTTCTCGGAGGTCCAGCAGCCTAGAAGCTGGATAAGCGACGACCTGGGAGGTCGATCCTCGCTCCGTTACCGACCGCCCACGTGAGCGAACAAACGGCAAGGCAAACGGTAACATCTTATGTCCAGGCTGAGGAATAAAGACCCAAAATTTAAAAAAGGAGGGGTTCGCAGCGCCATGGATGACACGTATGAAGCCTTAGACTTCAGGCCTCAATAGTTGTAGCCAACGACGATGGCGACGGAACACGGGGAGCTTGAGAACGGCGCTAACGCTGAACTGGTATTTCGTCCGCACGGCCCGGCCGGGGCGAAATGTCCACTGGCAATAGCTGCGTTATATTCACCCGTTTTTATGGTGTTCCCTCTTCGCTGCTTAGTACAATTAGAGGAGAGGTTTTCGTGTCAGGCTTCCCCCACTTTTTCTACCACATAACGCAGAAATGACTTATGACAGCACATAATATAAGAATTGAAGCCTATTTTTACCGTTGAGGCATCGAGCGCTTGCAGTTCGATCCTGCATCGCCTCAGTGTAAAGCGCCTTGCGACCGGCCAAGGGGCGGTCACTCTTAACGCATTCCACCTCAATACCTTGTGTTCTCCTCAATCAACCAATACCATAATCTTCAATGTCCCAGGCTCATCCTAGGGATGTCAATGTAGCCGAGGCAGGTATAGGCCCGGGACTCGGAACAGGTACCTTACTCCCCCTTAGTTCTATCCTTGCCATCCTCACCAGCCACTGACACACCCACAGGTGATCACCAGTACCCGCCCTATTTGGGGCAGAACCAAGCACCGCAGGGTGCATTCAACTTTGTCGATGGGTCCGGGCCTATCTTTTCACTTTATTTAGAAATGGCTACGGAAGAAGACAAGAAAATGGCCGAAGGATGGAAAGCAGGTGCTGACGGGATTCTTATCTTTGTGCGTTGCTATTTTTCAATGGCGTGCGCTGTTTCACGGACTCGCCTCATGAAGACCGGTTTATTCTCTGCTGCCGTCGCATCGTTGATCTCCGTGTCGATTCAGGACATTCGACCGAACCCACAGGACACTTCCAATTTCTACCTTGCAAATATCTACCAGACTGTTTCCAACCCAAATCAATCCAGTACTTCGAGTACTCTCCCCACTTCCCCACCCCCATTTTCTCCACCAAACTATGCCGTCTGGGTCAATTCGCTTTGGTTCTTGAGCTTGGTGATCAGTCTTACTTGTGCTCTACTCGCGACATTTCTACAGCAGTGGGCGCGGAGATACCTCAAGATCACTCAGCCACATTATAGTCCACACAAGCGAGCGCGCATCCGTTCATTCTTTGCTGAAGGCGTCGACAAATTTTTCCTTCCGTGGGCGGTTGAAGCATTGCCCACATTGTTACATCTTTCCCTGTTCCTGTTCCTTGCCGGTCTAGTCGTGTTCTTATGGAATGTTAATCTCACTATTTTCAAGTTGGTGCTGTCATGGGTCAGCGTGTGCACGGCGCTGTACGGGTGTATCACGTTCATCCCAATTATCCGCCATGATAACCCATACCGTACTCCACTCTCCCTCCTGGCGTGGCGCATTGTTAATGGGATACCATATGTCATCTATGGGGTTCTTCGGTGGTTTACCGGGTTGGTTCGTCGTTTTCCATCCCACTTCCGCTTCTACCACCTCGAGCAAAGTTATCGTAAATTGCTTGTGCAAGGCTTCCAGAAGACAGCCGAGGAATCCGCTCTGATATCCCCATCAGAGATTGATACTCGCACCTTCCTGTGACGTTCGACAGTTTGGACGAAGATCACGAACTGGAGCGCTTCTTGTCTGGCTTACCTGGCTTTCGCAGCTCGAACGTGGTCGACGATCCTCTACCAAGACTCGCCGATGAGCAAATGGAGAAGCTTTTAATGGCATTGATTGGATTGTTAGACCGCACATTCTCATCCGACTTGCTCCCTGAGCAGGTCAAAAGTCGGCGGGCCATCGTATGTGCGAAGGCAATCAATCCTATAGACATTTCTCGTTCATGGCTTTGGACGATCCTCGACATAATCTTGTCCGAAGACCAGTATGGGCCAGTGCAATCTGCTAAAATTGCACATGAGTGAGAGGCTGGGGCGAGGGCAAGGACGTAAGAACTACCACGTATATCCAAGCCATAATTTTTGGTGTTGTTGCAAAGCACGACGACGCGATGACTCTTGGTTTATTCTTGCCTCCAGCGAACTGGGTATCCCAGAATCCGTCCTCTGAGACTACGCCGTACAGGGGGACAGCCTGTCACTTGCCATATTGACTCAAATTACTCGCCGGCAATTTAGCCAGCCGTTCTCATATCCGTACTCGAAGGTTCTGAGAGCAGCTTCCAGATTCAATGTACTAAATACGTCACCTCAACAGCAGCATGAGTTCTGCGCACTCTGGAATCAGATTGTTCTAAAAGCCCAGAATGACAACGACCGGATAATCACAGAGGATTTCCTCAAACCGATCCGTGAGGTTTACCTCACTCTACATCAAGGTACCGATGCTGCGCCTACAGGTTTCTCCACCTCCACTAGCGATTCAGATGTCATTCTGTCGTTACCAACATCGTATCCATTGTGCAACATCCCTGGTCATCATTTGGACTCTACACTTTACACCGACGACGGCTCTGCCTCCGCGACCTTTGTTCGCATCGGCCTACATGGTGACGATGCGGTAGCTCCTGCACCCCTTACCAGTCCCGGTGTGCCTTCTTTGTCCGTACCCCCTGCATCACTTCCTGTCCTCAAGGGCCTCACCGGTGTGCCACCGCTTGACAACTTCCGCCCCGTTCATCAGACAACCGCCCTACGTATTCCTGTTACCCCACCAGATCCAGCCGCCGCTGGTGCAATGCTGGACATTGTCACTTCAGGTATCACAACGCCCGACTCCGCTCCCGAAACTTTGTCATCCGTCCCTCCTCTTTTCTCTACTTCCCCACCCGCTGCCGTTTCCCTCCAACACAACGCAGACCTCCTGGCGCCGTTCAATGCACAAAATCTCCGGTCTTCAGCTCCTTCTAATCCAGTTCTCGACGGTATACTTCCTACAGGTTAGCCTCTGTCTTCATACTCACCCGTCACTCGATCTGACCTCTGACCGTCTTCCCCATAATCTCATCGCTCAATAACAGTTACTACTGCCCCCGATGCTTCTCCAAAGCGGACCTCTGAAACTGAGCTGGGTGCTGCTGGGGGCGATGGTAGTCCGAAGCCTGGCTCGCGCAAGGAACCGGACGCTCTTGACCCCCCTTCGGCGAATTGCTCATTCCGTGCAAATACTACGACTACCCTGGATCTTCCACCAGAATCCCCGTGATTGAGATCGGCTGCTGAACCGGACGTGACCATCGTGGGTCCTTCACTGCGGGGACCAAATGCCAAGCGTACAGGACTCCAAGATCGTCCTCCGCATCCTTCGCATGGCCAGTATGATATCGTCAAACGCATTCCCAATAAATATCTCAAATGTGTGCGCGCGATAAAATATATATTAGTGTTTGGCTAGTACTATTCAAAGCTTATATATATCCCGTCCTATTCGCGATGCAAATACCGTGGCGAGAGCTGTGTATGCGAAATCGGTGATTTCCACTTTGGATCGAACATCGATCAGAACGTGGGACCGCACCGCGGCGCCCCGCCGCGGCACCACTGCCTTGACACACTCAAATCCCTTCTGTGGACAGACTTTCACTTTCTCAGATCAGTACACTGGACTCCACAGATTGCGGCTTCGCTTTTCTGATTCCCAAGTCGTCTGGAAGACCGCTATGGAAGAATGAGCAAGATCCCACCTCTCGTCCCCAGCTGCAAACATTTGATTTTTCCCGGTGCTGTCCTGGCTCTGCTTAAGTACCTTTGTCGATCAGTTCGATCGATCTCGGGAAGGCGATGCAAATAGAGGGTGCACAGAGCATTGATAACGGACTCTATGTTGTCTACAACGTTTAGGGATTCATCAGACCAACCAACACCTTCGCCATGAAGGTGTAGGCCTGGCGGTTATTCGGTCAAGGACCTCTGCTTGCTCTTATACCGATTCTCCAAGTATTATTTCGATGAGACTCCTCGCTTGTGGAATGTGGTGATGATGATGACTCGGCAACGGGCGAAAGAAAAGATGATATGGAACTCACGATACGGAACTGTATCCACAACCACAACATGTCACTGACTTATTGTAAGCTCCCAAAAATCACCTTCAGCACACACGGAACTCTTGCCTAACTGGTATGGCCACTGCAAGCACCCGTAAATTTCCCCGAATTCGTGCGTAGATGACCTTTGACAACTTGCAAGTTCGCTTACGTATGTTCGAATGTCTTCTGCATCCCTTGAGTTGATTTTCTTTCAATCCGAGGCGGAAAATACCCAGTGGATCGCTTTACACTGGAATCAGAGCTCGTAAGACGCGTCCTCTCTGGATTGTACTCCAATGTTGACATCTTGACCCCGATCACAGTTATGATCTATGATGGTTGCCTGTTTGGGGAGGGTCGTATTGGTCGGCTTCCTTGCAGTATCGGGCGCTACTATCTGGAGCTCGCCTAGGCCGAAACATTGGCCGCGGGGACGGTGCTTCCGACTTCGAAAGTCGCGCGGCGGTGGTTCTCGATTGTCTCCAGGAAAGTCACAACGATCCTCGATTTCCGACGTCTCAACTGAGATATTCTAACCAACAGACATTTTGGAACGAAGAGGAGGAATTCATGAGCGAAACAACAATTACCGATGTAACCACAGGCGGGCGATCGGGAAAGGGACCAGCGCCCCTCACGGTGGCTCTTCTCAATTTCGATCCGAGCTTGGGGTGCAATTCAGCGACATTCCAACCATATTCTGATCGTGCGCTGTCATATCTGAAGGTCGTCACCGGTGCCCACATGGAAATATTCCCCCTCACTGAGCATCTTGTTCTTTATCAACGCCCCGCGTTCTTTCGATTCTTTCTCGAAGAGAAGATTCTCCGAGGTCATGTGAGAGCACGACGCTATCCCATCTTGAAGACTAGGACAGCTGAATTACTTCCGTCTAGGCACAATATTTTGCGACCTTAGGCGTTGCAGAGCAAATTTACGACGCACTAATCACGTGGGACCTAATTGGTGAACTTCAAGTTACTGATCTGTCCCTTGAATTTTTACGGAAATTTGACCAGAATGTCAAAGTCGGAACGTATGCTAAAGGTTCCGATGCGTACGCGAAATTGACGGATGCACTCAGAAACTGGGCAGAGCGAACAATCCTCTTCGTCGCTTCTCACACGCCTGACGACTATGTGCTTCCCATGGCAATGGATAGGGTCACTGCTGAGCCTACGGGCCCACGAGGTACAATATATTGCCTCGTTGCCTCGCTTAGCCTCCACGATGCGTACAATGGCCTAATTCCACCTCCATGGGCCGCCGGCGGCCTCATCCGCGGAGATTCACGTGACGGAGCTAAGTCCGTGGGGTCGGAAGATTGGTGACACCAAGAGTCAATTTACAGCCGTTTTCATATCGATAGTCCGATTTTCGGAAAAGCTACTAGCGGGCTGAGTGAGCGGGGGTCAAGGATAACCAGTTATCTGAGATCCGATCGAAAAAAAATAAGGCTTATCTTTTTTTTTTTCTTTTTCCCCCATCGCCCCACTTCCCATCACTGTCAATGCGCAATCGTCGTCACTTTTCTCAAGAAATCAAGGAGGTGGCCTTGCGCATGTCTCATCAAGGGGTATCTGATGCTGAGATAGAAGAGTATCTGGGCATCAGTGAGCGATCTATGAGACGGTTGAGGGCGACGTACCTTGCAACAGGTGAAGTGGTTCGGATACCAGTATGCCCAGGCCGGCCACGTCTCCTTGATGGTCTTGATTCACACGTTCGTTCTTTTCTTTTTGTTGCGACACCGCACTGACTATGGTCCTCAGTTTATTGAGGGCTGTATACTGCGGCAACCCGACATCTCACTCGAGGAATTGCAGACACAGCTCTTCAGGGTCACTGAAATTGAGGTCTCGACTGCAACAATTTGGAGGACGCTCCAGCGAATGGGATACACTATGAAGACGGTAAGTGACTTGATCATAACCCCCGGAATTACTGGAACTTGAAAGTCGACAGATCACACGGCCAGCCATTGAGCAAAATGAGGATGAACGCATCGCCTACAAAGTGCTCATCGGCAAGCACTACGAAGCCCACCAACTGGTTTTTGCAGACGAGAGTTCATTCAATCGAATGACTCTGAGGCGTTCTTTCGCGTGGGCTCAACGGGGAGACCGTGCACGTCGCTGAGAATTTTTTGTACGGGGTACACGGTAAGTGATTGTTGTTTTTCCGAGGCTGTATTGTCTAACTTCCACAGGTATTCTATCCTTCCCACGCTGTCCCTCGATGGCATCCTTCATGCTGATGTCTTTGACCATGCGATAACTGGAGCCGACTTCCAAACTTTCATCGAAGGGCTGCTCGACCGCATGCAGCCATACCCACTGCCCAACTCAGTTCTTGTAATGGACAACGCGGCGATACACAAGGTTGATGGGGTCCGAGAGATGATTGAGGAACGCGGCATGCGTCTCATCTATCTCCCCCCTTACTCGCCCGACCTGAACCCTATCGAGGAGGCGTTCTCCTCCATCAAGGCGTGGCTACGTGCCAATCGTGATTACATTCTTGGTGAGATTGAGGGTATCGGCGCGGATCCGTACAAGGTGATTTGGGAAGCAATCTATAGTGTGACACTGGAGGATGCTTTCGGTTGGTACCAGCACAGCGAATATATTGCGTAGTCGTTCAGTTCACTAGTGTATTGCCTCCTTTGTCACAATCTATGCAATTAGTACGTGTGTTGTGGTTGTGTGCTATGGGTATCTTGGTGGTCGTCTACTCGACGGATGTGGCCTCAGTCGCCGCCCAATCATCTTCGTCACGGTTTTCGTCCTTCACCCACCCTTGCCTCTCCTGTTCTCCCTCCTCGTCACTTGACCATACGAAAATAGCCTCGTGACTCTCTTCTTTCAGCATCCGTCCTTTACCCTTCCTATCGCCTGGGACACGACTTGGACTGACAACCTCAACAACCTCAACGTCCTCGACCTTGTCCTCGACTGCCACCTCCTGCCTGTCACCCACTGTGACACCGTGACCTTCCCCATTCGGTCGCATCAGTGGCAACAGCCACTTCTTCACGTACGCATGAAGACTACATGCGCCTTCCTTCCCAAGACCCCCCACTGTCTCCAGCAATATCTGGTGCATCTCATACACCTCCATCACGGTGCTCATACCAAAGTCAACAAGCTCCGACTCCATATCAACATAGTCGAAGGTCGGAGATGGGTCATGGATATCCATCAGCTCCAGGAGGAGACGGACAGGTAGGTCAATTGGGGTGGGGGTTGCGGGGTTGGGCATCGATGTGGGACGCTGACGACTCGGAGTAGCTGGGTGAGTCTCCGATGTCACCGATGTTACTGATGCCCCCGCTGTAGACCCTGGCGATGCGATGTTCACTGCGACATGAACCTCGGGTACACCATGCGAGTTGCGGGCTCTCTTGCTAGTGGGTAGCCGGTCAAACGGCTTCAGGTTTGGGGGCAAGTCGATCCTCGCCTCATTGAGTGTCTATACCAGCATACGTGAGTACGGCAAACATTGTCTGCCATAGTCGCTCACAATTTTTTTTGCCCAAAATGTCATCGCCTTATGATCTAGGCGTTTGTGGTTGTCGCGTCCACCCAAACGGTCGACATAACAATGGCCCCTATGGGCTTCGCATCTGAGGGCAATTTCTAACTCTTTGTATGCTTGATACACCGCCCCCTGTTTGGCGTTCACAGGTGGAGGGACGTTGTCCTCGCGCCTACGTTTTCCCCTGCTACCTGATGCCTTTGGCGCCTTTGACGGTGCCTTTGTCTACAAATGATTAGTAACATGGCCACTGGGAGCAAGAATTCCTCACCAAGTTCTGGATTTCAACGCTCACTGCGTTCTTACGGGCCACGATTATTTTTGCGTTCAGACGGGTGAGTGCGGCTTCCCACTCGTCCTCACTACTCAAGTATGACATCTTACCAAGATCCCCGGATAACTTATACCCCAACTGTACTGGTAATACGGCGTCACAAAGACGCTTCATTACTTCCATCTGAAGCTCATCCCAGCTCATCGCACTGTGTCCCTTGAAGACACTTTTTGCCTCGCTCGAGGCAATGCTCACATCAAATTCCCACACTGGAAGATCAGGTAAGCGAGTTTCGTTACAGTATATGTGAGCTGACTTACCTCCAGGTTCACGTTGACTGTTCACATAGCGCTTCCTAGCACTGCCCGAAGATCTCACAGGTGTTGCAGGAGGTTGGCGTGTTGGCGTCGATATTGGCATTGGCATAGGTCCAGCGGTACCACCGGCTGGGTGTGGAGGCGACACCATTGGCAATGGATGGGGATAGTACGGTGCGTACGGCGGCCATGGTTGATACTGCTGACTGAAACCATTGGGTGTTGGCGGGTAGGGTGCAAGTGGGGTTGGGCCTGGGGTCAACGGAGGAGGATATGGCACATGGTGGGGCAAGTATCCCGGGTGAGGAGCAACGTGAGGTGGCGGTAGAGGATAGCCCACTGGTGTGTGTTGCTGGGTGTTGCTGAGGTGCTGTGCAGGATCCATAGCAGAGTCAGGTAACGCATCGCCGCCGTCGTCTTCACCATTTTATAACTGAATCAACCCCCAGCTCCAAACAAAATGTAGTACCCGCCATCGTTCCACTTTATATTTTGGCCAATGCGGCCAACACAGGATGTGTCGTGCACTGGCAGATATTATGCTTGGTGAACGCGTAGATTGCGCAAAGTCGTAATAATCTCGACTTGCCTCTTTTCTTTTTCTTTTTTCTTTTTCTTTTCTCTTTTTTATTTTATTTTTTATTTCACCAAAAAATACGGTAAGTCTCGGCAAATATGCCGACGGGGGATCCCGGAACTCAGCCCGCTAGTAGCTTTTCCGAAAATCGGACTATCGATATGAAAACGGCTGTAATGTCGGACTCTAGCGTAGTACGGGCGCTTCATAACGAAATTGTCAATTCCATTTTGTACTCGTTCAGTTTCTACAGTATCTCACTTGGAAATTGTTCATGTCTTCTCATCCGACGTTATCCTCGTGAATGCATCATGCGAGAATCGATGTCTGAAACTGCCGCACGATTGGCATATTGTAGTACACGGAGATAATGACACGAGGCTCGATTGTATCTGCGAAGACGTGAGGCAGCAAGAATCGCGGTACGATATTCGACACCAGTGGGCCAACAGTGTCGCGGTCGTCTCGGGGCTTCATTCGTCCACATGCTTGCCCACACTGGTCCGCCTCTAGACTATTCGCGCGGTTTCTGTTGCCGTACGAGCGGCCCGATTGGTTGCTCGACGAATGCGACTTCGTCTTCCTACTCACCTGGTCCCTTTATCTCTTGCTTGTTCTCGATATTATCTTTTTTTTTTTCGACATTTGCTGTACTTGTGTGCACCAGGTGAGCAAAGACGAGGGTCCCCGCTAGCAGCCGAATCACGTGCACGAATTCGGAGCGTTGTGGGTCGGTCGCGTACCAGCTCCATGAACGTTTATATGCACTGCCTATTATACGTACGCACTACAGTCGAGAGTTCCTAAAACCGTGAACTATGGACTATAAAATTAGACAACATGGAAATTGAAAAAACAGTCACGAGTCTTGCGAGACGGACTGAGTTCGAACCATCGACGGCGGAGAATCCTTTAGTATTGAAGCCCGGGTTAGAGCCAGATGTGATGTCGTTGGGGGCCGCGAAGCCTTGGCTGTACAGCCAGGAGTTGAGAAAGCCGAGTGGAGCCTCGTCACTTGCAAGTAGGAAGTCATTAAGTAACGAGATTATGCTCGCAACGGTGAATTGAAGGTCAGCTGGCTGCTCGAGGATGGAAGACGCAGAGCGAAGGAAGGAGACAACAGGGAAAGACGCACGGGCATCGATCAGCTCGTGCCAGCCGTGACATGGTCATTGAGGCTGACAACGATCGGGAATCTGAGCGCCTGTGCGGCGGCGGAGATGCCAAGGTTCCCGCGCCTCCACCGCGCTCCCCAGGGCTGCCTAAATTAGGAATGGCCCCGCGGGATCGCGGCAGCGAACACATCCGTAAGTAGGGGCCAGCATACCACCGGAGGAAGGCCCGGGTGGACGCCGCTTTGTCCTGTACAATACAGTACCACGGGTGCAGAATATAGAACGAGAAGCCATCCCTCTGGGTGACCCCAGGGTCGTGAACCGTCGTGCCACGCAACCGGGGCTAGTCACCTCCGCCAAGAAACCGTGGCTGCCTGATGAGTGAGTTGAACCTGCGCTTGTGTACTGCCTGCAACGTGAGACAAACGCCATACGTACGGGATGCAGGGAAGTGGGAGATGAATTGGACTTTTCCGGAGTCGTCCCTGCGTTGTCTTGGCCGTCGCCATCATCGCCTCGCGAGGAGAGCGTTGACGCCAGCGCACCGAGCTGTGCGAACAGGCTGCACAACGCCGTCGCAAATTCTGGCGGAAAGTCTTTCTCCCCATATGTTGATCGTCTGCGGGATGTTCGGCGAATTGAGGACGTAGTTGAGTTACTTGAGGTACGTGTCGCACGGCTGCCCGGCGATTACTTGAACTCTCCGCCGATGCTGTAGAAAATGGGCGGTGTCGGATGTGCCACGGCCCTGTAATACCGGGTGCTGATGCTCCCCCCAATGACGGGATGGCTCGGGTCATACACGCCACTGTTAACCTGCACGACTGTGAACGCCGCAGCCTCTGCGTCGATACGATAATAGGTCATAAACGCCGTAAGATAAGTGGTCGTCTTGTACAGCAAGCACAGGTCCGTCTGGCGTGATCTCGTTATCGCGGCTTAACAGCGCCACGTTCACTATTGCCACTGATTTTGCACTGGAGCGCTTGTGGGTTGTCTGTCGTAGCATACGCGGAGGAGCGAAATGCGTCGTCGGCGCGACGGTTTGTATGTGCGCACGTAGCACCGGGGGGCAGCATGTAGCCGATTGTGCGGAGGGTTCATTCGTAACAGTGTGCCAGTAGAGCCGATACGATGCTCCATGCGTCATTGAGATGGGGGAGGACACGTCATGGTTTTAAGCCAAGACTAGTCAGGCTCAAGCCCTTCTGGGCGCGACAAGCTCAGCGGCTCGCTCCTCGGACAGGGGAACGCCATATCTGAAACGGAGCAGACATGAGTACAGGCACAAACAGAATAATGGGGAAGAGGGCGTGCTTGGGTGCCGGATCGCTGACCCCGTATAGCACGTCAATCAAGCAAGTCTCGAGACGTACCTTGAGCGCAATGTGGAGGCCGATCGTGGTACCGTCGGGAGGAAGGTTTTCCCAGTTGTCCGGGACGGTATTCCATGTGTACATCAACTGCAAATCATTCCAAAGTGCAAGAAGCATTGCGAGGTCGCCAAGGGGTGCGGCAGAGAGGAGGGAGAGCCAGTGGTGGTATCGCAGGATTAACGGGGACCATCGGCCAGTGGCTACCAAGGCCACAGGTCGAATACACTAATAGTAAACACTGGGACACTGAGAACGCAGCTGGGGACCAGAGCTATTATTGTGCAATTCAGCACCAGAACCAAGGGAGGAACAGGGCTACGGGTGTCTCTACGGTGTCACGAGAACACAACTCGCGGAACCTGTGATGCTCAAATCCCTAAGGCCGCGTGCGAGTGCAGCACCCCGGAGAATGTAAACAATGAGTCACTCTGGGCTCTTAATGATATCGAAGAGTAGAAGGTAAACCCTTCTCTCTTGTGTGTGGAGCGCCAACTTGGGCATTTGCTCGCGCGCTACTTATTGACGGCGGTCTTGACCTGCCTGATTTAAGGTTGAGCGCCGAGTCGGAGAAGCCTCAAGCCAGACGCTTGTAGGCCCCCGACAGTTTTGGACCAGCTAAGGCTGGCTTACTGGGCTCTGCAGCAAGCCACTAGTCTAAACATGACCTGACAATGAGCCCAGCCATAAGCTGCTCTTTAACAGCTTTGTGGGTGTGTCGGCTTGCTATTCTGTAGAGGAAATACAGTGATACACACTGTACCTGTTCAACAGGAGACTTTCCCACGCGCAGCGATGTTCGGTCGGAACTTTATTTGCCCCATTCCAAAGTAAATAAAAAAAGTGCCATGTGAGGACTGTGAGGGTCAATCGTGTTTTATTTTAAATCCAATTGTATTGCAGGAAAACGAAAGGGGCCTGTAAAAACGTCATAGAACGGCGTGTGTCCAAAATAGGACATAGAGCATAGAAAAGAAGTACCAAGCAGGCATTGAAGTATACCGGACTTTTCGGCGGCTTCCCAGTAAATAAGCGTGAAACGCGAGGTGAGACAGGGCGCTCGGTGCCAAAAGTTTTTGTGAAAATCCCCTGATGGACTGCGCAGAGCAGGCACCCGCGAAGAGGACTCCCCAGTTGGGATCAGGTGGGAGGCGGGAGGCGGGTTCGGGTTTAATGGCGGCGCGGGAGAGGAAATCCACGCGAGTTTGCGATATCTGTGATCATGAGTGATCGATACCACGTGACCGCCACGCTCCCTGCGGTTGCTGTGGACAACTCGGAGTCGCTTGCGGACTCGGAGTCGTTCATACTTCATCTGAGGCAACTCGAGAGTTATCTCCATGCGTTCCGACAGAAACAAGATATTTGTTATCCTACGGATAATACTCTATCAGGACTAGTGTTCTATCAGCGACAGAAGTAACCGTCCGTTCCAGTCTGCTCTGCTTCTTGGTCCCTTTCACACGGTTCACATGGAAAATCAAAATGGTAACTTCGGCGCTCTTAAGACTTCGTTCTCCTCGTCTCTTTCCCTCACCCTTTCTCTGTTCTTTCACCAAGGCAGTCTAGCTGCGACCGATTCCTTTTAGGATTGGACGCCTTGAAGAACTCGACATGTCTAGCCATGCTGTCGCTGACATCCGGAACACCTACGGGTGTACATTCATCGGGCTAGTTATCAGTATTATGTGAGCACCGGTCAGACCCTCTCCTTACCGGTATTCCTGCTGAGCTGGTGAGCGTCCAGGCTCTTTGGTATAACGACATTGCAGACGTGAGCTTTGACGAACGCTGTCTCTTTTCTCGCGCTGACTCGGAAACTTTGTCCGGATAGATGGATATATTACTGGTAATTAACACACTCCCCCCGATACAACCAAACTCACCGGACCCAGGCAATATGGGCGTAGAGACCCAAAGGCTCTCAAGTTACTCATCGGGGTCATATTGTGAGTAGTACATTTCAGATTCCAGCCCACCCGGATTGCATCGTTTCGTTAGTATATTGGATGCCGTGCACACAGTTCTATGCATTTATTCGATATACTGGTAAGACAGTAACGTCCACTCTATCATTCATGAGTTCATTATCGCAGGTACCTGGTCCTAAATTTTGGCAACGTCGAAATTCTGGGCTACAATATGTGGTAAGTCCAATTTTGTGGAGACGAAGTTACGGTCGTTTCTCATCAGTACACTCTAGGGCTATGAATGTATGTGATATTTGAAATTGCGTCTTATCTCCTGCTACTTACAGTAACTTACGTTCACTGTAGGTTCAGGTCGACGTCAACGTATGCCGCTACGACTTTTGTAGGCTATTTCATACTCACTAGTGACCGCTGCAGGCGCTTGTCGATTATCTGGTTCAGCTGTACGTATTTTGCACTGGATCTCTTATTTGCTATTTGTCCTGATGCAACGTAGCTACTATGCCCGACGAGTCTACATTGGTGAGTATTGTCCTCTGCCCTTAACTGGAACTCCAAGTTACAACCTGGTTTTCTGTCAGTGGGCGGGAGTATCATCATCCCGATCATCATTGTGAGTTTATCTTTATCGTAGCTGACTCCTTGACGCACTTCTCAACGCGCTTTCTTAGGTGATATTTGGGACGGCTTGCTTCGGTAAGCACCGTCGTAAGCTTTTGGGAGGTCCATTCGTAATTATCTTCCTTCACATCGTTACAGCCCTCGGATTCGGTGAGTTAGCTGGTTTCTATTCCATGCCTCGTCCATGAATCGTGTCTAAACATCGCGTGCTAGTTTTCACCGTCAGAGCGTATGTGTGGTCTATTCCTTGGCATTGTTCAAGTATTTGAAACCTGTCGTCAGGGCTGCCCTCAGGTTCTGGTCCCGTTATACGGCCCTAGTCGTAAGCTTTGACCTTTACCTCTTCTACATCCGCTCACTCTTGACGGCTTGGCAGCCGGTGACCTGCATTGGATTGGGGTCAGGCGTTGTGGCAGACATCTTAATTGCCGGCTCCATGTGCTGGTTCCTCTACCACAAGAGGACTGGTTTCGCAAGGCGAGTTCAGTTTCCCCCATTTACGCCCCAGATTTAGCTGAGTTTTTGTTCACAGAACCGATTCTATGATCTTGACCTTAATGACTTACAGTATCAACTCAGGTTTGCTGACAAGGTGAGATCTCGAGCTATGCCAGCTGGTCAAACGCTGACCCAAGCAGTGTTCTCACTTGCGCAGTGCTTATCAGCGTAAGGGGTCTTCCCTCGCGCACTTCGGCATTTTCTCACGCTATGACCAGTTTGCAACGGCGAACTCCTCTATGTATTGGCAGCTATTTTTCTGGCCAATGGGTAAATGTACGTGTCCAATAAAACTAGGTGGAAAGACAAACTAACCGACGTTCATCCTATATATAGTCTATGCGAATTCTCTCCTTGCCATGTAAGGAGTCAACTAAGTGTGTACGATAAGTTCGATTTCTGACCTCTGCCACTTTCAGGTTGAACAGTCGGGACTACGTCCGTGAGCGGTCGTCTACTGATAAAAAACCTGACAATGCCTTCGACCTATCTTCGATCCGAATCGAACAACGGAGTGAGGGTGACAAGTCTAGACGACCCGCTGTCTCAGTCACTGTGCATCGCTCGGCGACAACGGATTTCCCGCAGAGTAAACGTGACCACGACGTGGAGTCTACCACGGTTGAAAACAGCAAATTGGTATGGTCCCTGCGCGATGATTGTACTAATACTTATTTGTCCATCGAAGGAGGCGAGCATTCCCTCTGAAACGGAAGTCCATCATGACGGTCCCATGTCGGATTGGGGCGTGTAGGATCTTGGTGGATCATGGCGCAGATCAAGGAAAAATTTCACTAAAAACACTTTTCCAAGGTGGCGATCCGTAAATCCTCTCGTTGTTCTTGTATCTCGGGCCGGAGGCTCTTGACATCGACCTTGTTATTAGTAAGTTACTTACGGTATACCTAAAACAATTTTTGTATGATACTGTAGTCCGGGCGGATTCGGATCACTTGGGTTATAACAGTAATTGACGCTGAGGTCGGGACCCAACAATCAGAGGGTTGCAACGTTTCTTCTTGCCTTGTTACTTATCATGTCACCTTGATCACATGCCGAGCCTTCTGTTCTTTCATAAAATCGATCAATCAAACCGCAAGACCCGAAAACGAAGCATGCGTTCAGTTGGTCGTCAAGTCACAAGTAGGCGGTCACCGGGAATGGGTATGTATCCCTGCCGACGATTGCTAATAATATTGCTAATAACTCCTTTTGATAGAATGTGTAACCTTAGATATTCTTGAACTTCGCACCTCCCTTGACGACCTGAGCCTTAATCGTCCTTGGAAGGCTACGTGCTCGCCGACCCCTGACCCGGCTCAAAGGACTTGCTGGCGCTACGCCCCAAGACCGCCCCGAGCTGCACCCTCTCGCTCGGGCGCACACCGAATGTTAGCGTAAGAGTATTGAAAGCATGGAGAAATTGGTGCAGTAAGCAAACTCGGGGACGATCGCACGCAGAAGTAGATAGGACGAGATTTGGAAACGAGAGTAAGGGAGTGGCGGCCCGACGGCGACTGAGATCAGTACTGGCTATCTGATACGTTCTTGATCTGCTTCGAATCTGGGGTTCAAGAGAAACCCTTGAAGCCTTTAAGGGTGCGCAGAGATTATGTCCCTGAGCAAAACGAGTGTGGTGCCGACGGTACACACGTATTGCCTCGCGGAGGCATCACGCGGTAGTCAATGTCCGAAACTACTGTATAGTTGGCATGGTATGACACACGGAGACGAGGACATGATGCTTTATCGCATCTGCGAAGATGCGAGCCGATCTCGTAAGGTCCGAGAGGACGAATAAAATGTAATAATGGGTCCAGGCCTACGTACTTGGCCAATACAGGGTGCCAGGTGTATGACGTGTATCAAGAATCCAGAAGTATAATACACAGCATTTTGCAAAGCGTCGCGATCAGAGCCCCGTCTTGGCGGCTTCTATACAAAAGAAAAGAACCCGTGCATTAGCATTGAGCACGGAATAGACCTAGGGCACGAAGGAAATCCGACACGTCACCAACACCGATTATTGATCGCGCCGATGAGTGCGAGTTCTTCTAAGAGCGTTCCATGTCTGAACTTAAGCCGCCCATTTGGTACGTTGGTCTAAAGTAGCGAAGACCCGCCTTGGTCAGCGCGCAAACTTGAGTTAGCGAAGTGCCAAAAATACTTGCCTTGTTGATGTCATTTCCTGCTGCGCCGGGAAGATAGAACCCCTGGCCTAGCCAATGGCGCTTGACCTCCATCTCAAAGCCACTCTGGATGACGGAATTGCGCGCAAGCTCGCACAGCGAACTTTGAGAAAGCTTGAGGATGTGCGCGGCTACACTATACTCCTCTAACAGCGGCTCCTGCAGAAAAAAATCAATGATCAGTTCTAAGGAGTAAACCGACAAACCTTAGTAAAGTGGAACTGCAGAGGGTCATCCGTGCTCAAGCTGACATTGAGCCCCGCCTTGAAAAAGTCAGGCAAGGGATTTCGCTCGTATGTAAGGAAAAGCGCGTTGTTGCTCAGCGGGCTCATGGCGATGCCAATTTGTTTGAGGTAGAATAGATATTGCAGAGCAGGAACTTTGCGCAGTAAGATGCCGTGGGAGATGGAATGGGAAGTCAGGAAGGCGGACGTGAGATGATCCGTGTCGCCTGCCTCTCCAGAGTGCGGACGAAAGACAAAGGTGTCTGTGGGTCCAGATTAGTAAGCAAGACGCGAACGTTGCGTTGCAAGAGAATTACTAAAGCCACGGGCTCGACGCCACTTATTGAGGCTTGCCATATTGGCAAACATGTAGTAGACCCTTTGAGCAGATGAGTGAGAATGCACGACCCTTCAAAGAAAATATGACTAACCAGTACGAGTAAGGTGGTGATTGCCTATAGTCCCAAAGTTTGGGGTAAGGGAACTTCCTGTGATATCGACGCTCTGTCTTTGACTCATCATCGACAGTGTCAAAGCCGATGACGCGCTGTAGGAAGACGTGCAACTTCGGGTGTGACGACGGATCCTTTGTGACCTCGAACAGGGGTTTGAACACGTCTACCCGAACTTTAAACTTCGAATTTTCATCGAGGTAAAAAAAAAGGGTACTTCGGACGATATCTTCAAAATTGTGGATCGACCCATTTTCTTTGTACACGTCGTACAAGCGAGGGACCTGTATGAGCCAGCGTACGTTGTGCGAGAAGAGTTTGTTGTCTATGACCCATCGCGCAAGCTTGTCCCATTCGTCTTCCTTTCTCCCATAGATACTTAAGCGCCATTCGCAGTTCTATTCATCATCTGTCTGTGCCTGATTGGCATGGTAGAGATCTGAGAGTGCTTACCTGATACTTGCCCTGCTCCAGGTCGGTCATTACCTCTGACGAGTATCGATATGAACAACACCAACAGATTTGAAAGAATAGTAATACCTTTTGTCAGCTCTGCAAGATATCGCCCTTGGATATAGTTGTCTGTTTTGAGGAAAATCTCGCGTAGGCGGGATTCGCCAATAGGGTTGTACTTGAGGTTGAACTTGTCGAAGCGATGGAATGAATCTTGGTGCGCGTGCATATCAAGGGTATCAATAGAAAGGTCATACGCGGTGAGTTTAAGAGACTCGAAGACTTGTTCAAGCGTCAACTCCGCGCCATCGCGGAAGGTGACGACGTCCTACAAAGCATCAGGTTTATCGCGCAGGGAGGATAATGGGAAAATAAAACCTGACAGTTGCGCTTCATTTTTGCCTTTATGAATCGCAAGAGGTGTTTTTGGTTCATGCTGCTAGAATGGTGGACATGTGTGTCGACCTTGCGGACGTTGTAAAAATCGCTACGGGATGACCAGGCATTGAGGAATAGGGGAAAAGAAGTTCGGAAGGATTGCATTACCGATGAGGAACTTGCTGATATAGATTCAGCGGAGCCCTTGAATCATGACAGGTAATGGACAGACCTTCATCTCAGTCATCTCCTGAAACTCGTTGAGTAGAGAGTACATCGAGAATTTCCCCCGGAGATACTGCAGACGGCGAAATGCGAAGCTCTTCGTGGGACCATCGGAGATGACCCCAAGAACAAAGTCCAGATCCATAAAATACTCTCTAATGTTCGGGATATCAAAGATGGGCTGTTTGTCGTTTGCTAATAGACAACTCAACAAAACACCATACGAGAGGACGGCCCAACCTACCTGTCGCGTCGTTATACACTTGATATACGCCCTTATCGTCTATCTCAAATTCCCACTCGTGTGGTCCAGGAATCTCGATTCGAGACAAGTCAAACACATCACGAGGGGGAGCTGTTCCAGACGATATCGCTTCTTTTTCTGCTGTCCATTGCCAGTGGGGTGCGGGCGGGCGAGGATATATGCGCCAAGGCCTGAACTGCTCCTCTGCGGGTACATATGCGTTTGCAGCTTCCGGACGTACACCCATTACGTCCGATACCCCTTCAGGGATTCCATGGAAGACTCCATCGTGGTCGCGGGGGTTATCGCCAAGGCGTTGGTTCGAAGCTGTCATATACTTGTCGCGCAAGTCGAGACATTGGCGCAAGAGCCCGAACGTTTTGCTAAGCTCAGGGGTAAGTTCCGTGGACACTGCAGCTGTTTCGAACCGATGTATCAGGACGTGAATGCGAAAAAAATGTCTGTACTGTTAACATACGTGCTTCTGGATGCTCCTTCGTAGGTTCGAATGACTTCTCGCTTGCCTCGTCGTCGACGAAAACAGCGCCGGAATCGGTACCATCGATGCCTGGGGGGAATTTGAGACCTGCCAAGCTGTGTAAAACCGCTTCCGAGTCTGGAGCTCCAGAGATGGAGGCGCCCGCCTCTGATTGTGGTTGAGATTGCCTTCGATGCGACAACACTTTTTCCTCGATCTATGCGTTCAGTCCAGTAAGTAACTTGTCTCGAGACCGACTTGACCACGATTGCATCCATTCTTGATCTCCAAATGTGCAATTTTGTGGAGACGGAGTCGACGTACATGACGAAGAGTTTTCTCCTCACTATAGCCGAAATATCCATCGGTGGGCTCTGGTATCTGAAGACCAGGAGAACGTTTTGAACCAATGGTAGGGGTGAATGTAGGCGACGCGCCAGAGGACGAGGAGCTGGAAAGAGTGCCGCTTGTATGCACTTCTCGAGTGACCATAGTTAGCAGTGTGGTCGGTGGTGTGTGCCGCGTCGCTTGGGTGCACTTTAAGTCGACGCGACCTGGTCACAAGATCTTCCGGTAACCGGAGGTTGCCGATATCCCACACGATTGCACGTCTTCCATGCTCCACACACGAGTCGATAACTCTATTGGAGGTTATATCGGTCTTATCTCTACAGTTTTCATCCAACGTTTCAGCATGACTCGGCCACTCTGTGTTCGGCCGGCAAACATAACTCCGCACGTCCCGCGGCTTCCATGGCGCGGCATTTATGAGCCCACTAGCAATAAAAATACCGGGACACTTTACGATTGCAATGCGATCAGGGTTTCGGCATGCATCCTCCTAGTCCTACAGCTCCAAGATCTGCCCCCCCGCTGGCAACCTATAGCGCGCCGTGTGATGTCCCAAAATTCTGATTCTATTCGAGGACCCGCCGCACCTTCATTTAAATCATTACTAGACTACAGCTCCATCAACACACACCACCACGGAATGCGACCGTTGAAACCTTTACTAAGGGGGGTACGTATACATTAGAGGGGCGCAAATCCTTGAACACGTGTAGGCTTACCAATTTATTCGTTTTGCTCGGGATCTATCCTGCCTTCTTCCCCGCCCTTCTGCGGGATCTTTGGTAATTCAGGTATCGTCTCTCGCTTCGCATCTACATCCTTATTGGTCCCACTTCCAGTTCCGCTGCGGGCATCCGTCTTCTCAACACTATCCCCGTCTTTCTCGGTCAAGGAGAGAGCATTGCCCACTCTATCCGTTATCTTCTCTAATTCGTGTTCCAGCTTTGCCTCGGTCTCGTCAGCTTTATCCTCCTCTGTTGGTTCGTGCGGCGTCTCGTGGTTATCCAGGGACTTAGCGGTCTCTATCCACTCTTTGTCAAGTTCATCCTCCCATCCAAGTGCCCTCGCAAGGTCACGGACGATGTCGTCGCACTTCCCGAGAAAAACTAGATCATTCCTTCCAGAGCCGATCCCGCCCACCTGGTCCAGATTTATCAACACCCGTGGGCATTGCTTTGTGACCGTGTTGATGAGAGAGGCGAAGGGATGCACGGTAAGCGATGTTCCCATCACTATCAGGAGATCGGCATCACTAAGCTTGGCTAAAGCACTATAAAAATTGGAGGGGAGCTGCGCAATAGATAATGTTGATGCGATCCCCATTTCTTTGACTTGGATGAACACGCTTACCGACTCCCCAAAGAAGACGATGTCTGGTTTGACGAGTCCTTTGCATGTCTTGCACCTTGGAATACGCTCTTCTTCTACAATTTTCTTCATTTCGGTGTCGTCGAACGGTCGCTTGCACTCGATACAACCCTGCGTCGCAAAGCTTCCATGCGCTTCTATTATCTTATCTGCGGGGATTCCCGCTCGCCGTTCCAAAGTATCGATGTTCTGTGTAAGACATAGACCAAGCAGGCCCTTGTCTGACAGAAGTTTGATAAATGAGTGCGTGAGGGTCGGCCTGTACTTCCCCGGGTACAGCTCTTTCGCGAGCGTATAAACTATGGAGGACTCCTCAAGACGAGACAAGACGAAACGGCAAGGGAAGGGCGTACACGGGCTGGGATTTCTACGGAAATACTGTATATCGAATACAGCTTCCGGGTACGGCAATTTCAGGCGCGCTAGATTGGCCTGCGAGGAGTACCGTGATAAAATTCTGGACAGATTACAGATCGTTTCTTACGTATAATCCTGTTCGTATACAAGAGTCAGACTTAATCATATGGTTCAACAGCCAAGCCCACTGCACACGCGCCTGTCTCGGGGGATCGAAAGTCTGGGATTCCCGCAGAAGTACTGATGCCTAATGATCCGTGAGTGGCCGCCGGCAGATATCACCACTGGTGACGGAGCATAAGCGCGGCACGCACCTGCACCTAACTTTTGCACAGGGTCATGAAACGTCTTCAGTAGATATTTCGGGTTCGAATTACCATGAGATAGATCTGCCGGCACGCATCTGACTCGATGTACTTAGCGAGCGAAGGTATATCCTTCTTGGCGAACGGGTGAGAACCAGAAACTGGCTTGGAGGATCTGGCACTAGAGCCGGGTGCCTCCTTCGGAAGATCGACACCGTAATCGTCCATCAGTGTCCTTGAGGTGCGATGCTACGTCAGTGGCAGATGAGCTGAGAGCCAAGGATCGTCGCACTGGCAGGCGCCCAAATACGGTCCAGAGTCCGATATGAGTCGAGCAGGTCTCTCACGGGTCTCAAGTCTCGACGTCCATCATTTACTCTACTTGCAAAATTAGCTTTCACCCCTTGTAGCCCAGTGTATTTCCGTTCTTATGACAAACCTAGAAAAACAGATGTTTTTTCCCCAAGTTTTTGCTCCAATAAGGACTCACAGCGGATGAGCTGCAACAAAAGATGAAACTCAGTGGCGGCGAGCGGCCCGAGGTCCGAGTCCGGGTGAGCCGCACCGGTGCGTGACTCAGCCACACCTACCTCAGCCGCCTCAGTCTCCGCTCCTTGCGCGCATTGCAAAATGCATACCCAGTTTCTGAAATTCCTGTGGCCATGAGCTAGAGTGGACTCAAGTGGATGGATTGTGGAATGATGTACTCGTATTCCACCTGCCAGCCTGAGTAGACTCTCACTTGATTCAAACGACGTCTTCAAGTTCGGGCAGCATTCTAACGTCCGGTTTCTTTGTCCCGCATTACCGTATGATGACTATCCTCCGACGTGCTTTCTCACGCAGCGCCTTATGATTGATATGCCCGCGAGAACGTCTTTGTCTTAAAAAATGCAGCCTCCGTGCTGGGCATTTCCGATACTCTGCGTGCTGTAGCCAACCTTTTTGGGAATCTCAAGGGCTAATCTCGAATACTACCCGACGATCCTGGGTTTGGATCAACTCCGGACATCTCTGGATGGTGCCAATACCGTTCCGTCCTTCCGAACGACGACTGCTGGGTCATACGCTCCTTCTCTCAGGTGCCCGAATCGCGCAAGCTTGCATAGCAAACCGTCTTCGCTGGCACGGTAAGCCAACACTCCGGCTAGATGGTGTCTCCGAACACGAATCTTGATTTGTAGTCGGTATGAGGACAGACGCCGATCTTAACACCCTATCAAGGCAGCCCCCACCCATGGCACCGGAGTCACACGTGGCCCTACTGACCACATCTCCCTTTGCTCTTGTAGTGGCTGCTCTTCTTTAGTACACGTGAAAACCGTTTCTTTGTCATTGACTCACCATCTGCTGCTGTTGGGTTATTGTTGCGGGCCGTGCTGAGCTAGCGCCGAAAGCTTCGGATTGTTCGGCAAGGTATAAGCACCGCCCGAAGGCATAGTGTGGGCACCGATGAAACGCCTTTGTCTTCTGTAACAGGGATGCTCTTTGGTTGAGAAAACCGGAGTCATCATCACTACTCTTGACCCATGGAGAATACAGCGTTCGAATCATTCTCCAGGGTATCCCGAGGCTATAAGAAACGGGACTGCTAGTCTGCTATCCCCCCATCCTTTCAACCCATTCAATCAATATTACAATGATACCGCTCAGCCCTCTTCTCCCTCTCGTCGCAGGCGTCATCGGTGGCCTTCGGCAAGACCCCCACTTGATCCGCAACGACTTGATTCAGCTTTCGAGCAACCAGTTTGCCGAGTTCGTACCATTCATAGAATTTGCACGGGCAGCGTACTGCCCTCCCACCAAGATAGAAGGGTGGCATTGTGGAGGTTGGTCTTCTTCCTTTCTCTCTATCGCTTCCACGCACTTACCAATGTGGCCCAAAGGCGCTTGTCAGGCCCTTCCCGGATTCGAGCCGACGCTGGTTGGCGGCGACGGCGACGGCACTCAATTTTGTAAGTATCTATCGTGGGATGTGAATCTCGAAACTGACTGCTGCTTTTAGTTTATGTCGGATTCTGGCCTGCCCAGTCTGCTGTGGTAGTAGCGCACCAAGGCACGGATCCGCTTAAGCTGTATGATCTACGCTTCCTCCCGATTTGATCTTGAAACTAAAACGCTCATTCGCCATGCAGGTTGTCGGTGCTAACCGACATGGAACTCGAATTCATGAAACCCGACCCCGACCTCTTCCCCGACATTCCCAGCGACATCGAGGTCCACTCCGGCTTTGCATTCGAACACCAGAAGACGGCGAGCCAGATCCTCGCAGAGGTGAAGCGTCTGATGACCAAGCATTCCTCGACCGACGTCATCCTCGTGAGTTTCTTTCGAATAATTATCACCCATCAGGACGCCGTACCGATTTTTTTCCTACTGTGCAGGTCGGTCACTCGCTTGGCGGAGCACTCGCGGAGCTCGATACGCTCTTCATGACGCTTAACCTCCCTGCGGGAACTGCGGTCCGAGGCGTCACGTTCGGGACGCCGCGCGTGGGCAACCCGGCCTGGGCGACGTATTTCGACTCCCAAGTCGCCAATTTCACCAGAATTAACAACAAGCGCGACATGGTGCCGACGGTCCCGGGTCGCCGACTTGGGTTTCAGCACCCACGCGAAGAGATCCACATTCAGATGGACGGAAGTGCAGTTGTTTGCCCCGGTGAGTGTTGATCCCGGGCCCCGTCCTCCGCGCGCTTAGGACTCTGCTGATTTTTATCCTTGCACGCTACTAGGTGATGACGACGGCACAGACATCCAATGCAGTGACCTGATGGTGCCAAATATCGCAGTTGGCAGCATACCAGACCACCTTGGTCCTTACCACGGTATTTTCATTGGCACAATATTTTGCACCCCGTGAAGTTGGCACTTCACATGATACCCAACGGACGACGAAATTGCTTCATGATTTTTTAAATACATTTTTTTAATCTTGTGAATAATCTAAACTTCGGCTCTTTCCCCACATATTACCAACGAACAATACATAAAATATGCTATCATTAAATCAACGCAATACAGTACATGACTGCTGAGGGGTGGATATAGTCCATATATCCTTCGAAATATCCGAAAAGTGCTGGGGGGGAATAGACGCCGCAGAACCAGCAAAGCGTTTCTTCAATATAGGAAGCGCGACTAGAGACACAAAAGAGAATACATGTGATAAAGACCAAGTGCAGAGGCCCATATCAGGCTCAGAATGAAAAGATCGCCGCGTTCTTCCGAGTCCCGAAAGTGTAAACGAGCGCCTGGCTCATGAACAGCCCAACAGTGATACCAATCGTAACAGCAATCATGGCACCGCCGATGTCTATGCCGCTGCCAGATGCTGTGAGACCCCCGGCCTGCGAAAGTCCGGACTGTGCAACGATGAAGCTCAGTGACTCGACGTGACACTAAAGCAGAAGGAAAAGATCGGACCGGAACCAGAAACAGCACCCCAGTGACCATCGCCGTGAAGGCCGTCCCCCCAAACCGGCGCGAATACACGTTCCCCATTAAACCCACAGCAAAAGCGCCGATCGCGGATACCACATCCGATCTGTTGAAGATGAAGTGGTTCGCTGTTTTGTTCGCGGCAAACGAGATGCACGAGATGGCGACCATGACGACGAGATCCCAGGAGCGCCATGGCTGCAAGTTTCCCAACGAGCTGATGATCGAGAACGCCGGAACTGTGATGAACTGAGACCAGAATGGGAATGGTTGAAGGTACCATGGGAATCCGGGGAGACGATGGCACCCAGCGATGATGTTCATCTCGCCTGGCGACGTCCCACTAGTAAACGCAAAGGCACCGAACAAGGGCAGGGTCTCTGTGAAGAGCGTCGAGTTGTCAGAGACAAACGAACCAGAGAAGGTGATCGTGTGCGAGATCGAAGACGCGAGTGAAGAAAGGCGATGTCTTTCCGAGGGGTTGAACAAGAGGTAGAAGTCAGAGCCAATCTGCAGACCGAAGCCGAGGAAGAGTGTATATATCAACGCGTAGACCATCTTGACAGAGCCACAGAGCATATTTTTCGAAGCTAGCTCGAGGGAGCTACTGACTGTGAAAAACATGTTACGGTCAAACAAGGAACGGGCGGAGCGTAAACTCGAACTTACGGATAAGATAGCCCGGAAGAATACAGACGATTCCGGCGGATGATATGGCGGTATAGCAAAACAACTCGCTACGAATGCTACTCAACGCACGAGCTAGGAACGAGATGAAGATGGCGATGCTGATCCTGGAGAAAGCGGCTGTAAAAAAAGAGAAACACTGGAAGAGCCAGGAACGATGTGCTTACTCGAACACGTTCGCGTACAACTTGCTCTTCATGACCACTGTGAGCTGCAGCGAGCTGAGGACCAGCGCACCGAATCCCGCGACGAACATATCCACCAGTGACCCTCCAAACGCGAGAGGGCAGATCAGCGCCGACAACCAGAAGTTGATGGCACAGCGTGTCCAGACGCCGTATATAGGCTTAGAGCTAAGCAGAGCATCGAGACTATCGGCGGCTTTCTTTGCACTCAACTCATCATGCACGACCTGACGGTATATCTGGTGGACCATTTTCAGATTGCCGAGTGCGAGGCGACCGGAGCACTTGATGAAGTGAGTCTCAGAGGTACACGTCTCAGGGTCTGCAAAGGATAAAAGGAAAATATTGGGAAGGTGGATGAACTCAGCATCGACTTCCAGAATGCGCGCTGCGGCGACGAGTTGAGACTCGATGCGGTGAGAGGGCGCGCCAAACGTCATGAGAGCGCGAGCAAGCTTCATTATAAACTGCTGGCGGTTGAGGAGGGCTTGACACAATCAGGGGTGAGCTCTCATCGGAAAATGGCAATTCCGACTTACATGTCACGAAGAAACGGATCTTGATCTTCTGTGCCTCCTTTCGACGTTGCTTATAGCTCATGGATCGCAGATCCATCTGTTCCTTCACGTTCCTCTCCAAGTCGGCCGGATCGTCTAGCGATTCACGTGTCGCACCAGTAATCTTTGGGTCATCGGCATCATAGCCACCAAGAGAGTAAAGTCGCGAGAGACGAGGTCGCCTATCACCCTCCGCAGACAACTCTCCGAGAGCTCCCGTGCGAGAGGCGGAAACACCGTGGTCGTCCCATGGCGGAGTTGAGTCCGAGACACGAGAGAGCTCGAGGAGATTCGACATCATACCGCGGTGTCGAGGTGGTTCATCCCTGAAGTCGTTTGGCAATGTGACGTCCTCACCACGAACGCCGTAGCGACCCTCCAAAGATGACTTGTGACCGTAACGATGCCTCGTACCCGAGCGCGGGGGAGCGGCGAAGTACATACTCCGAGGTGGTGGGATGTCGTTCGGATGCTGATAGGACGAGAGGGATACTCGATTGAGAGACTGTTGCAATTCCTCCTCAGTCCTGTCATACAGGGTCCTCTCACTTAAGTCAGAGGCACGACGCATATCGACGTCGTCATCGGAAAAAAGAGGGTTCCGAGGAACGGCGGTGGATTCGAGGTAATATGGGAAAAGCTTCCCACGGCCTTCTTGGCCAGTGGGCTCTGAGTCTGGGACGATTCGACCGGTTATGTTAGCCGCAACTTGTGGAGCCCGTAGGGTGGAAGTAGGGTGGAAAGGAAGGCGGGAGGTAAGGCTAGGGAGGTCATCCGACCCGCCGTCTCTTAACTCGCTTCGAGTCTGGGCTGTGGAGTCGCTTTCAAAGCGGTTCGATGGAGATGACATTGAGTGAGGAGAGGGAAAGTCCAGCTTTCTACCTGGGAAGGGAATCCACCTATGCCGAATCTCAGGAGGGTTCGGGCTGGTCGTCCAACGTCAACTTGAAATGCACATTTCATTCTAGGCGGGGTAGGTAACCCTAACCTTAACATCGAACAGCGCTAGCCAATGAGAGTCTGATTCCTCGGCACATGGCGACTCACTATCATAGTTGATCATAGGTCACATTGACCGACGAGGCCCAGGAAATGTTAGAATGACTCCAAGTGGACCAGAGGCGAGTACAGTATGACAGTCTGGTTTATGCTCAAGCGGAAGCGAAACGGGTCCTGGCTTGTATGGAAGGAATAGGGCCGTGCACGGGATGCTGCGAAACTAAATGCCTGGAGCGGCCGGGGTTGTCACTAGAACGGGTGTGCCAGCAGAACACCAAGGCCACAAGTTTGTAAACTGGTGCCCTGCCGGAAAATCAGAAGGGTGATTCTTTGTGCGCGACCGACGATATACTTGGGACTGTTGTGGTTGATGGGGGGACCGTGATCATATGGTGGATGATCGGCGCTTGTCCATTAGCGTCGTTGACTCTCGTGCAGAAAAAGCGTATCTCACCACCCGTCAGCCAATGAGCCCACCACCGTCGTTTCAAGTTGTCAGAGGCGGTGCTAGGCTTACTGCATAGGTGTTGTCGAGAAGTTGGTAATAATACTAGGAAAGAAACACCGCTAGACTCAAAGAATGGCCTGAGCTATAATTAGCATATGCAGAGTGCTTGCATGTAGATG
Source organism: Lactarius indigo (assembly GCA_025766275.1). Lineage (NCBI taxonomy): Eukaryota > Fungi > Basidiomycota > Agaricomycetes > Russulales > Russulaceae > Lactarius > Lactarius indigo. Next base: position 2,120,735 of record JAFKAC010000005.1, on the reverse strand, counting down.
AGCTGCAAGTTGAACATGAAGCTATGAAGGTCTGGTTCAAAGTGGCGGACCGATGACCGTCAAAGTGACGGATAAGAGTACTCCCCTTACGCTTTCGTCACATTCCCCATGCATCTGGTCATGCTCAATTCAAGGATGCATTATCTCGTTTCGAGATGTTGTGGGACCCTCTTCGGTCGAGCAGCATATAGTTATCATGATCGTGATACTGCACCCGGGTCAACATCGTATACTGTAATCAGTGATATAGTCATACCGGATCGAGAGAAGGGATGTCATCGTCGTCCAAGGTCCTGCTTGTCTACCCTGCATACTCTGTTCATACTTAAAATACTGCTGAGAGCAGGTCTGAAGTATGCTTGTCTCCTTCCAAATCTATCACCCATGGCTCCATGAGTGCATAGGTCCCGCGAAGACTACCAATGCCTGAAAGGTTGAGCTAAAGGTGTACAGGCCATGATGCATGATCCACCATCTGATAGCAAGACACAGTATCATGAAACGCAAACCTGTTCCGTGTGCTAACCTTTTACGGTACAGTACAGTAACCTTTTGGCCAAGAGAGTGCTGCTGCGGACTTTTAAAAAACAGCCACAGTTGTGCCACTGTGGCACGCAACAGCATACTTTCTAGGACCGACTTTATAGTCAGTCGGCCGTCTTCGTCCATACTGTCAAAATCTCCCTTCCCTTCCGAAGTCAGAGCTACTTCGTCTCGTCGATTTGTGAGTCGTTAGTTTGTCACTATACCTGTACCCGTCGAACTCGATAGCCTACAATGTGAATGCCAGTATTCCTCATTGAGTGCCAAAGCACCTGACCTGTAGCCTTTAGACAGGGCGCGGTCCTACCATGCCCAAACCGCCGAGCGGCGTTTTCTTGGCGAATCCCCCCTGATAGGAACATTTCCCTGGATGCTGAGCGCTGAGCGCTGAGGCTACATGTAATGCCGCGCGTGAGGACAAGTGTAGTGGTGCTGTCTTGCCACGTACCTGCCTTTACTTTCGCACCGCAACAACTATGGACCGGACTACAGTACTGTATTCCCAGCTTTGACCTAGGCCTTTCTGAGAGGCAGTGACCTTGGTTTGCTGTACTGTGCCTTTTTCCCCGCGGTCTATTTTCAAATTCCCTGTCAGGATGTTCCGGTTCTGTGACATGGCTAGTTCCATTCCCAACGGCAAGACCTCTGTGCGGTGTTCGCATTGCCATTGCGGGTGCTATATTGACGTGATTCCTTACTTGTTACTTGGATTTCATATGTTCGTTTTTTATGGTTGCTTCCCTGATCCGGCGCCCCAACACCCTAAGCTCGCTGTTGAGATAACCGGCGTCTATAATGTTCAATCTATTGCTGTTCATGGAGCTATCCCGCGAGACAGCGATTGATTCGAACGATAAAGGCAACAACACCCGACGTCTGTCGACTGTCACGTTCATTGCGCGCTCACGTCGAATTGGATTTTAAGAGCGAAAATTCCGACCGTGTGGCGCCAGCCTCGGTGTCCCTGGTATGTATACACCGCTGGGAGAGCACAAGCGCTCCCGTGGCAAGCTTATAATAATCCAAGCCTTCCTATTTGCCTTCATCACCATTCCTTTCTCTCAGGACCATGTGGACACTTTTCAATCCGCTGCTTTCCGTCGCCGCGGCCATCGCAAACCACTTCCAGCAGCCCTTTAACATAAGCCAGGGCGGTGTGACCCCGCTTACCAGCAGTCAGTATGCTGAGTTTGTACCATATGTCCAATTTGCCCGAGCTGCGTACTGCCCATCCAACAAAATCGTTGGCTGGAAATGTGGCGGTTAGTACTTTTCACGCCCCCCACAACTTCTGCAGACTTAGTGACAAGGCCATATTAGATGCTTGTAGCACCGTTCCTGACTTTACGCCAACCCTGACAGGCGGAGATGGTGATGCTACGCAGTATTGTAAGCACCACTTTCACCTTGTTACCCCACTACAGACTTCTGGAGCCTGATCAATAATCCTAGTCTATGTCGGATTCTGGCCTGCCCAGTCTGCAGTAGTCGTAGCCCACCAAGGCACGAACCCGTCGGAACTGTATGCTTCCCTAGCTCCAAATTAATTTCACAGGCTTAATTTCTCGCAGCTTGTCAGTTCTGGTTGACATAAGGATCCGCTTCACAAGTCTGGACCCCGTTCTCTTTCCCAATGTCCCGAGTGACGTCAGAGTTCACACTGGCTTTGTGAAGGAGCACGAGAAGACAGCACCTCAAATCCTTAAAGAGGTCAAACGATTGATGGCCAAGAATTCATCGACACATGTCATCCTGGTAGGTCTTCACGCTCAATAGTTGTATAGTGGAACGTCATGCTTATCCCATGCTAGATCGGCCACTCATTGGGCGGAGCACTCGCGGAACTCGACACGCTCTTCATGAAGCTTAACCTTCCTGCAGGCACGACGGTCCGCGGCGTCACATTTGGGACGCCTCGCATTGGCAACCCGGCCTGGGCTACCTACTTCGACTCTCAAATCGCCGATTTTACAAGGATGAACAATAATCGCGACATGGTCCCGATTGTCCCCGGCCGACTGCTTGGGTTTAGGCACCCGAGTGGGGAAATACACATACAAGAGGACGGAAGTGTGGTCGCTTGTCACGGTGAGTAGTTCTCACCCTCCGTTTCCTCTTTCATGCTGATGTTTCTTGCATAGGCGCTGATGACGGCGCTGACCCACAATGCAGCGATCTAGCGGTGCCGGATATAAACGATGGGAGCGTACCTGACCACAGTGGTCCCTATCATGGCATTCTCATCGGCAATCAAGAATGCACTCCATGAACTACCTTGTACTTCGGGGGGAAGGTGTTGTGTTATTCTGGGAACTCTTTGTACTGTGGTCACCAAATTCCTCTGTAAATCAGTCACTAGTTTACGATATGTATACCTTATTTCCGCTTATATAAAAAGCAAGTTGGATGTTGGGCAGATTGGAGGGCTCGGGTTGATGCATACGAACGAACCTCCAGCCATGTTTGTCATGACTGGCGTCCGTGAGTGAATAGGCGGCCCAATAGTACAAGCGATACATGATATTGAGAAGCATGTGATGACGAGATATGAGGGCCAAATTTGATCCCGGAGGCTCGAAGCTCGGAGCCAGGCAAAACGAAAGCCTGAGGTCACGGTACCGTAACAGCAAAGCTGGCCGGAACGTACGGCCCCGCCTCTCCCGGTTCAGTCAACAACAACCGCTCAGCCGCCCACTTTTTGACAAATGCCCCAACGCTCTCCCTCACCTGGTTCGTCCAAGAGACACAGCGACTTTGAGGACAGAGATAGGTACCGTAGTCGGCGCGGTGCAGACCGCGGACCACGCGACGGCTACCGTGATAGAGACGGAAAAGTCTCGGAGCGGGACAGACGGCGAGACTACCATGACGACGACGACGATCGCAGAAGAAGGAGGGATGGTGGGGGCGACGGTGATGATGGTGGTGACAGGCGGAGAAGGAGAGATGATTATGACGATGGGAGACGTAGAAGGGACGACGACAGAGACGGTCGACGCACAGACGACAACTACCGCTCGAGACGGGAGGATTACCGTGACCGCGACCGCGACAGGGGAGACCGTCCCCCACGAGATAGCCGCGATCGTCGTGAGCGCGATGGAGAGCGCGGGGGATCCGCGCGGCGCTCTGCGTCTCCCCGACGCTCGCGCCCACATTCCCGCTCCCGTTCGCCCTCAGCGTCAGCTCCACCCCCAGAGGACAAGACAAAGCCCAACTTTGCGCCATCGGGCCTGCTTGCGGCCGCGACGAACACGGTCAAGAACGCGGACGGGACGAGCACCCTGCTCAAGTACAACGAGCCCCCCGAGGCGCGCAAGCCCCTCGTCGGGTGGCGGCTCTACGTGTTCAAGGGCGAGGAACAGCCCGGTGCGTCGCAGCTGGTCCTTTTTCTTTTGGCTGTGCATGCCCATAACAGGATGTCGTGTCAGAGCTGCTCCATATACATCGCCAGAGCGCGTACCTCATTGGTCGTGACCGCACGGTTGCAGACATACCCCTCGAACATCCGTCGTGCTCCAAGCAGCATGCTGTGATCCAATGTGTGTAAATTGCGTCTCTGCCGCTGCGCATCGTGTGTTCATTTCGGTCTTCATAGATCGACTGGTTCAACAGAAGGACGAGTTCGGAGGATCAAAGGCCGTGATCAAGTAAGGCGTCCTCGTTCGTCGTTATGTACCCTTATGTTTCATGTCTTTCCACAGGCCTTTTGTCATCGACCTCGAATCAACTAATGGCACACATGTGAACGGCGAGGCTATCCCTACATCACGTTATTACGAGCTGAAGGCTAGCGACGGTGCGTTGCGTTCGCTGTCCCGAGTCTCCTGGTGCTGACTTTGTGTCTAGTGCTCAAATTTGGAACCTCCAATAGAGAATACGTTCTCCTCCACGACGAAGCGGCATAACCCTTTGCACGTATCTGCCGCGTTTTCCTACAAGCGTAGTTTCCCGTCCCAAAACTGCCCCACGACCGCCATCTGTGCCCAGAGTTAAGCTTTAGCCAGGATAAGCGAGGTATCCGCTAATACTAGGTTGATTTGAGGGATGTTTTGGGTAGTCGTCATTGTCAGTACGTTAGTACACCAATCATCCGAGTTGGTAGAGCAGGTTGTTTGTCTTCTACGCGCGATGCGAATTCGTATACGATGCCCAACCAGTGCGAGGTAGGCGACATATCAGGAGAAGAGCCAGCACCGCATTCCGTTCTGAAAACCTGCGTGGAGTCCCTTGAATCATAGCACAGGACGCTCGTCCTCAAAGAAGTGCTTAGACAGAAACAGTCAGGTATTGATGCATGTTGAAGATTAGTTGTGCGGTCACTAGATAGCGAACTTCTACTAGTAATCTTTTTTGGCCCTCAGGCCTTGCCTCAGGCTTTCATCGTGGCATTTTCTCATCTCGTTTATTGGCCTCGAAAAACTCAATCTTAAAATGGTTTCTTTCAAAACCGAATCTGTGAACTCTTTTGAAACCTCAAGTCGGCACCTCTTTGCCCTTCCTTTGCCAGAATTCGCACTCGGAACATCGACACAATCTCCATTGTCTTCCCCCCGTGCATCGTCTACAAAACATAGGTCAGGAACTTAACCGACTACCGACGTGCCTGTGAACGAATCTGCTAGGGGGTTGTCTCGAGGGCTGTTGTCCCTTTTGAGTCGATTTGGCTCCGCCGATGTGTTCCTCTGAGGTGAGACAACCTCCCTCAGGCTATTGTAGAACGAGTGGAGGAGTCATGTAGACCAGTCCCACTTCGATATATTTTCTCTTATAGGGCAAACTAGGTCGTGCTTCACTCGGCTGGAGGACAATGACTTGTTCGATGGTCCTGTTTAATGAATCACAGGTCTCGTTTCAAATGTTATGTTCCATGTCGAAGATAAAAGATGGTGTTTGTAAGGGAGCAAAGACAGGAGATAGAGGTTCGGCCTGTCCATGTACACAAACTGGAGGGGATGACTCATAAGGCTGGCCCATGGCCATCTCTTCTCCCTATCTCATTGTCAATGCTAGGGAGAAGTTGTCGATGGCATGACAAGGAATTATCCCGTGTCCCGAGTGAAGCACAGCCTATGTTGCCTTGCAAGAGGAAAAACGTTGTCGGAAACCCGATTCGTTGCGTGTGCAGATGCGAAGACTACGGAGTAACGGAGACAGGGGTCATATGGGATAATATCGTAGGCAAAGAGAACGGCTGAACATTCGGGAAACGTGCGCCAGATACAAAAGGGAGATGAGGATTAAGCTCATTGGGGGGGAGGGTGTAAACGCAAATAGTCAGTGGAGGCAAGGACAGACGCGATGAAACGCAGAAGATTGCACGTACAGGAAGCAAGAACAAAGTGTGTGGAAGACAGACTGCTGCTTGTACGGTGAGATGACAAGAGAAGTGGAGTGCAAAACAACGGGAAAAAATCGCAGCGGAAATAGCCACACCAAGGTCTCACCAGCGTAGTACGATTGGAACGGCAGCGAGCGTCTTAATAACGCAAACCCATAACACGGAGGTTCATTTAAATTGTGGGGGAGGGGGGGGGGGGGGGCACGAAGCTCGTGCGATAGGGAGAGGAGCGCAATCCCAGACGACGCAAGGGGATAAGGGAGAAAAGCTGCCAGTGCATAGTCAGAGAACGATAACGATAACTCGGACATATAACTTGAACGCAAGAGCAACGCGCAAGCCAAACTCCAAGTCCGTCAAGTGCCAGTGTTCAGAAAACTAACGACAGCAACAAGGATGGCAATCGCAATTCGGTCGACTCGAGGTCAACGCTTACAACCTGTGCGACAGTACAATCAGGACCGCCTTTGTCAGTCTAGTCTCACAAGGGGGAATGGGAGATCCAACCTCCGCAACGGCTACCTTCTCCAATTCCACACCCAACATTTTCCGTCAGAGGCACCAACTTTCGCCATGGGGCTAATACTGACTATGACGGGGCTGTCTCGTAGACATGTACCTTCTTCACCTTCCAACCAAGCAGCATTCATATCACATATGTGATCACACATGTCGCGTGATTATCCTATTTATTTTGTGCACAATTTACCGCTGTGGGTTTTCCTGATGTGTATGAGAGAAAGTCCTGGAAGGGAACTGATCTCCCAGGGCGATTATTACTGGAGATGGTAAGGCTGGCCCGGGCAGCATGTATGTTGCGTTGCTTCATGCAGGGCCCCATATGTACTATCCATTAGGTGTCTAAATGTCTTTGCCTTTGTAGCATACCGCGCTACGGTGCGTGATACACGCGCCCGATCACACACGAGTTGACCTCTCAAACCAATCGCAGCCATTCGCTTCTTCACCTCGCGGCTCCTCCAGTAGAGCTTGCGTAAAATACTGACTATTCGATAAGTTCGGGATCGTTCAACTACAGTGAAACTCGCTGAAATGTCGCTCCCACTCTCATGCGCTCCTCAAAGCTTCAGCTCGAAGCTCTTCACTTGGATACATCGTGCCGCCAACAACGGCAGATGCGGCGGAAGTACATACCTTCGATATTCTTGAGTGCAGCATGCAACTGCTCAAATACTCATTGCGCGGAATAAAGGAAGCACGGAGAAAGTAAGGGCCCTTGTATTTTCGTTCTTTTTTTTACCCGAGCATTGTCGTGTGTGACGCCATTCTCAAGGCCATTCTCATTGAGGACTAGATGTCAGCGTTATTGAGCAGTGATATGAATAGTGGTGTCAAAGTTCGGTTCAGTCCGGTTCTTTGCCCCTTGTGGCTAAACTCTGGACCGGACCGAGGGTCCGGTTTAGGATTTGGCCGAACCCCGAACCGGACCCCGGTCCAGGGTTCACAATGGTCCAGTGCCGGTTCGGGGAGGCTGTGAACCCCGAACCGGACCTGAAGGGGAATTTTCGGTCCGGTTCTGGTTCAGGAGGCCGAACCAAACGCTAAATCGAGGTGTATAAATCATAGAAACAGTTATCGTGTATTCTACTACAGCACATGGTAAAGTCACTCAAAGCTGAAGCTCGAAGCCTCGAAATCCCATTCGTTGCATGCTCATACACGCGTGCCAACTCTTCTTGTACTCCAGTAGACCCCACTGGCCCTTGGCAACATGTGTTCGCACCTGAGCTAGGATATAAGCGTAAAGTTGAGCGCCAATGAAGGGGTCGGAAAGGGGGGATCAATGTGATGGGGAGGTGGAAGAAGACGGCGGGGACAGGGCAGTGGGCGGTGAGGAAAGGAAGTAGAGAGGTGTTGGAGGTAGAGAAAAGTCGCTGGAATGCCTGTGTGATACGCATTAGAAGGAAATCGCGAAAGATACGAGACATACCTTATTGCGGTCGGAAAGTGTGAGGGTGAGCGCCGATTAACAAGCAGGTGTGGAGTCACTGGAATGCCACAAGTTCATATCGTGAACAAGGCCCTCAAGTTTCAGCGACGAGGCTGCAAGCGTGCTGAATTAAGCACGTACCTGGAACCCCTGGGGGCTGCGCCAGCGGGGTGAGCGGGGATGAGGAAGGAGGGGAGATATATATCCCAAGAAAGCCAGAGAGCGCTAGCAAGTAGATACCATAACGAGCAGGGTCGGTGACGAGTTGTTGGCATTGACGTAGCACGCTGGTTGAAGCCGGAGTAAGACAGGGAGAGAGAAACTGAGAAGAACGCGGCGCACCTTCTGACAAGCAGGCCGGTCATCAGCCGCCGAAGGTACATGCAATGACCAGGCCCCGCAGCACGGAGAATGGAGAGGAGTGTTCTGAGGCAGGACCCTTGACGACGGCCGAATGAGAGTGAGCGAGACGAGAAAAAAAGGGAGACGAGAAAAAAGGATGACAAGAGATGACGGCTAGTTGCGGGGCTTCAATCGGGCCGAAAAGAGAAATGAGACAAGTTGGCGACTCGGCGCTGATATCATGATATTTTCAGAGAAAACGAGCGGTGGAACATGAAACGGACCGTATGGACGAGTATGCTACGGACTAAATATCATATTTATTCTATAGCTTTATTTTCTAATCTCACTGTAATGACTCCAAGATCGAGTCAACGTCAATTGGGTCGATCTCCGTGTCCCCAGCATAGTCAACGTCCAATGATTGTACAAGGGCGTCGAAGTGTTCTGCTGCCTGTGTGACGGCAGAGATATGCCCGTTCCTGTAAGCGCTCTTGAGTATTTGAAGCCCCTCAAATATTTCCGGGGTCAGCGAGTTTCTTCGTGAGCAGCCGGTTATCCCCCCACTGCTAAATGCGCGTTCCGATGGTGTGGCGGATCCCTGGATTGGGAGGTAATCCCGGGCGATCCTCTTCAGTGTGGGGTATTTTACATCGCTCTGGGTCTTTGTTTATATCCATTCGTTAAAAGTACGCCGGACAGAAATAAAAGAACTCACCCCCCACCATGAAACGACGTCGTCCACACTCTCAACCCCAGATTGTAGGTATTGCTTGAGTTCGTCTCGAGGATTGCCATCCGCCTTCTCTTTTTGTTGGAACAACTTGATGGCCTCCAGAAGGTACGAACCGCCGTAATGGGCCGATGGCTTAGGCGTGGGTGGCACGATGGTGTCTTCAGCACGCGTTGTAGTTTCCGAAGTAATATGATATTTGTCGAACTAACAAGGTAATATCGGTAAAAACAATTGGGTGTTAAAAAAAATCACGTACCACTTCCTCAAGCTCCTTCATAGCGGCGGCATGTTGTTCGTGATCCCATCGGACTCGGAAATATAGATCCTTGAGATTCGGATCGAGAACTGGCGTAGTCAGCTCAAAATCAAGAAAGAGCACAAACGCGAGAACTCACCGACACATATGAAATAAGTGACACGTGACCCTTCGACACGAGCATACCATTTGCGAAGATTTTTGAGTCCTTCGTTCAGCGCGTCCTTCAGCTCGCGGTATTGAATGTGATCGGCCATGGTTTCCCAATTTTTGATGAGAAACTCGAAAGTTGAGAGGACACGCCAAACGGTCGGGGTGTGCTCTTTCGAGAACGTCTGCTGAGCGTCGGACAGCTCCTGGTGGAGCGTTAATAATAACAAGAAGGCAACAATTGGAAGAAAAAAACACACACTCTTATTGAATATTTGATTTTGGCGAGCCGTTCCCAGTCTTTCTGGGTCAACTGAAAGTCGGCGTAGCTCCGCTGCCCAGTCAAGCTTGGGACTTGGTCGTTCGCATCTGCGAGCAGAATGAATTGATCGATTCCCTGTAGGAAATAGGTGTCAGTGATTGAGATGATGAAAACATGACACGTACCAATCGTAGCTTGAGAAACCGGTCGAGGAAGCTGTAGAGGGATCCCCAGCGAGTTCGGATCCACATGATAAGTTCCAAGGGCACAGTCCCAACTTGAATGCAGGTCTCTCTGAAGTAGGCTCTGGCCTGCGGCGATTTACGAATCTGCAGTGTAACGCACACACATTAGTGCAAACGCAAGTCCGATGTGGAAGGAACTTGCCTGTTTGACCAAGGCGACTGCTTTTCCCAGTGAATTACCTGAGTCGAAGACTTCCTCGTCCTCGTCCTCGTCCTCATTGTCATTAGGATCCTCCGGGTCTGGCCCGGTGAAAGTGTTCCTATAAATGGTGTCAGAGCCCAGACCTGGCGCAACCTTCTGTATGAAGTGCTTCGCTGCGAGGTGGAGCGAGTGCTCCATGCACCTGAGAGTTCAATTAGAAAGCGTTCGGGAATACCTGGATGTACCAGGACTTACAACATATCATGTTCCGCGGCGCTCCATCCGTCTTCTGTAGCAGCAAGCTTGTTCTGGAGCACGCGAATGGTTGTCCGATTAACGGCTGCCCCATCACTGGTAAACCAGCCGATCTATGCGGGTTCTGAGTGAGTTACAAGACGAGAGAGACAACGAAAGCGTCACCTTGCCATGAAGCCCGTAGCTGTCTAGCGTACGAGCCAGGATGTCGGCCATATTCTTACCCGTGTGCCTACCCTTGATTTCCTCGAATATGAGTTGTTCACGCCCGAGGCGCCACATGTGCGGTTGATCTGCTGGTGTGTCTATATAATGGGCTGTGACGGATAAATAAGGGTCGCCAGGTTCCGAGGTCCACGCGTCAAAAGTGAACGATATCTTGCCGGGGGCTCTCTTCATGTTCTCGCGCATTCTTCCCTGTGCGATGTGAACGCGTCTAAGTACCTCAGTGCGAATTGTGTTGCGGGAGGGTATGTCCTTCTCCAAAAGAGAAGGCCGACAGAACTTGAGGAGGCGGCGAAAAGCGCCGCGCTCAACCAACAAGAATGCCTGAAGGCAAAAGGAGATCAGATTATATGGCATCATAATGTCCGTAATCACTCACCTCGTCTTCGCAGACAATAAGTTCGATGATGTGGTCGAGTAAACCTGCGGTCGTAAATGGAGGGACCTTTGGTTCGCGAGTGACCACACCATCTAAACTTGTCTGGGTGAGGCTACACGAAATGTGAACCGATCGTGTAGTGAATATAAGATAGCAGCGACGTACCTGCTGCTGCGTGATATGAACTGATCGTCAAGTGAATATAGGATAGCAGCGACGTACCTGCTGCTGCGTGAACTAGCAGGAAGGCGAGAGAGGGCGCGGGGATGTGGCTGGATGCCAAGCACTTTGCAGCGTTTGCGATACAGGTCCACATGATGCCTAAAAGGATCAGAAGATTGCGTGAATAGAGAGTAGTAATTTACCTTGCAATATGCATCCGCAAAGAGCTCGTGCTTCCTGTCAATATGCACGAGTTCCGGTTGATCGAGAGATCCTTCCTTCAAATAACTTCAGCGAAGGAAAACAGGAAAACGAAATAAAAATACTCACTCACAGATCGTGCACAAGTGTGCATCGGAGATCTTGCCTGTGACCGGGTGCTTATACTCCTTTTTTCGATTAAAGATAAGGCGGATGTCTGCCGTAGGGTTTTGTTTCGGTTTGAAGTTCAGGGCCTAACCGATCGATGAGAATATGTACAGAGATGTGAGTAGGGGACATACCTCATGGTCCGCATCTGCCATCGCCCTGATAGACTCGTAGTCGCCGGTGGACGCAAGGTTGCCCACATCTTGTGGCTCCATGGAAGCATCACTGTCAGGCACATTGGACAGATCATTCACGTCGTGTGTTGGCACCACGGAACTGTCGTCGTCGTCGTCGCCGTCGTCGCCGTCGTATGATGAGGCATCGTCCATATCGACACTGATCTTGCGTGCGATGCGCCGATCTTCAGTAGACACACTCGGGGCCTTGCGTTTAGAACCTGGCTTGACACCTCTCGCCACTGCAGAACCCAAAGATGCCTCGGCCTCGGCTGCCTCAAGAGCTCGCCGAGATGGGCAATGAGCACGTCCTGATCGCCTAGCGCTGACAGCAGAACCACCCAAGCTCTGAGAAGGAAATGGGATCGACTCATCTGCGTCGAATGTCCAAGTCATCTCCGAGGCATCTTTCAAGGATCCATCGGGTCGGACGGCATGACCCAGATCTTCCGTGTTCGAGGACATGGTCTGAAAGGTGAGTTGGTCGTCGTAGGGACATACCTGGTTTTTATCCTTTTTTCCCCCTCATATCTGTACGTTAATGTCGCAGAGGTGAAGACGTGAAGAGCCCTAGTGGTGAGGTGGTGAGAGGACAGCGCGTAATGGATCCAAAAAAAAGACAGAGGACAACCCGTCGGCCTGACACGTGACTGGGCTTCCCAGATCTGCATTGAGTCATGTTTCGTCTATTTTTCCCATCACTCGCTTCGATTTTCAACAAGCTTTCTTTCCTTCCCCCACCATTGTCTCGCCTCTGGTTGCTCCTTCTCTCCTCGTCAGATGCCCAACCGCTCCGACGTTATCGGCTGTTCTCGACCACCTACACCATAGCCGACAATACCTCGGTCGAAACATCGTCAAGGGTCCCGCATCAAAACATTCCCCTCCATTCTGTCTTGCGGGCTGTCGTCAAGGGTCTCGCCTTCGGGCCGTCGTCAAGGGTCCTGCCTCAGAACATTCTCCTCCATCCCCTGTCCTGCAGGCCTTGTTATTGCATACACCTTTGTCGGCCGATGACCGCCTGTTTGTCTGGAAAAAGGTGCGCCACGATCTTCTCATTTTCTCTCTTCCTCTCTCACTCCGACTTCAACTAGTGTCATGTCAACACTGTTTCATGGAACACACTGTAGTCGGCAAAAGGTTTGAATTCGCCTGTCATACTATCTATGCACAGGGTTGGCCATTACTCTCTCCAGCCGCTCCTGTCGTTCTGTTCCTTTACGTGCGTGAGCGCTTCCAGTCCCCCTCCGGCAGCGGGGCGTTACTCATCATGGCGGCGACCCTCTTTCTAGGTTTGGTATGTTTTTGGGCTTCGTCGCTGTCAGGCTCGTCTTTATGGACGTCCCCTAAGACAAAACCGGTGTTGGTGCTGTCACCAGTGTTAGCCTGGCCTGAAGCCTGTATATCCGCTCTCCAGTTGGCCCGGGCGTTGGGCCCCTCCGGTACTAGTAGGGTGGTATTGCACCGCTTGAGGCCTTTAGTGCTGGATACGGCAGCAAGGGTGAAGTCCGAGTATTCGGTCTCATCGTCCGAGCATTCAGTCTCGTCGTCCGAGTCTTCGGCCTCATCGTCACCGCTCTGAGACTCGCCTGGACAGCTCGTGACACTGCCGTCCCCGAGGTCGCCCATCATGCCCGTGGTAGGTCTAGCTTCATAAGTCATTTTACGCTAGTAGGCCGATTACTCGCACTTACTCTGTGTCAGGTTCGGTTTCGCCAGTATCCAAGACCCTGAAAGATTTCATGTACATTGAAACGCTGCTCAGGCTGGGAAGTTGAATCCCCGCCGCTGATCTTGTTGCTGACTTAGGACCTCCCTCAGTTGTTGCAATCTGCGCAATGGCCACCTGACGCTTGGCGTCGGCATCTGATAGATGTTTCCCAACAGGCATGCCGGAGGAGACTCGGGGAGGTTGAAAGATGCGTGGCGTAGGGAAAAGAAAAAAAAAAACAAAGGTACGTCTGTTTCCACCGTCGATAATTCGATTTTCTTATGATACCGCTCGCAATCCCGTGTGTCACATCCGTGTGTCGCACAATTGAGTCGGAAGCACCATGACTCCCGGTGTTTCGATTCTTTATGCAACCATCGAAGACACCGGACAGATGTTTGCCTCGGCAGCCTCACACCCCCTTTACGTCCTTACAGACGCTCTTCGTGTATCGTGTATTCGTGTTTCTCTGCTTATTTGACCACTACACACAATCCTGTCGTCGTCCCTCCCTGCTGGCTCATGTATGTATTGATCACTACAAGACCTCCGACACACTTGATTCCGACATTTGAGCTTGGCGGAGTAGGCTCGACATCACGTTCAGAGTTCAGACATCTTCCGTCAAGGGTTCTGTCCAAAGTGGGACTCTATTCCGATGGATCCTTGGACATGTTAGTTTATGGCATCCGGAGACAAGGACCGGTTACCGGAAGTACGTCCATCTACAAGAACAGCAAATTTAGAAGTCTGCATGAGATTGTATTCGCTCGAACTCACATTTGCACGATTGTCAAGCCAAAGAGGCTACCGGTTTAATAAGTAGCTGCATGGAAGCACCCAAGCAGGACTCACGTAGTACTGATGAGTAGCCCGGTGGCCCCGACAAAAGCCGCTCCGAAGGAAATGTCAACGACAGACGGGCTAAGCATGGTGTGAAGCTGTACTTTCAAGGGATATGGAATACCTCACCAAGAAAAGTTTGACTTACAACGAACATAAACTGGTGGCGTGGTGCTAATGGCCGAGAAAGGCGGACGTTGGACAGGCGACTCCGAACGGCTGAAACTGAGTGGTTTCAAGCCTACTACAGTACATAAGGGCCGCGGTGCCCAACGTAAAGTTGATGTTCGATGTTCAGCTGCCACCAGGAGACGCGGCAGCGGCGGCACTTCCGAGTCTGATGTACGTCACACAGACAGTGCGACACTCGGACAGGGTTGTGAGTTGTGACAAAACGAGCCGAATACTTAGTGTAGTAATGGACCGAGTGTATGGCGTCGTAACTACTGTGTATCCCTGGGGTCCAACAATCAATCAGCTAAAAGCTGCAATCGTCGACGGGTAGAGACACAGACCCCCCACACTACACCTCTTCCGCGCTCTGAGAGTCACCTCCAACATGCCTGTTGATGTGTCCATCAATGGCCGATGTGCACCCCTGCCGAATACACCACACTACAGTCAGTCACAGGGTCAACCTCGTCTAGGAGACGAACCGGATATGCGCCCATGTCCCTGCGTCGTGGTGATCACCAGGGTGATCTGGGTGCCCGTGACTGGTAATGTCGTGACCCACCATACGCAAGTGTAAATACACGCGTGGTGACGCCACCTCTGGGTGGAGTACACCATGTATGGTGTGCGGACATCAGCCCTTGGTCCAAAATCAGTCTCACTGTACACACAAAACCCGTCAATAGACTTGAAAGTGTAAAAACATCCAATACGATACCATTAACCATCCTTGATCATCAGAGAACACGTCTAAGATGTTGCAAGTGCCCAGGCGTGATGCAGCGCAAGTGGGCGCGCAGGCTTCCGCGGGGCAAGAGATGTCGTATGTAGTTCCGTGGCAGTTGTGGCCGCGCCCGTGTTGAATAGCTAAGCCCGCACACGAGTGCTGCGGGGTCGGTAAAGGGAATGGTGAGCTACATGGAGCCCCGCTGGATTGGGTGGTTGCAGGTGATCGGAAACAGTCGTGCATGCTTCCGCACAATGCAAGACTTCACAGACGTGGGTGCCTTGGTCGTAGACGCGTCATGCGCAATTTCCTAAGGCCGCGCGCAAGTGTGGCGAGATCGGGAATATGAACAGTGGGCTATGGTCAATAGTGATCGGAAATGGTCATGCACGCTTCCGCAGGACGCGAAACTTCGCGGAGATAGCCTCCTCGGTCTTTGATGGGTCGCGCTAGAGTCGGTAAGGCCGCGCGTGGGTGCGGCACGCTGGGGAAACCGGGGAACGCGAGGGGGAACGTTAAAAAGTCGAAATGTGCAAAGAGCCCTAAGGGCGCTAAGGACAGTCAGGACGAAAATGGAAAACGTTCGAAACGTCCTAAGGACGCTAAGTGCTAAGCATGCTATCGTAAGCAAAGGCTTGGGTGCACGTATCTTAGGGGTCCCGCGGTGGGGCCTGTGGTGGCCGTTGTGGCGAGTTGCCAGGTATCCGTGCGAGTGCGCTGTTAAAAGGTAAGCCATTACCAGTACTTATGCGAGGGGTGACTTATGTGAATTAAATTGAAGTGTCACCGAAGGCACGAAGGGCCGCGGCGCCCTTGCACTGTACGGGCCACTGACATCTGTGGGTACTGGATGACGGGAGAGCAGGGCGACGGGGGAGGAAAGACATTTGAAGGTGGTGTCGGAGGTGGGGAAAGAGTAACCAGAAGGGCCGATGCGATATGTGTCAACCAAGGAAGAGGGAATTGAAAAGTACAATACATACCTTTTTGCGGTCGGAAAGTGTGAGCGTGAGCGTTGACTGACTAGCAGGCGTGGAACATCACGAGTCAGTCTCATGAAACGACCTTATTTGGTCACCCAAACTTGCTGCCTAGACGAAGTTGCTGTGCGTACACCTCAGCGAGATGAGAGTCAAGGATAAGAGTCCGAACGCGTTCGGACGCGTTCACGTGTGGTTCAGCAGAATCTGAGTTTCGCTGAACCCCGAACGGAACCGTCGGTCCGGTTCAGGACAGACGGCCGAACCCGAACCTGAAATTGGGTCTGGTTCAGTTAGGTTCGGGTCCGAACCAAAGTTCAGAACCGAACTTTGACACCACTAGATATGAACTGTGCATTCAAGCTGCCGTAGACGTTATCAGGTGCGAGTACCGAATCCCGTTGAATGTTGGGCCATTGGTGCCCTGGTCATAGCCGCCATGTTATTCATGCATACACACACTTGATCTCATGGGTTTCAGGAATTGAACTCGCCTTCGGTCAAATTAACTTGTTGCCGATGTGGCCAAGGATGTGGTGGTCAAGAGTGCGCATTTACTCTCCGCAACTTTGTCTAGATTCTTCTGGCCCCACACCGTTGCCCCTAAGATGCTTGATCAACATCAACAGCCACACTCTCTGCTCGATAACATCGCTCCTCCTGACTCGCCACCTGCCACTGGGACCTCTTCAACAATGACACTTGGCCCCTGCAAAAGCGTGAAGACTCGTACTCATGGTACGTGTCTAAACTCCGGTTGGAACTCGCATTGTGTACTAAGTGACATGGCGCAGAAGAGAGTAACAGACATGTAGCGACAATCAACATCCTCCCAGATGATATTTTTCTAGAAATATTTGCCGTCTGCCTACTCGACCCTCATAGCATTGAACATATGATGACATGGCAAGGACTTGTGCATGTCTGCCAAAAATGGCGACGAATCATATATGGGTCACCACGCTATTTCGATCTACACCTTCACTGTTCAGATAGAACGCCCTTCAGGAAGGATCTCGATCTCTGGCCAGACTTTCCTCTCATCGTTGAATATTACATTATGGAGGATGAAGACAACCCCACTGCTGCACTCGAGCACCCTGATCGTGTACGCCGCATTGATCTTTCCATAGCCAGCTCGGAAGTGTCGGAGGCGATCGCGGCGATGAAGGTGCCATTTCCGGTGCTGACACATCTAAAGCTTACGGGACCCGAGGAGAGCAGGCTCAAGGACATGCTTTACCTTTCTGATAGCTTTCTGGGCGGATCTGCCCCATGCCTACAACATCTCTTCTTGGAAGCCGTTATCCTTGGCGACTTACCAAAGCTTCTTTTGTCGGCACGTGACCTCGTTTCTCTCCGACTCGAGGATATTCTTCCGTGCTTTAACATTTCACCAGAAGAGATGGTTGGAGGACTGGTCGGGTTGACCAGACTCAGAACCCTTTGCATTAGATTCGTGATTCCCTATGAACGAATGAACAGTCCTACGCACCCCCAATTGTGTGCTGTCCTTCCCGTTCTCACCGAATTTGCATTCAGAGGTGGAAACAAGTACTTGGATGAACTCATGGCCCAAATTGACATGCCTCGAATCGAAGATGTCAAAATTGAATGCTCCAAACTGGATGATCAAGCTCCCCAGTTTTCCGGGTTCATCAAACGTTCCCAGTTCAAGCATGCGCGGATAAATTTTCACTATTCCGACATCAAACTTGATCGCCCACAGGGTGAATGCCATCAAGCCCATTATTCCTTGACAATCTGGGACCCGGAGTTACAAGAATTCACAGTCCCGGACATGGCTCGTGCAATCGGTCAACTCGTCCCAATGGCCTCCAATGTGGCTCATCTCTCCATCCTTGGAGCATTTAGTCAGGGAAATGATATGCTTCCACTCCTCCGCCTATTCCCCGCTGTGGAGGCGATGGACGTATCTAGGAAGACGGCAGGCTACGTTACTTCTGTGCTCGAAGACATCGCCAACTCGGAGGATATGGTCACCGAAGTGTTGCCGGAGCTCCAATTGCTATCGTTAGACGGTGACGACAACAAGCTAGAGGAGTTCCTCTCCTTGCGCCGGCTTTCCGGTCGCCCTGTAACCGTCGTCAACACGCAAGACGAGTTCGTTGAAAGGCTGAATGCCCGTTGGGAGAATGTTTAGCGGTTACCTCCTTGTTCTGCTGTTATTTGATTGAAAAGTGTTGGCCACTGCGTACAATTTATTTAGGAGGCTGTTAGAGGGCGTAGGAAATGATGATATGCGAATCGATTTTGTATGCGTTGCGTGTATATTCGTACCAATTCAAGTACAATGGACTCAAGGCGGCTGCCAAGTAGTTGTAGGCTCTTGATAGATCGACATTTCGATTGTGCCTTCAAGCCGAGTCGTGAGAGGGAGCTTCGGCGTGCAAGACTGACACAGCCGCGAACACGGGTTCCTCTCCTAAATCGTGGGTAATCACACGCACTCGACATCACCCATACCACGCAAATCATCTTATGACGACTCGGGGCGATGAAAAACTGACCAGTATGGGTTTAGATCCGCCCGTTGGTTGCCTGAGCGACGTTTCTTGACATAGACGCGCAGTTAGCAGTCGCTAGACACCAGACGCATTACACTATGCACCTCTTTTGAGTAGGGATGAATAAGTTATTCATCCCTACTCAAAAGAGGTGCATACTGTACAGCAACTCACGTCGCGTACGTTCTCGGGTCTCCATCCCCAAGATTTCCACAAGAGCTACAATACAAAGAAAAAGACAATCCTATTTGGCCAACGACCTCGGATAGTGGCTCGACTGCGATTGTGGACACTGTCCCTCTAGGACCAGTCACCCTCCCCCAGTGTGTGACCATAGTTCCCGACCCCGACGATATCTACTTTCTCTACACGTGTCTGACGGCTCTCAAGGCCGCAGACTGCACCAATACGGAGAATACGGCTTCTGCGGCCTCGGATAAATGGATTGGAAACAAGATGCGCTTCTGGTCTGCATAGGACTGACACCCACCACATGCGAACCCCTGTGAAATACAAACATGCGGAGTACAGAAGGCCGAGGAAGAGCGAAGAGGGCGCGATCCCATCGTATTTGAGTACGTTCCCCTTCAAGAAAAACCGTATTTAGGAGCTGGGGCGGCGACATTGGATGCGTCTTGCGGAAAACGAGGTACGTTCTACCTTCCTTGTTCGCTCCCTGAGGCTGTTATTTGTATTTTTGATACGGGGCACTGCATTCCCTCCCCCAAAGAGCCCTTCCTCCGCGACTCACCTGGACGAGCATAGCGCCCCTGCTGCCGCTGCACCATATACCTCATTTTTGAGTGTCGAGTTTCTATCTCTGGTCTTTCAGCAGCGACTCTCTTCCAGAGTGACACCTATCCAATTGTGAGAAGCTCAGCAAGGCGTATTCCTTGAACTCGGGTGAGTGCTCCGGGTACTAAGGGTGCTACTGATTTCTTATTTCATGGGGAATAGATAAGGAAGGAGCGGGACGCGTCGCACTTGCAAGGTGCCTCTTCGTGCGCAATAATACCGCCACGGACACCCCCGCGCTCGCGCAGCTTCTGCACAAGAATATCCTCTCTGCCTCCGCCTCCATCATCGTTACTCTCGATGGGTTCTCCCCACGCTGACCATGTCGAATTACAGAGCGCTGATGTGCCTAAGATGCGCTGCCTGTTGTTGACTGTGTCTACCACCCACCGCCGCACGCCGTTGCTGTAGCCATGGCCGAATTGCGGGCCGAAGATGTCCCATGGGAGTTCTTGCAGGGGTGAACCGCGATAGGGTGGCTGGTGTGGAGGGTTGTTGAGGACTTGTTGGGTGCTTGCTGGGGGATATGGGTCGGCTGGTGCGAGACTTGGAGTCATTCTTGTAGCGTGCGTGGTTCTATTTATTGGAGGGAGTGTATATGATAATTTTATGTGCGTCTAACCTACGATTGTCGCAGGTTCTTGATAATATCGTGAGCGAAATAATAATCTGGTATTGACCGTGAAAGTCGTGATAGAAGGTCAACCAACACAGTACCAGTCTTGTAATAGGACTGGAAGGAGACAGCTCTGTGACTTGGCGGCTGGGCGAGCAAAAACACGCATATAGGCGCTTTAAAATACGTTCGTTGATTGCTCGTCCATTATGACATGGACAGTATCTACGCAGATAAGTGCATTCGACAGAGTTCAGTAACTTACATCGGTGAGCTTAAGCTTGAGTAATGTAAGCAGACTCACGCGAGGGTCCGACTGCACTGTACTATCCCCTCACCTAACCTCGGCGGGGCGCTAATTGGGTTCCCAAGCTCGGCTGTCACATTAGGTCACATGTGACGTTCGAACACCGCTCTGGTGTCCCAAAGTCGTCACCTTGGTCGTCATCCAAAGTCGTCAATGTGTTGACACCGATGGATGAGTATCTACCTTGAAGTGAAACCATTTGCATTATAATGACAGCTCCGGAGTTTTTTTTAGAACTGGGAAACTTTTATAGATAGTAATATGGTTCTCGTCCTCTCTTTTGCCCTTGTTGCCACCCCAATAGACTTGTATATACCATCTGCAATATCCTTGACTGCCGTCCCATGCGCCTTACTCGAAATCACAGTCTGTGGAGGCAAGTGATTTCCAATGACTTGCCGTCCAGGACTCTGCCGAGCTTCGGCATGTCAATGCCACCTTGAATGCCTGTTAGAACTCCGACATGGCATCCCCCCGGCAGGTGACGGATTAGGGTGACAATACCATATTTGGTAGTCGAACACTGATAACCGTCGATATCCAGCATCCCAAGTGTTTCTGCTGTTTTTTTTATTAGATCGTCCGTTATATGTCTTCGAGAGTAGAGATCCTCTTTTATTTGACAATACATGTGAAAATGCAGGCTACAGAAACATCTGCCGAAGTTGAGGTGCATTGGTCAGCCAAATTAGCGCCCCGCCGAGGTTAGGTGAGGGGATAGTAACGAATTCGCGTCACAGTCTCTTGCTCGCTCCCCGCCGCCCACTGGCATTCATTTGTCCGAAAAATTCGACTGAGCAGGGACTTTCCTTACGAACTTTCTTTCAGCCAAGAGTCACGCAAACTGCTGTCATCTTCCTACCTACTCACTATTTATCTTATTCCTGTTACTTGCGAAGTTGAGACGACAAAGCATCTCATGAGAGCGTGCTTCAACCCAACTAGCTACCTTTTTTTTTGTCGAAGTGCCGAAGAATGGAAGAGGACCAATTGACCGATCAACTCGAACTGAGACCGAACCCCAGCCTGAGAACCATTCACCGTAAGCGCAACCTTTCTTGCAGAGACGCGCCAAACCCCTCCTTGACGGTTGCATCAGGATCTCCGTAGTCCGGGTATACGAGACAGAGTAAGAGGTCGTCTTTAAAGGCAGCCTGTTGGGATTGAGGAAGTGGTGCAAGGGGGTAAGCCGCCATTATGAAAGCGGATCTTCTGGGGCAGGTGGGTCGAGAGCTCAGACAATGCAAAGGAGACGTCCGAGCTAGATGGGATCCCAATCTCATGATTCCAGATGGTATGGTTTGAAACTGGCTTACCGACGGTGTGCCTTGAGACTAAGGGGACCCTTCTTTAATAAACTGAGGGGGTAGTTCTACGAGTGTCTAGCTGCTTAATATACTACTTTACTTTATGAATACCAAGGTCCAAACACAATGCGTCATGGAATGCGTCATATTCGACAGTCCGCTACCGTATCACCTGGTAGTTCTTTCTGACTTGAAAGGAAAGCAAGCAGTGAATCAACTCTAACAACGTGTGCGACAATGGCAGTGGGACAAGAGCTCGAAGAAACTTAAGTCCCAAGTCACGTGGGGTGGGTTATGCCCATTGTTGCACGCGTGAGACACCAGTTTCCATAAATGTAGTTTACATAATAAACAAAAACAATACCAGGGCCTACGACTCGTAAGACAGTGGACTTCGCGAGTGGTAAATACCAAAGCTGAAAACATAGCACGAGCAGAACAACTAATCAAACTCAAAGCACAAAGCAGCCATAATTATACAGCTGGACAAGAAAGGGCTCGGAGGAGGGGCGTTGATATAGTGGAAAGAGGTCCAGAGCATAGAGCAGAACTGCAGTTCGGCGCATGGTACACGTAAAGAGAGATAGGGTACATAAAGCGCAAACCCGAGCATGGGGATACTGGTCAGTATGGTACAATACAAACATATCGTTCGTACAGATGTCAAAGAAGGTGAACAGACGCCTACGCTGGAGTGGCGGTGGCAGTGCCGCGATAACACATTAAGGAGAATTTCTGATAGCCGATGGCTGAAGTACGTGGATCACCTGGGACCTAAAAATAGTGAGACATGACTTAGAAGTAAAGTTGTCTCCACATTTGGTGGTCCTTCGTGCTACCATAAGCGCAGCCCGACTTCCCCAAGTGCCTCTGAAGGGCGTCCATCCTGGCATAGGACTTGCCGCAACCACCGTAGAACTCGCGTCCTTTGTACACACGAACGGAATGCCCAGGGCTCAAGCCCCCTGCCGCCGGGTGGTCCTCGGGGACGCCGCAGCAGACGTATCGGGTCAGTTTTGCGTCTTGGTGTGTCCTTAAATGGCGCTGGAAGTCCCCCTTGCGCTGCGTCGATTGCGGAAACCCGCAGATCGGACATTTAAGAACGCCCTCTTTGTCAGTGCTAGATGCAGAGCTTGGGAAGGTGGCGGCGGCCACGTAAGACGGCTGTCGCACCTTGCCATTGCGAACGCGTTTGGTTCGTGATGCCTTCGTAGGCGGAGAAACGGCCCGAACCTTCCGGGTTTCAGTAGGAGATGCGGTAGGCAAGGCGGAGAGCATGGACGAGTCGACCTGAATTGAGAGAGGAGGAATATGGAAACCCTGAGGAGTACTTGGACAATAGAGACCAAGTGCCGTCGTCTCCGAGAAGGGCGGCACAGCGAGGAAGCTGTTGCTCCCTGGGAAGGCACCGAAGTCATTGATTCCTACAACCTGGTCCATGATGGGCACGTCAGCAGTGGATGCCACCTCCGGGAGGGGGACAGGTTTGAATAAGGGCTGATTAGGAGGTGTTGGATAGGATTGATCGTTGGGCGAGAACGACAGATCGAGGGGGTATTGGCAAGCTTGCAGAGGAACGGTAGGGTCCTGGTCGTTCATCGAGAGACCATGAAAGGACAAGCCTGGGGAGGGGAAAGAAAGTGACGATTCTTCACAAGGAGATGTTATGGAGGATGGCACCGAGCTGAGGTAGGCGATAAGGCGCACGGGAGAAGTGAGGAAACCAAATCCACTCACGACGATGAACTTGAAGACAATTCTGAGGTCTGGGAACTAGAGTTGAAAGGAGAATCGGAGTTTTGAAGACCAAAGCCACGGCCTGCGTTGACATCGGTAGGGATATAGGACATAAGTAGAGCACGCAGTTGGTCAACGGGGGTCAAGGGAACGGAGGGTGGGCAGATTGAAGCAAAGGGAGAGGAGAACACGCCGCCTGCAGCGTACTGAGTGGAGTTACTGTTGGCTTCGTCAAGGAGCCTTTTGAAGGACAAGTCCTGTCCACCTTGGGGACTGGAACGTGCTTCGAACGCTAGTGTACGCGCGGGAGAGGACATGTCTGTGGGGAAATTCATTGCAGAGATGATGGGGAGAAGCAGTAGGGTGGCGGAGACAAAGGACAGCTTTTATAAGAGCGACTCCGATAGGGCAAAATAGTAATTTCCACGCCGGTTGGCGCGAGGCGGGTATGGCAAAGCATGAAAGGCGGCGGGTCTACTTGGTGCAGATGAAAGGTGAATGATGTTTATCTCTGTGTGCGTAGGCCGGGCGCTTAGACGCACTACAGTAGCCGAGCCAACGCATCGGATTATTTGTCATCGTGGTGAGTGGCGGCCGCCTCCGGGCCAACCATTGGCAGTGCAACTTGAAGCCTGGGAGCACTCACCGCCGGTACCACTATCTGTCGGTCCAAAGATAGTCTCGAATTATTCAGGCGTTCGGTTGGATCTATCATGGAAAGGAGACGGGGTGTTTCAAAACGACCTGCTTCGACGGAAGGTAGGATTTACGTGTCCGATTGGACAGATGTTTAAAGCGCTGACGACCAACTGTTTCACCGAACCGCTATGCTGAGCAGAGATCGACTGCTGGTCTCATTCTATCTCTGCGCTCTCGAACCTTGCAGTAAACTCGTCGACTCAGGAGACTGTCGGTCGCGTGAACCGACTGATTGCTACTTGGCCCGCGGACGACGCCTTCCCAGCTGATGGATTCGAGAGTGTCAACTTGAAATCAAATTACAAGAAACTGGTCGCAGGTCTGAAAGATATAAAGACGCAATCTGACGGTGACGTAAAGTACACGAGTCTCGACTTGATACCGTATAGGCTTCTTCTCATGACATCTGTCTTCAGAGCTCTCGACGAAGCTATCGAGAAACTCGGCGTGCTCATCGCCATGCGAAAGGCCCCTGAACCCACATCGCAAGGCAGGCAACGTTTACACTAATTTCTACTGCGGGTTCACCATCTAATTACAGATAAGCAACGACCTAAACGTCCTCGTGCACATTCACCGTTATCATCGTCAACTCCACCGACATCAGCGCTGGTTGCCAATGGACGCAACACGTCTACGCCCAACCAGCGAGGATCTGCTGGCCCTCAACCATCGACGCCATTGTTGCGTGGCGCAAAAGTTCGCGGGGACACACTTCGGGACACGCTACTGAAACAGCTTCCTCTCCAAGAAGGGAGAATGGTCGCCTTCCATCCTCCGAGCTCAGGAAAAGGTGCCGATGGCACAAGTCCAGATGATATGACCTGGATTATGGCACGGATCGTGAAGTCATTTCACCAGGACAAGTACCGGTGAGTTTGGTGACCGTCGGGCCTATGAAGTGCTTCTGAAAGCAGCACATAGCTATGAAGTAGAAGACATCGAGCCTCAAGAAGACGGAAAACCTCTGTATGTAATGTTGATGGTAGTAGCAAGGAGACGATTTACTCGCATTCACGTGTTCGCAGACGTTATCGTGCTTCGTTAGGGTCTGCTCGTACATCAATCATCCCTCTCCCGGACAAGGATGCCCTAGTGGGGAGCCCCGCACACATAGGTGCCTACCAAGAGTTCCCCACTGGGGCGACCGTGTTGGCTCTATACCCAGATACGAGCTGTTTTTACCGTGCGGAAGTTGTCGCTTCCCCAAAGGACATCCCCACTCAAGGCCGAGTAAGTCGATCTCAACGCATTACCCGAGCCGCGTGCTGACTGGATTCAGAACTCCGGAACAACATACTACAAACTCAAATTTGAAGACGACGACGACCAGGAACACATGGTCTCTGCAGCAGAGGTCGTAGAATGGCCTGGCCAGTGAGATTTGTACCGGATTTATGGCTCTCCAGATCCTATATTCCTTTTTGTACTGTACTTTTACATCCAGATAACGATAGCCGACACACCCCATATCGGAGTTTACATCGTTATCACACCTCGAGTCGAGACGACTCTCGTTACCTCGGGCGCTGGTGAGCAAACGACCACCTTGTGTGGTCGGCATAGGGGCGGCCTTTCGTTTTGTTCTCAGCAAGTCGACTGCTTCGGACTGGGGACGTAGAAACGAACAGAGGTGCAACCTCGGGTTTCTCGCCAGACCGACCTGCACAGGTAATATGGATAAATTTGGAGGACAAAGCCCCGGCCGGAGCAACAGTTGTGTCTGTTCCTGGAACTCGCACGGCATTATGCGACTATACAAGGCGTCTGCGTCCAGATCAACTTATCGATGGACGCTCACTCTATCTCTGTGCCTGGGGCAACCTTTCGGGGCCTAGAAACAGCTTCAATCATGATAGGCAGATAAAAAAAGGCTCATTTTTCATGCTCGCTATTGTTCCGACGTTGCTAAGATGGACTTTGAATTAGCTCTGAGCCAAGACTGGAATGATTTGCCATTGTCTTACCCATGCCCCCTCGTCCGGTGGCAGTGCTCGATACCCTGAAGGGCTAGTGTGTCTGGCCATACTTCGTCGCGCGGTTCCCGAGCAGCGCAGATGAGCTCTCCCCGTCGTGCAAGGTCACATGTACCCTTTCAAGTCGTTCGTCATAGACCGAGCAATGTCACGAGTAGCAGCACGCAACATAAAAATACCGTGAAACACGGCCCTAGTACTAAGGAAATTCGTCCATGAACCAGATTCAGAAACTGGAGGCCTAAGACGATCTGATCAACGTTCAACGTTCAACGGGCGGTGATATGAGAGAAGCGACAGCGGCGGGTGCAAAGTCCTACCCCCGTCTACAGTAAGATCCGATCCTCAGCGAAGCCCTGAGCCACTGCGAACAATTGAGCTTTTCACCCGTCAGCCCAGCCGCCAACCATCTTCACTGCGACTTCCGCGTACTCCCTCGCAGGCGTCACGTCGACTGGAGCGCGGATACTACCCCCCAAAAAAAAACGTCATGGGACTGCCGTGTCGCTGCTGCGAGTCGCTAGGTGGGACCGCGTTTGCCCCCTTTCACTCGTTGTCGTAAGGGAAATGAGAAGTCAATGTTACCGTTTGTTGAGTGCATGAGACAAGGCATGGGAACTTTTTTTTTTCTTCATATTCCCGCGTGCTACTCCGAGTGCAACTGCCCGACTGTCCATAAGTTCCTCCCCTCTTCATTTCTACCTTTTCCCGCTGCCCGGCCGTTAGCTGGGGCTACAGTCTTCGTTCTGATGTCTTGGGTCTTACTGTGAGTGGTTCTCTCGCGATTCTGTCAGCTGGCCACACAACCCCGCTGACCTAGCGTTACAGCAAGTGCCACAGTACCTTTGCTACCGTTAGCCTCAAGCCCCACAAAAAGGGTCCCTCAGTCTTTTAGCGACGGCTAATCATCGCCACTGGACTGCTTCGTTGGCCTCAAGCAGACAGCCTCGCGCGCACGGGCAAGTTCACGTGTAGTGCCGAGGCTCAGTTCGAGCGGGCACCAGAACGCATCACTGCGCACGGGGGGTGGAGGTGGAGGCATACGAGTCCACGGGAGACCCATCAGTCGTGCTATGAGAGCGCGGACAGACTAGTACGTCCCACACCACCTGATTTTTTTTTGGTTTAATTCTCTTTCATCAAGAATATCTTTGCGTTTGATACTGACAGGCTCACGAGGTTCGTCAAGAATTTCGAGCAGGTGATGCCTACAGCGCAGGCAAACCGATGCGCGGTAGAGGTACCGCGAGACGGCGCACGTTGGGAGCTGGATGCGTGAACGGAGGGGGTAGGCCCTGTCGGAGCGCGCGCTGGACGTGAGCCCATCGTCTGTTTACCCTGCGTGCATACTCACCGGGACTTGGAATTCACAGGTGATCCTGCACACCACATCGATGTAATGATCCGTTAGGAAGGTCGTCGATTCGTGGACTTGCGGCTCATTGGTGAGCCTTCCCACTATCTAAGTACTGTACTTTGCTACATCCTCACCTAATCTGTTCATAGGAAACTATTCTACTGGTGGTCAAATGACGGGCTTACTGTAGGTTCTATATGAGCTCACAAGCGAGTTTCACATTGCATCGACAGTTAAGCGTACTAGAGTGGGATAGTTTTGGGTGGAGTCTACGACGAAAGGAGACAAAACAATCATTTGGATGCTGGCCTCAGGCTCAAGCTCAAGCCGCACGGATGTCGGCGCGCAATTGAAGGCGCTCCGTTGACACCTGTTACATAAGAGCAGACTCGTCATCGTGGCGGTGCAATCTCTCGCTTACTCTTACCAATCTCAACTTGTTTTTCTTTTTGAACCCTTTCGCCTTAAGTCCTCCCGACCTCCGATGGAGAATGGCATGGCTTCTCGTTAAGCGTTGAGGTTGGTGGTATGTGAGCCGTGTGACATGCGAGTCATCCTGTACCCTGAACTGTGTGTTGGAATCGCTTCCCACGTCTTCCGTCCCTCCATGTCTTGAGCGGACCCGTTTGGTAGGTTCGGGGAGTCGTAGGTATGTTTTGTCATATTTGTATGGGGAGTGGTCGGGATTGGTGAGTGATATTGTTTCCTCCTTCTCTCCCCACCATTCTCGACATATAGCTCCATCATCGATGGTCATCCCTGAGACAGAGGCCCAGTAGATCAAGCTCCACCCTACCGAAGAGATGAGCTCACGCCGTCGCACCGCAAGTTCTGGAAAGAGCCTACGTAAGACGGAGAGACAAAGCGCCGCGGGAAAGAACAACTCTATGGATGTAGATGAGGACGGACGATGAGATCGGTCCTGGTTGTCATATCCTCGTGTTTGCTACTCCAGGGATAGGACGTTCGAAGCTCTGGATTCGCAAAGACTATACCCGACTCTACAATTTTTGTGATTTCCATCGTAATGGGGAAGCCTCTTTCAGTTGTCATTACAGGACAACCCGGTATCGGCGAGCATTTTACTTTGTAATCTCGCTGTCTGTTACTGAAAGAGGAAGGCTTTTGGGTCCGTTATGCATGCATCGATGTCTCGCTGAAACGAAGCCAGTCATCTGGCCTAGGCTGCTTCTCTTCGTACCAGAAGTTGTCTATCAGGCTTCGAGCGCGTCCTCTCCACCAAGTCCAAGACCCTTGTTTGGATGTTGGTCGACTCTGACGAGTCGGACTGGTACCTCGCCTCATCTCATTGTGGATGACACCAAACACTTTATCATATTCAGTACCTCCTCTAAGTCGTATCGATGGGAACTTCTGAAGAAGACCACTGACCAGACGGTCTATACCATGAATTCTTGGACGAGAAAGGTGACGAGAAAGGCGTTGTCTTATCTCCTTCAGTCCTGAATGTTCGAGTTGACCATTTCGTTATGTGCAGCGCTTTCACCCACAGATTTGCAGATGGCGACAAGCGTATACACGATATATATGACCAAGCTGGCCCCACCCGCTCGAATTCGCTTACACAGAGCTCAGCGTGGATAAGGTGTCGTATACCCTTCTCGTGAAACAGGTGCCAAAAGAACTCGGGAAGACAAACCTGCATGACACCGGTGCCTCGAACTTGGTTTACGCAAGCGTGGAACCCATTACACATGCCGTCAAAGGGGCACCTTGGAACAAACTCTGGGAACAAATGGAAGCTGGTCAACTCCAACTTTACTAACGCCGGTCGGGCGTTGAGGGGACGACTCGAAGGTGCGAAGGGAATCCGGCGGATCTGGCTGAAGAAATAATTGCCCCGATAGCACTCCGACCATGCAAATCATTGTCCGTGCGATCGTTTGACGTTACGCCAGTGAACTGGGTCGTATATCCAGGATCTATCCTGAACCAAAACGAAGATGGGGTCTACTCAATAGAAATCAAGGGGGTTCGACTCGTCCATCATGGCCAATCGAACTCTCTACATATTTCAATTTTCTGTGGGGCCGAACGACCCGGATCCAGTCAAGAAAGGACTTCTTCCTTTCTTTTCACACTATTCACTGCTCCCAGGGCGAAATGACACTTCGTGTTCGTCGTCCCCACCCAGTATAGGTCGGAAATAAACTACCCTCAACCGCGGAACACTGTTGCAAAGGAGTTTGTTGCACGAAATGAATCTATTTTCCGCGGTACTGGATCCTGATTACTGAGTAACGATCCAGTTCGGCGTTATCCTATTGGGCGTAGCCTGGTCCCAGTGTATTCTTACCACGCCGGCGTCGCAAACGCCGTGATCTCCTTTGCTTCTGTACCGCCCATTGAATTCTACTGTAGGGGCACACTCTTCCGTTACACGACTTCCTTTCTCGCTATCAACTTGTATGACTCCGCGCCTTTTCTGTCGGACTTCTCTACCCTCGTGTTCTCGCGTCTTCTCGAGCACCTCTGGTAATACGTACGAGCGGTTTTGCAGTGTCTATGGCTCGTCACATGTACATTATAAACGCACCGTACGACCATTGTAGACCTTTGGTGAATCTATCGACTCGATGCGGACACTACTTGATGGCTTTTTTTTTTTTTGATGGTTTCAATGCCCCACCGGGCCTGGTGTCCACGGAAAGACGCCATCACCTTCGAGGCAGGACGTCGTTTGACATGAATATTACTAGTAATAATGCAGGAAATCCGTCCGTGAATCGGATTTAGAAGCTGTAGGGGTGTACATTAAACAGCGTATCAGTTCAACGGACCTGAGAAGCGGCGGCGGCGGGCGCAAGGTTTTTGCTCCTGCCTAAGACCCTACAGTGCTAAGCGAAGTCCTGAGCCGCGGCGAACTTGGAACACCTTGCACCCCACCAACCATCGTGACGTGTCTCCCCCCACTTTACTACCAACGGCTCCGGGGCTCCCTAACCTATTCTCCTGTGATCACTGAACCGCAACGATGCTCGAAGCGACTCAACCATCCGTTTTCACCGCGACGTCTGCGTACTCCCTAGCCGGCGTCGCGGCCATCGCAGTCGTCGCGTCGACCGCGGCGCGAGCACTACTCCCCAAAAACGCGCCGTGGCAGGACCGCGTCACCTTCATCTGGCTCGTACGTACCTTTTCCCCCCCCATCGCTGTCGCTGACGGCCCGCTACGACGTGACGTGGCGCCCACACAGACGTTCGACGCGCTCATCCACTTCATCTTTGAAGGCTCTTTCCTCGCCCTGTCCACATTTGGGCGTACCGTGAACGCGTCTTCGGGTGCCCTCGCCCAGATGTGTGCGTCACGATCCCCCACCTCCCGCTTCGTTGATCCTCACGTACACATGGATACTGTAGGGCGCGAATACGCCGCGGCGGATACGCGTTGGGGTATCGCTGACCCGACCGTCGTCTCGCTCGAACTGCTCACCGTGCTCGGCGCCGGCCCCTTGGCCGCCTTCATCGTGTACCAGATCGTGCGGCGCGATCCTGCGCGGCATTACTGGATCGTCGTGCTTAGCACGGCTGAGCTCTATGGCGGGTATGTGCTCCGTGACGCGGTCTCTATCGCGCGATGACAGTTGTTGACTTTTTTCCCCCGCATAGTTGGATGACGTTCTGCCCCGAGTGGCTCACCGGCAGCCCAAGTCTGAATACGTCAAACCCGCTCTTCCTTTGGGTTTACCTCGTCGTGAGTTGTTCTCCCTCGTGTCGAGTTGCTTGAGCCGAGTAACCTAATATGCCTTTTTGCGGCAGTTTATGAACACAATGTGAGATCACTCTTCTTTAAATTACGTTGATTTTAATCTTATCTGTTTCAGCTGGGTCATTATCCCCGTATGGCTCATGTGCGACTCGTACACTCATATTGCAGGCTCCTTGCGCGGCACACAGACTAATAAGCCGCGGAAGACGGACTGAGATGCTGCACGCTACTGGACAGCTCACGCATGTGTATCTATTGCCACATTATCTCATCTCAGCGGAGTAATTACTATACTGCTTTCGGGGTAACAAACGCGAATCATCGTACCTTGGGATGAACGATGTTCCCGAATACCCAGGAGAGTGACGTGGGAGTACCATGCAATGACATAGGTACATTGCATATAGTAAACCAAATGCGATCCTAAGCATTTCAGAGACCCATCTAAGTGGCGAGAGTGACTATGCTTCTTCGTGACACGCGAATCATCACACCTTAGATGAATGACGGTCCCGAATACCCAGGAGAATGACATGTGAACCATGCCGTGACATGGGTATATTGCACGTAGTAAACCAAATGCGATGTTAAGCATGCCGAAGACTGGTCCATGGTGTAAGTAGCGGGAGTGACTGTTCTGCTCCAAAATATTTGAGCGTACAAAAGAAGTTTGAATTTAAATGTCCGTGTCTGTCCACGTTTGTCGAAAAAAAAGATCTCCTCCGTCTCTTAAAGTCCATACCCAATGGTGATCTTAGGAGATAAGTTACCCGAGTCACCCAACACTGTTCATTGCCAGTAAGTCTCAGGATCGATGTAAAAACTACTTGACTTACGAGCAAGAACGTAATTGTTATTGGGTTGCACGCTCGGCACAGTGATGCTATAGCTTCCGTCGGTTAGGAGGAAGCCGGATCCAAGGTCTATGCAAGTGTGAGTGCGGTGACAAATGTAAAGGGCAGGGGTTATTCGAATAACTCACTCCAGAAGAGGTGCTCCGACTCGTCACCGTCATTGAGGTAGCCAAGAAGGATCGTACCTTTGTTGTTCCGGCCGCTCGCCGGGATGTTGGACGTGTCCCAGGTGACGATCTGCTCGGACCCTATCGCCCAGAATGTTCCTGCGGTCGGCTTCAAGATGGTGGGCGAGACAACGATGAGCTCGCTGCGCTCGGCGACGTGGACGGGTGTTGCGGTCGTTGAAGCGGCGAGGACGAGGGCCGAGAGGAGGGCGGTGAAGAACTGCATGATTGAAGGGAGTGTATAGGGGTGAGAGAAAGGTGGGGATGAATGGGATGAGGATGAAGAGAGCGATAATGTGACTTATAAAGGGAGAAATAACCGCCAAGACGAATTGAGGAGGGTTGCCACGTTGAGCACGAGGAAAGGCTAGTCTTGCTGGAATTCATTGGCCAGAATGATAAATCTCCGCAGCGGTCAGGTCCTGCGTTAACGGAGCGCGACGCCGGGAATAGAAGCAACTGAGAACGCGTGCAACCGCGGCACTACGGCCTGGTTACGCCACTCGTACGATCGAGCCTCGGTGTTACTTGATGGAGGTGGCCCTCCGAGACCACAGGACTACACTCCTTGCAAGGTACTTTGACCTACCCAGCGAAGGACACCCATCGTCAGTGCTCAACGTACTAGTCGCCTCGGTCCGATTCGTACTACGCCCAAAATGTTACCTCGAATTGCAAATCGGCTCACCGAGAACATTTCCGATCCACGGGAGAAGCTCAAGAGTGGACTCGAGGGAGTGCGTTAAGATGTAAACAAAAAACGAGCAATATGAGAAGATCTCGAGGTCCGATAGGTGAAACCGGTCGCCTTTTTTGCTTTCGTCACAGAACCTGTGATCGTCAACATCGGGTTAGTGAGTTGCGCTCGACACAATGTTGGAAATCCCACTTCTACACCGAATGTTGACCGACTCCGAATTCCATGGACTTGGGGCGTGCTCGACACCGAGTTCCAACAGGGCCACTTTAGCATTCGCGTCATACTCCTTCAAATGGGCTTTCCATTCCGAGATCAACCGTCGGCTCCTTACTGCATTCTCCGCTACTGGCGGGCAGTCCGTCTTGCTCTTGCGCGCCTGCTAGATACGCCTCCTTCACGCGCTTTAGAGCCACCATCGCAATTTTCACTGTAATCCTTTGTCCATCAAGGCATGATGCTTACCAGCCTAACTCGACGCACCAAGTCATCATTTCGACTCGTTCGTTTCAGCTCTGTTGAATCACTTACTAAGCTCCACACGCAGCGGCGCTGGCGTAATTGTTGTTTCCTTTAGAGCTGGATTGGACGAACACATTCACGTTTTAGTCTGCAAAACAACACAGCAACAACCCTTCCGGGAGGGCGCTTCTGGTGCAGCTGACGGATCATTTTCCCATTATGAGTCACCGAATTGTTTCCCCGCAGTACTGTACGAGTCAATAACATCGGAGCGATCCGGAAATTGAAGGTGATTGGCGGACGGGCCAGCATAGGTAAGCCTGAAAGCACGCTCTACAGATTCATGATCTCGTCTCCAATTTAGGTAAGTTAGGTTGGAGGCATGCGCTAACGGCAGAGAGCGCACGGAGGTTGCCCTTTCGAGAACGTCCTCGTTTTTTTGCTCATTGATGTCGTGCGCTTTACGGAAGCCACTTCCTTCCCAACGTATCGTCTAGGTACCGCTGGTCACTTTGCGGTGGGCACTTTTATTCTAAAGTACCAGTCATCAAGGCCAGGACTCTGGGGGTCGACGGACTTAGGAGTTTGAAATAGCAACGCTTTCGCCCCTGGTGTTGTCAGCACCTACTCCAATCTGGCGTGTGACCCTCAGCCCGGTTCCTGTGTGGTGCATACGGGCCTCCGGTCGGCGATATAGTCTATTCCAAGCTGACAGGTTGGTATGCAATCATCGCTGCTGTCGAACGAGCGCAGTGTAGGTGCCATACGAGAGCGCCACTGAAACCATTCAGAAGTAGTATATGAGAGCGTGTTCGGTGTGCAACTTATCGTTATCCTTTTCATCATGATGGATACATCATACTATCCTTCGGCATTTCCCATTAAAGACGACCACCGGAGGCCCCGCACCCTTGTCCTGTGCTTCGATGGCACAGCTAACGAATTCTCTAAAAGGGTCAGCCAAGTTCGATTGGCACTCTTGACATCGCTGATCTCGTCGACGTCATCACACAGAATACCAATGTTGTAAAACTCTATTCCATTCTGAAGAAGGACAGCCCAAAGTCTCAGCTCTGCTATTACCAGGAAAGTGCCTCTTCGACCCCTGGGGCCGTGCCTGAATCGACCGAGCTGACCGAGATACAGGCAGGCATCGGAACATACTTTCAGCCTGGCGTTGTTTCGCCACTCTTTCGCTTCGCTGCCCGGACTCTGGACCTGATGTTCGCGTGGTACCTCTCGGAACATATCATGGACGGATACAAGTTCCTCATGCAGAATTACCACGAGGGCGATAGCGTCTGCATATTCGGTCTGTGTCTTCGTATCGAGAACCTAAGCTCGCGGAAACCTGACGGATGCTCATAGGATTCTCCCGTGGGGCGTACACAGCTCGCGCGCTCGCAGGAATGCTGCATAAGGTCAATCATTTCTTGACGTAGGTCCACTGTTACTTACCGGCCTTGTGAACAGGTGGGTCTGCTCTCCAAGGACAACCACGAGCAGGTCTCGTTCGCGTACAAGCTCTACAAGTCCTCAAGCCGCAAAGACAACAAGCTGGCAGTTCGATTCAAAAAGTCTTTTAGTCGCGAGGTGCCCATAGAGTTCCTTGGCGTGTGGTCCGCACATTTCCTCCCGATTTTATGGGTGCGTCTCCGAGTCTGACTGTATTGCAGGGATACCGTGGCAAGTGTCGGGATTATTAGTGGGAGAACGCTTCCTTTTGTCGGCACAAATAATACCGTCAAGTGGTTCAGGCAGGCCTTGTCTCTCGACGAGGTATGCACTGTACTGCATATAAATAACCTCGGGCATCCAACTAATTGCCATTGTTCCCCATTGGGTTTGATCGTATCAGCGACGCGCAAAGTTCCGCCCAAATCTGTATCACCGTCACCGCACAGTTATTAACTCCGACCCAAAATTGTCGCCGACTCGCTCACCAGTGAGAACGTTCATTGCCCGTGCCCGTGCCTTCACCTTTCCTATTGGACCCGGGCTGCGAGACACCCCAAACAACCTTCATGACAACAGCTGGCACGATCGAGGCAATGCATCAGAATCAGATACTTTTAATAGGGTGCTGGAGGTTTGGTTTGCGGGGTCCCACTCTGGTACGCTTAAACTCTAAAAATCGGGGCCACACCCAGATCTGGACGATGAACTCACGCCGGATCTGCTATCACCATAGACGTTGGAGGTGGTGTCGCGAAGGACACGAAGCCACACGCGCTGTCGAACATTTCGCTACGGTGGATGGTGCGCGAGATCCTCAAGACGAGGTCCCATATCCTCTTTGATAAGGCAGCGCTCAAACAATGGGGCATCCCAAGCGCGATGATCAAGCAGGCGGCGCAAGCGCGTGCGCTCGACTGCGACCAGCAGACACCCGACATTTCCGCCATTTCCCTGGGGACGGGCGCGCCGGGCACAGATGTCAGCATACCCGAGGGGGGAGACCTGTCGCGCGCGGCCACGCCGCTTCCGTCCGCCGAGGAGTCGCTCGACACCTTGGATGCGGCGGAGAAGATAAGCGACCAACTCAAGAAGAGCGTGTTATGGTGGGTGCTCGAGATTCTCCCTACGTACTGCGTGTGGCAGAACGAAAAAGACGAATGGGTCGGAGAGTGGAGGTGAGCGCTTGCTCCCGGTGTAGAGTCACCACTGCACATCACACTAACACTTAACTGCAGTTTCAAATGGGGTCGCGGGCGTAGAGTACCCTCGCAACCTCAACCACTGTTCCACGAGAGTGTCAGGACGCGCATCAGGGATCCTTATCTGGACTATCTCCCGAGAGCAAGGTTCGAAAGGGGGATCGAGGAGTATGTGGTATGAACATCATGACTTATTGCTATTCTTACCGGTTTTGCTGAACTAATGTTCCTGTTAATGGCTGTCTACGATATCGTTTATCATGTTATTCACTTCTTGTGACGGGAAATTGTGTAATGGATGAGAGTATTCTGTTAATTCTCTTTTGAAGTAATCACGAGGCTATTTTGTAGCTACTTGGTATTGACCCAACCTAAAACCTTCATAATGTAATCTTAGAAACAAAACGAGTCATGCTCGACTCCCCTTTCACCACAGGAAAAGGCTTAATATCATCTTTCTGTAGTTTTGAGTGGGCCAACGATTAGAACACGACTCGGAAATGCGGCACCTCATCGAGGCCTCATCCCTAGTAAAAATTGAACGCTCTCTAGGTAGCCGGAGAAACTGAGTTGCACATTATCATACTAGTACGCCTCTCCTTGCGCCTCTACGTAGATGCGCTTTCCATTCCGATGCCCCTTATTGATTTCTCCGCCGCAGGCGGGTAACCGTGTCCAGGCACGACTCTGTCCTGCTCTTGCAGGCCTGCTGAGTGTGCCTCCTTCACTGGCATGCGCTTTACAGCTCGCAATCTTCACTGCAACCCTCGTTCATTGGGGAACGATGCTTACCAACCTAAATCGATACATAAGCGACACCAAGAGATCCTAGAGTCCGATTTCAGCCATCATTTCGTTTCAGCTCGTTTCAGCTCCGCTCAATCACTGCACACCGCCGCGGCGCTGGCGTCTTGGCTGGCGTTCAAGTTGTTTACTTGCGCTCGCGAATTGGACGAGCAGTCGTGAAACAAACACAGCAAAACGTATTCCGGAAAACCGTATCATTGTAAAAGCTCGCAGCACAGCTGGATCGTGGCGGATCATTAATCATTCGCTATTGAGTCAGCGAATTGTTTCCCCGCTGTGCAGTACGGGGGATCATCGATCAACACTGGAGCGATCTGGAAATCGAAGACGATCGGCGGATGGACCAGTATACATGGGTCCACGCTCTTCTGTAGTTCATATCCCGTGTCCCATTCAGGGAGGATGGAGAGGGCAGACGCCGACGCCGAGGGCCCTTCGAGGACACTCTCGTTTTTTGGTCTTCTGGACGGTGTGTGCCTTACGAACGCACACTTACCAATGTATGATCTAGGTACCAACCACTTCTCTGCGGTGAGCGCTTTTGTTCCAAAGTACCAGTCATCATTCCAAGTGTTGATACGTATGGACTTAAGAATTTGAAATAGTACCGCTTTTGCTGCTGCCATCATCTGCTTCAAGTCGTCGGCACTGGTTCCAAGACTCCAAGACTCCATTTTGGCGCGCGACCCTCAGCGCCCGGCCCCTGTGCGGTGCATGCAGACCTCCGGGATGTCCTTTAGTCTATTCTAGGTTGGTATGCAACGGTCACTGCGGTCGGATGAGGGCAATGCAGGCGCTGTAACTGGGTGTCACCGACCCCGGTCAAAAGTGTTATATGAGTGCGTGTTTCGATGTGCAAGTTATTGACATCTTCCCCTTTATCATGACAGTTCCAACCTATTCTTCCATTGAAGACGACCAGCGGAAGCCCCGCACCCTTGTTCTGTGCTTCGATGGCACAGCCAACGAATTCTCTGAACGGGTGGGTCAAGTCGATCGCTACTCTTGACATAGCTGATCTCCTCGACACAGAATACCAACGTTGTGAAGCTCTATTCTATTCTAAAGAAAGATAGCCCAAAGACGCAGCTCTGCTATTACCAGGTACTTAGACCCTTGGAGCCATGTATCGACCGAGCTAACCGGGACACAGGCAGGCATAGGGACGTACTTTCAGCCTGGCGTCGTTTCGCCGCTCTTTCGCTTCGCTGCCCGGACTCTGGACGAGATGTTTGCATGGTACCTCTCGGAACATATCATGGACGGATACAAGTTCCTCATGCAGAATTACCACGAGGGAGATAGTGTCTGCATCTTCGGTTTGTGCCATTCGTATCGTGGACGTAATACCACGACAAGCTAACGGATTTTCCTAGGATTCTCCCGTGGGGCGTACACGGCTCGCGCGCTCGCAGGAATGCTGCATAAGGTCAATCGTTTTTGACGTACTAGGTCCACTGTTACTTACCAACCTTGCGAACAGGTGGGCCTGCTCTCCAAGGACAACCACGAACAGGTTTCGTTTGCATACAAGCTCTACAAATCCTCGAGCCACAAAGACGACAGGCTGGCGGCTCGATTCAAAAAGTCTTTCAGTCGCAAGGTGCCCATAGAGTTTCTTGGCGTGTGGTCTGCACATTTCCCTCCCAGCGCATAGGAGCGTCTCTGATGCTGACTGTATCACAGGGATACTGTGGCGAGTGTCGGGATTGTTAGTGGAAGAATGCTTCCTTTTGTCGGCACGAATACCACCATCAAGTGGTTCAGGCAGGCCTTGTCTCTCGATGAGGTATGTACTGTATACATGTGAAAACTTCGGGAATCCAACCAATCACCGGCGTTCCTTCATTGGGTTTTGATCGTATCTAATACGTCACGTTTACAGCGACGCGCAAAGTTCCGCCCGAACTTGTATCACCGCACAATTTTTGACTCCACCCCGAAATCGTCGCAGACTGGCTCACGAGCGAGAAGGTTGGTACCCCGTGGCCGTGCCTTCACCTTCCCCATGGGACCCAAGCTACGGGACACGCCAAACAACCTTCATGACAACAGCCCGCGCGATCAAGACCACGGAACTGCATCAGAATCCGATGGCACTGTCAAGAGGGTGCTGGAGGTCTGGTTCGCGGGGTCCCACTCGGGTACGCTTAAACTCTAAATTCTCTGAGTCGCTCTACGAACTTACGCCGGATCTGCCATAGACGTTGGCGGTGGCTGCGTGAAGGATACGAAGGAACATGCACTGTCGAACATCTCCTTGCGGTGGATGGTGCGCGAGATCCTCAAGACGAAGTGCCATATCCGCTTTGACGAGGCGGCGCTCAATCAATGGGGCATTCCAATCGCGATGATCAAACAGCAGGCGGTGCCACGTGAGACGTCCGACTCCACCCTGTACACGGAACCCTCGTCCAGGCTCGACAAGAAGACGCCCGCGCCACCCGAGACGCCCGGTGACCATGCCGTTGCCATGACGGGCACAGACGTCCTCAGTATACCCGACGGGGATGACACGAAGCGCGCGCCTCCATCCGTCGAGGAGTCGCTCGATGCCTCAGACGCGGTGGAGAAGATGGGCGACCAGCTCAAGAAGAACAGGTTTTGGTGGGTACTTGAGATCATCCCCACGTACTACGTGTGGCAGAACGAAAAAGACGAGTGGGTCGGACGGTGGAGGTGAGCGCTTGTCCCCCCCGCCGCCGCGCCGCTGGTGCTAGGCTCTACCATTGCATAATTACTGACCTTTGCCGTAGTTTCAATAGGGGCCGCGGGCGCAAAGTGCCATCACACCCTCGACCCCTGTTCCACGAGAGTGTCAGGACGCGTATGGAGGATCCTTATCTGGACTATGTCCCGGGGGCAAGGTACGAGCGAGGGATCGAGGAATACGTGGTATGAATAGCGTCACTATTGATGATTATGACTTGGCTACTATTATTCTTGCCAGTTTTGTTACTCTAATGCTAATGCTAATGCTAATGTTTATGTTAACGACTGTCGATACTGTTTTTATAATATCACCCAGCGTATTCTGTTATTTTTTGGACTAATCACGAGCCTGTATTTTGTAACATGTACCTACTTGGCGTCGACTAACACTGTAGGGAAAGGTTCAATCTCAATCCTCTTCTCTTTGAGATTCTTGGGCCACAGTACAACCTCCAACAGAACGGCTCGCATGATTATTTCTGTAATCGCCACTCGGAAACGAGGTTTGGTTCGCGGAGCCCCACACCGGTACGCTCAACTCGATAACATGATATGCACTTCATTCTCGATCGCCTATACAGTAGATTGTTAGGTCCGTAGACGACGGTAAACTCATGCTGGATCGGCTAATATCATATTTTTGGGCCTCGCACGGGACGTTAATCAACAAATGAACACATGCGGTCGAATATTTCACTGTGGTGGTCACAGTGCACGAGATCCGGATGCCCGAGACGCCCAACGACCACCAGGGCCCGGGCCCGTTCGGGGTGTTTGTCCCGGTTACAGCGCTTTTCATAACGATAGATACCTTCCATTTTGGATACACAGGCGGACTCCCAAAACCCCAGAGCGGGATTCATACTTAAGTCGAGGGAAAACTCTCCGGAAATTGGTTTATCATGCAGTATTGGGGTTATGGAATAAGTTGTCAGCTTTTGCTGGCGTCGCAGCAGATTTACTTTTTAATTAATATAATTATTTTTATAGTAAGAAAACTCGGCACGGTTGCCGAGGAACCCCACTGTGTGTGAAAATTTGTCGCAAGGTATCTATCGTTATGAAAACCGCTATAACTTAGAGCAGCAAAGCGCTGGAATAGTCATATCCATATGGTGGTTCGACACGTCCACCACACTGGCATGTGATCGCAACTTCCCGCTGGGACTCTAAATTCACATTGGAGTCGGCTAGCTGCGCTTATTATCTGAACTAACGACGACCTCCTTCAAGGCCTCCTTTGTACCACATTGGTGATAATACAAGTGGTCCACCTAACAGCACAACTAGTAGTATACATGGCAACGCACACAACAATTTTGTCGGTACAGCAATCCGGCACTACCAGACGCGTCAGCTGCTACATACCCAAGCCCGTCATTCGCCAGTCACTGGCCTAGGTCAGCCGACTGAATGGTATGAGGGCTATAAGTCCAGGAATTTTTGACATGAGCATACGCCGGTGATAGTTACTTTGTCTTCCCCCTCATGCACACTCTAAAGTGCGGATCTACCAATGCTCTACGACAAGAAGTGACACCGAATATTGCGGATTTCCCAAATAGACGCATATCGCCATTCAAACACTCTACCACACCAAGCGGATGCTATGAAAGAGGTACGTCTTCCACTAAGTGCCTACACCACTTGCTAACTCGTTCTCTTTTCTCGACAAGTCACAATCGAGAAGCTCTCTGATGAAGTGCTTCTGAACATATTTCGTTATTATCTGGATGCCTTTCCACGATTGTGGCCTATGCTTGTGCATATATGTCGCAAGTGGCGACGTATTATATTTGCGTTTCAACGGGCCCTACGTCTTCGGCTGTTCTGTACGCACGGAACACCTGTGTTGACGACTCTAGATTGCTGGCCAGCTCTGCCGATCGTCGTGGAGTACGGGGGATCTCCGACGCTCGACCCCCCTGCTCCCAAGGACGAGGACAACGTCGTCGCCGCACTGAAGCAGTCTGATCGTGTTAGCTCCAACCATCTCACTGCTACAGTGTCGCTCTTGGCAAAATTATCTTCAATCGAAGGGTCGTTCTCGAATCTAGAGGACCTCGTTCTTCTATACCACGATCACAAGGAGTGGGCACTTCCCAGCACTTTCCGATGGGGCCCACGTCTTCGTAGACTTCACTCCACTGGGATAAACTTTTTCGTACCTCTGCAGCAACTTGCTTCCTCCAAGGACCTTGTCGACATTCGGCTTCGCAGCCTTACTGGGATTGCGGGTCTCTCACCGGAGGCATTTGCGAATGCCTTGTCCGGGATGACCCAACTTCAATCACTTTCACTCGATGTCCATTCCTCCGACCCCCGCCAATACCATGACGGCGGCATACCCTCAATGTCTCTGGAACGTATTGTTCTCCCTGCTCTAACCCACCTCAAATTTGTAGGGACCTGCAGGTCCTTCGACAGATTTGTAGCGAGAGTCGATCCACCTCTTCTCGGGAACGTCGATATCACGCTCTATGGACGCCCCTTCTACATCTCAAGACTCTGCGAATCCATCAACCGCATAGGAATGCAGATGTCGCATCGTCGAGCAGACATTCTATCCTCTGAGCATGTCTCCATCTCATTTACCCAACCAGAGGCCCCTACGCGCCTTAGGCTGCAAGCCCGGCAGTTGTCATATATGGCCCAAATCTGTAATAGTTTATCTCCTTCCCTTCTTGGGGTGGAACATCTACACATCAACGCAACGCAACCGTCAAGTGTGCAGGACGACAGCGACCGTGAAGAATGGCTGAAGCTGATATACCCTTTCACGGGTACAAAGTGGATTTATGTGGCTGATGACTACTTGACAAGCGTCGTGCTTGCTTCGCAACACTCCGAAATGCGGGCCAGGCGGCGTGAAACTGTGCTACCAATCCTACATAAACTCTGCATACGAGCGCCAGAGTCGAGTTATGCGCCTTTTCAGGAGGCCGTAGCATCATTCATATACTCACGCCAACTCTCAGGCCATGCCGTAGGGGTGGAATATGAACGACCATGGATCAATGGACTTCGTGGAATAGGTACAACTTTTGTCCAATGCTGGTTGTTATCACGCACTGATGTGCTTGGAACGGTAACAGGACCTTTTTCTCAGCGGGTCACGATCGAGATGCTCTCCGACGACGACCTTTTGAATATATTTCGTTATCACCTATATGTCTCTCCGCAATTTTGGCCAACGCTCACGCACGTGTGCCAGAGATGGCGACAAGTTGTCCTGAGATCGCCTCTGGGTCTACGCCTTCGGCTCTACTGTACGTACGGGACGCCTGTCGTGGAGACTCTAAAATACTGGCCACCCTTTCCTCTCGTCGTCAACTACGTAGGCTCTTCCGTGCTTAATCCTCCGCCGGCTCCTGAGGATGAGGAGAATATCATGGCCGCACTGAAGCAATCTAATCGCGTTGATTCTATCAGCCTCACCGTCACAAAGTCGCTCCTGGAGAGTCTTTCCACAATCTCTAACCCATTTTCAGAACTTGAAGAACTCGTTCTGCAGTCACGAGATAACTTGCAGCTAACCCTCCCCGTCGCTTTTCGGTGGGGCCTACGCCTCCGTACTCTGCACTTGACCAGGATCGCCATCCCCGCACTTCCGCAGCTCATTTCTCCTTCTACGGGTCTCGTGGATCTTCAGCTCCACGAAATCCCTCGTGTTGGGTATTTTTCCCCAGAATCGTTCGCGAATGCCTTACTCGAGATGACCCATCTTCGATCACTTTCACTCCATTTCCTTTCCTCCATTCCCCGCCGAAAC
The DNA here is from genome assembly GCA_025766275.1 of Lactarius indigo. Lineage (NCBI taxonomy): Eukaryota > Fungi > Basidiomycota > Agaricomycetes > Russulales > Russulaceae > Lactarius > Lactarius indigo. Next base: position 2,077,587 of record JAFKAC010000005.1, on the reverse strand, counting down.
TTCCTCGCTTTGCCTCCACTGTCAGGGGAACGCGTTGTTCTCTCTGCTCTCACGTGTCTCAAATATCGAGGAACAAGCAAGTATTTGGACAGTCTCGTGGCCAGGATCGATGCACCTCATCTCGAGGAGATCGATATTACGTTCTTTAGCCAACCCACGATGGACGCTTCACAACTTGGCCAATTCATTGACCGGATAGAAACGCTGAATTCGCATCGTCGAGTAGACGTTATAACCTCTGAGCGTGCTATTTCCATCTCATTCGCCCACCCAAACGCTCCCAAACGGGTTGAATTACGAGTATCGTGTGGGCAGCTAGACTGGCAGTTGTCCTCCATCGCTCAAATTTGTGACCACTTTTCCCCATTCCTATCTCGTGTAGAAGATCTCGGTATCTATACGACCCAACCCTCAACTCTGCAAGATGAAACGGACGGAGAACATTGGGTGGGGGTTATCCGCGCATTCGGCGGGGCGAAAGTCTTTCGTCTAGGCGTACATGTGGCGGGCATCTTGAGTGCTTTGGGTCTAGCCGACGGGGAGCACTCAACGGTGCTCCCTGCCCTGCGCAGTCTTCATGTACCTGAGCTTAGGCGGACGCACGGGCTATTGTGGGAAGCTGTAGAGTCATTCACCACCTCGCGACGGCTCTCCGGCCATCCAGTAGAGGTTCTACCATCCTTGACCATCCCAGGCCTCCGAGTCAATACGAACAAGGGAAAACAAAATACACCACAACAATACACCTGCACTGTCTGTAATGTCAATTTCACAAGCCGGAATGGCCTCAACAAACACAACGGCGACAAGCACATGCCCCGAAACGTGTGCCCCCACTGCGGCGTTTTCAAGTGGTCGCAGGCACGCAATTATCTATTCCGAAAACACCTCGAAAGCGAACACCCTGAAGTTGCACACACCAAGGCACTCATCTCCGAGTCGAATCCTCCTTTGCAATCATCCCACTCTGACGATCTCGGCGCCAGGAAAAATGATCCGCGTGTCACAGATATCTTCGAACCTCCTCTCACGCCCCCGAACACCTTTTGATCTGTAGATGCATGGCATCCTTTTTAATAAATTGTCTGCTTGTCTGTTTCGTCGTCTTTTTTTCTTTTTTTCTTTTCTTGTTTGTCCTGTTTTTCTTTTGGGTGAGGAAATGACGCAGAGTTGACTCACTTCGTGTCTGAACTAACCAAGGCCTCCTTTGTACTGTCGTGGCGGTTACTACAGTAGTCTACCCTAATCAAAATTAGGTGCACACCCCGTGTTCTTGTCTCCGACAAGTGACGACTGGGAAGCTTTCCGATGAAGTGGTTCTGGCGCCGACCAGTGAGCGTATTAGACCGGTGGCCGCTCGCTCTATGGGGGTGCCGGCTGCGCAAGGACCGCTCCACCCTCAAAAATCCTCATTCGAACGACTGGTTACGCGGTTACGAGTCTATGAGCGTATTTCGTTAGCTATGTTTTGGTTTTTGCTGGTCGCCCGTCACGTGAGATTGTTACGGTCCGCGCTCCGGAGCGATTGTCCCTCTCACTGGCAGCATCGTGGTGTACAATCTCTTGCACTCCTCTCCGTTGATAGCTATGACTAAGACTACCAATCGCACCATCAAAGTAAAACATAGATTGGTTCTGCCGTCAAATTTCTCGTCTTGCTTCTGGTCAGAACCAGTAACCGCCGGGCCGGGCATTCGCACAGAACCATGTCAGCTCCTTAACGTATCTGCGATAGCCCCCCGTGCGCAATCGCGTCTTGTACTTCGCGTAATATTGCCGCCAGCCGCGTCAATATCGTTAATACACGCTAGCGGGCACGTGTCCTGGTGAGTCGTACCGTAGGACTCTGGTCCGGGTCTGCAGCATCCACCCAGTCAGAAAGCTAAAAGGAGAGTGCGATTTCGCTCGCCTGTCACTTTATGCGCAGCCCGCAACTGCGACGCTCGAATCGGTCGCAGCACTTCGTCTGGTGTTTCGGGAACTTTTGGATGGATGTGCAATCAGATATCTGCTCCATGGCAGACGAAGCGACTCACCAATCTCGTCTCTCTCCAGCCGCTCCCGAACCGTCCTGCGCACGAACGGCGTCTTGGGTGCACCCATGATGATTTCTCGACCTGTCTGCTCGTCCGCACCACCGGGTTCTGGCCCCCGCCCGTTTTCCTTCTTTGCCTGCCTCTCACTTCTACGCAGAGCTTTGTCAAGAGAAACCACTTCGACGCAGTCCATGACTAATCGTGCGCGTGGGATAGTTCTCGGTGTTAAAGGGGAATGAGGGACCTGGTGGTCGCGTCGAGTGGCGCGCACGAGAGGCGCCGGCGGCTTGTACGGTCTATTGTTAGTCGGTCCCGCACGATGGCGCTTGGAAGTTGGCGTGTCTTGGGATACGTGACGTCTCTTCAAAAGGCGCTTGCCACGTGATTCGGAAGACACGCGGCAGTCCGGGGATCCTAATCTAGCGGATAAGTCGACATGTTGCAGAGGTCCTTGGGCGGAGTGTATTCTTGCTCGTTGAGATGCAGGTGTCACCTCGTTTGATGCTGGACACTGGGAGTCCGGTACAACTTCGTGCTACATACGAGTCGATAAGCCCAAGATCTGCTTCAATACAGGTCCAGGAGCCTAGGTACAGATCATTTACCTCTATCGATCGCATGTGTAGACTCGAACGTCCAACGTCCTTGGTGACCCCAGATGCAGCGAGTAGATCGACCAGCAGCATTGTCTGAGACTGCAACTGTAGCGGCGTCTGGGTTTGCGAGCTAAGTGGAACCATGCCAGATGGCCACTCTCCACCATAGCCGCGCATACAAGCATCGATGCACACGCGTAGATCATCGCCGTACGTGACAACCGGCGGTGAAAAACAGGAGTCTGTATGCACAGCGCAGAAGAAGCGCCGAAACGCGGCTGGTCCCCGTGCCGGCGGTGGAATATGCGAGAACGCAGAGGTGAGGAGCGGGGAAAGGGCGTTTAGAGAACTCGTAGACAATGGGAGTTGTTGCAAACGCTGAAGGAGTGATTCGTACAGAGGCATGAGCTGCGAATTAGACTGAGTAAGACATAGAAAGATAAAAGGAAAATAAAATCACGGACAATATCGTTATACGCTTCGCCCGGCAGGGAGAAACGCTGGTCTTCTATCCAAACAGCCAGCCCTGTCTGAATCGCGAGGATGATTGGTTTGAGCAACGAAATAGGGATAGACATTATCATATGCTGGATGGCTTTAATAAGCGCGGAAACCGCATCGCTTGTACTTGACTGCGGAGGATAGGAGGCGACAAGAGTTGCTTTCAAGAAAGCGAGCGTTCGAGCAGGGATAGAATCTCCCTCGCGGAGGTCAAGATACTTGAGGATCGAAATAGCAATACGCAAAGCGGTGCTCACAGGAAAGCTACATCACATCAACGCTGATCAGAACGGAAGCAGTACAGTCACATACCTGGGGCCTACGATAGGGAATCTACTAGCAATATCATCAACGAAATCGACAGACCTGCCAGACGTCTTCTCGGATGAGAGGCCCTGCTCGAGCAATCGCTCCCAGATTCCAAGATCGTCTTCTGACATGCTCCACGAACTACGATGCGCGCATGAGAGTAACGTATGACGAGAGGACAGACGTCTCACCCGATGGGAAGAACAAGGACTGAGGAGACATTCCGGAATTTACCAGGTCCTTGCTCCACGCACTGGGTTGCGACCAGGCGCCAAAGCTGCCTCCTAATTTCTAGGGGACCAAGGTCGTCGTCCTGGTGTGGAACCAACTCAAACACATCCGGTATCCCGACTACAATCAGAGCTGAGCATAGCAGACTCCAATCTCTGAGTATGTCTTGATCGGCAAGATGGAATGTATGCTGCAGAGTTGCCACTAAGAGAGAGGAAGCCACTGAAGTCAGCCAAGGACGCGGGAATGTGCTCTGGACGACCGCCCAAAGGTGTCTTGAAACAACAAGCGATTGTAGTTGGATCGCAACCGACTCTGCATCTCCGGATAGAGGGGTAGAGGAATCTGGTAAGAATCGGGAAAGAAAGGACGATAGCTGTAGCCTCAAATCAACTGAGGTTGGGGATTGGGCATCCAGTTGGATCAGCGGAGCTCGGACAGCTAGAAGGGACCGCCACACAGGAAGAACGATAGTCTGCGCCAATACGTGAGAAATGGAACAAATTTTCGTGTATAGATAGAGGCGCACCGTCAAGTCGGAGTCACAATTCTGGATGACGGAAACAAGGCAAGATGACAGCGGTTCCCAGTGAGACAAAATCTCTTCGGGGGATAGGCACCGTGGTGAGAGGATGCGTGTCGATCTCACTATCTCGAATTGATATTTATCAGCACGAAGAAGTGAACCGTCAAAAAGGAAATGCGACAGTAAAGGCTCTGCTGTCCACTCGGCTTCCTGCAGCGCGCCTTCGGACGTTCTAACTTCGCATGTGAGGCGTACGAGTAACTGACAGGCCTCATCCCGAATCTCCTGCGACTTGCTGGACAGCATATCACGCACTATCTCGACTGTACTGGGGATGACCCATCTCGTTGTGTTTGTTCCATTGTTCTGGGAACCCTTGCTGGTCATCCCCAGCAGCGACCAGATTAGAGCTGTACCAAGGCCACCATGAATTGCTTGCTTAAGCACAAGAACGCAGCGCTGGACAATATCGTCATCTACTCCTGCAGTCGGGCCCTGTTGCAGATAAAGCTGGGTCATCGACCAGATGAAGGTACGCCAAACGTGAGGGTTGAGATCACGTCCCGGGTGATGTCTTAGGGCTTTCTGTGCGATATTCATGACGAGCTTTAGAGGTCCGCGATGCAAAAAAAGTGATGGACCCAGGAGGACAGAAAAGCTTGCTATGACGGTCATCGCCCAAGGTGCATTCTCGCCAACATTACCGAAACTCTTCGATGAGACCGCTGATTCAAGGAGAGGAGGGAGCTTCCGGGACGACGTGGGGTGGCGTGTTGTTTCAGGCGTGAGAAAAGAATGGGTATGGTAGCATATAGTCTCTATGGTTTTCTCGTCGACAAGTGTTCTATAGGTGATAAGCGTTTGGGAGAAAGATGCGAGGACAGTGGCAGCATGGTGGCGAAATTCCGAGGACGAGTGCATGATGAAAGGAAAGATGGAAGGGAGGAGATCGGCCAGGCGTGCTATGGAGAAGTGTCGATGTCGGGCCAATAAATTAGTAACACACTATGGATGCGGGGTCAGCGTCGTAATATGCTGTAGAGGTTGTCGACGCACATTCAATACATCCACTACGGTTACATTGACACTGGTATCTCTCGCCGAGGCTTCAAGAATAAACTTAAGGTATAAAATTATGCCCTCTATTCGCGGAAGTAGAATGGCTTTCGGAAGCTCTTGAGTTCGGATGATCCAGGACGCAAGGGTGGTAGTCTTCGATGCATTGAACGATGGAAGGCGAGGACATCGGACGATAGAAATGACATCCTCAAGAAGATAACCGAGGAGTTGTGCTGGGGGGTGCGTCAGGTAGATTCCCTCCTACTATACCACAAATCCAGACGTACCTGAAAAGACCGATGAAAGCACGGGAAGTCTGAATATCTCAGACAAAAGGCAAAGAGCATAGTGACACAGGGTTGACAGGTCAGCTGCACGACTCTTGTTGTATCCCGTCGGTTCCGAACTTACACCCTGCTCTGTAGGATCAGCAAAGCTAGAAGACGAACCCTCAGATGGACGGGGTTCGGAACCGTGCAAAGCCCAGGAAATGTCCCTCCGCAGGGCCGCCGCCACGTCAGCAGCTTTTTGCTTGAGAGGCTCGAGCGCTGGAAATGTCTTTGTCCGGATGGTAAGGGTACTAGATGAACGCCTAATTCTCATGGACAGGGTATGGTATGCTTCGGTGATATCATGAAGGGAAAGCCGGCCAGAAGTAAGGGCACTGAGCGAGCAGGCGATGGTTTCGACGGGTCCTAGAAAGTAGTCGGGGTGCTCCAATGGGTTATCGATTGTCGAAAGCATGGTCATTGGTGAATTGAAGGGGACGATAGGGTCGTGGCTGTATGCGTGTGGGTGTGGTCAGAAGAAGGGACTTGCTTGGACACAGCGTATTCGTCGCGTTGACATGACAGTCAGAACAGAACCAACCGTACACAGTCCGAAAGTGATCGCGTCTGCCCCTGTGTACTCATCGAGTCGAACATTATCACATGATCGTGATAAGTCGCGCATACCTATTAGGGAAGCCTTCGGCGCCTCCGAGTCATGGCACGCATGACAAGAGTGCCGTAGCGATAACCAGGCACTTATGTGACTGGGCAATCACGTCGCGTTATATATGGTCTTGTAGTGTAGTGGTTATCACTCGGGATTTTGATTGCTCCTGGACGAATCCGGAATCTCAAACTTCCCGAAACCCAGGTTCGAACCCTGGCAAGACCTGAAAGGGTTTCTTTTTGTTTTGCACCAACCCCGTGACCCCCGTGTAAAGCGGTAAAAACACTACCCGGATGGAGCAATCATGGTCCGGTCGGTCTCCTTTTTAATTCTAGCTTTTGACGAGTACAGAGTATGATCAGGCCATCAATGCGACCAAAGGAGATATTCTGGGAGTGGCGCGCGGTCTTCAGTCGGCTCCGAGGATGCGTGTGTTCGACGCTTCGACACAACGTATGATTACGACCAAAACACTACAGTACCCCAGAAACGCGCTTTAATCTTAGTATGATCCGACCCACTCTATGCCGTGGCCATTGAAATTCAAAACCACCTGTTCAGAGCCCTATCATAGGAAGCGCAGTCGTTATCGCTTACAGCACGCCCAGCGAAGACCCCATTCGCGCGCTGACCGCTACATCGAGTGAGACAACGAGGTTTTGGTGCTCACTTGTCGGATGCACTGAACGACTGAGTAACTGAAGGGTCAATCAACTATGGTGCATACTTCGCTGTATACATCAAATGTCCATTAATAATACAATGTCCACATCATACGGTCCAATGTTCAATAACAGTACAGTGTCCGAGGTGTTATATGCAAAGTAGATGATAGAGTAGCATAATTTCATTTTTCAATCGTAAATTTTGGGCTGATATTTCCAGAGTCACCGATGACTGCGAAAGCCAGTGAACATCACCATGACCCATGACGAGGGAGAAAGACTCACGAGCAACGATGTAATTTTTCCTGGGCTTGACGCGCGGGACTACGAACTTGACCTTCCCTGCGTCCAGAGGGAAGCCTTGCGCAAGGGGATGGTCTGAAAACGAACCAACACGATGACGTAAAATCATGAGACGACAAAAAAAAAACATGCGACCGGACTGACCAACATCGAGGTTCTCGCCCCCCTCACCGTCGGATTGCAGGTACCCCAACAAAAGGGTCCCTGTGGGGTTCGTGACTTGTGCGGGGCGTGTGGACGTGTTCCTGCACGTGAAAGCGAGAATGTCAACTTTTCCATGCCACACTGACGTTTTGCGTGCAAAAAAAGTCGTACGTACCAAGCGACGGTGACAGTCGAACCAATGTGCCAGATCGTCCCCTTGTGCGGATTGATGACCGGTGGAGCCCACACCTCTCTCTTCCCTTGCTGCACCACCGTTACCTGCTGGGGAACGGCTATTGGCGCCGCAGAGGTCCCTACGGCCAAGAAGAGGAGGACAGCAGGGAGACGAAAGATCATCATAGGTGCAAGCAAGTCGGAGACGGTCAGTGGAAAGGAGGAAGGGTTGGTGGTGGTGGTCGGGGGAGATAGGGAGCAAGGAGAAGACTGGGCGCCTTCTTTAAATACGTAGAAAACACGCTAAGGCGAGCGCCAATCATCGATTGCCCAAGTGATCATGCGACGACGGAATGTAAGACAGACCGGCCCCGATTTCAATTGCGTCCGCATAGTCAGATGCGTCCGTCCCCAGTGCGCTAGATCTGCCATCTATGACTGCAAACGGACCCGCGGATTGACCGACATTCACTCATTCGCTCGAATTGCGCCCATTTCCTTCTCGTGCGAACGTACGAGGAAATTCCTTCTGGTACACAGATTCCCATGAATAGACGACCCTGAGTGGAAATCCAGAATTCGAAGAATGAGCTACCTATGTGAATCGAACGGGTCTGTCACGCGGTCGAACGAACGTGACCCCTGGTACAAGATAGCCGAGCGACAACGTCTAATGAGCGGTTGCACCATGAATTGTAAGAGACCTTTACAGTCATAAGAGAGTACAGTTGAATGAAAACTAAACAATAGCCCAAGAAAATTTCGGCCAGCTACAACTATGCGAATATTAGATATGGATTCGTTGTTTGCTATGTAGGACAGAGCGGGCATAACAGGCTCGGGGTAAGGCAAGGTGACACGCGAGATGAAAGAAAAGCTCTGCGTACGATGGAACGACAATGAAGTGATGCGAATGCTAATGTTGATGAGGTACAGAGCTGGCAGAGTATCATGATGGCGACGAGACGGACACAACTTGAACGGTAATCACTTCTTTCCCAAACTCAGCACCCGCATGCTGTCCTCCAATGCGGTAGTGAGACCGGAATCTTTCGTGCACTCCCGCGTCTCCAAGCCGTCAGAAAGGGTTGGGATGGATGCGCAGGCAGGTATAGCGCCCACCATCTCTTCTGGTTCAACGTCGACGATCTTAACAACTGCCTTCCCTTCGAGGACGCGCCGGATTTTGTCTGCATCCAGTGTGGAGGGAGTTGTTTCGCCCGATGAGTCCATTGCAAAAGCTTGCCAGAAAGCACTACCGAGTCGCTGAAGTAGCGTCTGTGAGACCATCGTGGCGAGTAGGGCCTGATGTGGCGTAAACGTTTCCTTCGAGGAGGGGAATGAGGCATCCACAGAACCAATGGGCAGTGATGTGGGTGATGTCGGATAGGCGGAAGTATGCTTCCCGCTAAGGAGAGCAGAAAGAGATGACGAGGAGGAGGGAATGGGATTTGAGATGTGATGTGGGCGGAGACCAGTAGTCGAGCCATTGGCAAAAGGTGGCTGTGACTGGGATTGAGTCGGTTGAATCTGAGCCAAGCGAGACCAAAGGTGCATCCAGTACCTAGACGGCGGTTAATATAATGTCTCATGATAAACGAAGATGAGACATACGCATCGAGCGCCTTCATCGTGAATGGACTGGCTTCGGCAAACGAGTCGAATGGGCCAATCTTGGAAAGCTTGGCAAAGAAGGGAGTATTCCCGGAGTTGAGTGATGGGTTGATATTCTCCTGGGGTTTAGGACTGCGTGCGTCCCCGGCCAACGACTTAACACTCGCAAGAGGATGAATGACGTTCTCTGGGATGAGTGTCGTGTGTACGGGTGTGATGCCACCAAAGGCGGTGCTTCCTCCCCAAAATGCATTGGACGGTGAGGCAGCAAGACGAGGTGACGAGGGGAGATCCTTTTGGGTGTTCGGAGTGACAAGCGCGGAACTTGCACTGGCGCGGACGGCAGGGGGTAGTGCGGGGATAGGACCCGGTGGTGGCAGTACAGGAGACTCGGCCCGGTCGGCGGAGGCAAGGAGGGCTTTCTTGAGTGTGCTGATTTCCTGCCTCAGCGCAGCGTTCTCTGACTGACTCGAACCCAGCTCGCTGCGGATGGCGTCGATGAGGCGGTCACGTTCTGCAATATCCCCCTCTAAGGTCGTTATATATTCTGATACGGCAGAGTAAGCTACGGGTAAGCGTACAAAAATGATTATCTCACCCTTGCGTCGCACGCGGAAGTTACGAGCACTGATCTTGTTGCGAAGCTGACGCTTTTCTTTACTGGACATCTTCTTGTATTCTTCGGGGGAGGGGCGCCAATCATCGCCATCTTCCCTTGGGTCATCTTTATCCCTTACGACCGCCGATATGGTCGCTTTCTTCTGAACGCCGCCGGACTGAACGGTGCCCTTCCTAGATTTCCCTTTGCCACCAACCTTGACGGTAGGAGACGTGACAACTGTCTCTTCCTCATCCTCCTCCTCATGCCTTTCCTCGACCTTGTCCTTCATCTCATCAAAGTCTTGTGGAGGTTTCGAGGGCACTGGGCTTGACATGAGCTGCGGATCAATGGCAAAGGTTGGGGGAAGGCCGCCGCTCGCATTCGCGCCTCCCGAATCGGTGCCGTCATTTGGAAAGGAGAGGAAATCCCAAGGGACGGCTGTTACTGGTGGCGGAACGGGTGGGTCGGGCTTGACAGGGTCATCATCGAGAGAGAAGTTGAACCAGTCGGAGGGATTTGGTTCGGATATGACAGGTAGAGGGGAAAACAGGGGAGTGGACACCGACGGGGATGGATCACGAGAGTCGGAGGTTGCAGAGCCTTGGGAAGTAAAGAGGTCCAGGTTAACAAAGTCGGATAGGTCACTAGGATTGGGTGGCGGTGAATGGTGGTGTAAAACGTTGTCCACCAACATGATATTAGGTGCGAAGGGAGGGAAAGTCTGGCCGCGTCGTTGTGGTGGGGATGAGGAGATGGCGGACAAGGTGAGAGAAAGATGAGTTGACACCTGGCCTAATCCACCTTACCTAAGCCACTGTGCACTAAACGCTCATCGGCTCTCTGACTCAGTCCTCCTTAGTCTTTCTCCCTTCATGCGCTCAGCCAACTAAATTCTCCCGTGTTTTTGTCTCTGCTCCCCACAAATTTAATTCCCGACTGTGTACACTCAAGAGATCGATGGCCTCGGCAACGTGTTTGCCTCCGCTTTGCCTGCAGGCACTCCCTTCCTCGGTAATATTAACATATCATCGCAATCAAATCAATCTCGCTGCTCATTCGAGCCGTTGATCCCCTCTCTATAGCGCAAGTAATTTCGACCCTCTCAATACTCCGACACAGATATAATCGCATTTCGACTAAGTCGGTGGTAGAAAGTCTGACCATTTGATAGCTTGGGCATAATCCCCAACGGGAACTTCCGCATTCCTCCGTACCCGTCTGTCGTCCCACGGGTGCGTCTGACATCGATGTTCCACTTCGAAACTTCTTTCTGCTTAAGCTCGCCTTGATATCTTGGCGCGTTGCATCGATTGTTCTCGGACGTACAGTTTGGTTCATGTGTCGCTAAACCGCCGGAATTTTCGGTCATGGCTTAATGGCTAATGTCCTGGTCCAAGTATCGAAATCACCGTAACTCTGATTTCGCGATAAACCCTAATTTCGGACGGTATCTTGCGATCACCATCGACAATGGGCAAACGGACAAGTGCTGGTCTGGCTTGGCCAACAAGGCGCCACATAGATCTCGCGAATATCGCTACCCTCATGTCGAGTGAAATACAGTCGTCGGTCGTCTACGCGCCGTGTTTCAGCAGGTGTTCATATCCTCGTCAAAGGAATGCCCTCGATCAACGCAAACGTCGAGTGGGACCCTGATCTACTGCCGGGCGGGGTGAAAAGGGCTTCACCATATGTCTCTTTAATCCGTACTTGCGCCAACTTTTGGCTCGGTCAGGGACTGGGTGGGAGATATTGGGTAGACCGCACCCCGACCTCGTAAGCTGCAGTGGCGATGCGATTCCCAGTCTTCGACTAGAATCCGTGACGATCCCACTCCCTGAACGTGACGCGTGATGTCCTGGAAATTGCGCAAGTCGATGGCACACTACAGTAGCATCACGAAGTGAGGTGAGACTGCATCTTCGTACGATGTCTTTTTCTTGTATATTTCTCAATCCGCGCCGCAACTCCTGCCCTCGTTCATCTCGTGTTGTAGACCTATAAGGTTATGGGGCGAGGTGAAGACTGGAATTGATAGACACATCACGAAGGCGCATGCCAGTGCCAGTGTTAGAGCGTGAGCTCCCGTCGGCAGTTGCCGTTGATATACATATGCGTCGCTTAGTAATACCATACCCATAGTGGCAACGCATGCGTCCCCGGGCCAACAACGTATACTATCACACACTCTGGTAAAAGGACGTAAGAATGCAGTGACGGTTCAAATCTTCCAGAGGCAGTGAGCACACAGCACCAGTAACGGAAGACCGTAACGCGCAGAGTGTGTGTTGAGTTCTTCTTTCCTCTTAACTGCAAGGCTTTGGATGATTCAGACAAGCTTTCCAGGTCAAGGTGTTAGTCCTGAGGTCCAGCAGCCCCGGCCTGAGGTTTCAGGTGTGATTCTTTCGTACTCTGGGACTCTGCCCTCAAGTTTGGTACAGATCGAAAGGGGCTAAAGGTGATAGCGTTCGTGGAATGGGCAAACGCACGTCCGCACGGGATAGCGAACCCTCATGGCCCACCGAAGGTAGTACCAAGCCCAAAGGGGAGGCAGAATGAGAAGATAAGGCTGGCCCGCCAGCTCATCCGCAATCATAGTAACACCAGAATGTTTTGAGTCTAGCTGGCTATAAACGAATAGTCGAAACCGATCAACTTGGTGACACTGTCCGACAACAGTCCGCCAAGATGCCGCAGATGATCGGGGATCTCGACGACAATGCCAACCCGTTATGATCTCTTCATGCAGAGGAAGAAAAGAACCACGATGACGCCTGAATTCAATTCCTGAAAGACAATATGGACGGTATGCTCATATTCGTACGTCTACTTCAAGTTCTGTTGCGATTTTATGCTGAACTGACGCATGGGCCGAAATTGTCCAGGCTGGGTTACTCCTTCATCATCAGTAGAACGCAAAGTTTCGAAGCGGATCCGGCGCAACAGATGGCGAACTACCAGCAACAAAACGTCGCACTACTTGCTCAGATCTCTCAACACATCGCCTCCATCGCCTCCCATGTGTCCACCCTGTCCTCTCTTCCTCTTCCTTATCCTGACTTCAGCCCTAGCTACTCTGGTGTCCCGGTCACGCTTACTGGTTCATGAGCCTAGTATTCAGTCTTTCTGCCACGCTTCTCGTAACACTAGTCCAGCAATGGGTACGAACCCATATACATGTCTTTCAGCAGTATAGCCACCCTCTCAAGAGCGTGTGACTACGCCAGTATCTATACGAAGGTGCAGGAGGACGATATATGCATATATGCCTGTGGTGGCCGAATCCGTCCCTGGTCTTTTTAGTTCATCATATTAAATAAAGTCACCAAGAGCTCGATCGTAACAATATCTGCACTACAAAATTAATGAGAGTAAGCACCTCGCGGCGCACATAGAGACGACGGCCAAATCAAAGTATCGCGCAATTGGGACGTACCAGGATGCAGGTATCTAATCCTCCGAATCCGATTCAGAACGGGGAATCTCCGTTATCGCCTCTTCCACGTAGGAGCTCGGAAGCAATATCTCCGACATGTGCCGTAGTGGTTCCTTGAGCATGTCGGGGACTGATGCTTCGCACTTGGAAAACATCTCGTGGAACCGCGCCACCTGGTCGGTGTCCCACTTGACGTCAGCGTGACTTGAGACAATACCATCTGCGAGGGTGCTGAGGGTCTGCTGAAACACATCTACTACGTTAGATGGCACTCCTTTGGTCCCATCGGTGGCCAATGTGTCAATCTCGCCCGAGATGAGGGAAATGACATTTGCGAGATCGATGGCGCCTTCTTGGCCAAGCCAGCCAGCCACCTGTTCGTCAGTGGCGCCAAGGATATCCGGTAGGCAAGCCATATCCGCTGTAATAGTTGCTGTGCCATTGCGGGTGGGTGACGTCATGTTATTTGCCAACTTTTTGACGATCAACGACCCAAAGCAGCGTCCTAGCAAGCGGGTGGCGAGGTCCCGTTCGGCCCGGATCCAGCGAATCACTTCAGGACCTGCGAAGACAGCGCGGACATAAGAGGATAAGGGAACCTCCGAGTTCTCGGGCTGATTGTATTCCCTGGCACAATACCACAGGCTAATTAGGCATAAGTGCAGACGGTACGTCCGTTTTTCTTCGGTAAGAAGCGACATTCCAGGAAGGCACGTCCCGAGAAGCTCACGGAGACGGGCCCCGAGGATGGGCTCAGATGTCGATTCATCGGACATGAGGGAAAGCATAGCCGAAGTAGCGTCGGGGACTGCGCGAGAGTCGAAGAACCCCGGCATGCGTGCGGCAAAGACCTCGAATTCCTCATCTTCGTTAAGAGTAGTAAGTACCCAGTGCAGTGCACTCGCGTCTACACTTGGTGGTGCTTCCATGGCGCCGAGCTCGGCCCTCCACCGCGGGCTACCAAAGAACCGGGGGCGATAAGCGCTGACCTTTTCATCGAGTATCTCTCTCAACTTGGTGGGCCAAGGAGTCGAAGTTGTCCACGGCCAGGTAATCACCATTAATCCACGGAATATGCCCTCGATCGCCCAGGCAGTCAAAAATAATCCGAACGCAGAAAGCCGGAATGAAATGTATGGGATCACAGACAGAGGTGTGTGATACGGGGAGTTGAGGCGCCAGAATGGTAACAGCGTCAATATCGCGTACGTCGATACGACAATCGCAACGCAGCCAGTGATATAAAGGGCAACGGTATCGTTGACGGGGAAAATGAAGTCGATGAGACCGGCGAAGAAGAAGAAAATGGAGGTGTGCAGGAGGAGAGGGATCGCCTCAACGACTTGGGACAAGCGGAATTCCTCAACGCCATCGAACATGTATGCCCGAATACGCGCCTGCCTTCGAGGCGCGCTACGGTGCTGCGTGTAGTCCAGATATCTTCGGGCCCATTGCCGTACTAACATTGCGAGGAGCGCGCAGGACAAGCTGAGGACCAAGCTGAGGGACCACATCACATTGACCCTGACAATATACGCCGGCGCTTCGAATAGGGGGGTTTCCGGTACCACAGGCGGTGCTCCGTTGGAGGCGCTGACGAGCTGGGCGAGTAAGGCGACCATCTGATCCCCCGACTGGGGGGAGAGTCTCTTGTAGCTTTCTATGATGAAGGCCGCGACAATGGCGGAGAAAAGACCGCTCTTCAATGGTTTGGTTTAGATATGGAACAAAGAAAGAAGGAGGTTTTAGAACTCACGAATATAAGGACCCCGCCCGTATCTTTGATCCAATTTTTAGCTATCTCGCCATCCTCCCTCTTAGCTTCGGTAAGGTACAGCGACCACAGCTTTCCAGAAGGATCCCCGTAGTTTTCGGCTGGAAGATAGTTAATGAGAAGGGCCCGTCGAGTAATGAGTCGACATACCAGAACTTTGAGTTATGGGATTGTCTCCACAGTGGGTTTCGACGGTCTCGTCGACCAGATCTTGTGGCTGGGCCTCATGATTTGCACCACGACGGGAGGACCGGCGGCTGCGACTGCGTCGGGGCATTCTAGGTGTCGAGAAAGTGATATGGTCAGCGCAAGAAAGGGTGTCTCGACGGCCTCTTGACTGGCGAGAAAACGAGACCGGCTTTCCATTTGCGGAACGTAGGACGCGGGTATTTTTTTTCTTCTAAAAATGGCAAGTTTTTTGGGGCTGGCCTGTCTAAGTGTGCCACTATTGCATCTTCGGATGGCAGAGGGGTCCCGCAGCGATAAGACCTTGCTGATGGGGACATGGGGTCGGAAAGTGGAGCCTGGGCCTTTGAAAGGGGCTGCCCGTTTTGGCTGCCTGGAGTGTATGTGGGAGCGCAGTGCCAATGCCGCACTGGTTGGTTACTTAAGCCGAGCAGGAAGCCTCCCTCCTCCCCACTCGCGTTCACCCAAATTGCAACCAGTCCACCAGGGGTTGCGCTGCGCCGTGATATGCTACTGGCCAACTTCCCTGGTAGGTCGTAAGACTGGTAGGCTCCCTAAACGGACTCGGAAGGCGCAGCGGTCGGGGTAGCGGTAGCCCCCCGACGAGAACTTTCGCAGGTTCGAAACCGCTGCTGACCGTCTGGCTTTGCCCGCCTCTGGGAAAACTGTACTGACCCTTATCCTCGGAGACGGGTAGCAGACGGATGCACCATGTGGGTCCGACAGCCCCACTTTGCTCTAGCAGGCAGAGGCCGCGCAAATCTGTCTCAATTCCTACTGTACAGCTACAAAATCATCATTGGGATTCAGCCAGGAATGGACACAGTCCGACAAACCGAGGCTAGACCCAATCATTAGGTAATCGTAATATCACAGTACCGTAGTCAAACAATTACAGTACCTTGACTTGTCTTGACGGCGCCCCCAGAGAGGAGCATACGCTCACGCATCCCCAATAAAATGGCTCATCACTGTGCATATCATTGCAATTATGACTGTTTGGATCGCCATAAAAATGTACGTTGAATGACATAGGTTTGGGTCCACAGTATAGCACGTCTCTGCTTGCCATGTTCATCCAGGAATACTATTACGGATTTAGAAATTACGGAGTTCGCTCATGCTGGCGTGTCCCCCGGGCCCATGTCATCGAGTCATCATTGACTGCTATCCCTCACCCCTGCATTTCAAACTGACATGGATCGAAGTCCGCACACGAACTTCTTAAATAAACAATATTGTAGTACGACCAAGGAGCCCTGGTACTCAAATACTTTCAACCCTTCCCCAATCCACTTTTCACAGGTTTTTTTTTCCGGATCCATTTATATTCCGGGGTCCTTTTCGCAAGTCTCCAACTCTGCTAACTATTCACGACGACTACAGTTGAAAATTTCATAATGCATAATGAGTTATGGCCATTTTCGTGTTGATGGGCTCCTTGATGAATCGAAAAACAGCTCTAACTCATTACGCATTATGACATTTTCGACTGTAGTAGGTACTTTAGAGTGGTCTGAGCACAATCCGCTCCACCAAGTTACTACAACAACGGAAGGAAGGTTAGACAGAGAGAAAGAATATGATATGACTGGCCAAATATACAGTGACTCGGGGGGACGACGGAAGAGGACTTAGAATTGAATATAGAGCCAGACGAGAGACAAAATTTACAAAAAACGAAGAGAAGCCAACCTGAGCTAATCATCATTAGCACTGGTGTATTCTTTGTGTATACACGTGAGGGAACAACTTGGTAGTGGTATCAAGGCAAAGTACGTCGGGAGTTGAAGGGGAGACGTAGCAATCGAAACAGGGTGACGTCAGAATGTAGTGAAGGTGGTTGCACTTCGCTGCGTGGCTCGTGTGCATAGGTGGCGGGTGCTATCCAAGGACGAGGATGATCAAACCCGTGGATGGGGGGTGGGGGGAGGAGTGGGGTGGGGGGACGGTCGTGGGATACTACAAAATCGCGAACAGGTGGTCGTGGTCGCCGTATCTCGTGCACATCGGCCAAGAATGACACATGGCGGGAAGGACGATTGGTCTCACGGACGTTGGATGGGTGAGGGAGGACGGGTTCTGGTGGCCGTCGCATTTCGTGGCGTGGCTCGTGTGCATAGGAAATCTCGGTTGTTGTAACTCGATGAAGAGGACGATAGGGCCCGAAGCGGGGGGATGAGGGGATGGGGGGACTGAGACTGGGACGGGAAGGATGGGGGACGTGGAGATTGAATGAAGTAACGTCGGAATGTGGCCGTGATGGCATCTCGTGGAGTGGCCCTAGCAAGTAGGCATCCCCGGGTAGCACATGGGGAGGAAAATGACGGGTCTCCGGGACATTGCGCGGGGAAGGGAGGTCGGAATCTGGTGACGGTGATCGCGTTTCGTGGCGTGGCTCGTATGCATAGGGGGCCTCAGGCGCTGTATGTCGAGAATAAGGATAATCAGGCACGAGGGATGGGGGCACGTGGGGACGAGGACGGGAGGCGTGGGGAGGGATGTAGTGATAGGATGGAGTGACGTCGGAATGTGATGGTATCTCGTGGTATGGCCCTTGCACGTAGGTGGCCTCAGGTACTGTATCTTGGGGATGATCGTCCTCGAGGATGTTTGTTGGCGCAATCGGAGCGACACCAAGGTCGGCCCTTGTGCCTACCCCACGAGTGCTACGAGGAGAGCATGAAGTTAACCACTGAAGCACAGGACCTTGGTCGCCTTTGGACGAAGAGGACGCGATTGTGAAAGCGGCAGTGCCTTTGTGCAACGGAGTGAAAGCAGTGCGTATGATGGAGAGGACGAGCCCTGCATTCGACCGCGCCATCTCGGATGGCTGCTCTCCATCCGAAGCCATAGAACGGAGCTCATCTAACACGGCGCAGAACTCGAGCTGGAGGCCAGGAGCGGTTTTCAGAATCTCCAACTTGAGAGCCACCGCCAAAACAGTACGCCAAATCCCCCCCTGTTTGAATTGGTTGCTGTTCTCTAGTCGGGAGTCTTTCAACTGTCGGGTGAGATAGATGAGGCTACAGAGTCGTAGGTTATGACGTTCCCACAAATATTGGGTGTGCTGGGGTTTCAGATAGCGCCAAGCGACGTCGACCCAAGCACCATCGTCGAGAGGCATGTGGCTAATAGCTACGGCCACTATGCATCGCGCATAGTCCTTTACCCAAGGATCTGAGTCATTGCTGTGCAAATGTTCTAGGGCGAAGCGGACAAAGTCAACGCATTTGAAAATGTCGGAATTTAAGGTTTGGAGTGCCTGCCAGAAGGTACATTGAAGAAGTAAGGGGTCCGCGTTCATTGCCTGCAAACAAATCGCGATGCGCTGTTGCTTATTGGGTTCGGTGAGTATATTAGATGACAGGGAACGGTCCATGAACAACGTGATTGCAGGCGCAAGTATCCTGTCATTCAGCCCCTCTAGGATTAAGATATCCTTTGTCACCTCGCTTGAATTGTAGAATCCCGGAATGGCAGACAAAAATCGCTCCATATCTTCGTGCCCATCCAGTGAATCGAATAGCCGCGAGACCACCGATGTGTCGAGGGATGAAGAGCGCTTGCGAATTAGGTCCTCCATGTCTACCGCCGTACTCCTGAATGTCTGGCTGAGATACGCTCGGGCCGATTCCCAAAAGCGATACTGGGTGCGATA
Source organism: Lactarius indigo (assembly GCA_025766275.1). Taxonomy (NCBI): domain Eukaryota; kingdom Fungi; phylum Basidiomycota; class Agaricomycetes; order Russulales; family Russulaceae; genus Lactarius; species Lactarius indigo. The sequence continues at coordinate 2,058,832 of JAFKAC010000005.1, read as the reverse complement.
CCCGATAAAAGGTAGCCTTATAGAGGAACTATAAAGTAGCTTGTATGTCAATGAAACGATGCGCGACCACAAAAACCAAGCAAAGGAAGAGAGCGGAGTGTAGACAATATTGAAAAAGGAAGACAATGAGATAAGACTTGCGAAAAAATAAAGTCCTATACAACTAGAAGCGATCACGAGAATGACCAAGTCAACGGTGCTGTTGTTGGAAGAATGTATGAGCCCAGACAGGAATAAGAAGACCGAGAGGTGGAAGAGCCCGGGTAAGACCGAGGACATATGCTGGAGCTGTTTCATCTCAACTCCTTGCGTTACGAGTTCACGGATCCGTGCACGATTGTGTGGACCATGTGGCTCCTGAGTGATGCGAAGGTATCGTCGGGCCCATTGTCGTAGTAGCGTTGCAATTACCATAGAAGCGAGGCTGATTACTAGGCTCAGAGACCACAATGCGCTGGCCCGGACAGAGGATGGTGCTGGTGAGAATGTGGATGGATCTGAAACCTTAAAAGGAAGTGGGGTCGTGGTATTTTGGCCGACCGACTGTTGATAAATCTGAGAAAGATAAAAGGCCGAGACATCCTGCGAATTGAGCCTCAAGTCTTGATATGACCTCCCGAGTAGAATAGCAACCACGACTGAAAATAGACCATTCTACAGTGATTGAGCACAACGATAAGCGAGCGGAATGGTAAAGTGGCGACGTACAGCAACAACGGCACTATCCGCATCACTATTCCAGTTTTCGACTACCCGCCAATCGTGTCCTACTGTCACTTCATTATACATAGAAAACAACAGGTTCGATCCGTCAATAAAGGTGGCCGCAGTTTGTGCTGGCGGATCTACTGTCTGAGAAGGGACAATATGATCTGAGTCAGAGTCGATACCTAGGCCCGTTCGTAAACAAGGTTTCTAGCCAAGTGCTAGTAAGAAATGCCTTACGCGTGTTTGGATTACCTTCTTCTGGGCTTGTGCATACGGAGACTGGTTCGTGAACACCTTGGGACATCTCGCGTTCAGAGACTTGGTGGGGTTGGACGTCGATATGGATGTCGGCTGATGGGGAGGCCATCGGTCTCGTAGAGAAAGGTATAGGTAACAAGTGGTCTTGAAAGCACTGTCGGAGTGATGGGCAGACTTTGACCCCAAGTTATATTTCTACTGTAAAAGGGATCATTGCCTTGGGCCCCGTTTCACTTCCCCAATTTACTCACGAATGGAAGGTAAAGTATTGTACTGTTGTACAGTAATACAAGTATCTATACACAGCAAGATGTGTCAGCGCCCAGTTGATTGACGGGATGCACTACAGTAATATGGCCCAATAAGGTTATACTTGCGCCGTTCAGGAGACCTCCTTTGCAAATCGCAGTTGGTTCCAGAGCGTACGACGAAGAAATAGCTGGCCCAATATCACAGTCCGCATAACCGCCCCAACCACCCCCTTCGCGAGGGAGGTGGTGTATCATCGATAGGGGTCGCCATGACCGTATAAGACCCACGGTTTTTCACGTCGAAATATTTCGCTCTCGCGTTGATTGGTGCAGTCTGCCATACTGTGAGCTCGACGGGAGAGTCGTCGTCGTTAGATTTGGCCTTTGCTTTCTGCCACGACCACTCAAAAAAAGAACCAAAAGAAGAAACAAGAACGCCTTACAATCGTGCCCGCCTTCAATATCTCCTGAAAGCTTCTACACTTTCCGGGAAGGTCGGGCCATTTCACGGGAGGATAGTAATTATCGAGAGTGAACCCATTATCGCGAATATGTCTTCTGGAATCACCCCACCACCTCCTCACGACTTCATGGTCGTCCTTGAAGTATTGGGCCATGCCGTGAGGATGGGGAGAATTTCCGGCGGAGAGAACTCAGGAGCAGAAGGGATGTTGATGTGTACTGGCTGGTGGCCACAGAAGAACGCGCAGCTGGTTATTGCACGTTCTGGACTAGAGAGGTAGATCAGGTTCTTGACAGAAGTAATTCGATGCCCGCCTTGGATGGCTAAAGGCAGAGGAAAGCTGATCAAGAAGCTGATATCGGTTACCCTTCTTGTAATATTAGGCGCTTTGCTTTCCAGAAGAACTGAAGGACCCCCCAGCAAACAGCTGACACCCATTCACACGGAGAGGAACTTCGAGCTTGGCCCACTATCCCCTCACATTCACATTCGTAAATCCCCTTGTGATGTCCCAAGGAATCCGTGCTGGTGGGTCTCCTTCTCAAATCCTGGATTTTCCGAGTCCTATCCTAGGCTAACGTCCTCATGAGAACTTCTAGATCAGACCGAGCTCAAACTCATCGACAGCTCAGCTCCATTGTTTTCTATGTACAATGAAAGGGCAAAAGAGCATGATGAGAAGATGGCTGAGAGTTGGAAAGGCGATGCAGAAGGTATTCTTGTTTTTGTACGTAAACCGAGCTTCCTCTCCGCGGCTGGATATTAACTCTTACGTTGTAGACTGGTCTGTTCTCAGCAGCTGTTGCACAATTCCTTGGAAGTTCGCTCCAGAACCTCCAGCCAAACTCTCAAGATGCCTCGTCCTTCTATCTTGCCCGTATATATCAGCTCACCCCCGGTTCGGATGCATCATCCATTAATCTCCCTGGCGACCCGGATTCATTCAAGCCACCTAAAACCGCCATATGGGTCTGCGCGCTCTGGTCCCTCAGCCTTGTGATCAGTCTCACTTGTGCACTGCTAGCGACGCTGTTGCAACAATGGGCGCGTCGGTACCTGCGTATTACTCAGAAGTGGAATGACCCACAGAAACGTGCGCAGATTCGGGAACTCATGCGACAGGCACTAAAGAAACCAGTCCGTCTCCGCTGGATGGTCGAGCTCCTACCCACCCTCCTCCACCTCTCTGTTATTCTGTTCCTTGCTGGGTTCATCGTTTATTTATTCACCATCAACCATTTGATGGCAATATTGGTGGGCACATGTGTTGGGACCAGCTTGCTTTTGTATCTATACATCAGCCTTGCGCCGATCTATTCCCGTGACAGCCCCTACTATACTCCGCTCACTACGCTCGCCTGGGTTATCCCCATGGGCATCGCTTCCTTGTTCCTTCGACTTCGTCATTTCGTCGCCTTGCGTTGGTCCCATCTTGGAGATGCAGTTCGCATTCAGGAATCGTTCCAGTTTTACTACCAGCGAATGCTCAAAGGCACAACAAAGGATGTAGAGCGGCTGGCTGACACTTATTCTTCCGACCTCGCCACTTCCGTCCTTTTGTCGACCTTCAATTCTCTAGATGGCGATAACGATATAGAACGATTCCTTTCCAGCATCCCTGGGTTCTACGCCTCAGCAAGGGTGCATTTAGGTGGGGATACGCTCGATCGGTTCAACGACGATTTACTCTCTAGCTCGATAACATCATTCATGGATCACGTCCTGTCGTCTAATCTTCTCTCCGACCCCGAAAAGCACAACCGCGTCGCGATTTGTTCAAGGGCGATGAACGCAGATACCTTACTTTGTCAAATTACTTTCTGGCGGGTTCTCCAAACCCTGAACTCCGACGTCTTCGGATACGCTGAATTTGTCCGCCCTGCCCTAGAACAATTGCGCAAAGACGATTCAGACCCTTGGGTAAAGGACTATGCGCAATGCATAGTGGCCGTCGCTATGAATCGCGCACACCTCAGCGACAATGCGTGGATCGACATTGCCGGGCGCTATCTGCAACCTCAACATGCCCAATATCACCAGGAGGGCCATAACCTACGACTCTGTAACCTCATTTATCTCACCCAACAATTGAAAGCCTCCCGGCTCGGGAATAGCGACCAGTTTGAGGGTGGAAGGACCTGGTATAACGCTTTAGTCGAGGCCCGAGAACTCGATGTCAGGAGTGCCGCACCTGAACTACAGGACGAATTCCGCGCTTTGCGGGATGGGCTTGCTGTTGTGGCAAATGATTCGCAAGGGCCTGAGATGACACGACAGAACGCACGCAGGATCCTTGAACTCCTTGACCCTGTTTACGACCTTATGTAAAGACAAATTCTCGAACTCAAACTTCCCGCATATAGACGATCTTTTTTATATCCTGCAGACAGGTAGTATGTACCGCCTACGCTCCGACGTGAGCCACCAGCAGTCACACGTTACAAGTGTTATCTCCAGATGCATAACACAGATGAATTCACACGGGGGGTACCTATATATACATATGAGGGAACAACTTTGTGGTAGTGTCAGAGCAATGTACGTCAGACGTTGAAGGGGGGACATAGCAATCGAAACGGAGTGATGCCAGACTGTAGTGACTGTGGACGCAATTCGCGATGTGGCTCGTGTGCATAGGTGGCCACGAGTACTGCTTTCAGGGATGGGGATAATCATTTGGATGGTCAGTCTTGGGGACGCTGAATGGGGGATTCTAGTGGTGATGGAACGGGGGACCCTGGCGGAATGGGGGATCCTGGTAGTGATAGAACGATGTTCATTTGATAGTGCCAGTGATCTTGCATCTCTTGAGACAGGTCCATTCCCATAGCCTCGGGCATGTGGGCGTGGACAGTACTAAGGAGAGAGAGGACAATATATGCGTTCCTTCGTGTCGTCAGCGAAGATCGCTCATTGGCTGCCGCATTGACGAGCATACCCCACAAATCGTTGAATTCATACCGTAGTTCGCGCGTGGTACCCCTGACATCGACGGACTTTCGGGCCTCGACCAGAGCATTATACCAATCCCTTCCGTGTTCAAACTGGTCACTATTCCCGAGTCGGGAATTTGTCAACCGACGGGCGAGATATATGAGGTTACATAGTCGTAGGTTATGTCCTTCCCACCTATATTGGGCATGGTAGGGTTTCAGATAGCGCCAAGCGATGTCGATCCAGGCACTGTCGTCGAGGTGCACGCGATTCATAGCGACGGCCACTATGCATTGCGCGTAGTCCTTTACCCAAGGGTCTGAATCATTACTGTGCAAATGTTCTAGGGCGAGGTGGACAAAGTCAATGCACGTGAAGATGTCGGAATTTAAGGTTTGGAGAGTCTGCTGGAAGGTACATTGCAGAAGTAAGGGGTCCACGTTCATTGCCTGTAGACAGATCTTGATCCGTTGCTGCTTTTTGGGTGTGGTGAACAGATTAGACGATAGGGAGCGATTCATGAATGACGCAATCGCAGGTGCAAGTATCTTGTCGTTCAGCCCCGCTAGGACTGAGACGTCCTTTTTCACCTCGCGTGAATCGTAGAATCCCGGAATGGCAGACAAAAATCGCTCCAGATCTTCATGCCCGTCCAGTGAATCAAATAGCCGCGAGACCACCGATGTGTCGAGGGATGAAGAGCGCTTGCGAGCTAGGTCCTCCATGCTCACTACCGTATCCCTGAGTGTCCAGTTGAGATGTGCTCGGGCCAAATCCCAAAGGTGATGCTGGGCGCGATACCCGATAATGGGCAGCCTTGTAAAGAATTTGTAAAGTAGCATGGATGTCAACCAAACGATGCGCGACCAAGAAAACCAAGCGAAGGAAGAGAGCGGAGTGTAGAGTATTTTTCCAAAAGGAGATAATGGGATGACGCTGGCAAAACAATAAAGCCCTATAAAAATAAAAACGATCAAGAGAATGACCAAATCAACGGCGCTGTTGTTGGAAGAATGTACAAGTCCAGACAGGAACAGCAAGACCGAGAGGTGGAAGAGGCCGGGTAAGACCGAGGACATACGCTGGAGTTGTCCCATTTCAACTCCCCGCACTATGAGTTCACGGACTCGTGCACGATTGCGTGGACCACATAGTTCCTGAGTGATGTGAATGTATCGTCGGGCCCATTGTCGTAGTAGCGTTGCAATCACCATAGAAGCGAGGCTGATTACTAGGCTCAGAGACCACAACGCGCTGGCCCGGACAGAGGATGGTGCTGGTGAGAATGTGGATGGATCTGAAACCTTAAAGGGAAGTGGGGTCGTGGTATTTTGGCCAGCCGATTGCTGATAAATCTGAGAAAGATAAAAGGCCGAGACATCCTGCGAATTGAGCCTCAAGTCTTGATATGACCTCCCGAGAAGAATAGCGACCATCACTGAAAATAGACCATTCTACAGTAACTGAGCAAAACGATAATTGAGTGGAATGAAAAGTGGCGACGCACAACAATGACAGCACTGTCCGCATCACTTCTCCAGTTCTCGGCCATCTTCCGATCATGCTCTGCTGTCATTTCATTGTACATAGAAAACAATGGGTTCGATCCGTCAATAACGGTGGCTGCAGCTTGAGCTGACGGATCTACTATCCGAGAACGGATGCTATCTGGATCAGAGTCAACATCTGAGCCCGTTCGTAGACGAGTTTTTCTGGCCAAATGCCAGCAAAATATGCCTTACCTGTGTTTAAATTGACTCCTTCTAGACCTATATAGGCTGATTCTTGGGTTTGGGCAGTGTCACGGACCAAGTGTTCAAGTTGGACCATCTCAGGCTCTCGGGCTGAAGCCCACGAGAGTACAGCCTCGAAATCAACTGCGGCCGATACTGCCGCCATTGATCTTTCGGAGGAACGTACAGTAAAGGTGACAAGTGATCTTGAAAAGGTATTGGGAGCTTGAGCACTGCCCTGTGATAGACACAAACAACTTGTACGGCCTTACTGAAAGTTCCACTGGCATGTATAAAAGGTATCATTACTTTTCACTTTAGGGCACTTCCAGTCAACCACACGACAGCTGTCGGGAATTCATCAGATATCACGGCACTTTTGACAGTACATCGAGCATCCTTCGATTGATACAGTAACCCCATGCACCAAATACATATGTATTCACATCAAAAACGTGTCAGCGCGGAGCTGGTTAACGAGATGCACCGACTACCATAAGGCCTAATAAGGCTTCAGTACAACATTGGGATTTGAGTACGTCCGACGAAAAAATAGCTGGCTCGTGCATCATAGAGAACACAGTCCCCATAGCTGCTTCAACCACCCCCTTTGCCGTTGCGGTATATTGTCCATAGGGATGGCCACGACCGTATAACACCCACAATTATTCACTTGGAAATACTTGACGCCTCTTACGTCGTCTGGCGCAGTCTGCCATACTGTGAGCACAACAGGAATCTTGTCATAGTTGGTTTTAGCTCCTGCTGACTACCCCCATCACTGAACAGGAAGAATCGAATGAAAGGAGGAGAACACCTTACAATCATGCCCACCGTCTTTACTATATCTGGAAAGCTCCTACCCTTTCTGGGATGGTCAGACCATTTCGCGGGAGGATGGTAATTATCGAGAGTGAACCCATTGTTGAAAATAAATTCTTTGGAACGTTTCCACCACATCCCCACAACCCTGTGGTCATCCTCCAAGAGTTGAGTCATGCCGTGAGAATGGGAGAATTTTGGGGTGGAGAGGACTCGGGAGACTACTAAAGAGATGTCGGTTCAGATGCGTGTTGGTGGTGCACCAAGAGCCACAAGAGAAACCGCAGGTGGCTACTGAGTGTTCTGACGAGACTAGACTCGGAGAGGCTGGCAGATAGGGTCTTTTACGAAGTCAACTCGATGCCTGCCTTGGATGGCTGAGGGAAGCCGTCAACGAGGTAGCCGATATCAGTCACCCATCTCGTAATGTGGGCGCTTTCCAGAAGAATTGAAGGACCCCCGGCTATAGTGACAGCTGACACCGATAAGCAATCCATTCCGAGTCACAGGCAGACAGAGGCAGACAGAGGAACTTGAAGAAATCGTGGCCATTGTCGACTTAGACCTCCCACTCATTTACCTTCGTGAACCCCCCCTGCAATGTCTCAAACTGGTTGGTCTCCTTTCCATCTCCCTATCCATCGTTCTCATGGAATTTCTAGACACCCAGAACGAGCCCAAACTCATCGACAGCTCAGCTTCATTGTTTTCTATGTATAATGGAAGGGCAAAGGAGCATGACGAGAAGATGGCCGACAGCTGGAAAGGTGACGCGGAAGGCATTCTTGTTTTCGTGCGTGAAAACAAGTGTTCGTTGCTGGGGCGTATCAACGTATATTAACCCCACTCAAATTTCGTAGACTGGGCTGTTCTCGGCAGCTGTTGCACAACTCCTTGGAAGCTCGCTTCAGAACCTTCAGCCGAACCCTCAAGATGCCTCGAACTTTTATCTCGCCCGCATATATCAGCTCACCCCCGGTTCGGATGCGTCATCCATTCACCTCCCTGATGATCCAGATAGCTTCAAACCGCCTAAGACGGCCATATGGGTCAGCATACTCTGGTCCCTCAGCCTTGTGATCAGTCTTACCTGTGCGTTACTGGCGACACTTTTGCAACAATGGGCGCGTCGGTACCTGCGTATTACTCAGAAGCGGAATGACCCACAGAAACGTGCGCAGATCCGGGAACTCATGCGATTAGCATTAAAGAAACAAGTCCGTCTCCGCTGGATGGTCGAGCTCCTACCCGCCCTCCTCCACCTCTCTGTTTTTCTGTTCCTTGTCGGGTTCGTCGCCTACTTACTCACCTTCAACCACTTGGTAGCAAAGTTGGCGGGCGCGTGTGCTGGAACCAGCACGCTTTTGTATATATACATCAGCCTTGTGCCGATCTATTCCCGCGACAGCCCCTACTATACCCCGCTTACCACACTCGTCTGGGCTATCTCTACTGGGCATCATCTCAGTGTTCCTTCGACTTCGTCATTTTGTCGCCTCGCGTTGGTCTCGTCTCGGGGATACGATTCGCATTCGGGAATCGTTTCAGGTTTACTACCAGCGGGTGGTGAAAGGTGTGGAGAAGGATGTAGAGAAGCTGGCTGACACTCATTCTTCCGATCTCGCCACTTCTGTCCTTTTGTCGACCTTTAATTCCCTAGATGGTGATAGTGACATGGAGCAGTTCCTTTCCGGCATCCCCGGGCTCTACGCCTCTGCCAGGGTGCATTTGGGTGGAGATGCGTTCGATCGATTCAATTCCGATTTACTCCCTAGCTCAATAATGTCATTCATGGATCACGTTCTGTCGTCTAATCTGCTCCCCGACTCCGAAAAGCAGAACTGCGTTGCAATTTGTTCAAGGGCGATAAATGCAAATCTCTTACTTCTTCAATCTACTTTCCGGCAGACTCTCCAAACCTTAAATTCCGACATTTTCACACGCGCCGACTTTATTCGCCTCGCTCTAGAACAATTGCGCAGGCACGATTCAGATCCTTGGGTAAAGGACTACGCACAATGCATAGTGGCCGTCGCTATGAATCGCACGCACCTCGATGACGGTGCATGGATCGACATCGCTTGGCGCTATCTGAAACCCCACCACGCCCAATATCGATGGGAAGGTCATAACCTACGACTCTGTAACCTCATATATCTCACCCAACGGTTAAAAGACTCCCGACTTAAGAACAGTGACCAGTTCGAGAGTGGAAGGGATTGGCATATTGCTTTGGTCGAGGTCCGAAAGCTCGAAATCAGGGGTACTGCACTTGAACTGCGGCTTGAATTCCGCGCTTTGTGGAACGAGCTCGTTGATGTGGCGCATGATTGGCAAGAGTCTGAGACCACACGGCAGAACGCACACAGGGTCCTCTACCTCCTTTACACGGTTTACACCTTTATGTGAAGACATTCTGGACTCCATATTCCCGCTCCTCCCATTTTTCTTACTCTTCATACGGAAAGTGTGTACTAGTACCACTTATTCCGAGAATGTTAGCTTCTCTAGTTTAACGCATGTAGATTCTACTAGTCAATCATCAAGTATTCCCTCTAGTTTGAAGAAGCGGGCATCTTGAGACCAGTAACCTGGGGGCCCAGAATCAGTTCATAGTCGGGACAGAAGAGACAAAGTCTCGTGAGACGCACAAGATCCCTTCCAGGGATAGCCGAGAGTCCATCAGTGCTTCAGCCTGGTTTCGAGATAGATATGACGTCGTTGAGGCCCGCAAGACCAGAGCCGTGCAACCAGGAGTTGAGGGTTTCGAGCGGGGGCTTGCCGCTTGTAAGTGAGCGCCTGCGCAGCGATGTCGGAGATGCCACGGCCTTCGAGAAGCCCCCAACAGAGGCGCTTGCCACAATCTCAGGGTTGTAGCCCGTCGTGCCACCGACGTCGGAAAGCCAGGGACCTAGGAGAATGGTGATATGGCGAACGACTTGCACCTGAGCCTGTGTAGTGCCCCCAAGAAAAGAAATAACTGCAGTCCCGACGCCATAGTCGCCGGATGAGGAGAGGACGCCGGTGCCACACTCCCCGAGTTGCGCGAATATGTTGCGCCCGCTCGTCGCGTCGCGTCGTCCACTGGGGCGGTTTGCTCGTTGGCGCAGTACGACTTCCTGATCGCTCGTTTGAGTGAGCATGTAGTTGACCTAGTTGAGGTACGGCTCGTCTTATGCTCGTCCGCGTGGACTCGTTAGGTATGAACGCCACTGGTGCATAGAAAATGTCCAGGGTTGGGTGCGTCGTGCCCTTGGCGTACTTAAGGTCGGTCCACCTCATCTTGGCCGGGTTGTTCGGGTTGTACTCACTGCCGATATGCATGACAGTGAAGCCCACATCGGCTCTGTCAGCGCGGTATCTATCCAAGTGGTTCGGGTATTGCCCGAGGTATCTTGATTCCCGCAACCCTGAGCACGTTCAGGTCCGTGGCGGCCGGCACATGGGCCGCCGTTCAGGACAGCCAGCGCAGGAACGATGGCGTGGTGCAAGGGTAGCTACTAGGCTAGGATCGCGGTTCGATAGCACCGTCACGGGTTCGGGGTTTCACAAGGAGAGCTATGACAAGAGATAGTAACTCACAGAATAGCGAGTGGAGATAGCGTGTTGTACACCTAGTATAGTAAATCTAGGACAGTCATGTAGATGAGTTGCTCGTTGACACTTGGGCCGATCGAGAAATCACCAGACTGACCGTGTCAACAAGTAGCGACCCACATGTACACGAATAAATTGGAGAGCGCGTCATGCAAATCCAGATCGACCTCATGCTATCGCAGGTGGTACCTTTCCGGAGAAATTTCGGGAAAACCATGACAACTAATATGACAGCGTGAATACGAATACATTTGGGTGTTGGTGGGTTGGAAATATCCGATCACGACACGAAATATGCCAGATTTGTCAGAATCAAAAAGGTCCGTATTGAGAAGTGCGTGATCGTCGATGTGCGTGTCACTGCGTGAGTCGATACTATTACAAGTAAGAATGAGACCAAAAAAAAGATGAAGGGGATGGGCACGCAGGGGGGTTGTACCAAAAGAAGAAAAAGCAAGTGTAAGAAGGCAGTGACGGTTTAGAGGCAGTGAGCACACAGCACCAGTAACGGAAGACCGTGACACGCCGAGTGTATGTTCTTCCTTCTTCCCTCTTAACTGCAAGACTTTGGATGATTCGTACAGTGTTTCCAGGTCAAGGTGTTGATCCTGAGCCCCAGCGGCCTCGGCCTGAGGTTTTAGGTGTGTTTACCATTTCTTTCGTACTCTGAGTCTCTGTCCTGAAGTCCGATAATCGAAAGAGGCTGGAGGTGGTGGCGTTCGTGAAATGAGCAAACGCACGTCCACACTAGATGGCGAACTCTCAGGACGCACCGAAGGTAGTACCAAGCCCAAAGGAGAGGCAGAAGGAGAAGATCAGGCTGGCCTGTCAGCTCATTTACAGACGCAAAACCGGGAAGAGACTCGGAGATCCTCCAACGCCAGTGAGTATGATATTTTCTAGTGACACCAGAATGTTTTGAATCCAACTAGCTACAAACGAACAGCTGAAACCGACCGACCTGGTGACACTGTTCGACAACAGTCCGCCAAAATGCCACAGATGGTCGGAGATTTCGACGACAATGCCAACCCATTATGGTCTCTTCATGCAAAGGAAGCAAAGAACCACGATGAAGCCCGAATCCAATCCCTGAAAGACAATATGGACGGTGTACTCATATTCGTATGTGTCTATTTCTCTTGCAATGTTATGCCGAGCTGACGCATGGGCCGAAATCGTCCAGGCTGGGTTATTCTCCGCTGCCCTCACTTCCTTTATCATCGATAGAATCCAAGGTCTCCAAGTGGATCCGGTGCAACAGATGGTGTACTACCAGCAACAAAACGTCGCATTACTTGCACAGATCTCTCAACAGATCTCTTCCATCGCCCCCCATGTCTCCATCCCGTCCTCTCTTCCTCCACCTTACCCTAACTTCAGTCCGAGCTCGTCTGATGTCCGGGTCAACACTTACTGGTTCATGAGCCTGGTGTTCAGTCTTTCTGCCGCGCTTCTTGCAACACTAGTCCAGCAATGGGTACGAAACTATATGCACGTCTTTCAGCAGTATAGCCACCCTCTCAAGAGCGCGCGACTACGCCAGTATCTATACGAAGGTGCAGAGGGATGGTATATGCCTGTGGTGGCAGAATTCGTGCCTGGACTCGTCCACATGTCTCTCTTCTTATTCTTATTGGGTCTTGGCGATTTACTTTTCACTGTAAACACGACTATTGGCATCACCACCACCATTCCCATTGCCGTCTGCAGCTTGCTTTACATTTTCAGCATATTTGCTCCGGTCCTGTATCCGCAATCGCCATTTCGAAACTCATTCTCCGGCCTGATCTGGTATCTTGTGCAGAAGATGCACTTACGGACATACTTAGATCGGGCCTTCGGCAATGCCCATAAACCTGTGAGCCTGAACATGTTCGAAGGACAGATGCAACTGGCAATGGAAGAGAACGATGGGCGCCAAGACCGTGACGTCAGGGCAATTGAACGGCTTATTCAAACTCTGACGGAGGACATCGAGGTCGAATCACTTGTGTTGGCTATTCCCGGCTCCTTTTCCACGGAATGGGGCCTCGAGGTATGGAGGAAGGCTTCCGATGTCAAGCGATATGGAGAGGCAAATCCCAGTTCAAACATTCCCATGGTCGAATTGACAGACGCTGACCTTTCTGTGTCTACTCCACTCCCTCATGGTTCGCCACATCCACCGGACACTAACTATCTTCGCAACCTCTTTCACCGCTCTCGGCATACAATTGGGATACGCCCCCCCGACAACACCTCCCATGACGCGATAGCGACCCAATCGACACCTCGCCTTCTCCCTGGTACTCAGGCATCCAACCTTCCTTATACATCCGCAAACTTTGCTGTGCACGAACTTTGCAAGCGTGTGCAGCATCTGTTCAATACTTGCAAAAACCGTAGCCTTTTCCCAACCGAGGATTTATGGCGGAGGCGCGCACGGGCATGCACCGAAACTGCGGCATCATTCGTATGCTGTACGGATATCAAACTGGAACTATTCGGGAACATTGGAAGGCTGCTGAGTAATATAGGCAAAGTAGAGAAGATCCAGGAGTTGTCCGCAGCGGGGTCTGATGCGTCATTCGTCACACGCTGGACGTGCCTATCCCTAGTGGCTATTCGGGGGATGGTGGACGACGAGCTGATACGAGAATACGCAGCTGGGGCTATTGCGACACTTTCACGATTCCAAGCAGAAGGCGACGGTGACCCAACAAACGATAGAAACAACGATAATGCGCTCAAGAATGCTCGGAAGATCGATGATCGTTTCGAAACAACAAGCTGGTTTTGCGTATTTGGATTGGATATGGCACTCCGGTCATTAAAAGGAGACAAGACTGAAGACCAGGTCAGGATAGCCCTAGCACGCGACTATGAAGCCGACATTTCCAGGCTCGAACTCTTCGGTTCTGAAGCAGTCCATATGACAGCCATTGACTCGGCTATCTCACTCGTCGACCGTGCGATCCGTGGTGCCACCCGTGATTTGATCATACGTTTGCCCGGGATATCCTATGACGGGTTCGAAGGGACAGAACCCACCCCACCAAGCCAACTTTTCGCTTCCGCAGTTACTGAAGGACGTTCTGTCGCACCCCAATTAATGTTCCTGCCGCAGCGTCTTCAACAGTTATGTTCCTATGCCCCCAAACTCCGCGATATCATCGAAGGGCGAAGCAACATGCAAAAGATATTCGAGAGCCTAAGTACCATTCAGGAAGACGCTCATCGCCGGGGTTCAATCATCTATGGACGAAAACTCATGGAGCGACAACTATGGCGCCTGCAAGATCTATGCCATGGCAAGGGCTTCGGGTTTTCAGTAGAACTGTTCTTCCTTGCACTCTCACGGCTCTTCTCCACGAGGTCATCACAGAACTCCGACTCGGCGCTTTATATCGGTACATTTAAAGCTATCACATCTGACTGGAGGCAACACAAAGACTCCATTGGGACACAACGCGTCATCCTCGACCTCGTTTGTGACATAGCTTCGAATGGACGCGGCATTTTTTCTGATCACGATTACCCAAGCTACATCACCGAGGAGCTTCTGGTTTTGTTGGGAAACATGGTTGAGGGGCAGTCTGGTTTGCACATCGACGATGCGTTGGAGCAGTTGAATGACCCTTCGACGTGGATCGACGAAGATAGTGGTTTTGCACGAGAGGCGATTAAACTTATCTCCGAATTGCGCGGTCCTGCGTCATCTTCATAGTGTAGTACGAGTGCCTTACTGACAGACTCAAATGATGCGAAACCGAAAAGGCGACTCCTGAGATCACTGTACTTATTAGTAGTAACTAGTGTTTTACTGTCACGTATAGGAAATCGATGGAAAAACTTAGATGATTGCTATCGAGCACCTAGATACATGAGAACTTATTACCCTTGAAATTCCGTTTACCTCACGTTGTATGGACTTGATACCGTGTGAGCTGGTGAGCAGGGAGTGAATGCGCAAGGGGGAGGAGGAGTAAGCAGCAAAGAGAACTCAAGAACGAAGTCGAAGGATCGTAAGCGAACGCAAATGGCGAGCGCCGAAGCGATAGCAACCGAGTCAGCGCAAGTCGAGGAGTCCGAGTTAGACTGCAGGAGCACGACGGAAAGAGGCGACGACGGAAAGCGCGAAGGCAGAAAGTGAAGCTAGTGAAGGACCAAGCCATCGACTCGGAATGGCACCTGAGAGATGCAAACAAGGCGCAAGTATTGTATCACGTTCCTGGTCAGTCGGGCTATAGGTTCCGGTATTGACCACGGCAAGGGTCATGGGACTACTTTGATATTGGACATCTTTCATCGTGTCTCCGTGTGATCTATTATTGGATGGGGTGTTGTGGATGCTCCATAAGATGTACAAAAGAAACCATATTTTCCTTATTATCATTCCGCATAACTCACTGGCAGTTAGAGCCCGGGCATCATGTATAGTAGTGTGGAGACCGGACGTCGAGAAACACTGAGATGGGGAATCGGTCAAGACAGATAAGCCAGGTTTATCCGTGGGGGTTCGTCATAATTTTAATGCATTATCGTGCACCTGAGGGTACAGAACCCCGCATAGCGTGTTACACTAGGTGCCCTCAACCCCCTTTTGTATATGTGAGTTTTAATCCTCGTGCGGTGTTATCAGAAATTAGGAGGAAGTAGGTCGTATGGAAAGGAAAGGGAGAAAATGATGATGTCGACTGGACGGCGCAAGTCGGCTGTCTTACATCTGGTCAGTGCGAGTTGGAATGTATGAGTATTGGTCTAAGTCGGGATCGAAGGGTGTGGAAGAAGTTGTCGAAGTGACATAATAGACTTGCATTGTCGCATGGAGCAGGCGCGTTCAGCAGGCTTGATATCAAGTCACGACCTTGTAAGCACCGTAAAGTAGCTGCCACGCTACTCAGAGAAGAAACGCGCTCTGGACTCTTGGCACATACCTCTCATTTGGGTATGCTAAGCGGAGTTCGGCACGTCTTCGGGATCCGGGACCCCATTCTCTCTAAAATATGCTAGAGCCCTCTGCGCTGCTGCTTGTATCGCACGGATCCTTGTGGTATCTTCCCCTTTGCTCACAATATCACTACGAACTACGAATGAGCTTCAGCCCACTGATCCTTACACTTGATTATGACGACACTCACACTTCAGGACGGCTACATGGACACCTTGTTCATCTGGCTCATGCGGTTCCATTGCCCAGGTGAGCAAAGGGACTAGATTTCCGGAGGGATGGCGTCGTAAGAAGTCATTCAAAGCAGCGACGTAATCTACTTGGTTGCAGGGTGGGATCTCGGATAATAAACCGGTGTGCTCACTGATTTCCATCGTGCCGCAGTTCCGCTAGTTTCTGTCACACTAGTCCCTGGATAAGTTGCTAACAATAAGCTGGAACTGGCGTGGAAGGTCTAAATAGTGTCGGCCACACGTTTCTTCAAGAGAGCCCATCTACGCACAGTGCGTAGAGAAGCGATCTTTCCTTTCGGTCGGTCCATACACAAGAGTGTTCCCCGCTTCAAACTCCGACCAAGCTGGTTGAGGTTGCCCACTTGGGGCCAAAAGGGCCTATCGCATTGGACTTTGTTACCGTTGTTAGCTATTCTGTTGGTTGATTATTGTAATTTAAAGATCAGAAAGAGACGCACCGACGGGTCCCCTTGCTATGAAGAAGCACGTGGTGGAGGACAGTATTTGTGCCCTCGTCAGATCCCTTGGGCATTTCACAATGGTTGGCTATTTCACGAAATCTGATTGGTCAGATTTTTGCAAGTGGATCAGCTCCGAGTCACTCAAGGACAAGATCGGTTTGAGTATCCAGTCGTGACAGCAACGCGATGCCAATCGGTGAATATTCCTGCATATCAATCTAGGTTCGCGCTCTGAAACCGAGTAGACTATGTTGTTGCTTTAAACAACTTCCTGCAGGGGCACCCCGCCGGAAATTTGGCCTTTCAATTGGCTTGGGCTCTGGAACAGACAGGGCCACCTACGCAACCCACTTATACCGCCGCAGTGAAGTGTGAGCACCATCATCTAGGTAAAGTGCGAAAAATAGTGGACTAAGCCCCATCGGTAGTTCGCGGTGTTGTCGTGGGCACGGGGAGAGGTGTTTCAAGTGGTCTTGCGAAGAGAGCGGCCGCGGAGCAGGCCCTCGCGTCTCTTATGCGACAACGCATCTGAGAACTGTACTTGCTAGGGAAACCAGAGCCAGTTCTGCTCTGGTGAGATGGTGCTACTTTATCATACTTACAGTAACACTGTGGAGTGGTTGCATTACCGTGACACGCACCCACGATTAAATTGGAGACCCTGTAGTGCAAAATCGGGTCGATTTCTATCCATCCCAGGTGACACTCCGCAGGACTTTCTGGAGCTAATGAAAGCACGCGCGCTGGCTCGAAGTCGTGCCGGCGTTCAATTGGGTGGGTTTCTGGCTGCTGCTAGTGACGATCCCACGTCCTGGCAGCGTGAGGTCTGGTACTGTAAGTAGTTATGTTCGCCCTCTCCCTTACGATGGATGATGATGATTACTGCATCTCACCTTCATTGACTTGTAAGCCAGCCCCATTTACCCTTGTCGACGTGGGCCCCTCCTTCGTCTGTCCGTCGTCATCGGCATGTTCTCGCCATGCTTTGTTCGCATCACCGCCATTGTCAACTTGTCATGGCTTCACTTTCTCCTCGTCTGGTCCATGGTCCACGGCTCAGTTCTTTCGCCCTGTTGCCTCACTCCGCTGGCCCATCGTCTTCAACCCACTGCTCTTTGTCGGTGCCCTTTCTGGGCCTTTACGATAACTTGGTGTGCGCGTTCGGCCCCAATGCCCGTACTGATATACCGTCTCATTTTCCAGGTACGTCTCGCCTCATCGCTTTCACTTTGGTGTCCCGCTGCCGACTCGGCTGGCCCTCGTTCTTGTTCGAACCCGTCGTCTCGGGAAATTATCATCTTCCGCCCCCTGACCGGGTGGCCTTTCTATCGTCCCCGGGCCCACACTCTTACTCACACCGTGCCCTTACTCGTGCTCGCTTCATTCACTTCTCCTTCCCCCCGTCGTCTTTTGGTTGCTGTCTCTACTTCTCCCCTCCACAACGGAATCATCCCTGCCGTTCAAACCCAGGTCCGTACGCAAACTTGAACCTCCTGAAACAATAATGGTACCATGCTCTAGCCCCCAGTACTCGAATATTTTTGATCGATAAGACAAGTCTCCGGCTCCGGTAAACACTCATGACTGGCAGGCGTTTGCAGTGTTCTAAGTCATGACGGGAAGGATAGAACGTAATAAGATTGGCCAGATACGCTTCGCCGGGAGATGGCTTAGGAATTGCAGACAAGACAAATTTCTTGAAGACGAAGAGAAGCTGTTGAGCTGCGCTGATTATTGAAAGGGTTCGGCAGAAAGTGATACAAGTCAAGAACAACGAACGTTACCCATGACGCTATTCCGAGTCGACGGCCTTGGTTTCAATGGGCTGGCTGTGGGCCGTTACCAGTGATCAGGATAGTCTTTGCGCTCGCTTCTGACATACCTGGAGACTTTCTTTGCATCCCCGGACAGACCTTGACAACGTGGATACGAATTCACCACGTACGGCATTGTGCGCGCGGGACTATCACCGCACACTTAAGCGTGCACCAATGCACCAATAGCGATCTGTCCTCATACCAGGTTCTCTTGCAGCGCTCCCTTAAGCCATCCTCGCTTTGTCAAGCATACGATTTGGAGGGGATCTAGCCACCACAGTATCATAATGAGGAAGCAACTTTTTAGAGAAGTCCTTTCAGGAGTAAGTTTAGGGTACGGTGCGGACCTCACCCGGATCAAAACCTGGATTTTCGGCTCCGAGTTCTACAAGGAGAACTATGACGTGAGCTAGTACAGTAACACACAGAATAGCGATGTAGTATATACTACATAGAGCTAGGACAGTCATGTAGATAAATTGCTCATTGACACTTGTTCTGCATTGAGAAGTCACCAGACTGACCGTGTCAACAAATAGCGACCCACATGAATAAATTGGAGAGCGCGTCATGCAAATCCAGATCGACCTCATGCTATCGCAGATGGTACCTTTCCGGAGAAGTTTCGGGAACACCATGACAACTAATATGACAGCGTGAATACGAAATCCATTTGGGTGTTGGTGGGTTGGAAATGTCTGATCACGACATGGAACATGCCAGAATTGTCAGAATAAAAGAGTCCGTATTGAGAAGTGCGTGATCGTCGATGTGCGTGTCACTGCGTGAGTCGATACTATTACAAGTAAGAACGAGACCAAAAAAAGGGATGAAGGGATGAACACGCAGGGGGGTTGTACAAAAAGAAGGAAAAAAGTAAGCAAGCAAGATGCAGAAATATATACGTGAGTGCGACCCTGATGCGTGAAGTCGATTGAAAGTGTTCGTTCATACTGCATTACTGTTCCTGAGATCATCAAAAGGCATCTTACCGCCCCACAAATAAATGCGCAGATCCTTGGGTGACTGGTTACCCGTCCATCAGCTTACTACCGCGCGACAGGTGCGACAGCACCGCGGAATGATCGTGTAGGATCGTTACGTTATAGGACCAGTACGAGACTCATCGCAGCGGCGGCCGCACAGAGGGATATCGCACTGGCGCCACGGGCACGTAGAGCAGGGAGCGCGCTGTTGGTCGTTCCGTTCGACGACGTAGACGGAGAGTTACTCGGCGCATTCGTGGCAGATGTGACCGAACTCGGCGATGTCGTGCTGCTTGGCGGGGAAGAGATTGGGGACGTTGCGGTGAAGGTTCCGGGGGTCGTCGTTTCGGTGGGAGTAACTGGAGGCGAAGACGTAGGAGGGGATGGTGGGGGAGACGACGTAGTGGATGTCGTCGGAATGGGGGATAGCGGATGGGTGGGGGGAAGGGAAGGGGGCGTGGAAGTGGGGGATGGAGTCGAGGGACTCAGGGTAGTGGTCGTGCTGGACCCGCCTATGATCGTGAACTGCGGGCTTGCATTACCAGAGTCACCGAATACTAGAAGCCCACGTCAAGTCCGCACGAGGTAGTTGCGTCAACATAACGTCTGGGCACTCCGCAGAAGAAGAAAGGATCTACGTACGGACGACGATGTAGTTGGCCCCGACTGGAACAGTTCGGGACAGTGATCTGCACCGAGCCCGTGCTGAGGAGGAAGTCCTGGGCAAGTGGATGATCTGCACTGATGCAACAAGCAGGGAGCGAGGGTGTGCGTCAGCGTGGAGTGGTACTACGTAACCCCAACTAGCTCTCGTGTGACACATTGCACGCAGCACTACGGAGCGTGGGGTGGGTAGGGGGGGGAAACGGATGGTCAGCTCACCGATGTCCAGATTCTCGCCTTCCTGCGTCAAGAACCCGAGCAAGAGCTGACCCGTAAAGTTGCCTGGCGGGGGGATGCTCGAGGTGTCCCTGTATACACGGCGCCAATTAGCCAACTACACAGGGAAGGTAGGATAGAGAGAGCTGTACACACCAAGTCACTGTGACCTTATCGCCTACATTCCACGTCGTGGATACCTGTTGGGCTCGTGATTTGCGGACTGACGACGATACGCTTCACAAGAGGGACAGCCTGAACGAAGACGAGGACATAAAAGAGGACAAAGGTAAGAAGGGACATGACGGCGACAAGTGAGAGGGGAGAAAGGGATCTCTCGGAGGGAAAGGAAGAGAGGGCGGAGCCATCTTATATTGAGCTGGATGGGACAGCTCCGGGCCAGGGGTTCTTGCGAGTGAACAACATGAGCCGCCTGACCTATCTGCCACTTTGCCTAATTAGGTCACTCGTTACCTGGCCATCTGGCCTTGCGTCTAACTGTATCACTACACCGGGCACGCACACCATACAACTGCTGTAGTAGTATTGTACTTGGCACTGTAAATGTACACTTAAATCACTCTCTTTCTCCCTTTCTTTCAGTTGTACGTCGGGCCCGGATAGGCAGGTAGCTTGGTTTCTAGAATCGGATGTTCAAATACGATAAGGCGCACCAACACACTGGCCACGCGGTCACCGGTTCGTCCCGCCAATGACCCTTTCTGTATCACAAGTGTGTCCTCGCCGCATTCAACGACTCGATGCTCGTTCCTCGTGGTAGATCCCATTATAAGCTTGGCCATCTTTCTCTCTGGCGGACGAGATCTACTCACCAGGGAGGAGGAATGTGTTGGGAATAAGCCGCTCTTAGTCGTTACGTACCGAAAGCCAATTTGGCGGATTTGTTAATTCTGGCTGTCACAACAATTCAATCCAGATACTGTAGTTCATTGATCATAGGTGTGCGAGTGAATACGGTCTAATGAAAGAATCCCAACCCGCAAAAGACAAAAGGAGCCTAGTGCAGAGCGCTGGAAACATGCGAATGGTAACATTACCGCCAAGTCACGAGGCGGGGGTCATAATAGTCGGTATAAATCGTAGAATGATGCGATGGGTAATGCGTTAGTCTATGAGTGGTGGTGAGTTTGCAATGAACAGAAGATAAGAATCAAGTCAGGGTTCCAATCTAGTTTTTCAGAGGAGAAACATCATGATGGTGGCGACACCAGCGCAGGTCGATCCAAGGGCCGCGGCGTTCAGAGTACGTGAAAGAGCACCGTTGCGATTCGTGCCGGCGGTTGGAGATGTTGAGATTACCGAGGTAGAGGGGGATGAACTAACAAATGGACTAGGTGTAGATGCGGAACTCGGTGTTGGGGGCACAGCCGAAGATGACATAGAGCTAAGTACAGGATACGGCGATGATGGTGTCAGAGTTAACGTCGACAATTGGGACGGTGGAAACGTTGAACTCGAAACCGCGGAGGGCCAAGGTGTAGATGCGGTATATGACGAGGGAGCAGAAAGAGTCTTCGTTGATGCAATAAATGAGGGCTCTGGGGATCGGGGAGAGGTATCCTCGCTATTGTCGACGCCTGAGATTGTGAACTGAGGGCTGGCATTTCCCGAGTCACCAAATACTACAAGGGAAAGTAGATAGAAGTCAGATCATGTGTGTGATTACAGAAGGGCGCAAGCTCACAAACGACGATGTAATTTTTTCCTGGAGGGACAGTTGGGCAGGTGATATGAACCGAACCGTCCCTCAGTGAGAACCCAACGGCCAGAGGGTTGTCTGAGTGAGTGTCAGGCCAATACTTGCAAACAATACATATTGCAAGACATACCCGAATCGAGGTTCTCGCTGTCGGCGGTTTGGCGCCCAAGAACCAGCATGCCTTGGGAGTCACCAGTCAGTGGAATAGCTGAAGTATCCCTAAAGCCGGGTACGTGAGGCATGTGCCGCGGACCAACGACCATTGGGCGTACCGTACCATGTGACCAGCTCGTCATTGCCAGGTGTCCAAAGAGTATCCTCAGCAGGGCTCGTAATAAAAGGGGAGACCACAATGCGTTTCGTCAGCGGGAGAGCTTTCACTAGAGCAGCGACACCGAAAATGAAGCCCGTGGAGAGAAACATCGCAGTTAGGTCCGAGCCTGAGCGAGACATGGCTAATAGGTGGCCGTGTTTATTAGGAAGTCATGCTGCCTTCTAGGGGTGTTAGAAAAACAAAGCCAAACAAGACACGCGACGCGTAAACAAACACGCTTAATTGGGTCGTGCGCACCGTGACTGGCACACCGTCGCCGTGGCTTGGTTCTGCCTTGTCTTTCACCTCGTCCGCGTACCTTCATCACCACTTTCTCTTTCAATCACTTATCTTTTATTATTGGGGCTCTGCCATTTCACAATGAGCCTCTTAACCCCGCCTCACACTCGACTTGACAAGGAGAACCGACGCGCCCCTCATGCAATTACTGGTGCTCGCGTCGCATGGTCACAGGTTAACGAGTATCACTCTGCCGCCAGTCCTACACGGGCAAAGAGGCCCTCTGCCAGTGCAGTTAAGCTCCGCCCAGTCCGCTCAATCCTCAAACAGACCTCCTATCCACTTCTACCTGCGCTGTTTCCCGAGGATGAACGCCAGGTCACCCCAGAGCCAACACAACCATTATCTGACCTTCACTACCTCGATGGACCCGTGAACAAAATTCTTTCGGAGTGTTCAACTCTCCCCGATCTCATCGAGGCATACTCCGTTCTCACGGCTCGGCTAAGGGCTGCCGTCCAGGAGAGCACTGACAGCAATTGCTCGTGGCCGTTGTTTCAACCATTACGAAAACACCGTACGGCCTTCGTAGATGCCGTTGTTCGCGATCTCGGTCGTGCTTTGGTCGACCCAATGGAAGGGTGTGACATCGTCAAGTGCTCAAGTCCAGAGCCTCAATCGTCCTTGCCTTCCCCCGAGAAGAGTCCACGAAAGAAGAGATGCGGCATGAACGAAGAACAGGTCAAGTACGCTCGTGACCTTGCTACGGTCTCACATGCAGTTATCAAACTTATCGGCCTTGCCTTCACTCTTCCTGCCGTCTACGGCATCTTTGATGGTTCGTTCCTGGTGAAACTTCACGTTGCTCTTCACTGATCGGACGTGCCATTAGAGCAAGAACTTGGGTCCATGGTGACGCAAGCGCTTGCAATCCCTTTAGCAACCGAGCTGCCGACGCCGAATGGACGGAAGACTTGCGCGCTTGCCATCTGGCTTTTACAAACACAACGATTGCCTGCAGATGTTCTCGGCCCAGCCAAGGACCGGATTGCCTATGCC
The DNA here is from genome assembly GCA_025766275.1 of Lactarius indigo. Classification (NCBI taxonomy): domain Eukaryota; kingdom Fungi; phylum Basidiomycota; class Agaricomycetes; order Russulales; family Russulaceae; genus Lactarius; species Lactarius indigo. The sequence continues at coordinate 2,035,425 of JAFKAC010000005.1, read as the reverse complement.
CTCCGCCGTGCCATCGAAGGCGAGCTTGGCAAAGAGGGCAAAAAGGGGTCGGTCAGCGATGGCCTAAAGGTGAAGTCGCGCGTGATTCCTTGGGCTCACCAAACATTAATCGATTCTTCTCTCCAGGCCATCCACGACCTTGCCGTCCACGAGCCTTCCATCTTCGTTCCTGCCTTCACCGAACTCCTCCCATCCGTTCTCGACAACTTGCTTGCTCCCCGACTCGCGCTACGAGCCCAAGCATGTCATGCGCTCGGTGGCCTGGCGCTGGCCGCTTCACAAATACCCCTTTCCTCCGTACATCGACGACTCTCCGACATTGTTGCCTCAACGCTCATCGTCGAGCCTGCAGTAACACAGCCAACAACGTCTCCTCGCACGCCCAGCGGTAAATCCGATTCGATGCTTATTAAGACACTACGCACGACACTCGGCACGTCAGACCCAACTGTGCGCCGCCCAGGGTCCCGCTTGGGCGCTTTGCACGATTGCTGCACTCATCGTCCTGCTCGGACCGACCCTCGTGACAAGCACCAGGCTCACCAATGGGCTCAAGGGGCTCCTCGCCCTCTCGGTGCGCCACAAAAAGTCTTCCGTGCGCGCGCTCGCATGTGCAGTATGGCGTCCGTTGGCATGGGTATATTTCCGGCCGCCCTTTCCACAGGAGAAGGTTCACGAGGACGAAGACGGAGAAGAGGAAGTAGAGGAGCAAGAGCAAACATGGGAGGACGATACTCGTGCCCGTGCGTGGACGCAAGAGGAGGAGGCGCGGCGGAACGACTTTTGGAAGGTCGTTGCGACGATGCTCGACATGGGTGCCGGTGTCAGTACTGTCGGCGCGCGGCTCGCGTACAAAGTGGACGACTCACACGGCGTATCGCGCGCCATCGCGCTCCTCGATGCAATGGTGCAGCGTGGGGGAAACATGTGCCACGACGCGGTGCAAACCCTCTGCCGTCTCGTCTCGGTGCCTTCCGGGGCGGACATCGAGGAAGTGCGCGATTGGGACTGGGCGCGGCTTCTCCCTATCGGCCTGTTCAGCGCAGACCCTGGTCTGCTCACCGTCGATTTCGCCTCGCTCTCTGAGGAAGTACGCCCTGTGATCAAGCAGACTCCCTGCATTGAAGGATGTGCGCCGGCTCAGCGCAACCGAGTTGTGGATGCCTGGTGTCATGGATGGTTTGATCAAGATTTGGCGGAATGCGTTGACTCAGGTGTGCTTGAGCGCAGACGCCCAGCTCCCGGTAAGTCCATCTTCCCAGAGGCACGTGATAGGTTTGAGTGTTAATGTTTGTCTTTGTAGCCCGAGCTCGAGCAATCGTGGAGTGGGCTACTCAAGGCTGCTCTTCGTGGCCTCCAAAGCTCAACTGATGACGAGGACGATGACGATCAAGATGTCCAAGAGGACGACGACTCTGTGCAGAAGCTCGCAGGGCCTTGCCGTCTCGTTGATACAAGACATCCTCAGTGATCCAAAGGTACAGCTCGTCCCCTCCGCCGACACTCCCGCACCAACCCCCACGGGGTCCGACCTCGACTTGGCGCCACACACTCGTTCCAACGCCGCGATGAAGCTTGCCGCAGTACGCGCGCTCTGGGGGCACGTGCATGCGGTTCTGCCCGCACAGGCGCTTGCTGGCTCCCCGAGCGGGACGCTGCTGACGTGGCTTATGGAGAAGGAGAAGGAGCTCATCTTGGAGACCGACACGCCGTTCGACGCGCGCACCGAGTGGGCCATGCTCTGCGCTGAGGTGCTCGTGCGCGTTGATGCACCAGCGGCGCGCCTCCGCATGTTTTGGGGAGCGCGTAGCGCCAGCACGCGGTGGACGTGGAGCTGGACCCCGGACGTGCGCGCGCTTGTCTGGCGCACGTTTGTGGAGCGGTGGCAAGGTACTCACGAAGGGCTGGGAAGAGGCTCTGGTGCTCTTGGGCCTACCATTTGCGTAAGTTCAACCCCCTTCCCTTCCACTACTTCGTCCGTGGGGTGTTAATGTCACCCTCGATGGCAGCGATAATGATGCGTGGGAGATGAGTACGGAAGATCTCGATGCATGGGAGACAATGCTGCAGTTCTGCCTGGGGCGGGTACTCGACGAAGGCGCGGACCCCGCACGCGTACTCGACCACATCGCGGGTACCATCGCGAGCACGCACATCCCAACCGGCGCCTCTGCGATGCGCGCAGCAGACCTTCTACTCGGCCACCTCGAGACGCCGTCCGAAGCACCGGCGCTGCTCGAGTTCGTCAACGACACACTGGTTAGCACATACCCGCCCGAACCGCGGAACAAGGTCGCTTCCATGTGGCTCATGCGCACCGTGACGAGAATGGTGGAAACGTGTCCGGTCAGGATGCTGCGCGAGTTGCTCGGCGCATTGCAGGATGGGCTGAGTGTCTGGGTTGCGGACCAGTATCGAGTGTTCACCGTGGAGGAATATGCATTTGACGTGAGTGCCCTTGCACCTCGTCTTACGCATGTCCGATCTAACCGCGGCCGCAGATCGTTCCGGTGTATCAGACTGTTACGGTCTGCATGCAGTCGCTCGGTCCGTCGATCGATGTTCTCAAAGCTCAAGCGCAGCTCTTGGAGTCTGGATTCATCGGCCGCGAGGACAAACCACGGGACATCGTCGAAGCATTCCGAGATTACTGGGATCTGGTTTACGCCGAAGTTCCTGTCCCTGATGACGGATGGCCCTCCCCAGTGACGACCTGCCTTACGGCATGTGGTAGGGAGGTAAAGGTCATGGACAAATCTCAAGCTCTTACTGCGGAGACTGTCGACGAAACGCACAAGTTGCCCACGCTCGAGCCCGCAGTCTCCTGGAGCTCTTCGTCGACCCTCGCTGCTACCGACGACGACGACGATGCATCTGACACCACGGAAGCATCGCAAGACTCCAATCCTTTCCTCACCCCTACAAAAGCTGTAGAACCTCCGTCGACACCAAAGGCAGCTCTCCTGACATGCTCCCCTTCACGGCCATCTAAAACCGCCACCGTCCAGCGCGGACTTTTGTTTTCTCCCATCATACCAACATCACTTCGACTTTGTCACGAAGCACCACACCTCTTTCCACACCATCCCGCCTGCCACGGTCTCCACAACGCTCACCCCAAAAGATCTCAAATGATGCCGACAAGGAAAATTCGCCGCCTAAATTGCCGGCCTTGCCCACCACGCTTCTGGAGCGCATCGCGCTCGTCTCACCCGGTGCCGGTACCCCTCAGCTCGGCAAGCGCCGCGCGAGTAATACACCTGTGGACGTACGGTCCCCAAAGAGAAGTCCGCGATGGCCCCACCGCCGCTCCGGAGGACGATAGCGAGGCCGAGTGCGAAGAGGTCCAGCGAAGCCTCCTACAGCCTACGACTCCGGACCCATCCGGGCGACGGCTACAGACCGCACTTGCAGTGTTCGGCACGGCGCCGCGCGCACCAGTAGCGGTCTTGTGCGGCGAGCGCAGCCCATCGCCGACGCCCAAGCAGTCAGTGCGAAAGCGCAAGCGCAGGGGGGTCTTTATGGATGCTGTCGAGGTGCCGCAGCGGCGCGTCGTGAGCCTATTACATCCGAGCGGAGCGTCATTATCGCCATCACCATCGACACCACTTCCGCCCCCATCATCACTCATATCACTACACCCATCATCAGAAGCCGCTGGGACCGTGCCGTCAACGCCGCCGCCACCGCCGCTGCCGGCATCTCTAGGCCCGCATGGTAAGACGGTTCGTCGCAGCCTGCGCCGCGCGAAGTCGCTCGTACTGGGTCTCGTGCAGCCCTCGATGGCGCTGACACCCGCGCAGAGGAAGCGGCAGAACCCGCTTCTTGCGAAGCGGAGGAAGGCCGTGGTGGACGAATACAGGTCCTGTGGCCGTCGCCAGCAACTCGTCGTCGCCTATTTCCGCATCCCTAAAGAGGGCGCGGATGCTCGTCGGGAGTGGTAAGTCGCTGCCTGCGTTCACTACTACCACCGTCGCGGCCACGACTGACCGTGTGCAATACAATTATTAGACGATTCTATGGCTGCCGATATTGATCAGGATCTCGACGGCAGCCTCCCGCCTCTCGAGTCGTCCGACGATGACCCCCATTTTGGACAAGTAACGCCACATCACATTGTATCGCCTGCACCGCGCCGCCTGTCATCCCGCTTCTTCAGTGTACTCGGAAAACATTGATCCATCTTTTCGAAGAGGAAGTGTCGTCTAAAGGGGGGTGGCAGCATCATTTGTTTTCTATTTCTAGTGTCGTGTTGTTGTATGCACTCCACTTCACTCGTATTTGTACATACCTAGGTATACGTTACACATGGTACATACCCAATCATCCCATCAAACATCTCAATTATCATGACAGCATGCACGTGTTTGGACAAGAGATAACCGACCTTTCCAATCAGATCTCCATCGCTCTTGCGATGCGTTCTTTGAGCGGTAATTGAAGCATCATATTCGTGCCCCTTAGCTCTCTTAGTTGGGTACCTCTAGCTTGAGACTCCAGACTTGGGACGAATCCCAAGGTTCTCTCTCCACCCATTTCCGCACCTCCCGTCCTTCTCGGTTGCCGACACCTTATGTCCGGGACACTCAACCCTTTCATAAAACAGTGAAAAAGAGAGGCGGTCGTCTTTACAGCATAGTATGTATCGCGTGATTCTTGCACGGCTCCTTTTCGGCTGTGAGATGCACCTGATTCCGAATCGATTCGGACATAGTTTTGTAATTCCGGCGACGAGCCGCCGCGAATCAATCGAGTGTCGAGGGTCAGAAAAAACCGTTTCCCCTCCTCCCCCAGCGACTTGAGTGTATTCACAATGGCATAAGCGGGAAAGGCTCAGTACATCGGGCTGCGGGAGCTCATTGGAGGTTGGGTGGGGATTACGGCAGTCGAGTGACGTCAGTGCGAAGAGACAATGAATGTTGTCGTGGAGTGACCGTCCCATGCATGGCTGGCTACGTTATGATCCTCTACTACATAGGCGATGCCCGGGATCCAAAACCATACTACACTGGTGGCGTCCGCTACACGGCTTACGCATTCTGCGAGTTCCTACCCCAAATTTTCATTGGGCCGAGTATTGCCGAATCCCGCGGAATGCGCTCCCGTACTCTTATACACCGAACGGCCAGTACGAAGCATGAAACGTACATTTTGAAAATTTTGGGAAAGAGTTGGACAACCGACGAACTCAATGGTCGAAAGTGAACAAAGGAAAGTGGGAATAAAAAAGTGGAAAAAAAAGTGTTTGTCGTAGGGCGGAAGAATGTCCGTCGTCAGGTGGTGATCAAGAATGAAGGGCATCTCTGAACGATGAGGCATGTCAAATATCCAAAATCTTTTGGGGGAAGAAGATATGTCTATGCTTAGTTCCTCGCAAACGGAGAGAGTTGCAAGTCGATTCTCCGTATGGTTAGTGGGTTTACTGCAAGCGAGGGATGGGCATCAGCCGGACGCCTCTGAAGCTGCCCTGGACACGCACAGAGAGGTTTCGAGTTCCCAGATGCGAGAGATACTGAGAAGACGAGAACCAGCTGGTATCAGAAATCGATGCGCGTCTGGCCGGTCTAGTACCTCCTAGCTGCACCGTCGAATTGATAGAGCAGCCGATAGAAGAGGGATAACACCAGTCGAAAGCGAGATCCGGCTATTCTGGTCTACCACGCTGCCGACTGAAGGCACGAGTAGTGATGATAGTCGCAAGTGGCGCATGCCGACATGCACCGCATCTGGACCATGAGGCGAAAAGAGTAGCACTGCCTCGCCCGCGACAGAGATCCGAGCACCCAGGATAATTTGTTGGCGTACTATTATAACGCCGCGAAAAAAAAAACTAGAAATGATAAATGGTATAATAGGTAGCGCAGCCACGACCACGATTGATCCACGATCGCAGAAAAAAGTGTTCCGAGATTGGGGCCAAGCAGATGTAACACAAGACAGCATCCAGCCCATGGAAACACGTAATCGAATATATTGCGGAAGGACGCTTAGACCATGAATCTGTCCTGTGAGTAGATAATGCCAGAGAGGGCAAGTAATTCGAAGGTTTCGGAGGAGGTGCGTTGTAGGGTGGAGCGAAGGGAAGGAGATGTGCTGGCCGCGGAATTGAGAAGGTGGCTTTCTCGGCAGGGAGCGGCCGGCGGAACGTATCAACAGACGGAGCGCTTGTAGACACGATTTTTTTGGTGCCACGAAAAGGAATACAAAATATAGAACTGGGAGAATGGAGGACGAGTCGCGAGCTAAGCGATACGCGCAGCCTCAACGGAATCAGAATATCTTTCTTATTTTGACTTCTTCTATGCCACACCTTCATGTAATCTGCAATCTACAAGTACGTCAAAAATAGCACAACACCGGAAGCGCTACGGCCGCTCCATGGCCACATCTAGCAAGTAACTGGACAGAAAAACCGTGTGAAAGAGAAAAAAAAATACATATCAGCCGACGTAGTAAGTCGCCTGACCAGAGGCTGGAGTATCATATTCTAGGACATCATGGCGCGGGCGAAATCGTGAAAGTAAAATAAATAATCGTGAATGCATATGGTACCTCCGAAACGTTGAAGTCGTGTGCGCGTGTAAATGGTTGCCGCGTCCCCTACCAGAGGAGTACCAGGAAAGCGCACTATTACTTCTTCAGAAAGTGCCACGAAACCTTGATCACACCTTCGCTAAGGGGCGCGAGTGTTCCGAACGTAGCAGGAGACATGTCTGCCAAATGCGCATTAGCCCAACGTAACTAATGTGTCAATAATGCGACGTTTACCTAGGTCATTGCCACCGCAGCCGGGGCAGCTATCAACCATCTTAGCCGTGACCGATTTGCCACCGTAACTGATTTGGACCATCTACACGAAAGGGGTCAGGTAGGGTTGATGCGGTTGTAATGGCGCTACCATACCTGCCCACAATTGCTTCCATTGTTTTGATCGTACAAGCTCTTGGGCATAGCAACGACAAGCTGGTTCCTGTTGTTTGTCCAGCCACAATTGCCGAGGCCGGGTTCGTACCAGGTCCCCTGCAAGTCCGATGGTCGGCATCAAAGCGCAGTAGAATGATACATATGCGCGTACCCTGCCGACGTGCGTTGTGCGCTTGTCTAGCTCTTGGCTTTCGTCGGGTACTGGGATGGGAGCAGCAAGGGCAGAGAGGGTGAACGCGAAGAACGCGACAAGTATCCAAGCGAGTTTGTACATCGTGATATAGGCGTTAGCAAGCGTGAGAAGTGTCCCAAAGGTGTTTCCGCGGGAGGATGAAAGGTGGCGTTCGGCTGAGGAGGAGGGAGGGACACGACCGGCTTGGAGAAGGGATAGCAACAGAAACGAGGGCTGCTTTTATACATTGAAAGGTCCTTACATGATGTGAACCCTATACGCGTGCGGCCAGCGCGCGTCACTGTACAAGAGAATTGCCCCAGGGAGACCGGGGGAGGATAATTCGGAAGCGGCGCGGCGGAAACGGGGATGTGCACGCGCGATGCCGTTGACAAAAAAAAATTAAAAAAACTGCGCGTGGGCCTTAGGTAGGCCGTAGACTTCGGGGACTACCGTGATCCCAAGGTTTGGTCTCTGGACAGGTCTCCCGAAGACCTCGGTTCCACGATGCCGTGAGCGTGGCAGAGGCATTGACGCCCAAATGTGTCGCCGATGGCTGGCAGAGAAAAAAATAGGGTGACAATTTGCACTGAGATCACGCCTCGGAAGTTTCTAGGAAAGACGCAGAGTGTTCTGTTCCAAGGCAAGGCAGGCGGTGAGACGCGCGTTCGCGAATAGCTGCAGGCAATCATCGGCTCACCCCCGTTCATAGTTAGCATTTGAGCTCGTGACTGTCATCATATAAGGAGCCTCGAGGAGGCTGGCTGGCCGATGCGTTAGGGCACACGTGGTTTTTTATATATAATCCCCGTGTCTTAGCGTGAAAAACATGCGCAACTGAGGCTCAGAGTTCATTCCAGGGTGATTTTTTGGGGGAACGACACCTCTGGTAGTTGGAAGACTGTTGAAGGGCAATGATACCATTCCTACCAATAGGCAATCTTATCTCGGCTGCGTCCTTCCACGGCTGTCATGATGGATACCTTCAGGGACCATTGGCGGCTGGTAGAACGTAGCTAAAAGGTAAAAAAGAAAGAAAATCACCGTTCCAAGTGGATCCCACCCTTACGAGACCATGACCTCTTGCGAACATTTCGTTTCTCAGGCGTCAGCAATAAAAAGTTCAATCATACTGCGCTGGCAATCAAGCCGCAAAATCGGGGTGCCCTCACAATTTCGGCGATTTTTCGAGGGGAACGTTATGAATCCTTTAATCGACCTAGGTGTTCCCAGGCTCCTTCGTTCTAGCTCCACTCTCCTGGCCTTCGGTTTGACCTCACCGTGATCGATGAGGTTTGACCGGACCCTGTCATGCGCGCCCATTATGAGCCGCCAGTAGTCAAGTGCCACCAGCACGAGCAGGCATACAGCAGTCTAGTTTGTTCCTGCCCTCACGGCCGCATGCTTTGTCAGGTACAAGCGTTAACATTATCCAATCTCCATCAATTTCCGTCTCAAAAAGCACAGCCCATTGGGCGCGTGCTACACCTTTCCTTACTTCATCACCTATTGTGGTCTCTCATTCTCCCCCTTCCCCCCACATATAACGCCTCGGCATTTGCTCATTTGTCCGGGTCTTAGTAACCTCATTTTTCTGCTGGGGAGGGTCGGCTTGACCTCTCTTTGTGGTTCTCCGGCCGGTTTCTCCATGCTGCTGAATCGGGCAAGGTTGACATGTCTATCCCCACAGCTCTGTTTCCGTGGTTCCGTGGTATTTCTGGGGATCGACACACACTCGCAAGCACCAAGGACGACCGCAGTTTTCATATGTAATCAATTCCCCGTGCTGTTGTGTCCCTCGTTTCCCTCGGCCATTAGGGAAGCATCGGCCGTGCGTAACTAGTAGTCAAGATTTCGTAAAGAAATTATGAGGTGGTTTTGCTACGAAATCGCTCAGCACTGGAGGTCAGTTGACCACTAGGCGGCTTCATTTCTTGTTTATGACTCAGATAGAACTTGTGGTGCCAGCTTTACAGCATGTGCCGCGGCAGTCCCAAGGCAACCCATGCGACGTAAAATGAGGACACCTCGTTCCGCCATAGTCAAATCTCCGGTGTCAACGTGTCCGTTCCTGCGGTGACCGCTCATAAAATTTCCACAAAATGGTGTGGGAAGATCCTAGCTCGACGTGTCAGCTGGATGTATGTGCACGAGCTCTCGCACTCTTTTTGCATATAGCCAACAGCCTCATCCCGAAACGCCTCATCTCCTTTTCTCCATGTGGGTAGGTGGCTGCCCCCCGCATTACCTCCCTTTCCTCCCAGGTTGACGGCCACCCTCTTCTGGGGTAGGTGGGGGAGTTCGTGTGAAATTTGACTTGTGTATACCCGTGAGAAAAATGTTGTGCCTCTTGCCAACCCTTGTGCTGACCCATACATTAATTGTCGCCACCTGCACGAGGTGAAATCACCGTTGTCTGCATCAACGCGGAGACTCCTGTAAGTAAAAGAGGTCCCGCATGACCGCGGGTGCCGGGTTATAAAAACGGACCCCACCCCATTGTCTCGCATTTCGCCTCTTTCTGTCATGATGGGAAATCAACTTGTGGGAAATATGGAGATAATCGCCAAAAGTTTTTTTTTGGCCATCATAACCTTGGCCATCCCAAAGGAGATTTAATTACGCTTGTTCATTGTAAAGTTAGAACAGTCCAGGTTGCGGTCGGACCTGAGTTGTAGAATAGCTCACCCCTGGCACCGGGTTGCGATGATGTAATACCAAAGGTGGTGAGTCTGGATTCTGAGGCCTGAGGCCTGAGGCCCGAGCTGAGTGGCTAGTCCGCTCCATCTCACACCGGTACGTCTCTTCTGCGTATGTTAACCTCCTGCCACCTCCGCGCGATGCTCCGCTCATCCTTGGCCACCATGACTGGCAGACGAATCGATAAGCTTCGTTTGGAAAACTACATACGATAAGAAAGGGCACTTGTAGCGAGAGGTCATCCGGTCATGTCCTACGGCGAAAGCCTTCCCGTGCCCACTTTTATCTTCCCAAACGCGGTTAGATGCTGATGCCTGGCCTAGGATCAGGTAGATCGTGTGGCGAATCTGTCCGATGCCCAGGCTGACATTTTTATCGACGTAAGTATCTACACCCTCTCTCGTAGCTATGTGATCGTTTTAGTGCGAGACGACTCCTGCCCAGATTCGAGAACTCTACCGCGAGCGCGCAACAATCGAACGTGACTATGCGGCCAAATTGATGGCTCTGGCCCAGAAGGCCGTTGAGAAGAAGAATAAGAAGATGGCGCTCGCCGTAGTGGGGGACGAGCCTTCGAAGCAATGGAATGATGACACGCTCGTGCAGAGGTGATACTCGATTTTGGCTCATTGCGCCCCATCTGATATGGGATAGTACACTGGAAAACGCATATTCCAAGATCATCGCCTCATTCGTGAACTCTCAGCAGGAGCACCTCAACCTCGCAGACGCGCTCAACATGCAGGTTGTTGGCGTATTGACCTCGTTAGCGCGGAAGAACGAGGGTCATAGAAAGAAGGCGAGTTGTGAATCATCGTTTCGATTGCGCTTTCTGAGTAGCGTATCTAGCAAGCACAATTCTACCAGAAGGTTTTGGCAGATACGGATCGTATCTACAGTGATCGTTCGAAGGTACTGAGGCACATCCAACGTCAATCAAAGTTGTCACAGGCACTCATACGTGTTCTTGCGTTTCAGAGCAAAATCAAGGTATGGCCGTGCTGTCCAAAGCCATGATCCCGGTGATGGTTACCTTTATCAGTACGATGAAGAGTGCGCCGAGGTCGAAACCTATCGCCAGAAGCAGGTTTTTAGCTCCCCTTTCCCCACCTTTGGATGTTGTTGACCAATTAATATTAGGAACGAGCGCAGGATGACAAGCACTCCAGTCGCGCAGCGAAGCAGTATCAACAACAGATAGTTGACATGCACAATGCGAAGAAGTAAGTTTGGGAGACACTCTCCACGAAATTACGCTCAAGGTCTCTGGGAAAGTTTGTATATCATGTCCACTGTCATTGCCAACAACGTGAAGGACAGGCTATATACAGAGGACCTTGCTAGGATAGAAAATGTAAGGCAAAACTTTTGTTTTCGTGGACGGTGCTCCCTGACTTCCGAAAAAGCAACACCGTTAGAACTTTCTGCATCATTAATGATAAGCCACTGACGCAATATAGAACACCTCCAGTCCAACTACATCACCAATGTCGTGACGGTCCTCCAACACGCACAGGCGCTTCAGCTCAGTCATCATGACGCCCTGAAGAACCAAGCCTCCGTCGTTGGCGTGGCGCTCACAGAGATTAATTCCAAGAAGGATCAGGCAGTGTTCATCGAACATAACTTGCGCCCTTTCGCTTCCCCAACAGACTGGAGTTTTGAGCCTTGCGCCAGTCGCTACGATACTGTAAGCGATACAGTGTATTGAATGTGGGCACCGACGCGAATGGGTGTAGGCAGAGGTCAATGTCGAAGATGGCGCCAAGATTTTTCTCCAGAACAAACTGCAAAGATCCCGCGCGAAATTACTGGAACTAAAGCCTCTACTTGAGGAAAAGAGTAAGTTCAAGGATTTTAACTATGGGAGCGCTCACAGACCCGCACTTTCCCCTCCTACGTGCATCAGGGAAAGTGGCGGAGCAAGCAATGTCATTTGTAGACGCAGGAAGTGGGAATCCTTCATCAGGAAGCGTTGACGCTATCGATGTACGTCACAGTTCCCCTCGCAACATTCCGAGAATTCCCATGACTAGTGAACTGTTGTTTTCTCACAGGGTCTCTTAGACGCACAACATCAGGTGGCACTATACGAAACCTCTCAGTCAATTCTCGAGACGGAAATCCGAATCATTGAGACAGCCCTTGGGGGTGAGCGCCTGGGAATTTTCAAAAAAAGAACCCTGTTAATTTTATGATTTGTCTCAGGTGACGAAGGTTCCCAGAGACCGCATTCGTTCAAGAGTTCCTCATTCACGATACCCACGGAATGCGGTTACTGTGCCGTACGTGAGACCTCAGTCTACCGCTAATGGATTGACCAAGGCCTTCTATGCAGACGTCCATTTGGGGTCTTAGCAAGCAGGGAAAAACGTGCAAGGCGTGCGGTCTCTCTGTTCATTCAAAGTGCGAGCTGAAGGTGCGTTTTTCATCAGCCAAGCACAAAGTCTCAACGTTTCCATTGGACAATGCAGCTAGCAGCCGACTGCTCGGGTGTTCGCGGTGTTCGTCAGAAAGTAACGGATTCGGAGTCTGTTTCGGGTTCATCACCCACTCTTTCCAGAAGTAGTTCACGAGGTGAGGCTGCCTTCCGCTCAACTAGGATCGAAGATCTCACCCTCACGTGTTCTCCAGCGTCTTCAACAGTACTGCCCACTGCCTCCTCCTTTACGCAATCCACCACCCTCACCATTCCGGAGACGGAATTTCCCATCGTCCGTGTCATTTATGATTTTACTCCTACATCTCCTTTTGAGCTTGCCGTGCGCGGTCAGTTCTGACCTTCTTGAATCGTGCCCTTGTCGTTACCTCTCTTACCTGTCTCGTACCAGACGGTGCGACTGTGCGTGTAGTTGAGGAGGATGACGGCTCTGGGTGGGTGAAGGTCGTCGACGAAGATGGTGGCCGAGGGCTTGTACCCGCGTCCTACATAGAGGCAGCTGATGCAACTCCGGCGCCAGATTCAGGCGCCGAACACTCTATTGGCTCCGGGAAATTTGGTAGGTGTCTCACCACCTAGTCGGTTTAGAAGAGTTCACATTTCCGGAAGTTCGTGGGCTGTATGATTACCAGTCCCAGGGACCGGACGAACTGGACGTTTCGGAAGGCGCTCGAATTGAGCTAACAAGTGGAGCTACCGGCGGACGGAACTATGCTGATGGTTGGTGGGAGGGTGAGTACAAGGCGCACATATTGTCAAGATATTCCTTTGTGATCTAATTTTTCCCAGGCATTGATGCGCTGGGTAGGAAGGGCATATTCCCTAGCAACTATGTGAGCGCCCATTTTCCTCTCATCGGGCTAGATGGTTGACATGATGCAGGTGGAACCTGTTTAGGCCGTAGAATGCAGGATGGGCTGTACCCCTCAATTTGACCAGGTTTGGCGTGCTGTACTTTCTGCGAAGGCGGAAAATCGATCACCAGAAGCACACGAGTCGAGTGCAGTCAGCTCGCACGGGACTCTTTTTTTGTTCGGCGTTTGTTTCGCTTTCGCGCTCCACCTCGGGTCAACCGACTTCCGCTTTGTTCCCACGACTGTGGGCGCTGGTCGGGATCGCCACTTCGACCAAGGAACTGAGCATCGAGCCGGCCCCTGTTCGTTCAAAGTTTTGGTGCGCGGCTCCGCGGGTGGAGCATCTCGGCTGCCGGATAGCATATGTTAGCCCACGCCTCATCAATGTCGATGCGTGTTGCGCGTTCGTTTCCCAGCTCGGGCCACGTGGCCGACCCGGGCAGCAGTCTGCTTAGGACTGTACACGAGGCAACGCGCTTGTCCTGCAATGCACCGCAGGCTTCTATCATTTCTACTTCCTCTAACAGCGCGCGGATGCGGTTCAGCCTGGACCCTGCCTGCTATCTCAAGTTTATGGATGGTCAAATTCAAGGTTGCGGTCTGCTGATGGGTCAGAACTTTATCGGGTACAAATTGAACCTAAGTATCGGTTTCCCCACTTCTATTAAACGTGCCACTTCCTTGATTTAATACCAGGATAGGTTTTTCTGCGGCGGTAATAGCCGAGGCACCTTTTCTTGTCGTCCTTGGTATTGTTCTCACCAAGAGGCCAGTACCTCTTACAGTCCAATTTGATATGACTGAGTCACTGCCCAACCATTACATTCACGCACATTCACACACACATACGCACGGGGAAGTATGCCTGTGAAACCAGCCTGCCACATATGTACGACCGTTCGACAGCGAAAAGTCGTACAGAGCGACGGAGAGCAACGCCGCGATCGTTGGGTAGACGACCCCTGCGAGAGCCACTTACTATACACACGGGCGTGGCCCTGTTCCTAGAGACGCGGCGGGTTGAAGAGGGGCTAGTATGCGCAGATAAGGTTAAAAACCCCGCCGCCTACAACACCTGTTATTTCGTTTTTGATGCGGAGTTCGCTCTCTCTCACGGTCGTTCGGGGCCTATCGGCGCGCGTGTATGGTGTACGTGCTCTGCCAACCATGATTTTTCTTTGCCATGGCGCACGGGCTCTCGGCGCAAAGCTGCCCGCAATGGGAAGCGGGTCCCATCGGCACGCACTTTCGTATCTCGTATCCATCCATCTGTTCATTTCATTCGTTCTGCAGGTGGGCTGCGCAGGCACGGATGGGGGGCGCCTTCCCGTGGGCCGCCAAGCTCTCGCCTTATCGCTGTCTAGGTATTGCTTGTTACAGGAGGCGCGTACGGGCGCTTTGTCCCTTGCCTTGCTTGGCCAGCCTAGTCTTTTTGCCTTGCCTTGCGTGTCCCCCTGACTCGTCGCAGCATTCACAGGCTTTCGACGCACATGGAAAGAAGGGCCCCACAGAGCAGTAAGCATGGACGCCCTACTAGCTGCGCAGGGATGCACGGTCGCGGGAGCAGGAAAGAGAGAGAAAGAACGAATCAGCTGCGGGCTTCTTCGAGTTCTCTCTCACCGGGAGCTGTTGCATATGCAGTTCTTTGCCACAATTCCCGTTTGCTTTACGGCCCTGCCTTGCCCCCGCCTCACCACCGCTTCCGACGGACGCACTTCTCCTTCTCCGTCTTCCTTCTCGAGGAACGCACCTTTCATTCATCTTTTTTTTTATGGGCGAGAGGGCCCAAGCGTGAGCGAGCAAGCGACCAACGCAGTCATGTCGGACCGGCAGTTTGTTCGGGGGGTCTTTAACACCGATACGTCCGCCGACGCCGACGCCACCACCACCGCCGCTGTCGTTGTCGTCGTCGTCGTTACGCGTGTCTTCGTCCCGCCGTCGACTTCTGCGCGCGCACATAATACGGGGTTGCTCGCTTCAAGCACCATAGCAGCAGTTTTACAGTATGCCGTTGTTGCAGTATGCGAGTATGCCGTATGACAGCTTGCTGCTTTAAATCGGGAGCTGTCAGATTACGTTCGTTATCCCCATGGACATCGTGCAATGCGTCGGGTGTTTGCGTTTTAGCACTTCTTCTAATGCTCCCTCCCCCCCTCCTTCGGCGAGCTGTCAAGACGTCTGTCTGACTGAGGGGAGCTATCCCCAGGAAGGATTTTTTTTACATTACGAGAGCGTGTTTTCGCCTGCTGCTTACAGGAGTTCTCAAGGTACGCGCCCAGGGATTTGGAGGGATCCGAGCGATGAAACACACTCGTCGGACTTTGTGTGTGTGACGGACAGCAGGCACTTATGCTTTAGGCTCTCCATGCCAGAAGATCAAGGCCGGCTCTTAGGCCAGGGTCGGTTCCTTCTGGTCCATATGGCGCATGGGGTTCTCGGTCCAATGGAATCGCGAGACGCTAGATGGTCATTTGATACAATGCGGAATAAGTACACCAATCACGCAACAAAAGGGAAGGAGGGTTGGTCTAGATCAGCTACAACAATTAGACACGCATAGGGAAGGGAAAGAATGGGGGAAGAAATGCAGATGCAACGACAGGACGGGAGACTGACTACCTGCCTCCTCCACCAGACCCAATGCTCGTCCGAATGAATGCACCATTGGCCGCCATGGGACCGTAGCCTCCCCCTGGCGTCATCTGGGAGGAGACCTGCACGCCAGATACGGACGTGACGCCATCGACGCGGCGGTCCTCACGCTCTGCGGGCGTCGCACCGCCGCGACCAGGATCTGGCAGGCCGTTCGCATGTGAGAAGGTCTCGCCGAGTCCGTACAGCTTGCCGTTGAACTCTGCACAGTCGGTCATGTCGCGGAAGTAGAGTTCGCGCATTTTGAAGAACGTGGACGCGGTGAGGAGCGAGTCCGAGCCGGCCTGGTGTGGAGGCCCGATGCGCATCACCTTGAGAAGGGGGGGGGGGGGGGGGGACACACGTGTGAGTCGCACAGTGCGACAAACAGCAGGGAGGGAAACACATTACCCCCAGGTCATCGGCGACGTCTTGGAGTCCGCCTTTGAGACCCTTAATCGCACGCATCATTGTTTTCATGTCATAACTGACGGGGAACCATTTGTGCAGCTTATCGAAGAAGGCTTCCTCGGTTGTGGGGAGGGACAGCGCGGTGAGGAGCTTGATGAAATAGCCAAAGTCGTAGCCACTGTCATTCCAGCGGGCTCCAGGCTCAGTTCGCGCAGAGGGGGGCAGAGGGTAGCAAGTAATGACGGACCTGTGGAAGGAGATCCACCTCGTATCGTCCGTCAGCACCAGACCGGACGTTATCACGAGCTCCGCAAAGTCGTTTGGGAGGATTCCAATTTCCTCATGTCGCTCAAAGTCTATCCCCGATTTTTGCAGAAGCTCCACGGATTCCGGCGCGAACATGTCCTCGCTGACGCGGCGTCAGTCAGAAAGCCGAAATCTCCCGAGAAGAAGCAGTAGCAGCATACGCACTCGATGCTAAAGTGAAAGTTAAACTGCCATGTCGACACGTCCTGTGGGTAGTTGCCGTCCTCGTCGGAGAGCGTGAGACCTATCTGAATGATCTTGAGTAGGTCCACGTTGCATCGCATCGTCTGGTAGTGGTAGTCGGACGAAGTCTTAAAAGTGCTTATTGGCCGCGCGACGACTCCAGGAAATTCAGTGTCCTGGAGACGCATGGGTGCGGTCAGGATCAGGCATGGCTGCGGGATGTTTGCAGACGGGCGTACCAATGCGACATAGGGATAGTCGTCTATGAGGTCTCGTATGTTCCGGATTTCTAGCTCGAGATTGGGCGCCCATACCTCTCGTATGGGCGACATTTCGTTGGCGTCGCTGAAATGTGCAGGCGACCCGCCCTCAACGGTGGCGTGACCTCTCAATATCCGCACGTGCCCTATCTCTGACACGTGATTACACGCAAAGAGACCGCAACCGTCCAACCATAAGGGACTGCTCCATAGAGAAGGCATAGGGTCTCTTACTCCGTGAGCTTGTACGTCTATCTGACACATCAAACAGGCACATATGGAAGCACCATGAGGAATATGAGGTCAACTGTTCCCGGTTACTCTATACGGTGCAAATAGTCGGACACTTCGGCGGACTCGGAACTCGCCTCCCACCAAACGCAAATTAACAACCTCGTGAGTTGGAATTGGCATTTTGACCAGAGCCCAGCGAGGGGGGAACCCTCATGATCCCAACATGGGGGAAAGGGGATGGCAAAAAAAAGTACCGTATAGAGCCATACAGAAGAGAAAAACAGAAGAACGGGCTGGGGGGAAGGGGCGCACAGCCCCGTGTAAGACAGCGCGATAGGGGTATCAACAACACGAGTGCACTGCGCATACCCGTGGTGGCGTGGGGCAATTAGCTCCAGAGAACACGCGTCATTCTCATTCGCTTGACCTTGCCTCCCACGGCCCTGCGAATGCTCGATATTCAAATGCTCGCGGGAAAGAATCGACGTCCTAGAACCCGAATTTCGCCGTGGGTTCTTCGCGGTTGATGCCGGTGGTTGGTTACCCAACGCAGACATTCGTCTAGGCAGGGTCGTAGCGACGAACGTTTGGGGGCGAATAGGTGGAGCACTGGGCTGTGGGTGAGCGAAACCCTAGATATCGATGTGGAAAGGTTTGCTGGAAACGGAGAAGGGGTCAAGTTTTTCAAGCGATAGATCGTTGCAGAGTTTTCGTTTCGGAGAAGTTGAGGTTCTGTCGGAGGTCGTAGCGCCAACGGACGAAGGTTAACACAACCAAATCTAGACCGTGATCGAGGGGCTCTGCGCCGACAAACTCTGTGTGCCATTTTAGAAAGCAGGGTGTCAACATAGAATAATGACACAAGGATCCAAATTGCACAATTGCGGGGTACCCCGGCTCTGTAGTAACATTCTGTCCATGCCAATCGAGTTCTGTCAGCGAGCTAGCCGCTATCGGTGGTTAATTTCGAAAAGAGAGCGCTAAAGAGAAGACGACGCAATGCGCAGGAGGCGTAGATGAACAAAATATTTCCATCAGGAAGGAGGAGAAAGAGGGGACGGAGAAGAGAAGTTTATTAGACCCGACGAACTGGACATAGAGGGGTCAGGAGAACCAATGGCTGGAGTCGAGATCCCTGGAATCACGAAACGGGATAAGCGCAAAACATTGGACGAGGACTGGAGATAATTCCTAACGTATGGCTGGAACGGTGATCTCAGGGTTGCGTTGGCTGACTACATATCGTGGAGTGTAAAGAAGCCGCGGAAACGGGAGAGAATTGACAACAAACGCCCATGTTAAAGATACGGAGAGGGTGAACCTTGTTTAGGCTAGGTATCATAACGCTGGAACGAAATAACTAGATTAGTACTCAGAACCGTGGGCCCGGACGAACGGACAGGACCGTGGGTGCCTTCCGAAGTGGGTAGTAAGGTGACAAAAAGAGCGTGACGGCTGCAGAGCCGAGACGGCCTGGGACCGCAACTGCCTTATCGATGAAGGGCAAAATTCAGAGGAAGCGCGATTAGAGCGATAAAAACGCCTTAAGACATGAGGCGTTCATTTGCGCCCAGGATGGGAGGAGGGAGACAGCTGACAGCCTGCAGGACCGGAAAAGCCATCTGTGGACATTACCGTGAGGGTGGTGACATTTGAGGGCCCATACCCATCAAAAGAGGGTGTCGAGTCAGAGATTGGACGGTTGAACAGAAACGCCCAGGACCCTGAGGCCATTGTGGTAAGCACTGACTCGGAGGAGGTCCGCGATTGCTCCGGAAGATCTAATGAGTATGAGATACTCCAGGAGCACGCTGTTACGACAGCTTCTGACAAGAAAATTCTTTCTGATAGGGAGCTTCGTGGTTACAGGATGCCACGCAGAGGAGGCGTCTAGCAGTGAATTGACGGGAGAACAGGCTGAAAACACGTGTAGTGTAAGTGTTTTGTGTTGGATTGGCCCAATCGCAGGGGTGGGAGAGGGGGAGGGGGGGGAGGGGAATAAGCAAGAGGTAGTAAGTAGCTGGAGGGAACCAGAGGTTGGCGCAGGAGGACAAGCGATGGAACGCCACTAGAATTGTGGACGGAGAGGACCGTAAGCAAGCTAGGGAGAGAGCGATAAGTAAGATTGTATTCTATTCTTTCTTATGAAGGAGTTAGTCGCGGTTAGTCGCGGTTGAATTTCCGAATTCCCGGACGGGGGCGGTGAGGAGATGACCGTTCGCTCGGTCACCCGGATTCGGAAGCGGACTCGGACTCGGAGTGCCCACTCGCCGTCTGGCTTGTGTGTCCCAGCAGCCCTGCCCTGCATTTCCCTCTAAAGGCTCGCTCTTCTTCCTTCCCCTCAACTATCCCGCTAAGGGCTTTCCCTTAAATCACCCCCCTTCCTTCCATACCCCTCTTGCGCATGCCCCACCACTTTTGACTTTGACAATGAACGCCGTGCATCCGTACCCCGAAGCTCAAGCGCTTGTCTACCCTCCTCAGTACACCGATTCTACTCACCACCACCGCCCCTCGTTCCACCCTTCCATGTCTGCTTCCTCTTGGAGTCCACCACCACATACCCTAATGTCTAGCTCTGCGGCCGACCATTCCCGCATGTACTCTCTGATGCATCAACCTATCCATACAATCCCTTATTCTGCTCCTTCATCCGCGGTCTTCTATAATCACCACCATAACCCTCAACAACAACCGCGCATGCAACTCAGCACGCCAGTGCCACTGAACTTCACCGGTCCTCAGATTGAGAGTAGCATCGGTCCACACCGCGGCGTATTGACTCGTCGTCAGGCGCGCGCCGCCCAATTACGCGGAACACCCCCCTCCGCTCAGCAGGAGCATGCGGAGTCTACGTCTCCAAGTGACAGCCAAGACGTGCGTCCTTCTCTTTTTCTTAGTCTCATTTTAATTTCCCGGCTTAACTACTGTCACCTAGATGCCTCATACTCAGCCTTCCCCGTCGCGTTCACAGACGCCCGCTAACGGCATCCCTTCAGGGGAACCCTCAGAGCATTCCAATACCCCCATCTCAGCGCATCAAGACCCCCTCTCCGTGCCACCGCCGCCATCACTATACACCGCCTCGTCGGTTCCCTCTGAGGCTTACCCTTTCCCTTTTTTTCCCGGTCCGGCCTTTAGCCCCCGCGCAGTCTCTCCCGCGCATAGTATCGCGTCTGCCATTACTAGCCTCACTGAAGGGACTAGTGTCAGGTCTGAAGTCGAGCGACCGTTTTTCAAATACCCCACAGGGGATGCGCTTCAGAAGCTCATTGGTAAGCCGCGCAAACAGCGGCTGTTCAATCACCAGCGTAAGGAGATCTGTCTCTACCACCAGGAGAACCCTGGCATTCGCCAAGAGGACATCGCGAACAAATGGGGTGTGGAGCGCAGCACCGTGTCAAAAATTCTGAAACAGAAAAGCAAATGGCTAAATGTTCCGGACGGGGAGGAGCCTCATACGGCTAAGCACAGGTGTGCTTCCTTGCCCTGTTCCACAGTTGCTGTACCCTAAGCACATTTCCGCTCATTCAGGCCGTCAAAATTCCCCGAGATTGAATCCGAGCTCGCCAAATGGCTATACGAGTGCCGCGACAAGAAGGTGCAGCTTACTGACTCTGTGATCCGCAACAAGGCAAAGGAGGTCGCGAAACAGCTCCAGATCCCCGAGGACAAATTCAAGGCGAGCTCCGGCTGGGTCGAGAACTTCAAGCACAGACACGGCATTCGTCGGGGCCAGTTCCATGGGAACGGCAGGAATGCACGGTTAGGTCGCCTACACAGCGTGTCTGCCGACTCGGCGCCGCACTTTGGGCTGTCGATCGCAGACTACCTCGTCCAGAACGACCTGTACGCTGCTGATGACACGTTGAGGAGGTCCCCGACACCACGGCCGCTAAACCTGTCCGTCGACTCGGGTCGAGATTCTGGCAGCTCTCACGGAGGCGGCACGGACGGCAGCCTGCCCTCTCCAGTGCGCGTGGAGTCCCCCACCCGTGTTTCTGTCCCTTCTGGCATTCAGACTACCGGCTCTGATGGGGTCCCCTCTTCTGCGCTTACCTCGCTCACCTCTGCGTCTTCTGACCAGCCGCCTGCTGACCTCGCTGGCAGGTACAACCCTGGCGTCCCGGACCACGTGCCGTCTGCGTCTCAGGAGTATCCACCACCCCTCCCACGGCAACGGCAACATCGCATGCACGTCTTTGATTGTTACACGGAGGGTCTCCCCCCACAGATCCCATCTGCTATGGAAGCTCTAGAGGCCATGGAGAAGGTCATGCACTTTATGGACTCGCAATACAAAGAGGAAGACGCGCTATCGGAGTTTCAGCGCCGGACTCTGCTCCACATCCACATGAAGATTACTGAGCTCAAGGAACAACCCTTGTCATCTGTGGAGGAAGCTGTTCACCACGCGCTCTGAGAAAATGGACACTCCGCAGTCGGAGTCATTGGGCTGTTTTTTTTTTCTTCTCTTCATTCATTCATTCATTCATCCATTCAATTTTTTTTCTCACTTCGATTGTCAACTCATATGTCCCCCTTCTCCTGCATCTTTCTGTTCTGGTTCATCTCTCTCTCTGCATCATATCTGTTTTTCTCTTCAACCCCTTCAATTCAATCTGCAAGCAATTTTCACAGCTATCGTCATCATGCAATTCTTGTACTCATTCCATGCCATATCCCATTGTTGCCACGCCATGCCATTCTTCATTTCGTCTGCTGCTGCTCACGTTTCTCTCTCCTTTCAGCGGGTAATGAATGTAGCGTCGACTTTGTCCTATCGAATTTGTTTTCTGATTTGTCGCTCACGCCACCGGTTTTTTCACGCATTGAACGCTCTCACCGCCGCTCTCATGCTTTTGCATTCTCCCCTTTCCTCTTTTGATACCCCGCATTGCACTTTACGTAGTTGTCTTGGTACTCCCACCTGCACCCACCTCCGTTTACTGTCTTTGACCGTGAGTGCAAATATACCGCGGTGTCCTTCTCCACACGTAATCGTGCACGATGTATTGCAATAGGAGAAAAACGGCAAGGTAAGGTTCGTGTCCTGTCCTCCACACACGCACGCGGCACGGTTTTTTTTCCCCCCTCCCTTCCCTCGGAAAACGCGTGGAACAGGGAAGGCAGGTACACTCGAGCGTCTAGTGTGAGCGCCTGACCGAACGCGAAGGATACACACGCACAACTCAATACAATACGGCATATACGTAGGTAAGGGGGGGGGGGGGCGTGAGACAGAACAACGAGAGGGTAATGCGGCCGGGGCACGCATCACCGAGGAAATTAGAATTCCCTCGAGCCTCGAGGATTAGACAGCGCGCGGGGCCCCGCGAACGTGTCCCCTCATCAAATACCGTGCCCAGAAGGCCGGCCACCGTGTGTTGTGACCGTTTTTGACTACCTCGCCCCGCCAACTTGCCTCCCTCCCACCGCTCGGTTGATACAGTACCTCGCGCCAGCCGCGTGGCGCCCCTTTGCCCTCTCTTCCCCACAAGTGGTACCTTTCTCCCACACTCACGTGCCATCGCCCGCCCGCTGCTGCGCAATTTCCAAAAGGCCCCACCCCGTTCGTCTATAGTTCTTCGACTGTACTGTATTGTAGCCGCGGATCAATCAAAGTACAATATATTTCTTATGTTTGTATTCTTTTTGCGGGCGGCCATCAGGCCTTCAGCGACCCCTTTTTGGTGTTGGACTTGTCGGCAGGGTCGTTGGCACTAGAAAGATCGAGAAACGCATGTTTTAGCGCATCCGTGTATGGCAGGGAGCATGCGGGCAACCATGAGGCGTAGCTTTGGGATTACGGCGTGGGCGCCTGGGATGAACGCAGACACAGAGAGAGAACTATCGCGAGAATATTCTCGGGGCGTCTTTTATTGTCTAAGCGACGCGAAGAGGTGGGAAGGGTACGGAAAAAGGAAAAGCCGTGGCAAAATTATGGGTACACACCTATCCGTGCCTGCGTTCTTCATGATGGTGAGCTTGCCAGACGACGCGGCGTTCACCATCTGTTGTTCAACAGACTTGTTTATCTTGGCGCTGAGTGCCTGATGCCAAATCACAATTCAGTTCGCCTGAGGGTGTGAGAGAAAGACAAGGAACTGGTATTGAGATGGGACTGGGATTGGGGGGAAGCGGAGGAATGGGAATAGGAAATGGGGATCAGGGCTACGGTAGGTAGGACGTGCCAACCTTGTGCATGGATGCCTGCGTGATGGCAGCAGCCTTCTTCGGGGCAACCACACGCCGCCCTTTCCTTGTGTTTGCGGCCGCCTTGTGCGAGTGTCGCGCATTGTTGTTCGCTTTAGCCCGCAGGCCTTTAGTGGTTCCTTGAACCATCGCTGCTGCGCCCTGTCAAAAGACAAGACAAGACAAAGACGCTAGTGAGCCTTCCCTCGCAACGTAGCGATATGGGTCGGATCGGGTTAGGGTTGCGGAAATACCCGGGTCGGAACCCTGTTGGGGTCCCTGTGCCACTTGGTCAACCGACAACCAACCCACGAAATCTCGAGCACAAGCATTGGCCGACGAGCTCAGCGCTTCTCTGCTCATGCTCGTCTCTTCTGCAACATTCGCGCGACTACCGCGCGTAGCTACCGCGCCCACGGGAAGAGTACGTCGTCGCCTCCCACCGCCTCGTAATGGCCAGCAAACTGACTTGTCATTGGCACCAGCGGGCCCTGCACGATTTGCTTTCCCTACCCGGTCGTCCCCCGATCGTCTCGCAAGGTCCTCCAGGGCGCAGTGCAGTAACGGGGCACGTCGCGACCGTCTTTGGCTGCACGGGCTTCCTCGGCCGCTATCTCGTCGCCAAGCTCGGTACGTTTGTTTTTAAGGCTTAAGCATGATATTACCTGACCGCCGAGGTATTACACACAGCGAAGGCAGGCACGCAGGTCGTCATACCATACCGTGATGAGGATGAGAAGCGCCACTTGAAGGTAACCGGCGACCTCGGACAAATCGTCTCCCTTGTGCGTCCATTATTGTCGGCACCTCCTTGTTTTTTATTAACATTTTTGGCCGTTGCTTTGGGAAGGAATGGGATATCCGTAACGAGGAACAGATCGCTGAGTGTGTTCGACACTCTGATATCGTGTACAATCTCGTTGGCCGCGACTATGAGACCAAGCATGTCTTTCTCACCTCCCTATTGTTTATGCGGTGCTAACTTTGTGGCCCGTGCACAAAAGAAACTTCACTTTTGACGACGTCCACGTAAAGGGGGCCGAAAGCATCGCCAAGGTCTCCGCGAGCGTCGG
The DNA here is from genome assembly GCA_025766275.1 of Lactarius indigo. NCBI lineage: Eukaryota > Fungi > Basidiomycota > Agaricomycetes > Russulales > Russulaceae > Lactarius > Lactarius indigo. Next base: position 2,011,042 of record JAFKAC010000005.1, on the reverse strand, counting down.
CGTCCCTCGCCTCGTTCACGTTTCTCACCTAAACGCCTCGCCAACTTCAGCATCCCAATTCTATCGTTCCAAAGCCGCTGGTGAGTCTGCGGTCCGTGATGCGTTTCCCGCCGCCACGATCGTCCGGCCTGGGCCGATGTTTGGGCACGAGGACAAATTCCTCACCAACATGTCAAGTACGTCCCCGCGCTCCCCGCCCCCGGTCCTCCCCCCCTTTTTTGACATGAAGCACCGCCCTAAGCCTGGCCGATCTGGTGGAAGCTCAACCACGGCCAAACCAAGACCCGTCCTGTCCACGTGCGCTCACTCCCCACGGATTTTTGTGACTTGACCCCACTCACGATTCCCCCTCGCTATCATAGGTGATGGACGTCGCGCAGGCGCTGTCCCACTTGATCGGCATGCCGGCGCTCGAGCGCACGCTTGCGCTTCCCGGCCCCTCGACGCACACCCACGAGTTCCTCCTCGAGCTGGTCTCCACCCTGACGTACAACGCGCCCTCGCGCGCGCCGGTGGTCCCCAAGCGCGTCGCGCTCGCGCTGGCCCGCGCAGCACAGCGTATCTGGTGGCCCGCGCTCAGCCCCGACGAGGTCGAGCGGCGCTACATCGATGACGCGGACACGCCGGGCGACTGGGCCCTCGTCGGCGTCGAGCCCGATGAGATCGAGAATCATGCGATCACATACGTGCGCCGCTACCGCTCCGCGTGCGTCATCCCCCCCCTGCTCTTGGTCCCTCCCCGTTTCTCGCGTTTACTCACACATTTTTCCCTTAGCGCAAACTATATCCGCCCTATCGTTGTGCCTCCACGGCCGGTAAGCGCTTGCGTCACCCTCTCGCTTCTCGTTCATTCTCCCCCTGACTTATTTAATTGCTTCTCTTCAACCGTCCGCAGCAGCAGCTGACAGCCGATAGCTGAGCCTGGACAATTAGAAACTTCGAGAGAGCACGAGGGGCAACCAAAACGTCCGAGAGAGGAAGGAAGGGGGGGAAAAGGATTAAGATAGACTTATAAACATCCATCGATAACTGTTACCCCCCAACTTTTTTTTGTTTTGTTTTCGGCGTTGGTTGGGTATAGATAGCAGACAGAAGCATGGCCACAAATAGTAGAGCCTCGAGTCTTTGTCCGTCTATCTGGCCACGGGAGCGATGATCTCTTCTTTTCAATTTGTCCAATCCACAAAAGGCGCAATGCGCCCGCGCCCAAGGCGCGCCGCCCATGGGCGATTTACGGTTTTAGAGTTTTCCAATATTTCCCAAGGCGGGCGTGACAACCGAGGGGACGGGCGGGAGGAGAGAGGCTTGGGGGATAATAAAAAAACAAAACGAATAAAATTAAAAAAAGGTTAGCAAGAAGCGCAAACCTTCGCGCTCTTTTCTTTTTGTGTGTGATTGGGATGGCGCTCTCCCCCCCTGATCGGCGCGCACTTGGCTTTTTTGGCCTTGCTCCACACCCGCGCTTTTGGCCCTCTGAAAGCTTCTTCGGTGCTCTCAGGCTCATTCCGTTATTCGTCGACATATTAATTGGGTCCGAACGAACAGAAAAAAAAAAAAGGCAAGAGAGAATCACGCCACTATCTCTGTGTGTTCTTCATAACGCGTCGTCAACCTGGATATTCCATCTCAGACAATGCGGCAGAGTGTGTATGATAGAGAGATACACAGAACAAAATAACAAGGCGTACAACAAGCACAAAGCGAAAGTAATGAGGCAAAGAAAGACAAAAAAAGAAACAAATGTCAAGAGGGCCCTGTGTGTAGTACGCAAGAGGGGTGACGTATAAGAATTATCCAAAATTCTAACTGTCATACACTTTTCTTCGTCCATCTGCCCGCATGCCAACCTCCTATACCTTCCCGCCTACCAAACTGGTGCCTCTCCGGGCTCAGCGTACCAAAACCACCTGCATTTGGTCTCGCTCAAAAAATATGCGATCTGCTCTCCTTGACTCAGAACGGTCGAGAGTCAACGTACATGCCGTCCCCGAGCCCGGTAGACGTATGCGAGTGTGAAGGTTGCTGCGGCAACGACGTTGATGCCCCCGCCGCCTCCCGCCGCAGCAGCGGCGGCGTCGTCTGGTGCTGGTGCTGCGGGTTTTGTTGCTGGCGCGCGACGGCACCAGACATGTGCGCAAAGTCCGTCTGTCCCGCGCGGGCGAGCGCGAACAGGCGGCGGAGCTCTTGCGCCTGATCGGCGGCTTCTTCGTACGAGTACGAATACTGCTCGAGGCCCTCAATGCAGTTCTGTACCTCCGGCCGGCCGAAGCGCGCGAGCAGGATGCCGGCATAGTTGCACGATACGTGCATCGCCGCCGGATCGAGTCGTAAATAACCATTCTTCGTCAGCACGCCCGCCTGCGAAGTACATACAAAACAAAACGATTAGATAGACATATGAGATGGGATCTGAAGAAGGGCAACTGCTACGCACCAGGCCGGCGATGCGCAAAGCACCGTGTAGTGCCTCTTCCAGCACTTTTGATTTGAGTTCTTTGATCTGTTGTTGTTGCACCCCGCTGCTCACAGCAAGCGCGGGGCTCGCACCATTACTCGTACCAGCGCTGTGCGGAGAGCCCAAGCTCTCGCGGATACCGTGGTCATCCAGCGCGTTGAACAGGATGATCCACATGATGTGGTACGTCGCGTCACTCGCGCAAGCCGATACGGCAGATACGAAGTCCCACTCTGCATCAAAGTCCGTTGGCACGCCAACGTGGGGGAGGTATTGAGCCCGCCACTCATTCAGTTGCTGCATGATCCCGCGGAGAACCTCGACGGGCACACCGTCGGAGTCGGTTGTTGGGATCCAAAGGTTTTTGGACATGTGCCGCGATATACGCGCGAGTGCATGTGCTGCGCGATAGTAGCCCTACATATTTTAGCGTTACACCTTACACATGTCAGAACTCGGAAGAGCATACCAGGAACTGCGAAGAAAAAAAGTTGGAAAAAGGTGCGCAAATGGAAAGAAAGCTCACCTCCAGTTGTTCTCGCGGACCCGGCTTGGATTGGCCATCTGGGTCGACAGTTACGGGGTCGACAATATAAAAGTCAACGTCATAATCGTCCTCTTCAACTTGCGGTTTGCGACGATAGTAGGCAGAAGCGTATGCATCGGATAGACAGGCCATCCACCACGCAAATATCATTGTCCCGCGCGCCTCGGGGTCCTGAATATTCGATATAACGGACTTGTGGTTAATCTGCCCGTGGTATCCCAGTTTAAAACGACCCTCGGACAAGGCAAAACTTTGTCACGCACCTGAAGGTCAAATAGCTGCCGGATAGCGGATGTAAGCCAAAAACCGCGAAAACCTAGGTGGATAGACGGATCAGTGCGACGCCTGGGCCCAGGCTTTCGCACTCACCACTCGAGTCATCTGGTATCTCTAGCAACCCGAAGGGAAGGAGAACTAGTCAACACGGCTGCTGCCACGCGGAGCGCCAGAAAAGAAGGAACGGAGGGAAACGCACGGCTCTGCAGTGGTTCAATTAGAAGCGCGATTACGACATGTTCTGCCGCGGGCACGCGGTGCACCTTGAGAGCTTCAGCAACCTCCCGCGCGCGTATGATAAGGGTCTTTGCGAGACTGCTCTGGCGCGTTGTCGAGTTGAGCCGGTCCGCAACGAGGAGTGGGTGCTCGGAGAACTTGGCCCCCCAGGCGATGACAGTCGCCATAAGCGCCGGGTGCAATGACTCATCAGCATTTGAAGTAGAGGCGGAAGGATTGTTCGCGTAGATGGATGCATACTGAGGTACATTTACGTTTAGTCGCGCGCGGAAATGCGTTGGGTTGAGGAAGGGTAAGCGCGCGTGCACCACCTGGAAGTAAACCTCCACAAGGTCTAGTGCGAATCTGAGAAAGGGTGGCACGTGGAACGTGGGTGAGTTTTCCGGCCGGGACAGGGAGAAGACGGAGGGGCGCGCCCTGCGCAGAGGAAGAGGCGCGCGGAATATACACACTCTATGCGAAAATGTTCGTCCTCGAGTTTATACCCAAGTTCACCCCAATCCTTCCACGGATTTAGACGATACGGAGGCAGTGGGGACCCGTCCAGACCGCTAAAGGAAAACGGTGAGCATGCAGGGGGTTGCCTCCGGTACCCGACGGCTTACTTTATTTCATCAGGAGGGGAAAGGAGATACGCAAGTAGGTCTGTGAAATTTGTATTGCGTCTCACTGGAGGGCCGAATGTGGCCTGGTGATGGCGGAATGTTGTCGATTGAGGACTGGGAGCGGGGGGAGATGAAATGTACGCCCTTGGGGTCGAGTCAGACTAATGTCAAGGTCAAATTTGGAAATACGAACGGCCTCTCGGGAGGGGGCTGGCTGAAGGAGTAGAAGTTGTTTCGAAGCAGACAGGAATAAAATTAGCCACACAATGGACAGAGGTGCGATAAAACATGATGTATAACAGCACGGACCTTTGTTGAGGACTTGCAGTCGTATATGCGCGAGGACGCCGATTGACAGTCGAGATGCGTTTCCTCTCGCTAGTAGCCTGTTGTGCGTGATGTCTGATAGAGGGTAGGTTGACTTGGCGACGGGAGTGGGAAGAGCGGAGAAAAAACGAACGTGCAAGGGTAATTTTTCACTATACAGTGCTAATTGTACAGTGTGTGAGTACGGGTTGGTTGCGAGGAGAGGCGTGGCATCATACTTGACACTGGGAGAGGAATCGTCGGTGAAATCGAATGGGAAAGAGGGAGAAGTCTATACCTTCGGCTGTCCAGGCACCTGGTGGCATTTGACTTTTCTCTGCCTGTCGGGTGCGGTGCGCGCGTGCGCGACGAGGTGATCAGCGGTGAAAGGGGGACATGAAGTAGCGAAGAGAGATGGGCATACCTACATGCATCGCAAGCAATATTTTGCTTTCTCGGGGGAGGGAGAGTTTTAGCGAGTTCATGAATCTGGTTCTGAACGGAAGGCGAGGGCAACGAAATGGCTGAAGGGGCAACCATTGTAAGTGTGAGGCAACTGGGCAACGGAGAATTTATACGGACCTGGTTGTTGAGAGAGAGAACGATGATGGCCATTCATGATTGCGAGTCCGAGTCCGAGTGACCCTTCTTTACTGTACCTTTGCGACACTCTCGGTCCCGCTCGCCTCACATCATCATCTGCTTACGTCACCCTAACATCACCCCCCTCGGCACCTCGGCCTTTCGGCTTTCACCGTCCGTCTACAAATATGTGTATACACCAACTTGTTGCCAACACCCATCGCCATGGTCAAGGTCGAGATTGTCGAGGAAAAGGACCAGCAGGCCGCCAATTCCCCCTATGCCTCTTCTGAGTCATCCCGCACCTCTTCCTCTGTCTCTCTTTCTTCCGTAGATTCCGATTCTCCCGTCGACGAATCTATTCTCGACCGTATCTCCGCACTCAAGGACATTGTCCCCCCAACCACCCGTCACTCCATTGTCTCAAAAGTGTCAAGAACCGCTTCGTTCTTTAAGCGCACCACAAAAATTGCTGGAAATGTCATCTGGGTAGTAACCACATCAGCCCTACTCATTGGGCTTCCTCTCGCCCTCATCCTCGAGGACGAAGCAAAAGTCGTCGCACAGGAGAACGAAATGCTTGCCCAGCAACAGGGTGCGCAACAGGTGCGTATAAATATCCTTTTTGGGGGGCTTTCCTTTTCTCACCTTTCTTTTTTAGATGGTATCTGGTAGCTCCTTATACCCTCCCTCACCCAACGCCCAGAAGCAAGGCAGCGGCCAACAAGCTCTTGTACCACCTGGCTTCTAAAATCCATCCTATATTGCATACGGTGTTTCTTTGGCCGCTCATGTCGTCATACGCATCATCCCAACTTATTAATACATCCGTCTCATTGCCCATTTGTGTTCACTTGCCTGTCAAGCGATAATTCACACGTCCATGCGAGCCCGTCTTCACCCCAAAATCCCTGTCATGGGCCGTGATCGGCTTTTGTCGCCCCTTCGCGAAGCGATAAGAGGACCCGCATCACGCATGGACTTCATATCTACTCGCTAAATTGCGTCGCTTAGGAGGGTGTCGAGGATTGACTCGGCACGAGTACATTTGCACTGTCGTAAGGTCACTGTTTCCGACCTGCCCCGCCGGCGAAAAAAAGCAAACACCGAATTCTTCACATTTTCTTGAATTTAGGGGTCGCCGATCTTAGGTTGTATTAGTTTTGAAACGTCCTCGGTGCCTTACAGTAGCAGGTCACATCATGGTGATTCCTCGAGACTTTGACTGGCATAGATACAATTCAATCGAAATCTCCAACCTAAAGGGTAATAATTCTCCCTGAGTATTTCCGCTCTATCCAAACGGCGTACTGTAATTTATTCTTGCGCGTGTCGGCCCGGCTTTGCACACCCAAACAAGAGATCTCTCACGACATTGCCCTCATGCATCCTTACACCTCTACTACCTCTTACCAACCGTCTCCGCCCCCTTTCCCTCCTTTTCGCGGCGGCCGAGCTGATTTTCCGAGCATAGTACATTTCCCTTCGCGTGGGTAGGCCTCATTGCTCTCGCTTAGAGTTCGAAGTGCCAAAGTGCCATCACGGCGAACAGTGATTGTGAAATACAGTCGGTTCGTATTTCACTCCTGACTATCCCCCTCCACCAGAATGAACGGGATCACTGTGTATCCTCCAGTTAACGTCTAGTTGGGTCTACCGGTCTTCGGCGCGTTGTATATTGACACCCTCGATTTCACGCGAGCAGCCTTGCGAGCAGCAGCTAGCACCCTTTGTGAAATACATCGTTTAGGGGCTCTCCTCAAGATCTTTACGTATGTGCCCACTGAGCACGTTGTTTCCGTTCTCTCTGACGATAATGACTTCGCATTCCGTCAACCGTCTTCCATTAACGTGCATTAATACCCCGTGGTACTGTTATGAATTCACATTGATCTCTACTCGTCTGACAAGAGGATTTATACCCTCACTAGGCCCCACGACGAATTGTAGAACCCCATCCCTTCCTCATCATGTTTTAAAGCCGCCCCTATCTCCTGTTCTTACCTTCTGCACCTCCCCCCGACGCGTCCCAGTTCCTCCTCACTTGTCCACTTGTCTCATCGATATCGTTGATGATGAGTGTTGTGTCCTCCGATAACCATTTGTCCTCCTACGGTGCTCGCCCGTCACCGTCACTTGCACCTCAACAGCCCGAACTGGACTACGAGGCAATTATCGCACAGGATGTCCCCTTCCCCGATGGCTTTCTGGTTGGGGAAGAGTTCTCCGCCGACCCCTTCCTCATTGATTCCTCTCAGGTCTTTCCTCCGACCGACTTCCGGAATGTGAGGCCATCCGTCCACTCACACATTGGCGAACCTCAGCACGCCAGCAGGTCGAGCCCATATGGAACCCAACAGCCTGCTGGCCTCGGGTCATTCCCTACTATTCACCCCGCCGTTGCTCCCCAATCGTCCTTCGACGGCACCTATTCCCTCCAGACTCGTCCCACGGTGTGGTATCCTCATCCAAGCACCGCCTCCTACGGCGGCGGCCAGAGCATGGCTGTGCCCTCGACGTCAATCACCGTGCCGATGGCGATGATACCTCCTGCCGCGGCATCACCATTCCCTTCGGGGCACGTTACGTTTCCCGCGTCGCCGGCAGGCGCCCATCCGCCGATTGTGCGCTCCTGGCATCCAGCTGTGGCCACAGCCGCCAACGCACCCACCCGCGCGGTGCCGCAAGTCGCTCCTGTCGCGACTTTTTGTCGTTGTAATCTGCGAGCGGTCCCGCTCATTCGCATCGATGATAGGATCGAGTGGGTCCGACATGATTTGATGAGGATGGTGGTATGGTACAACTGGTCTCTGAATGCGGATGCTGAGGCGCACGAATCGTGGGAGCATCGCGGATGAACGTTTATGAACGAGGAATTCCCAGTCTGCTGTTACGCCTCACCCTCGAAGTTCCTTTCGTTTTGTGGTTCTCTGCAAGCTAAATAACTAATTTTCGTATTTAAATGGTACTAGGGTGTTATCATATGTCACTTGTCATATATTGGGCGGTTATTTATAGTTACGTACCTGGGAAGCTACATAACTATTAATATTAAGTAATACATCTCGCGTATTTAAAATATTCGCCATTTGAGGAGGATTGAGAAAGGATCGTGTCATCTCACTTCCGCGAAGCCTAAAGACAATCTGTTCCCACCCGCTGGGTTGTCGTGGGATGCTCGTCCAACGTTGGCTTGGCGGGTGGCGATTTACGCCACTCTATCCCTGTGATTGGTCGTGCCTACTTTAAGGCGTTGTCGAGTCGCAATCGAGACGCAGACGCACACACACCCACGCTTTGATACCACCTTCCTTTCCTCCCCCGTTGCGCCGCTGTCGCGTGGGTGGTATGTATGGAAATTCCCCGGGTGCAACTGCAAGTCGATAGGTTCTGTCACTTTGATCTACTCGTCCACCTGCACCCGGTCCCTCTCTGTCTCTCTCGCGTGCGCCTGTGCGTACCTTAGGATGCGCGCTTCTTTGCGCACTGACATCGGATCGGAATTGGGCTTCCATTCTGTAGGCGCATCCGTTCTTTCGTGTGAATTGATTGGGTGCACCAATTTATGCCCGCAGAGGGCAGCCGGCACTTTGACCAGCTGAGGGCCGTTTGATCCTTCAATGCCATATGACGGGTGATTCTGTCACTACACTTTGTATGGTGAGATTGACAATTGGAGGGTGCTTTGCCTTAGTTACCGTCCTTGCTCTGTTCTCCTGCCCGGTGCCCTCGTCGCAGTCATCGCAGTAGCCACGCCGCTCCGCCCCTTGCATGGGATTGTAACCCCCACGTGGACTGGTGCCCCCTTTCCCTTTCAAGTTTGTAGATAGCAAGAGGGGCACCCAATATCTGCTGGTGTGAATTAATGATGGAGTCTGTTCCGTGATTTGCGTCTCCGTGTGTGACGCGCTTTGGTGCGAATACGTGTGTCTCCCACGACCACGACACATGGTCTCCCGTGCGATGCCCGATCGAAAGGAAAAGAGGATAGATTGAGTTGTGCCAACGTGTTCGTTCTCCGCTCATGCGCGTCTATCTGGGAGCTCATCTGGACTTGTTCCGATGCGACACACTCTCCGTTGGGGGAAAGTTCACGATAGGTATGTGAAACCAGGGGGTGTAATTATCGTGATAAGACGCACATATCGTGAGATAAGCATACAGCACGGCTACACGTCTGCGTGTGCCCAGCACACGGGAAGATGAAACATGATGACATGACAGAAAGGGACAGGACGACGGCAGCTAGAATTACAAAAAAGAAAGAACCAAAATGTGGATGGAGCGCATAAGCCATAAAATCCTCGTGTTAGGCCAGGCCTCTCATAGCCAAAACTCTCATAGCCAAAACCAGCAGCGTGGCGTACTCGGTATCGCCTCACCCGTTACTGGGATGGGGCATGAGGCGACTCAGGACCCCACGGTTCATGCGCCTCTGCGTCGGCATTCGGGGAAAAGTTCAGGAACAGCGTGAGCTTCAATACGTCCTTTCTGACCCACACCATCCTGTCTTCGATGCGGACGAGGGGGACTTGGCGGGGCCGATGCGGATAGGCGTCGGGGACACGCATCGACGTGGTTTCTCCTCCTGCGACGGGAGGCCAACCGATCATGTCCACGTCTATAGTCTGTGCTGGTACAGCCTGTGCTGCGGAATAATGATGGGAGGCCCTAGGATCCCAATTGAAAGGAAGCAGAGGCAATGGAGGCGGTGTAGGTGCAGCTATCACAGGTTGTGGCGGCGCTGTGCCGTAGGGCCTCCAGAGGAGAGCCTGAGCTGATTGCTCGCCCCCAAACCCGGACGGACCAGCAGACGACATCGTAGGATGGGCGTTATAAGTGTATGGGGATGCGTGATAGGCAGGTCGATGCGCGTCCGCCGTAGAGCCGGCGGCTTGGTACATTGTAGGTCCCGATGCATTGAGGTCCGGTCGCTGACCGTAACTGCCTGGTGGGATGAAAGAAGGGCGGGAGAAGTAGGGGTCGACATTCTGGTACGGGTCCAGGGAGACCCGGGAGTGGAATGCGAGGGGATCCTGGTTAGGGAGCATCACGGAAGCCCGGGGGTCGTCGAAGCGCATATCTCCGAAGTTTTTCCAGGGGGTGTCTTGGTAAACGTACGATCGCGATCGTTGGAGCCCCGGTGAAGACAGGTATGGAGGGAACGGGGACGATGCACTGCCTTTCGACGAGGGAGGAGGAAAACTCATTGTAGGTGCCGTGGATTGGAGGATTGTTTTGTCTTAAAAGGCGGTCGTGCAGCTTGGTATTTATGCGAATGGCATGTAGCGACCAACGCCGAGAAGTAGCATTCGAACGTCTGTTGTGAGCAGCGTGTTGGTGGCAGTACGCTGGCCAAGAGAGGGGGCGGATGCACTGTGGAAGCTGCGGTCAGAACATAAGATCGTCTGCTTCCAAAGAGAAACGACAAGAAACTGGGAACCCGATCGTTAGAGGTACACCGAGGCTACGTTCCGATGCTAACAGGGGTTGTACGGGAATGGCGCGCGTTATCTCCCTTGCTTGGAGTAGAAAGTCGTGGATTGCTGCCTGTGGTGTGGTGGCCGCAGCGAGGTTTAGTTAGATCGTGACAGGGTGTTAAGCAGGCTTGCGTCGAAAAACGGAACAAGCAACCCAAGAAGCAAGCCCGGCCGCCGTGTCTCTGCAACGCAACAAATTAATGAGATCCCCTGACCGCCCAACCCTGAAAACAGTATATCGTACACGATTTGGAAAGATGCGTTGAGCGTAAATGACACGGAGATGGTGACCCAGGCTCCCAGTCCAGGGGACGGGCATGTCCAGTCGATCGCGGCCAGTGGGCTCGCGACGCGTGACCGGCCTGTATATGAGGAATCGATATACCGGCAGCTTTGCCTTCATAATACAAATGGCCGTTGGTCTACGTCTATGTAGGCAGCCGATCGCAGCTATCGTATCGATAATACGATCACGTGTCGAGTATGTCCAGGAGTTGGGCTGTGACACCACATGGGCACCGCTAGTTACAATCACGAATGGGTAGCACGTCTACCGCATGTTTCGTGGCGAAATTCTACGTAGTTAACAATGTTTCACAGTGTGCGATTGAACGCGATTTGAACGTGGACAAGATCATAAAGTGGACATTGGACCGATCTGTATGGGGTCGTCAACGTTCTCCCCCGTGGAGGCTCTGCAAGACTTGTTCCGTGCTTCTGTCTGGATGCGCAGAGACTCTTCAATCTGAGAAGGCGTACCACAGATTAAACGTCATGGTTGTATATGAAACAACAGACGCCGTACATATGCAATACGGTCAGAACCGCACGCTCTTCACAGCAGTGGATATTCCAGATCGTTCTCCGCCATACCACGTAGAGTCGCCTGCGCCAGGCTTGAACACGGGTTTCTGCGAAGCAAGTACCTTCTTCGCCTTTGCGAACTTCTGACGCTTCTTCACCCTCGGATTGCGAACGCTCTTTGACCTCCGAGGTGTCAACCCCCGGTTCTTGAGTATAGCACGCGTTAGCGAGCGCGGCCCTTCCGCACTGTCATCGTCCAATTCCACCCTGTGCGAGCATACTAAAGTCAGAAGGTGTTGGTGGAAACGTAGAACAAAAAGATAGAGCACCTGTTCTCGGCCTTGGCAGCTTCGTACGCCGTCTTCTTGCTCTCCTTCTGCTCTCGCTTCCGTTTCTGGACAAGCGAGTAATACCCGTTTGTGTCCTCTTCTGCACTGTCTTCATCATACCCATTGGTGTCCACTTCGTGGACCACACGCGCTAGCGACTCTGGTTGGGCGTTGTCAAGATCGTCGCCCCCCTGGCCATGCCCCCCTGCTCGAGCCTCGCGCTGCGCACGTGCTTCTTTCTCCTTTCGGCGTTCGCGGTAAGGTACATCGTCGTCACCCCCCAGGGCCGTTCGCGCGCCTTTCCTCCGTGCACTAGCACTCTCGATCTTGGATGTATGGAACCGCAGTGTGTGCCCGCGTGCCTTCTTGTCCGCCGCATCAGCGGCACCTAGCACCATGGCGTCACCAAATACATCCTCTCCTGCAGGGGCAGAGGTGCGTGCAGGCGCGCGAGGCTTAGATGGCACATATGTTGGCTCCTCGAGGTCGAAGACCGGTGCTGGTTTGGCGAGAGTTGATGTTTTGCGCTTCTTTTTGGGTGGTTCTTTGGTGGGCAGTGGCGGTGCGACGGCTTTGAGTTTGTTCAGAGCATTGGCAGACGCCACAGCTTCCTCTGTCTCTTGTAGAAGCTCCGCTAGGTCAAAGAATGCAAGCTGAGAACCGTTGCTGTACTGCTTGAATAAATTCGAGGCATCCTCTTCGTCCTCAAATGAGTCGTTCTCATCTTCAGAGTCGCCAATACCAGAGTCAGTTTCCGAGAGGTGAAAGTCCAGTTCTTCTAGTGAAGCAAGCGCTTGCTTGAGCTGAAGAAGACGCGAGAAAATTGGGTGAGAGCGGAGGAGATCGGGGTGCTGTGCGTAATGTTCGCTTGCCCGAAGATAGAGGTAAAAGGCGAGCGTCGTAGCATACGTGAGAAGTGCCTCTATCACAATACGCATAAGCGATTTGAACTGCATATGGGGGGAGTGGGGAAGCGTACGGTTGTGCAGATGAGCCATCCCCAAGACTTGGGAATTTGGTTCAGTGGACGAAAGCCTGCGGACTTCAAGTCAAAGTGCGAGGGTAACGGTCAAGGTTTAAACGCACTCTTTGATTTTCTCCTGAGTGCGAACGACCTTGGCGGCGATGTCATCCCAGTCATACGCCAAAGCAAGAGTCTCTGGGTTGGTCTTCTCCATATGTCTAAGAGCGGCGTTCTTGTCAAGTGGTATAGGCCGCGTTGTGACTACCGAGGCAGGTTCGAGCAATGGGCTGCATATATCTCAGCTGTCAGAGACAAACCGAAAAAGAAAAAAACGTACTCTTCTACTTCCTCTGCGTCTTCCTGGGCGATGTCTGCTAGGCCGAAATCGTCATCCGCCATGGCATCGCGTGCCTTCACTTGGAGGCGCCTTGCTTCTTGTTCTTCTAATTCGTTCGCCTCTTCGTCCTCTGAATCGAGCTCGGCCGCATTAGAAGAATAATAGGCAGACTTTTTACGACCCCAGCTTTCTTCCTCCTCCTCCTCCTCCTCCTCCTCTTGCTCCTCTTCGGACTCTGGTGGTGGTCTGGCTTTTGCCTTGCCCTTTCTGCTTGCGCGAACCTCTGGTCGCGGCTGATCTTCTTCTTCGTCATCTTGACCCTCCTCTTCATATATATCCTCTGCATCCTCATCGCTGTCTGAGGACTGGATTCCCTTCAACGCGAAAACGTCCTCCTCGCCCTCGTCCTCATCTGCACCAACGCCCTCACCTTCCAACAGGATACGGTCTTTGGATGCATGAACTGAGTGAGGGGATGAAGTATCTTTAGATAAATGCGATCTTTCAGAAGAGAAGAACGCGCACACAGGTCCTCCTCATCCATGGGGATGTCTGCCGACGTGTTCCACCGTTTTATTCTCGCATCTTTCTTATCGACTGGACGTGGACCACGCTTTAGATCCCTATATTTTGAACTCCTCCTTCGGACCATGACGCAAAGATTAATGAAAGAAGAAAAGGGCAACCTGAGAGCGGGTTTTCAGCCAGAAAATCTCATCAACACAAAATTACATAATCTTGATACACCATTCTCAACAGTTTGTGATAAAAATAAGAAAGTTCTCGCGTCGCGGTCATGTGATAAGATCTCCTCGTCACTCAATTTGGTCCTACCACTTCGGTTTTCGGGTAGCGTACCGCGCTGCAAGAGTACCGCGACCCTTCGCGGCGCGTGAGCTTTGCAACTCATTGAACTTGCGCTTCGCATAATGGCGTGCTTCTGCATCGTCCACGAGTTCGTCCACGAGCGTGCGTTTGCGTGCTGACCGCGGTAAGCTATCCACGCTTGGTCCACCAAACGGTGTGCTTGTCGGAGCGATCGTGCCAATCTGATGGACAGGTATTCAGTGAGAATATATTAAAAAAATGGTTCTCAACGAATGCACAAACCGCAAAATGTTTTGGGAGGCCCTTAATGCCGCGCCCTTCGCCAGGATCCTTCCGGTAAAATCGCTTCGGATCAAGTTGATTGCGCAGACGCAACGCCTCATACTCTTTGTATAAACGAGGTAGATCTGCCTCGGCAGGTGCAGGCAGATCGAACCATTTCGGCCCAGCCGTTTTCTCTTTCAGCTTATGGGAGCATGAGAGCGGAAATCAGTCTCTCAACTCTCAACTAGATACGGAGTCAAATACCGCTTTTTTCTCCTTTTTGGTTAGAGGTTTGCCAGATTTTGTGAGCTCCGGAGCTGGAGCTGGAGGCGCTGGTACAGAGCGCGACGACGATGACTTCATCACACGCTCGGCATCCAGGTCCCGGATGGCTGATGGCGCGTCATATGGAGACTTGCCAAATGTAATATAGGATGGCGGAAGAGTGCCAGGGTCAAGTGGAGGGAGTCCTCTGAAATGAGATGAGAACAGCCGGGGAAGAATGAGGTCAAAAAACGCACTCCAACTCGAACTCCGGATCATTAAGCCTAATAACATCTTCTTCCAAGGCACCCCCATTCTGTGCGCGGGTATTGTTGGCCTTTTGGGCAATGCTTTCTCGTGCTTTTTCGAGGAGGGAGTCAAGGTACTCTTGTGATATCTCGTCCTCATCCTCGTCTTCTGAGCTGTCCGCACCTCCTGATCCTGATTCTGATTCTGACTCCGAAGACGAAGAAAGGGAGGACGTGGATGAGCCAGAGGACGTGGACGATCTCGAAGAAATTTTTGAAGACTCGGCGCGATCTAGTGAGTCGGCAGGATGCAGTCTGCCCTTTCCCTTTTGTAATGCCGAGAGTGCCATCACGAGGCGACCACAACGAGCAAGGACGGTACAGTGCCCCTTCGGCCCGGTGTGTCCGTCTCGCCTCGGCTTGCGTCACAACTGCTCCAGCTGTTGTACTTGGACCATTGGCAATGCAAGCTGCTTCCCGAGGATTCCGGACGGCGCTGGCGCACGCACGAGCTCCCACCCGTCCATTCATTTATATTCGCAGTGCTCACACCGATAGCAACCCGCCACCTAACCCCAATTCGACTTCTGCTAGTCCCGGAAGCACCACCCACTTTGGCTTTCGCACGGTTCCAGAAGAATCAAAAGAGGGCCTCGTGCGGGGCGTGTTCGACACGGTCGCGTCCAGCTATGACCTCATGAACGACGCCATGTCGCTCGGCGTACATCGTCTTTGGAAGGACTCGTTCATCTCTCTTCTTCGCCCTGGCTCGAGGGGGCCTGTACGCTGCATTGACGTCGCAGGCGGGACGGGGGACATTGCGCTGCGCGTCCTTGACCACGCGCGCGAGACGTACGGAGACCGTGAGACCCGCGTGGATGTGGTCGACATCAACGGAGAGATGCTCAAAGAGGGTCAAAAACGCTTCAAAAAGACGATGTACCACAACAGTACGCACCCTTTCCTCTGTTTTATTCGTTTTTTTGTCGACTCTTAAGCCCTTACAGCGCCACAAATCGCATTCCTGGAAGCAAACGCCCAGGCACTGCCCACTGAGACGTTCCCCGACAACACATATGATATTTACACCATCGCATTTGGGATTCGGAATGTCACTTCGATTCCAGATGTGCTCCGCGAAGCACACCGCGTGCTCAAGCCGGGGGGCACGTTTGCCTGCCTCGAGTTCAACAAAGTTACGAACCCCGTACTCGCGCCGTATGTCTCCCAGTCTACCCTTCGATTATTTTCTGATGGACAGCGACGCAGGCTATATGACCAATACTCGTTCTCGGTGATCCCGTTGTTGGGGACAATCCTTGCAGGCGACCGCGCGTCATACCAATACCTCGTTGAATCAATTCGCCGCTTCCCGAGCCAGAGTGACTTCGCCCAGATGATTGCCGACGCAGGTTTTGCCAACGGCGGGAACTTTGAAGGCGACGGCGGTGGATGGCGGGACTTGTGGGGTGGCATCGCGTGCATACATACGGGAGTGAAACTCTGAGTAAGCTCGCTGTGTGTTGGGAGTGTGCCATATCCGCTCAACAGATCGTAAAATAGATTATGATTATGTCTGTGCAACATTCTCAGAATGGGCAATACATATGTTAGAACTAGGACAGCAGGCAGAGGGTACAGGCAAATTAAAACAACAGGGAAAACAAACGCGTACGTTGTGCAGTACGAAAATCGATTTTTGTGGGACACGGAATCAAATGTCGTTCGGCACCACGAAGACAAATGTGCATTTCGAATGATTCGGTCCGTACTCTTCCTTGCGGTACCCGATCACTTCCGGTCCGACCTGTGAGGTTACGTTCCTCGCCAGTTGCATCAGAATTTCCGAGTTTGTCACCCTCCATGGCGTAGCATCGTTTCTGTACGCGGTGTGGCCCGGGCCCTGCAACAGGCTAAGCATACAAGACGATCGAGGTCAGGAAGCAAACGCACCACCGATCGTAGTGGTTCGTAGACCATGTCCGGATTAGCAGTAGTAGGATATCCCGCGGGATATGGACGAGTGGCGGCCCGCCACGGGTCATTTTGGGGTTCTGATGGATAGGCAGAGGAGCCACTTGCAGGGGTCCCAGCATGGTGCATATTATAATCCGACATGGGGATGGTAAATGGGTAAGGGCAGTTGAAGTTGACTGCAAGTGGTGCGTGGGGGTGGACGGAGAAAGATTGTTGACACGGCCATATTGGATAGACGTCTTTATATCGTCCAACTCTGACGCTGTAACTGCAGAATCAGAATGAATATTTTTTAGCTAAAATTTCATCCGACTCAATCGTAGGTCGTCGGCAGATTCCAGAGAATCTGGTCATCGGTCCAAGTACATGGACTCGGTTATAAATGAAAGAACACCATCCCAATGCCACATTATGTGTAAAACACGGCTGGGTGAACGGCCAACTGACCAATTGACGATGTAGTACCGCAGAATGCCAGCTCCTCCGAGACGGTGGCTACTGGCCTCGCTTGGGTTACGTACGACGACGCGATAGGATCTCGGTAAGGAGCGCAAGACCGTTTTTTTTATTTTTGTTTTTGCGTAGGATAGATTGGCACGTCGCATATCTTGACGACCGTTTGCAGGGACGGTCGGGCGTATTCTGTCATGTGTGAGATTTGTGAGACCACTAATTTGGACCACGTCCAACTTATCCATCACCACGAGGCAATTATTAGTTATTCTGAAAGCTTGGTTGAAGGAGTTGCCTGATGCAGACGGCAAGTGGGACGGCCCCAGTATGAACGAGGCTAGAACCCTGCGAAACTGTGAAACCTCCCTATCACACAACCTCATCTACCGCACCCAAATTGAGAGTGCCTTACACCTGAGGGAGATATTGAAACGGTGAAGCCTGTAGCCCCTGAGTTCTCATAGGCCTATATATGGCTTAGGCGCCCAGGCGCTCAAGTTTTGTGTGTACGAAGACTGCGAAGGTGGCACCAAAGGGGTCTCGATGGGTTGTTGCCCAAAATGTGTGTTGCCGCGGGTAAGTCCCTATCTAGCACACGGATCACCACGAGACTCACCCAGCGTCAAGGTAAGTGAAAAATCTGGTCTCTTTAGGTTAGATACGTAAGAATCGAAAAGTGACTCGTGAGGGAACAGAGAGAGGATCCGTGGGATTGTATCCATATGAGGTTAGGGAGCGGCAGAAGCACAAGTGGGCGCTTAGTGGGCGCTAATTGCCGACCCAAGCATCGACCAGGTCATCGACTTCAAGACCGCGCTCTCACAGTGGATGCACGAGAATGCCATACCATATTTAGACAAGTATCCTTTGGCCCGGGCCTCTGCCTGATGAGAAAAATGCCTCATTTGTTAATTAAATCCGCACTCCCACCGTCAAAACATTTGCACGCTCATTCAGATCCTCCCGTCCCTCTTTCAACAATTTTTGTGCAGAGCCGATACCATGACACTGCATAACAGGATCGACACCATTTCCACACTGGAAATCCTGTACTAGTACCATGATGCGGACACTTCGACAACAGGGCACTCGTGAATTGGTCCTGGGTACGTGGGTGGCACTCTCCATAGCAGCCACTAAGAACTCTGATAAGACAAAAACGCATGATGAGTGATGATGAAGGCTCCTGGGTACGATTGAACGGTCCAACCCCCACTGCAACTACAGAGAAGTACTATGGGACTCATGCAACGTGACGCATCAATGCAAGAGTCGTATTCGACATCTTGTAAAATTGACTCTACATTGACTTCGTATTTTCGGAAACCAGAAAGACGCCGAACCCCTGGCACGCCTACCCGCGAGAGATGATTATCCCCCTCGTAGTCAAAGGAACAGACTCTGAAGTATTCGTTCCCGGGAGAAAGCGACCATTCGGCTAACGACTCCGGCCGTTTCCATCTGGACTCGTCTCAGAAGCAATACAACGCCGCTCCTCATCTCCCTTTGTTATTTCCGCCCCATCCCCTTCGCCTTCTGTAGTTGGGCATTTTTAAATGGTGCAGGATCCATCAGGCACAATAGCCTACACAACAGGAATGGGCTCCCACGGTGGGGTTTACCCGTATTGCACGCGCACCCCGCCACCTCCGCCGGCGCGCCTCTGTGCCAGGGAAGAATTTGGTACCGGACCATCTTTGCCTTAGCACTGTGGGGATCGCAACGCTAGCTCCTATCAGTCGGGGAGGATCATGCCACAGAGTTGAAGTACCTCGAGACACGACCGAGTGCTTTATACATGATATCGCAATGGGTACGAGGCAAGCATGAACTGGAATAAACGTAGACGCAGCATTTACCGTCCTCCGACGCAGTCTGACGCGCTGACCACGATGTGCTCAGAAGAAAATTAAACTTTCTCTAACAAATCGCCTGCTCTTGCGTGCCCGTTCTCCAGAACGCTAAGCCAGTAGAAATGCTCAGGGCGTGCAAAGTTCCTGATGCGGGGGGACTCCTTCAAGGGGCTGGTTGGCAGTTCTTTTGGTGTATCAGCATGCATCAAATCGGACCAGCCATCAGACCCGGGCCTCAGGGTTCAGGGGCACTCTGGTCCTGATGACGGCAACCAATGGACATCTTAGAAGCGCCCTCAGGCTCCTGCTGCCGCTTGTGATCCCCCCTACCCCACTTATGCGAGAGTTCAATACCGCCATATACAGTCAGCCGACCCGCTCATAGTGTTTGCGCCTGAAACATTTGAGCAAATTCGGTCTCACGCCTTGTGGTGTTGCGTAGCCGCAATCTAATTTTATTGCACCCACGCTGTGGCATTTCGCAGAAGATCCGAAACCTTGCTGCGTGAAACATCATTTAGTCGTAAGTGTTCTAGACATTATCTCTTTCAAACCGCATTTAGACTAGAGCTACTGTACACGAGGCAGATCTGAGTCTCTTGCACATAGCAACTCCCGCACGGGCTGACAAGTTAGCTCAGTAGTGGTAATTTTCACCACGTTGCGTCGCGCACGCCCTACTTGACATCGCGCTGGTTCGCGCTGGTTGACCGAGTCCTCGGAGTCGTCGCGACCTTCCTTTGTCCATTCTTGGTCTAGTTCCGGTCGAATCGCAGAGTACTGTAATGGGCGTCGCTCCTTTTACCCATTTGACGACGGCGGTGTTCACGGAGATCGCTCGGAGTTTGCCACTGGGAGGGCACCAAAGTTAATTTTCGATGTTGACGTCGCCATAGCCATACCCACGCCACATCATAATCATCGGCTTCCTTGGGTAGTAGATATTGGTAACACGTCATTCCGCCGTGACGAAACTGCTGCAGCCCCATATGTACGATGTGAATGCGTAACTCAGAGGCGCAGTTCAGGTCAGGGCGAGCAACCTCTGTATCTGTGGTCAACCAGTCCGTGCGGGCAGTCACGTGTTGTTTCGAGGTGAGAGGGGTAGAAAGGCCCCTGCACGTCGCGTCGCGTTCGGCGTTGACTACGTTGACTCCCAAAAGTGAGCGAGGGAACTCCACGTACCGATCGAGTAAAACATTACCCCGAGAGCGGTAGAAGTATCTTCTCCCCTTGGAGGATACAGTAGTCACCCAGAGAAACTCCATAGAAGACACGTGCGCCAGGGGGTATTCGATCTACTGGACAGGGAACGACGCGACAGTGCAGACAGACGGGATAGACAACGAGTAAATTGTAGGTTCCACCAGAGGATTTGGTCATCCGCTTGGGTGGGGAAATAGGTTGCGCTGGCCCGCCACGCACCACATTGGGTATTTGTTTACCTATGTTTATGTGGCTGATTCCTGCTCCCAGTTCTCGGTATCATCTCGCTCACGAGCAACTTAAGCTCCGAACTTAGATCAACCAATTGTGGGTTTGTGTTTGTTCTACATAAGGATATACCGGCTTCCCCGTTCTTCCCATTATGCACCCTCCAAAGTACGTGATCGAGCATCTTCGTGATGATGGTGGACTCATATCGCCCCCTCAATCCATTCCATACCAAGCAAAGAGGTGCATCCACTGCGAAGTGCTTGCACCACTCGGTAACTTGTTCCATTTCCCCTCAAGTAACGATCGGGAAGCTTCTGACAATTATATATTTTGTTATCGTTCGGATCCCTTTGTGATTTGGCATACTACGCCTATGCATATATGATGGTGAATCGTATTTACGTTTCGACGGGCTCTACACCTTCGACAGTTCTGCACGCCTGGGGCACTTGTCTCGAGGGCTTTATATCTATCGCCCTGTCCTGCCTATCGTCCCGCAGTATGGGGGATCTCCAGCGCTTCACTCCCTGGCTCCCAGGAACGAGAATCACATCATGGTTTCATTCAAGCAACTTGTCGTCTCAGCTCTATCAGCCTTACAAGCTCCCCCATGGAAAATCTTGCTGCAATCAAGGGGGCGTTTTTGGAATCGTTCTTCTTTTACGCAGAAGCGGCGTCTGACCCTGTCTAGCACTTTCACGCCTCCGCAGACTCTAATCGACTAGAATCACCTTCTCGTAACTTCTACAGCTTCCAGGAAGGAACCTCGAAGATTTTCAGTTCTCGACCCTCATTTTCCAGAAGCACTCGCGAATACCTTGTCCCGAATGACCCAGCTTCGATCACTTCCTCTTCCTTCCCACCGAAAGACGTACCCCTACCATTTGGGGAACACGTGCTCCCTGTTCTTTACCCGCCTTAATTCTGAGGAGTCACCAAGTACTTGGAAGTCCTGTGGCCAGAATCGATGCCCCTCGTCTTGGGAATATCGAAGTTAATTTCTTCAATGGCTGCTCCTTTAACGTTCCACACCTTAGCGAAGTCCACCAGCCGGATAGAAATGTAGAGCTCACATCATCAAGCAAGTAAAGTCTTAAAGGTGGGCTTATCTGCTCATTCAGAGGCGCAAATAGTTTAATGTTACTGGCGGACTTCTCGACAGACATTGTACTTGCATTGCTTTCATCTCTTGGACCGCGTTGGACTGTATCACCTGCCCGGCACAAACCCTGTGTACAGGAGCTTAGACTTCATGGCAGACTATGGATCAATAAATAGGTACGACAAATACCCGTCGCCATCACCACATGCTAACTTGTTCGGTGCAGGACCTTTTTCTCAGCTGGTAACGATTGACATACTCTCTGAAGACGCCCGCCTAGGCACACTCTGTGGAGACGGACTATATACATAACCTCTGGGTCTAGATCTTCAACTCTGACATACGCGAATGCCCGTCTTGAAGATTCTGGAATGTTGAAATAGGGACTACGGGTCCGTATCTCAACCATGCGCGTATCAACTGAATAACTTCCGTACACACACTGACTGAATGAACATGGCCTCTTGTGGGCCTTCAGACCTCTTTTGACAGTCATTGAGGCTACAAAGCGGACGGCTGTTGCAGCGCGGAAACACGTTCTGTACCAAAATCCGTCTCTGCTAATCAACTGATTGGGTCCACGCGTAGGTCATCGATAATCAGACCGAGAGTAAGCAGAAAAACACGCTCCGAGTCCTGCCCATGATCGAACCCCGCCACAGCGCTTCGCGCAGCTGGAACTGGCGAAGTGGCATATCTCCACATCGCGCACGGATCGATTGAGTATATCGAGAGACCTGGCCGTGGGAAATAGAGAGGGTATGCACTCCGCAGACAAGAACGTAGTGCGAAACGTTCGCACGTTGGAAAGGAAATCGAGGGCGACGAGGCGGTCTTGAAGTCCATTATGCACATGCAGTAGACCAACGATAGGAATATCCGTATTGTGGTTGATCCGAGGCCTCCAGGTCTACTCGTAGTCACCACTCACTTCGTGAGTATGACAGCGTACGAACAGGAACTTGAACAAGGTCAGGAGTGCCAAGCTATAGTACAAGGTTAATGAGCGGTCTCAAAGGTCGCCTTTATGAACACAATCTGCAGTACTCCTCCCCAAAGTTGCGCTGTGATCGCCCTAAGGATCTATGCGCTAGATTCCGACGTTCGACTCTGGCCTTGAGAAGGGATGGTATTTGTATCCTTCTGTTAATATTAATATCAAGCTGTGAGTCGCGAACAAGCGCAAGCATCATACCGGTTTGGGGACTTCGAAAGTAAGTCCTACATTCCGGTCAGATTTTCTCGATGCAAAGTCTGGTGCGGTCGAACGGTGTACGGTGACAGAGACACCGGTTCGTGTGGATTTGGACCCGTAGGCCTCACTCGGTGGCGCAATTTGGATCGAAGTTAAGTTGAACGAGTTATCCGTGTTGTTGGCGGACGATCGCTCACGGACATAATCCCGACTGTTCAGCCTGGCAGTGGCGAGGGTGAGAAGTTGGATCCGCGATAACAAATCGACTTGGAATGACTCCTCACATGGCGAGCAAAGAGTTTACATAGCCTGCAGGACAAATATCGGTTGACTGTCTCTGCGCATGAAACCATTGTAAACTTACATCTACCCATTATCCAGAAAAATGCCACCTGAATCATAGAGGAAGGCGCAACTAGGAACTGGTCATAAAATAAGGAAATCTCAAAGGGCTAAGATTGAGACGGAAATTTCTTACGCTGATAGTCATGGCAATACCAAGGAGACTGTTTAGGTTGGTTTCGGTTCAACGACCAACGTGGACGAGGGACTCACCTCGTCAACAAACCCGAATTAATGGTGTAAGCCATCAAAGTCATGATTATTGAATCAGTTCTGTGCATGAACATCAGCAAGACCTACGGCATACGTCAAAAGGATGCGCTCACCTCGCGAACCCGGTCTTCTTGCGGTAGAGATACCAACACATCACTCCAGCGACCATGATGTCCATCAAAACGGCACCGCCCATCCCTATGCATGTCAACAACTATTAAACTGTTAGCGTATGTGTATGTGGTGTAAATTAAAACATACAAAATTACTAGCGAATCGTGGTGAGGAAAAACTAACGACGGGTTTCAATTATTTGACCCACCAAAAGAGGGACTATACCCACTTTTTTGCGGCGAAATCTAGCACGCAAAGTTTGAAAATAGTTCATGGATGAGACAGTGTATGCAAAGCGGGAAACTCACAAAGTCCAATAGCTACAAACAGTGCAAAGGGAGACGGTTATGGGGGTACCTCCCAGGATAACAAGTGCACTTACCATTGCCGAGAACAAGTATTAATACCTGCGGAAGCACATTCAAATTCAGAGGTGCTTCGGTCAGTCAACTACGATAACTTACGATGACCATTGGGAAGAAGATACTTTTGCCTACTGTTAGAAAATCAGATTGTGGGTCGGAAACGCAGTAACTGGCAGAAGAAAAAACCCACTGATGTAAATTCGTCTTGCATAATAGCTACGCTGCTTTAGTACAATAGCGTGTCAGGGACAGAGCGCAAACGACTAACAGCTGCACAGCAGAGCCGGGGATGGCCTATAGCGTTTCTTGGTCAGTACATGACAGATAAATAAATGCAAAACGGACACTGATATTGGGTTGAAGCTGCATCAAGTGGGCGTAGAATGAGTGATCATGGGGTAAGATGGTTCAGGGTCCAAGCTACGTACGCTCATGGCCCTGAGATAGATCAGAAACAACCTAGCTGTCCAAAGGCGGGTAGACTCACCATACATTGTATTCCAAGTTTTCGATATTGCCGAAATTCAGGACGAGGTACCTACTAGGGTGAGTACATAGAGGGCAATGCGTATTGCCACCTCACCAGTAGATCACATAGGCACATAGAAATGTGTGAAAGGCTTCCATGACTCTAATGAAAATACTGCAATGTGGATGGGCTGGAACCTGTGCTGAGCAACATTACGCACATTAAGAACCCGACGAAGAATTTGAGTAGCTTTCTGTCTTTATTCCAATAGTGCCTGGGACAGGTCAAATTTGTTGCGTCCTCCAGAGACAAGGACTAGTTACCAGTAGTATATCCATCTTCAAAAATAACAGATTTGGCAGGTCAGTCCGAGAAAGGAGAACATGTTCACTTGAGCTTACCCCTGCGCGACCATCAAACCAAAGAGCCTACAAGTTCACTAGTTCAGGAGAAAATACCCGCAAATGCGCATGGGAGGACTGACGTGGTACTGACAAGCAGCCCGATAAAAGCAGCCCCAAAGGAAGTGCGGACGTCAACGACAGGAGAGCCAGACATGTCGATACAATCGAGCTAGGTTGTTTCCTCGGGGGTATATAACGTCCCTCCCCAAATAAAGTTTGATCGTAGAGAAGATCGAAGAAAAAGAAAAAGAAAGGAGAGGTGCACGAGGTAATTTGAATGTGTAGATCATTTCATTTTCGTTTTTGGGTTTGGGTACAGTAGAAGAGGCGACACTAACTGGACAGTGGCCAAAGTAAATTTTCGAGCTAGCTATATTTGGCCTGATTCTAGTTAGAGTATGTCACGGTCCCCGATGAAGGAAATGACAAATTACCACAGAAGGTTTGCTGGAACGAGAGTTTCAGGGCCCGACTCGTCCATTACAAGTCTCGCTCGTCAAGTGAAGCGCCTCTGGCTATCTCACTGTGCCGATGACCTCATCTTCGCAAGGCCCTTGGTCTGGCCGAACACCTCCGAGTCCTCGTGCCTGGTGTCCTGGCACGCACGCATCGCTCTCGCTCAACTCCCCTGCTTAGGCCGAGATATTCAACGAATGGCCCACAGCTTTTGCTACATGTTCTATTCCGTAGCACATAAGGGACTGAAGCAACAAGCCAAGTTGGCTTCCACTCTAGCACTTTAAGCCACACACTGGCACCAGCTGGCTGCGTCCTGTTATGAGGCAGCCAAGTTGTCATCATTCCTGGGCCGTTGCGTCACATAATTTGTCTATACAATTAACGTTTGTTCTCGAGGGTGATACTCGTTTTCTATTGACAGTTGATTAAAATTACAAGTCCACATGACTTGGTCCCATTTCTGACATTTCTGACAGCGTCGTGATGGCGATCGGGTCGAAGGATGCATAATGCGTGATGACTTGGGCCTAAGGGTAGAATTCGATACTGTTCCTTGCCCACCTCTGCTGGGCCCGATGCAGGACTGGGATCCCCGGCGCCAAGACCCCCGTCAGTTGCCAAAAGGCACCATACTTGTTGGAAGTATCATAGCTATCTCTACAATGAACGATACAGTACGCCAATGTATACTGTCGTTCTTCTTTCTCGGTGCGTGCTCGAGTTCAGAAGACGGCCGAGATTTCAACTCACCTCGCTCGCTGACACGTGCATGGGCTACGAAATTGTCATGCGTTGTTACCAACGGTAGCATTCAGCAACGGAGACGATGGGCGGCCCTCGAATTTATTCGGAGCGTTCGTAGCTTGTTTCATGGGGTATATTTACACACTCGCGCAGCATAATTGACTCTCCCTCGTGGGGATCGCACCTGTCCCAGACCCACAGGTGAAATGAATGCCTCGGGTCTCAGATTTCAGACCCTGATCCGATACTCTGGTAGCTCGACAATTGACAAAAGTTCGACATAACTTACTACGGGTGTTATATAAGAAAGTGTCGAAACAACGACGACCAATATAGGTATATGTGACTTCCCAGTGCCCATTCCAACGGGAACAATCTTTGACACCTGAGGCAACAGCTGAACTCGGGAAGACGCCCAGGAGCCAAACAAAAACAAAAAAAGACGCTTGGGAAGACAGCTAGAGTTTTTTTTTTTTTTGATCCGGTGCTAGCAGGCCAGTCTTCCCGTAGACCTATCTCCAGTGTAGACCATCCCTGGCTATGACTTACACCCTGCTTGATCCTTCTAAACGTTTTCTGCGTGTGATTAAGCACTAACAGTACTGTAGCTCCGTAGTGCCAAGTGCAACATGCACCCTGGTACTGACCCGGAACAGTTAGACGTGCAGTTCGCAGGACCACACGCGAGTGAACAGCCGATCGGAGGTTCCGTTTCCGCCGATGTTTCAGGCATCAAGTTCGCCGATCAGGCCGATCAAGGTCAGATCATGGCCCACGAGTGCAGGTGTTGACTTGTTCGCACTGTATTGACCGGAAAGACTGCTCAACAAAGTAAGAGATTGAATATTGAATAATGGAGTGATGGCGCAACGCGAACCTGGACCTTTCTCGCTTGCTTGCTTGCTCGGTTAATATTTTTCAAAGGGTCGACAAGCCATTTGGAAAAGTGTATCTTGGACAGAGGACGCGGACGCGGTTGGATCACTTTCTATGCAGTTGGTTCGAGGGTGTATGGTGTCGCTGCAGAGCGTTGCCCAGCCGGACGGAAACATTCTCTCATCGAGTTGTCTGTTGTCATCCGAGTCTAGCCTGACGAGTAACGCGTAACGCTGTAACCATCAAAACAGCACGTGTACGGATCCTCTTTCCAATCTCCAATCCCGGGCCCTTGGCCAATCCCCTAATATTTTGGGTTGGTCGTTCCTTCGCATTGTATAAACCGACAAATGCCCTCGAGGCTAAAGTGCCACCTCCGTCTGTTTTACACTCGGGAGCTCCTGCCAGTGTGCGTCTTAAGTTTGAGATATCCTGCAAGCCATTAAAACGGCATTTCTTCATGTCCTCAAAATTCTGATTTTCTGCTGTCCTTGTCAGTATAGAAAATCTACGCTTTACGGCGACGCGGAAGTGGGCAAGATGGTCTTAAAAGCGAACGATAGCGAGAGCTTATCCGCTCATTCAGAGACACAAATGATTTCATGCAGCTGGCGGGCAGCCCGGGCCTCTCGACAGACATCGTACTTGCTTTGCTCACAAACTCTGTATGCCTGGGCCTGAGTCGTATTACGTGCCATTGCGGGAGGCCGTATCGGTCCCCCAATTTTGCAGTCACACAGGCTCTCTGGCTCTATCATAGGGGTAGAACATAAACGACGATCAATAAGCCAGGTGGAACGGGTATGATGTATGCCAGCGCTAGCCCCATATGCTAACTTATTTAGAGTAGGACCTTTTCTTCGCAGGTGACGATGAAGACGCCCATCTGAACACATTCCGCCATCGTTTAGACGAGTCTTCTCAATTTTCGTTTACGCTCGCGCACGTGTGCCAATGACGGAGACAGATCACATATACATCACCTTTGGATCTAGATCTTTTACTCTACCATACGTACTCTTTCCTCTCGGCGTGAACCACTGGAGGATCTCCCAGGTTCCGTTTCTTGGCTCTCTCGAGGACGAGGACAATAACACGACCGCACTCAAGCACTCTGATCGTGGCAGATCCGTCAGTCTCACCTTCACAAGCTCGCTCCCATGGCGAAAGCCTCATCCGAAATGACTGCTACATTTATATCATGTGCACCCCAACAGCAACCCTCTGCCAAACCCCAACATAACTTCTATCAGTTCTGGAAGTATCTCGGCATTTGCACGGTTCCGGAATAATGTTAAGAGGGCTCGTGCGGAGCGTGTTCTACACGCTCGGATCCAGCTATGACATTATGAACGACTTCATGTCGCTCAATGTGCATCGTCTCTGGAAGGACTCGTTTCCTTGCCCTGGCTCTAAGCCCATACACTGTATTGACGTTGCAGGTGTGATGGGTGATATCGCGCTGCACGTACCCGACCATGCGTGTGAGACATACGGGATCTATGAGACCCGCGTGGATGTTGTCAACACTGACGAGGTGCTCAGGGCGACAGTGCGCGCGCTTTCCTCTGTTTTCCTCGTTCTAGCCGACTCTTGAACCGCTACAACACCACAAACCGCATCCCTAGAAGCAAACGCCCGGACACTACCCGCTAAGCTATTCCCTGACAACACAAATGACCTTTACACTATCACATTTGGGGTCCGGAATGTCACCTCGATTCTAGATGCGCTCTGCGAGGCACACCGCATGCTCAAGCCATGGAGGCATGTTACCTGCCTCGAGGTCAACGAAGCGAAGTCACGAATACTGTGCTCGTGCGTATCCCCCCCTTCCAGTCTACATTTCTGACAGAAGCAACGCAGGCCATATGACCAGTACTCGTCCTTGACGACCCATTGTTAGACACGGTCCTCACCGGCGACTGGTGACCGTGCACAGAACCAATACCTCGCTGAATCCACCCAGCGCTTCCCGAACCAGAATGACTTCGCTCAGATGATTGCCGACGCAGGTTTCCCCATTGGCGAGAACTTCGAAGGCGGCGGCGGCGGCGGGTGCTGGGGCTTATGGGGCAGGTCCGCATGCATACATAGAGGAGTAAAACGCTGAGTAAGCTTACTATGTGTTGTGAGTGTGTCATATTCGCTCAACAGATCGTGAAATAGGCCACGTGCCCTTGTGCACCTTTCTCGGGATGGGCAATACGGTACGTTAACACTAGGACAGCATGCAGAGACAAATAAAGCAAGAAAAAAACGCGCAGTACGATGGGATTGCAAATGATCTGTGCGGACACAGAAAGCCGCTCAGTGAAGACTCAAATCTCGTCGGGCGTCTCCAAGACAATTGTAACCTTCGAGCGGTTTGGACCACAGGTCTCCTTGCGGACCTCCACTACCTCTGAATCAACCTGTAACGTCAAATTCCTTATCATTTGTTTTAGGACGTCTGAATGTGCCCTCCAAGGATACAACGGCGCAACATTGGCCCTGTATGTGGGGTCACCCGGGCCCTGCAACAGGCCTGAACATATGAAACGGGCAAAGTCAGGAAGCAAGCGTACCACAAATCGTGGTTCATAAACTATGTCCGGATTGACCGTGGTAGGAAATCCCACGGGGTAAGGACGAGGGGCGGCACGCCACGGAAAATTTGGGGGGACCAGTTCTGACGGATAAGCAGAGGGTCCACCTGCGGGGGTTCCTACAAGGTGTGGGTTATCGAGATGATTTGACATGTGAACGGCGAATGGATGAATGGCAATTGAAGTGGATCAGAAATATGATGCGAGTGATGCGTGAAGTTGGATGATGGAGCAGGGTAGTTTGCACGACTTGTATTGGACGGCGATGTAATCGTAGGGCCCAGGAGGGGTGCAGTGAAGCTATCTCAACGGACTTGACCAACGGTTTATATGTAACTGAACATCAATCTATTAGCTGCCGAAGCGGATGGGATAAACTAGGTTTCCCCGAAGCGCTCGTCTCGAGTGCGTCCATTTGTCTAATCTGCAACTGAACTACTTCGGGGAAGTCAAACCAAGTAACATTATATGCCGCCACTGTATTCCAGTCGTCTATTTGGGGCACAGAGATCAGTGAATGAATCGCTGTTCCCAGCAAGGTCCCCAGATCCAATGGTCGTTTCAACTGTTTCATTTATTACCCAAAATAGCGACCGTGAGGTTACAGGACGGACGGCTGTCACAGCGCGGGGAACACGTTCTGCACATAACGCCTCCGTTGAGAAACTGGTCGGGCAGTCATCGGTAGTCAGATCAAGAGTAAGCAACGAAACCAAGTGAGCGCAGGAGCCAAGGCAGGAACGGGCGAAGTGGAACACCTCCACATCGTGCACATGACAGGCACCTTTCTCCTAGAATCCCATGAGTGTATAATGTCCGGGGGGGTTTTCTGCAGCGCCATATGCATGGGCTTATCTTTTTTTTTTTGGATCAAATACAGTATGCATGGGGTTTATTTTGTGCCACTCACTAGGCGCGCCGATCATGGCACCATCATTTGGAACGATACTGTACAGTACAAGAACGAATAAAAGAATTCTCGGCTTGATTCTCGGCAAGTTTTCCTAGATAGGTCCAATCACTGGTGTTCCTGTGTCGTACAGCACTATCTGCAACACATGCCCCACTTTTTTTTTGAACCGTTTGTACACATGCCCACTTCACTGGCGGTCTTCCTTTTTTTTTTTTTTCATTATTGCGTTTCTTGGTCTAGAACCAACACACCACTTCTGGAAAGTTTGATTTGATATTCATGTTCTGTCGCTGGCTTTGATACGGCTATAGTAGTCCATCTCCCTCGCCTGTGCGCCGTGTAGAAAAAAAAATAGAAGACCCAGGGAGCGATTTGCAAATGTTGAAATGAAGCCCCTATAGAGAGTTCACACGTTCACACATTGATCCAAGCACTGGCCCGCCTCATGTGAGGTCGTGAGACGTCAAGCAAGTTTTTTGAATCGAAAAGGATACGGCATTCGCGTGTTGATCCACGTGCTTTTTGTATCATGGGACGAAATCCACACCACCCACAGTAAGGCCTAAGGCCGGTGACCGACTAGTCTATGTACGTACTACAGATACTGTGAATTTCTAAGATACATTATATACAATCATGGGCCAGGCTTGACTAGGGTATCCCCAGAAAGGCTTTCTCCGGCTTGACACCACCGAACTTTACCAATGCAACTCTCTCAATCTCCTTCGTTCCTCCTGTGCCTTTAGCTGGTCATGTGTCGGCCTTTTTCTTTCTTTTTTTCCCTCCCGGGACCCTGTGAGACCGCGGAGTAATGCGAGTCTTTCATATAACCTATTTTGACAACAGGGGTATTTACGAACGTCCCTCGACCACCACCAAGCCTAGTATCGCACCAAAGCCAATTGCCGCTCGAAGCACAGCTATACCACAGCACTCCACAACTATGGGGGTCCTTGCGTGGCAGACATTGGCACCACGGTCGTTTCGCTGTGACGAAATCGCCGCAGCCCCGTACGTATTATGCGAAGGCGCGAGGCGCAGTTCGGGTCAGGGCAAGCTACCTCCGCATCCGTGGTCATCCAGTCAGCGCGGGCAGTCGCACGTTGTTTCGCGGCGAGGAGGGGTAGAACGGCCCCTGCATGTTGCGTCGCATTCGGCGCTGAGTACTGAGCTCTGAAAGCGCGCGGGAAGACTCCACGTACCGATTGAGTATATCGAGAAGCCTTGTCCCGGAGGGAGGTGGAGCAGCTCCCCTTGAAGAGTGAAATAATCGCCTGGAGATGCCCCGCACAGGATACGTTTCCCAGGGGGGCATACGACCTCAACGCGAAGGTCATAGAGATCGAAAGTTCCGTCTTCCTCATCGCTGGGCTGCTCAGTGTGGCTTGGAGCCATACTGGTGCTTGCACTCGAAGCTTTGATGCCTGACGCTAGATGTCAGACAGGACGAAGCTAGCCTAAATTAGGTCACAGCGCTGCACCAATCGCCATCACTTCCTGATTGCGCGATGGCCGAAACGTGCGAAAGTAATAACAAAACGAAGTGGTGCTCTAGTGAAGAGAAGAGAAGTACAAAACTAGATGCATTGATATGCTACAATCCTCAATCCGAAATATTGGACGGGGAAAAACGCGACGGTGCAGACAGACGGGGGTAGACAACGACTAAAACAAACGACCTTCTATGCGACGTAAGCGAACGTGTCACGTGTTCCATCGACCCGCTCAATGTACTCTTTCTCTAGAAGTGTATCAATAGCCTACGTCCAACAAGTCAGCACCGCTCTCGGAAGCGAAAGCACGAAAAAGTGACAGACCTTCTTGATATCAGGAATCTTGGGTGTGAAACGCTGCGAGATCTGTGAGATAACTTCTTGGATGAGGGGTTGATTTTTCATCGTCTTGCGTGCTTTCATTATCCTGTGCACGGTATATATCAGGTCTCTCGACATATTTAAACAATGCGGGAAAACGACGGACCGGACAATGGTCGCCTGAATGACATATTTGCGATCCTCATCGACGGTCTTCAACACGTCACTGGACTCTGCTTTAACCTCCGCCTTGATCGGTTGATTCAGGTTCACGCGAATCTTCTTTGATTTGAAGTCTGTGAATTGCCGGTAAACCGACGTAAGTCGAATTGAAGGGGTGAAGCATACTCGGATTGAGATCATATTGATCCGTCTCTTCGCTAATCAGAATGCGTGACTTCACAAGAGGCTGGAGTACCTGCGTGAGCAGGTCCTTCCCAACGTTGGTTGCGGTGGCCAACTCGTCGAGTGAAAGGGTGTCGTTATTGTTGTACTGCAATAGAACAGCCATTTGATACGCGCTTGTCATGAGGATATACTTCTGATTAAGGTAGTTGGTCCGCAGCTCGTTCTTAGAGTAATTCCACAGCCACGTGAGTTTCCGACCCGAGTGCTTCGTCTGGTAGTACTTTTGAAAGCGGTCATAGGTTATTTGAATGTCGGTGGGAACGATGAATCCATCCTTCGGTGGATTGAGTGGCCAGAAGTTCGTGCCAAGGACCATCACGCTGAAGTTGATGTCTACGTCATTATGGTTCTGCTCCATGCGCTCTTTGAAAGAGTCCGTCAGGTCTTTGCTGAGACTCATGTCTGTAGTATCAATGAGCGATCGCTTCGCACGCGATAAGTGGAGAGAGCGTACCAGTGAACATGCGCTGGAGTTTGTTCGTGTATTCGAAACCGCAAGCCTCTTTCAGCTTCGAGATCATGCTCGCCTCGGCTTCGTCCGACGCAGATACACCATGAATCAGGCGTTTCGAAAGCTTTGTCGAATAGAATGTTTGGAAAACGTCCTTCTCTTCGAGATATTTGAAAATAACCATCTGTAGAACATGCTTTAGCTTTAGAAATTGTTTTGTCATGCAGACTGGAAGACCACGTGCCACGCGATTCAGTGCACCTTCAAGATCACCCTCCTCGGCCACCTTGTTGTTCTTCCGTAGCAACGCGTCCGCGTGTTTTGCAAGTAGTTCAGGGGACCTGCTCGATGACGTACCGGTCGCGGCATTGCGGTTGACAAACTCTCGACAGGCCCTGTCCAAGCTTGCGACGAAGCCGGCTTCGCCTTTGAAACTGCGGTTGACGGTGTCGGAAGACTTGGAGTGGATCTCAAGTAGGGCGTCGACATATGCCTTTGGCTCCAGTGCGTCTATCGCCGCGCTGTCCGTCCCCACCAGTTTAGCGACCGCTGCCAGACCAGTCCTCTTCACGTGTTCCTCAAATTTCCTCCGCAAAGGCTCCAGACCCTCCGGAATACGAGAGAGTAGGGAATACATACGTTGAAGATCTTCGTCCTTGTCGTAGTCCAGCAAACTTTGGAAGCTCTCCCACATGAGGTCTGCGTGCGCACGGACGAGGACATGTTCGCATTTATTGATAAGTAATTTGCGCGTGGTTGTGTGTAGATACCGCTCCACACGGTCTTCTTCCTCCTTCAGGCGCTCTTCGGCCTTCCTAAGGTAGTCCGACACGGTGTTCTCTGCGAGGAATGACTCAGACTCGTGCTTATAGTACGCCTCAGTGGCATTAAGGAACGGGAACTCGAAGTGTTCTTTGTAATTGTCGAGCGAAGCCTTGTTCAAGTCGCTTTCATCGATGCCAAGAGAGACGAACGAATCCACGACCTTCTTTACCAGACCCTGGTCGATCGTCTCCCCATTCCGTTGGTGTTCGATAAGGCGCAAGATGGCGCCAGCGAGCTTTGACTGCTTTCCTTGTATATGCAGAAAGAAGTTTGCGCGCCATTGCACGAGAGCAAGCTATAATATCCGCGTGTAAGTCAACACAGAGACACCAAAGGATAAACGCACAGTGTATACAGGATACACCCCTTTTCTGCCCTCATCGCGTTCTCTCTTCACCCAGTGCCGGTTCAGATATGTGAACAGACGGTTGATGTAATTCGCGCCAGTCGTGTACCGGTCCCATTCGCCAGCATAGTACTTCAGGAGCAGCTCATTCTGTAGTGAGTCCGAATTCTGCAAAAGGCGTCACGTATCGTCCTGTAGTCCCAATGCCATCACTCACGTCTCTCAAATGTCGTAGATGCTGTACAAAGTAGCGGATCAGGTTGTTGTACAAATCGGATCCCATCAGATTGGCACCAGCTAAAGGAGGATGTCAGCACAAGGACACGGGGACAATGAGGAGAGACAGACATCGCCCGGCCGCAGACTGCTCCGACGAAGCATTACTGGGCATTTTTGATGATGTACAATAGTTGTAAGCGACAGTATATAAGCTCATGTACTTGGAATAGGATACGCCGGTTTGGAGCTTCGTCATGATATGGTCGACGCCTTCCTCGAGGAATTGCCATGTCGTAGCGAGGTCCGCCGTGGGTAGGGGCATAGGATATTGACTGATAGCAGCCATTGGAATGTAGTGTTTAGGAGGTTTGGGAGACGAGGCGGTGGTGGTGGTCACGGGTAGAGGAGGCCCCGAGAGGACGATGGTAGAAACTGGCGAGCTTAGTGGCGTCTAACCTTTGACAGTCGCCACTCTCACTTCCCCGCTTTTCTGTTGTTCGCATCTGCGACTTGGTTGACTCTCACTGAACACGCATTTCGGAAAAACTCACATGGTTTTAAAAACTACCCTACAGTCGGTCCCTGACCTCTGACCTTGATCCCTACAAGCCCCTAGGCACGTCCGCCTCCGGAATGCCTCACACTCGAGTAAACCACCTGCCAGCAATTTCGGGCTCGTAATGGGAAATCCTGCACAAGGACAGTAGTTCCTCTCGTTGCTGGTGCGTTACGATCGAGGATCTAGGTGATCTTGTGTGGGCCGCAGATTTGTATGTTGACAGCAACGGCCTGTAGGGTCGTCTCGAAGACAATGCCGATTCCTCTCTGCCATGCTACATCTCCTATTGTGTCGAGTACTTATCTGACATTGCTGCGGTTGCTCGACAAACGCTCAGGTCCATGAAGCGCGACGAACGTTGTCTCCCTGTCCGATCTCTCTACTCCCACCTAGTCACCGCGGCTGGGTAGTCTCCCAACAAGCACCATACTTTTCAATAGGCCAGCCTATGCCGGACGCTCCCGGACATGCACCTCCGTCTTTTAAAGTTACGCGCCTATCACCCAGGTATCACGACTAAGTTAGTGTCGTCTGCGGATTCATTGCTATGACTCGTGTTGATGATCACCTAAGCTTGATATCGATAATTCAGTTCAATGCTCAGATGTTCAAAATCACTTCCCGAACGTCCCTGGAGAACCATTCAAAGATGTGATTTCGGAGCAACCCACACTGGTCAGCGTGGCCGTATTCGATATAATTTCAGATGACCCAACCCGAATCCAGACTCCCGTACGTCCTGGCATTTATCACACCCCAACAACGTCAACACTTGACGAGAAGCCAAGACCCAGGCTTGGAAGATCTTGTGATGATATGACGGGACTAATTGCTGTAATCGGTCTGAAAACTAGATTTAGGGCAGAACGGTCACGGGCGCTGGGGGACGCAGTCGAAAGATGTTCGTGATTTCTCCCGTGTATCACGGCGCATACGTATCCACTTTATCCTCAAGGGCGTTTGTCTATATATGCGACGCGAAGGAACGAGCCCAAATATTGCGGGATTGGCGCCGAGAGTATGTCCGTCTGGAATCCGGATGCTGATTTGACGGTTACAGCGTAACTCGATCAGATGATATTGTTGCTTGAGCAAGGTTCGCGTTATGCCCGGTATTCAATCTCTTTGTTGAACAGTCTTCTGGACATTTGACGGGTCAATGTACGAACACGACACACGACACACCTGCACTCGTAGCGATTGTGTATGTGATCGGACCCTGATCGACTTGATCGGCGAACTTGATGCAAGCTTGATGCCTGGCACATCGGCGGAAACAGAACCAGGTTCTCCGGGTGTCTTCACTGTAAAGAGACCAAGCCACTTTGGTCTTGGTTCCCCGGGAAAGCTCCTATCGACAATTCGCTTGGATGTGGCAAATCGCAAGGCTGATGTTCGGTGCCAGGGTGCATTTTGCAGTGCGGATCCACTGTCAGCACCAGAATACGAGCAAGAAACATTTAGAAACGGCGTAGGCCGTAGCCAATGGACAGTTACGATTACATATTCATATTGGCTGTCGTCGATTTGGATTTGGATCATTTCAACACTTCGTAGCGTAGTCGGACTTTTCCAAATTGTCGAACACCCAGAGTGCGACTGGTAATAGACGAGCAAGCGCTGAGATCTGAGATCCTTCCGACTTCACCCGTGGGTCGCGATTCTCCACTGGATGAGGGAGAGCCAACCATACTGCGTGAGAATCAACACACAAGACCATGGACGTTGCGAATAAATGCCCTAGAACGCCACCCACTGTCTCCTTTGCTGAATGCCGCCATTGGTGCTGTAAAAATGTGCGACAATTTCGCAGATCACGACGTGTCAGCTAGCGAGGTGCTTGGCGAGGTGAGTTATGTAAAATCTCAGCCGTCCTATGAACTTTCGCACGACGCACTCACATCGAGAAACAAAAAAGCGTAGCGAATGCCCGGGTCTACAGTCACGTTGAGCTGCATTCCAAGACGGCCTCCGGGAATTGTCACGCGTCACGTGTTACCTTACGTGACAACTTTCTGTGACGCCGCGCAAGCTGGCAGCTGGCAGTGGCAGGTACTCAGGACGGTTATCAAAATGTACTGTACCCCTTCAATTGATACAGTGATCATCTAGTCAAGTATTAGTTGAGCGTCTAGACGGTCTGAGCCAAGGTCGAAGCATTAAAGCGCTAAGCGGACCAAATATGGCTAGCCCCGAAAATCCTCTTGAGTAGCCTACTGTCTACCGTGACATCATCTCACTTCGTCTACCCAAACCCAAAAACGATAATGAAAAGATTGCCACCCTTAATTATAGCACTGTTCCTCATGCCACCCCGCGGTCACCTACTTTTCGATCCTCTCTCCCCGGCTGATCAAACTTTATCCAGCCAGGCCCTTATATATCCCGCCCCGAGGATAGCTTGACCGCAACAGCATGCCTGGCCATCCTGTCGTTGACATCCGCAATTCCTTTGGGGCTGCTTTTTTCGGGCTGCTTGTCAGTACTACGTCAGTCCTCCCTTGCACTCTTCTTTAACGGAATTTCCCCCTGAGCTAATGAACTTGAAGGCTCTTTGGTTTGACAGTCGTACAGGCGTAAGCTTGAGTGACGTGTCCTCCTTTTTCGCGCTGACTTTGGCAAATTTATTACTCTCGTAGATGGATATACTATTGGTAACCGATCCTTGTCACCGGATGCAACAAGCTGACCGGTCCTAGGCGCTGTTGGAATAAAGACCGAAAGACACTTAAGTTCTTCATTGGGTTCTTACTGTGCGTAGTGTTGCTCAGGTTCCAGTGCGTCCTCGTTGCAATGTTTTCAATAGAGTCACGGAGGCCTTCCATACAATTCTATGCGCTTATGCGATATACTGGTGAGACCGCAATACCCACTTTGTTCGCCATTGTTCATTACGGTAGGTACCTCATCCTGAATTTTGGCAACGTCGAGAACTTGCAGTACAATATGTGGTAAGTCAACCTGCTTTGGGGTAGCTAGGTCGTTTCTAATCCGTACCTTAGGGCCTTGACCGTGCGTCACCCCGAACTTTCTTACTTCCGTAACCGCTCACCTAATGTCCGCCTGATGTAACTTAGCTTCAGACCATGATCAGTGTACGTCTTGCAGTAATTCATCTGTCACGTACTGACTGAAGGTCGCTGCAGGCCATCCCCGGTACTGCCGTGCAGCTGTTCGTCGTTTCCGCTCTGCCTCTAACAGCTATTGTCTTAACGTAGCGTAGCTATTACGCAAGGCGGATTTACCTCAGTGAGTTTTCTTCTGTCGGCTACTGCACTTCCGGGCCACGATTTGATTTTCTATCAGTAAGCAGAAATATCTTTTTTCCGATAGTCATCGTAAGTTATCATGGTTGACTGACCGAAGCACCTCTGAATGCGAATGTGCTTTCGCAGGCAGTATTACTCCTTGGTGGCCATTGTAAGTTCTCTTGTTATTCCTGTGGGGTACACTCGTAACCGTCTTTCTTTGCATCCTTTATAGGCCTCGGATATTGTGAGTTGCTTGCTTTCTATTTTTTGTCTGAATTATTTTCGAATTTTGCATGTTAGATGTCACGGCAAAAGAGTAGATATGGTTCTTCCTTGAGTGTATCAAATCATTGAACCCATTATTAGGTTCGTTGAAAAGCGATTCTCTGCGGTTCACAACTTATATGTATGTTTCGACTTACACTACATTCACGCATGCTGATAACTTATTAGTGGTGGGCATGCGTAGGGATGATCGCAGCCGTTTTGGTGGACATCTTGGTCGCTGCAGTGATGTGTTGGTCTCTCTACCGAAAGAAGACCGGGTTTGCGAGGTAAGTTTATCCTTTTGACGTCTATGTCGTCGATCTGGCTCACGTTCACGCACAGAACTGATTCTATGATCATGACCTTGATGGCTTACACCATTAATTCGGGTTTGCTGACCAGGTGAGTTCTTCGTCTACGCTGGGCAATGACCTGAAACTAACTTAAGTAGCCTCCTTGGTACCGCCATGACCGTTAGCGTAAGAATTTTCCGTCTCAACCTTTGCCTTTTGAGATTTTTCTTATTTTATGACCAGTTCGTAGTTGCGCCCTCCTCTATGATCCCGGTGTCGTTTCTCTGGATAATGGGTAAATGTACGGTTACAATTATCCCAGGCGCAGAGATGGTCGGCTAACGTTTGTCCTACAGGCTACCTGAACTCTTTGCTTGCTATGTGAGGAGCCCATTCGGTGTGGGGACGACGTCTTACTGTCCCCACTTTTTAGGCTGAACAGTCGGGACCACGTCCGTGAGCAGTCATCTGCTGGCCACCCGAATAACGCATTCAACCTGTCTTCGATCCGAATTCAGCCACCAAGCGAGGCCCACGTGTCTAAATCCAAACAACCTGGCGTCTCTGTCACTGTTCACCGTTCGACCGCATCGGACTTTGCACCGTGCAAATCTGATCACAATGTAGGGCCTACAATCGAAGTTTCAAAACCGGTATGATACTCGCATCTGCTCGCTATTGCCAGATCGACAGTAATTTTAGCTGAAGGACATAACTATCGATATCATCCCCTCTCAAGGCCAAAGTCGAACGTCGGAATCGAGCGCGTAGTCTTAGCACGATCACGGCGCAACTTTGGGGAGGGTTAATATAGATCGCTTTCATTGGGACCGCTCGTTGCCCTTCAGCTTGTACTATAGCCTGACACACCCTAATCCTATCTATAAGTTATCATACCCATGTAGTGAGCGGTATTGCTACTGTACGAGTAGCTCTGGAAGACCTGCTGGAGGATCAACTTCGAATATTATCACGGTTATGGGTGCGACGAACTTTCGATGCCACCATCCTCGCCTTTTCTGACGCGTGTGAGTTTCACATCCACGTCCTCCGATTCTACTTCTACACCTTTGGTGGTATCTGAAACCCAGCTTGAACGCCCTTTCGCGTATTAATCCTCTCATACCACGCCCTGATGCATTCACGTTAGTATTTAGAATTCGGGTCAACAAAAGCTGAAATCCACCTTGAGGTTGGGCCATTCGTCCAAAGTATTAGTAATGGTCCTTGCATGACCCGCAATCCTATTCCCACCCGGGTCTGGTCGACATTGGATCAACTTCACAACGTAAAATTTATACCAGGGGAACACATTGAAGTCGGCAATGGAGGGTTTTCCGCGTCCAGGGCCAGTAAGGTAGTCGCGGTCCTGAGAGAGCCGAACCTCGAGAACTCCGTAGAGCCTCTTGGTCTCGTTCACGTCTGTGAAACGGATGAGAAGGCACGACTAGTCTGTATCTCTGATACGTATCCCGGAATAAATATGGATCAAAAAAAAAAAGGATGAGAGGCACAGGTACAATGCCAACCGGCGCGCACGCACGTTCACGAGCGAAAAGGATATCTTCCTTCGTCCCAAAAGTGAAGAAGCCAGCTAATTCGCCGATAATCAAGCACACATTAAAACGCGAAGACTCGGAGGCACGGTCAGCGTACCTTGACCCTGCATCGGGCCGACTCCTCCGTGCTACAGCCAAAAAATCATCAGCGATGAGTCAGCTACGGAGACGCTGACTTGGTACTCACCGCAAAGAATATCCGCTGTACCATTTCGCTGTAGCCCACTGGGTCTCGGTGGAGTCGAACCAAAACACACGGTCCTTGTCGTAGTGTTGAGTTAGGTACAACAAGATTGCACCGCTCTCAAAGGCATTGAAGTCGTCGCGAAAGCGATCGGTTATCACCGGGATGCGGCCGTTGGATTGAGCTTGATATACCAAGGTCCTTTCTGCACATTCTCGGAGAGGTTAATCTGGGCTGTTCTGCCAAATTTTAATGGCGGTGCCCACATCCTGTACTCGCTGGACACAAAATGGTAGCGTACTCGTAGTCATGCCCACCGTAGGCTGCTAACGAATTTTGACAGCTTACGGTATGAATTTGGTCAGGTCATGTGCCTGCACGATATGGTAATACAGTAGGGAATATACCAAATGTGATCGATGTGACCAGAGAGGCTGAGCTGGCTGCCCACTTTAGTCGGATCAGAATGGAATTTTCCGACTCATCGCTCATCCATCAAGATGCATCAAGGTCGGCCCGATGTTTCAGGGTTCAGGATCACCTTAGACTTACCTCGGGCTTAGTACGCTCGACCACTGGCAAGCCCTTGGCCTGATTCTTACTAATCTGGACATGAAGTATATACCCGAAGAGGGTTGGTCAAGATACGAGAGATTCATGGGGGCTTATCAAAATTATTCCCCCGGTGAGAACAGAACGTACCAGACGTAATCTATTATTCTACCGAGCATCAAAGAAGGTGCAATGAAGGCGCAAAGTAGGTCGAAGTTGGCCTCGCGAGTCGCGACCAGGAGAGGCTTCCTTCTGCTGATGAAACCTCCACACTCAAATATCCTAGTGGCACGGTTTTACGTTCGCACCGGCCCCTTTCTTTTCCCCCCAGCCGTCCCCTCCTGTGTTCGAACTCATTCGGAGCGGGGCCTCCTTATCCCTCGAAATACAACCTATCTTGATTACATTAACATGCCTGGCTCTCCTGTCGTCGACATCCGCAGTTCCTTCGGGGCTGCTTTTATCGGGCTGCTTGTCAGTACCACGTGAGTCCTCACTTGGGCACCGCTTCTTTACAGCTGTTTCTCTTGAGCTATTTCTCTTGTAGTCTCTTTGGTTTGACAATTGCGCAGACGTGAGTCCGAGTGAACGCGATCTCCTTTCGAACGCTAACTTGCCAAATTTCCCACTTTTGTAGAATGATGTACTTCTGGTACTAACTGGTCACTGTCTCCGGGTGCAACAAACTAACCGGTCCCAGGCACTACCGGAATAGAGACCCAAAGACACTCAAGTTCTTCATCGCATTCGTAACGTGCGTAATGTTACTCGAGTTCCAGGTTGTCCAAGTTCCAAGGTTTTGATTAGAATCATGGATGGCTTTCACGCCATTCTATGTGCTTATGTGATCTACTGGTGAGGCGGCTATATACACACTATCCTATATGCGCTCATTATAGTAGGTATCTCGTTTTGAATTTTGGCAATCTCGAAAACCTGAGCTCCAGTATGTGGTGAGTCGGCCACTTTGGAGCAGCTGAGTCGTGTCTGATTCGTACCTCAGGGTCCTGAACGTACGTAACCCTGAATAGTCTTACCTCTATAGCCACTCACGCCACATCCGATTCCACGGCTGCCTCATGTAGTTTCAGATCGTAATAAGTGTACGTTATATATTCAGTAATCTGTCACATACTTACTGATGATCACCGTAGATCATCGTCGGCGCTTCTGTGGAATTGTTCGTCATTTGTGCTCAGTTTCTAACTTGCTATTTATCCTAACGCGGCGCAGCTATTATGCAAGACGAGTCTACGTTGGTATGTTTTTTGTCGTTTGTCGTTTGCTGCATTTCTGAGCTACAATTTGATTTTCTACCAGTGAGCCAAAGCCTTGTCTGCCCAGTCCTCATTGTAGGTTATCGTTTTAAACTTACCGAAGCACATCTTAATGTGATTTTGCAGGTGGTGTTAGTCATTATTGCTTCCTGTAAGTACTCTCGTTATCCCCTGGGGGGGTCCGTAACTGTCTTCATTTACTCTCTGTAGTCTTCGGAATTTGTGAGTTGCCTGCTTTGCGTTCACTGTTTCGTCCGTGGATGACTTTCAAACTTTGCTTGCCAGTTTTCACCGTAAAAGAGTAGGTGTAGTTTCTCCTTGGGCCTATCAAATAAATTGAGACCCGCTTTTAGGACTGTCCTCAAGCGGTTCTCCAATTTTCACCCATTGACTGTATGTTCCGACCCATACCATATCCACGCACGCTAACGGCTCAACAGTGGATTTCCTGTGCAGGAATGGGCGCAGGCGTTTTGGCGGACCTGTTGGTTGCTGCGTCGATGTGCCGGTCCCTCTACCACATGAGGACCGGGTTCGCAAGGCACTCCCGTCATTTTGCCATGATACAATAGACCTAGCTGACGTGCGGCCTTCGTGCACAGAACTGATTCCATCATCACGACCTTGATGGCTTACAGTATCAATTGCGGTTTACTGACGTGGTGGGTTCCTTCCTCGTCGTCATTGGCCAATGACCCAAAACTAACTTAAGTAGCATCCTTGGTACTGGCATGACTATCAGCGTAAAATATTTCCGTAGCAACTTCCCGTTTGAGGTTTTCTTATTTTTTATGACTAGTTCATAGTTTCACCCTTTTCCTTGACGTGGCTGGCATTTTTCTGGGTGATGAGTAGGAGTACGTTCACAATAGTCTCAGGCGTACAGATGGTCTACTGACATTATCCCATAGGCTATGTAAACTCCTTGCTTGCCCTGTAAGGAGTCCATTTGGAGCGTTATCGCGAGTTCGACTTCTCATTGTGTCTACGTCCAGGTTGAACAGTCGGGACTACGTCCGTGACCGGTCAACTACCGTCAACCTGAATTGTGCACGCAACTCGTCTTCGATCCGAATTGAGCCATTAAGTGGAGCCTACGGGTCTAAATCTAGACAAACTGGTGTCTCTGTCTCTATGCACCATTCTACTACATTGGGCATTGGGAGGAAGAACTCTGACCACGGTGTAGAGCCTATTTTGGAATTTCCGAAACCGGTTTGATACTTTACCTACTCCCAGATTGATACTTACTTTATCTGCAGGATGCTAGCATCGTCCCTTTTCAAAGCCAAGTTTATTCGGAATCGAGCGCGTAGG
This sequence comes from Lactarius indigo, assembly GCA_025766275.1. Classification (NCBI taxonomy): domain Eukaryota; kingdom Fungi; phylum Basidiomycota; class Agaricomycetes; order Russulales; family Russulaceae; genus Lactarius; species Lactarius indigo. Next base: position 1,967,690 of record JAFKAC010000005.1, on the reverse strand, counting down.
GTCTTAGCACGGTTGTGGGGGGGGCACCGCTGATTGCTGTCATAGAGGTAGTTCTTGGACTTCTCGTTACCCTTGTCCTCCTGACTCAGCCAGCCTCTTCCTGTCGATACATCACATTATCGTACTCAAGTAGTGAGCGGTGTTGCGAGTTGACCCGGACGTTCAATCACAGTATGAGTATTCCTACATTTGGTCTACAACGAACTTTCGAGACCTTCTGGTCGTCATCCTCGATGCTCTTTCCGACGTGCGCAAGCTTCACATCTGCGTTAATTGTTGTCTCCGCGCCGACCAAGTGCATCTTCTTACACCCAAATGACTTTCTTTATCCTGCTTATACTCGGGTGGGCCGCCTCTCAGGACATTATCATCTTCTGGGCGAGTCAACCCTGGTGCTCCTAGTCTCAGACATGGAGGCCTGCCAATGGCCTACCTTTATCACGCTCCTTCCAGTGGTTGTACCATCCTCTACGTGTCAAAGGTAGACTCGACTACTAGTCAGGGTTTTCGTCCGTCTCCCACTACCACTCGTTAAGGCCGTCGTCATCTGCTAGTACGCTAACCTCGAGTCGTCTCGTTGCTGCGAGACATAGCACCGCCTGCTTCTGTGCACGAAACAAGCAGGAGAAGATGCGTGGGGCATTGGGCGTTGACGGTCGGGCGGATACGTATCACTATACCGGCTTCCTGAACGAAATAAACTTGAAGCACAGCCGAGTTGGGTCGGTTCCAACGATCTGGCTCGTCGTCTGTTGTCATGCAGTAGTCTATGGACACCAACACGTATGACCCCTGCTTCCCAGTCCTCGGCTCCAAGTTCCGCACGACCTGTACGTCTCTTAGTCGGAAAATGGGATCTCAAAAATTGGTTATTGGACGAGGCAGACACATTCTGTCCCTATTCAAAAGCGTGCCCGCATACACCCGCCGCAGGACAGAGATGATCCCAGTCGAGAGAAAGAAGGAGTGTACCCAAAGGGAGAATTTGGGAAGGTAGGTTAGAACGAGTTCTAAGAACGTGCGTCTTTCCGGCAGGGTTTCGTATCGGGTACCGTCATTGACTTCTTCGTGGTGTGAGTCTCCGTACCCTCGCATTGCATGCCCACATCTCCCACAGCTCGCCCCACGACCCAGGCAGTTCCCCACGCGGTGAATAGACACGCCCTTTCTTGTCGAATTTCGACATTGGAGTTGGGCGCACAACGGCCAAGGGGTTCATTGAGGGTTCCACGTGGCCTCTGTGAGAGCATCGCGCATCACTTCCCACCACCAAGCCAAAGAACCAAAGCGCCGACGGATACAAGATTCCCTCACGCCGCCAAGGCGCCCAGTGGGGTTTCCGGCTGTGGACGACATTCCGCAGAACTCGTTAGCGAGCCAGAGACAACATCGGAGACATGCAGTGAATTAGCGCAGGTGGTGGTGCAGCGTCGGAGGGGGTATATTTGTCTGCACGGGAAGATAAGGCGAAGGCTCATGCACGTTCCTATCTTGATTGACGTAAAGAAGAAACAGCGGCCGATTGCGTAGGTTTGTTGGAAACATGCACACTCGTTACTTTGATCATGGGCCGGTCAGCGAGCGATGGAAATCTTATGCGACGCCCTGCAATTGTTCTCTCCCATCTGACAATGTGATCCTTGATGTGATCAGCGGGGAAGACGGGGCTGAGCTGGCAGTTCTCCGGCTCAAGAAAGAACAAGGCCGGTCCGGTACAGACCGACGTTTCAAATACCTGCGTTACCTCGCCTAATTCCCACTACCACCAGCTCTGCAAGCGAAAATAACATCACCAACATGGTACATAGTACTCCGAGAACGAGTTAACTCAGCCCTTCAATGGAAGCACAAGGAGAGATCCCTAACCTGCACAACTGGAGCCAAAATGTACCAGCGGTAATTTATCGTTCTACCGAACGTCAAAGTAGTCAGAATGCCAGAGCGCTAAGCGGGCCAAGATTAGCTGACCCCAAAAAATCATCCTAGATCCAAGCTTAGATCTAACGGCCAGCACGGACAAGAAGACAGATTCACTTCTGCCGAAAATCGGAAAATGATGAAACGATCGCCCCTCCCCCCCACATCCAACGGTTCTATTGCGATGGTTTCACGTTGTCACCCCCCTGGCAGCACTGCCTTTTTTTACTTCTAGTTCTCGTTACCAATAATTTATTCGAGGCGGGCCCTTATATATCTATATCCCCCGAGAACAAACCTAGCTTGATTCCATCAACTCAACATGTCTGGCTCTCCTGTCGTCGACATCCGCAATTCCTTCGGCGCTGCTTTTGTCGGGCTGCTTGTCAGTACGGCGTGAGTCTTCGTTTGGGCGCTTCTTTGCCGCTATCTCCTGAGCTATTGAACTTGCAGACTCTTTGGTTTGACAATTGCGCAGACGTGAGCTCGTGTGAACGCGTTCTCCTTTCTCGCCCTGACTTTCCAGATCTTCTGTTCTCGTAGATGGATATACTTCTGGTAGCCGGTCCTTATCTCCGGATGCAAGCAAACTAACTCGTCACAGGAACTATCGGAATAGAGACTCAAGGTTTCTCAAGTCCTTCATTGGATTCGTAGCGTGCGTAGTCTTTCTCGAGTTCGAGTTCGCCCAAGTCGCAATATTTTCACTAGATTCTTGGATACCTCGCACACAGTCATGTGCGCCTATGCGATCTACTGGTGAGACCACGACGCGCACACTGTCCCACGCCTGCTCACTATACTAGGTATCTCGTCTTGAATTTCGGCAATGTCGAAAGCTTGGAGGACAGCATGTGGTGAGTGATCACTCTGAGGCATAGGGCATTTCTGATCTGTACCTCAGGGCCCTGAACGTACGTCACCCTGAATTACATTACCTCTATGGCCACTCACGCTACATCCGCCTGATGCAGCTTCAGATCATTCTCGGTGTACATTATGATTATGCACTCTGAAACCTTTCACCTACTTACTGTCAATCGCCGTAGATCATTGTGGGCTGCTCCGTAGAGCTGTTCGTCTTTTACTATCTCTAACTTACTATTCGTCCTGACATGGCACAGTTATTATGCAAGACGAGTTTACGTCGGTGAGTTTTTCGTTTTTCGTTTACTGTACTTCCAAGCCACAATTTGGTTCTCTACCAGTGAGCCAAAGTCTTATCTGTCCGATCCTCATCGTAAGTGATTATAGTTGACTTACCGAAGCACCGCTGAAAGTGGTTTCTCAGGTGGTGTTAGTCGTCACTAGTTCCGGTAAGTCCTCTTGTTACCCCCTAGGAAGTACATTCTTAATCACCTTCCCTCGCACCTTTTAGCCATCGGAATTTGTGAGTTCCTTGCTTTGCGTTTACCGTTTCGTCTGCGAATCGTTTTCAAACTTTGCTTGGCTAGTTTTCACTGCAAAACAGCAAGTATAGTTCCTCTTGGATGTACCAAATAAACTGAAACCCGTCGTTAGGTTCTCTCTCAAGCAATTTACCAGTGCTCATTCCTTAGTTGTACGTTTCGACTTATACCACATTTACGCATGCTAACGGCTTAATAGTGGTCGACATATGTAGTATTGGGCACAGTTACTTTGGGGGACATCTTGGTCGCTGCGTCGATGTGTTGGTCTCTCTACCGTAGGAGGACCGGGTTCGCGAGGTAAGCTCATCTTTTGATACTTATACCATAGACCCTAGCTGACGTCCATGCACAGAACTGATTCTGTACTCGTGACCTTGATGGCTTACAGTATCAATTCGGGTTTACTGACGGGGTGTGTTTCTCGTCTACGCCGATCAATGACCTAAAACTAACTTAAGCAGCCTCCTTGGTCTTGCCACGACTGTTAGCGTAAGGGATTTCCAGTGCAATCTTTCCCACATGAAATTCTTATTTCATGATCAGTTCATAGTTTTTCCGTCCTCTCTAATTTGGATGGCATTTTCCTGGGTGATGAGCAAATGTAGGTTTACGATCGTCTCCGAGTCTGGTGCAGAGACGGCCAACTGACGCTGTCCCGTAGGCTATGTAAATTCTTTGCTCGCGATGTGAGGTGTCCATTTGGTGTGTAACCGCGAGTTTGGCTTCTGACCGTATCCCCGTTCAGGTTGAATAGTCGGGACCACGTCCGTGACCGGTCAAACCATGGGAAGCCAGATAACGCATACAACTTGTCTTCCATCCGAGTTGCCAGTGGGCCATTGAGTGAGGGCGGTGTCTCTGTCTCTGTCCACCGTTCCACTACATTGGATTATGGGCGGAACAAATCCAAATCTGACCATGGCGAACTTGAAGAACCAACTTTCGAAGTTCCGAAACCGGTATGATACTTCTTCACCTACTCGCGACTCCCATCCCAGATTGGTACTCATTTTATCTCTAGGACGCAATGATCACCCCTTTGCAAAGCCAAGCTCAAACGCCGGAACCGACCGCATACTAGTAGAGTCTTGGCACGACCATGGCTCGGTCCCGGGGTGGGGCGCTGCAGATTGTTCATAGAAGTAGTTCTTGGACCTCTTGTTACGCTTGTACTCCTGACGCAACCCACCTCTTCCTATCAATACACTACTGTGCCCAAATAGCGAGTGATGCCACGACTCGGAGTTGATCAGGACGTTCACTGGCAGTCACAATACGAATATTCCCACCCTTGGTCTACATGGGCACAACGAACTTTCGAGACCTCGTCGTCCTCAATGTCCTTTCCGATATGCGCGAGTTTCACATCCACGTTCTTGGCTTCCACCCCTACCAAGCGCAATTCTTTAAACTCACCTGCCATTCTTCATTCTCGCCTATGCTCTCAGGACATTTTCGCCTTCTGAACAAGTCAACCCGGATGCTCCTCGAGTCCTCGTCTCAGACGTTGAGGCCCATCTTTGTCACGCTCCTTCGACTGATTGGCCCTGAGTCGTCTCGTTGCTATGAGACACCTCTGGATACGGCTCTTTTCTCGTGCACAGGGCCAGTATCTCTTCCTATAGAGTGGCGATCACCCAGGAAAATGCTTGCACAGCGCCGCTTGCCTTTATACCTATGACGACACAAGTAGGAGAAGACGCGGGACGCGCATTGCGTGCTTCGTGAACACAATAATCTTGAAGCAAAACGGGCTCGTTATCTGTTGCTATGCGGTGGGTCCATGGACACCAACACGTATTACCCTACTACTACCCTGCTTCCCCATCCCCGACTCGAAGTTCCGCACAACCCAGGACATTACTGTACTGTACTGTACTGTACTATACTGTATACCTCTTCATTGAATCATTGGGAGTGCGATCCTAAAAATCGGTTCATGGGCGAGACCGCTTTACCGACACATTCTAGTATCCCTACCTAGGAGTTCCTGCACAGATCCTCCACCGGGTGGGGGAGGTCCCAGTCGAGAGAAAGAGGAAGTGCGTCTCAAGGGAGAACTTGGGAAGGTACGTCTTTCCGGCATGGTTTCGTAGCAGATACCGTCAGCGGCCACTGGCTTCTTCGCTGTGAGTCTCCGCACCCTCGCATTACATCCCCACATACCCCGTCGCTCTCCTCACAACCTGGGCAGCTGCCTACGCAATGGACAGGGGCGCCCTTTCAAGCTGAGTTTTCGACATTGGAGTGGGCGTGCAAGGGCCACGGAGCTCATCGAGGGTTCCACACGCGGTCTCTGTGAGAGCCTCACGCAGCAACTTCCCACCACCAAAGTCACAGAACCAATGTGTCGAGGCGACGCAAGATTCCATCGCCCTGACGAGGTGCACGGTGGGAATTCCGGCTGTGGATGACATTCCGTCGAACTCGTCGACGGGTCATAGACAACATTTGGAGACGTGCAATGAATTGGCGCAGGTGGTGGCGCAGCATCGGAGGGCGTGTCTGTGTCTGCACCGGAAGACAAGGCGAAGGTTCATGTCTCGACAGTCGTGATGAAGAAAAAGCGGCCGGTTGCGTGGGTTTATTGGAGACACGCACACTTGCAACATTGAGCGCGGGCCGGTCAGTGAGCGATTAAAATCTTATACGACGTTGAAATTACTCTTTCTCGGGGGTCTTTCGAAAAGAAAAGAAAAAGAAACTCAGACACGGACTTCACATTATTCGGAGATTCTTCAAATACTGTAGTCTCTTCCAGTCCCATCTGAGAATGTGATCAGCGGGAGAAGACGGGGCTCAGTAGCGCCGAAGGCGCTCAAGAACAAGGCCGGCTCGGAACAATCTGGCGTTTCAGAGCTTTGCCCTGAGGTAGATGTCGACTGAAACCCTGCTTGCACAGAGAGTAGATGTTAAGAGACAGAAAGAGGTGATATTGTGCGTGAAAGATTCCTGTCGTAGTCGTGGTAAGAGATTCTCAGAGTCGGACAGTGTATGTTTTCACGGAAAACAAAATGAGAGTCAACAGTTGTAGCTGCTCGACAAGATGAACACCGTCTTGTGCTTACGTTGAAGTCGTCGCCGTTGGTGTGCGTCGATGAGGGGGGCACAGAACATGAAAATGGGTACAGAAGCGACTGGGGAAAACGATAGAGTAGCAGCTGGATAATTGTAAAGAAACGTGTTTCGTCATTCAGTGTCTGTTGGGACGAAGAAACAGGGAGACTGACCGGTTAATTTCCGCCATGAGTGATGGAATGTTTGTTCACATTTTCACCGCAATAACAATAATATACTGAGGGAAGAAAACGAGATGTGCTGAGGGCGGAGTGGGGGAACGCTATTGCGGCTGCCAGTGCCAGTGCTGCTCAAAGGAGACCGGGTGGAAGCGCACCACAACTCGGTTTCAGGCCTTTGGACATACAAACACAGTAGAAGACCAACTGGAGGAGCGCAGTGCAGAGAAGCCAATAGAACGTCGATATAGTCAGAATGCCAAAGCGCTAAGGTTGGCTAACACCGAAGTATTCATGTTTTACTAGCGAGTGGAGTTTCGGGAACTCCCATTGACATATTTGCCGAGATTACCAAAAAAAAGAGGCGAGACAGACAAAAAAATATATGCGTTATTTCCTGTCGATCGGACCTCAAAGAGAGATCCCTGACTGAAGGGATATGTACAGACGGTGGTTTATTATTTTACCGGAAGTCAATGTGGTCAGAATGTCAAAGCACCAAGCAGGCCAAAGTTGGCCGACACCGAAGATTTCATCAAAAATTACCGGTCTTGGCTAGCAGGGCGATCACTTCTGCCGATAATCGGAAATGATGAAACCAACATCCAAGTTTTCACAGGCGACGGCCTCGCGTTCACCCCCTGGCAGCCCAGTCTATTTCATTTTCTTTGTCTTCTAGTTCTCTCTACCCATAACTTAATTGAGGTGAGTCCTTATATATATACCCCGCGACCACAACTTGATTCCATCAACATGCCTGGCTCTCCTGTTTTCGACATCCGCAATTCCTTCGGCGCTGCTTTTGTCGGGCTGCTTGTCAGTACTGCGTGAGTCCTCCTTGGGTGCTTCTTTGCCGCTATTCTCCTGAGCTATTGAATTTGTAGGCTCCTTGGTTTGACAATTGCGCAGACGTGAGTTCGAGTGAAGCGTTTTTCTTTCTCGCGCTGATTTGCCAAATTTATTGTTCCCGTAGATGGATATACTTCTGGTAACCGGTTCTTATCTCCGGACGCAGCAAACTGACTCGTCACAGGAACTATCGGAATAGAGACTCAAGGTTTCTCAAGTTCCTCGTTGCATTCGTAACGTGCGTAACCTTGCTCAAGTTCCAATTCGCCCAAGTTACAATGTTTTCGCTAGATTCTTGGATGCCTTGCACACAATTATATGTGCCTATGCGATCTACTGGTGAGACTGCGACGCGTACACTGTCCTGCGCGTGCTCACTATACTACGCGTGCTCACTATACTAGGTATCTCGTCTTGAATTTTGGCAATGTCGAAAACCTGGCGTACAGTATGTGGTGAGTGATCATTTTGGGGCAGTTTAGTCGTTCCTGATCGGCACCTCAGGGCCCTGAACGTACGTCCCCCCTGAACTATCTTGCCTCCGTAGCCACTCACGTTACGTCCACCTAATGCAGCTTCAGATCATTCTCAGCGTACGTTATGCATTCGAAAATCTTTCACCCGCTTACTGATAGTTACCGTAGATCGTCGTCGGCGCTTGCGTGCAAATGTTCGTCGTTTGTACACTGTCCATAACTTGCTATTTTTCCTAACGCGGCGTAGCTATTATGCAAGACGAGTTTACATTGGTGAGCTTTTCATTTGTTGTTAACTGTACTTCTAAGCCGCAACTCAATTCTCTATCAGTGAGCAAGAGTGTTATCTGCCCGATCCTCATCGTGAGCTATCGCGGTTGATTTGTTACCGAAGCATCTCTGAATGTGGTTTTGCAGGTGGCGTTAGTCGCTACTGCCTCCCGTAAGTGCTCTCGTTGTCCCATGGGAGGTACATCCGTAATTGTCTTCATTCGCGTATGTGTAGTCTTCGGGATTGGTGAGTTACCTGGTTTGCGTCCACCATTCGTCTGTGAATGATTTTCAAATTTCCCTTGCCAGTTTTCACCGCAAAACAGTAGGTATACTTCCTCATTCGGTGTATCAATAAATTGGAACCCATTTTTAGGGCCATCCTTAAGCAGTTCTCCAGTTTCCACTCCTTGACTGTATGTTCCGACCCATCCTCCATCCACGTACGCTAACGACTCAATAGTGGATGACATACGTGGGATTGAGCGCAGTCACTGTGGGGGACACCCTGGTTGCTGTGTCGATGTGTTGGTCTCTCTACCGTAGGAGGACCGGGTTCGCGAAGTAAGGCCCGTCTTTTGATACTTATACCGTAGCCTAGTTGACGTTCATGCACAGAACTGATTCCATCATCTTGACCTTGATGGCTTACAGTCTCAATTCGGGTTTGCTGACAGGGTGTGTTCTTCGTCTACGCTGATCAACGACCCGAAACTAACTTGAGCAGCCTTCTCAGTATCGCCACGACTATTAGCGTAAGACATTTCCATTGCAACCGTTCCCTTTTGAGATTTTCTTATCTTATGACTAGTTCGTTGTTTCGCCCTCCTCTCTGATCTGGGTGGCGTTTTTCTGGTCGATGAGTAAATGTACGTTTACAATAGTCCCAGGCGCAGACATGGTCAACTGACATTGTCCTATAGGTTATGTAAACTCTTTGCTTGCCACGTGAGGTGTTCATCTAGTGTGTCGTCGCGGGTTTGGTTTGACTGATGATCGACGACCGTCCACGTTCAGGTTAAATAGTCGGGACTACATCCGTGGCCGCCAGCCAACCACCAATAAGCAGGATAATGCATACAACATTTCTTCCATCCGAATTGAGCCATTGAGTGAGGCCCGTGTCTCTATCTCTATGCAACGTACCACCGCCACTACATTGGATTTTGGACGGAACAAGTCTGGTCATGACCAAGAGCCAACTTTCGAAGTTCCGGAACCCGTATGATTCTTGTACCTGCTCGCGACTCCCAGATTGGTGCTCACTTTTTCTGCAGGATGCGAAAGTCATTCTTTTTCAAAACCAGGCTCAAGCGTCGGAACCGAGCGTGTAGGATCTTAGCGCGTTCATGGCGCAACTCGGGGGATGTACTGCGGACTAATGTTGTAGAGGCAATCTCTAGATACCACTGGCACTCCGAGTCGTCACCCTTGTAAAACAACCTGGCACCCAGGCCCTCGTCTTACATTACCATACTCATGTAGTGAGCGGTGTCGCGAATGTATATATCTAAGCCTTTTTTCGTCCCTGCATATAGCCCTTAGGACATCCTGTGCAAGCTGGCCCAGGTGGGGTTTAGAAAGACACACAATTGCAACCTAGAGTTGTTGCGGACTCAGACTCGACGTTTCTCGGCCGTGACGGTGGGACTTAGATTGCGGTGTGCCACGGTAAGATCCACCAAGGGCGATCGTGACGGTTCGCTGGATCACTATCAACCACTTCTCGCTTCTTTCCATCAGCTCAGCATGTCCTCAGTTCTTTCAACAGCTCAGCATGTCCTCAGTTCTTTCAACAGCTCTGCCTTCTGGTCTTTCAAAGCTGAATGTCTCTCAGCTGAAAGCCATTTGCAAGGAGCGACGAATTGTCGGGTATTCAAAACTTGGAAAAGCTGCGCTTATACGCAAGCTCGCAGACCTCGTCCCAAGTGCCCCGCCTCCAACTTCAACGCAGAAAACATCATCTGGTACCGAAACTGGTTCTCTTTTTCTTTTTGTGAGAGCCCGACTTGTTTCATGCTGATGGTGACACTCGCGCTAGCAGCAACACGAGTTGCTATGGGTCTACCGGCTCCCCCAGCAGTACATGTCAGAACGGCTCGGAGTTCTGCTCCTTCCGACGCGCATATATTCTCGGGTGCTGCGGTCACTCAGACGCCAACCGTCATTCCCGCACCACAGCAGCTGCCTGACATGCAGATAGCGCCAATTAAAAAAAATTGCACGCCACCGGCGTTTACTGCCCAGGAGAACACCTCGAAGCGGCTGCCTCCCGAGTCCGAGATATCGCAGGGTCAGGTCCCAGCCACGCCACTGGCGAAGAAACGGAAGGTCGTTGGATTTGTTTCTTCATCAGCGGCGGGTTCCACTTCCATATCTAGTTCCGCGCCTACCAGCCATCTCCTTTCTCTCGCTGTTCCTGTCCCTCCTGTCTCCTGTGGTCCTGCTTTGTCACCTGAGCTAGCAGGGGCTCAGCGTCCCGTTCGAACTCAACCTATGAGTACTACATCTGGTAAACGTTTCAAGCCCTTAGAAATAATGCGGCCACCCGCAGCGACGTCAGGTAGCATGGAAGATACACAAATGGCGCTGGGTTTGCACGACGATGAAGGTGCCAGAAGTAAGACACCAACTACTGCCATCAGGCGCTGGCACTTGGACTTTCCGGCACCAATGGCTCCCCCGGCGTTGTCTCCCATCACACTCCCGCCTTCTCTTGCCGAGAGGAGACTCGTTCGACACTGGGCTATCATTCTTAGTGGTCTGTCAGATCAGGAGCGGTTCCGATGCTGCTTCGTCTCTAGACTCATTCGGTACGCTGGTAAGCCCAACCTGCTTCGGGCCATTTGAATGTACGCATACACACACCCGACAGTCTACTCATCGGCCTACTATCTGCTCTGCAAAGACTTCTACGGGCAGCGTCTATCCCTTGTGCTGCAGCACTATGGCCCATCTTCACTTATGATGAACTTTTGGCCTTATCTTCGGCAGCGGGAACAAGAAATCTTAGAACGCAGGAACGCGGTTATGAGCTCCTTCCTCTTGCCAGTATTTCGGGGCCCCGGTGGCCTTATTTCTGCGCGTCTTTGGGCAAGTCCAGATAACGAGAAGCAGCTTACAGTGGCCCTGCGGTTTGGTGTTTCATCGTTGTCTCGTACATCATGTCAACGAGAACCTAGATTCCTGTTGACACGGCTCTGGCTTGGGCTGTCCACTGTGATCTGGCGTGCAAAATGTATTCAAACAAACTGGCTTTACGACGTCGTGATGGACGTTGAAGAGACTGTCAAGGGTGAAATATGGTATGTGACTATCCGGAATTCCCGATCGGGGCACCTGCAGGCGTTTCACGTCCTCGAGGCCACATGCGAGGTCCTCGGCTTCGTGGAAGGCGCGCTTAGCGACGGCTATCTACGCGCGGACTGGGCAGCGTACGTACAGCGACGTAAGGAGAACCCTGACAACGGGTCACTGCTCGACGAGGCCATGCGATGGGCCGACCACGCAGAATACGAGCGGGGTATCAGCCGACACTGGCTCCGCCGCACGGCTCAGATGGGCCCTCAGGGCGCTGCCCTGCGCACGATCGCAGAGCGCTACACGCTGGCGTGCGTCGTTGGTAACAGGCAAGTAAATAAGGTTCACACGCTGCTGCTCTGAACGGAGAACTGATGCGAAGGGGCAGCTTGAGCGGAACCTGGATGTCCGCTCCGCGAATGGCACAAGAGTTTGCAGGACTGGCCCAACACGGGACGCCACCGGTGCTTGTCAAGGCGGTTTCCAACCTCAACCTATTCTTGCCTGCGCGAGTGTTCTCCGCATAATGTCTTGCCTCACTCCTGAACCGACGTTCACTTAGGCACCATCATGTTGAAAGCGTTCATTTGACTTCCACAGGCGGGAGCGTGTTGCATCCGGCACTCGCGGTCGTGCAAACCCCCGGGAGAGAGTACTACATTCTGAAAGATAATGGTATGGAAGTAGGATGTGAGGAGGACGGCGTGGCCAGGGTTTGGATGCGGATTTTAGGTTGCAATGCTCGTGGTGAGCCAGTCGAACGAGCAGGGGTGAGTTTCGAGGAGTTGAAAGCGTATATTCAAGATCTGTAACTCGCATCGGGAAACATTCAGTAATTTCAGCTTGTTGCTTCTGGGGTTGCAGTTCCTTCTTGGTCGGAATAGTTTATATGGAGTATACACCGGCCCAATACATATTTCTTAGTAGTAATTCCTCTCATGAAGACCCTCCGGAAGCCCCAAAGACACCTTTGCTCGCCGACAGTTCGGCACCGAGCTTATATCCCAGAACCTAATAATGGTGAATTTCATCTCATCATGCTCAGAAGGAAAGGGCTCACCTTATCCCAGTCGAGCTTCTGCCTAGTCAGTGGCAGCGCTCGTCTGAGGCCCTTGAAAGTTTTCTCGCCCATCTCATGATACGTGTCCCCCAACGACTCCTGGTATGCACGCTCTTGGTCCGCGATAAGAGCGAGTACCTTCTTCGAGGATACACTGGGGGAGGATGCGGTAACTGAAGCCGGGAGTGTTATCGATGCGTTGTGCTTCGTTTCAAGTTGCACCTGCACGATAAGCGTATGACATGAGTACATCATCGTGTACGAAGAAAGCCGGAGAGCGCTACGTTTCCCTGCTCGTAGTAATGTACATTGACTAGGATTCTACCTGTGACTTTCCGCGTGTCGAGGTCGACGATGTATTCTGAACGCCATCGTCCTGACCTGCGGGATCGCTGCAAATCAGTCACCGAGATCCTGTTGATTGAACCGGCTCGGGCTCACCAAAAGTTCACCGGATTGTATTTATTCGCCACGACCTGGACGATAAAGCGCGATACATTATTGGGGGTTGCGAAAACAGACGCCGTCCCATCATTGAAATGTGAGGAGAGGTACAGCAATGTAGATGCTTCCAAGGCAGATCTGCGAAAGAATAAAAATTAACTATTGACATATTTTCAACGCGAAGAGAGTACCGGAAAGGTTCTGAAGCCTCCTCGGGTTCGTGCGTTTGCGGATCAGAAGCTTCCTACGGAGCAAGCGGGGAGTGGGTATGGAGGAATTAGGGAGGCCTGACGACGTACCAGGGACAGATGATCAAACAAGAAACTTGTTTTTGACCTCGGATCAAGAAAACGATCCTGCTCTCCGGGTATTTGTGCTGTTGCACTCACAATAGACTGTGTGCATCACGCAATTGTCGGGGATGGTCAAGCCTGAGTATAAGGCGGCTCACAGTGTGCCCAGCGTCGGGAACCTCCGCCACGGTAAATTGCTCGAGGTTATATTGCTGCAGCGCTGGAAGAACCCCCGCTTCGAGGCTCTCGTCATCCCCGACGAGCGTGCGTACATCTGCACAATATCAGCGGCGTGATCTTGATATCGGGCGAAAGCAATGAAGGGACCATTTAGTACATCGTTAATTTCTCCTGGAGGTGACTGTAAAAGGAATTGCGAAACGGCTTGGACACGCTCTTCTGTGCTCATCGACGCCATGATTACGCTAAGCGTTAGAGTGAGGACGGACGGCGAGGACGAAGATGAGGGCTGAGCGGGCCGCTGTGCCTATATAAAGCACCTCATCAGCTGCAATGCGTGTCCAAGCGCTTACAATAAGAGTGTATCGTCACCGAAACCAATACCCAGCCCAGGATGCCGAGCTTTTTTTCAAAGTTCGCATCTCGCGCAGTCCGTGAATCTAGCTCTATCAATGTTACCCCTGCGTTGAATCCATCGATGGCTGTGATTCCTTCCGCCGTACAGAAAGATTCCCAATCTCCCGCAGCTGCAAGCGATTTATCATCTTCTGATAATGGGGGTTTGGCGCCGGTTGCACCCCCCTTGGAGCCGCATGGTCCTCCTCCAGAGCCATCGCGCGAAGCTTCAAGTCCTGTACCTTCCAGAACACCTCCTAGAGCCCGATATTGCAGACGCTCCAGGGCCGTACAGTCCATCTTCGTTTCACTCAACGTCAAGCCTTATACCCTCTAATCCACCTTCTGAGGCCAATTCATTCCAGTCGCCAGACCTACTGGGGTCTTATGATATACCTGCGGCCCAATCAAGCACAAGCCTCGCATCTTCTGATATATCGTCCGAGTCCGAATCCTCGAACCGATATACCCCATCTCGCGCGGATGTCATCGCTACACGCAACATCTTCCTTCATCACTTCCCTTTGGAACTCGTGGATATAATTCTAGCCGCTGCGGACTACTACCCGCATGACATCTTTGCCATGCCAACGCGCCACTTTAACCGCCCTCTCGCGGTCCGACAAGGGCGCTTCCAGACCATGCTCACCTCACCCATCGTGGACTCCGAGTTCATATCGCACGTCGTCATTCGGACGGAGAGTCACGACCAAGGTTGGAGTAGCTACCCGAAAGACCAAGGGACGTTCAATAATTCGTGGACTTGGCTCGAGTTGGCCCTCGTCCGAAACCCAACTGAGATCATCCCCACGGAAACACCTCCCAATTGGAGGATATATACCAACTTACATGCGTCGAGAACCTGGCAGACCAATGAAGTCGTCTTGGACAAGAATAATAATGAAATCATCGGGGCACTCAGACCGGGAGATTCGTTGGCCATATGGGCGGAGGCTAGGTCAGTGCTCGGAAACCAGTCTGTGAGTGATTATAAGACCTATTAAACACCTAGATTTCCCGGGTGGGTGAACGTGGTGCGGTCCGCGAAGATCGAAGTGGTCTACCAGCTTTAGCCGCTGATCTGTCCGAGTTAAGTTTCTATTCTTGGTTATACTTGCTAGTGGTTCCGTGCCTCCTACACCGTAACCATCGCGCGACTCTTTGGAACATCTCGATTACCTGCTCTAGCGCTAATATTTACCCTGTTTTTGCTTTCTCGTGACACTTACTATCTTGTATCTGAGCGCTAAAATTTGTGGCACTTCTTCCTATGATATCCTCCGTTGGTTGCTTTGATCTGGAGATTATTCTAGCGTCTTCCACTCATCTTCCGTCTATATCTATCGGGAATGCCGACGTCGAATCGATACGTGCTGAGCTTTTACCTATTCTACCTGACGCATTGACCTGTAAACTGAACACGTGCACTCCGAACGCTTCCCAAATTCCGGCTGTCTATGGAGTAGACTGAGCACCTCGCTTCATGGCGTTCGCTTAGTTTGAGAGGTAACTCTTACACAGAATGGATGCCAAACCCTTGATTGGGTAAAATTGCATCGTTCGTCGGAAGTCATGATACCCTCCACTTGTCAGGAACTACTCTTCTTTCATTCTTTCTACCAGCCACATTTCTATCATCTTCAAGACACGCAACGCCTGCAACCCCACTGCTATTCGGCTATTGGTACCAGAATGCTTGCAAATACACTTGCTTCCCTTTTTGGGACAATTATCTTGGCGATTCCCGCGTTTTCGGCTAACGCCTACGGACTGGAGCACTCGATCTATCTATCAGGTAACCCGCCGCCGCCCTCAGATACGTATGCGTCTCACAAAATGGTTTTAGGTAGTGACAGACCGGTTTGCGACCCCAAATGACTCGACTGCCCCTTGTGACGCCGGTGCGCGCATGTATTGCGGGGGTTCTTGGAGTGGCATCACGAAACACTTGGATTACATTCAAAGCATGGGATTTCGACGCTGTGTGGATATCTCCGGTCTCAACCAATCTCGAAGGTACGACCCCCCAGGGTGAAGCTTTCCACGGGTGTGTAGTTCCCGTCGATTATCCCGACGTGCCAACTCACTACCGTTGCTGCAGGTACTGGACTACGGACCTCTACTCCCTGAACCCCCATTTTGGTACCGCCGATGATCTACGAGCTCTCAGTGCAGCTCTGCACAAGCGCGGCATGTACATCATGTTGGACGTTGTCGTGAACCACTTGGCCGCTCCGGGCCCCAAATTCAATTTCACCGACTTCCCCAAACCGTTCGACGACGAGTCCTACTTTCATAGGCGATGCTTTGTCGCTGATTCTACAGATACCGGAAATCAGACGACTGTGGAACAGTGCTGGCTCGGAGACTCAAAGCTACCATTGCCCGATCTCGACACGGAGAATCCGTTCGTCGTCGAGAAGTTGAATGATTGGATACCCAAGCTTGTCCAGGACTATGGTGTTGACGGGCTGCGCATTGATACAGCCAAACACATTCGCAAGGACTTCTGGCCGGAGTTTGTCAAATCAGCGGGCGTATATACACTCGGCGAGATACTCGCCAACGATACCAGCTACGCAGCTCGGTACACCGGTAAGTACCTAGTCATGTACTGGGATATTCGTCTCCAATAACATTTATGCCTCCAGATGTTTTCGACGCCATCCTCGACTATCCGAACTACTTCCAATTAAGGAACGCCTTCCTGAACCCTCAAGGACAGTTCTCGTCGGTTGTGAGCTCCATGAATCGTTCGCAACAGACGTACAAGAACGGTCTCTTTCGCACGGCATCATTTGTCGAGAACCATGATCAGCCGCGTTTAGCCTCCTTTGACCAAAGATCCTGGGGTACATTTTACTTGCCTATTTCCGTGTTCCTCATGTAGACGTATTGTCTGACGACGCTGGTAGCTCATTCGTAACGCCATGACCTTCCCATTTGTCCACGATGGCATTCCCATTGTCTACTATGGTAGGTTATTATGCCTCCCCGACTAAACGCCGAACTTAACTGCGGTCCTAGGTCAAGAGCAGGGGTACCAGGGAGGGGCCGACCCATACAATCGTGAAGCGTGAGTGACTGACGCGTTTCATATCTACCCGTTCTTCATCGGATATCCTTCTGTTGCAGCCTTTGGTTCACAGCTTATCAGCAAGAAAAACCCCTGGTCCAGCAATTCAGAATACTAAACGCCGCGCGGAAGGAGGCCATCGAGCTACTCACCCGATTTCCTCACGACTCCCGTACGTCCTGGATTGTTCCAACTGAGCCCCTTTCTTAATCGTGGCACAGATGAAGTTCCTCTCGATCGAAGATCATTCAATGGTGGTATCCAAACCGCCAATGCTCGCACTTTTCACAAACATCGGCAGCGAGAGCCCACAAGGCCTCACCTGGCACGCCGACGCCGTCTTCCAACCTAACGAGCCGCTGGTGGATGTCCTGACCTGCACCAAGGTCTCGGCGGACGCACAGGGGGGCGTGACGATTCCTTGCCTGTATGGCATGCCACAGGTACTCATGCCCGCCACAGCACTTCGGCAAGGAGGTATTGTATGTCCAGGGATCGCTACGGGTACACTGGCGAAGAGCGCAGGGTTACCCGGTGTTCGTGTTACATGGGCAGTTGTCGTTACGAGCACGCTGTTCTTTGTAGCATGTAGGGGTCGTTGGATGTGGTAGAGGTCTCGCGTTGTATTTTCTCTGCCTCGGCCAGAGGTCATAAATGGCATGGTTTGCCTGTCGACTATACGTGAACCATCGAATTTGCGCGGCTTCTGCCTGCTAAGGCAAAAGGGCAAAGACTTGGCGCAGAGTGGCGCTCGGGCTGCAGCCCGAGCCGGATCCACATGGTGCATCCATCTGCCACCCATCTCCAAGGATAAGAGTCAATACAGTATGCCCAGGGGCAGCCAAGGCCAGGCAGTTAGTAGCGGTTTCGAACCCGCGAAAGTTCTCGTCAGGGGGCTACCGCTACCCCGACCGCTGCGCCTTCCGAGCCCATTTAGGGAGCCTACCAGTCTTACGACCTACCAGGGGAGTTGGCCAGTAGCATGGCACGGCACGACCCCTGGTGGACTGGTTGCAAGTGGGTGAACGTGAGAGGAGAGGAGGGAGGCTTCCTTGCTCGGATTAAATTTGATAGCTAGCCGACCCATACGGCATTGGCGCTGGCACGCGCTGCGCACTCCTAGGTAGCCACGTTGGGCAAACCCCTTTCGAGGGCCCATGTGGACCATCAGCGAGGTCTTACCGCTGTGGGACTTCTCCGCCAGTCTGAAGATGCGATAGTGGCAACTGTATTACCTCCGTTAGTAAAATCGGATTATAAATTGTTCAGGGCTCGATCACAAACTCATTTTTCTTTACAATCAAATTCCATCATTATAATCAATCATAAACTCTTTCCCTAAGTTTTGGGACAACCTAAAATGACGTTTATCCCCGAATTTTGAGTGCGAGTGTGGGCTTGACAGCAAGGCGGCCCCCCATTTGAGAGCTTACAAGCACCTGCCTTGGTGAGTTATGACAGACACTTCGTAAGCGAAGATGGCATCATCAGCACGGTACTGTAAGTCAGTCAGAAGTGATTCATTTGTGAAGAGACGAAGAAGACGAGGTGGGTTCCCTGGAGAAGCTCTCGCAAACCCCCCTGTGGTAATTTGTTATTTTCTTCGATCAACACTAGTCAGGCCAAGCATAGCTAGCCCGAAAAATGGCTCGTCCCAAGCCTAAAAACAAAATTGAAATGGTCCACATTCAAGTACCTCTCCTTTTTTTTTGGTTTTCTTCTATCCTCTCTTCTCTGTTTCGCTGCGATCAACATTTACTCGGGGAGGGACCTTATATACCCCCTGAGGTCACCTAGCTCAACTGCGTCAACATGGCTGACTCTCCTGTCGCTCACATCCGCAATGCCTTTGGGGCTATTTTTATTGGTCTTCTCGTCAGTTCCACGTCAGTCATTTCTTGGGCTCTTTACCAGTATTTTTTCCTGAGCCAATGAACTTGTAGACTCTTTGGTTTGATAGTCGTGCAGGCGTAAGCTCGAGTGAACGCGTTCTCCTTTCTCGCGCTGACTTGCCAAATCTGTTATTGTAGATGTATATACTACTGGTAACTATTCCTTGTCTCTGGACGCAACAAACTTGACCAGTCCCAGGCACTATTGGAATAAAGACAGGAAGGCACTCAAATTCTTCATCGGGTTCTTAATGTGCGTAATGTTGTCCAGCACAGGTCCCGGCCCGTCCACATTGAAATGTTTTCATCCAGAGTAATGGAAGCCGTTCACACAATTCTATGCACCTATATAATTTACTGGTAGGACGGTAATACATACACGTCCTCCATGTGCTCATCATCGTAGGTACCTCATCTTGCATTTCGGTGATATCGATATCATAGATCACAATATGTGGTGAGTCTACCCGCTTTCGGGCAGCTAGGTCGTTTCTGATCTCTACTTCAGGGCCGCCTACGTACGTGACCCTGAATTATCTTCAACTTCATAGCCATTCACGCCACGTCCGTCTGATGTAGCCTCAAATCAATCTCGGTGTCCGTTTTGCATTCGGTTGTCTGTCGTGTACTGACCGAGGTTCACTACAGACCATCCCAGGCACCTGCGTGCAGCTGTTCGTCGTTTATACTGTCCCTAACCTGCCATTGTCCTAACGCGGTGCAGCTATTATGCAAGACGAATTTATATCGGTGGAGTTTTCGTCGGTTACTGCATTCCCAAACCACAATTAATTTCGTACCAGTGAGCAAAAGTACCTTCTTCCCGATGGTCATCGTAAGTTATCGTAGTTGACTGACGGAAGCATCTCTGAAATTCAATGTGGTTTCGCAGGCGGCATTACTCGTTCTCGGCAATTGTAAGCGCTCCGTTATCCTGGGATGTGCATCCATAATCATCTCCCTTTTCACCTTGTGTAGCCGTTGGAATTTGTGAGTTTCCCACTTTGCATTCACTATCTCGTCCGCGAATTATTTTCAAACTTTGCATGCTAGTTTTCACCGTAAAAGAGTATATATGGTTCTTCCTCGGGTGTATCAAATAATTAAAACTCGTCGTTAGAGCCACCGTAAAGCGATACTCTACTGCTCCCACCTTTTATGTACGCTTCGACTTTTACCACATTCGCGCACGCTAACAGCTTAATAGGGGGTGGCATGCGTAGGGATGTCTGCAGCCGTTTTGGTGGACATCGTGGTCGCTGCAGTGATGTGTTGGGCTCTCTACCGTAAGAAGACCGGGTTCGCTAGGTGGGCGCGTCCTTTTGGTATCTATGCCGTCTATCTAGCTGATCACGCACAGAACTGATTCCATGATCATGACCTTGATGGCTTACACCGTTAATACGGGTTTGCTGACAAGGTGACTTTCTCGTCCGCGTTGATCAACTAACCAAAACTAACCTTAACCTGAACAGCTTCTTTGGTACCGTCATGACTATCAGTGTAAGAAAGTTCTGTCTCAACTTTTACCTTCTAAGATCTTCTTATTTTATGATCAGTTCATAGTTGCACCCAACAAGATAATCTACATGGGATTTTTCTGGGGAATGAGTAAATGTACGTTTGCAGGAGTCAAAAGCGCAGAGATGGTTAACCAACATTTGTCCTACAGGCTATGTAAACTCTTTGCTTGCCATGTGAGGATTCATTCCAAGTTGGTGTGTTATCGTGGGTCCAGCTTCTCACCGTCTCCACTCTCAGGCTGAACAGTCGGGATTATGTCCGTGAGCGGTCATCCGCCGACACGACGGATAACTCTATCAACTTAACTTCGATCCAAATTGCGCCACCGAGTGAGGCCTACGGGTCCAGATCCAGAGGAACCAGTTCCTCTGTCACCGTGCACCGTTCGACCGCGATGGACTTTTCACAGAACAAATCTGATCACAATGTGGAGCTAGGGTTTACAGTCGAAGTTCCAAAACCGGTATGATACTTGCACCTGTTCGCGACTCCCAGATTGATAATAATTTTAACCGAAGGACACAAGTACTATTTCATCTCAAGGACCAGAGTTGAACGTCGGAATCTAGCGCGTAGAGTCCTTAGCATGATCACGGCGCAACTTCCGGGAGAGGTACCAAGATTGCGTTCATGGCGTCAAACTTTGAGACCACAAATTACCCTTGTAATTTATGCCCTGGCACTCCCGACCTCGTCAAGTTCCTGTTCATACATTGGTGGCCCTCCGGGTCTATTCGTAGTCACCGCTCACTACGTGGGTACTATCGTTGGTCTACATGTACATAACAAACTTCGAGACCCCCTCATCGCCCTCGATGTCCTTTCGACATGCGAGAGTTTCGCATCTACGTTCTTAACTGTAGAGTGCGTATAAATGCCACTTCTGGAAAGTAATCAATTGATTTAAACAATTCCCGAGGACCCTGATCGCACACACACCCTTTGCGACACAAGGAGACTTGTCATACAAAAAGAAAACTGCGTGTCAAGGAACAGTAGACCAAATTTGGTAGTAATTGAGCCTGAATGAGAAAATCGGATGAGAAGAGCATGAGTTCTGCTATACCCCCGGTGTGGCGCATTCAAGGAGGAGTTAACTGGTGACCGCACACCGGTCGTAATTGCCATTCTGGTTCGCCCCCCACCACTGCGGGAACAAGTGGGACGTTCCAGCTGCGCCTTGGACCGCGAACGATAGGATGAGCACCATAACCTGAGTTCCGCCATCAAGAGCTGCACAAGGTCTCCTCAGCACGATCACGTGGTAGACATGAAACGGAACGCACCGGCGCCGAGAATGTAGTTATACTTTGCGAACCATCTGGGATACCGCGTGCGCAGATACCACTGGGAGAGCCATGCGACCGCAAAGTACGAAGCGGTTGAGGAGTTTATCCCCACGCAAAGCCAACCGATGTAATACCTATCTGGCAGAAGCACTGAGTGAGATCGGGTACGGAAGGGAGTGAGTCGGTGTGGTCTCGGACTTACGCTATGACCGGGGTGTACAAGTAATCGGCACGGAGTTTTGGGAAATACCGGTGGACAAGCCAGAATGGGATGGGAACAAAGAGGCCGAGAATATATCCCCACACCACCCATTGATAGCGCTTTCCGTGGGCAAAGAGCTCATGGGAAAGGCCACCCCACGCGATGGCTTGTGAGTTGTACTGCTGTGGCTGCTGACCAGACCAGATGTTCGTGCCCTGCACTGATAACAGAATCTCACGTTGGTTGTCGATGATAGAATTCATCATGGCTGACACGCATCAATACTACAGTCCTAAACTGTCAAAAAAAAAACAAGGTACGCACTATAGTTCAGAATCGAACCGAATAACGTGCCAATGATCTGGGCCGTGAACGCCGCACGAGGTGGGAGTTTTGTATCTGAGAACGAAGGGATGAGGTACCAGGCACATGGTGACACTGTAGACTTACACTGTGCGATCTTCAGGTCTCGGAGAAGTAGCTGGGCTTGGGTTACAGAATCTAATTTACCACAGATTGAGCACCGGTGGCCAATACACAAACAGCTATTGATGACTTACTATAACTGAACAGTACAAAGTACATGTTAGCCATAGGCTTTCCAGGGTGTAAAAATCCGCCAATCATCTGGACGAAAGGTTGGATGATGAAAGTGAGGCCAGTCATGGCGTAGAGTAACCCGAAGAACAAAATAGAGATGGTAGCCAACAAACACGCAATAATGAAGCCCCACCTATGGAAGGAAGTAGTGACTATAAGTGATAATGAAAAGCCACGTTTCCTACCTAATACTTACCACGGAAGTGTTGAATCGGTTTTGTAGATAATAACCATTGCGGTAACGAATGCAGACGCCAGAATGGCACCATACCAACTATTCGGGGCGTCTTGGTACTATGGGGGCGTTAGTGCGCCTGCAAAAACTCCGGATGGGAGCAGAAAAGAACCTTGAGCATCTCCCGGTAGTGGGGGTCCATATCATTGTCAGGAGATACCTCTCTTTTTCCATCAACATCCCAGAGTCGCCAGTTGAATTCCGCCCACATCCGCTTGAGCGAGCCTTTATTTGCCCAGCTCCATGCTCCGCGGAGGTCGTTGAGGTTCCACAGTAAAAGGTGGGTAAAGGTGGCAGCCATTGCCATGTTAGTGGTCAATAAGTTGGTGACCCACGACCCAGCATAGAAAGGGAGTCCCTGCTCTGCAAGTAAAGTCGGGTCGACCTGTAATTTGTCATTGAGAATGAGAAGCTGGTCGTAGATAGTGCCATTCTCATAGAATAACTCCTGGGAGAGCTATGAACCTGCATCAGTAATGACCCCAATGAAACGGAGTGAGACCTACGAATGGAAGGTTCTTAGATCCCCAAATAGTTGTTGTAGTAGACTGCCACGAAGACGACCCTGTCAAAGACGGTCAAGCGGTGGCAATAAGATATAGATCACTGTCCTACATGCACAAGAGATACCCGATAAAGTTGGAGACCTAGGCAAGACAGTCTGTCAGCTCCGGTGCGAGACTTAAAGCGAGTGATAAAAATATACCTGGGCTCTCAGAGGGATCGCGAATGGATTCACTCCTCCGGAAATATACTGCCAGTCTAAAGAAATGGAAAGGAGGCCTAATCCTTCATTGCCGTTAGAACCGCCAAATACACGTGTGAAATCCGCAGATCTCGGATTTGCAAGACAGAAGACAGAGAAGCCCGTAAGTAAAGGGAACATCCATTCAGGGAAAATCTCCCATATAAAAATTCTAAAACCAGATCAGACTCAGGACAGGCTCACCTCATATTATTACAGAAAGACTTACGCAAAAAATGCAACATAGAACAGCTTCAGTCTCTTTTTGTTGCCTTCTGACTGTCTCGTACTCCCTTCCTGATAGAACGCATCAAACATGGAAACCAAGGGAAGTACACCGGGGTATAGCATCTTTGAAGGGTACAAGAGGACCGCTTAGCAAAGGCAATCGTCAGGTTGGGTACACGCCCATCAGACCGAGTTGATACACGCACGTCTCATCAAGCCCCCGATACCGTAGCCCAGGAGCTGGCTTGAGAAGAGGAGGAAGATGGATGCCGCTGCATTCGGTGTGATGTTGTAGAACAACCGTTGCACTGCAAGAACCTCTGTTCCCAGAGCTGAGTTCGCGGCCGCGCTTGCCATTATAACTATGAATGCGTTCTCTTTCTTGTTGAAAGGGCCCTTTTTACGATGTTAAAATAAAATCTTCCAAGGAAGAGCAGCAAACACATACTGGGTTCAAGTAGCGGAACCATCCCCAGCTCGGAATAAAAGCTTCCATGGCAATTCCAAGTACGTAGCTGATGATCGCGAGGAACATGGTGGAGACAAAGACAGTTTGCTGCAGACAGCCTCAGCCTCAGCCAAGCGATGAGGATGGGAAAATTACTCACTGGTTTGAAGTAGTAAATTTGTGCTATTTGTTGCAGCTCATGAGCCGGCATGGTTCCCTACTACCGAAGTGACGCTCACCAAGGACTCCACCAAATGCCGAGAGCCCAATGCCGATGAAGAACGAGCGGAACGTCCATGGGTTCAATGAGGGGTCATCGTGAACCGAAATGATGTGGGTGACGAGGTCTCGCTCGTTTCGGAGGACGGTAGTAGTGTCAATTCCAGTTATTGATTCAACATCGGACTTCGAGTAGGGGTCCTTCTCTGAGGTTTCAAAGTCTGTCCGCTTCTTGTTAGAGAGCGATGGCTCAGCTGCCAAGGGGAGCTTTGACATCACGACTGTTTAGAGAGCGAGAGCACACTAGTAGAGAGAAGGGTAGGTCAGTAGCCCGCGATTTGAAAGCTCCTTATAAATCACCAAATCTGAAGGTTCGAATAAGATAAGAACCCCAGATAGAAGACCAGGTCTGGTCACGTTTCTACCGTGTATTTATGGGTAGAAGGACCTCATGATAACTTTTCTGGTGTGATAACGAGCAAGCCGATTCGGAAGTGGGACTCGATGCGTTCGTCGCGAAGCAGACCTAGCGGAACCCTGTCGAAGATTTGATCGTTACACGTCCGCAGACGATGGAAGATACAAACTGACAACGTATTAAAGTATAAGTGGAGGCAGGTGTTTTGGCCGGCAGAAAAACGCTAGATCAACCTGGGATATTGTAGCTTCTTGTCCTCTCTGTCTAGAATAACGCCCCACTGGCGGGTCGAACTTTTACAAGTGTTTGACAGACCATTTGGTCCCAGAGTGAATAGAGTTGGGCTAATTATAGTTGTAACTCTTGTCGTGTGGTGCGAGCGCTATTGGCGGCGCCTTAACGTGATCACACCGTTTCTATGCTGATCCAGAACGCAAATAGGTTGTTCACCACTTTCGCGTCTACGAGCACGAAAAAGTTATCCGCGGAACAGTAGCACATTGGTTATTGGGGCAAGCACGGCGAAAGCGGATTTATGGGCGCAACAACTCGAGAACACCAGGATAAGAAGCCAAACAGGAATCATCAGGGAAGACAAAGAAGAGCAAAGAAACGTACACTGAAAAGGACATGATGGCTGCGGTCGGTGAGCACGGCAAGTCAAAATGAAGACAGCATGCGATACAAGCGATCAACCGCAAGCAACACTTCCAAAGAAAACAACTTAAAGAAGGGCACACGTGCACGAAGCGATCATGTTACTTTCATAGATACGTAACATCTTGTATTTGTCAGGATGTCATCCTCAGGTCGGGTTCGGGCGGCACGTGAGCGCGTGAGCGTCTGGACCGGTTTCGGGCCTGGAAAGTGTGCGCGTTTCCTGCAAGATAGGAGTTTGTTGTGGGGGATGGTGCGGCCGTATTTGACCACGCCAAAGGCGTGCCGCTCGAAGTAGTAGCGTTGGCACTGGTATAGTGTGTGGGCGCTGGAGCGCAGTGGCTCCCCGCACGGACATCGACGTGATCCCGGGGGGTCCGCTGGTCTGAAGCGGGTGGAATACGAGCTGGTGAAGGCGTGGTCCACCGCGATCTGCAGCGTTGTGGAAGGTGGCGCGTCTTGTGAAGTGTGCCTTCCTCGTTTTCTTCCCCCTACCTTCAAGTTCTCTCTCGCATTCGGTTGCTGCCAACCAAAGGGGGTGGTTGTTACCGTCTGGCGGCTTGGTGAGCTCATTTGGTCTGCGAAGCTAGCAAGTTCTATGCCCTGCGCGGATATCCCCCTCTTCTCCCACTCCGCAGCCCATTCCTGGTAGGTCTTCTGCCATGCGAGATCCCTTTGGTAAGGTATTCTTATCATTGGTACTCCCAAGATCACATGGGCCAAGAAGCCAGGCTTAACTTGAACCCGACAGTCAGTTCGACCGCGGTATAAAAAGGCGCCAAGTACCTGCGGCGTAACTCCATCACCTGCCGGTCTCTCTAGCAACTCTGCATAGAACAGAGAGTACTCATGGCCCCTAACATCAACAAGCCCGTCCCTGGAGCGAAGGAGTTCTATCCGCTCAACGAGCCCGGCATAGGTACTACTTTATCTCCGGTGGGTACCACACCTCCCAACGGGTTGTTTATGGGTTTCCGAGGCTAAAAACAAATGCCCTCCAGGAGACCTTCCCACGGAATAAAGACCTGCCACCGCTGTTCACACCGTTGACAATCCGGGGGGTGACGTTCCCGAATCGCGTCTTTGTGGTGAGTGACGTTACCCACTTGGGTGAATGCTCGCTCTGCACACGCTGACTGATGCCCATGTGCTATTGTATCAACATCGCCTCTCCGACTCCGCCTCTCTCAGTCGCCGATGTGTCAGTACAGTTCAGACAACGGCCATGCGACTGACTGGCACTTGGTGCACATTGGCGT
This sequence comes from Lactarius indigo, assembly GCA_025766275.1. Lineage (NCBI taxonomy): Eukaryota > Fungi > Basidiomycota > Agaricomycetes > Russulales > Russulaceae > Lactarius > Lactarius indigo. The sequence goes on along the minus strand of JAFKAC010000005.1, from coordinate 1,941,065 downwards.
GCGTACTCTTTCTTCCCACGCATAGATAGACGCTACGCGCTGACGGGACACGCGGCTTGGTCTGACGGAACAGGGCTTCGCGTCACGCGGTGCTGGCGGCATTGTCATGGAGGCGACCGCAGTCGTGCCAGAGGGCCGCATCTCCCCGGAGGACGCCGGGCTCTGGACGGACTCGCAGATCGCGCCACTCCGGCGGATCGTCGACTTTGTGCACGCGCAGACGGCCAAGGTCGGCGTTCAGCTCGCTCATGCGGGCCGCAAGGCGTCGACGCTCGCCCTGTGGGTCAAGTCGAGCGTGGATCGTACGCACCATGTGAATACCTCGATTGCCTTTGCCAACGAAGGGGGATGGCCGGACAATGGTACGCCCCCGTGGCGAGTTTGTTCGTTGTTTGCTGACGTGTCGCGCTTGCAGTTTATGGGCCTGGGACAACTCCTTGGTCAGACCAGTACCCAACCCCCAAGGCGATGACCGAGGCCGATATGCAACGCGTCATAGATGCATTTGCAGCCGCCGCAAAGCGGGCTATAGTGGCTGGCTGTGTGTCTCGTCCTGCGTTCTGGTGACCCCGCGCTGAAAGGTTTCCCAGTCGATTTCATACAGATTCACGGAGCCCACGGATACTTGATCCACTCGTTCCTCTCCCCAATCTCTAACACGCGGTCGGACGACTACGGGGGCCAGTCTTTCGAGAATCGCATCCGCTTTCCCTTGCGCGTAGTCCAAGCTGTCCGCGAAGCCTGGGGCGACCGGCCGCTTTTCGTGCGGCTCAGCGCTACGGACTGGGCGGAAGGTCCCGAAAAGGACCCGGAGGGGAGGTGGCTACAGTGGGGCGTTGAACAGACCATCCTGCTCACGGGCGAGCTAAAGAAACTGGGCGTGGACCTTATCGACGTCAGTTCCGGAGGTAATTGGTCAGCGCAGAAGGTGGTTGTCGAGCCAGGATATCAGGTATGCTGCCCCCCAACGCATCTCTCTCTACTCAAGCTTATTCATTCGTTCCTAGGTTCCTTTTGCAGAAGCAGTCAAAAAGGCTCATCCAGATATCTCTGTGGGTGCCGTTGGGTTGATCACTACGCCAAAGCAAGCGAACGACATATTGGTAGAAGGAAAGGCGGACATCGTCTCGCTGGCGCGTGTGATCCTGCAGGATCCGCATTTCGTTTTGCGTGCGGCCGAAGAACTCAGGGTCGCTGTGAGGCCGGCGGTACAGTATGAGCGCGCCTGGCAGACGGTACTAGCGCGACTTTAGAGAGGCTTTAGAGATATCTAGAATGTCGTCATAGTAGACCACTGGCTGACATACAGGTTCTGTAAGATTATACATTGCCAGCATCGATTATAAACACTGCTCGGGATTACTTACTCAGCTCACCGACCTTGATTTCTGATCAGGGTTCCCATGACCCAACCACCATAAAGCAGAGCTTGTGAACTGAACATGGAAATTGCCATACGTCGCCTTCAAGTTTTCGCGCGTTCGTTTACTTCGTCCTCTATCGCGAGAACAACAATGTCTTCCACTGAAAGCCCCAAGCCGATCGTTCTGTACACTGCAACCACCCCAAACGGGTTCAAAGTTAGCACGTTTCTCGAGGAACTACGCGCGCAATACGGTGGGCCTGACTACGAGTACGCTACCATTTTGTGACCCGGAGTGCGGGATGTGGGCACCGACATTGACATTTGGCAGAACAGTCCGGATTAACCTCTCTGAGAATGTGCAGAAAGAACCTTGGTACATCAAGCTCAATCCAAACGGTCGCATCCCGGTGATAACCGATCGCTCTCGCGACAACTTCAATGTCTTTGAGAGCGGTGCAATCTTGTTGTACCTAGCTCAACACTACGACAAGGACCATGTGTTTTGGTTCGACCCAACCGAGACCCACTACAGCGAAATGATACAGTGGATATTCTTTGCGGTGAGTGAGTCAGCTCCGTAGCTGACTCATCGGAGCTGACTCACTCGCTGATGTTTCTTTGGCTGTAGCACGGAGGAGTCGGCCCGATGCAAGGCCAAGGTACGCTGACTGTGCCTCTTCGCGTTTTACTGCCTGCTTACTAGTTATCGGCGAATTAGCTGGCTTCTTTACTTTTGGGACAAAGGAAGATATCCCTTTCGCTCGTGAACGTACGTAAGCGCCGGTTGGGGTCGTACCTGTGCGTCTCATCTGTTTCGCAGGCTACGTGAACGAGACCAAGAGGCTCTACGGAGTTCTCGAGATCCGGCTCTCTCAGGACCGCGACTACCTCGCTGGCCCTGGACGCGGAAAACCCTCCATTGCCGACTTTAATGTGTTCCCCTGGTATAAATTTTACGTCGTGCAGTTGATCCAATGTTGACCGGACCCGGGTGGGAAATAGGATTGCAGGTCATGCAAGGACCATTGCTAAGACTTTGGACGAATGGCCCAACCTCAAGGTAGAATTTAGATTCTGTTGTCCCAAAATCTAAATACTAACGTAAATACGTCAGGCGTGGTACGAGAGGATCAATGCGCGAAAGGGCGTTCAAGCTGGGTTGCAGATACCACCAAAGGTGTAGAGTGGATGAAATTAGCACGCACGTGATACCTAAATAGGTCGTGAGAACGTAGTTCCAAACGTAGCAATGAAATTCAGTTTGCCACAGTCCTTCTCACTCAGGCTGTCAACGTCCTCAACGATGAAGTCGTGTTTGCGCCTACCCCTCCTTACCCGAGGTTATGCGACACGACTCCCTCAAAAGCCACCAATGCGGCACCCAGATCCACTCTTAAACAACCCCAACACTGTAACTACGTCACTCCCTGAAGACTTGACATTCATTCATCGTCCACCACCCTCCGCGTCGACACCATTTTCGTACACCATCAATCCCACCTCTCCGCTTTTACTCACAGAATCACCACCTGTGGCAACGAGTTCCGCACTACCACCGCCGCTTGCGCAGCCCAAGTTAGAACACCCCCGTTTGTCGGACGATAAAATCACGGAGCTACAACGCCTGCGCGTGCAGGATCCGAAGCGGTACACACGCACAAGGCTCGCGGATATGTTCGGGTGCTCTTCCGCGTTCGTGGGCTACGTGGCTCCTCTGGCGCGTTCAGAGAAGAGGGCCGCATTGACGAGGCGCGAGCGGTCGCACGAGAAGGCGCGGGCGCAGTGGGGGGAGAAAGCTGCGGTCATTCACGAGATACGCAAGAAGAGGAAGGAATATTGGTGATATTGAATTGGTGCTAGGAACGGTGCGACTGGAACGTGATTCTTCCGGACGGGTCTGGGTTAGCGGCTTGGATGCTGGCGCACCGACACGGCGTTGACCCAAAGCGTGATTGGCAAGTTGATCAGTGTTAGATCGTACTTTATGTTCCATATTCTCTCCACCAGCGAAGTTTTCGCGGGTGATGATGCTAATTTGATTGTTACTGGTGTCTGCGCGCTCTCACGCTCAAGAAATAACGTGCAGGGTTGATTCCGTCGGGTATGCGGGGATCCGAATACTTCTGTGTATGTCGTCACCAGATGATGCCTCTACGACTCTGACACACTGTTAAAGCGATCGTTGTCGGTGTTCCGCTCTGAAATTGTGGCGCGTGTTTTGTCGAGAGGACAACTCGGCTTTCGGCGAAAGACGGAATGAGAAGGCTCCGCCCCACAAGATGTCTAAATCGGTTGGAATCCAAGTTTATCACGCAATCATACGGACATTCTAGACGGGATACGTCGAGATGCGGTAATCCAGTGCCTCGATGTGAATGTTTGGGGCCAATCATTGCACCAAGGGTGTTCGGGCGCGTGCATTACAATCCAGCCCTTGCGGTATTCCGTGCTATGACACCACCCCACAGATCAACGGTTCCCCAACCTATTTCGCTTCGCTTCCTTGACTGCATATAAGACCCTGCTTCATATTTATTCCGCCTCGCTTCAAATCTTTCTTCCCCCACCTCCCCACTCACGACTCTGTAAGCTATTACCTCCATGGCCGCCCAAGTCAGTGCCAACGTCGCCAAGAATGCCGCCACCACAAAGCTCCTCGCTAAGGTCCCCCCGCCTGCGTTCTCTCAGGCGACTCACCGGTCGCGCTGCTTGGCTCAGCTGCGCTCAAAACACAACGGCCTGGAGAAGTACATCTATCTCAATGGCTTGAAGGATCGTGATCCTACCCTCTTCTATACTCTCCTTTACGACAACATGCGGGCAAGTGCCCCTTCCTCATATCTGTACCTCGACTCGCTCTAACATGACTCTTACCTCTCATAGGAAATGGTCCCGATCTTGTACACCCCAACTGTAAGATCATGCATGTTGGGGTAATGTTTTCACGCATATACTGATCTCCTACCCGTGACTGCTCGACGATGCAGGTCGGTGACGCATGCACAAACTACTCACACATCTGGCGTCGCCCAGAAGGCATGTATGTTTCCATCGGGGACAAGGGCCGCATCCGCGAGGTGCTTTCCACCTGGCCTAACGTTCGCGAGGGGCGTATCGCTGTCGTCACTGATGGCTCGCGCATCCTGGGTCTTGGTGATCTTGGCGCAAACGGGCTTCCGATCGCGGTGGGCAAGCTGTGAGTACGAGTGAATCGGCCCTTGCCAAGGTCCTTTCCGGTCCTTCGGAGAGAGCTAACAAGAAGACTATAGGGATCTTTACATCGCCGGCGCTGGCATTCGCCCGTCTTCAGCGGTCTGTTTCATCTTCTGCGCGCTTGAGGACGTAGACGCTGAAACCAAAACTGGTTACAGGTGCCAATATGCCTCGACCTTGGCACATCGACGGAGAGGTACCTCAACGACCCCTTGTACATTGGCGTCCGCCGCCCGCGGCCGTCTCTTGAAGAGGTACGTTATACGTCCTCGCAGAGCTGAGCGTTGGGTCATGTTGATTATAGATGGACGAATTCATGGACGAGTTCATGGATGCCATGAAGGAGGTCTTCCCCAACCTGCTCGTGCAGTTCGAAGACTTCTCGACGGACAATGCGTTCAGGTACCTCGACCGTTTCCGTGGGAAGTACCGTTGCTTCAATGACGACGTGAGCCTTTTTGGATGTGTTGCACTTGATCCGATGCTTACATAGTTCGGTGTTGGCAGATCCAGGGCACAGGCTCGGTCGTATTGTCTGGTTTCCTGAATGCGGCACATCTCGCATCACGTGCCTCTGGCAGGCCACTCTCTGAGCATCGCATCCTATTCTTTGGCGCTGGTTCTGCGGGTATCGGTGTCGCCAAGCAATTGTTGTCCTTCTTCAAGTTCGAAGGCATGAGCGAGGCCGATGCTACGAAGCAGATCTGGGTAAGCTGTCGCCCCTTGCGTTGTGTGAACGTGTTGTTCATGACATCCATCGCAGACCGTTGATTCTAAGGGTTTGATCACCGCTGATCGTCCCGGCCTTCAAGAACACAAGAAGTGTCAGCTTCTTTTTTATTACCATGATTGGTCCCTCATTGACCAGACGGTACAGTCTTTGCTCGCACCGACTACCAGGGCCCCCCCTTAACGAACTTGGTTGACATCATTAACCACGTTAAGCCCACCGCTCTGCTCGGTCTAAGTACACTCCGCGTAAGTATCTCATTGTCACCGTGGGTTCCCTATGGTGAGTTCTGTGCCTACAGAATGCGTTCACAAAAGAAGTCGTCGAGGCGATGGCATCGCACAACCCCCGTCCGATTATCTTCCCGCTGTCGAATCCGGTGTCGCTGTGCGAGGTAGACTATGAAGATGCCATCAACTGGTAAACCCACTTTCTTTTGTTATACTTTCTTAGCACTGAAAACGCTGGGAACGTATAGGACCGATGGTCAAGTCATCTTTGCATCTGGTTCGCCGTACAAGCCCATCTCACGTGGCGAGAGGACCTTCGAGCCTGGCCAGGGAAACAACATGTACATCTTCCCCGGTATCGGACTCGGAGCATTATTGGCCAAGGCAAGCCGCGTGACGGACTCGATGGTCGAGCAGGCGTCTGTTGCTCTTGCCAGTTCGCTTGATAAGGAGGAACGCGAAGCGGGCCTTGTGTACCCGCGCCTTGACCGTATTCGGGAGATCAGCGCAAGGATTGCGCTCGCTGTCGTGAGGGCGGCGCAGAATGCGGTGCGTCTGATTGAGTGTTTCTCTCCAATCAGAACGTTGGGCCTGACTGGGTTTATTTTCCAAGTCGGTTGACGGTGTACCCGCACTCCGCCACGTTACAGATAACACGCTCCTGACGTACATCAAGGAGCAGATGTGGGACCCGCGGCCGTCAAAGAACCATCTTTGAGCGTCGGATATAGACTGCTATTGACTTGACGAGCTGTGATGCATGAGTGATATGATATCCACTATGTTTTGCATGTCGATTTGGCGTTCCGTAATAGAGTTAACTTATGACCCGTTCCTGTACCGTACGCTTGTACGAGACAGGGACGTTTAAACACGAAGGATACACTTTGTTTTGGTTTATTCTCCTTGATCCCGTCTAGATCCTGCTATTCTATACATCAACTCACGAGTCGATATCTTCCTCAATCTCCAATTTGTGCGCGCTCACACCCCCCGCGCCCACTTTCCACTGCCCAATCGCAAAACGGTGGTTGACACCCTCGAGTCTGGGCACGCATACTGCGCCGCCACACCCGCCTGTGCGTTCCATCGGAATGAGGAAGAACACCTCTTTGACACGCGAGTGTAGGAGCGCCATCGAACACATCACGCACGGCTCGTGAGTCGTGAAGAGAGCGCGTGATGTAAGGAGGTAATGCTGGCCATTCTTGGTTGCCACCGCCGTCGCCGCCCCGACAGTTGGGCTCGGGCTGGGGCTCGGGCCAGGAGCAGCGGACGCGGGTGGGGACGGTGAAAGCGACGGCGACGACGCGGCGGGGGTAGCAAAGGTGGTGGTCGGGTCAGAGAGCGCGCGCACAACGTTAAGCACGGCATGCCGTAGCGGGTGCACAGACGAAACGCGCGTGTCGCGCGCAAGGTACGACGGCCATGTAGGCTCTTCGGGTGGCGCGGGAACGTACGACGCGATGGGGAGCTGGGGTTCGAACGGGCGCGTGGCACATCAGAGACAGATAGAAGGTGGAAGGGAGAGATGCGCACCTCGCCAGCCGCGCGCGCGGCATGCGCCTCCTGTACCACGCGGGCCATCGCGGTGCAGGCCCAGTGCGCGCGGGCGCGCGTCCAATCCTCGGGCTCGCCCTTGCGGCGCGGGGCAAAGACGGTCGGCCAGAGCGCGTTTTTGAGCGCGAGGGACGCCGGGGTGAGCGCTGCGCTGCGTGGGACGGGTAGCCGGTAGGGCGGGGGGAGGTCCGTGGGAAGCGTAGGCGCGGTTGGCGCTGCGGTGAGGAGGATGGAGGAGTGCGCTGCGGTGGGGGACTTGCGTACGCGTTTGAGGTGTGCGAGGGTCGGGGTGTCGAGGCCGGAGGATCTGTGCCATCTGATAAGAGAGTGGGTTGAGTGCTAGCGAATGCAGTGAGGTTGGGTAAGTACCTCAGTGCGGAGGTGATGTGTCGTGGGTCGGGGATGTCGACTGCCCATGCCTGTACTGTACTTGCGATTGGGCATCAGGAGACGCGTGCGGGAGCGCGGGACGTGCTCACCTGTGCGGACGGTCTCGGTTGTCTCCTCGTCGTCCTCGTCAGAGGTGAGCTTCACCCTGGTGAAGGGGAGGTCGTCGTCGGGTAGGATCTCGTTCGGGTCGGGGAGAACGTGGTCTGGTGTTTCTTTACCGACGAGAAGGGCGGCGGAAAGCCCGCGGCGACCACTATCGGCGAGTTCTACGCTCCCATCTGACCCTGGCTCCTCGGATGGGAGACTGGGACCGTGGATATGACAGACGCAGAGCTCTTCATCGGGCTCTACACCCCGTGTGGTGGTGAATCGGATGGACTCTGTGGCCGTATCGATGGAATACGAAACGTTCGGAGAGTCGGAGCGGTTGAAGAGGGAGCCTACGACGGAATAATTAGATAGGCATCAAAAATAACAGCCAAGCGCACCAAGACCGAGGGCGAGTGCCATTTTCCCGTCTTTCCACATGAACGAATGACGATCTAACACGGTGTGTCTCCCATGTGCCTCATATTCCTCGGCAGAGAACAGTAATGCGGGACTAATTTCAAGCACTGTATGTGCTGGTATTGTCCTAGATGCTGTAGACAGTATTGTAAAGACAACCGAGGTTCAGACTCGATCCGGTGTTCGATGAGTAGACAAGGCCGACTGACGTACCGTAGACCCCCCGACCCTTTCCCTCTGCATATTTTATTATACATCCTGTATTATTGAGGTATTCTGGAGCAAAGAAGGTCGGCCTGTGGAAGGACGACTCGGAGGGGCCCGTCGTGGAGTTGTGGATATCGGGCATCTCAGTAGCCTGAGGCCACGTCGAGCGCGCATGTCTGACATTGCCATCGCAACCTTCCACGTCGCGCCCGTACAGTCCATACGCGCCTATCTTGACCACCACCCATGTCCGACACGCTCCCCGCGCGTCCTCTGCCCTCCGTTGTCCTCTTTTCACTCGTCCCCGTCGCGGCCTGGTTCGTCGTGCGACCACTTGTCGATCCTGTCCCCCCTCTCCCGGCTCTCCATGCCTCCGTTGGATTCTCCATCTTCGCACTTCTCGCGACTGTCTATCTCGTCCCCGCCCTGGGCCCAACCTTCGTCAAAGCCAACTTGAAAGGTCGAGACCTGTTGAAGACGTACACCACGCCAATGTGTGTTCTTCCTCTTTGACAATACCGTGGTCCTTGCTAATCTCGGGTGAAAGACCAGAGAGCATGGGGCTCGTTTGCGCATCAGTATATATCCTCCTACTAATATTATTTATTCCGTTTGCATTCTCCTCGGTCTCTTTGAATGGGTCACAGGCGCAATATACCGTCCGTGAGGGTATTGTCATCAACGCTTTCCCCCACTACCAAGTGCGGCACCCTCTTCGTTCTTGTGCATGGAGGCTAATGATAATTGTAGCTTTCGGTTTACTTGTCTTCGCTTCTCTCGCTCCTCATTGCCACCATGCTCGGCTTCTTGGACGACATCTTTGATATCCGCTGGAGACACAAGATACCTATTCCTATCATCGCATCCATTCCGTTATTAATGGTTTACTATGCCGACAATGGAAACACTCACATTGTAGTCCCCATCCCCTTCCGACCACTCTTTGGCTCCCTCTTGAATCTTGGTACGTGACCTCTTTGTTCCTCGAGGTAGAAGGTAGTCCCTCTGATGCATGTGTGGCCTAGGTCCTTTGTACTACTTGTACATGGCGCTTCTCTCCACCTTCTCTACGAATAGCATCAATATCCTCGCTGGTATCAACGGGTCCGAGGCGTCACAGGCGGTCGTGATCGCTATCTCTGTGGCCCTCAACGATCTGCTCTATCTTCCTTGGCCAGCCGATTTCCGCGTCCCACTACATCTCCTTGGGAGTCGCGCAGAGGTTGAAGTAGGCGGCGTCTGGAGCGCGGGCATGGCATATGGCAGTACAGAATTGGTCGAGCGTCACCTCTTCAGTCTGTACTTTATGCTCCCGCTCGTGGGTGTCTGTCTTGGCTTCTTGTACCACAACTGGTGTGTAAATCCGCTTTGTCGTACGTAACGTGATCCCTGAAACTGACATTGACGCATCGGACCGGGCGAACAGGTATCCCTCGCTTGCGTTCCCAGGCGATACGCTCTGCTACGTGACGGGCATGGCATTCGCGGTCGTGGGCATCCAGGCGCACTTTTCCAAGACGCTTCTCCTCTTCTTCCTCCCGCAGATATTCAACTTTGTTCTTTCCTGTCCTCAATTATTTGGGCTCGTCCCTTGCCCACGACATCGTGTTCCCCGGTACGAGCCCACCTAAACGCCGCCACAGCGCGTACGTACTCACGTGTGCCTAGCTTCGACCCAGACACACACCTCTTGTACCCGTCTAAAGCCCAGTTTCTGAAGCGGCCGCCGCGGCTTTCCACCGTCGTGTTGCAAGTGCTAGCGGGACTCGGCTTTACTGAACTTACGACGCTCCCGGATGGGACGATACTTGAGGCGACCAATCTGACTCTTTTGAACGTGTTGCTGTTGCGTCTGGGGCCGATGCGCGAAAAACGCCTGACACAAGCTCTCATCGCGGTTCAGGTGATACGCCTTTCTAGCTACTCACGACGCGGGACGTAATCGCTGACAATACTGCTAGGTCATGGGGAGCGTTGTTGCTTTTGTCGTTCGCTACGGCTTGGCGTATTTGGTATATGATGGTGATCGTCGGTAGCGCTAGGTTGACAGTATCGGCCGAAAAAGTGCGCAGACCTGTCAGGATGTTGGCGTGCAGACCTCATGACTTGTGTTCCACACAAAGTCCCACAGACCATATGATTAGATTACCGAAATGGAGCCGGGTGACCGAGGGTGTACTTGGTGATGGTGTAAGCCAGTTATATGCTAAGGCACGTCGTAATGGCACGTCGTGATGTTTTACCTCTCATTTACCATTTGCACTGGTGGATGCCTTGGTGATGATGACGGAGATAGTGCGTCTCGTCATGAACCTCAACTTGCGCTGGTTTGTTACGTCGGCACCCCGGACAAATTGATCGGAAGCTACGGGACGGAAAATCACATGCATCCATCCCCTGATTCCTAAATAGGATATCCCACCTCTACTTAGGGCGGACCTTAAGTAGCTCGCTCTCCGAGTCCTCGTTATTTGAATCCAACAAACCACCCAACTCTATCCAAGACCATGTCAAGCGAGAGAGCTGCATTCCGTGCTGAGGTCGCAGAGGTCGAGCGTTGGTGGAAGGTTCGCTGTTTGATCTTTACCCAGCTTCAGATCCCGTGACCACCTTCCACCTTTGTAGAGCCCTCGCTTCGCTAAGACAAAGCGACCATACACTGCCGCAGACGTCGTCTCGAAGCGTGGCACACTCCCCATATCCTATCCCGCCAATGTTGTCGCCAAGAAGGCATACTCCCTCTTTACAGAACACTTTAAGAGACGCACACCCTCTCACACATATGGAGCGTACGTCATTCCTGTCGGAGCTGTGAGGGCAGGTCACTAATAGTGTGCAATAGGCTAGACCCAGTTCAGGTCACCCAGATGGCGAAATACCTCGAGACGGTCTACGTGTCTGGATGGCAATCATCAAGCACCGCGTCCAGTACAAACGAACCTGGCCCGGATCTTGCTGGTGCGTTTGCCTGAACCACCGAACCTTCACCCCCTGAGTAATCGGAATTCTTTAAGATTACCCCTACAACACTGTGCCAAACAAGGTTGAGCATCTTTTCTCCGCCCAGCTCTTCCACGACCGCAAGCAACGCGAGGAGCGCGCCCGTCTGAGTGATGCGGAGCTTGCCTCTACCCCCGCAGTTGACTATCTCCGCCCTATCATCGCAGACGCCGACACCGGGCACGGCGGTCTTACTGCCACGATGAAGCTTGCCAAGCTTTTCGTGGAGAAAGGCGCTGCGGGGATCCACATTGAAGATCAAGCGCCCGGAACTAAAAAATGTGGCCACATGGCCGGCAAAGTGCTCGTCCCGATCCAAGAGCACATCAACCGGCTCGTCGCTATCCGTCTCCAATTTGACATAATGGGGGTCGATTGTCTCGCCATTGCGCGCACGGATTCCGAGGCAGCCACGCTCATCACGAGCAACGTCGACGCGCGCGACCACCCGTTCATCCTTGGCTCAACCAACGCAAATGCACGACCACTCGTCGAAGTCATGAGCGAGGCCGCAGCACGCGGTGCAACGGGCGACGCGCTGCAGACCGTCGAGGACGACTGGCTCGCCCATGCCGGAATCAAGCTTTACAGCGACACGCTCGCAGATGCCCTGCGCGCTCAGACATCCGCGTCCGCTGCGACGCTGGCCAAACTTGCTGCGCGTGTCGCGCACGTCTCGCGCAACGAGGCGCTGGTCATCGCACAGAAGGAGTTTGGCCTCCGCAGCGCGCCGTTCTGGGACTGGGACTCGCCACGCACTGTCGAGGGGTACTACCGCTACCAGGGCGGCACGCAGGTGCGCTGTCAACCGCGCGGTCGCTTTCGCGCCGTACGCGGACCTGCTGTGGATGGAGACGAAGAGCCCAATCCTCGCGCAGGCGCGCGAGTTTGCCGAAGGCGTGCACAGGGCGTACCCAGAGCAGTGGCTCGCATATAACCTCAGCCCGAGCTTCAATTGGGACGCGGCGGGCCTTGGGTGACAGGGACATGAAGGACTATGTGTGGGAGCTTGGCAAGCTCGGATTTGTGTGGCAGTTCATTACGGTACGTACGGTCCGCGATGCCGTGTCTCGTCCCCTGACGTCTTCGCGCAGCTCGGTGGCTTGCATTCGAACGGATATATCTCGGATCTCTTCGCGGGGGCGTTCGCGACGGAGGGCATGAAAGCATACGTTGAGCTTATCCAACGGAAGGAACGCGAGCTCGGCACGGATATGCTCACCCACCAAAAGGTACGCCTTTTTTTGTTTTGAGGGACAAGAAAGCGTAGTGTTGACTGACGATCGTGTGCAGTGGAGCGGCGCGGACTATGTTGACAACTTGATGAAGACAGTCACAGGCGGTGTCTCGTCGACTGCCGCGATGGGCAAGGGCGTGACAGAAGCCCAGTTCACGAAGACCAAACTATGACCTCCTGTGGCAGAGCCGCACTGGATGGTGCGCCCGTCGCGGTATTCTTTGTAGTGATGTATATATTGTACACGTTCGGGGCCCGCTGGGCCAGAAAAAATACATTTTCAGTCACTTGTGATGGCGTCGTTGCGTTGCGTTACCAAGATGGACCATTTCCACCGCATAAGAGTTATGCCACAAAGTCGATCGCGATATGAACCGCCTCTAGAAAAAAAGACTCCCAGTAAAGCCCCGAGTTTCCTGAAACGGAGGCCCAAAAAGAATGCGAACTGTCGTCTGCTCACGCCGCTTTGCAACAAAAGAAATACGGACGTGCTATACCCTCTCTTTGAGTCGTTGACGGACGAGCACGCCCGTCATCACGAGTTCGCGGCGTTGTACTTGGTAAAGCGTAACATAATAGTGTAAGAATATAGAGTGTACGTTCATACGGATACATGTACAAATCTCTAACTAATAGTAGATTTTTGAAAAATTCACTTTTTAGCCTTAGATTTTTTGCCAGCCTTCGTCTCCTCCTTGTCTTCTGCCTTGAGTGCATAAATACGGTGTGAGTATACACATCAAGGTCATACGAACGCAGCGGGCTCACCTTGCGCTTCGTACCTTTACCCTTCGCATCCTTCGCCTTTGTAGCGGCGTCCTTAGCAGACGCCGCCTTCTTTGGCGCCGAGGTATTTGGTGCTGCGGTGAAGAAACCATCTAGTCGACCTTGCTGCTTCGCGTTCAGGGATTTAGCGAGCTTCTCTGCGCCTTTGCGAACGCGCTCCTCACTAGTCCCTCATCAGCATCGCCCCTCGGCATGAATCGGATAAGGCTGCTCACTTGAATCCCTTCTCCTTCACCAGAAAGTCGACGAGTCCTTCGACGTTTGGTGTCTCCCATTCTAGCTGCAAGCGTCGAGCAAGCGGATCAATCCACAATCCCGTTGGTAAAAGTGTACGATCGACGCACCTGAATCTGATCTGCAGGCGTCACGTCTGGTTCTGCGAAGACTTTTTTGGCCTCCTCCCACGGCCACTCTTCAGGAACCTGAACACCTCCCTTTCGTTTCTTCCCGTCCTCCTTATCTGCTGCGGCTTCCTTCTTTTTCTGCTTGCCTATTCCCATTGTCAGTCAGAGACATGATGCGAAATAAATGAATAAATAAATACGCACTTTTCTCGCAAATTCTCCACGATACCTTCGAGCCCACCAAACTCACGCACTAGCTTCAAAGCCGACTTGGGCCCGATTCCCTTGATAGGTTCGAGGTAGTCGCAACCAAGTAGGATACATAGATCGATGAATTGGGACATGTCCATCTGGAGTCCCTCGAGCGCGAGTTTCAAGTTAATTTCGCTTATGGGCTCCTTTTTCGCCTCCGAGAACGTAAGATGGCGGTAAAGAATTGGCGCATTGAACGTAAGCGTGTCCATGTCCTCAGATCCCGCCGCGTATACCTGTATCCCATCGTGTGGGTCCATCAAACCGGTTATTTGGAAGAAAATCAAAGCACCTTTCCACCACGGGCGAGTTCCGCGCATTGGGCCTCAGCTTCTGATGGTGCCTAGTGGGCAATTAGGGGGTAGAATCAATCGAAATAGGTCGTTGGACCGTACGATTACGACAGGAATTCCCATTAACCTGAGGAGCCTACGGCACTCCTCGTTGTGCTTCGCGGGTCACTTTGACTGTCCGTCGCGAGAAACGCTCGACCTCTTCCGCGGTACCTGCGTCACGCACACGATCAGCGGTAGCCCAGAAGTGCACGTGTCTCCAAAACGGACCTGTTTCCTTAGCCTCTTCTCCGTCTGCTTTTGCTTCTTCGCGCCTTTCAAACCGTTTTGCCAGCTGTAGGACCCAGAACCGTTAGGATGGAACGCGCGTAGGGAGGGGACGACGACGTACCACGCCAGGCTTTGAGTTCTGGGGGCTTTCCATCGAAAACATATGCTGGCTTGATGCCATTTTCGACGATTCGGATTGTGCGATAGAAGAATCCCATTAGGTGACTGTGTGGCGCCGACGTCACGGTCGCGCACGGAACTAACGAGAGAGAAAGTGTTCCTGTACCTCGTCGTCTCTCCCGCTTCGTTCATCAGCATTTCGCCGTCTCTTTGACGAACGGCGATGAGGAACTGGTATATGGACATGGACGCGTCGATGGCGACTTTGCGACCGAAGAGGTTTTTGATATCGTGCTCCTGTATATGTCGCGTCAGTGAATACTGGGAACCATCTATGTGAGGCGCGTACACGAATGGCCTTCGGAGCATGTTCTGAGATGAGCGCGGTCAGGCCTTTGATTCCCATTGAAGAGCACTTAGAGTCAACGTTGACACAAACACGTACCGCGACTCTGAATAGAGTGTGTCACGTGACCGACGTCTAAGGAACAAGGAACAAGTCGGCCCGGGTCGGTCGGTCGGTGGAAGGGAACGTGATAAAGATGGGCCTCGATCGCTGATATGAGATCCCAGGAAGTATCTGGATTGGAATTGGATTCTCAGAGAGGACAGCCGACCGTGAGAGTACTTGCATTTGTCCTCCGGCAACTCCCCCATACCTACTCGTACAGTAGTAACACCGCGCTCACCACATGAATATAGGAATAGGTAACGAGTGTTAGGCTATAGTACAAGCTCTGCAGTACGGCAGTACCTTCTCCTCAAAGTTGCACCGTGATCGTACTAAGGCTCTACCAAGGGCTCTACGCACTCGATTCCGACATTTGACTTTGGCCTTGAGAAGGAACGATATCGATAATTGTGTCCTTCATA
Source organism: Lactarius indigo (assembly GCA_025766275.1). NCBI lineage: Eukaryota > Fungi > Basidiomycota > Agaricomycetes > Russulales > Russulaceae > Lactarius > Lactarius indigo. Next base: position 1,925,687 of record JAFKAC010000005.1, on the reverse strand, counting down.
TAGATTTCCATCAATATGGGAGTCGCGAGCAGGTCCAAGTATTATACCTGTTCTGGAACATCGAAAGTAGGCCCGATATTGTGATCAGGTTTGCTCAGTGCAAAGTCCGATGTGGTGGAACGGTGAACAGTGACAGAGACACCAGGTTGCCTAAACTTAGACTCGTAGGTCACACTTGGTGGTTCCATTCGGATCGAAGACAAGGTTGAATGCGTTATCCGGGTGGCCGGCGGATAACTGCTCGCGGACGTAATCCCGACTGTTCAGCCTGAAAGTGAGACAGTGAGAAGTCGGGCCCACACCAAACGGGCTCCTCACATGGCAAGCAAAGAGTTTACATAGCCTGCAGGACAAATGTTAGCTGCCATGATATCTGCGCCTGAGACTACTGTGAACATACATTTACCCATTATCCAGAAAAATGCCACAGAAATCATAGAGGAAGGCGTAATTATGTACTGGTCGTAAAATAAGAAGTCTCAAAAGGTAAAAGTTGAGATGAAATTTCTTACGCTGATGGTCATGGCGGTACCAAGGAGGCTGCTTAAGTTAGTTTCAGGTCATTGACCAACGTAGACAAGGAATTCACCTTGTCAGCAAACCCGAATTAATGGTGTAAGCCATCAGGGTCATGATCACGGAATCAGTTCTGCGCGTGAACGTCAGCTAGATCGACGAGATAAACGTCAAAAGGGTAAAGCTCACCCCGCGAACCCGGTCTTCTTGCGGTAGAGGGACCAGCACATCACTCCAGCAACCAAGATATCCACCAAAACGGCTGAGGTCATCGCTAAACATGACAGCCACTATCAAGTTGTTAGCGTGCCTGAATGTGGTGTAAGTCGGAACATACATATAAGGAGCGAACCACAGAGAATCGCTTTTCAGCGAACCTAACGACGGGCTTCGATTATTTGATACACTCAAGGAGGAACCTCACCTACCCTTTTGCGATGACAACTAGCATGCGAAGTTTGGAAAGAATTCAAAGGCGATCAGAAAGCGAGCAACTTACAATATGAGATAGCTACAAAAGATGCGAAGGAAGATGATTATGGATGTATCTCTCAGGGATAACAAGAGCTCTTACAATTGCCGCCAACGACTAATGCCACCTGCGAAAGCACAATCAGAAGCGCCCCGGTCAGTCAACCACAATAACTTACGATGACTATCGGGAAGAAGAAGCTTTCGCTCACTGATAGAAAATCAGTCGTAGCCCGGCAGTGCAGTAACTGACAGAAGAAAAACTCACCGAGGTAAATTCGTCTTGCGTAATAACTACGCTGCATTAGGACAATAACAGTTTGAGATAGTGCGGAAACGACGAACAACTGTACGGCAGAGCCAGGTATGGACTGCAGTGACCCTCAATTAGTACGTGACACATTACTGACTGTAAAACGTACACTGATCATGGCCTGAAGCTAAGTCACATCAGACGGACGGGTGAGTGATTACAGAGGTATGATAGTTCAGGGTGACGTACGTTCATTGCCCTGAGGTACAGATCAAAAATGACCTACTAGTACCTGCCCCAAAACAGGTTGACTCACCACATATTGTTACCCAAGTTCTCGAGATTTCCAAAATTCAGGATGAGGTACCTAACGTAATGAACACACGGTGGACAAAGTGTGTATTGTGGTCTTACCAGTATAACGCATAAACACATAGAATCGTGTGAAAGGTCTCCGTGATTCTATTGAAACATGGCAATGTGGACGCGCTGGAACCTGAGAAACACTACGCACAGTAAGAACCCGATGAAGAATTTGAGTGCCCTCCGGTCTTTATTCCGACCGTGCCTGGGACTGGTTAGTTTGTTGCATCCGGAGACAAGTATTAGTTACCAAAAGTATATCCATCTGCAAGAATAATAAATTTGCCGAAGTCAGCGCGAGAAAGGAGAACGCGTTCACTCGAGCTTACGCCTGCCCGATTGTCAGACCAAAGAGCCTATAAGTTCACTTGTTTAGGAGAAAATACCAGTAAAGAAGAGCGCAAAGGAGGACTGACATAGTACTGACAAGCAGCCCGACAAAAGCGGCCCCGAAGGAATTGCGGATGTCGACGACAGGAGAGCTAGGCATGTTGTTGCAATCGAGTTATCCTCGAGGTCGGGAGGATCGGGGGATATATAAAGCCCTGCCTGAATAAGGTTTGACCAGCCAGACAGAGAGGATTGAAAGGTAAGTAGCCGCTGTGGCACAAGGTACAGTAATTAAGGGTGTCGATCTTGTCATTATCGTTTTTGTGTTTGGGTCGACGAAGTCCAGGACGAAGTGAGACCATAAGGTCAAGAGATTTCGGGACTAACTACATTTGGCCTGCTCAGTACTTTGATGCTTCAAGTTCGACCTTGCCTCAGACCGCCTAGACACTACACTTGACTGGATAGTCACCTGTAATGAAGGGGTGCAGTGCCTGTGACTGCCAGTGGTTTGGCGCACGTGTTCGAGTTGCCTTGCCCTGGCAAAGCCAGATCAGCTACATGTTGCAACACGTGACAACTGGGTAGCAGGTACCGCGCAGGTACCGCTGGTATCCCGAATTGTGACCCCTTGTCGCATCGCTTTGGTTTGATGGAATCACATCCAACAGTGAGATTCGGCATAGATTCTAGCCTTCTTTCATTGACAAACACTCCAAGTACCTCCCTCTTAAAGGAGCTGTCCAGCGATACCCGCGCACGGCGAGTGCAATTTTCCAGACATACAACGACCTTTTATTAGGTGGGTTGTTAATCAGCACCTTAGAATAAAGGGTTCTGAACATACGAACAGTACAGCAGTGGAGCGATTTAGAGCTCGTGAACCTTCCTACGTGCGAGAGGTATGGGTTTCAGGGTCGTCGACCAGAGAACGTGAGTCAGAAGTTGTCTGATCCGTCATGTTTACCCGAAATGATGGGCTTGTGCCTTTTTTCAGAAGAACACACTCACATCCGTCGTTCCTTGTTCGTTAGCCGAGTCTCTCTCTATGAGTTGGTACGTTGACAGCTTCTTTAGAGATGAAAGGAAATAAAACAAAAAAAATCCAGGCTCAAGTCCGCTTTCAGTGGATTCGAACCTCCCGGAGAGTTGTTTTTAGCTATCAACGCAGAAGACTCGTCGATTGTGTATTACAAGCTGTCCATGGGAATAACGAAACCGCCCCTTTAATTCTATTCTCTTCTCTGGATCCGCTTTCACGACAAAGATGCGGTCTCATAAACCCGGGCCACGACCGTTCTTCGCGTTCGCCGTTGCACCGTGGTCAAGAAGTACGTGTGTGATCTCGAGTTTCCCACTGTAGAACGCAGAACGTAATGTGGAGTCGTGAGCCTGGTCTTCTGCATTCACGTCCACTCCGCGCTCCAGTAACAGCTGTGTAACGCGAGCGTCATCTTGCGACTCATACCTGCTTCGTGACACCACATGCGACGCAGTCTCTCCACGGGATTCTTCGCATTCAACTTAACACCACGGTTAAGCAGCATTCGTGCCATCTCCGGCCTTCTGTATGGTGCGGATTGTGTCATACTTGTCTTGTACATCCCCATCGACGCCGCATTCTAGGAAAAATGCGTGACACCCGAGACTATATTCTCGGAGTGATGCTTGCCTTCTACCTTCTATTCGTAGCTCGAAGGCGATCAGATCCCGGTTGTTCTTCGCATTGAATTTTCTTCGTCGCCAAGGAGCGCCTGCCAGATTTTCTTCCCAAAGCAATACGCCAAATCTGAACGTAGAAATGTGGTGCCTGTCTCGTGCGTACGCTGCTGCGCCGTGTTTCAGTAATAGCACATGACTCCATCTTCTTGCAGCGTTATGGTTTCCCCTTCGAGCTGAGCTCGGAAGTGGCGCCAGTTCGCGGCGCGAGTAGTATCTCAGGCTGGCAGGATCACCCAAAGGTTACGCAGAGAACAGGGTCAGCGGGTAGTGTCGTCTCAGCCCGTTGCCATCGGGGAGGTCCTCGGACAGGGTCTCGTCGCTTACCCGAAAAGTGGGAGGCTTGCTGGAATCGGACCGCGGGCATAACGGCCAAAACATATAGAGATATTGTAAGACATAGAGGTAGCGACAAATGAAGGGAAAGCCTGTCAGCTCGTTGCTCTGGCACGCTGAGGGAGTAAGTCACCCAACTCAATGTCGTATTTAGCCTAATTGCTGTAGTAAGGGATTACTTAGATACTGGTACCGTAATTCTAGCTCGTTGCTCCGGTACGCTGAGGGATAACGGATTGCTTAGAAAATGAAATGGATGACAAACCCTACAAGGAAGCACCGCTGAGCGCCTACTAGAATTGCTGGCCCGTACTCGCGCTCCCTCAAACCCGACTAGGTAAGGTGCACACTGAGGTTTAGTTTCCTCTCATAGTCTTGTCTCTATTACGTGAGGGTAACACCGCCTATATTAAGACTGCTTTGTGCGATTCTATGCCCTTTGCGGTTGCCAACTATCTAACTATACTTCCCCCGACTCGGAGTTTCGGTTATTTACGTACGACTTGGGCCACCTCTTAAGATATTGGTTCTCTCAACTGTAGTGATACAAGCTACGACCGGTCTGTATCTCCGATATGTACCCCGGAATACAAATAGGTCAAAAAAAATCCTGCAAGAAACAAAAAAAGGGATAGGTGGAGGAGGATAGACAGAAGCTTGAGCATCCAACGGAAGGGTAGTGGTTAGTACCGGTTTATGCGACAAGAACCCCCGGATAAGAGTACGTTTCCGTGCTTCCTGAGCAATCACCTCGTACCTACACAAAGAATGTTGCAACGTCATTGCCATCAATGCACAGTTCGAGCTGATCACAACGCTGCAAGGCGAGCGGGCATTGAAAGATTTGCCGGAGACAAAGGAGACGGAGAAAGCTGGGCGCCAGATGACGAAAGGGCGTATAGCGGGTGCCAGGAAATGGAGTAAAGGTTCTAAAACGCTGTGTAGTTGACCATAATGTAAACAGAGAAGTCGAGAAAATAGAGACACTGCGGATTCCAGGAGGTAAGTCGAAAATTGGAAGCGAAAATACGGAAATTTGGACAAAGGTGCCCAGGTTCTGCCAGCGATCATCAATAATTGACCATCGATCACCAACAACGTGCACTGAGGATTAGGATCAATACAAGTGTTAGAAAAAGGAATAGGGTCAGTTGCGGTCTACACTAAGCCACCTCCTCCATCATGGCTGACTCGGAGGAGGCGGTGTGTTGATAGGTTGGCCAAATGAGGTCCCAGTCCTTGTACTTCGAGATATGTGATGTCTGGATCAAGGCATCTACCACCTATTGCACCCAACTTGTGACAGCAGCACCACGGTGAGGTCAACAGAAGGTTTATCGTCGTTGCGTATGGCCCTCTCTGACTATTATGACTGTTGAACAGGAAGAACCAAATAAAATGCAGGGAAGCTTCTATGTGCCCTCTAGTCCGGGAAGGGTGGTCAGAGGAAAAACTGAATTTAAGAACGGCGAACCCATGCTCGTAAATAGCATTGTCAGACTCTTTCCACCACCACTCCACGACTTTCTTGTCGTCCTCTGAGAGCGAGGCCATTCCAAAACGTTTCACAACTTGCTTGTTTTCTTTAGAGAGATGAGCCATGCTGTGAGAAGGGCGACTAGGAGAAGGACAAGGAGAATTCCAGGTGACGGGACGAGCTACCCCTCCTATTCATATCAAATATCAAATAAGACTACTGTATCACACGACCACATTTCTACACAAATATCTTAGTCAGAACGGTCCATTTACACACCCTGCTGCTATTCCCCCGAAACTTTCCTTTTTTTTTTCGCAACTAGAGTAGTCTAGTAAGCCATGTTCTATGGCTCTCTGAGTCAGACCCTTTTTTTTTTCGTTTTTCCTGAGTATCACGATTCGTCCTGCGATTGACGCTCTCTACCCCTCAGTACCATGTGGTGTGCAGTACCTTAGGACGAGAAGGATTCTGCAACTGACAGCGTCTAGGACTCTCGCTTCATTTGTTCTAGAAATGTACTAGCAAGGATGTGTGCCATCCGAGAATATCCGAGAATATCTGTGGCAGGAGCCAGTAGGCTGAGGAGCGCCGACACTCGTGGGGCTTCTGATAAACAACTACCAGTGGCCCTCGTGCCAGTGGGGTAGAGCATAACCTAAAAGTGACATCTGGCACGCGGAATTTCCGTGGATAGTCCGTCCAAGTTTCGAATCGCCACTGGTGACCTACACCACCTGCTTCGATCCGTAATTACAACCCTCCGCCTCTAGGTACTTTTCGCTATCGGATACTACATACGGAAGGGAGCCGGCCCGGTGCATGTTTCACGAATTCCTCGGGTGGCGAAGAATTGGCGAAGAATGAAGAGTAGGGTAAATGATAGACAAGATATGATGACCCAAACTTTGATAACGAAGAAAAGTGACAGGGGCCGACAGATAGATGATCCTCCTCTTCACAGAAAGGGCTATGTACATGCGAACAGGTATTCCCAAACAATTGCAAAAAAAAAAAGTGTAAATGCCAGGTCTTACAAGCCAGAGGATGCGTGGAATACAATAATGGGAATCCGGTGGTCAATCAGGCCGTTTACCCCGACGACGGAGTCCATGGTCAGCATAACAAACGAGTGGTGATACAAGCCGTGTGAGGCCAAACAGAGCTAATGGCGGGGCGTGGAATTCTACCAGCCGTGCGCATACTGCGGTACCTAGTGGGGATCCCGTGAGCACTAGATGGACAGCGAAGCCGAAGCGGGCTACCTTGTCTGATTCTGAAACGATGGACCCCCTCTGCTGACGCACGTTCCGTTTCGCCAGTGTGCGTTCTGGTGGCGCGGGAAGGGTGTTGGCAACCATGAGGAAAGTTGGTATAGGTTGCCTCCTCGTGGTCAGTACCCCTCCCATGAATAAACCGTCGGGTGTTGAGCCTAGAAACTGGAGTCAACGTGTGACATTCGCTCAAAAGGGAGTAGCTCACGTTCCCACACACGAGTTCGCAAACACTACGCCAGGAGAAAGTGGGTCAATGGGGCCTGTAGATTTAAGGATGGAAGGCGTACGTTTGGTCAGCACGAAGTAGAGGGCGACATAGATGAGATTTGATGGCATTAAGTTGTACTAGAAGCACTGTTAGTACTATTCGTGGGGAGAATTATTAGGGATGCAGCGTACCGACGCCAGTACTGCGGCGCTGAAGACACTATAGAAAACACGTGATTAGAGACCTAATCCATCGCGTGCCTTAGATACTACTCACCTTGTCAACGCGCCGGTGTTGACCGAGTAAATGATGAGGCGATTGATCAACGTATCGGACCTAATCAGGTTAAGCCTCGACTTACACTTAGAGGGACTTGCACCAATACCTCTTGAATCCTGTCCTCATCTTGTGAAGGAAATAGGAAAGCGATGCAGCAGTGAAAACGTCTGTCGCCACTCCTAGGGCTAAGGCTGCAGAGCCGATTGACTGTGAACGCTGTTAATACAGAACGTGCCGCAAAGAATGATATACCTTAATTTTCTCTGCCTGGCTTACTTGAAGGTGGAAACTAGCAAAAATTTCGCATTAGTCGTCGCTGTGAGGCCATCTCGGGAGAGAAAGAATTTACGTTCTAAGTGTGTAAACTGTAGGTGAACCAAGTCACATTAAACTCCACGTAGTCACAGAGGACACACGTACCGACAGCGGTGGCTTTATATGACCAAAATTATTCGTCAAGATAATAAGAACCATCCGCAAAACAGACAACGACCTACCAAACTGGGCAACCGCCATGCCAATCTGAGCAAAATGTAAACAAAGTCCCTCGGAAACGAGCCATAAGACGACGTACGATCAGGCCTGTGACCAAGTAATTACCACGGGAAACTGAGATGCTCGCTTGAGAAAACGCCTCTTCTGAACAGGTAAGCCAACACTCACACCTCCAAACCCGCATCCCAAAGCATCTGAGAAATACGTGTCAGAAAATATCCAGGTGCAATAGTAGTATAATTGAATACATCTTCACGATAGTCCCCACGAGTGACTGAAACGTGTTCGTTAGAGTTATACACTAGTTAGGTTTAGAGAAGTAGGCGGGACTCACCCCCAACAAGGTTTGGGACTATTTGGTTTCAGAATATTCAGCTTCTTCGCACCAACTAGGATTGGGCAAAAAGAGCTCACGCTAAGGGTCCTAACAATGTGGGGCCAGAGTGAGCGTCCGTGCCCCTGTGATATGACTGTGGACACTGTCCGTGGACTTACCACACTGGGGGTTGTGAAAGAAGTTTTAAGCCTGAGACAGCGGTGATCCCGAAATTCCTGCGAGAGCGCCGGTGAGTGATGGGCACCACTGGGCGACATCCTAGGCTCACTCGACGACGTAAAACCAAGCGATGTGACCAACGAAGATTTGGTGGAGGACCTCCAGGGCCCTGATCAATCGTGAGCACTGAGCGGCGGTGGAGACGGGCCGAAATGGGCGTACCAGAGCGCGAAAGACCTAGACGCCGAGGATTCACGAGCGCAAGCACGAGCGTTATTAAGAACAACACAAAGGGCGTCAGCGGCTGACCACGTTGTTACTGAAACACATATCACGGGCGTACCAGAACCTTATACGACCAGTGATCGTTCGGGTACCGTTGGTAGTATGTCCAGACCTGGATGCAGAGCATGCCGAAGATACTGCGTATGTGGAATGAGGGAGAGCAGGCAGCACGGTCATGCGATGCCAGGACGTACAGAGATGAAATGCCCCATCCAACGACCACGGCACCGATGGTGTTGTCGATGGTCGCTCCTGATGGCAGTGGTAATTGTACCATGATATGAAGGAGATCAGGACTGGAAACGGTGAACAGCTGGACGGGCTCCCAGAAATATCTGGTACGCGGGGAGACAGAGAGGGAAGGAAGCGATGTTGCAACCAAGACATGACATTGAAATATTCTATGCGGACCCCAAGGTAGACCCGGGCCCGGTGCCAGTGTGTGGAAAAATAGCAATCGGAGCACGTGGGTCACAGCAAAAATACCCCTTGATCTCAGATCTAAGAAGCAGGCTTTCTGCTGTTGGTCTAACCCGATCCACTTTCTCATTCTCTCCCGAACGCCGATGTGGCGCAGCGTGCAATCGCTATGCCATAGACATTAATATTACAGAGCCGTTTGCTCCGGATAGTACGCTTATCATATCGCAGTACATACACCGGCATAAAAATTAACCGAAGATAATCAACCGCTCGGAAACTCAGCATCTCAACAGGAAGAGTATCCATGACAGCACAGCATGCTACAGCACGTCCTTTCGCGGGAGTTGAGCGAGGGTGGATAAAGCCAGGGCAACGGGTGGCACCTGCGCAACGGGAAGGCCGGCAAGAACGCCATCGCGTCCCAGGAACGGACCAACCAAGCCGCGGGCAACGTGGGCTTGGGCGATCACGGCTCGCGGGTTCCCCCTTATCCGCGCACGATCACTGGTAAAGGCAGTGACCGCTGATTGCACCAAACAACGCGCGAATCTGCGCACCGACAGTGCGAGTATCGCCGACGCTGTCAGCGAGGTGAATTCGTGTTCAATGTTTGGGGGGAAGTCGACTCGGCCTCGTGTGCCCCGATCGGCCGTCATCGGGGCAACAGCAATGCCATTGGGGCATAGACCCCCGCCACCGGAAATGGAAGCTTCGCCTTGTGACTCTTGGAAACAACTTAATTTCAGCGAAAATAAGATGCTCCGCACGGCACGATTGAGAGTTGGATCGGTTACGGCCAAGACATCTCGTGGAGACCAATGGAAAGGTTTCTGTTGCGCTAGCGTAAAACAAGTGGGGTTGTCCAGGTGATCCTGTGATAGACACGATCCTACATCCAAAAGTGGAAGCTGTGACGTTGAAGAAAGGGGACAAGAAGGACCGCTGCTCGGTGCTTCCCGTGGGGGGTGTCTTACTGAGTCGAGACCGCAGACCGGACAGAACACTTCTGCCGCTGACGGCATTATTCGTTCAGATGTTCTCTTCTCCATGGGCGCAGCTGTTGGCACAGCTCGGCAGAGAGACAGTCCTGCATCTCTCAGCCAGGTAAAAACCCCACCGGTACTAAGTTGGGGATACTCCTCTGCCGGCGTCTGTTCCTCCCGGATTTTCTCATATGCCTCACGAAGGGCACGTGCCCGCGCCCACTGTGATGATGTTCAGAGGCTGTGAATCTTACCAATTGTCGCCTACCTCAATAGCTTTTCTCCGACCAGGAACGAACGCCCGGAACTGTGCAGGAGAGGAGACTAGCTTGTATGGGAGAGGGGTGGGTGATTTACCCTTTAGGTCTGTTCCAGAAAACTCAGTGATTTGGAATTAACATATTATACTTTCCAAACCTCGTAATGTCAGCGGAAACGCCGGGACAAGTGATCTGAGGAGAGTGATATACCCTGTTGAAAATAAACAAAAGAACATATAAGCGTTCATCTAATAAAGGAAAGCAGTTGACTTGCGAGGCTCGCTTGGAAGCGCTGGGACAGGTTTTGGTGAGGTCGGTAGGGACTCGGAGTCCAAATTCCAAGGATCCAAACCATGCTCGGAAGGAGGTATTTGGCGGAACACTGTATTGCGGTCCAGTTCGACATCTAGAACTTGTTCATCGCCGAGCGCTGGCGTATTAGTGTGGAGCATGTCCAACTAAGTACCAGTTAGGGTCTCATTTTTATGTAATATGATCATCGCACCTCTACCCAATGTTCCACTTCTAGTGGAGGATTCAACGATCCGCTTGTCCACTCGAACCGAAGCCGGGCGAGAAATGGTTGGGACGTCGTCCCGCAGGCGAAGAATGAGGGACCTGACACTTCCAAAGGTTCATCAAGTGCTCGAGTAGGAGGAGGGCTTGGAGACAAGCAAGTGATAGTTGCATGCTCCAAAACGGCACCGAGCGGTAGGCTCTGAAAACTGACTTCAGCGCTCCGTGGGTTCACACGCATCAGTGTACATACGTATGAAGGTGCTTCGATTGACAAACACCATCGATGCGTCTGTTCGGGCGCAGTAACTGAGCGCCGATCTGTATAGAATGGAAAGGTTGAGATGTTTCTTCCACTTTCACTACAACAATACTTACCGATGGGAATCCACAGACTACGGTCGGATATTGTGACGCGGGAAACGATGTGAAAGCGAGTGCCCTGAGTCACAGGTGCCACATGGGGCGTTAATTGGTGTAGTGATGCATCAACTGGAATGATGAGATCCAGAGCAGGCCGAGCTCGACTTCTGTGTGTGAGAGGGATTCTCCATCGCCGCCCAGGAGTCACATGCAGGCTTCCGTCGATGTCTACTGGAGCATTTTCATCATACGTCGTGATGCTTCGTCGTTTCGGTGCACGACCGAGGAATGGTGCAAGAGCCGGTGTATCGACGTGATGACCCAGGGTCCGAGAAAGGTGCGTGCTTGCGTGAGTCGGCGCCGAAGACCGTAAAATCTCTCGCCCCGACACGGTAATATGTTCTGGACTTACGTCTTGGTGAACAGATGGGGCATCATTCACCGGCGCAATCTCTAATGGGCTGCTAACGTTACCAACCGCCATCTCAAACAGCCTCCGCAAGCTCGGTAGGCTGACGTTTCTGAGCTCGCTCCCATTTTCTATGATCCACGCCTCTTCATCCACTGGAACTTGGACTGCACAACCACGGATGCACTCGTCATGGCTGCCGAACTCACGGCCGTGTTGTAAGCGGCAGTGGTTCAGAAGACTTTGGACTCGTGGGAAATCTCCGCGTGAGCAATCAGGGCACGCGAGCCGTGCAATCGTATTAGTGGAAGAGTCACGAATGTAAAGATGTTGGGGTGCGGGACGAATAGAAGACGGTGACCGCCTGGAGCGAGCGAGACGAGTGTATGGGCGAGCATAGGGGTTCGTGGAAGAAGTTGCGGGCGGTGTTGGAATAGCTTCAGAAGTAAAACGAGAGGGGAAGCGGGATTCGCGGGATAATATAGGAATTAACGGGGTCTCCGCAACGTGCAGGGCGTCCGCAGCGGCAAGTTGAAATACGTTGGCACCAGTGTCGCCCGTGCTTTCAGAACCTGTAAAGGTGAGGGCCTGTATTCTTTATGATTGGGGACAGACGCACCATGGTCCTCACGCACAGCGCTTAAAGATGTCTGCAAACAAGTTGCCCAACCAATACGCGACTCGATCGTTTCCTTCAATCTTTGCCGCATACGGATTTCCAGGTCGAGCTCTTCAAGGACGAGCTGTCGTGCAACAGCGTACCCCGAGCGCGGTGCAGCGATATCCCCCTCATTATTCAGGTTTGGCGTGGGTGAATTGGTTGTACGATCCTTTCTCTTGCCTAACATGCCCGAAATGTTGTAGGTGACAAGATGACGTTTTGCTCTGCTCTGCAGAGCACTCTCTGTCTAAGGGAGAGAACTTGGCGAGAGGCAAGGACGGTCCGCTACCAGGAATACCGGGCCGATTTTTTTTTCTCAAGTTACGCACGTTGATGCCTTACAGCCGTTTTCATATCTATGGGCTTGGCGAAAAGGCTTTGAGAGAGTGGGATTTCGGGAACTCCCATCGGCAGAATTGTTGAGATTGTATAAAAAATATATGACTTGAAAAATGAGATAAATGAGGTGAATGAGAAGGATGGTCCATAGTTTCGCTACCGAGGCCGGGCCGACTTTTTTTTCGGACTTGCATAGTTGTTTGAGTTGCTGTCCCAACACCCACGCTGAAGAAGACTACAAAACAGTGAGCACCCCTTTTCACACCTTTTTTCGAGAGTTTACCGCCATTTTGCCAATGATTTCAAAATATCTGATTTTAATGAGTACGACCTGCATTGAGACTGCAGGAAAGGACGTCACACACACCATTCTGAGGCCTTTTCATCTTATCTTATGCTCTTGATCTTGGATACACAGTGTATTGACCACACTATTGCAGATCAGCGACCGCGGGCTTTTCTCCAAGTTTCAGTGTTTAGTTGAGTCCATTTGATTGGCGGGTCCAAGGTCGCATCTTACGGCCACTACTTGCTACCAACTCGACTGCAGTCCTCTCCTAATGCCCAAATGCCCATCCTTGTTAACGGCACCGCCATTGTGTTTGAATAGCCTTCCCGTGTTGGATGTAGCTGAGATCATAGGCAATTGTCCCGAGCAACGTTTCATCAACGTACGTTCGCCAATCCTCTATACCGTCCCGAATATGAAGTGATGTCGGTTGTTGCGATTCCTATTCACCTCCAGTCCCTACCCCCTGATCCGTCTCAGTATTTTAAACGTCATTTCGGTGTCGTCACCATACATGAGATGGGCCTCCTTTGGTGTACTCTGTTTTCCTATGTATGTCATTGGCTGATGGCAACTCTGGCCAGTGCCCAGAATACACGCACTATTTCTTCTGTGCTTTTTATCTGTCTTCGCACAACGTGCGACTTGGTTGCACTCACGCGACAAGCTTGATGAGTCTTCCCATCATTTAGCATCTATCTGGAACAAGCGATCTATAGGATCAAAAAAATGACATTGCTACAACCGGACCACAACTGCTGGGTGCATGGCAATGATGTAGCTCTGGTCATGATCACGAGTTGAGCGATCTAGTCTCGGCTCTCGTCGATCCCATCAGCTGCCTCCCCGCTAAATGGTTCTCCGCTTGTTATCATCTTGTCGCATAACAATATCGTCGATCCCCGCTGACCAAAGTGACGATCCTTCGCGGTCCCTGAACAATCTGCACTTCCCTGTCAACAAATTGTTCCTCGCGTGACGACCAACCACAGACATACAATACAGCGCTCTCGTCTCATCGGTCGGTCGACCTGTTTCCCTCTAATAGCAGTAAGTTACACCAGTTTCAAGTAACTCGGAGGCGTTAACACAATCAAATCTAAGATTCTTGGCCTCGCGTCCCAAGCTCACGTTCAAAGATGGCAACCTGAATGATCAAAACAGCACAAGTCTGATCGGCAATAAGGATTGCACTGTGCTTCCCTCTTCAGTTGACTTTGTCCCTGACAGTGCTGAGAGTAGGTTCCCTGGTGATGATATGTAGAGCCGATCGGGAAACACGAGGTCTCGTATGGTTTGGCTGGGAAGCACGGAAATCCGGACTTTACTGTAAACACTTCCTCATGATGAAATTTAGTCGTGCCACAGCTAAGATCAGTTCCTGAGCCAGAGACTAAAGATTGCCAGTTGTTTGGTATTCCGGTCCCAAAGGACACTCCTCTACCAGCTCTGGCCGTGCACCACGCACGATATTGGTGTACTCAAAGTTCTCGCGACTTTCGCGCGCGCGGATCTCTAGCTGGAGCTGGCCGACGGGGAGCACGTTCCCTTCGGCAGCGCGTGCGCTAAGTAACGCCGTGAGCGCATCGAATTCTCCACCCTCGATGTCGATCTTGAGGATGTCGATGAAAGTGTGTCTTGAGATACCCTGTCATTAACGATCTTCGTGGCGGAGCGGAGATCGCGCGTGCGCACGCACCGTTGAGCTCCATGAGCGAGTCGAGCGTCCAGAATTTGGGGTTGTCGTGGTCTTCGTGGTTATTAGTCCCGCCAAGCACAAAGGGCTTGAAGTGAGCCCGATCCCTCAGGCCTCAGGCCTCAGCTCCGGATCGCCGGTGATCTCGGCTTCCCACTGGTTACACATATGTCCAATTCAGTATGTGGAGGAGAGGAGGAGAAGGTACGCACGCTGTTAACGCTATGCCATGATTGTCATATCCCAGACCTCACATTCCGGCGCGCGCTTCAACAATGTCAATTTCAACGAAGGCTCATCGCTGATGCCTATGACATAATGAGAAGAGAGGCCGAAGTGAGTCCGCTCCGCGGAACCAGTAACGAAATGAAGAAACAGACCGAAGGAATACAGTCGGTCACGCATTTGTCTTGTTTGGCTACGCGATCCAGACCGCAGACCTTTTCCCCCCCGTCGCCCAGTGTGCCGATGCGCTGCACGCGATGGGGAACGCCGGGATGAAAAGGTCCCCTATCGCCATGGCTCGACGATGTTATGTACCCGGCATACGCTGGAGATTCAAGTGGTTCTTTTTTAATTACTCTCGTCATTTTTGATTCGTATCGCTCATTATTGCGTTATTACTTCAACCGTTCCACTGGCACGCCCGCCATACCATCCTTGCGAATAGCACCCTTACTGTTATACGTTTGCCCTTGTCAGTACCCGCCCTTCAATTGGAGTTTGATCGTCATCGCGTGCAAGGTAATGTATAGGGGCGTTGTATAATGCGCTCTACGCAACGAGGTAATATGCGGCCCAAGCCCAGCGTGCGCGTCCACCCAGGCGCTGCGCCCGTGTCTCGTCCTCATGCTCGTCGACCTGTCCCTTGTGCTCGTCATGGTAAAGATCTACACGTGTTACATCTACAAAATCGAAGAACGGCCGGGCCGGGTGTGGTGATGCCAACGGGGGCGTTGATGGTGATGCCAACGGGGACGTTGATGGTGATGCCGGAAGGTAACGCACGCGCTGGACGAGGAGCCAGAGCAGGTACATGAGCGCCATCACGGGCAACTCAATATAGAACGAGAAGAAGTCGGCTGCGGAGAAGCGGGGGATGACGGAGGACCACCCTTGAACTGCGCAGTGGTGCCGAACAGCAAAAAAAGGACACGACGCAAGAATCAATAGAGCAGACCCACCGAACCCCGATGATTTTCTGATTAGCTCCCAAATTCAAGCGAAAAAAGACATAGAAGGTGGGAGGGAGAGGGTCATGCACGCACTGAGGATGATGGCCGATACGGCTGTGATCTGATACGATAGCGTGTCAGCGAAATGCGATGGGGTAAGTCGGCGAAGAGGGTATAAGCGCGCACCACGAAAGGAGGGCCCCACGGCCACGTCCACTGTGCGCGAAACTTCATCTCCGAGAGCGGGCGGCCTTGCGTTTTCCACGCGGTGCGGAAGCGCCACGACGCAATCCCAATGGACAGCCAAGCAATCTATGATATACACGCGTCAGGACACGAACACGTGAACATGCAGTAACAAAGTGTGGACGCTCCTCCGTACCTGGTTGGACACGCCGACAAGAGTCTGTAGCCATGCCCACAGCTGACCGTTTCCGATGAAAGAACTGCCGAAGCATAGGGCGCTGATGCCGCTGGTCAGGAACAGCGCGGGAAGCGGTACACCTCCACGCGTCGTCCACGCGAAGAGAGGTGGCGCATGAGACGCCGTAGCGAGGCTGTAGAGCACGCGTGTGCCAGCGAAGAGTGCATGGTTACCGGCGGAAATGACAGAGCTGAGGATGACGGTGTTCATGAAGGATGCGGCAGTGGCTGAGGAATGGGTAAAGGGGCTAGAGGTTTGGGGGCAGCGCGAAGGACATACTAGATCCAAACTGTTTGAACACGATCGTGAAGGGTGACGTGGTTGCGGTCTTGTTGGAAAGATTTGGGTAGTCCCAGGGAACTAAGGCGGGGATTTGGACAAATTGTCAAGGGTTTGAGTATATGCGCACCATTCAAACCAATCAACAAGATGCTCAAAAGGTAAAATAACAGGATTCTGCAGAGAGCGTGAGCCGAAGTGCCGAGGTACTCTCCAGAGGAACTTACGCACCGCCAAAATACAAATTTGACAACCCGCGGCATGTTCTTACCCGGATTCTTCGTTTCGCCCGCGGTGATTCCAAGACTCTCTGTCCCTCCAACTGCGTCGAGTGATAAGACGACGATGAAGTACAATTCAAGAATAACGTACAGGCAAAGCTAGCGGTGACAAAGACGTGCGCGAAACCGCCGAAGCCTCCAACGAATGGTGCACCGGGGATCCGCCAGTTCTCGAAACCGATGAAGCGATGTTCTTGATTACCACCAACATTCACAAGAATGCCGAGTAGAATGAAGATGACAATTGTGACAACTTTGAGAGACGACAGCCAATACTCTGTTAGACTCCGGTCAGAAACGGCAGTGGTGAGAGTGTGGATAAGAACAGGACCCACCTAGTTCACCGTATGCCCCGACATGGGTGGCGTTAATGGAGACGAGGAATATCCATAGCGTAAGACTAAAAATCCAAGGGTTGGGAAAACTCCAGAATTCCAAGACTAATTGGGCAGCGGTGAGGTCGGAGGCAACAGAAATGGCATCATTAAACCAATAGTTCCACGAGAGAGCGAAACCGTATGCAGGGGAGAAGAACCTGGTGGCGTAGGCGTTGAATGAGCCTGTGGACGAAAGAGGTTGAGAGTGGTTAAAGGGTAAAATCCAAATCACCAGGAATGGGAAAGGAGTTGGAATGAGTTGGAATAGATGGGGCACGATGATAAGGTACCAAACAAAAGAATAAAGGTGCAATTAAAAAATCCGATGCGAGAAGGTAGAGAGGGTTGTCAAACGAATAGGCACTCACCGGCTACGGGATACTGAGTTGCCATCTCACCCAAGAGTAGAAGTGTGACATAAACGATGAATCCGACGATGGAATAGCAGATCAGCATGCTGGCTGGTCCGCCTTGGGCTAGAGATGTGCCAGTGCCCAAGAAGAGACCGGTGCCAATCGTGCCCGCAATGGCGATCATCTGGACCTGGCGCGAGGACAGGCCACGGTGTAGTGTCCCGATAGAAGGACTGGGCGGAGAATGCGTTGGGGTATCTTCATCGTGTTGTCGATGTGAAGACGGGGGTTTGATGGTCCCATAGCTGATGGCGGGGGTGAGTTCAGAGGCCATGGTCGCAGCTGGTTGCCATTCGGTCCGGTTATCATATTATAGCCATGGAACGGAGCGAGGTAGCACACGGATTTTGCTCTTGAGCTTGCCACCATGAGGCAGCCAGCGGTGGGCCATGCTGAAATCTTTTAAGGCGAAAGATGGCTTTGTGTTTTAGAAAATACAGTAAATGCGACAAGCCGGCCACTGTAAACTACAAGGTATACTTGGGAACTGACTTCTTGACCGCCTTCAAACACCAAGAATTTGCGATCTTATGTGTAGACGTAAGTTATAACCCAGCCCTTTGGATGTCACGATCTACCCCCGCGCGTCACCGACTCTGTCATGGTCGACTCGGACGGGAACTGGGAGACGATGTCTCATATTGAATGTAGTCTCGTGATTGTGGGAATACGGAACGGGTGGCGCAGCTTCCACCTTCAAACAAGCTTCAAAGTCCAACTTTGGTTCTTCACCGGCGACCCAGGTCTAGAGAAGGCGTTGTATTCGCCTGCTGACTATAGTTGACAGAATGGAAGTCCGGAAGTCACACGAATGCGCAGGCTGTAGCTTAAGGCACATCCGGTCCACGCCGGGCGACACTCCGGGAACCGCTAACACGCACTTTTGCCACCATCATGAGAGCAAGGTCAATATGCTCAACTTGCACACTAGGAGGCCTCAGTGGAATAACTCATGGTTTCGTACTCGGACTATCCTTTTCGCCGTGTCCATTATCCTGGGGATTATCTTTCTCTGTCCCCAGTTTCGTATAACTCCCTTCCGATTTCAACATTTCTTGGAGTCTGTCTACTCGGGACTTTTGGCTTGCATCTATTCAGATACGACGAGCAAGGGAGCTGCACTTTCCACGCCCATCACCGCTGCGTTCTCTTCCAACGGACGTACAAGCGTGGTACAATGGGATAAGTACACACTCGCCCTGCATGGGCAGCGTGTCCTGGTATAGTGAGTCCGGGAGATTTCCTCTTCGAGGCTTACCCGTGGGTAGCGCCTTAATTTCATTTTTCTGGCAGTTCTGGAGAGTTTCACACCTTCCGCCTGCCCGTACCTTCCCTGTGGTTGGATATTCTCCAGAAATTTAAGGCGGCAGGCCTAAACGCAGTCTCAGTGTACACCCATTGGGGTCTTCTAAACCCTGCACCTGGCGTTGTTGACTTTGGTGCTTTTCGTGCTCTGCAGCCTCTTTTCGATGCAGCTCTTGCAGCTGGAGTGTGGGTTGTTCTTCGTCCTGGTCCATATATAAATGCGGAAACGACCGCGGGTGGAATAGCCCACTGGGTTACCAGCCAGACTGAAGGCTCCTTGAGGACGAACGCGACAGACTTCAACGCCACATGGCAGGACTATATTCAGGCAGTCATCACCCAAGCTGCGCCAAATCAAATCACTGAGGGCGGGCCTATAATTGGTAAGTCATGCCGTCGATCTGAAGACGACGAAAATACTCATTACTTGGAAGCAATTCAGGTCGGTACGTGACAATTATCTTACCACAGCATACTATGGACAGATAACTGGTCTATCAGATAACGAATATTTTCAGAGTGGTGGTAACGCGCAATATTTCGCTGAGCTCGAGGCGGCCTACCATAATTCTTCTATCGTTGTCCCGCTTACATACAACGATCCTGGCCAAGACGGGAATTTCGTCAATGGGACGGTGGGATTTAGCTTCTCCATGCAGTTACATGTCTCTCGCTTACGCTCTTTCAGGGTGCAGTAGATATTTATGGGTATGCCCACAAGGTTTGGCTACGTGTTTCGCCCGTCTAACCATTCTAGTTTGGACTCGTACCCCCAAGCGTTTGATTGTTCCCACCCGCGGGCGTGGAAACCGGTTGTGACAAATTACTATGAGTACCACGAAGGTTGGATGGCTTTACTGCACAATATAGATAACGCTAGAAACTTACTTATATCCGTAGAGACTAACCCAGGCCAGCCATTCTACGTTCCTGAGGTAGGGCACGTGGATATATAACCCCAAATCGCTAACGTATATCAGTTTCAAGGCGGTTCTTATGACGCGTGGGGACCAACAGCTCCCGGCTACGCTTCCTGTGGGGAAATGACGGGCCCAGAGTTCCAATCCGTCTTCTACCGCCAACTATGGGCTTCTAATGCGAAATTGATGAACTTCTACATGGTATATGGGTGGGTGTTGGTTCCTGTTGGCATGTACCCTTCTCAGCTTCATCTGCATTGTAACAGGGGGACTTCTTGGGGTGGTCTCCCTTTTCCGGGGGTTTACAGTGAGTTCTAATATACAGAAATGTGGGAGCTCATGTTGACCCTCCCTAACAGCATCTTACGACTATGGCGCGGCTATTGGAGAATCTCGCGAGATTACAACTAAATTCACAGAACTCAAGACTCAGGGCTTGTTTTTGAGGAGTTCACCAGAGTTTCTAAAGACCGAACGGGTGGGAAACAGCACATCAGGCCCAGTTCAAGTCACAAACCCCGCTGCCTTCGTAACTTTCTTGAAGAATCCAGACACCGGCACAGGCTTCTGGATTGCCCGTCAGACGAATTCATCATCCACGTATGGACCCTATGCTCTACCTCACGAAGTTTTTAGGTTAACACGATGGCGGGCAGTGCGTTGACGGCTTTCAATTTGACGGTGACAACAAGTGCAGGGGTCGTTACTATTCCACAGGCAGTGCCCAACATTACGCTCAACGGTCGACAATCCAAAGTAATCGTAACCGATTATCATTACGGCACCTCTGGTTTCATCCTCTGGTCTACGGCGCCAATTTTTTTCGCCGGCCATATTGGTAACCGTGACGTATTGTACATCACTGCGGACAGCGGGGAACCTAGCGAGCTTGCTCTATCTCATTCGGGCGCGGTCGACTTCAAGTTCCCAAATGGGGTCCCTGAAGGTGGCCCTTTCGCTGTAGTCGACACAGAAACCTCCCTCGTGTTAGTTTCCACATCGCTCACAGCGGGCACGTTTTTTGCTCCTGTGCTCGACGGGGCTGGTCCACACGCCAGCTTCTGGCAGATAGGCACCAACTCCACCCTGCTAGTGGGTGGCCCGCACCTCGTGAGGAATGCCTCTCTCGGAGCAGACGGTACTCTCGCGCTATACGGCGATCTGAATGCAAGCGTCACGCTCCAAGTCATCGGACCCCCCCAGATGAAGGCGGTGACGTGGAATGGCGAGGCTGTCGTGAGCAACAATACTGCAACCAACGATCTCTCTCGCTTCTCGGGCACCTTTGTAGGGCACCTGACGTTTTCGAATCCGAAAATTATGGCGCCAGCCCTTACAAAGTGGAAGTTCAGCGACAGCTTGCCGGAGGTACAGGCGACCTTCGACGACTCCAGTTGGACTGTAGCCAATCACACGACGACGAACGTCCCATTCAAGCCTTACTATGGGGATGGACGAGTCTTGTACGGATGTGACTATGAATTGTACGCAGAAATCAACACTTAAGTCCGAATCCCTGCGCTGACAGGGGGACTCAGCTGCGAAAATATCGTCCTTTGGCGGGGGCACTTCGACGCGACTGGTCACGAGAGATCGGTCAACCTTTCTATAAACGGTGGCGAAGGTATTTACCGTACTCGCGTTGTCCCCTGACGGCTCACCCAACGCGCGATAGCCTTTGCTGCTAGCGTCTGGTTGAACTCACACTTCCTGGGTACTTCATTCGGGAAGTACGGGCGCTTCATCCTGGAGGCGGCATTCTGCTGACCCTTCCGTCATAGCTCGACGAATAATCTCCACATACTTGAAGAGACCGACGACGAATTCATCTTCCCGACTGGCTCTCTAATACCTGGGGCGGACAACGTGATCACCATAGTCCAGGTAAGTGCCTATCGGTTTCCAGATTTGCTCTCGAGCGACGATATCCTGCAGGACAATATGGGCCTAAACCAGACGGATGGGAGTGAGTCTGCCTCGTTGCTTCTGATTCTCTTCTGAACATGCGGAAAGGCATGACCGATGCTTCCAAGTCCCCACGAGGCGTGCGTGGCTTCAAGCTTAACAATGGCACATTTGGTACATGGAAAGTCCAGGGCAAAATCGGTGGATATACAGAGTTCGTAACCTTTTATGAGACCCCAAGAACCTTTCTCACTTCCTTCCTCGTTGTCTGTCGTAGTTTTCCAGACCGCGTCCGTGGCGTGCTGAATGAAGGCGGGCTCTTTGGCGAGCGCACGGGATGGCATCTACCCGGGTTCGACACGAGTAACTGGGTGGCCCGGGACCTCTCAGCCGGCTTGCCTAATGGTGACGCAGGCGTCGGGTTCTTCGTAACGGAGTTTCCTCTGCATATACCCCCTGGCTTCGATGTGATGCTGTCGTTTACTTTCGACGAAAGCTCACAGCCATACCGTGCGCTCTTATTTGTTAATGGATGGATGATGGGCAAGCGCGTGGCGAATCTCGGGTATGTCACATCTCATACTAGAGCTTGAAAAGGTGTGGGAGTATTGGTGACGACGTCCGTTCGTACAGCCCCCAATTCAAGTTTCCTGTACATCAAGGTATCCTGGACTACAACGGAACCAAGTGCGTGTCTCTTCATGGATGAGTTCAAAAGCTGACACCAATTCTCGTCATAGTACCGTCGCGGTCGCTCTCTGGGCAATGAAAGCTGTTCCAATCACACCCACTCTTGCGTTGACGGTCGACGCTATACTGCAAGGAGGTGTTGGTCCTATCATCTCCAACAACCCCCCTTGGAGCCCAAAGGGAAGAGAGGTTTGAGGTCTGTGCTAAACCGGTCTTCCGGAATGTCGTATGTATGTTGTAGTACTATCGACGATTCACAAAGGTCTATGAGATCAACTCCTATCACTTCTTCGTGTTCCTCTTCTCCACGCTCCTTTCGCTACGCACACGGCTCTTTTTCCGATGAGTGGGAGCACCCTTGTGATCAGTCGTGTTTTTGCGCACGCGCACGCGATCCTTTCCCTGCTCTGGCACCTGCAGGGCGTTGCGCGCTTTCTTCTTGGCGAGGCGCCGTGCAACCCGTTCAGGGTCAACCGCCTTGGCAGCCTTGCGCTCGGCCTTGGACAAATGGGCTAGCTGCGCACCGAGGTTTGGGTTACCCTTCGGCACGGCTTTGGGTGCGGGTCTTGTTGATTGTGAGTGAGCACTGCGAGAGGGAGGTGTTGTGGAGGCAGCAGTGGCAGTAGGCCGGTCGAGAACGCCAGGTAAGGTTTTACAGCGTTCGACGCGCAACTTGCGTTTCGCAAACTTGAGCTTGCCAGGTTCGAGGGCGAGTATCTCATCAACGCACTCGCGGTCCTGTCTCAGCCAGTTCAGCCCAGGGTAATGTCACTTGCGAGGGCGCGTGAAAAAGTTAGTTACGTACCGCAAACTGAACGTATGCGATCCCTTTGCCCAGTAGCGTGTCCTTGTCTCTGATGATCCGTACGCGCGTCACCCATGTCTTTGGTTTCGCTTCGGCGCCTGCCTCGTCATCGGAGTTTGGGTCAGCGACAGCGCTGCGTGGCCCGCGCTCCGCGCTAACAACGCCCTCGAAGAACGTCCGTAGATCTTCTTCGTGACTTGCGAAATCCAGACCCCCGACGAATACCGTGCATTTCGGATCCCCCACGCCACCCCCTAGGGTATCCGCCCGCAGCGTGTGGCCCATGAACGGCGAATTGTCGAGCGCGACAATCGCAGCCCTTGCAGCCTCGTCGGGGGCGAGCTCCCCGCCATACGCAAAGAGAACATAAGCCGCGACGGTATCCGCTTCCTCGTGTAGCTCGTGCCTAATGAAGGCAATCTTCTTTTTGTCGTGGGAGGTTAGCCGTGGTGGCGGCGCAGCGACGTCGTCGCCTTTGGACGCACGCCATTCAGCCGTGCGTTCGAGGCTGTGCGTGCGCGGCGCGGGTGCAGCGGATGTTGGCTTTTGGAACGCGACGGAACGGAAGCGCGTAGACTCTATCTTAGAGCCCGGGACATGTGATAGTATATGCCGCCTGAATTGCTTCAGAGCAGACTGCCAGAATATGAGGTAAAATTAAGGAAGAGGAAGAAGCTTGGGCACACCTTGCTCTTCACAACATCAACAGGTACGTTGCCAATGAATATTGTGCGTGCGTCACGTTGCTCTTTCGTCTCGTCTGGGGGACTGTCATGATGTATACGTCTCCGAGTTGGTCGTGTCTTCGCATGTCGATCCCCCTTCGCAACCGTCTCGTGGACGAGTTGCGATGTATCCACCTCGCTATCAGAAGTGTCCTCCGACCCCTCCTTGTTATTCGAGGTACTCGGTGCACCTTCCTTTCCAAGATGGCGCGTTCTGCGTTCATAAGCCTCTTCTAGTCCACCGTCGGCCTCTTCCTTGTCACTTCCCTCCGAGGCATCTTTTGTTTTACCCTTCGTCTTCGAATCTTCGCTGATTTGCCTCTTTCTCTTGATCCTTCTCGAGTCATTTGCTACAGGTTCAGCGATTGCTGGTTTTGACGTGAGGACGGATCGGTCGATGGCTTTCGCAGATTTCTTCCGCTTGGTTGGACCAGGTAATAAACCGTTTCCCGTTTCCCTCACCCTCTTGGTCCCCGCTTTCTGAGGAACGCCGGAAGTAGCAGAATGACTCGTCGGAAGAGCTGATACCTGGGCGCAAATTCACGACTGAGAGAGCCAGGGTTCGAAGGGGACGCACCGAGGAACGAAAAAGGGAATCAAGATCCCCGTCGATACTCCCCGCTCCTTTCGATTGATGCTTTCCGAGCAAGAACGTAGATAGACTCATCTGTGCACCTGCAGTGACCGAGCGACATGTTTTCGAGGTTCACCGGGCCGTAAATGGACGAGTATCCCACATTAGTCATTCTATCGACCTGGGAGGACCTTGTACCAACGGGCGTTTGGCACAGTGGTAGCGCGCACGCTTTGCATGCGTGAGGTCGAGGGTTCAAACCCCTCAACGTCCAATCTTTTTCCTTTTTGGGTACCTGCCTTCATCATTCTTGGCCCAGCGAATTCTTCGCCCTCAACTGGTCGAATCAACAAATCACTCAAACCTGTCGTTATGTGTACTCGGAATTAGCCGGACGATTCGACCATCGAACCATTCCTGTGTCCCACTTCTCCGCCTCGAGATCCTGACGTGGCGGGAGTACAGTATTGAGTACCGGCTCTTTTGAGACAATACAAGTTACAACGTAGGTTCAGAATTTACCTATCTTGAACGACAAAGAGTCGCCCCGATAGATAATTTTCAGATGACATACCAAGTAAGACAGATGGACGCGTTCCCCCCAATGGCGGCAACGTCCTATCGGATGTGATCCCCG
This sequence comes from Lactarius indigo, assembly GCA_025766275.1. NCBI lineage: Eukaryota > Fungi > Basidiomycota > Agaricomycetes > Russulales > Russulaceae > Lactarius > Lactarius indigo. Next base: position 1,900,733 of record JAFKAC010000005.1, on the reverse strand, counting down.
GGCCGTAGCAGGCCTCAGGGCGTATTTGAGCCAAGCCTCGAAGTATTCTGAAAGCTCTCTGGTCGTCCGTGGGTTGCTGTGCACCTTAGGATCTTCCCCGTACCCTAGATGAACCCCTCGTAGCCGTGAATACCCCATGCCCAACGCCGAAGACACGTGGTAAGCGCGTACACGACGACGCGCCTAAGTCGCGCCTGGAAGGAGCCTGAAAAGCGTGCACAAGCCGCGAGTGACCCTGGACCTGGGCAGAAAGAAACCCACAGAAACAACGAGGAAATCAATCAAACACTGCCATAACTCCCGCCCCTCTGCAGGGATGCAGGCATACCGCACTCTGATCAGGCGTGCCCATCAAGTACACACGAGATTCGCGCACTGCCCAAGGAAGTATCAAAAATAGACTGGGTTAGCTCTTCGGCAACTTTCCCCTATCCATCATATTACCCTTCGAAGTGACTACCGGCTATCAGCCAAAGCCGAGCGAGGTGCCCCATGCGCGTAGTGTATCAATGTCCAGAGCCAAGAAACAGGTGTATGACATCCACGTGTACGACAACCTACTTTCTGCCCGAGAACATGTGTGAGCTGGAAGTGGTACAGGGCGCACGTACCAAGATGCCTAATAGGCAGTTAGATCGAAAGTGGTTTCCAATCCAGCCAAGGTGAACCTGAATATCTGTGCCAAGACAACGAACTGTGGCTAGGCTACGCAATCTCCAACTATACAGAGCTGATCCTCGAACTCGGCAACTTACATTCTGTGCACCGTAATACCGACATGCTCACCAGGATAAGCATTTTTCAACCCCAAGTACGTGTAAGGTGCTTGAATAGGGACCAAATATCTAGTACATCAGCGATGCGGAACATCCATAACCACATCTTCTCGCCAGCTAGCGCGACTCGAACACCACGAGAAGTACGGTATGGGTAATGCAAGGCAGTGCTTTTTAAAATCTTGCCATCGAGGCAATGCAGGAACTGATTTAATGTCGGTTTTCTGAGACCTTGGCTGAGACGTGATCCACCCTGAGGCCTGAGACTCGGACCACGCGCATTGCTAAACTACTTTAGGGGTGTGATGGGACTCGCTTTGGGAGAGCTTACACTCGTGTCGTCTTGGCTCGAGAGCTAGCTCCATTCCCAAATCGTTGGTGTATCTCCTGGGTTAAACGGCGCCCCGGTTTTTTTGTGAATTAAGACATTTCGGGCCAAACGCCGCCACCTCAGCCCAAACTGCGCCACAACTTCAATTGCCTGCTTCCCCTCTTCTTGGGCTCATTCCTGATCGAGATCCACTTGGCGCAGGCTCATACCACCGGCTGTGTTCGGCGCTGCAGGGTCCGTCGAGTGCTCGGGCCTTGCGTGACACTCATTAGCAGATGTATCATACGAGATTATTGTATGATGGGGAAATTTGGCCATACGAGTACGCCGCATGAGGGTGGGCACATCGGGCTTTGGGTCTACATTCGCGACTTTGGCGCCACGAGAGTTGAACGCCAAACGCGCGAAGCGCCATTTACTTGGGGCCGTAATGGAGCGGAGCATTGGGATCTTTCTTTCCTTCGGATGCCGGGATTTACTTAGTGCAATCTCAAAAGCCCTCCAGTAGGAGATATTGAAAGAATATAGGAATGTGGGGGTGAGGGGCTTGCAGAGGACAACGGGTGTTCGCAGAGGACAATAATGTTAGAGCCAAACAAAGTAAGATGTTACCACGATCAAATCGTTTGTTGTGTAACGAGCCCTGGTGCTTGGCACAGTGTTTCTCCGCAGGGTATGCGGACAAGGGCACTACTCGATCAACTGCGTCATGATGCAGCCATACGCCTGTTCATGAAAACGGACTGACGTACAAAAACTCCCTATTCTTGTTCCGGGACCTGTGATGTTAGTGCCGTGCTCCCGGGCTCGGACATACACATGTATACGCACAGGCGCCTGATACGATCACTTACTCTATTTGTGGTGTCGCTCCAGCGTGCACATGCCACGAGACACCTATAAGAATCGTGCGACGGCACTTACGACTACGGTTTCCCCCATCCATGTCAGTGTATGACCCCTACAGCGGTCGGTATAGGACCCCCTCCACTTGGTCCTACTCCTATGCTCCCTCCAGCTCCCCACTCAGTACCTATGCGGAGAGTTACTACTCCACCCGAGAACTCCCAACGGGCCAAGTCTCGGAGAGGATGTACTTCAATCTCAACGGCAAGCTAGTTAGGTCCTACAAAATCCGAAGTTACAGGGTCTGTCCTTTCGTGTTTGCGACCGGGGCCAGTATGTTGACGTTACAGTACGGATCCAGAGAGCACAGAGACACGTCTTGAACCTGTATCCAGATATGCTGCAGGGTATCGCATCCTCCCGCATTCAATTCTACGTGATGCGTCCCGGGTATTATCGAGGACAGTACATCAGCTTCAAATCCTACATCGCAAAGCACGCCTGGGCAGTGGAGATAGACAGCTTGGCAGAACACGACACAGTGGGGATTGACGTTAGAGACAGTGTTTCGGTGACAGAGTCCGTATCTAGTTTCTTTAATCGCACACGGTTCTTCTAAGTTAGTTTTTTTTTTTTTGTTTCCCCTTGTACTTTGACACTGGTTTGTACTTGTACCTGTATTCCAAGACTTGGACCACTGGGTTGTGAAGGGTTCATCCACCCTGATCGATCCCTGATGTATACCACGATGTGCGTCACAATCGCAATTTCTCCGGACCATGTTTTCGAACCATTTCGTCATGATAAGAGCCCCAAAGCCATTTGAAGCCCAGATCCCCGCGGAAGTCGACAAACTCGGCTTTTGTTTCCGTGTTCTTGCTGTAATGGGACGTGCAGGGTACAACTGTATTACAGCATCGTCTTTGGTAGCCCATGCCCTTCACAACTCCTTCACTCTAGTTGGCAATCACGCAGCTTCTGGACCGCGTGTCATTTATGTAAAGGAGCACTTACGCGCGCATCCGCCTGGTCCTGTGGGCTGTGCGTCATGCCTTGCTGTGTGGTTCTGCAGAACATCAAGAAGCAGATCATACTACTGTAACTGCCAGTAACGAATCGCTGCAGTGGATGTGGACCTGCTCAACCCGGACGCCTTCGCGTACAACCTGACGACGGGACTGCGCATCCAACCTTTCGGAATACTGGGATCAATACCCAGGGTTAGCAACCGATCAAAATTTCCTCGTCTCTGTTATCGCTTACTGGTAGTCATTGTCGCGATGATGGTGTCCACCATCCAGGAAACATCCCGGCACCAGTAGGCTACCGAGCCCGCTCTGCCAAGTCCCAAGTTGTGTTCAAGTATCAAGTGAATCTAACGGATAACAAAGCAAAAGTTGAAGTTACAGTATATCCGCAATTGTAGATGCTACGGATCATGGATGCATCACAGATGCCCAGCACATACTAACGGGGTTGTCAACGACCATTATATGCATGATTACCTTGCTGTCAACGTGATCACCGATCCCGATTGATTGCCGGAGAGAGTGACAATGCCGCGTTAGTGCTCAGTATAAAATGGTTGAGTCTACAGTTCGTATCTGCTAGCTCTTGCTCGCCCTTCGTTCTTTCTGCACTAAGGTACTGGTTACCACATCCTTGCACATCTTACGCCGCCTTTCACACCCAATCACACTCTTTCTCAATCCAATATGCGCACTACTGCTGCCATTGCTGCTGCTGTTCTCTGTTTAACGGCCCATGTTGCTCCGTCATGTGCTGACGCTTCTTTGTACGTACTATTCCCCTCTTCTTTGTCGCACTCGTGTGGTCACGGTTGACTGAAACACGTACAGCCAAGAGCGTGCTGCTGCGGAACCTGCCCCACCAACCAGTCTTGGGGAGACCGCCGCGGGTAGTCTCATTGGCACTGCTTTCAGCCTCCTGGCTTCTGGCGCAGTCTCGGGCCTGTTCAACGAAATTAGTAAAAGTCAGAACCAGTAGGAGCTCTGTACTTTGCATAATCTACTAGGTCCTTACCATCCGTTCTCTGTAGGTCCACAAGCCGCCGCGATATGCTCGAGGTACTTGAGGCACGAGCTAACCAAGAACTAGTCGCTCGCAAGTACCGCCGCGAGTTGGTAGCAGCTCTCCTCGACCTGCGCTCTCTTGAAGAGTTAGATTGATGGTGATCTTCATATGATTTTCACGGTATTAGCGGCTACGGATTCTGTACCAGTAGAATAGAACCAATGGCATAGCTTAACTAATCGTAAACTCTCGACTACCATCGGGCTTCTTGCGGTTACACGCAGGTCTTGTCTGTGGGCTGCCGATGTGACGCTGGAAACCGCCTACCCAATGTACATCAAAACTTCGGAACAAGCCGTGAGTGTACCTGGTGAGCTTGATCGTTTTGTCCTCAGTGCAGAAATTGATCGGGACTGACCTCCACTTGGTCTTGCATGTATCACTCGACGGGCAAGCATGAAGACCCACAAATTGTCGCGGTGTGTAGCTTTGACCCCAGGTTAAGCCGAACAAGCAGAGTCTTAGTTATTACCACTGTTCAGGCTGTTAGGTTTCTCTTAGTCTTTTGTACCTGTTTGAGTGGACAACCGTATGAGGTTGCCTATGTGATATTTGATGCATAGCATAACAGCCAAGCACAATAACCAGTACTGGGTGTGAAAAGCTTGGAACAAGACGAAAGCATTGCCGCAAGTGGCTGAGGTCGGGCAGTTCGGTCTCAGCTGAGCGGGAGCGGGAAATGCCGTAAGGCGCAGTCACGACCAAGATCAGGCTGGATAATCAAGTCCGCAACGGCGACGACGAGCACACCCTGCCATCTGCGACTGAAGCACATAACGATTAGGGACCATGTCGGATTCTACGCCTCCTAAACCTAAACCTGGCTCGCTTCGTGACCGCATCGCTGCCTTCGAGCAAAAGCCAGCATCATCCCCCGCACCTCCCGCACCTCGCCCCAAACCAGGTGGTCTCTCTCAGTGGAAGCCTCGGGCACCCTCCCCACCTCATTCCCCGCAACAGGTCATTCGTACTGATCATAGTATGTCCGCGACTGACGCGAAGGAGAGTATCACCAAAGGCGGATCACTCAAGGAGCGCATGGCCGCACTGCAAGGCCTTGGGGCATTTGGTGGTGGCCCGGCTGCTTCCCCACCCCCCAAACCATCGGAGAAGCCAAAGTGGAAGCCGCCGCCCCAGGTCGCCGTCGCGCCGCCTGTAACTGGCGACGATGGAGAGGACGCCAGTACATCCGTGGTGGCCGACACTGGCAGTATACCTGCCGTTTCGCCTCTGAAGACGCCTAGTGAAGAGATAGTGGCAGTCCATTCAAGGTCTCCGCCTCCTGTCGACGAAAAGGCCTCTGAGACTGTCTCCGATGTGCCTGGTGAAGGGGAGGAAGAAGCCGACCCTGAAGAAGAGGAGAGGCAGCGCCGTGCAGCAATTGCCGCACGGATGGCTCGCCTCGGCGGTACGAGAGTCGGGATGGGTCCGCCCATCTTTGGGCTCAAACCAGAGGTCAAGCCAAAGCCTGTCGCACTCTCGACTGAGAAGGCCAAGGAGGAACTTCCGATAGCCGACAATCCTGTTGGGGAACCTGCCCTCAAAACTGAGAGCGATGCCGACCATGGCCAGCTTGAGACTGAGACCACAGATAATGGTGTGCATATATGCGCATCAAGTCAATAGTTCGTTTACTGACTGCATATATCTCATAGCGGCCCTCCCCACTTCCAGCACAACTGTCGTTGTCTCTCCCCAACTACAGAGTGCTTCCACAGGTACGTATCTCCTCTGACTCCTAGCACTCGCTCAAGGATACCGATACCATCGCTTGTAGAATATCTCTCTCAGCAAGCTTCCCCGGGAACGAGCCCCAATATTCCGCCGCGCGCGATGCCTCTCCTGCAAGGCCCGCGTCGTGCTGCCCCACCGCGCAAGAAGGTTACGCCGAAGCCAACTCTCTCAGCTGAGGCTGAAGTTGTGCCAGAGTCACTTGGAGAAGACACGCCAGGTGTCACCTCCGAGGGTCTACCCCTACCAATTCCTGTGCCGAGTCATGTCGAGACAGAAGTTGTGGCTGCCGATCCAATTGCTGACATTTCACCGTCTGAGTCTGTGTTAGGGAGACCTACCGAGGAGCCGCTCGATGGACCCGCACCGATTGTACATACCCCAGAGCAGAAGTCAGAGGCTTCCCCGCCTACGCGACTACCTTCGGACCCCTCGGACCTGCGCCCCGGGTCTCCCGAGTCTCAGGTAGACTCGAGGACGGAGCATGATTTCCCGCGACCGGATGTCCCGATCGAACTGGATGTTCCTTCAGAACTGCAGGTTCCACGAGAGGAGTTGGGGGAAGCAGCGGCGTATGAGCCCATTAAGGATGGATTATCTGTGACCGAGGAAGAGGAAGAGGACGAGACCACTCGAGGGCAGTCTAAGACAGAAGGGTTCAATCCCTCTGGTGGGCAACCTGTTTCTTCCCCACCCTTGGACGAGACTACCCCTCCTCACGTTGAACGCAAGTTGAGTGTCGATACCCTTCCTGCGGGGACTGGAGGCAATATACTTGAAAGCCAGTCCCAACTCGGCGCCTCACCCGCCTCCTATTCGGTTTCTTCGCAGGGTGGCAGCGCGAACGCAGTGAACGATGAGGATGGTGGGGACAATGGTAAATATTAATTACTGTTTCGAACCCCTATTTCCCCTTTTCCGGGATTGTATATTACAGGACATTGATGAGTGCTTCTGTTGTTTCATAGAATCTGATCCACATACACAAGCACTCTTACAACACGCCGTTGAACACGAGTTATTAAAGACGCCAGAAGGTGGGATTGACTACGGTGATGAAGACGCACGTGTTGCACACGAGGTGGAAATCAACGAGTTTACGCAGGTTACGGAGCCCAGACAGCTCCCCGAATACAGGTATGACGAAGTCGAAGGGCATGCGACGGCTGAGGCCACTTCTAGCCGGCCTAGCCCCATACACAGCCGATCCGCCACGGGTGAACCCGAGGCTGCGCGAGTGGGTGTCGAAGATGAATCCTTCACACCTACACCACCCGCTGAGGACGACAGTGATAGCGAGATGGCTCCGCCGCGCGTTACTCGCCCACTTCCACCCGCCCCCGCTCCTCCTGCTCCTGGGGTGAGCACTGAATCCGACGTCGCCCATACGCGAGCTCCCCCAGTTCCCGCAGTTCTGAAGAGAGCATCGGTGCCGCCGCCCACCCGCGCTGTTCCGGTGCCCGATAATCTTCCGCTACTCGCCCCGGGTTCGTCTCCGCAACGCATACCTTCAGTAAAGAGGGCCTCCGTCCCTCCACCTCCCCGAGAGGTACCAGTTCCTTTCCAGGAAAGCCCGGATGCGACGTCGTCATGGCGCCAATTCCCGACACAGAGAACGACCATCTCACCACCCGCTCGTGTCGTCCCATCTTCATCTGTCTCTTACTCCGAGTCGCTCATCGCCCCTCCGCCTCCGCCCAATTTCGGTGTCATTGACCAAGGGCGCGTTCTAACCAGGGAGCCTGAGGTTATACCTCAACATCAAGACGAGCCTATATCCCCCCCACCCGCGCTTACCCCTAAACCCTCTATTCCACCTCTTACCCCCCCGGGACGCAGGAGTGTAGAATCTCGACGCAGTACTGACTCACGACATAGCCGCGAAGAGAGGCGAAGTTCAGGTTCAGGACAGTATGGTGTTCCAACAGTCCCTGTCCCTGGGCCTTTGAAGAAGCGAGCACCCACATCTCTCGTGTCAGAACAAGGTGCCCTGCCCGAAGACATAGGGGGTGATTTTCCTACCAATGTTCGTACGTTAATTTACTGATACCATCGCAGACCCGACCGACCCACGGTTCCACACACTGTCAAAGCCACCTGTTCCACGCACACCACCGCCCACTAGCGCGGAACCTCTTTCATATGTACCACCTACATCGGCGGCATCTCCCCAGTCTGTCGATGAGGCCGAGGGCGATGATGGATTGAAGCGCAGGAAGACAATCGCAGAGCGTATGGCCAAGCTTGGGGGCATTAAATTCGGTGCTCCTCCTCCGATTCCCCGGGCGCAACCGTCCACTTCGGCTCCTCCTACAGAGGAACTAGGCACAGATAGGGGTGTTCCAATCTCGGGGCAGTCGGTTCCTGAAGAACCTGAGGAACCTGAGGAAGAGACGGAGGCTGAGGACGAGCAAGCGCGCAGGCAGCGCATCGCGGCGAAGCTCGCGGGGATGGGAGGCATGCGCTTCGGCATGCTCCCAATCCAGCCCGGTATAGTGTTAGGATCCCCGCCGCCGCCACCTCCTGTTTCCGCGCGACGTGAGGAAGAGGCAACGCCGCGCGAGCCTCCACGTACCATACCTCCTCCACCCGAGCCCGTGGCTCTTCAATCCGAATCCGATTATGAATACGAACACCCTAGCAGCTCAGATGACGGCGTACACGTCGAAGCTGAAGAGAGCGAACTTGAGGAAGTGCACCACGAGGACTTGGAAGACGAGTACGGCGTACAGGAGGCTGAAGAGGAAGAGCTACTTCCGCCGCCGCCACCACCACCGCGCTCGACCCGTCCACCTATTCCGTCAGCTCGTCCACCTCCCGTCCCGCCAGCTGGGCGACGACCCTCTACCGAACAAGTCCCGTCAACCCCTCCTCCGCGAAGCGGATCTGTCGATACGCTCACCACGATCCCACGACCTCCAGTACGCCAGGCCACATCGGACTTTGTGATGATCGAGGCCGAAGACGCCCAACCCGCTCCCGCGCGGCGTGGACCACCACCTCGGTCCGCACCACCAGCGCCGGAGTTATCGGACCTAGCGAGCACCGGACAATGGGAACTGCCCTCGATTCCGAGCGGCTCACTCGACTTCGGCGACGGCGGCGCGACGAGCGACTTTTCGGCGTCTAGGTGGTCCGAGGACTCCACGTCCTACCCGTCGCCTACACCGCGATCATCCGCACCCCCTCCGGCGCCACCGCCGACTGCTGTGCCGCCGCGGCACTCGGCAGAGCAGCCTCGGGCCCACCCAGGCGTCCCCGCACGCATGACGGTCGACGAGCTGCGCGCTGTGTGGGGACGCGTCGGAGTGCACGTGGCCGAAGCTGCTGGGGCGCTGCTTGAGCGGTCGAAGCATAAGCTCGTAGGTAATGGCTCGTACGAAGGTTTCGTTGCGGAGGCACTCGCGGAGGTGCCGAATGCGTTGGCGTCATATGGACAGAGCGAGTATGGCTTCTTGGTGTATGCGCAGACGGCCGCACAGGTGCACACGCGCTTGGCGGACATCATGCCTGGAGACGTCGTCGTGCTCGAGGGCGCTAGGTTTAAAGGGCACAAGGGCCTGCACACGTATAGCATGAGCGCGGGTGAGTCGGCGCCGTGCATGGGCGTCGTGAGCGAGTTCGACCCGAAGAAGCTCAAGCTCAAGGCTCTTCAAGCAAATCAACGGGTCGGCCAGGCGGTATGTGCACCTTTCCTCATAAATGTTCCGTACTTCGGCTGAGCTGTGCATAGACCGTGGAGTCGGTGAGCTATAGGCTGGAAGACCTGAAAAGTGGAACGATAAAGGTCCTTTTTTCTCATGTTCGTGCTTGCTCCCCACTGATCGCCCGCGAACAGGTGTACCGTGTATTGGAAGCTTGAAATATAGTATGCAAGCATGTAGCAAATGAGAATGTCGTTGCAAACCATTGTCTATGTTGTTCTACTCGGTTCCGTACTACTACCTTCGATGTAAATGAAAGACAGATCCATGGACCATTGTCGGTCATTGCGCCATCCTATGTAGCCACTTGAGAACCGGACAAAATGTCACTTTCGACCGACGGTCGCGTTACAAGCGTCGCATCTGTTCTAGGGAAGGAAGAAGCCCCCGTCGTCAATGTTCACGAGCAAGTTCTGATTCCCTCTTATCGCCCTTTGAGTGGCGGACCCACTGTGATTGTGATAGTTGGCCCGGGTACTCTTCGTCCTTGTTCACATTCCCTAGACGTCCACAGGCGTTACACATACACACAGACGCCGGATGTAGCCTTTTTGGTTTTCAGGGGAAGAACGGGCGACGTCGTCTCAGATTTTGAAACTATCTACATCGAGTACTGTTCGTTGTAGTGCTCCCAAGTTCACAGGCCCGCAGCTATTCGCTTTGGGAGTAGCTATATTTTTGAAGGGCGCATCTGCTCGCATCTCGCATCTCGTTGCCAAGCGCCCTCTTTCCCCAAACTCATGGTTCCCAGCAAAAACAGGTAAGGAAATCACCCCAAGCAAAGTACTGGTGGGTTTATGGGCGTGTGCTTCCCAATTATATCCCCAAATACGCACGTTAATTTGAGAAGGAAAGCAAATTTGCGCTTCTCAACGTCCTTCAAGCTTCAAGGTCCCTGCACCATATAACGGACATGTCCGAAGGTTATCTATCGGCATAGAGTAATAGCTAGACGAAAAGTGGTGCCTCACCGCTGCAGCTGGCCACTCGAGTGCGCCTTTAGTCTTTGCCACCCAGCAGACGAGAGACAGTGCCAGGGGGGCCTACAAGCGTGCCACTGATATCCAATGGTGTATATTAAGCTTAAAAGGTAACTTGTAACCGCCGAAGCGTCCGCAGCTTGGAGCACTGGGAGTACCCTAGCAGGCGTGAGAGTCCATGATAATGCTTCGTTTCGCCTTCCCTGAATACACACCTTGAGAACACTGGCATGAATCGCCGTGCCGCATCCCTCATCATGACGTGCTTAGAGGCTAAGCCCTGAGGAGTTACTAGTTGCACTCAAGGAACAGCGGTGAACTGTCGCCACTAGCATAGTCATTCCAAGTAGCTGCTGAGACCTTCGTTGTGCCAGTAGAGCGCTCTACGTCTTCTATCTTTGGTTCCGTTTCGAAGGACTCATCAGGCGACAGCTCCAAACCCCAAGAATCATCCTTAAATGTCCAAAGTGGGAGTGCGCAAAGAACTCGCCGCCACCGTGCCTTGAGGGGTCTACGGCCAGAGTCAAGAACAGAAGCACACTTTCCGAGTGCCAGGTGAACCGTGCGAAGCATTGACAACCATGTGCTCAATCACGATCAGAGGGTGAACGCTGGCCGAACACCAATGACCGCTTGTAGTTACTAATATAGTAAGATGGTTGAGGAAGCTAACCTCAAGGAGCTGATTAAGGTATTGACTTATGGAACCCCCAAGGCCTCTAGATATGTGAAATCAGAAATGAAGCCAACATACTGGCACGCAATAGCCTTTGTGGCCAACCCCGTCAAGCACTGCTCCAGAACGCTGACGATGCCACTGATTAATTATGTGTTGACAACTAGCTCGGATCTGCGAATTGGGGCAAACATTATCATCGAATTCAAAATCAAAAGCCCGGGAATGTGCAGCCACCTCTTATTCCAGTTGGGTCTTGTACAGCGCAACGCGCCTTTCTGTCGTATCATAATACATCGCCGTTTCTGGGAAAGGATCTCGAGTTGCGCCCTCAATAGCGCCGCACCCACCACAGACACCTGCGGGACTGCGTGTAAAATATACAATGTTCGGGCGAACGATGTTGAACAACGCCCGCACGTGAATATGGACAAGGGAAAATTATGGGGTGTTCTTTGTAAACATCATCTTTACGTTTGTGAGCGCTATGGTGAACGTAAAAAAGCATGGGTTGGGGGCACCTAACGAAATCACGAGATTTCACCAACAGGTACTGATGATAGATAGATGTGCTGCATTGGAATAGTAGGGAACAGTACTAACATTTGGGGCCGCGAAAATATCGAGGGCTCAATGAGCAGAGCACCTGAAGTAGAAATAACTGAACCTCACTAGATCGCCCACGTGTGATAACGCGGAGGGAGGGGCTGAGGATCAGAGGTATTTGCAGGACTTTGGCGTGGGTTCTCATGCCGGCAGGTGCCCTACGTCTCACAACTCTGTAACTCTGGGCCTCAACGGTGACCTTGCACAGTGTATACATCATACCGAGTCGTGAATCCCCCGCGAACTCAGACCTGGCTATGCCAAACCTTCGAAGGGGACCCCTTTTCAACAAAGTCCGCCGCCCAAGTGAGCGGCGTAGAGGGCGTAGTCGCCTGAACTCCACAGGTCAAAACCGAACCACCTTTGAATTAATAGGATCCATGGCAACTTGGGGCCCAACGGGTTCGCCAGCCCGTTGCTCTATTGTCGCCCATTTTAAGCAGCAAAATGCGCACACCATCGAGACGAAGTGTACGTACCGCTTGGTGCATTTGATGTGGGGTTGCAGTTTTTTTCTGGGGGTGAGTGTCGGCCGTAATAGTAGTGGCGCATTCCAGCATTCCACTCCGGTCCATTGCAAAGCCCTTCAAGCTTCAAGCTTCAAGCGCGAAAGCGTAACAGGAAGGATGATGAGAGGCAATCGGGTTCAAGCGAGGCGGCGACTCCACACGCCGGTGAGCACGTTTTTAGGGGCGTAGTAGTAGAGATGGGATCATCCGAAGAGACTCTAATCCGAGTTTGGGCGACGACGATGCTAGCTTTCATCCCAAGGCCCGCATTTGTCAAGTACTGGCGGCTAGTACTGTAGTTGGGGGCCCGTTTACGCTCCATCGCAGGGCCAAATACACCAACAAGAGTTGGGAGCGGTGCAAGGAGCAGTGCTGACTTTGCCAAGGTGCCCAAAGTTCCCGCCAAATTATGGAACTTTCCTAATTTGGAAGTCACGAATTTTTTCAAATCCGGTGACCTTGTTCTCGATGAAGTTGTCCCTGCCCTGCAGTACTACTGTAGTCATTCGGCTGGCTTTCCATTTGATACAGCAGTGGCACTCCGGCCCCAGCGGGGTGTTTGTATATAGAATGAGCTGCGCACCGTTCATAACCATTGTGTGGAATTTCAGAACCAATCAATAATTCTCTGATCCTGATCCTGCATATTGATGGATAACAGCACACATGGGTAACGGGACCCCGCGGGACTCCGGATCAACTCCTGCCCTCTCAGGGCAAAAGTCGAAGATTTTATTGATTGATTACTCATTCAGTATTCATTCTCTGAAACTTCGAGACACATCACACCGACACAACTTTCGTGACTGACATGGGCACCGGTGTGAACACGTACAAATCTCAGGGGCTGGTTCCTGCCGCATACGGTATAACCTTCTCTGATTGCTGTATGCGCGCTTGTAATTACGGCAGGGCTTCCAAGATGAGATCCCACGTCGTGAATGTTCATTGTGGATTTGTGAACCATGCCCTGAAAGGCGCGCGATGTCGACGTGTACGACATCATAAATGGCCCTGGGTCCGACAAGACAAGACAAGACAGACTGCCAAAGAAAAAAAAAAATGCACGCGCGAACACAAGCCCGGTATTCGAGATCCTGCGTCATGTGCGACATCAAAAAAAATTTGAGTGGGTAAAGGAGATACCTCCTGCCAAAATGAGGTTCATTTCCCGATCCGCACCGTGCGTCCATCTATAGGACGTAAGAATGAATCGTCGGGCTATGTCTGCCGACGTGCGAGAGCATGCCGTTACTCTGTACAGCCGAGCGATGTGCACACATGACCCGTATTCGAGGCGTAAAGAAAGTACCGCCGTTCGACTGGGTGTTGGGTCATACGACAGAGGACACGGTCCGTACAGAAAAGACCAGCGTCGCAAACGCCCATAGATTTCGACGATGCATGCAAGGGAATGTGGCGAGCCATCAAGCACAATACATCTGTCCGCAGTAAAAGGGTTGAGAACCGAAATCTTCCGAGAGCTGGCACGGTGGTGAGTTTTATTGTTCCGAACTGCTTTCTCCAACAAAACGAGAACGGTGCTCACCATCGGTTCCAAGATGGCTTCGCAGTCTACCCCCGCACTTGTCGGGATATCGGCAAAAAAAAACACGTGTAGTACCTCGAGCGGATGATTGAAACAAATAGCGCGATATTTCGGGAGCGGTCATTCAACACAATACGAGAAATGAGTTTAACGCTCGAATTCTTGCCAATAATAGCTTGAGGTATGATCGTCTGCAACGTGTGGCGTACAACCTGCGACCCCCTCGAAGAGGAGTTGATGCCAATGACGACGTATGTAGGTAGAGCAATCCGATGGTCGGCCGTGTACCACCCAGGAAAAAGTAAGGTCAATAGCAATGATTTAGACCTGCCACCTCATCTAGCCCTGTCAGGAATATCCATGATCTGCGCCATGAAACGCGAAATATATATGGACTTCGCGAGTGGGTCGGGAAACGCACCTGTGAAGGGCCCAACTCTCGCGGCCATGATACACCGTATACATCAACGAACTGCCACTTGTAGGTAGAGACGAAGCAGAGCAACTGATGGGCAAACCCTCCAAGCAAACCGACTCCTGTTCGATATCGCCCCAGAGTCATGACTAGCCGCGCGAACTCTAGATCTTTGCGTATACATTAAAATCTAGCACGATTGTCGGGCGGGAAGGCGAGGAAGGGAAGCGATCGACAGGACAAGAACCTTCCTGGGTCAAATTCAGGGCACACACAGCTGTACTTCGCCAGAGTCAACGAACCGGCAAGGCATAAACCCCTGCCACCTGAACGAGATATTTTGTAAATTCGAAGCGCGATCCCCCAGCTCGGGGTCTGTAGAAGCGGCGAGGCATCACGGTATTCACACGCTGCTGGAGGAAAGCACATAGACGCACACCCGAGGAAGCCGCGGCGTAAACATGTAGCATAGAGATCAACCCATGCACCACGTCACTGGAGAGCGCAAAGCGTTAAAATATTGACGTGTCTAGCAACGAGGGGGAGCGTGCGGCGGGCATAGAGCCCAGGACGAGAGGAGACCGAAGCGTCCCAAAGTGGCAGGTGAGAAAGAAACGTACTTGGTGATTTGACAGCTGTCAAACGCTTTGTCAGGACGTCGAACAGAAATCCGGGGAGCCAAGTTGTGCCACTGTACCTTCCAAAGTCACTCCGACCAAGCGATCTCGCCTCGGAGATAGAATATTATCTCGAAAGTATATTACTGTACCGCGCAGAGTACGTTTGATATGCCGATATAATACAAGGATAAACGTCGCATTCGTACGGAAGGCCGAGTCGCTCGAACGGAAGAAGGGATACAACAAACCACACAGCGAATAATTATTGAGCCTTGGTCCTTGGCGTGCGCAAGCGCCCCCGTAGATATCGGCGAGCGCTGGGCATGCCAAACTACAAGTGGAACAAGAGCCCCGATTAGGCGCTCTTAGTAAGTGCTTCGAAAACAAGTTTACGAGAACACTCACCTGACCGACTGGATAAAGCACTAACAGTGCCGCCCCGAATGACCAAGCGATCTTTACGGGTGTCGGCAAGGGAGCAGGGAACTGACCTTTGCTCCACTTGACAATGGCCAACAACTCTGTGCCGATCGTAGCGAGCAATAGCCAAACGTGCTGCCCCATTCTCACCGCCTTCCTGAGGAGCGCAAGATCGCGTAAAAATGTCAAGCCGGAGAAGCGCAACAACGAGAATAAGGAAATGGTTGTCCCGTACCTTGGGTCGTTGATATATTGATACAGTTCGCGAACGGCGGGGAGAGCGCAAAGAAACACACCCGCTAACCTGGCGATCACAAATGGGTGATCGGGCTCCATCCAAAGGAGACTCTGAAAGTCAACACACGGTTCGGTTAGGGTTATCACATCGTGAAATGAGAGGGTGTCGATGACGCAAACCTTTAGATAGAAAGGGTTTAGCTCTGCCGCGAGGAAGACAGCAAGCAGCACGACAACCGTCACGTAGTGTAGTAAGGACGCGGTTCCATGCCAGTGGAATGCTGTGAAGTCGTGGGGCGAAAATTGCGTGAACACTCGTTTTGTCTTAGATCGGATGCCACGACTTTGGCGGAAGCCTCGCCATGTATAATGCTTCGCGGCTTGCGTGAGCTCCGACTTATCAGGTATATTTCCATACCAACCCACCTTCACTTCGAAGTATTGACATGCCTTCATGCCTGACATATTGATGAGCGCCCATCTCGGAGATGGATATCAGACGTAGGAACTAACCGGCGTAGGTTCCCAACCAGTTACATATCAATACGTCCAAGACCCACTACAAGACAAAGGACGTTGAGATTAAAACCGTCAGATAGAGAGACAGGGAAGGTCCTGACGTGGTCCCACCAACACTAGAAGATCGAGCTCAGTTGCGGGGCCGACAACGAGATAATGATAACTACATACCTCGGCAAAGTTAGCTAGCTGGTGCTGAAGACTGTACTCGGCAAGCTCGAAAGCAACACTCAGGATCTCAATAAGGCAGGTCAGCCGATGGAAAATCAACAACAGCCACGAATTGAAAATTACCCAGCAGAACCAGTAATCTCGCAAGATCAAGGCTTTCCCAAACCAGCCCAATGCATGCGCCAAACAGAAAATGTCAATGGCGTTCTGCGTGCAACATGTCAGAACATGTCAGAAAGAGTGTGACGCGAGGCGAAGGTGTCGTTACCCAAATGTTCTGTGGTGTGAACGCACAATTCTCGGCGTAATTTTTTTCAGGGAGAGGGCGACCCAGATTGGGGTCAAGGTACGTCATCATGGCACGGGCGGAGTTCAAGTCCTGGAAGAGCAAGAACACGAGGGCAAGTTCATACAAAAGGTTGAGCCCAAGGACAACGCGCCAAAACGCGGGGTGAGGCCGAATGAAGGGTCCGTCACGGAATTGGATCATTGAAAACACGAGGAAGCCGGCAACGGCGGCATACGCCCCCCTGTGCATTCATCGACAAAGCGCCCAAAGAGTGCATGGTAAGAAAGCTTACACTCTTCGCTTATCTCGACCCTCTTCGAGCACGTCCTGTGTCGTCGCCACATACCCCAACGCGGCTAGCGCGACAGCCAGGGAGGTGAGCGTTACTGGCTTATAAAAGAATCTATGTAAGTGGTCGGTGTGAACATAAGCGAGTCAAATATGAAAATGGTGTTTTCTTCTCAACTCGATGCTGGTATCCTGATGTTCTTGGAATGGCTCTATCCGGGTATACGGTTCGGTGCGGTCAGCCTGCGACAATGGATACGCCGCGATTTGTTATTGCCCGAATCGGTAATGTGGGAACAAGAAGAAAGGTCCACGTACGTCGTACCCTGTGTCACAAGGAAGAACAGGTGAGTTATCATTTTCTGGATGGAAGGGGTTGTGTGACGCGAACAGTGAACAGGATTCCCGTTAAGACCCGGCGCTGGCTCTGGAGCCTCAGGCGCTGATAGTATAGTAGAACCCCGGTCATCTACAGGAGACGTAGGCGAGGACTTTCCATCATCTTCAGACGAAGAGTGTTGCATAATGATGAAGGTAGGAAACAAGTGGGACAACGCGTTGTATGCACTGACGCACTGCCGCCCCGTTGGAGCCAACAACCTCGTCCAAATCAGGAAGGCACGTGCGAATTGAATTAATTTATTATTATTATTATTTTGTTAAATCATTACAACGTGTTCATAGAGGAACGAACGTTCATTAACCTTCAACGCTCATTTCTGAAATGACAACGACAACGACATTTCGTCTCAGCGATGACCATCTATTAACAGCCTTCTCATCCTTCCATGCATTCAATCAAGGGAAATCGCGTTGCTACACCACCCAGACATGCCGATTGCACGCCGAGCACGTCGGCGGAGTAAACGTCCCAACAAATCACCCCAAGAAGCCACAAACACCACCATCCAAAGGCGCGCCCTTCGCACGCGAAGACTTGATCCATCACTTTTCAAGATAACAGTGTGTCCAGAATCTTCTTGCGCCACTGAAGGCGGCTGTACGGGTGCTTTTCATTAAACGGGTTCTGGACACATTAGGTACGATCACAAAGTAACGTGTCTTATCGTCCCTGCATGGCCAGCAGACAGACATCTGGCTATCGGTCCTGCGATTTGTGATACCAAGGGTGTTCCGCAATGAGTCTAGTGTCTTCGGCTCAAGCATGAACGTCGTTGCGATAGAGTATGAGCTCCATCCATCGTTAGCCCATCGCCTCGCTCCATTCACGGATATACTACACCGAGGGTCTCTAATTGCAGACTAGTTCCGATTGCGCTCGCCTCCGGTGCCACTGCAACACATCGGAAAGGTGTCAGCTTCTTTCCCGACGTTGTCAAGCCACCACAGTTGTCCTCTAGAAAGGTGAGCCCCGATATGCGTACTTGAATAACGCATCTCAGGATAGGCTTGACCGCCGCCCTTTAGCTTCTCTTACGTTAGGACGTCTAGACTTCCATCCTGGATATGGCCTGTTCTCCTAGATGACGCCAAGGGTGCTAGGCTAGCGAAGCAAAAACGCTCTAATTGGTGGATTAATGATGGTCCGCGTCGGAGGGTGCAAGGATCACATAACGTTCCGCAGCGCAGCTTGTATGACGGTGAATGAGGTAGGACATCACGCCTGAGTGGTAAGGGTCGTCGCCAGCCAGGCGACATATAGTGCGTCAATGGCCAGGCCCTTCTGTTTTTCGAGAAGATCCGGTCCTAGTTAGAGGACGAAGCCCGGGAGACCGCGGGGAACGAGAAGTGGAGTGATTCCTTGGTAACACTAGATCCGGTACTGCACGAGAAGCGAAGCACGGCTGAGACGCTAGGCAGGAAAAGCAATGGTCATTGAATGGGACACAGCGTCCGTCGATTATCTTAGAAGAGACGGTCTAGAAAGCAAATCTCCCGAGAGACCGCCATATTGGCGCGAGGAAAGCCCCGCGGGTTGGAAACCTGGAACGACAGGATTCACCTGCACGTGGAGTATACAAGCGAAATGAAATATCTGTATTCATTCGTCCGCGCCTAGTTTGTGTGCGTTTTGCTATAAAAATTATTTGCGCGGGATCGGGAGACCAAGTGCAGGGATCGGACGCCCGTTCAGTGATGGTGAACCCTCGGGGGAGTGTGTCGAAAGCGTGATACCCGAGCCACCAAGTCCTCAGGCGACGGAACGGGATAGGCCTGGGAGGCTGGTCTGATAACGAGGGAGAGAACGCATCATCAAAGGGGCTGTCCGAGTGTCGTACGCGGAGCGCCACAAACCGAAGTTGGGTCGTTCGACGAAAATGTACAGATGCAAACCCATTCAAGCCAGTGAGCTCCACTGCACGTTTTAGGAAGTGTCGCCTGCGATGCTCTGCAGATCCAACTTGATGGGTATCCCTCCCCCCCTTGATGGTTGATGCTACGCAGGCATGATCCCAGAAGTGGTCAAATGCGCTCCAACTTGAACATAGTTGCGAACGCGACGAAGCTTTTGGGAAGCGAAATGGTTGCGATGGGGTGAACTCTGGTTGATGGAGGGGGGTGGCCCTACAGCACCGAAACCCAAGGTTGGGTAGATCGAAGTATTGCTTCTTTGCTTTGTCGCTGTTTTGCGCGCTCAGTGGCAAGGAACACAACTGGGGCTCGGAGTTGTACGCTTAATTCCGAGGAGGCCAAACACGTGATGTCCAAAACTCTAGTCGCTTGATTGCGATCTCAAAAAGCAGGCACCGTCCTCGTTCTTGATTCTCTTGAGCCTGGGTCCTTCCTTCGGTGACTATAGCGTCGAAGGAAGGAAAGGGCGTGAATGATCAGCAAGCAGTCCCCCTTGCGGGGTCCCTGACTCCACAGAATGTCCCCTCCTCACCCCAGTTACGAAAGAATCATTTTTTCACAAAGAGTCGGGCTCAAGCTGTCTCAACGAATGACTGGAAGTATTTCATTTCCCGCAAATTTGGGACAGGCGTCATTGGAATGACTCCAACGGCAGCAGGTCTTCTGTGAATAACACACACACGGCAGGGCGGCGGAAGCATGTCGGAATGACGAGATTCGTTGTTTTCTAGCTTTGCCCGACCGTGTGCGTGTGTATGAGCAAAGGTGCTGCCACCTTTTTTCACCTGTGCTAGGTGCCGTACACCGGTTTAACCCTGGCCATCTCTCCGGAGAATCTCCGCCGAATTTGGGTCACCTGTACCCACGCATGACGAACAAAGTTTCGATAATAGCCTTTGGGAGCGTGGGCCTATTGATCAGTCGACCTGCCAATACAGGCCGAGGTGGTCTCATTTCTGGTCGGTGGTCCCTAATTGAAGGGTGGAGACCGACGTCAGACTCTCGATCTAGGAGAGCCCAAGACCCTCCCCATAGTGAGAGAGAGGGCGACAAAATGCGAGAGCCGAAGTAAATACTGCCGCTTCTTCATAGATTGTCACTGATTCGGAGCGCGCAAGTCGTGGCGCTGGGTAGTTCCGCAAAGGTGGGGCCGAAAGAATGGAAAGTTTAGACAATTCTCACGGATGAAGAACCCGTTAACTGGCCCGAACCGACACACGCGGAGTCTTGCAACGTGTACAATACAAGATGAAAGGTTTTGGAAGGCAGGTTCCCTGGCAAAATGCGGATGTGGCGTGCTCACGTGTGCAAAGCGGGAAAGTGAATCTGGCGAGGAATGCTCGTCGTCTGGCCAGCACCGAGGCAGGCCCATGATGCCAGTGACGTCGTTCACGCTCTCGCCGGGTAGGACACCGTCTCATATCGATGGCACGCATAAAGTTTGTACGGAGTCATATCAGAGTAATCTACGAGGACCTTATCACACGAGGGGTGGGTGGGGAGTGCACGACATGCGGGACTTTCAACGGAGGCAGTACGGTTTGCTACCAGGGATGCCGGCAGGACGGTATGCTCGTTTTTTGCAAACCAGGCGAAGACGGTTTACTTTAAAACGAACCAAGAAGAGGGAGATCTGAGAGAAGGGACCTGATCCCGGAACGAAAAATTCAGGGAAACAGGAGTTCCGGGGGTAATGGGTTTGGTAGGGGGTTCCTGGGGATGATGACGAAAGGGTGGGTAAGTACGTTGTTTACCCAAAGACGTAAATGAATTAAAAGATGGCGGGGATGGAAAGTCGGTCTGTTGATTTGATGTGAACGGAGATAGATATGGATATAATGGTAATGGAGAGAAGAGCTGCGGCTGTGATGTGGCATGGGAGAGCGAGAGTCGCGCCTTGGAGGAGCACCGCTGGTAGCGAAAAAAGAACATGAGAGAGCCGGCCAGTCGCACGAGCTGTCAAACTGCCGTCCCTGGCCGCCGTCCGTCGAACCGTCCAGATCGAACCGTCAACCCTATATATTAATATATTATTATCTAATAATATTAAATAAAATAATAATAATAATTGATGAAGTTCTGTCCTCTCCTGCCATTCCGCTATTATATATCTCAAAGGTGAGTCCGTTCTCCTCAAATACCTCCCCTCTCCTCCACCGTACTCATCTCCCGTTTCCGCTCACATGGACGCTCAGCCTCAGTTCGAGCCCACTCTTCACCTCAAGGCGGAGTCTACCTCTGCGTATGAATTCAGTCTCGACATCGATCATAGGAAACGCAGGCGTAACCGCACCACCCAGTCCTGCCTCAACTGTCACACTTCCAAGCGAAAGGTCCGTACTTGTCCTCTTCGGCCCCCCCTTCTTCCTCTCATCGCGTCTTTTTAGTGTGACCGTAAGCGCCCTTGTCAGCGCTGCATCCAGCTTGGCCTGGTAATTATCCTTCCTTAGCCCCAAGGATGTATCGCTTACATACCCCCAGACTGGTCTCTGTGTCTATGAGATCGATGACCCTAGTATCAGGTCCGTGTCGATCCCTCGAATTAGCCGACCGTCTCCTCACCCCACTCTAGAGACGACCCGAATGTCGACGAGAACACGCGATTCCGTAATCGAATCGCCGAGCTAGAAAGTCTAGTTCGTGAGCTCCGTGGTAAGACTGACTACCTTTCGCATACGTCCTTTCGCTGACTTGTACCTTCGCGTTGCAGGCAAGCCCCATCCCCGCTGGGCAGACGCCAACTTTTGTGACGGTGACCCAAATGAGAAGTGGCACTCGCGTGCTTCTAAACGTCCTCCGGGTATGCGTCTGGACCTTCGTCGACAGCGCAGCTCCTTTGACGTTGGCCAACCAAATACCTCAGCGTCGCACACACCGATCAAGTCCGAGCCTGGAGACCTTTCCCACAATTTCCCCTACCGTTTTTCCCCATCTCCAGACTCGGCTCAAGCTTCCCCATACCACATGTTCCCCCCGCAGGGCCCCCCATCTGCGTCATACCATGAACATGCGATGCAATATGGCCCCAGTAACGGCGGTGCCTCTTCGAGTGAGGGATCAACAGGCTCTTCATACAGCCCCTACTTGCAACCCCCGGGCGCGTATCACTCGGACACAAGCACCGACCCAAGGTATCGCTCCCACGGGAGTGACTCCCGCGGGGACGTCTACTGCCCATGTCACGCGAATCCTAATACAAACGCGGTCTTGGTCGGGCTGTCGCAGCAGCTACATGGTGCCATTGGTGTAATGCGCGGGTTGCAAGAACACAGTGGTCACGCCCCATGTTCTCTCACGCGGCGTATCCAAGAACTCAGCGATATTTTACAGTAAGCGCTGCTCCACTCTGACGACGTCATATATACTTATTTGTCCCCCTCCAGTCAGTGTTGTGCGGAGCCCTACGCCGCGGGCAACGACTCGACCTCGGTTACGGGGTATGAGTCGTTATCGACGCCACCGGACAGCGACGTGATCACACCATTGTCGTCGAACGAGGCGGCACCGATCCGGGCTGCACAACTACAGGAATGGCATGCGCTCTCGCAGGCACAGGGTAGTGCATACAACCCATACTTCCCTCCATTGCCGGAACGTAACGGCGTGCACGGGTACCCCAAGGATCTCGATGGTCATCCGGAATTCCATAGCGTCATGTAAGAGCGTTCCAGGCCCACGGGCTCTAGGCTGCTCCTTGAATGACGCTATTCTTGCCTATCTTATGTACCCTAATCTGTTATCCTGCTCTTATCCCTGCATTGTTTTTTTCTGTCTCACGTCTCTAATTAGCAATACCCCCCTTTTCTTTTCTCTTCTCTCCGTGCCACGTTATTCAAAACTCTCCGTTTCTGGCGCTCCCTTGTACTATCTTTGCTCTGCACCGGTATTTTGCGTGCGCGCTAATTACGCCTGCGCACATCCGCTCTGCATGTTGTGTTCTAGGAAGCATGATTATGGACAGCTTTGTTTACTCTCCGCTACAGCACATGGAAATACCCATACTCTTGTGTTAATAGACACCCCTCCACCGTGCTTCCCTGAATCATGTGCGCGAGAAGGCTTTCATTTCGCTAAGATGAAGGCATGCATACGCTCATCACTTCTATATTTCTGATTAACGCGCGATTCCACAAACATCACCCCCACCCCTTATGAGTCGGACCCCAGGCGGAAAGAAAAGGCCCTCAAATCGGTTGCGCCAGCCCGCACAGGCGCGCCTGTGGTGTCGAGAAGCCACACATCGCGCTCGATATACGTGACGTGTCCATTGCGCCTGACGAGGACGACTTGAGCGAGGCGAGTCCCGTAGTACCCATGAGGCGTGTCTGGCTTGGTAGCTCCTACGTCGACGACAGGAACAAGGATTGTATTTTTCAGCTCCGCGCGTTCTCGAGGAGGAGGGATCGGCAAATGGGCACTATAAGGAGAAATAAATGGGGGGGGAAGGACGGAACAAACGGGTCAGTTCAAGCTCAGCCCCATATGACAGGCGACAAGGTAAAGCCAAAAAGAGAGGCAGATGGTTTTGCATGTTTTTTTTTTTTTGGTGAGACGAAGAAAAAGGCAATGGGCGAACACCGTACGCGGAACAAGACCGGAAGCTGACACGCACGTCAAGAGCTCGATCAGCCGCCCCGCAAGACGCTCGTCCTCGTCCGGCTCATCCATCCCAGGGCCCCGAGAAAACTCGTCGAGCACGTTTCCCAGCTCGTCCTTCCCCTGCACAACTTTCGGCCACAGATCCCCGCCGTGCCCGTCGACCCCGTTCGACATGCCCCCGCAGGCGCGCTCGGCGTCCGTCGCCGCTCGTGCGTGGATAGGCCCACCACCGCCGTCGTTGCTGACGAGTCGCGCGTCGTAGGCGAGCGTGGAGGCGGAGGCGGAGGAAGACGCCAGGGGCTCGAGAAGGAGAAGGTTGAAGCCGGCGTAGCGCGTGGTTTGGCGCGTCAAAGAGGCTGCATCGCCCGCGAGGTCCCCACTGGGATCACCCAGGAACGAGGAGACGAGCGTACCCCTGGACGAAGCGTACGTCGCGGGCGGTTCTGTGATGTTCGTTCTGCATACGGGCACATGAGGCGAAAGGGGGAGGAGGGGGGGAAAGGGCGGGGAGCTTCTGAGTCGTGATGCATGGAAGCAAACTGCGTTGGGTACTCACATGAGGGCGACGCGTCCAGTGGTCCGGTTGATGCCCAGCCAGGTACCCCCGGCCAGCATGTCGCGGCCAGAGAGGACACTGCCTGTGCCTTGGTCGCGTTGGACCGCCGGGGGGCCATCAGGGTTAGAGGCAGGCTGGGACAGGGCTTCGAATGAATGGAAGTGGGCTGGCAGTGTTGGCCGGCCCAGGAACTCGTCGCGGTTCGCACATAGGATGCTAGGCTCCTCCCACGGTCAGCGGGGCATGTCTAGATTGCACATGCGCGCTCAGGAAGGTGTGAAGGAGACGCACAGTGCGTATTCCGGGTGCGTGAGGGACCAGAAGGCGACACACATGTTCTTTGCTGCTGAGACACAAAGAATGGAGGATCAGATGATGGGAATGATCGGTTGATGTTCTTGATGCAGAATTCCCTTAGGAGGACAAAGTCGATGTTGCTTCGCAATTCAGGATGAGCAAGGGGCGTATCAGGACTGGAAGGCAGAAGATGGGACAAACTGAGCGAAAGTAATTGAGATCTCTCCACCAATCCTAATACAGTGATGGCGAACGGTTTCCGAAATTGTGTCAAGTGTTCTCTGTCAATCAGAGACGTAAGAATGGGATTCTCGTGCGGTTATCCGTAAAGTGAAAGGGGCATTGAACACGTACAGGGAAAAAGGCAGAACTGTATTACGCGGCAGTCTTGGCTCGAGGAGGCGCTCGCGGGGTTGCCCCTGTCGAACCAGGTCGATCTGGACTGGAAAATCAAAATCGAATGACTTAGAGTGAAAATTAGTTTTTGGTGTCGTATCGCCGGGGATTCTTCCCAAGCTTGACACTCGTGGTTAGGATCATCATGTCAGTGGGAACTTCTCTTCCGTACGAAGAGTCAGACACACGAGGTCAATTCCTCGCTGACTTGTATTTTCCTTGGAATCAAGGCAAAAATACTAGTCAGCGGACTTTGCTCTCAAAAACGTTTTTCGAAGGCGATCAGTGGCGTTTTGGCTCTCGTCCTTTTCTGGTTGGTGTTGCTCATGTCCGCCCACTGTCCTGATGATGACCTCATTTTACAGTAGTATCTGTCGTCCCTGCTGAGTTCACCCACTGGTCGTTCCTGTCTTACATCCAACTCGGGTAACATTAGGACTGTACTGCTTTCAAATAAGATTACCCTGCATAGGTGTGGCTTCATCAGCCAAGCATTACTCGAGGGGTGCCTGTGTCAGCCGAAGTACGTGTGTACTATACCCTCGATCACATCCTGGCGCGTCTGTGAAGCAGACGCACGTCGTATCGTCCAATTTATTTATTGCGCTGAGGCGCTCACCCTCAACACCGCCCATGGACGAGAAATCCGTAATGATTGTGCGCTGTACTGTCCCGCTGGCACCGTCCTCCTGTGAAAGTAGATTTTTCGGTAATCGTTCGGAATTGTGTGGGCGGCTTCGCGCAACGGGTTTCAGTCATTCATTTTTATTTCTATTAGGCGGTATTCGGTATTTGCGTCGCACGTCGTCGGTCCTTTTTTTGCACCGTCGATTCGCAGCTACGCTCGTTCCGAGTCAGGAGTAAATCGTGGTTTGTCAACTCACCTGACCATGAGTCCTCAGGCTACATACAGTACATCCGTGCAAGGACGCCGTCATCAAGATCACTCGGTTCGACTCACCCGATTCCTCACCTCTTGCTACCGCTGGCAGTGAACTAAGCTGCGTGTTTTCACTTGGGCTGCAAATCCGTGGGCCATACCGATGCTGGCCTTGTGCATGAGTTCGCTGCCTAAGCTCTCGGGGTTTGACTTGAGGCTCCTAGGTATCCGGTAACAGCCGTCTACGAGAAGTCTTTGTCTCCGAACTCGGGCGTGGCCTCTACCTAAACGGTCGCACGCACGGCTCTTCGAATTGCGGAGTAATTGCGTCCGTCCAATAGCCCCCCAAATCGCCGACTCGGAGGTCACCGTCTAAAATCTACACACGTACCAGCTGGGATGTTGGAGATTTACGAGTACTCAGCGCCGCTGCCCCGTCCACGACGGTAAGAGACACTAACGACCAGTACATCCAGCATGTCTACGGCATGGTTCTTCACGCCGCTTTTTTTTTTTCGCCGGTAGATAAACCCATCCGCGAATCGGCTACACGACAGCGATGTTGACGGGCGATTGTAAACCCACAGATCACTATGGAGCGGCCTGTAGCAGCCCGATGCTCATTGATACAACGCCCGAACGCAGAAGATTCCCTCGAAAAAGCACACAGATGGCATCCTAGCTTCGCGTATTACACCCTCACGGCGCCACAATAAGAAAAAAAAAGTCGACCGCGTGCGCACTGTCTTAAATTTGAGGTTCAAATTTTTTTTATCTTTATTTTTCTTCGCGTTTTTGATAACTTCAAGTCATAGTAGATTCTTGAGATGACATGTCTAAGTCGAACCACACCTTCCCGCAACACGTGGTTAAATGCCGAACGACCGACTCGAACCTGACACACACACCCCTTGGGTTTAGAGGTTCTGTTTTTCCCGTTTTGGTGGCGTATTGGTTATTCAGGGTAGCATGGCTGCCAATGCTCCGCGGATCGTACCGCGTGTCCCGAAAGGTACCGAGCGAGCATATCATACCGGAATCTCGAACCTCCGGACTCGAGAGTGTCTGACCCTCGTGTTACGTACGTGATCTTTCACATCGTGTGACTGATTCGAACCAGCTTTCAAAGAGTGGCCAGAAATGACACAGTCCGTACATCCGTACCGACCTGCCGAAACAAAGGCACGCTGCGCAGGACGTGCCAGGATCGCATCACAGGTGGAAGCACGGGTGCAATCAGACAGCAGCTGTTTGAAAATCGCGGAAGCAGGCACGTCGGAGTGCTGATTCATCGGTTGATTGCTCGGGACGTACGCATCAAACTCAGATGGATTTGTGGCAGATGATCAAAAAGTCTTGCTGTTGATCCCCTGGCCTAGCTTCAACAACACATCGTAAGTACGTCAAAATTTACATAGCGGCAGACTGATGTTAATGCAGCGAAATGGTGATTTTTTTTCCTGAATTGCGTGGAAGTGCGGCAGACTTCTAAGTTTTCTCGTACCCAGGCAAAGGGGGCATCCCGAGCCCATTCTGCACCTCAATCCCAAAGGTTTCGTGGTTCCAAACTTGCCATGGTTGGTCTCTGTTGTACATTCCAATACCATAGTCTTTCGGAATTCAATGAGGCCAACAAGATCCGTGGGATCTCAGATCTCAGGTGCAAATTATAACTTCTCCATTTTTTTTGACCTCACCATAAACTTATGTTTCCGTTGATCCACTTTTTTTTATGATCCCATAACTACATATCCTGGTACACATACAATAAATCTTCGGGGCGGAAAGGATTTCGGGGGAGTGGTGATAGGGTGTCATCTTCAAGGTTTGTGCACAGCAGGGGCTTTGGCCTAGGCCAGAGAGTGACAACACTGTGCCAGCGTGCTCAGGCTCTCACCGATCTTTCTTGTGCTCGATAGGCTTTTTTTTTTACGAAATCTTTCGTAATGGTGCCGAATCAGACACCACTCACGATAATGAACATTCGATCCGTCTTGTCAAGATTCAGATTCCTCCGTGATATAATGGAATGCCACAAGGACACAACCCGGATGGACCTCCTCCCGCGTCTTTGCCCTCCCACGCAGTCGTGTCTGCAGTCTGCAGAGGCACATGTATTTGTTCCTTGCTGGGAAGAATACGGTCTATGGTGGCCGTCTGACTGCTAAGCTAGAACATTTTGTGGGAGTCGGTTTCGGGGATGCTGTATAGACTTCATTGAGTATCGTACTTTCCTGATCGGAGTTGACTCCCTATTGATTTCGTGTTCAGGTCCATCTATCAAGTACCAGTTTATCAAGTACACTGGATATGGACCGTACGGCATCTATTGCAACCGCCGCGTTGACCTGTGCCATTCCCACGGCTAACAAGACAAGGGCCAGCTTTTTTTCGTTCAATTTCTGTCTATAGAATGAGTGAGCCGTATTGTCGTCTGCTCGAAATGGAATGCAGCTTCCCATTTTTACCGAGTACGATGTGCCACTTCGACCGTGGCATTGTGCCGCCACCGTGTGATCAACCGATACACGGAACCGATCCGCACCCGTGCAAGGTTGCACAGCTCTTGAGCGGCTCGACTTGGCCTTCAGGCACCGATATTTCTGCTTGACTCAGGAACACTACATGAGGCCGATGTTTCTCGCCATTGACATTCCCTTACAAATTTGGGAAGAGCTGGTGTCAGAAGCCGAAGTAAGGGTTCGGTCTGCTCGATTGCTTGAGGCAGAATTATGCAACCCCCTGGAAAGGATCGTTCCAACATACCTGCTCCGGGAAACTGGTTAGCTCATTAGTGAATGTCGGGATGAACATAACAAGAGTTGCCGGGACATGGCCAATGTCACCATCTTTGGCAATTCGTCCTCGAATCTTCTAGGTAGGCCTACATTCACACATTGTAGGAACACCGACAAGTCATGGACCAGCAGACACCGGGGGTCCAGGCCAAGTCAAGTAAAGCCATGCCTTCGACGAAGGGGCGA
Organism: Lactarius indigo; assembly: GCA_025766275.1. NCBI lineage: Eukaryota > Fungi > Basidiomycota > Agaricomycetes > Russulales > Russulaceae > Lactarius > Lactarius indigo. The sequence goes on along the minus strand of JAFKAC010000005.1, from coordinate 1,871,947 downwards.
GATTCGTATGCGGCCGAACAACCACTTCGAGAGCTGGTGGACGAAGCGGGGTTTTTGGCCGTGCCTTAGGGGAATACAGAAGAGGCATAAGGCATAAAATTTGAAGTACCACGAAGGGCAACCCTGCTCGGAGCTAAAGTTTTAGGCAGGGTATGTGCTGAAGGCCGGTGCGCTTACGTCTGAGACGAAGTCGACAACGTCAGCGAGGTACGAACGTAGCACGAAACAGGAAGCCAAATGAACGAAATGGCGAGGGCATGCACCGGACCGGCCGGGGAACCGTGAAAGGAGATCCATGTCGCGCGAAAGAGACCACGTATCTTCAGGAAGACAATGCTAGCGGTATGGAAGAGGTCCCATAGATGTCCTAAGGGTAGTATACAGGAATGGCAAACACTGTTACACTTCGGGCTGGTGTACAATTACGCGACCCACTCCCACGGGTAACGCGACGCGTCTTGTCATCGCGCTCGAGCCTCGAGGCGAGTTCGTCCGGATTCCCAATGCCCAAACTCGAAGAAAGTCTCATCGACAATCTCACCCCGCGCCCAGAAGTGAGAGAAAAGGCACGCGCGCTCCTGCGTACCGTGCACTCCAAAACCGGTCCTGGAACAGGCTATGACATCGGCGAGGCGAAGATAGGTCTACCTGCCATTTGCGCGTACATCGCGTCCAAGAGGTACGCGCGTTGTCTTTCCACGCGTTTTTCTCTCTCCAATGTCCATCACGTCAGTGCGGGATACGCTGACGTTACCGAAGACGTCGCGCAGAAGGCGTCTTGCCTTGCACCGAGGCAGTTTGCGAGCACCTTGAGGACAGTCAAGGCTGCTCTCCACGTTCCGAAGACGCCGACTGGTTCTCCTAGTAAATCAAAGACCGGTGTTGATCCCATCGCGTATGCTGCACTTATCAAGGAGCACAAAATAGGACGGCCTCTACGCGTCGAATCATGGATGAAGGAGGCTCATGCCGCGCTGGTCGCCCTACCACGTTACCAGCAAAAATACGCATCACATCTCGCCGACTCTGGAATAGACGTACGGATAGCAGTATTCTTCTGGGTTTGTCGAACTATCAAGGTGCGTCGCACTAATCTGGGTGTCCCTTATTTTACCTACCAACATGCCCCCTAGATCTCGGCCATAACTTATGCGCCACTAGTCGACAAGTACGGGGTAACGCTCAAGGTCTTCTCTCGTCTCGTGAAGATGCTGGAGGAAGAGTGCGTTGATATGAAGGAATCTATCAAAGGCGCGATAAAGGAGTTGCAAAAGAAAACCGGCGGCGATGGACAGTCGAAAACGCCAACGACAGCGACAACGACACCCTCGCAGTCGCGATCTGCATCGCCGACCAAGTCCGCACTGCGCAGCGCGAGTAGCCTGGCGTCGTCCCTCACAGGCAGCGTGAAGCGCAAAGTCGCCTTCTCGCTCTCCGACATATCCGCCTCGGAGGACGACGTCCCACCCGAGACACCCTCGAAACGCCCACGCACCACGCCGCGCACGCGCACGCTGCCCGTGCGCAGGGCTGCATCGACCTCGTCGTCAGAGGACGTCGAGATGTCGGACGCGCCCCCGCCGCAGCTCGTCGCGTCCGAGCCCGTCGCGGGTCCATCGACGCCCCGGCGGCCCAAGGCGACCGCTACGCCAATGCACGCATACCGAACGCCACCCTCGGCTCGCATGCAGGCGCTCGCCATCTTCTCTGATGAGGAGGACGGGGAGGTAGAGGACGAGATGGCCGTCGTAGATGCACTTGCAGAGGCGGGCCAAGCTGACGATGCGCTCCCTCTTTCGCGTCGCTTCCGCCCCGTGTTCCTTGATCGGGCGCAATGGGCACAACGCGCGCCACGGCTGGCTCGTGAACGTGCGGCCGCCGAGAAGCGGACTAGGGAATTGATGAAGCATTGGGGCCATCCGCTCGGGGCATTGCAGCTGGCGGTAGCAGAAACGGCAGCCGGGTGAGGTGTTTGTGGCGCCCTTCCGGATCACACCCTCACTACACATTTATCTTCTGTTGATATGGACAGTATTCTTTCAGGCAGTTCTGTCATCTCGGCCGGACATTACTATCATTTCATTGTGTAGTAGTTGCAATGGCACCACTACACAAGGTTTTGTACAGCAAGAAAGATCCTATCTAACCTGAACTCGTTAGTCCTACACGCGTCGTGAAAGGGGTTTCGTGAATCAGGCAACATATCCAAAACGTTTCATAAACGAGCCTCGTGAATGACCTCATTTTCCCCCTGCACGCCCCCAACTCAGCCGAAAAAGATCCGTTTGATCGACGAGAACAGGCCGCTCGACCGGCGCCCTTTCCCGTCACTGTCTCCCCATTTTCCTTTTCCCTTTCCCTGGTACTGAGGAGGGGGCGGCATTTCCTCGACCTGGACATGCATGACCTCATAACGAGGGAGGTCGCACAAGACGGCGGTCCACGTCATCCTGGGAACGCGCACGAGGTGGTCTGAGCCAGTCACGAGTAGGTGGATCCGATCACGCTCGACCTCGCGTAACTCAGGCCAGAGTTCCACTACATTATCGATTGCCTCCTGCAACACACACATCTCCCGTCAGATCACACGGACACACATATGAGAGGAGGAGAGTGAGCGCACATCGTAGGTCTTAGCAGCGGGGGCGTAAGCCATGTTTTTGTTATAATGGAATGTCAGGATATCCACAGGCTGCTTGGGGGCCTGGTTAGGCCAGACATACCACGGCGAGGGCGAGGGTGGGGACATCGGGGCCTGCACTGGTGGGGCCGGTGGCGGCATTACGACAATCGACGGCTGTCGAGGCGGCAGAATGACTGGAGGTGGGATGTAAGGCGGAGATGGCGAACGTGGCGATCGGGGTCGGTAGGGGCCTGTGTTAAGACATCCTGGTGGTGGTGACACACTGCGACGACGACGGAAGCAGCGCCAGCTTCGGCTCGAGCTACGACTGCGGCTGCGGGGGCTTGGGCTTCTTGGGCTTGGGCTACGACTGTATCGACCATAAACACGCGCGGGACTCAACCGACGAGGACTGCGGCTGGGACTGCGGCTGGGAGTACGACTGCGACTGCGGCCTCTGACTTCTTCGATCGGAGAAAGCGGTTGTGCGATAGTCACCGGAGGGTATATGTAAATATCGGTGCTCTCGTCGACGAGGGGGATGTCACGACGTGGAACGGAAGGGGAGAACATGTCGTCGGAAGGGGCGTACAAGGACACTGGCATGTCTAAGGGAGGGTATGTAGGCGTGGAGGTAGAGATAGGACGCCGGGGAAGAATAGAGAGTCGGGACACGACCCCCCAATATGTAGTTGGGGCAGGCGTCTACAGAGATAAGCCACGAGGTCACCGTCCAATTGAGATGCGCAACGGGGGCCGAAGCCATCGCGTTGCTGCTGGCGAAAGCAATGCACCCACACTGCAACCGTCCCTCAGGGCTGGACCGCCTATCGAGAATACGTGGACTCCGACGTGCCACCACACCGCCACATTGATTGCGCCCATGTAACGCTCGACAGGTTCCAACTGCAAAACTTGGACGGATCCATGAAGGGATGCTGTGAAGATATTGCGCAGTGCTTCAAGCGAGCGTCTGACTTATTCTACGCTGTTCTTGAAGGTCCGACCGTGTCTAGAAAGGTGTTCACAAGACCCAGGAACAGTCGACGCCGGCATGATGTGTATTGAATTTTGCGTGCAACTTGAACCTTTTGTCGGTCGCGTCACTGGCAAGTGAGCGAGGTATGCCGAGACCGCCGCCGCTGGCACATCGTTAGTGTCAATGCTGTTGTATTGGGTCAGGACCAGTCTGCACGTATTACTGCACAGGTGGTATTGTAGAAATTGGCCGGCGCCGCCACGGATATGAGCGGCGGTCGCTAATGTAACGACCTGTGTATTTACGTACAGCGACGACCCACCCTAAAAATTCGACACAGTCAATACGAGTAACGTACAACAGAACGAGACAACAGTATTACAGGTGCACGGCAACTTGTCAAGACAAATGAGCAAACGAGTTGGGGGAACAATTATGTAGTGATGGTGCCCATCTTCCGAGTCGTTTATTGTAACACGTCAATCAAAGCTACCCTCAGGAGTAAGTGCTCTAGAATGCCAGGCCACTCTAGCTATCGGCGGGCGACCACGGACCATGTCACGTCGGAACTTGTGGCGTATGACAGCAAGGAGTCAACGGTCCACTATGCCATATGGATAGATGACAGCCAAGTAAATAAGTTGCTGTACAATGGATCATCAGCGTACATCAACCAATCAGTACAGTACTGTTCGCTGTGCCGCTCAGAAAGATTTCGGTAACGAACGTCCCTGAAAGCCCCGATACTAGTACACAAAATAAGGTCTACGAATCAGCCCCCCGAATAAAGCTTATCATCTTGCTCAAACGATTCCCTTCAACCTGGGGTCCGTTGGTAGAGCGAGACTCTTCCTTCTGCAAATACCGCTCCTCCTTCTCCCTCATGACGGTGTTTACAGCCGAGTACGGATATTCCGGTAGGTCAAAGTCGTCGTCGAGTCCTTCTGTGTCCCGTATTCTCACGTCCACGACGTGATATGGGGGGAGGCGCCGCACGACAAGTTGCCATGCCGCCGGCGTGATGCACGCAATACTCGACTTGCCGGTTGTGTGGAATGTGATGCGATCACGTCGAACGCTCCGCAACTCAGGGTATGCATGCTTCGCGAGGTCGACAGCCTCCTGAGCGACGCCCGAGGGCTCGTCAACTGGACAATAGGGACAATAGGGGGACCGGAACCTACGTCGTGAGTTTTGGCCGCAGGTACCCATGCGCTATTGTCATTGAAGCGGTAGGTCAATGCCTCTGGGAAGTCATCCTTGACGGGATTAGCTGGGGCGGTTGAGGATGAGGCCGCCGGCTGGCGGGTTCCCGAGTACAGCTTCATCATAGCCGCAACCTGGAAAAGTAGATGGAGGTGCTAAGTGGACGTCCTGAGATGGGACAAAGACTTATAACGGTGTCCTAGGGAGGCTGTGAGCAAACACAGCCTCCTTATCATTATTACCAAATCGCCCCCAACAAGGAAAACTAGTACGGGACGGCACAAGTTGGGATAGTGGTTAAACTGGAACTGGGGCACACGTGATGGTGAAAGGGCACTAATAAGGCAGAGTTGATCCTGGACGGCACTCTGGCGCAGGGATCACACATGATGGACCACGACGAAAACGGCCGCCCGCAATTTGTTGGGATTGGAATATCGGGGCCCCTATTGTAAATTTCACCGATGGGGGTAAAACTTTTTTTTGTTGAATGACTTATGTGCGCCGTTGAGGGTAGAGGCATCACACCCCCAATACCGGAGGGGCCTTCGTATCTACCGTCGATGATAAGACGGGATGGAAGTTCATCGAGCACGATGCCTTGCATGCATGTACGTAAAATGAAATGCGCGCAAGGGAAACGCAGGTGTCTTGGAAGGACACGTTGAGTCCAGCTCGTTACCGCAATCGGAAGTATAAATGGGTGTTGGATGTGAAGTGATGACATGGTACCCACCTCGTGTGAGCTGACGCCTGAGCCCGGGGCACATGTGCGAGGGGCATGTCGGCGAAAAACCATCATGCAAGCCCCACAAGGGTACTAGAAGATAAGAGCAGCTCAGCTATTGACCCTTCGACGATTAAGGAGAGCTTGGGAATCGGTCCGGGATAAAGGTCTGCTCCACTGAGCGTCCCGTGAAACCAAATACACAAAAACGCCTATAGGGCGTTGACAACGCAAGGGTGTGGTGTGGACGTGCACACTTCTTGCGCCGAAGATGCACGTTCTCTGGAGCGAGGTGATGCCTCGTTTGTCCCATGATGGCAACCTTCAGGAAGACCATGGAGATATTGCAGACCAGGACGCAAGGATAGGTAGCAAGAGGTATGCAGGTTTCCGTTCAATGATACAAACGATGTTTACCGAACAGGTAGCAAGAACACTGTTGCTGTTGCCTATATCACTCGTTGCACATGATGAAAAACAGGCCATTACTTGGGGCATTATCTGCATCAACTGACATGGGCGAAACCTTGGGCGAAACGCTGCGCACCTTGCTGTTGGCTCAGCCGTTCTAACGGGTTTGTCAAGGAGGGCTCTATTGACACCTGGCGCACTGTGGGATCTCAAGACAGACCGCAAAGTGATTCTGTGGTGTTGTGCCGCATACACCAGGCACGGACTGGACGCCACTGGGCACATGGCCCGCCCAGGATGCAGTACCAGAGGAAATTATGCTTTTCAATCAATCACTCGTCGACCGAGGTGGCGCCGGCATCGAACGTCGCCGAGAAGAGTGCCTTGGGGCGGGGCCATGGGCCATAGCAACGTCCAGATTGGAAGTGGCCACAGGAAATGGAACGAAAAACGAACGAAACTCGAAGAAACCATAACAACTGGGGGAGTCACGTGCCGAGACTGATGAGCATCATTCCCAACACCTCGCAGGTCCTCTCGCAGCGCCAACGACCAATCGTCGGTATAGAAGAATAAGGAAATTCGGGGTTTTCTCAACAGTTGATCATTTAAGGGTGCGTAAGGGTGATCCATGCTGCTAAACTACCATCAACCCTTTTTGACCGAAATTTTCAGCTCGTCACATACTACAGTGGGACTAGTTCTCGTTCGCGCGCGATTATAACTAGTTCTGGCTGACCTGACCGGCATGCCTGGTGCCACTGGCTTTGTCGGTTCGCATGTTGTGGACCGTACACCACGTTTTGGGAAGTTACTCATCTTCTTGTGATACACAAGCATATTACCGCATTCAGGCGATTCACTTACGTGGAATATGAGGGCAAATTCGAAATCGTCGACGTCGAAGACATTATTTGTTGCATCCATTCTGATCGCGGCCGCTGTCTTTCTCGGCTTTTGGAAGAGTTGTCGTAACGGACAATATCTTTCTGATCCCGCTCGAGCGTTGACGCCTTGCTCCATGTGGCGGCGCCACAGACCCCCAAGACCACTGTTAGAAGCACCGTCGAGGTGCTTAATTATGCGCGAGATGCCAGTATCAAGAAGATTGTCGCTGAGACACTCCGTACGACATGGATAGCTAAGGCGGTCTCCCAGGACGGTGGCATCATGACTGTCCCCAAGGTCGAGAAGATGTTTTGGGTTTGCCTGAATTGGATCCCGCAGACAGTCGAGTATGCTAGGAAGCTTTGAATAGAACCTTGGGTTATCTATACTGTCCAATGACAGTGTCGACTTCCGAAAAATTGCTAGAGAAACAGGGACGTGGACAATAAAACAAATATGTGCAATTATCCCCCTTCACCGGATCTTCTGGGCTGAGTCACTTCACTAGATTCTTCTTACCTTCGTCTTCGGTCCATACAGCTGAGTCAGAACGGGACAGAAACAGACAGAAACAGTGAGCCAGGCGTGCACGTGTCGTCGACCGAGTGAGAAGGTTACGCCGAACGGGCCGCCAAACTATTGCCCTTCAAAACCACCTCCTGCGGCCCTGTAAACGAGTGCTCACAGTGGCCGGAGTAGTTCTGTAGTCCGAGGTGTCGGAATATCTGCGAAGTCACACCCGTCGCCGAGGCATCGGTGGGCGTTAGTTCGGCGCACGGGACCAAGTAGTGCCCTAGGTAGGAGACCATAAACGCTGGCCCGCTCCTCGGGTTCCAGGGAAGACGTTCGACGATGCGGTAGATGTCATGCTGCGCAGCCTTCCCGAGCAACTAGACCCGATAAGGAGAACATGTACTATTGTGGGTGTCAACAAGGGTGACAATGCTGTCACACAAACTAGCTTATATAATCCGGGTTCAAGTTATCACCCCTTCCGATGAGAGACCCTAAATAACCAGGGGACTAGTGGGAGATGGGAGCGATATCTGGGCCTGTCTCATCGCCTTTACGACGCTGTCGACCACCGCCAGCATGTCCGGATTCTCGAGGCAGATTATAAACCTCGTATCGAGCACATTTCAAAGGCGGGCCGCTCCGGATCAGGTTTGTGTATTATGCATTATGGCTTTTGTGCCAGTCTTTGTTTCCAACTAAAGCGCAACGTAGGGTGGACTCCTGACGGGGAAAGATCCAACAAAGTTCAATCCATCTGATCCTTTGAGATTATGGATCATTCAAGTCGGTCAGCGAATCTGTCTTTCAGGCCATCCATCATTCCCATAAGTTCATGCTATTGCAGGTATCATCATTATCACCACTCAGATTCTTAGTCTTGGTCTCCGCAAGTTACGACAGCCTCGAGTGATCGCAGAAGTCCTTGGTGGTATCCTTCTTGGTGAGATCGTAATTTGGACTCATTGAGATACTCATCAACTGAGCCACCACCTAGGTCCGACTGCCTTTGGGCGTATACCCGGTTTTTCCAAACACATCTTTCCTACCGAATCAATACCCTACCTCTCTCTCGTTGCAAATATCGGACTGTGTCTCTTCCTTTTTATCATCGGGCTGGAGATAGATGCTGCCATCATCCGTCGCAATGCCCGCTTCTCTGCGACCGTCGCCGCCGCAGGCGTCATCATCCCATTTGGACTTGGCGCCGCGCTTGCCGTTCCCTTGTACAAGCACTTCATCGACTCTTCACAAGTGTCATACACGCACTTTATGCTCTTCACCGGTGTCGCGTATTCGATCACGGCCTTCCCCGTCCTGTGTCGCATTTTGACCGAACTCAAGCTACTTGACACGACCGTCGGGATCGTGGTTTTATCTGCCGGTGTTGGTAACGATATCATTGGATGGACATTACTCGCGCTCAGTGTCGCACTTGTCAATGCGGGAAGTGGACTCACGGCATTATGGATTCTGTTGGTCTGTATTGGATGGACCCTGTTCATGTTACTCCTCGTCCGCAGGGTGCTATCCTGGTGTGCCCGCGCAACAGGCTCCATCGAGAACGGACCAACCATGTTCTTTATGACTGCCACGATTTTAATTTTGTTTGGGTCAGCATTCTTTACCGATGTCATCGGCGTCCACGCAATTTTCGGTATGCGCTTTGGCATTGGCAGGTCCCGTGTTTTGACCGTGCTGCTTCTACAGGTGCTTTCCTCGCCGGGATTATCGTGCCTCGTGAGGGTGGCCTTGCGATTGCGCTGACTGAGAAGCTAGAAGATATGGTCTCGGTAATTTTCCTACCTCTCGTGAGCTTCTTTACCCCCAACTCCGATGCACCTCCTAATAGTCTCCAGTATTTCACACTCTCCGGGCTGTCGACTGACCTCGGCTTGCTGAATTCTGGTAAGTTTCCTTCGTCACACGTGGGCTGGACTAACTGATAGACATTCCATTCGGTCGCTAGGGACAATATGGGGATTCACGGCTGCCATCTGCATCCTTGCTTTTATTGGGAAATTCGGTGGTTGTGCATTGGCAGCGAGGTACACTGGCTTCAGCTGGCGTGAGGCGAGCACCATAGGTTCCTTGATGAGTTGCAAAGGGTAAGTCCATCCAAGTCCACTAATAACGCTGTACCTCATCGTTGGCACCTAGTCTCATTGAATTGATTGTTCTCAATGTCGGGCTACAGGCCGGTATCTTGACGAGGGTGAGCTCCTACTCGTCTCCTGATAGGTCACAAAACATACGTTCTACGTCCAACAGCTCGTCTTCTCGATGTTTGTCCTAGAGGCTCTTCTTCTCACCTTCGCGACCACCCCCACTGTTTCCTTCCTTTACCCTCCTCATCTTCGATCGCGCGCAACCGCCACCGGTCCATCGTTTGCGAATGTTCGCGATGCGAAAGACGACGAAAGTGGCACTCGAGATCGTTGGCCGAGCACTGGTCACGACAATGGTGTTTGGAAACGCCGATTCACTGTGATCCTCGATAAACTCGAACATCTACCTAGCATGATGGCGATTACGCAGCTTCTTCAGCCCCCAGCCCCACCAACCTACCCCCGAACAGAAAGCTCCTCTTCCAGCCAAAGATCAGGAATGGAAGAGGAAGAACCGGCGCATTTCGGTGCACTGCGTCTCATCGAGCTGACTGACCGGCCTTCGGACGTGATGAAGTCCTCCGCGACGGACGCATTGCTGCACACTGACCCTTTACTCGCTATTTTCCGCACGTTTTCAGAATTGAATGGACTGTCGGTGTCAACTGCGCTATCGATGGTGCCTTTTGATGGGCTCGCAACCAGCGTGGGCGAGCACGTTCGTGCAGCCGGCGCCCAGCTCGTGTTGGTGCCCTGGCTCCCGTCAGCACAAGTAGTTCCAGACATCACGGTGGACACAGGCGGTGGCGCTCCCACGAGCGACGCCGCCGTCGCTGCTGACCGCAGCCCATTCGACGCACTGTTCCGCACGAGCGGCTCCACCTCCTTACTCCACTCACATTTCGTGCGCGGCGTGTTTGCGCAGGCGCGGACGAACGTCGCACTGCTCGTCGGCCGGGCGCCGCTTGGCGTGCGTGAGGAGACTCGCCTGTTCTTGCCGTTCTTCGGTGGGCCTGACGACCGCCTCGCGCTGGACTTGGTCGTGCAGCTCTGCGCGAATCCGCGTATCCGCGCAACGGTCTTGCGCGTCACCAAGCGCGACGTCCGGGCCGAGCTCGCAGCTCCCGAAGCGGCGCATCTCGCCAAGGACAAGGTGGAAGTGGACATGCAGGCGAACACGATAATGACGGTGGCCTCCGTCCGGTCGGTGCGTCAACGTACACACGCCTACTTTCTGGTTCAGGAGCGCTGACGCTATACCGCACGGGCAGACGACGGGCTTCCCAGATACGATGTATGGAAACGCGACGACGCACACACGCATGCAGTCCGAGACAGCTGACGGCGTCACCTGGGCGCGGTACGCCCCGCCGGCAGCGGCAGCGACGAGCGATCGCGCGCTGGCGGATGCGCTGTCGCGCGTGACGTTCGAGGAGGTCGCAAGCCCGACGCCGCTGCACGCCGCACTGCGGCGCGCGGGGACGCTTGAGCGCGCGATCGTCGTCGTTGGGCGCTCGCGCCGTCTTGCCGTGGAGGACCATCATGTAGAGCTGCGCATGCTGGAGGAGGAACATGGCGCAGTTCGCGCGGACGTGCGGAAGACGGTGGGGGACGTCGGGACGGCGTTCGTGATGGCGGGGATCAACGCTACTCTGCTGGTGATGCAGGCGTCCAGTATCCACTCTGAGGACTAGGTAGGTTATGAGACACGACGCATACGAACTTGACGAATTCACGATGTCTTGCCCATGATGGGGTGTACTTTGTATAATGATTTGTAACAGTATACCATCAATGCACAAAGCATAATTTACAGATATATACAATACTAGGCGTCGACGTTGTCGTCTGTAACCTTGCCTGTGAGAGAAATGTGTATGCAAAGACAAGTGCAAAGATGTCGCAAAATGAGTTCGAACTCCGCAATCTCCGGGACAACAAACCCATGCGTATCAATATCACCTTGCTTGACAAGCTTCGGTGTGTGGGCGATCGACCTCCTGACGACTTTCTTTTCCCTCTTAAACCAATCACCAACATAGAAGAATATGGGGGTCCGGTGCTTTTTCAACAGTTGAATGTTGACCATTTAAAGGTGTGCAGGGTCGTTGGTAGGACCGGTCCATTGACCTGCTACAGTTGATATCAACATTCGGCTTGTTATATACATACTACAGTAATACTAGCTCTCGTTCGCACGCAATCGTAACTAAGTTGGTCCTGATGCGACCTGGCCGGCGCCTGGTGCCACCGGCTTTGTTGGTTTGCATGTTGTGGACCGTGCACCGCGTTTTGGGGAGTTGCCCATCTTCTGACACAAGCATAGTACTGCAACTGTATTGCACCCAGGCAAATCGCCTACGTAGGATATGAGGGAAAATTCGGAATCGTCGAAGTAGGAGACTTCGCTACATCCATTCTAACCATTTCTCGGATCTTGGAAGAGTTGTCGTAACGGGCAACCTTCTGATCCCGCTCAGGTGTTGACACCTTGCTTCACGTGGCGGCGCCCGTCGAGGTGGGTGCGTAATTACGCGCGGGATGCCGGAATCAAGAAGATTGTCGCGGCTGAGAAACCTCGCACAACCTGGATAGCTAAAGTGGTCTCCCATGATGGTGGTACCATTACTGTCCTCGGGGTCGAGAGGATGTTTTGGGTTTGCCTGAATTGGATCCCGCAAATAGTCGGGTATGCTGAGAAGCCTTGGATACAACCATGAGTTATCTACGTTGTCAACGTCAAGGTCCGGAAAATTGCTAGCGAAACAAGGACGTGGACAATAGAATGGGTGTGTGCATTTTCCCCCTTTCACCAGGTCTTCCGGGCTGACTCATTTTATTACGTTCTTCTTGCCTTCATCTTCGGTCCCAAGTAGCGAGTCAGAATGGGACAGAAACAGCGAGTTAGGCGTGTGTCGATCTCATCGACCGGGTGAAAGGTCGCAGAGCCATGCCGAACGGGCCGCCGAACTATTGCTTTTCAAAATTCGTCTTGCAACCTTAGGTATGTCTAGATGTGTGCTCACAAGTGGCCGGAGCAGTTTTGTAGTCCGAAGTGTCGGAGTTTTTGCGCAATCACATCCGTCGCTGAGGCATCGGTGGGTGTAATTTCGGCCCACGGGACCAAGTAGTGCCCTAGGTAGGAGACCAAAAACGCTGGCCCACCACTCGGATCCCAGGGAAGAGAATTTCGACAATGCGGTAGATGTCATGCTATCCTGCGTGGGTCATAATGATTGATTGGGCAACTAGACCCGATAAGGAGAACATGTATTGTCGATTCATTCCCTTGGTCATTCCTTGTGTCAGTCTGTCACACAAACTTGAACTAAGCTATGTAATCCGGGTTCAAGTTATCACCCCTCCGATGAGCGACCCTAAATAACCTGGGGACTAATGGGAGGTAGGAGCGACATCTTGAGCCTGTGTCTTTCTCTTCACGACCCTGTCGACCACTGCCAAAATGTCCGGATTCTCGAGGCAGATTATAAACCTCGTACAATCGAGCACATTTCAACGGCGGGCCGCTCCGGATCAGGTTTGTGCATTATTGCTGTTGTGTTTGTTTTCAACTAAAGTGCAAGGTAGGATGGACTCTTGGTGGGGAAAGATCCAGCGGAGTTCAATCCATCTGATCCTTTGAGATTATGGATCATTCAAGTCGGTCAGCGAATCTGTCTTTCAGGCGATCTGTCATTCCTATGAGTTCATGTTCATGCTATCGCAGGGATCATCATTATCACCACTCAGATTCTTAGTCTTGGTCTCCGCAAGTTACGACAGCCTCGAGTGATCGCAGAAGTCCTTGGTGGTATCCTTCTTGGTGCGACCGTAGTTTGGACTCATTGAGATACTCATCAACTGAGCCACCACCTAGGTCCGACTGCCTTTGGGCGTATACCCGGCTTTTCCAAACACATCTTTCCCAGCGAATCATTACCCTACCTCTCTCTCGTTGCAAATATCGGACTGTGTCTCTTCCTTTTTATCATTGGGCTCGAGATAGATGCTGCCATCATTCGTCGCAATGCGCGCCTCTCTGCGACCGTCGCCATCGCAGGCGTCATCATCCCATTTGGACTTGGCGCCGCGCTTGCCGTTCCCTTGTACAAGCACTTCATCGACTCTTCACAAGTATCGTACACGCACTTTATGCTCTTCACCGGTGTCGCGTATTCGATCACGGCCTTCCCCGTCCTGTGCCGCATTTTGACCGAACTCAAGCTACTTGACACGACTGTCGGAATTGTAGTCTTGTCTGCCGGTGTTGGTAACGATATCATTGGATGGACATTACTCGCGCTCAGTGTCGCGCTTGTCAATGCCGGAAGCGGACTCACGGCATTATGGATCTTGTTGACTTGTATTGGATGGACCCTGTTCATGTTACTCCTCGTCCGCAGGGTGTTATCTTGGTGCGCTCGCGCAACAGGTTCCATCGAGAACGGACCAACCATGTTCTTTATGACTGCCACGATTTTAATTTTGTTTGGGTCAGCACTCTTTACCGATGTCATCGGCGTCCACGCAATTTTCGGTGTGTGTTTTTGGCACTGGCAGGCTCCGTGTTTTAACCCTACTGCTTCTACAGGCGCTTTCCTCGCCGGAATTATCGTGCCTCGTGACGGAGGCCTTGCGATTGCGCTGACTGAGAAGCTAGAAGATATGGTCTCGGTGATCTTCCTACCTCTCGTGGGTTTCTTCAGCTCCGACTCCGGTTGATTTCCTGATAGTCTCCAGTATTTCACACTCTCCGGCTTGTCGACTGACCTCGGCTTGCTGAATTCTGGTAAGTTCCCTCCATCACACTTGGGTTGGGCCAGCTGATGGATTCGGTCGTTAGGGAAAATATGGGGATTCACGGCTGCCACCTGCGTCCTTGCATTCATTGGGAAGTTCAGCAGTTGTGCATTGGCAGCGAGATACACTGGCTTCAGCTGGCGTGAAGCGAGCACCATAGGTTCCTTGATGAGTTGCAAAGGGTAAGTCCATCCAAGTGCGCCAAGAACGCTGTGCCTCATCGTTGGCATCTAGTCTCATTGAATTGATTGTTCTCAATGTCGGGCTACAGGCCGGTATCTTGACGAGGGTGAGCTCCTTCTCGTCTCCTGATAGGTCACAAAACATACGTTCTACGTCCAACAGCTCGTCTTCTCGATGTTCGTCCTAGAGGCTCTTCTTCTCACCTTTGCGACTGCCCCGACTGTTTCCTTCCTTTACCCTCCTCATCTCCGTTCGCGCGCAACAGCCACTGGTTCACCGTTTGCGAATGTTCGCGATGCGAAAGACGACGAAAGTGGCACTCGAGATCGTTGGCCAAGCACTGGTCACGACGATGATGGCGTTTGGAAACGCCGATTCACTATGATTCTCGACAAACTCGAGCATCTACCTAGCATGATGGCGATTACGCAACTCCTTCAACCCCCGGCCCCGCCGACATACTCTCGAACAAAAAGTTTCTCTTCCAGCCAAAGATCAGGAATGGAAGAGGAAGAACCGGCGCATTTCGGTGCACTGCGCCTCATCGAGCTGACTGACCGGCCTTCGGACGTGATGAAATCGTCCGCGACGGACGCATTGCTGCATACCGACCCTTTACTCTCGATTTTCCGCACGTTTTCAGAATTGAATGGGCTGTCTGTGTCAACTGCGCTATCGATGGTGCCTTTCGATAGGCTCGCAACCAGCGTGGGCGAGCACGTTCGTGCAGCCGGTGCCCAGCTCGTGCTAGTGCCCTGGCTCCCGTCAGCACAAGTAGCTCCAGACACCACCGCGGAGACAGGCGGCGCTCCCATGAGTGACGCCATCGCCACCGACCGCAGCCCATTCGACGCGCTGTTCCTCACGAACGGCTCCGCCTCCCTGCTCCACTCACATTTTGTGCGTGGCGTGTTTGCGCAGGCGCGGACGAACGTCGCACTTCTCGTCGGCCGGGCGCCGCTTGGCGTGCGTGAGGAGACCCGCCTGTTCTTGCCGTTCTTCGGTGGGCCCGATGACCGCCTCGCACTAGACTTGACCGTGCAGCTCTGCGCGAATCCGCGCGTGCGCGCGACAGTCTTGCGCGTTACCAAGCGCGACGTCAGGGTTGAGCTCGTGACTCCCGAAGCGGCGCATCTCGCCCGTGACAAGAACAAGGACATCGCAGGCACGGTGGAAGTGGACGTGCAGACGAACATGACGGCAGCTTCCGTCCGGTCGGTGCGTAACTTTCACACGCCTGTCTGCTTTTGTTTCGGGAGCTGATGCTGCACGCGCGCGTAGACGACGGACTTCCCAGATACGATGTATGAAAACGCAACGGCCCACATGCGGATGCAGTCCGAGACGTTCGACGCCGTCACCTGGGCGCGGTACGCCCAGCCAGCGGCGGCGAGCGACCGCGCGCTGGCGGACGCGCTGTCGCGTGTGACGTTCGAGGAGGTCGCGAGCCCGATGCCGCTACACGTCGCGCTGCGGCGCGCGGGAACGCTCGAGCGCGCGATCGTCGTCGTTGGGCGCTCGCGCCGTCTTGCCGTGGAGGACCATCATGCGGAGCTGCGCATGCTGGAGGAGGAACATGGCGCAGTTCGCGCAGACGTACGGAAGACGGTGGGGGACGTCGGGACGGCGTTCGTTATGGCAGGTGTCAACGCAACTCTGCTGGTGATGCAAGCGTCCAGAACCCACTGCGAGGACTAGGTCGGTTACGAGATACGACGCATACGAACTCGACGAATTCACGATGTCTGCCGATGATGGGGCGTACTGTGTATAATGGTTTGTAATAGTATACCACCAACTTGTTGATACCGGGATTGGGAGGAGGGTTGCACATGGCTAAAGGAGCGATATTACATGCACAAGTATAATTTACAGATATGCAAAGACAACGCTACGATGTGACCAAAAGGAAAGGATATAAATATAACGGGTCGAGGTCATGAGCATCAGTGTTTGCTCTTCTTTTCTTTCTTCCCTTTATCCTTCTCTTCCTTTTGCTTTTTGTCTTTTTTCTCCTTCTTCGGAGGTGCGCCCTAACGTACGCGAATAAGCTCTGAGAGGGAACGACGGGGGACAACTCACCTCCTCCTTCGCCTCCTTCTCTTTACGTTCACGCTTCTTCTCCTTTTTCAGCGCCTTCTTCTCCTCCTTTGATAATTTCACCTTTTTCACGGGTTCGTCCTCACTACTGTCATCTCCGTCCATTTCCATCTCCTCCAGTTTTCGCTTCTTCTTCTTGTCCTTCTTCTTCGTTGGCTCGGCATCGATGAGAGGGAGAACCGGTTCGGTAGCGTCCGCCATATCCTGGTCCTCCTCCTGCTTCTTCTCGAGGGATAGCTGGTCGAGCACCTTGCGGATTGCATCAGCATTTTTTCCTGGCGCTTCTCCCTTCTCGAAGAACAAGAGGCGTTCTTCCACCTGCTGACGTAGCGCCTCACCAAACTTGGGCGTGGGGGTGTCTGCAAAGTAAACGCCTCTAGTCAGATGACCGGCGAGCGCGAGAAGAGTAGCGAATACCGGAGAAACAGTCGATGCGTGAAGCGATCGAGCATTTGTTAGCGAGAAAGCGTGAGATACGTCCCTTGTGTTTGGGACCTGCCCGGCCAATGAAAGACGAATGATAAATCAGGCCGTACTGAATGTGTGTGAGGCTTTGGGAGCGGGAGAGGCACGACCGAAGTATAACCGACCTTAGGGGTGTTGCCCTTGGTCTTGAGAGCGCGGAAGAGAGCCTTTTCGGCACCGAGTATCTGCACCGTGCTGGCTGGGTACTTGCTAAGGTTGGTTAAAGACCCTGCATGGCTGATGAGGCGAGCACCGATGCGCTCGCCTAGGAGGGCGGTGAGACTGGGTGCAACGAGGTTCATCTTCTCCGCGAGGTAGGAAGTGAGGGACTTGCGGTAGTCGGCGATTGATACGACGCGTGTGGCAAATGCGGAGATATTGAGCATGTCGATTTCTGAAAGGATTGAGCCCATGGACCCGGCAGCGGCGTCTATGACATTCTGGGCCCGCGTGGTGTCGTCACCGAGAAGCGCAGCGAGATCGGGAAGCTTGTCTGCAGTGAGGGTCTCTTTGGCACCGATGAACTTTGCAGCTCTGGCGTACTCATAGTTGTCCGGCACGATTTTGACAAGTTCAGGGAAGTGGTAGCCGTACCACTCGCGTATGCGCATGGAGAAAAGGTTGACGTCCTTATCGAGCTGGTCCAACAAGGCGATGGCTTGAATGATCATGTTATCGACGCGGTTGACGTTAAACTTTAGCTTGGAACGCGAATAAGAGTGGCCGAGCCCGAGCTGTGCCTTTGTGAGGTCGTCCGACTGGAGACCCTTGAGGAGCTTTGCGGCGTGAAAACGGATTCCGCGAATGAGCTCTGCGGTCGACTCGGACGTGTCGCATTTGAGCTTGAGTGCGCCCTTGATAGCGCTAGCGAGGATCGGGTCGGAAACGCCTAGCACGATGGAGGAGCTTTTGGAGGGCTTTGATAAGTTGAGTTCGAGGAGGGCCCTCAGATCCTCGTTGACCGTGCCTGCACAGAAACGTGAAGGTGAAGTGGTAAGCGGTGAATGTGCGCACCTTCAGATACGTCATTCGCGTTTTCCAGCGCGTGGGCGGCGTTTTTGAAGGGGGAAAAGCTCAAGAGGGAGACCATTTTTTTGAATTTGCCCAAATCCTGGATGGACGTTTGCATGGCCCCCGTCATAGAGGCGAGCTCATCCCTTAATTTTACTTCGAATATGGCATACCCTGAGGCCGTCTCGAAAAGAATGTGGGTGGCCATCCTGGCTGGGGGGAACGCCGGGGACGAGGACGAGGACGGCAGTTGGGGACAATGATTATGTAATGTCGGCACGGGGCTGGACTAGGAACGTTCCATAGATCGGGGTTGGTGCTCATGCAGTGCCTCATGTCGAGCAGCTCACCGGTTTACTGCGGTCCATGCAAGCGCTAGACGCCACCCAAGCACAATGGGGCTAGCATAGCAAGTCAAACACAGCCCGGACGTCTCGTGGCTGGGCTGGCGCTTGTGGGGTCGACTATAGATAATCGCACTGGTCGAGCGTCAATTGACTGAACTACTACAGAGTAAACCCGGACGGAAAACCGACGCGATTGGTTTCACGATACCCTCGTGCGGACCAGGATAGGTACGAGATTGCGCACGGTCATCGCCTCGTGTCAAACGGCAGGACATATATCTCTCCTCGCCGCGCCCTTCGGCTCGTGTTCCTTTCTCCCTCCCCTTCACGCCACGCCTTCCCTCCCCCGCTCGCAGCAGGTTCATAAGGCTGCAAGTCCTCGAATGCGGGGGCTCCGCGGCTGACAATCCGATATCACCCTCCCTGCTTATCCCCGGCCGTCCCCCCTATTTCTAGGTAGTCCTTGCCCTCTCCACGACTATATCTTGGACTGACCACGTATCGATCCGTGTTGCAGTTCTATCTTTTCACCTTTGGTTTCCCTCTTTCCCCCCACGCGCTTTACGACCTAATTCATTCAATCGCTAGACGATGCTCGCGACAAGACATCAACCTCGTGGGGGCCCCCCTACTCCCACCGCCCCCCGCATGAACCCTTGCCCGCTGCCCGAAATCGGACGCCTGCTCGCCGCTTCTCCAATCATGATCCCGAGGTCACAGCCCCCGCCGACTCCCAAACCATCGACATCTACGTCGCATCATCGTCGACATCGCACGGACGAATCCGGTCACTCCTCCTCAGCAGAATCCTCTTCATCGCAACGCACCCGCCCCACCCCCCAGGCCGTGCGATCACCCCTAGCGCCACCCCCACCGCCGTTGAAGGGAATCTTGAAGTCAGGTATGAGCACCGACCCGAGCAGTGAGAATGATGCTGATGTAATCATATTCGTTATCAAAGGCAGCTCCGAGTCTTCGGTCGTCTTCAGGGCGTCTCTGGTGCAGCAGGATCGAGATGGCTACGCCTCTTCCTCCGAAAAGCCTCCGCCCCTGAGGACGTCGCAGAGCCGGTCGTCCAAGAGCAGACCCCCTCACCCTGCAAACTCCGCGAGTGCGTTTCGTTTCAGACTAACGAGTTCGCGAAACGCTTAATCGCCCCCGCAGACTCCTCCACCAGCAGTAACCGTAGCTCACCGCCGGCGACGCTGCACTGGAAGCTCCTACCCTTCGATGCCCAACGCTCAAAGGGCAAGGTCAAGTTCGACTTTGCGCACGAGGTGGACGAGATCCTGCTCGCGGAGGGACGACATGGCAGCGCGCGGCCGCTGTCCGTGCCAGAGCGAAACAAGTCTGCGGCGGAGCCGAGCCTCACGGAGATGGTGATCCACTGCGCGGAACTGCCGGACTGGCCCGTCCACGTTGCACGGCAGTCGGGCATCCGCTGCGTGGACGTCTTCGAGGCGATCCGCGACACGTACAACGTCGTGCTCACCACCACCGAACGCACCATCCACCAGTCCCGCGTGCGCGATATCGAGCGCCGCCGCCCGCCCACGCCGGAGGGCGCCGCAGCCAAGAAGGGAGTCCGCAGAAGCGACCTTCTCGAAGGAAAGACGCTCTTCCTCGGGCTTGATTGGCGCGGGTCTGACTCGCGCTACCCCGACGGCTGCTGGTGCCTCAAAGTCGGCTCTCCACTATCCCGGTAGCGCCCCGGCTCCCGCCCCCTCGCGATCAAAACCTGTGCCTCAATCCTCCCATCTTGATTATCCCGCCACGACCACCCTCATTTCGTCTGTGTACTTACGTTTATTTCCTTGCATTTTCATTTTTTTTCATCCATACCCTCGCAATTGCATCTGTCACGCATTCATGTTTGATTACGCCCCCCTCCCTCTCTCCCTCTTTCTCTGATATCGTTATGTTAGGCCGTCTAGGGGACCAGTGTGTTTTATTTGTCTTTTCTTGGTTGTTGTTCTTATTACTCCCCCGCTCATCGCGATGTACTTATACCACCATCTCGTTTCCTCCTTCCGCGCTGGTCCCGGAGATGTAGCCGTAGTTCGCTTCCGACTGTGGTCTCACCCCCAAATGTACTCTACTACATTTGGGGGTGAATCGTTCGTCCTGTCTACTGCTATGTTGGATACTGATAGTAATCTCGTACTCTACAATGACCAATGGACGTCTTGTAACGCTGCACAAAAAAGGAAGCATGTTGCTTTGTGCTGATCGAAAGGACGGGATCAATCACGGGAAGTGGGCTTAATTTTTGGCGTGCTGCTGCGCCACCATCTTTCGTCCTCCCCCTCTTCCACAAAATACCCGTCTTCTCCCGGCGCCCCGAGATATCGGGGAAGGGGCTAATTGAATTCTGGCTGACAACGTGCTGGAGTGGTGGAGAGGTAAATGAAATGTGGAACATTATTGGCGTGATATTGGGATACGCCCGCCTGCTCACAAGTATCACGTTTCGTGAACCGGAAATGTGCTACTGTACTTTCCGATCGCGCATGCAATAAAAAAGTCGCGGAGCTTGCGTGAGTCACAGGGAAAAATGGGACTAAAGTAAGACGGGTAGATGATCGGCCCCATCTCACCACCCGAACACGACCATCTGACTGTCTACCCTTCACACAACCGATGCATCATGCATCATCAACACGACGATGATCCGGACGGCGCAACGGGTGTGGGGCGAAGAGCCGAGTGCAGACGCGAGGCAAAACGTTTCTTGAATAACAAACCAAGAAAGAAAAAAAGGAAAGGGAAGCACACACACGTATGTATGCATATACCCGATCATTTTACCCCTCCTCCTCATACCGATCGGCATCACGCGCCGCGCGATTGATGGGGTTGAAATTCAACGCGCGTATCTGTCGGAAAGGAGAGAGGGGAATGAATGTATGCCGACACCTCTATCGGGGCGTTCGGGCGTACAGATATATGGACGGAAGAAATCACGTCGCGACGCATGGCGACGGAGCGCCCTAGGCTCCCCTCCTAACCCCCTGTCACTGTAAGAGAGAGATGAATATCATTCTGCACGAGGCATGGCCGAGGCCGCACTCGTGCCGCGAAACGGATGCTCTCGCGCGCGTTTAGTTTTGTATTGGTAACCCAGAAAGGTCTGATCGAAAGGAAAGGATTTCCAAGAAAGAAGACGAAAAAAACGAGGACCGATGGCTTAGGATCTATATCAATGGGGGTTCGATGGCCAGGCCTAGACCACCGTTTTGACCTGAGACTACGGAAATCGAAGCTACGAGTGGGTTCAATGTTGTTGCACAGCGACCCAAATCGACCGAAAGAGTAAAGAAGCAAGCGGGCCTGGGGGCTGTACTAGACCTATACAAGCCCTCAGAGCTGCTTTGCTTGGTTCGCAGTTGCGGTGGGAGGTGGCGTCGTACAGGAAGCAACACCGCTCCTCAGGTGACAGCGTTTGAGATGGACGTCTTGAAGGCCGTGCGCGTGTGCACGTAAGCGCCACACAGGCCGCGTGGGAACAGGTTGCAGCGGTGCGCCATGGGAGGGGAGCTTGGAGTAGATACGCTCATTAACAAGACCGGGCCAATCAAGTCCGGTCACGAGTGCGGTAACCGGGGGAAGAAGGAACGCAAAGAAGAAATAAAGCGAAGGACGGGGCGGGGCGAGAAGGGGCGAGGCGAAAGCGCGCGGGGCACGAACTGACAAAGAAAAGGCTAAAAGTTTCTTCATGGAGTCGAATCTACCCAAGGAAAGACAGAAGGAGGAGGGAAGAAGAGAGGGGGGCGCCGGTGTGGTAAGGTTTTGCTTGTGTGGTCTGCTTGCTTGTTTGCTCGTTCGTTCGTTCGCTCGGGCGCTCCCCGTTGCAAATGGGAGTGCACATGCATGGTCACCCGGTCTCACCGGCGGCAGCACGCATGGAGGCGTCAAAACCATTCAATTCACTCACCAAGAGCCGGACAGGACACGTTTCCCAGTTCGTTTTTCCAGAAAGATTTGAGCCGTACAGTGCGTTGAGTCGTAGCGATATCGGATTTGGGCGATTGCCTTTCCCGTGTGATCGGGCTGGAAGACAAGCGGCTTGAGCTCTATGGAGATAATTAAGCATAACGCGCGCTGCGGCTGCTAGTTACTTAGCCGTTCCATCAGTCCTTTAAGATTGCAACCTGTGGGCAAAGTAAGGCGCCAGTGAAACGAGAAAAGAGACACGAGAACAGAAGTTTTATAAGTTGATACCCCTAAACATCATCCTTGAGTCGTGCCATCCGTCCAATCCTTCAGGCCTACCGTGAATAAGGCCCACCGTGAATGGGCCCAGCCGGCAGAGACAATAGCTTTGTTTGATGGACTTCCCCACAGAATAGAACCTATCAACCTAGATTGTGTTCTTCTCTAGCTTTAAGGTGAGACTCCGGAGGGACTTCTCGGCTCGCTTTAATCCCGAGGTGCCAGGGGGCGTAGTTGACACGAGTGAGACACACGCACCTCGCCACAGATGAAAAGACCAGAAGAAACCGTAGTAACGGTACGAGCGCAACATGCACGCCAGTTGTGCTACTTGGAAGACAGCAAGCAGCACGACGCACGTTGGTCCAGTCCGCAAAGACTAAAATCGATGCGTAGGGCACGTGTACGTCGTGGCATCGGCGTGTTATTCCATCGTACAACGTACGGGCACGAGTGATATCCTATCCTATCATCAAACAACCACAACTCGGGCTAGCGAAGTGAGGCCCCCCATCGATCACAAAAACTCGGCGCAAGCAGCCAATCTCCTACAACAACAACAACAACAACAACAACAACAACAATAGAAGCTTACAACTTCACTCTTTTTCCTCCCCCTGCGCCGGTCTGGCACAGAGCCGGCGATGCTCCTCCCAGTCCCTACGCTGGTGTTCTGCCGAGCAGTACTTGACTAACTTGCATTTGCCGCAGACCTGTCCGCGAACCGCCGGCCGTGCGACATCAGGGCCCGGGCCAGTGCTGCTCCCCTTCCCACTCACGGACGACGCGCACTCGCTGCCGCCTTCCCCCCCACCGGCGTTGCGCGATGCGTTCTCCTCTGAGAACGCGACGTCGCAGTCTACCCAATTGCACATCTCGCGCGCACGCACGCGGCGGAAGCAGCAGCCAGTGCCGCGCTTGAGCGGGAGGACGACTGCGCTATCGATCCCGTTGCGGGGAAAGCGGATCATCTCGCAGTCCTCGGTGCAGCATGGGTTTGGGCAGCCCGAGGGGAAGTCGAGGAATATGTCTGCGGCGGGGACGAAGACGGGGTGGGTGAAGAGTATCTGCGAGTAGGAGGTCGTCTGGTGCGAGAAGAGCACGATGAAGGGCGGACGCCGCTCGTAGAGGATCGCGCGGAAGATGAGGTCGATCTGCGGGAAACAGGGCGTGCGGCGCTGGTGCTCGAGCGCGTACTTGAGTCGCGCGTCTGCCACGGGGACGTGAGCGGATGGGGGGTACTACTGGCACGCCGTGCGGCGCAGAGAGCATATAATCCTCACGTCGATAGTGTATCTCCCGCTCTGCTTTGCGCTTCACCGTCTGGCCGAACGTGTATCGACAGACAAATTTGAAATATTCAGTGGCGGCGTCCATCTCGGCTCGTTTCATATCCGTGACGATGATGAAGATGTCATCGCAACCGTGGTCGTGCATGCCGCGCAGGAGCATGAGTTCGGGGAGCTGCATCATCGAGCTCTTCAGACCGCGAACGTGATGCGCACAGTGTAGGCGCCACACACCATCGTGAATACCACCGGCATCATGGACAGCTTTCGGTCCTGCATCGAGCGATGGTGGTACACATGCGTGGTCCATGTACGGTCGAGGGGGATCATGCGAGCGGTATCGACCGTACGCATGAAAATGTTCTCCGGAACAAAGTCGCCCTTGCTCCAAGCAAGCAGCTGTTCTCCGCGCTGCAGAGTATGCAAGGCCGAATGTCTGCGTTCGCGCACGCGCATAAACCACTCCCAGTACGCGTCGTTGCGGTGCTCGAGCCACTTGTCGATCAGGACGTCCGTCGCGTCGTGGTCAAGCGTCTTACAGACGAGCTCGCTCATGGATAGGCTCGGAGGCTGCGTTGGAGAGTAGAAGCGACATTTTTTGGCTGGCATCGTAGTAAGAGAGAACGAGAGATCGACTGTCGGAGGCGAAATTAAGGGAAAAGTTAAAGTAAAAATCATCGAACGCGAAAGTCACACGCGTAGCACCCGATAAGATTACACAGCCCCCACACCGAAACAACAGATTAACCGAGTCACAAACGACCCCCGTCCTGCGAAGCCAGTTCGACTATCTGTGCAACACCGGGATACCCCGGCAGATTAAGTTCGTATCTTTCTTCCACAGACCTGTTCACACGAGCACCACCCACGTCAGTTCCAAGTCATTTTAGCTCTCCCACAAGCACACGCCCACCTCGATACGAATCGCCCCCCGAGGAAATGCCGCCCCGTGAACCTCCGAACGCCCTCCTTCGGCGCGGTGAGGCTGACCAGCACGTCCGGTTGCAGTCCGCGTCCCTCGGCGTCTCCGCGCTCGACGTCCCAGCCCGACGGGATGTCGATGGACACGATGGGAGCATTCGCGCGCGCAAGGAGCGGAAGCGCGGCGTCGAACGGGGCACGCACGGGAGGCTGGAAAGAGAAGCCGAAGATCGCGTCGAGCACGACGTCGCTTGAGGCGAGCGCGGTCGAGAGCGTGCTCTCCGCCTGCGAAGGGTCCGAGGCGGGGAGCGTCGCGATGTTCATGTTCGTGCATTGCTTGTGTAGGCGCTGCGGGGCAGCCATCAGCAAAGGCGGTCCGTGAAGAAACAAAATGCCCCTGACCTTGTATATGTCCTTCGATCCTGGCTGCTGATTGTGTTGAGAACAAGGATGGTGACACAGCAAATGACGACACCTTTGGCATCCAGATCACCGGCTTATACCCAAACATCCCTGAGAGTGTGATTCAATAAGCGACGTTTATACTGACACGTCCGTCGCCGCACCCAAGTGACGCGCAGCGACTAGTCCGTCTCCCCCTTGGTTTCCTGGTCCGCAGCAGACCAACACGCGCGGATACCGTTCCTTGTCATAGACCGTCGCGAGGGTCTGGGCGCATGCAAGGCCAGCGAGTTCCATAAGCTACGACCGAAATCCAGTTAAGGGGGTGCACATATTGCAGGCACCGGGCATCCCACTCGCCTGATCTAAGCTAAAGGCTCCCGCGGCGCCCATGAGTTCTTCATCGATCTGTGCAGGTCATCCGTCGGGAGAAAGATCTCGTTCAGCGCGGACATACCTGTTGTGCTAGCCTGGCTGTAAGATATCTGATAGACATGGTACGAGGCAACTCTGCTGTGGTGCTATTATGTCACAGTTCAGTGATACACGTGGAGAACGTGTCCGTTTTTATCAGACCCAATCAACTACAGTCTATAATACTGCCGTGAAATTAACTGGAATGCGTATCTCATAATTTGTGATGAATTACAGAGAGAAGTGACAGAGGGAGAAAAATATTCAAATCGATATCACGAAGTGAAAACAAGGCCACCGGACTGCGACTCACGCGAGGGCCTGCACGCCCTTCTTCCAATCACCATGCGCGACAGCGCCAACAGCACGGCACACGGGGCAGCTAACTTCAACAGGTCCGCCTGTCCGCTCGCGCTCGCGCTCGTCGTCGGGCGCCCATCCCGCTACACGTTCTGCGCTCACCAGGCACGCTGGGTGGAACGCGTGGGCGCACGCGGGATTCCCATCTCCGAGCGCATGGATGACAACACGCGCGAGGTCGGCCGTCGGCTCTGGATCATCGTCCGATGGCCCAAGGCCGCACGACATGTCATCACAGCGCAGGCCTTTCTCACGTTCGCTTTGCTCGACCCGCTGACGTAATGTCAGTCCAGGTGGCGGTGGCGGTGCCCATGCGCGAGGCGCGGGAGGGTTTGGAGGCCGCGCGGCGGTCATAGGTGGTAGATCTCCCAACGGCGCAGCCCAAAACCAGGTATTGTCTGGCATCTGAACGACCTGTGGAAGCTCGAACTGAAAGAGGCCAGGAAAGCGCGGCATGCCGTTCGCATTGGCGTCTTGCGGTGGAGGTTGTAGACCTTGCCTTTGCCCTGGCATGGGAGGTCGTACCTGGGGTTGCTGGGGAATCGGAGGTGGAGCGGGGCCCTCCTGTGGAGGAGCACCATCCGGTGGTGGCTGTTGTGGCCGGTGTTGCATAGGGGGGGAGAATTGACGGAGAGTGTGGAGGGTACGTTGGAACATAAAGGGATCCATTGGAGGGAAGGGACCTTGCTGAGGGCCAAGATTGCCTGGCTGAGGTAATGGGAATGGGAACGGAGGTGGTGGAAATGGAATTGTGAATGTGTGTTCAAAGACCGTTCGTCGTTGAGGTAGGGGGAGTGGGGGTGGCTGGGGAACTTGTTGAGGAGGCGGCACAGGTCCAGATGAAGCATCCTGCTGTTGTTGCTGCTGTGCTGGTTGCGCTGGTGCCGGTGCCGGTGCCGGCGCAGCTGGGTGTGGTGGCATTGGTCGCTGCTGCTGCTGCTGCTGCTGCTGCGGCGGCGGCGGCGGCTGACGATGGTCGGTCTGAGGTCGACGCGGAGGCTCGTAGGTCAAGTTATCGGGATCTACGTTGAATCGACAAGTCGGACACGTCGTCTGCTTTGGTCGCGAGAACCAGGGGACAAGACACCCGCTATGGAAGACATGCGAGCACGGCAGCGCAACCACCCTTGGGAGGGGCTCTTCTGGTTCTACAGGAGCACTGGGACCGGGTTCAGAATCAGTTGTTTGTCCACGATCGGAAGCGGCATCCCAGGTAGGCACCTCTGCGGACTCAGCACTCTCGTCCAAGAGTGTGTCCCAACAAATAGCACAGGTAGCGCCGTCAGCAGCACCCTCGCCGATTTTCCTCATCCGCTTCACCAAGCCTGCGCTTACTTCTTCCAAACCATTGACAAGCCGCTTCGCTCTGACAGGATCTTCGCGATGAAGCTCGGGGGAACCAAGGCCGAGACCAAACAACAAACCCAAGAGACCGGTCAATGCTGGTGGTGCACCAACTGGCGGGCCGTCAGCATTTGGATTGGGAGTGAAATCGAGCGCTTCGATGAATTGACGTAATGGATTGGGAATGCCATCGGGAATTGGGTTAGGTGCTGGTGGGTTAAGGTTATTTTCCGCGTTGGGATTGTCGGTTCTTGTTGGTGCCGCAGCAGACGCGCGCTCTTGTTCAGCCGCTTGCTCAGCTGGACGTTGAGCTTCTGTTTGCTGTTGCTGTCTCGGCCGAGCGTCGGTGGGTAGGCGAAATACCGGCACATTAAATGTCACTTGCACAATGGGGACACCTGTGCGACTCGCTCCTGCAGGTAATGTGTCTGGACCAGTGGTAGGACCCGGCCCTTGACCAGGAATACCTCTGCCTTGTGCTGTCCGGAGACCCTCCCCGGCTTCGGCGACTGCTTCTACGAAGAGCGGTTGGAACAGAGTCCGAAGTCCAGGGAGAGGAACCTGGCCATCACCTTGGCCTTGTGCACGAAGGCCGGGCATACCAGGAAAAGTAGGAAGCTGAATCCCAACATGAGGCTGAGGTGGAACCGGATGCAAGTGTTGGTAAGGTTGCGGGTGAGGAGGCTGTGGGTGTGGGTGTAGATGTAGGTGAGCGTGTGGATGAGGAAGAGGAAGCGTGTGTGAATGAGGTTCAACGTGTGATGACGTGCCAAGCTGCGGGCTACCTGGAATCCTTGGAGGGGGCACGGTATCTAGAAGCCATATTAATGTTCGTGACACTCGAGAATAGGCTGCAAACCCACACTCACCAGTATGTGGCAAGTCCTGATCTTGGACTTCTTCAACCGTCACATGATGGTTCGCACTGCCCTCCGCCGTTGTCACCTCATCAGATAGTGGTGGTGGTACTGCATCATCCAGATAAGCTGCAACGTCTCCATCGTCATCAAATAAAAGAGTCATCTCCACGTCGTGGGCATCCGCTTCCGAATCGGACATGAAGTCGTAGGCGTTCCGGTGGAAATGCTCCTCCCCGGACTCCGAATCCGACGCATCGTAAAGAGGAGGCATTGAAGTGTCACTACGAGCATCGTCATCTATCACGGAGGGGTGTGAGAGATGTGACACGCCCCAATCGATTGGTGAATGTGAAGATGAAGCGAGGGGGCCCGAAGGCGGCAACGATGGTGATTGTGATAGGTCAGGTGTGAGTGGAAATGGATGTGCTACGGTGGCACGGGGCACAGTACTTGGGAAACCCGCAGGAAGCATTTCAGCATCTCCGTCTTCGTCTACGGGGTGTGGTGAGGGTGAGCCTGGTAAGGACATCGCCTCACGGTCCTGTTACAACAAAGATGAAGTCATCAGAAATTCATTTGCATTTGAGCGGCGGTAAACACACGGGTTGAATTGGCTGAGAGGACTGCGACCGAAACATTCCAGCTGACTCGGAGGCGGGATGTCCACGTTCATTCACAGACGTCCGTGTACGGCCAAACATATGGTGGAATGCATTGGCGAGAAAGTTATGAGGATGGTGTTCCATCTGTCTTGGAAGTAAGTAGCAAGTAGAGAGATTGTTTTGCTAATACCGAGACGACCGGACAGGAAGGAGGAGGGGAATGGTGGTTGGGGGGAAGAGATAGATTATAAGGAATACAAAGCAAGTGCGGTGTCCAGACAATTCTAGTCGTTGTCTGGGGCGATGTTCACTTCCCACGCACTCGCCCGGCCGATAGCGGCTGGCCAACTTTCCTCTCCGTACCTCTTCAAGTTTCTACCAAAATAATGGCACAAGCCGTATTCTGTTGTCCAGGTTTGCAAGAGCCTGTGAGCTTCTCGTCTTCGAGCCCAAAAAATTATAAATTGTCCAAACCCCTCCGCAGTTGTTATCACAGCCTGACGGCGCAGCACTGCCCTCATCATTTCGCAATGATAGGGCAATAAGTACACATTGGTAGCAACGCTCCACGTTCACACTGCCCGAGTGTCCCCCTATTCACTTCAAAAGAGTGACTTCCTTCACGTAAATTAGATCTCATTGGCAGCCCCAAGACAAGAAGGCGGGATTTCCGCGGTTCGTCCGGCGGAAATCAACTGGACAGCTGGTTTTGTAGGTCTCAAGACTGCCGACTAGAGTCTTCTCTGTCGCTGCCCGCCCCACTATTCTGGGGCTTGAATTCGAGGTGCGTAGCAATGACAGGCCATACTAGAGGTCAGAGATCAACATGAGTGCTGCGGCACAGCGGTGGCATGTGCGAACCTTCCTCGAAGCCGGGATGTCGTCCCAGTCTGATCTGGTGCCAAACGCTGCGCATAGCATCCGAACTTCGGATCTCCGCCCAATGGTCGAGAAAATATTTCACCTCCACCTAATAATAGTAAGTAGTGCCGGGGAGCCCGTACCGTAACAACTTACCTTTCGAACAACTTCGAAAGTAGCGGAGAAAGTTGAAAAGACTTCGTAAGGGACGTTCTCTACTGTGAGGGACTTGGTAATATGCTAATGCGCACGTCAAAGGAAAGGTAAACATCGAGTAGACCGAATACACTTGCCTCGAACGCCCGAGACTTCAGCTCCGCAAGCCCAAGTTCTACGTGCCACATGTCAGCATGTAGCTCAGTCCCCACATCAAAACAAGCATTGCTCACTATCTGCGAGTCTGTATACGGCCTTCGCCGAGCATGGGACGGGTTGCCCAGAGTTTCCGCGTTCCCATTCCTGGATCCATTCCCTCCGCGAGCTCGCACCCGCATTTACTTCTGCCGACCCCGTACGCGTGACAGGACCAAGGCTAGCCTGGCTGTCGTTTGGTATTTGTTCGCAAGTGGCCCCAGGCGAACACGATGAAAGGAAGGATGACGATAGCGGCGCAAACCGGATTCGATCCGTATACAGCTAGTGAAACATGAGTGGAGGTTCCAGGAGAGGTAGGAGAAGAGGAGTACGTAGTACAGCACAGCACGATAAGTTGCGTACGCAACATCCTTCACGACCACGCGCAACTTGGGCGGGCCGGGAATGTCCCTATCCGCCACAGTAGCAGCGCCACGAGGGAGAATCTGTGCATTCGCACCACGGGGGCTCGAGGGATGCACTACTTTCTGCCGTACGTTACGTGGCTTCTCGTCCTCGCCTTCACCACTATCATCGCCCCCCTCTAGCTCTTCGGCCGCAACATTGATACCTGGCTCTAGAAAGTCACGTGGAATGTCTTCGGGTTCATGATCCGAGTTGGGCGGGTCGCCATCAGATTCACCTAGATCGTATGCTTCGTCTTCCTCGTCCGAATCTTCTGGGTGAGCGCCGAGAGCAGTATACTCAGACGCGGTGTCGACGTTGTCTAGATCCGTGTCCCCTGCAATCTCGAAGGTGCTAGTATCAGAGGATGCCTCGACAAAACCAGCATTGAACACTAAGACAATGTCAGATCCAGGGTAGAAGTACCCGAACAAGCTTACTTGAGTCAAAGTAGTCCGCACGACTAAGTAACCGCTTGGACGCATATATTCGGCGTGGAGTGGGTGCACGGGAATTTCGGGATGGAAGAACAAACTCTATGTCTGAATAGACTGGGTCGTCTAGCAGCTGGCCAACCGATTCTAGCAGGTCCTTCGGAACGAGAGATTTGTGAGTCGTCGGTGACGAGGTCGGCGGTCCAGGCGTAGAGCTAATCGTGCAGGTGATTACGAATGCGTCATTGCTCCTGACGACGTTCTTCGTATAGTACGCCGCGTCTCTGCGTGCAAACTGTGCCCTGCAAGCAAATCAATTTTTTGTTGTCACAATCACGACCGATTATATACCATCCCCAGTTTGCCGTCTAGAGATCATGAGCGCGGTGGGTGAGAAAACAGATATAAATACATACAGCATGAGAAAATGAGTGGTTGTGTGCTTCCTTGACATGAAAGAGTTCTTTCTTCTTCAAGCTGAGAGAGGTTGAGCATCTGATGTCTGTAATCTCATAAAAAGGACGACCTGTGCAACTCGAATGAAAATCGGTACAGTCCTTCGCGGACCCATCTGACAACGATAAGCACATCCTCCGTGCGAAAAATTCGCAACGATATCTCTCACCTCCCGTTATATGCAGCGTCCTTCTCTTCTTGGGTAGGCTAACCCTTCGTGTTGAAGGCTTCATCGATGCAGAAAGCCGATATGGCGTACCTCACATGACAAAAACAAGCTCACATATCCACCAGAACTAGTACCACCCGAGTCTGTAGAGGTATAGGGTGGTCCAGAGTTCGCATAGAAGAGAACCTTATCGTCATCATTGATCAAGGGGGATCACGGGTGGTAGGATGAGACAAGGCGCCATACCTGCCACCGCCCTCCACCGAACTTTGCACTCTTCGTCACTTTTGATTTTGCCTCACCCTTGCTGAAACAGGTTGAGGATCCTGGGGCAACTCGAAGACATAGGGGTTGTACTCTACCTCGACTCGAAAAGATTCTTCAAACCGCGAAGTGTCCACTCGAACACTATAGAGTTGCTCTCTTGAAACTCAACTGCCTCCATAAGTTCTGGATCCAGGATGATTGATGGAGAGTAGTACAATAAAGTGTTCAAGGGGATGTTGCTTGTGATATGGTTGCGCGAGGCGCTCATCCGGCGCTCGGTCCGCACTTCCGCGGGCACTGCCATTACAAGCACGATAGATATATACAACAAACATCGACACACTACTTCCCACCTAGCAGCATCTTTCTGAAATCATCCTGCGCCTTTCCCTTACCCGGCGCACCATCATCAACGGGCATCTGTGAGCCTGCAGGTAGGGTTGCTGGAGGGGGATTTCGTGCTCGGCCCAATCCGGCACGAGGTCTCGACGCAGCATTGCGCGGAATGAACGCCCCACCCCTAGCCGCTAAAGTGTTGCGCGGTTTTGCAGAAACGTCCTCGGCTTCTGAAAACCGTAGTTGCACGCTATTGAAGTCGAAGGGCTCAGGGCTTAGCAGTAACCGTGCAGCATCGGCCTGCGATTGGAATTCGACTATTGCTTCGTGCTTGTCGACAAACACCTCTACGCGGTTCACTGGTGCAAATTTTTCGACGGTTTGTTGGAGTAGGCCCTCTTGGGTACCGTCGGGGAGATCGCGGATACGCAACGACCGGCTTCGTGCATCCGCTTTTTTACCGAATCCGCTCTCGGTCTCACTGACATGGCGGTTGCGCAGATCAGATCTCGGTCTTGGAGGATTAAAAATAAGTACTCACCGTTTCTGAGAACGTACACGAGTATCGGACAGTGTGACTGCGATCCTGCGCTTCTTGAGTTCATAATTATTTGCTGCAAGAGCCTTTACGGCATCTTTCTGCATGGGGATCGAGAGTAAGTATTCGACCACAAGTGCGAGACTCGACCAAAGTCCCACCTCTTCTTCGAACTCAATAAAAGCAAAACCCTTCGAAAGGTTATCGGTGTTTAGAGCCATCCGGACTTCTTTCACAGGGCCATACTGACATCTATCAGCGAAGACCATTGACATAATCAAAAACATACGGTCCGGAACAGCTTTGCTAGATCGTCTTTGGTCACGAACTTGCTTAGCCCAGCAACGTATACTTCTCGAGCATTTGCATCTGCGTCGGTTCGCTCCTTTCTTCGCTCGGGATTAGATATGTATACATTCAGATTGTGACCCGGTTCGAGCTCCCGACCGTGCAGCTCCAATGCCAGTTTAGCTGCAGTCTGTACGGCACGAGGATTAATGTCGTCAACACCTGAAGAAAAATAACGTACTGGAGACGTATACTGAACATAGCAGAATCTCCTCGTGCTCTTGAACTTCTTGCTCGGCCACCGAACGTCGAAAATATGCCCGTACTACGTCATGTCAGTTACCTGCCAATGATCTAATTCAAGACAGCTGCGCACCTGGGCAAAGAGTTTACGGATTGAAGCGTCGTCCGCGCTCTCGGGAAAGTTGGTTATATAAAGCGTCGACTCCCACGCGAGATGGACGCCGATCTCGTGATCATGTACTCGTTTCTTATCCTTCGTAAGAGCCGCGGGTACACTGTCTCGGGACATGAACTCGACAGTGGCGACGAGCGTGTTTGGTAGCTGGGTAATTTTGACTTCGCGAACGACTCCGCACTAAGCTGTTTTGTCAGGGAACTGCACCGCAGGTATAAAAAGGGGCGGACATCTTTGAAGAGTTGAGTCAGGTCGTCGTCTGTAGTCCCTGCTGGGAGGTCTCCGACAAAGACGGTGCAATTCTCCCGGTCTCTGCAGTATCACATATATGTCAGTTGTACATATATTAGGGTAGTCTCCAAAAATCAGGCGAACCGTTTGAGCATATGGGATTGCTCTATACGCTCCTGTGAGTAGCTGCCGTGAATCCTCAGTTCGAGTGCACACACCGACTCGAGCCTTTTTGATCTCCTCTGTGGGCTCTTCTTCCGCCTTTCTCTTCACGCCGCTTGCTGCCCCTTTCGTCTCGTCGTCTACGTCCATAGGCGCTTCGACACTTTGCGAGGTCTCAGTCATATCAGAGACCGGTACGTTCGCTGACTCTGGTAGAGCCGTGACCTGCATTGCTTGGTAACCCGCCTTCTCAGCCTCCTTTGGTGTGGTCATCAGTATAGTGAGGGAGGCTTGAGAGAAGAAAGTAGCACCTTGGCGCGTCGGGCCTCCACTTGCGTCCTCGCGCGCTCCACAATGTCGAGTGCGTTCTGTACTTCTTTCGCCGAGCCGTGGCTATGTTCGAAAGAAAGCCACGCCTCCCAGAGCATTTCTGGCCAGTCAAGTGGGGATTTGGCTACTTTCATAAACACCTTCCTGGCTTCGTTGTGATCTCCTTGGCGCCTGACCGATTCCGTCAGTCAGGTGAACAGAACAGAAAACGGCATGGCTGCGTACTCCAGCGCACTTGTATACTCAAGCCAAGGGACATACGCAGTTTTGTAGTGCTTCGCAGTGTCGGCCCATACTTTGGTCGCTTCATCGCTCTGCTCGAGCTCGTGATGCTGATGTGATATCGTCAAAGGCAGGTGCTAATTATAGTAGACGAGTCTTACAAGTGTGAAGAGGAAACGTTCGAGGCGAAACCGAGAATCACCGCCATTGGACGCTAGAACAGCCGTTCAGCGTGCAGTTACATGCAAGTAGACGGGAATCCGGCAATCACCAGATCGTAGAGTCTTGATACCGCCATTCAATATATCCAAGAGGGCGGATAAGCGGTCTTGAGGTTCAAGGAAAGGGTGAGCCACAGCAGATTCGGGAATTGCAGATTCCGCCCGTGCAGGTTGCTCATGTTCGAGGCTCGCAAAGCATATGCGGCGTTCGAACCCAGCACGAGCCATAAATAGCGAAATCATTCCTTCAACGTCGTTTTGAAGCAATTTGGTCGCGAAAGCCCTGTCATAGAGAACTGAAGGGGAGATTGTCAATATATAACAACAAACGCGCGGGCGAATTATTTTCCTGATATAGGCTCTCCTTTGCTTTCGTCAACCACGTCACTATTCATTTCCTGAGAAAAAGTCAGAATGATTTGATGAGATGAGTAAGATGGCTATCACCCACCAAAAAGCAGATATATTTAGCCCACTGTTCGCCACTACCGGGTACACTCCTTACAGAGCGTCGAAATAACGAGAGCTGTTGCTCCGCCGGCGCGTCGTTGCGTCTCTGTAGGGCGATGGGACTTGGGCAAATACCATTGGATGAACAATTAAAAGACACACCATGGTGTCAACGTAGCTTCCCCACCACAATCTTAAAGCTTCTTCCGCTCCCGCCTCTCCGACGGCCCTTCGCTTGGCTGCCTCTGCGATTGCCCGTTCATGGATGTTTGATAGAATGTCGAGATCGGGCTGCTTCGCGCGAAGTTCGTAGGCAACGTAGTTTTGGTAAGCGTACAATGAATGCTTGGATTGTTCCTAGACGACTTTGTGAATACAATCACGGATATTCGGTAAAATGATGGACAACAAAGGTCTCTCACCAGGGCAAGTTCGTATGGTTCGCGCCACTCATACGCTTTCTTAGCCTTCCCTCGGATTTTGGACGCATTTATGAGCAATGTTTCGTATGCTTGTGGTGGCTTGTAGTTCGTTGTAAATGTCGAATAAGACTGAAAGGTCTCCTCGTTCGCTATGAAGGGTCAGAAGAAACGATGTAGTCGGGAGGTAACACGACACACTAGAATGGCACTGTTGGAGGCGCTCGAGATACACGTCTTCAATTTCTACAATGATAGTTGATCTGAGGGAGAAATCCATGTCCTTGAGAGGATGGGGGAGCGATGTAGTACGTAGCGCTCACCTCTCATCCGATAACACCGTTGAGAGGTTATCAATCTCCCAATCGCGCAGAGCATCCCACAGCAAGTGACCCTGAAAAAAGACGTTGGAGGGCAGCCATAAGGGATGCACGAATGGGCTGACCTGCGTCATATGACCAACACCCCGTGCAACAACAGCGTTCAGCGCCTCACGGGTCCACTCCTTGGAGAATGGGTCCTCTGGCAAGACGGAATTCGTGCTCGATGATGAGAAATGGGCATGTCTGTCTATCAAAAAGTCGATATGCTGGCGAAGTATCGGAATGGCTATTCAGGTTAAGCAATGCATAGTCCACGGTTGGAGATGAGGGAGCGCGCACACAAGTAATCATCCTCGGCTAGCTTGTATGCCTGCAATAAAGATAGGACACCGTCTATCGAATCGAGGTTCGCAGTCTTCTTTTTCTCCTCAAGGAGAGGCAGCCACACGTCGTCAGCACAGGCGTAGTAGGTCGTGAGCGTCTCGCGTGCGACGTGCACCTGATCATTCATGCCAGCTGCGGCAGCGAGTTGTATATGTTGGGCATGGAGCGATAGGTCAAAAGGTGTTTCTGAGAGTGCAGAGATAACATTTGAGAGTGCGTCCAAGGCTTGTTCTTCGTCCATCGTTGCGGGTGCGGGTCAGGTGCTAGGGGTGGTGGCGTGACGGGCCGTGCATGACGTTCTATCCCATTATCCACTATCACGATGAGACGTGGGTATCTGACCTTCCCAGCTCCTACCTCCTAAACCATGTCCTCAACGGTTGATCTCCAAAACGTTTTCGATCTCCATGGCCGCATTGCCCTGGTTTCTGGTGGTGGCACCGGCATCGGCCTCATGATCGCCAGAGGACTCGCGGCGAACGGCGCCAAGGTGTACATTGGAGGTCGGCGTAAGGAAGTCCTAGACACAGTCGCTGCCGAATGGTCAGCTCAGGGAACAGGAACTGTCATACCGTATGTATGACTTGAGATTCCACTGCTCTAATCTGTACCGATAATCCCTCATTAAACCAATAGATTACCCCTTGATGTCTCAGATCGCGACAGTATTATCAAGGCGAAGAATGTCATCGAAGAAAAGGACGGTAAATTACATATCTTGGTGAACAAGTAGGCCCACTTAGCCCGATGCAGCACCGCAGACTCACCCGATCCCCCAGCGCCGGAATCGTAGGCCCTGTGTCACATTTCCTCAATGATCCAGATGCTCCACAGAATGCCAATGCTGAGACACTCGGAAGCGCACTTTTCAATGATGACGGCCCCGACGCATGGTCCACGCTTTACAAGACCAACACGTTCTCTATCTATTACATGACCACGGCATTTCTCGGTCTGCTAGACAAGGGCAGTCGAGATATCGAAGGCCACACGTCCAGCGTTGTCAACATCACCAGCGTAAGTGGAATTCTGAAGATCGCGCAGAGACACGTGAGTACGCCCTTGCCTCCGTTCCTTGATAGTGACCGTCAGAGGAAAGTTCGCATATAATAGCGCGAAGGCGGCGGCGGGGCATCTCACCAAGATGCTTGCGACGGAAATCGCCCTTAAAGGCATTCCCGTGCGCGTCAACGCCATCGCACCAGGCGTTTACGCGTCCGAAATCACGCTCGATGCCATTACGAGTCTTGAAGACGTGGCGAAGGTCTCGCAAAGCTTGATCCCCGTGCCAGCTGGACGAGCAGGCTCGTATGTCAAACAGCCCGGACTCTCGGTGTCACCTGACCCAGATGTTACCCCGCAGGGCTGGAGAGATCGCTGGGACAGTCATCTATCTTTCGTCTAAGGCAGGATGCTATACCAATGGCCAGGAAATCGTCGTGGACGGAGGTTATTCTACCGTCAATCCCTCCACAGCCTGATGGGTCTAGTGTTTTCGCCGTCAATGGTATCGGAGTGATGGCGGTTCTGGGTAGATTCACGCGAGGCAGGTCTTAAATCTAAATAACAGGGCGAATGGGTACCTTAACAGTGGAGTATAGGGCGTGTTAAAGGATGCACATATATGCTGTATCTCCGTGATGTATATTTTTTCACCTACTAACACTCTGATGGGTCTATCCTGCCAGCATCCAGGTGGTCCTGCGCTTGTTCTTGCCCGTGAAATCCGTGTATTGCATATACTGAGATTCGGTCGCGACGTTCATCAAGCCCCACACACGTCGGATGTTGCTGTACGAACAACCGTAACTTACAAGCTGTAGAGTGCCGAAGGTCAGTGAAGTGAACGAAGTGAGCGACCCGTACCGTAGACACGGAGCTGAAGTTTCAGGCTTCGGCTCCAGCGCCGGGCGCTGAGGCCTGAAGGCCTGAAGCATATCTCATTCACAGTACTGTGGTATCGTCGCGGATCCGCATGTAGAGCTATATAGCATTCGCGTCATCGCGTGGCGTCCTTGTTCTCGAAAAGCTCTAGGTGAAAGTGCGTCGCCCTAAAGCCGATCTTCGAGCTTTCTTTTATCGATTCCCCGCTTCCCTTGTTATCTTCCGCGGCGTGGAGTGACCTTCATACCCACTTGCCCGGTGCTTGTCCAACTGCGCGTAAATGCCGTCGTTCAATCGGATACTTCCTTTCCACTTCTCAATTCAAACAGAAAAGTAAGACGCGGAACCAGGGGGACCCAGGATTAATTTTCTGCTATGAGCTGATCCGTAATCCGTGATGCGTACGATCAACGTACAATACGTTTTTGTGAAACTGAAGTATATCTTGTAACGGAAACCTTGGGTGCAGACTCACCTACGCTTTGCCTCTCCATCTGCCCAGCACGAAATATCGGGAGAGCGCCAGCAGAAAGACCCCGACCATCACCGAGGAATCTGAAGAGAAAAACGAAATGCACATTTGAGCCCAAGTTTTACCGACGCCGTCACGACTGTACCGGCGAAGATCCCAATGGCGATGTGCCCACCCGTGGAGTAATTGATCGCGCCGGATATCGGTGGGCCCGCAAGTGCGCCGAGTGGGACGATGGTGAGGTACATGCCCGTCCGCCGTCCGACGTCGGCGCAGCCGCCGGGATGGTCGGCGAGGAGGCCGCTGGGTAGGCGACCGACAGCATTCATCAGGAAAAACCTCCCGCGCTAGCGAGAGATAATGCCGCGCTAAATTAGTTATAATTTGGATAATGCGGGTGGCGTACTAGTAATTAATGATAATCACTAGTAATGACAGTAGTTCACATAATCGCTTATGAGATAATATAATGGAGGGTTCATTACGACAAAAATCTAAGGTAGGTATCTCGGTCACTGAAGGGATTTATATAAAACGTATGACATAACTCAAGTACTGAATAAGTGTTCCAGTCCTGAGGTATAGTACAATGACTAAAACGAGGAAATAAATGTATGCTAGAAATGATAGAGCTGACCGGAATGATGCTAGCATGCCGGTGGCCATTGTGCATCGACCGAGAGACTCTGTACATTAAGTGATTGGCATCGGGCATGGTAGGAATGGTAGAAAACCATTCGACATATGCCAGATGAGTTGGAAGCGCAGCCACTGCAGTGTCCAATGACGGAAACACCTCTGGGATTGCCCTATATGGTAACTGAAAGACAACACGGACTTGCGCTATTCGGTAGCCTAAGTAGCAATTAGATTGATCAGGGGCGTCGATATAATTGGAACCTACCACTATTTCCACCTGTGCTATTTTGAGAGCTACTGCGAACAAGAGCAGTGTCAAAGCGTGATGGTATGCGGCGCCCGCGTGAGTCCTCTTGTTCCGGCCGGACATGAATTGCATCCACTACTTTGGGGTGGCCATCCAACTGGAATTTGATCTTGTGATATGTTGGGACTGAGCGGAAAGGAATCAGCATGTCAGCAGCCAGAGCTCTTAAGTTAGCTGCCGAAGCATTGGGGTGATTCATCTGAGCGATGAAATCGGCGAGCGCATCCTGAAATTCGACAGCGCCATACCTCACAGCAAGGACATCAAATGACGTTGCCTTTGTAGATGGGTGTAGCGTCATCTTTATATGCCGTGTGGTGGGCTGTGGAGGTCCACTTGGCTGAGAAATTTGCGCGTTCTCCTGGTCGACCCCCTGCCACTGTCTAACGAAGGCAATGTACTGTTGCACCTTCTCGCGGCGCTCTAGCCAGGCAGTCATTTGTTGGTATTCATTCTTGCGGTTTGTCGCACGGTAAGCATCCTTTGTGAAGTCGATGTGAAGGCGCTCCGTTTGCTCCGTATTGTAATTGTCCGTGGTACCGAATAGCGTGATCGAAGATGAGTAATGAATGAGACTGTGTACCTTTGGAATGTTGAAGTGATCGCGAATGCCCAGATCAACGAAAATAGATTTATTACTGTGGAAGTTAGCCAGGGAATCGTCAAGGCGGCGCAGAGTTTCAGTTGTTTGAGAAGGAAGCTGAGCGAGATATAGGAAATCGAGTAGCGCGCGTGTAGTTCGGATTAGCCGCAAAGGTGCTTGTCTGGAGGGAAGAGGGTGGTCAACAGTCAGACCCAGGAGTATTCGGCACAAGTTCTTGTGTTCTAAGCCTGTGACGCGAGAAAGACCTGATATACCCTTTGCAAATGTGGCAATATGATGATTAGGAGGCAATGATCGACAGCGTGCATCAATTGTGACTGGTCCGAATGCGCTTCTCAGCCACGCCATCAGGTGCTTCATGACGCCCTGCAGCAGCTGATGCAGGATATCTGGCGTGATGGAGATGAATATATTAGAGAGTGCGAAAGATTCCCAAAATGGATGGAATACGGGCTTAAGGCCCACTTCACGACAAGCCGCGTGGAATGTGCGGACCTCCTCATCCGCCAAGAGATATGTGTCGATGGCTTCATTGTAGCTGCGTGGAGGGAACCTAGCGTATTCACCTAGTCTGTCAAGAGTGACTGTACACTTTGGACAACGGCCATTGTATGTGCACGTTACCAATGCCTGTTCGGGATAGTCACCAACAAAGATGGCGAATATGGGATGGCACCGGCGCCAAATCCCATCCCCACTCATCATCATGATACCGCTTTCACTGTAGCGCGTGGCTGGGACTAGTAGTTTACGCATGCAAGAGTGAAATAGATTTGCTAGAGCGCGGCGGCGAGCTGCCTGATTAGTGATCCATTCTAGCTTGGTGGTTGGAATGTAGCCGATCAATAGCTGGGCGT
This sequence comes from Lactarius indigo, assembly GCA_025766275.1. Lineage (NCBI taxonomy): Eukaryota > Fungi > Basidiomycota > Agaricomycetes > Russulales > Russulaceae > Lactarius > Lactarius indigo. The sequence goes on along the minus strand of JAFKAC010000005.1, from coordinate 1,831,151 downwards.
GACGTGACGGCTTGCGACGAATGGCTTTTGGAATGTTGCCGATGGTGAGGTAGATGGGATATGCGGCTTTCCCTCGGAAAAGGGTCAACTGCGTCTTGTCGGAGGACAGTATCAGTGGGACCACAGTTGCACCAGGCTGTTGCGATTCGAGGGACGTCTGTTGCCACGATGCGTAAGTATTTGCATTCATTCGAGAAAGTGTGTGCACCTGTACTGCCCACCACCAGTCTCCCATATGCATTTCGCTGTAGATGCGGCACGTGCGCTCGGGATCAGCATAGTGGCGCTCTGGCGCAAATGCTAACTCATGCGCAAATTCGGGGTCACCGTAAAGGGACCGAATACATTGCATTACATCCCGGAAATAAAAAGACAGTCTTTCACCTCCAACGGTAAAGTCCTCGCACTCGAATGGTGGTCGGCCAGGTAAAGTGTCAATGATGCGATCGAGCTCTTTAGCAGATCTAAACGAAAGTCCTAACCGGTCGGAAACCTTCCTTGACGTGTCAGTGTAAATGTGAATTGAATAGGGCGGTGTTCATACCTTGGGAATTTGAAGCAGCCCTGTCAGAGCTGACGATGTCGGCCTGCGCGTCTTAGCCCAAAGCACAATCTCCCAATCACACTGGGAGTGAAAGGGAGCCCAGACTGAGGTATTGAGTGCATCTTCACGGGACCGATAGTCTGATTGACCGCGAAACGGATCAGGCATTGGGGTGCCTGGGACACCATGCGGAAAGCTGTCGACGATCACTTGAGCCTGACTGCCAGTAGTGTTGCTGTCACGTATGGGTGAATTTGGTGGTGGAGTTGATGGCCGCAGAGTTTCAGATGAGGGTGGAACCGATGATTGCACCCCGCTAGCGTGTTCTTGATCAGCGTCAACTGTAGCGCCGATGTCTTGAACTAGTGCTTCCCAGATGTCGGCGTCCATAGCATCTGCGGTATCCGCCACGTCGGCACCTGCAGTATCAGCATCCACAAAGCTGCCATCGTCCGTGACATCCATCGCTCGGGTAGTGTCGGCGTCATGCGTGGCGTGAACGGCATGCAGAGTATCTGAAGCACACATGAGTGGATACCGTCATGCACATGGTTGGACGATACCTATATTGTGCTCATCACCAGTGTCACCTTGTACGCTCTGTGGTGCTGGAGTTGAAGCGGACAACCGCAGAGAACTGGCCGTCTGAAACGTCGATGGTGTTTGTAACGCTGCATGCACGATACGGCAGTGTGTACGCTGAGATCTGCTAAGGTGTTGAGACAAACCGCGCGGGTTGAAAACCTTCTTGCACCCGGGACAATGGACTTGTACAGTATTCATGGTTTGAGGTAAGAGCAGACGACCCTGCTTAAGAAGCCCGTCAAGCAGGCACCACGTGCGAGACGGACAAAATAAAGTTTCAGTGAATCAGTAAGCTTGAATGCCCAAGCGGGCACCACGTACGAGAAGGAAGTGAGTCGAAGCATCGAGACCAAAACCGAATCAAGCGAACGCTGCAACTTCGCGGTAATAAGTACAGACCAGCAAGCTTAGATGGCCAAGCAGCCACCACGTGCGAGAAGGAATCGCGTCGAAGCATCAAGATCGGAACCGAATTGAGTAAATGCTGCAACTTCACGGTAATGAGCAATAGAGTTTCAGTGAACCAGCAAACTGAATGATCAAGTGGGCACCACGTACGAGAAGAAAGCGTGTTGAAGCATCAAGATCAAAACCGAATCAAGCGAATGCCGCAACTTCACGATAATAAGCACGGACCAACGAGCTTAGATGGCCAAGCAGCCACCACGTGCGAGAAGGAATCGCGTCGAAGCATCAAGATCGGAACCGAATTGAGCGAATGCTGCAACTTCGCGGTAATGAGCAATAGAGTTTCAGTGAACCACGAAACTGAATGATCAAGCGGGCACCACGTACGAGAAGAAAGCGTGTTGAAGCATCGAGATCAAAACCGAATCGAGCGAACGCCGCAACTTCACGATAATAAGCACAGACCAGCGAGCTTAGATGGCCAAGCAGCCACCACGTGCGAGAAGGAATCGCGTCGAAGCATCAAGATCGGAACCGAATTGAGCGAATGCTGCAACTTCGCGGTAATGAGCAATAGAGTTTCAGTGAACCACGAAACTGAATGATCAAGCGGGCACCACGTACAGGAAGGAAGCGCGTCGACGTATCGAGATCAGAACCGAACCGAGCGAATGCTGCAATGGCCAAGCGGACACCACGTGCGAGAAGGAAGCGCGTCAAAGCATCGAGATCGGAACAACTGGGTGAATGCTACAAGGTAAAAGCTTTAGTGAACCAGCAAGCTTGGATGGCAGACGACGGCTCAGATTCTTTTAGTTAGCGCGAAACGTTTTGGGCTGTAAACAGAGGGCGGCGTACAGACAACACTTTTAGTTAGTGCAATAGTATTTGGATATAAAAGACCCACATACCGTCGTCCTGAATCCCCATCCCCATTCCTGTCGTTACTGGACTCATTAAGTCTCTTATTTACCTTTGCTTTCAGTCTTGTCGTTATCTTGTGCTTCGTAAATGGCCCCGAGCACCCGCCGTTCGCGCCACATTGCAGCCAATATCCAAGCTGCACTCTCCCAGACAAACGGCGCAGCCAGTGAAAATGCTCTTGATTTACCGAGTCCGGATCTTGCATCTATATCGACTCAACGTGCCGCAGGAAACCAGAACAACCCCAATTTGTCTGGCGTCCGCGCAAGTAAGTCTAAAACTTCACAGGGTCAGGCTGATCGCTCACGATAACAAGAACACGGGAAACGTACCTTCGTTTCAACCGATACTGCCCCATCTCCAGCCCCTGTTCCGACCGAAACATTCCAAGGAATACCCTCAAAGCGAACGCGAGTCACCGGTAAGTGGTTGATGGAAATACAGAAAGAGAAAGCTCACCATAGAACCAAGGGCCTTCCGATGTCCGTCCGATGCCACTCCAGTTGCCTAGCGGGGGAGAAACCATAGGTGCGCCAGCAAGCGATAGTGTTGTGAAGGCCAAGGGCACGCGACTTGGGTTGAAACGCAGTGATTACTAATCATGTTTGGCCTACCAAACAATCAACAAACTTACGAAAATTTTCAGCGTCGTCTTTTTACCCTGGCCGCCGCAGTGACAATACCCACCCTCTTGCGTCTCTTCAAGTCAACTCCAGCAACCATTTTGCTCACAACTACGATTTCAATGAAGACGACATCGAAAATGAAGACGACTGGTTGGAAGACGAAGAAGTAGTCAACGTCACTCGCAAAGTCTCAGCAAAGACCTCTGAGGTCACCGCAACAGAGGTAAGTCCGCAACACCCTTGAACACATCCAAGCTGATAACTACTTTTTCAGAGGCCCTCCTGGCTGGGGGCAGATGTCACTCCACCCGGAACCATGGAGATTCCCAGCAGGAACGTGCTGGATGCCGACGCGTCTAGTAGTCCAATGGACCATGGGTCTGCGGCGTCCACTCCCCGCTCCAGGACGCTGTCAGAGCTTGGAGCACCCAATACCGAGCTATCAGGTGAGTAACGTTACCCTCACCGAACATCTGTCGTGGGCTGACATATTAATCAGCCAGCGCAACTATGTTGCAGACGGAGGCGACAACCGAGTCCTCTGGGGCCGCATGGCCCGCTGATACGGACCTATTGCCCCCTGGTGCGAATAAACTTATGCTGACCAACCAAAACCCGCTAGTCCACAACGTGGTTCAAGAGGCGATCGAGAACTTGCGAGCGTCACTCATGTTTAATCACTCATTCCCGACTGCACCTGTCGCATTCACTTTCACCAAGGAGAGCCTCATCACTGCTGCTGAGAAATATAAACCTGGTGCCGCACACATACAACGCCGACTCCAGCAAGATGGAGAGTACCTAGTGAAGATAGTTCCACTGGTAAGTTTTATTAATGTTGTGGTGGTTCCCGTGGAGGCGGCAGTGATGGCTTGCAGTTACGTGTCGCCGTACACTTGGGGATGGGGACAGGTTGGCGCGCGAACGGTTCGGCGTGGTGGTGTGTGATGGCTTTACTGACACTGTGACAGGTACGCGTTCGCGTCCCACTTATGCGGAGCGAAATCAAGGAACGTTGCAATGCTTATTGTGTACCTGCACTGGTTTCTATTGGGTCGGCAAGCAACATCGCTCAGGTAGTTCGTCTGCAAGTCTCTAATTTCAACTACACATTTCCGACAAAGGTAAGCGTAAAATGGCGGTGCTGATGTGATTCTGACCTTTTGTCAGAGAGGCCTTTTCGTCGGAACTCCCTTGCGTACACACCCTTACCGCAATGAATGCATCATTTCAGTCATACGGGACCTTTTTTTTACAGGCGGGATGTCATCTTTTGCGTCACGCTTTGCTCACCTTTTCCCAGAACATCAAGGACATGATGGGGTGTCAACTCGTGAAGTCCCTGTGCCCATGGTCGCATTGGTTGTAACTGCGGTAAGTTGATACAATACTATCAAGTCACATACTAACTCTATTGATTAGATGTATGCCACACTCCACGAGTGGCGTACTGGCAAACAACAGGGGACTGAATTCTCTGCCAACACCTATTTGGATGTGTACCGCTGCAATGCCAATACACTTAACTTTATCCTGAACCAACGGCCAAATGCATATCATGTGATGATGGCTGATATATATACCCAAGCCAGGTGAGTCGCTGCTTTCATTGAATGATTGCAGCTCTGACTAGGTTGCCACAGCTCCGACTCTGAACATGATGGTCTGCCTGGAGCTGTAATTGCCGATCTTGATCTTGATGACCTTGAAGGCTGAGCACCGAACGTACACCAGCGGTTTCAACAAACCATCCACTGGAAAGTTATGCCAACTGAACGCACTGTCAGTTTGCCATGTTTACTACAATAATTAACACTACTAACACACTTTTAACAGTCAACAGTGGTTTCAAAATACCCCGTGATTCCTGTCTTTTCTCACTATTTTTCTCCGCTCATTTCTTGTCCACTCGCATGTGTAGCGTGTCCGTTCTTTACATTATCATCACATTATCATCACATTATTTAATTTGAATAATCCGTGAATTTGAATGATCCGTGAATTTGAATCACATTTGGATGCTTGATAATCGTGATAATCCAAAGATTGATTATTGATATTTTATTCGAAAATACCTCCCATTATCCAGGATTATCACGAATTATCACGAGGATTATCAATAAATTATGGGGGGGCAACATAACGCAAGATAACCGAGGTAATTCGATAATTTCAATAATTTATCGCAATTATCGATAATTTATCTCTCGCTAGCGCGGGAGGTTTTTCCTGATGTTGCCTGTATTTGCTATGGAGACGAGGTAGGAGGAGACGCTTTCTGAGACCCCCTGTGAGGGTGCGCTTGGGTTGATGAAAACGAGCATTGTATGCGCGGCCGTGAGTCAGTCTGGGTTGAGATCTTTTTCATAGGAGAGTCGGCATGATCCTGGCTTACGTGTGCTGATACCGAGGAAGATCACGATCCCAGATGCCGTGTATACTGTGTAGGCGGGAGACTTGAACTGCTTTGAGTTAAAGAAGCCGCCACAAAGGGTGGTCGGACTAGTCGCCACTGTATTGTCTGCGAATTGTCAATGGTATTCACATGTACATCACATGTACAATATACATACCAAGTTCGTGATTCCCACGGCAAGAGACGATGGTTCTCATCGTCAATTTGACTGTAGGGGATCTTAACTGAATAGTGAGCTGGAGATCCACAGTCTGTGCGTACCCAACTACGACGAGCAAGGTTGGGAACACCACGGGGAACACCGTGCCTCCGATTGAGAAAGAAGGCAGCGAGTGATCCAAGTGTTGTGGCCCGGCACTTTTTAAACTAACAAGCTTTGACACACATCGCGGGTCCATATACGAGACCACATGAAAGCTAAGGACAACGGACTGTCGACGATCAAGTTTCCGGAGAGGTATTTCGGATACTGACACCAATGCCGAAGTTGGTAGAGTAGTAGTTGCCAATACTCGTGGCATTCTGCAATAAAGAACGTGCATAAACGAGGCTCATCGATATCGATCCCACGATTACGGTACTACGAAAGTGGCCAAGATCAAATAAGCGGCCAGAAATAAGCGCAGGAAAAGATATTTAAGCAGCCTGGTTGACCAGCGAATTTTCACCTGGGTAGTAGACAACTTGACGAGAATACGTACTTGTACGAAGCCGATCCAAGCACTATAAGATGATGTCCATTGGTAAATGTGAAGACCAAAGGGGAGGTAAAATGGATAGGACGTACATGGTAAGTTAAAAGGTGAGGTTCTTTTTAGTAAGACGTTCTCGTGATAGTCCTGAAAGACCTAGTGAACATGGCATGGACAATGATCAGCACCTGTAGCCACCTATGCGAACGGTCGTGAGTTCTTGAACGAGCAACCGAAGGTAGACCGTATGTCGAAAGCTGCTCACGTTGAAAAAGAGGCACAAGAAGCCCAGTGCATGGTCGGTCACAGTCCATAGTTTCATATACGCTGGAAGACAAACCCCCAATACCACTAACCATGCCTGCAGGCCGCCGTCGGGATAGTCGTCTTGAGACTGGTTTCGAGTCGCCGAGTCAAAGCCCACTGAGTCGCATTTCTTACTCTGTGTGCTAGGGGTACGCGCCGTACAAGGCCGAGCGACCCCGAGTGGTCCAGAGAATGCGGGACAGAAAGCTGGCGTTTGTGTCCGAGATCTAGCTTTTGCGCCATAACGACAGCGGAGGATCGCTGCGGCCCTCGCTGTAGCTGAAATAGTGTGCAATGACGCTTGCTTTGGCCCATCAAGTCATGATTTTTTCTTAGGCATTTTAGAATGCACCACCGGGGTCCTTTGTTGTTTCACCAAGAAATTTCATGAGAAATTTGTGCGGCTCTCGCCTGAAAGAGGTGAGTTGGTGCTTCACAGCCGCGGAGATCACACCTGGCTATGTGAAGTATACCACGGCGGAAGTAAGGAACCTTCGAACGGGTTTCATTGGACCCAGGGATGGACGGGTCCGAGGTGGGAGCTGGTCGAATCTGGGTCAGACGGTCACATTATCAGCGCAACAACTAATAGCGAAATTAAGCGAATAGTGTATTACATATCTACAGCACAAAATGAGGATCAAGCTCGATCAAGAGTTGAGGGCTTGAGGCCTCAAGGCTTGACTAGAAGTAAAATCAGTATACCTGGACCCCGTTTTGTAGGATGTAGACCCCTTAGTGATGTCCTTCCAGACGTCGTGTTTTGAAGACATTTCACTTGGAGGAGATTTGGGAGTTGAGCGCCGCATCAGCAGCGACTGAAAACTATGTGGATCTCATTCCCGTGCTATCAACCAACAAGCAGATGAATGAGATCCTGATGCGCTGCCTGGTGCTTTGATTGACGAGGACATAAAAACACCGAAAACTTGAAAATAAAAATGAAGTACAACCCATGGTCACCACCTACCAACATCAGGGTTTCCAATGACCCAGCCTAATCATGACTGAGTGCAGACTCTACAAATCTCACAGACCCAGGGTCAGAGCAAATTTGGAGGGGTCAGACCCGGATCCAAAGAAGTTAGAAGTCACTGACCGTCACCCGGTCCGGTAGTCCGTCCGGAGTGTGCTCTATTTATCATAGGTTCATAGGTTCACGGTGGTTGGGTCCTTGCTTCCAGGCCAAGTCTCAGGCTCAGGCTATCTTTATTCCAAAATTCCCTCGGATGTCCCTATACCTCACAGGCCTCACCTTCCACAGACAACCACGGAGAACCAGAAGAGAATACGCTCACTAGACCCGTGCTGTCAATTACCTCGAATTTCTCATTCAGGACGATCCTAGGACGGTGCGCGTCATCCGCAAACATGAACACCGCCACCCTCAACCATGTAGAACACAGAACGAACATCAGTGAAACTTTGAGATCTACAGGGTAAGGCCGGGGAAAGGCGTGCGTAAAATGCGAGAGGCGCAGGAGCAACTCTCCATTTCAGAACACGAAACCCGAGGGAGCACAGGGATTGGTCATATATGGAAGAACGACAAACTCCCAAAGTAAACAGCGGCTGGTCTTCCAAAGTGATTGAGGTTAGTACTGTGATCGTATATCTGGGTACCAAAACCCAGAACACCAGATCGATGCTAAGACAGTGACCTGGTGTGAACATCAACACCCGAAGACAAGCCCGAAGAAGTTCGTTGAATTCGAAATAGGCAGTTTCCGTTGAACCAATTTAGGCTGCCGTCTCGTTCAGCCAATGTTGTGTCTTGCGCCGTCACTCCAACCTTTCAAGTTATTTTGGCCAATAAGCAACCACACCATATCTAGGTGATTAAAATATTGACGCGTTGATGCGATATTACTGTATCGTTGTGGAAAGCCCTACAAGCGAGGTTTCTCTAGGTACCATTCGCGGGAACATGTGCCTTTTGTTGGAATGCACGCCGGGGGTTCGCTACTCTTCTGTTCAGCGTTGAAGCTTTGAAGAGTGAATCGGGTCCGAAGTTCCGAGCTATGGTCCACGTCCTGGCACCACCTTCCACCTGACCAACACGCAGTTAGTTGAATCGATTTGCTACTCTATCTCTCTATCGGAGCCCATGTATTACCTCACCTATTAAAGTATGTGTGTTATCCGTCTCCACCGAAAAAAGTGAAATGTCTGAGATCAGAACGTGTGTGCAGTTTCCGAGGCACTCCTCGTGATCTTCATCCACATACGCCACGTTTCAATCTTGAATGTCTTATGGCCTAGTTTTCAACGAATAGCGTGCTACCATAGAACCCTAAGTGGTGACAAAAGCCGTCAAGGCCCATTTCGGTATCAGGGGCTGGACACTTACAATATTGTGCGGTAAACTTGGCCGTAACACCGGGATATCCAGGCTCACACTGAAAGGTTTAGTCGCGCGCTGCCGTCGCAGATCGGGGAACGCTTACCGACTCGGGTAAAAGCCCTCCCCCTTTTGTGTAGACACGGAAAATTGTGCTCGCGAGTTGGCCGGACACACCCTCCAGCTCCAACCAATCGAGGTCCAGATAACCAGTCGGTGCCGGAATATCTCCAGTTACTTCCGCAACAACGAAGGCATTCGGGTTTCCCGGGGTCAGTCCGCTAGGTCTGAAGTCCCAAATTGAGCTCAGGTCTCCATCAGGATTCTCGATAATGTAGTGTCGGCCATAAAGCATAATCCCATACTTGTTCTCGAGTTGCTGAGCCAAATTCGGGTCACAGGGGTCGTTGCCCGGGAAGTTCAGCCAGTCAATATATGTGTCTTCCTGAATTATTGAGAACTCGAATCCAGGGTAGAGGCTGGTTATGTCGAACACCTGGGCAATGGCTCCGGAAGACCTACCCCACATCCTTTGGGTTTATCGTCGTTCACAATAACAAGGTAGGAACGACTCACGTCCAGGCTCCTGACTCTGCACAGGTATAGTTCTGATTTCCGACGCCTACCACGACAAAGTTTGGCGCGTCGGTTGGTGCAACAAGCTGCTGTTGATTTGGGGGAAGATTCATCGCAGAGGCGGGAACGTTGCTACTACATTGTCTACGGGAAAGTTCCGCAAATACTGCTGTAGCCAGGAGAAGAGGGGCTGACAGAGCGAGCATGGCAAGTCGCACCGAAGGTCGAAAGGGAGTGAGGCTGGTACCTTCAAGTTGTACACGGCTTTTATGGCAGATACGTCTCTTGCGTTGTAGGCGTATTATCGATGGTCTATCTCTGTCATGATCAGTTGTGGTATCCTGGTGCAAACTCCCATCGAAGAGGAGGTGATGACGTCTTTGCACCTCGTAGACCTTTTTTTTTTTGGATCCATTTATATCTCGGTTGACCTCGTAGACCATTTAGGTTCTATTATTTTGGCACGTTCCCAACTTTCCTTCCTTTTTGGGAGCGAATAAAAAATAGCCTGACTCGGGGTCGCGCGCGGCACGCAAGTTTGGGTTTCCCCGACATGTTCAACGAGTTTACATCTCCAGCCTGCAATCTGTTAGCAGCCGCTGCCATCCCCTTGGGAACTCCATAGTATATGGTCGCACCTGAGAGCCAAACTCTGTCCCCATATGTCATTATCCCAAGCGCACTGGGTACTAAAGTCGTTCATGATGGAACTCGGAACCCGGGCCACGCTACATGTAATCCAGGCCTCCTCCCGGTAAGTGGGGGGGGGCGTGGTCACTGTGCCTCCTGTAGAGATAGGAAAGTTCACAAATTTACCGACGAAGCTGACGCCACCGGGGTAGCTACGGGTTTGCCAGCAGGGAGCGCCTCGAGTTCTAGAACACCACTATCTCCGGTCGTGAGACTGATACTTCCGCCGTCAGCCATTTTGACGTTTGACGCCGAGGATGAGGGATTTACTTTATCCCTGTGCCGAAATGGAGCTGTGGACGAGCGTGCGATGAACGGTGCTCCTGGTGGCACCAGGCATCTAAGTCACACTTGCTATTGTAAACTCAACTTTACTTTTCAGAGAATTATCTCCTTGGGGGTTTTGAGCAAATGGCACCTTTGCCAAAAACGAGCGTACCCCAAGGACAAGCTTGAATGTTGTTGACATGTGAACTAAAACTGGCGCGCAGATAAGGAGAACTGCAGTCTCTCGTCTTGCAACAACTACAGCTCCTAACCGCACTGGGGGCGGAGGTGAGCAAGTCCATGTTTTGAGTTTGCCAAGCTCGTCTCCGAGGTGCCACGGACTTACTTACGTAGCGTTGCTAGATAACGAAGCCACTGATAACGCTTGACATCCCCACCGTCTTTGCTACTCGCACGTGAAATTTCTGTTACCCAACGAAATTGATGCGGTGAGCTCACGAACACGCCATGCACTTTCTTCATACGCACGAAGCGCAGTTGGTATGATTGATTGGATCTCATGAAAGTGAGGGTCTGTGTGCTTCTGGCGTTTTTTTTTTTTTTTGGCAAGTAAAGCAGTAGACTTCTGCGGGCGGGTGGGCTGTGCCATGCCGTCTCCGCGGAACACCTTACGCCACTCCTTTTCCTTCCAGAAGCGCCGTTGGGGATCCGTCCCTTACGTTCGATGGTTCTTTTCCCAGACTGTCCTCAACCCAGGGCCCTTCATAAAGGGCGGTGCCAGGTCGGTCCCGCGAATAGATAGCCATCATCCTCCCGCCCCATCTATCATACAAGAGAAAATGTCCTGCACAGACACAGGTGAGTCTGTTCGACAGATTGTGATAGGGGTGTTCGCGAGCTGACGAAACAAAAAAAATTAAATTAGCTGCCACTCCTTTCTGGCAAGCAACCCTCGAAAATTCTCGCGCGCAATTCCAGACGTGGAATAGTAGTGCGGCGTCGACGCTGGTCGTTGCTACCTCATCCCGTCCGCAAAAGGCCGGCTCGTCGCGCGCGGGCTCGGCAGGCGCGAGTCGTCATGAACCCGGACACGACTTGGCCGCACATGGCGATCTCGAGCGCCACTGCGGTACTCCGTGGTTTTCTTGATGATCTTTGATGGCCTCGCGGTCCCGCTCTGTTGGCACCATCCATTCTGTCTTTTATCCCCTCCCTCTCTTTTCATGTCTGTCCGATAGGACGGTGGCATGTAGATCCTGTATTGATGGGCTCGAGTCGTCCGAGTTCCATTGTTGTAGCAAGGCGCACCCACTGGGTCATGTATTTATAATGACGAGCAGCACTCGACTCGACTTGTTCCATAGACAATGTAAGGCATCTCATCTTGTAATCATGATATCGTCAAATTGGGACATGGATCGATCCGGGCCTCGACTGGCGATTGTGCACGTTTGACAGTTAACGAGACGGCTACTGTATGGTTGCCACCTCGCGCCAAATACAGCCTTTCGTATAGCCTTTCGGGGATGTGCCGCCACTACTGCCAGTGCTACACGAAAGTTGGCTCTCGGAGCACCTAAATTGATTGATCACCGACGTCAAACTCTCGCGAGCCGTACCAGTCGTGATAAACAATAAGTTGAACGTCGTGGGGGCTTCTCGCGGCTAGCCTAGAATGTTCTACGCGAAAAAAACATACAGTAGCCGCATCAAGGGAAATTGGATGTGCGCATGAACGGACCCCGAGTGTGGGCGTGGGTGCGTGTGGGAGGCTTTTATTTTCTTGGCATCTTCGGAACCGCATGGGTCATCTGTTTGAATCGGAAAATTTGGCACTGATACCGTCCAGAATGTCAGTATCGATGGGTGGCTGCATCAGATCTTGACATGGGGCAGCTCGGTAGGTCGAGAGGGCGGTGCCAGCCACCTCGTTGCACGATGACTTGCGTGCCAGTGGCGGATGATGCGACTTGACAGTGAGTGACACTAAGTTAGCTGATAGACCGTACGTTACGCGATCATGAATTACCCTTGTCACATATCTGGCAGCTCATTTGATCGACCTCGGCCTCTCAAGAATTCTGTCTTCCCCGCCAGCGTGGGTACAAAGGACACTTTGCTGGTGGGCTGACTGACCTGCATGAATGAAGTTAGACTCGGTCGGACGAGTACGTACCACCTCCATTTTCTACGCCGGGTTCGAGAAAGCACCGAATGTTGATAAGCGCGTTAAACGCTGCGCTGGATCTTAACAACTGGACAGCGTGAAATCAATCGCAGGCAATAATGGACTTCAGGTCTTAGTTACTTATACACCGGCTGTAAAGAGTTACAGGGAGAGCAAAAGTGTAGAGGGTAAAGAATAAAACAGAAGAGAACAAAAGCTGTGCAAGACAAGCAAAAGGAGCAGAGGGTGTAAAAAATGAACCGTTGACAACCGCGTTAGCAGGCAACGGCATTCTCGTGGATTGGTAACACAACAATCATTGCGGTAACACAGTAACAGTAAAGAACTAGGGCGAAGGGTCTGAATGCAAAACAAAACAAAAAACAAGATAATGTTTCTCACCCTACACAAAAATGCAAAATGGGCAAAAGGTAGAGAAACTAAAGTCCTGCATTGTGTGTAGTGTTCGAAGGTGGGAAGGAGGGGGGACGTAATTGGTGTTGGGATGCTTGGGGAGTGACCGACAACAGTTGTTGAACAAGACAGAACAAACGGAAACGAATGGGCGGCCACGGCTTGTCTTGTCTTGGCTAACACATGCTTTTTGGAGCAAGGGAAGGGTATCATCAACGTGACGTGGTAAAAAAAAAAAAAAAGACGGGTCCGCAGGAACCTCTCAACTCGCTTCCATGGGGGACCCCGGCTGACTCGCCGCTTTCTGCGGCTGTTGCTGTGGCGGTTGATAAGAAGATCGCCGTGGCACCCCGCGGCCAGATGGTGGACTCTTTACGGACAGCGAATTCTGCGCATCTATCTGCTGTTGTTGCGGTGGAGGCGGATCCATCCTAACTGCTGAAATTGACTGCCTACGCACGTCAAACGTGGGAGCGGGCGAGTCCGTCTCGCGCACGTCCGATTCGTCACCAGGCGCTATTTCCTCGGCGCGTGGATTAGATGGGAATGTGTAGGTTTCGCGTAGCTGTGGACTGTCTGTACTCCCGGCAAATGCCGCCAGCTCGCCGTTTGCGACGCTCTTCCGTCTCCATAGGGCTGGGCCCGCACCTTCCGTACACCGCGTACCTTCCAGCTCTTCGACGCGGCGTTGTAGTCGCACCACCTCATCGCGCAACCCACCCACGCGCCGCTCAACGGCTGCATCGACTGCAGCCTCGAATCCGGTCTGCAGGGCCTGCGACTTGGCGAGTTGCTCCCCTAGCCATGTCTTGAGTTCGTTCGCGTCTTTTAAGGCGTCATAGAACGCCTCGAAAGGTGCAAGAAAGGCGCTACGCTGCGACCCGGAGTCGGCGCGGTTTAACACAGCAGGTGTCTGTGGAACAAGCATGGTAGCAATCGGCACTGATGCGGGAGGGGGTACCGCAAGAGAGGACGTGCTAGACGAGGCGGCAAGGTTCGAGCGGAGAGTGAGACGCGTGGGCGTTGGCGGGACATTACCCGGTATCCGCCGCCCACCTAAGGGCTGTTGGACATTCGGTAGGGAGGGTAATGCCATGGCCGTGAAGCGGCCGCCTTGTTGAGGCGGCGCACTCTGTATGACGGGTTGTGTGCGGGGATCTCGCGGGGAAATAACGATATCGGCGGGCTTCTTTTTGAGAGATGAAGGAGACTTGTATCCTCGGCGACCAGCAAAAGAAATTGGCGGAGGAGGTAAGGAGTTGTGATGGGGAGGATTTGCGCCGAAATCGGTTTGCTGACTCTGGCCCGCGGTTACAACGGGGCTAGAACCTGGAGGATTTAGAGGAGGGTCAGAGGTACGAGCGGTGCGCGCTACGCTCATATTCGGGCTTCGGGCAGAACTACGAGAAGATGTTGGTAGGGGCTTGACCGCGGCCGGGGAGACAGAGGGTTGAGAAGAAGATGGGAGGGGTGCACCTAGACTCCCCCTCCGCTTCTCAATGAGGGCTTCTTGGTTACGCTTCACCGTTAGCATCGACCGGACCTGCTCTACAGCGTTCAGATCGTCGCGAGCCATAGCGGGCATCCCGATTACGACGGGAGGAGAGGTGGCGTTGGTGTCAGAAGGGGTCGGATTGGAAGACGCCTGATCAACTAAGTGTGAAGGGCCACTGACTGTCGTGCGCCTTTTCTTAGGAGAAGGCTGAGACTGGGGTGATGGTGCGGAAGGGGGCATCGACCGGGAACCAGGATCCTGCTGAGGGGGAGGAGGGTGGGATCGCGGCTGACGAGAATGAGAGGGCGAGTCGTCACCCGGATCATCGTGTTCTGTCTTGACGCGACCTAGGTGAGGAGACGTACTACTGGCGGCTCTGCTGTAAGAAGGGGTATAAGCGGGGGAGCAAGAAAGAGAGGAAGGCAAGGGGACATACCGGTTATCGGGAGAAGTATCGTCTCGTTGCGAGGCCTCAGGATGGGATCTTTTCCTTCCATTTGGGATCGGGGGAGTTTCTGCCATTGGAGCCGATTGCGAGGCTTCAGGAAGAGAGCGCGGACGTTCTGAGGGAGGTCTCGGTTGGATAGGAGGAAGGGAAGCAGGGTGCGAAGAGAGTTTGTCTAACGAAGAGTTTGAGAAAGCGACGGCGAAGGGTGGAAGGGACTGAGGCTGGGAGTGATTAGAATGGCGAACGGACATGATGGGGACGAAGGGGAAGAGAAAGAGAAAGAGAAAAGGCGACGGTCAAGTAAATGAAACTTGCACGCCCCCCTCCCTGTGCCGTGTAGCGAACCTCGTTCGAAATAAATCAATTTCAATCGCGTAATATTTATATTATTATTTATTATGCTTCCTCCATCACCACCAATCACCATCACCATCATCACTATCATCATCATCCATACGCGTTACATCCACTCTACTCTTCTTGCCTCTCCTCCTATCTTCTTCACGGACACCATCCGACTCTTCCGGGACGCCCGTTTACTTGTCTCTTCAACCTCCCGCCTTTTTGTTTACCATCTTCTGGGCGTCTCCCTCCTCTTGTCCTTTTGTTTCTAAAGATCCCGCTATTGGCGCCGTGTTGCTGCCAGTGCATACCTTTTATGAGACCTCTCCGCACCTTCTCACCTTCCCGTTCCCCGACATGGGTTGCTTAACTTCCACTTAGCATTTTTGCGTATTCGTGCAGGCTAAATTTCTCTCTCAGCCGAACTTCCGAGAACGGCCCCCGGTCATACAGTCCTTGATAAGATAATGCCGTCCTTGGAACCATGCCTTTCTTGTAACGTTTGCATGACCCCTCTTCACCACGCTTGGTTCATCGCTACTTGGATTCCAGCAGCCACCCACTCCGTAACTCCGAAAGTCTCCTGTAACTCCGCCTTCTGCCTGAACGAGCCCCGTCTTTCAAGCTCAAGCTTCAACTACGCTTCTTCTGTCGCTTCATTTCAGACGCTCTTCTTGGTGCTCTCTGCACCTGTGTCTTGACGAGTACCGTGGCTCCGATTGACCCTTTGTTCCCTTTTTAACTATCATCTCGTACCGCGTGATCCCACACCCCTGACATCTTCCATACTCTTCTGGCACTCCTTGTCCCGTTCCTTCTTCTTTCACTGCGCCCGACTCAACAACACATTCTGAACCACGGCCACATCCGCCCCGCGAACCACGCACGCAGGAAGCCCTAGGATCTCCGTTACCGTCACCGATTTCTCTGGTGACTCGGCTCAACCCTTTCCAGTCTCGGGCGCTCCTGTTCGTCTTTGCAGGCTATTCAAAAGTCAATAACATGGTGTTCCGACACGGTGTATTCCCTTGCTCGTCTAGACCTTACGGTTGC
Source organism: Lactarius indigo (assembly GCA_025766275.1). Classification (NCBI taxonomy): domain Eukaryota; kingdom Fungi; phylum Basidiomycota; class Agaricomycetes; order Russulales; family Russulaceae; genus Lactarius; species Lactarius indigo. Next base: position 1,814,896 of record JAFKAC010000005.1, on the reverse strand, counting down.
AGACTAAACCCTCTGTGACGGATTGCAAATGACGGCCCGAGATGACCGAGTCTCTTCCATTCTCCCTGCTAAATCTTTCCTTATTTGGTCAGCAGCTTAGATTGAACTCTCACCGGCCCATCCCCGATCGTACGGCACTATTTTCTCGGTGCCCGTGCCTAGGTGAGAGGTGAGAACAGAATTACCGATGAGGGAATGGAATTTCTTCACCGTACAAACTAAGATGAGCCCCATGCCCCTGGAGTACGTTGCATCGTTTCCTCTCACGGTGTGCCATGCCCATAACGAAGCTTCGCACTTCGAGGAACTTTGGGACATTTCGCTTTCACTCAAGCGCAATACTAGAGCTCGATTCAGACCCGTTGACACTTCAATCTTGAAGGTGCAACGACCGCTGCCAGTAGAGAGCCAAACAATGAGGCAGTGAAGGATACGGGATAGGTATACCACTGTACTGTCATGACTTTTTGCTGCAGGCGGAACCATCTTCGTGAGCATGAACCTATTTTCAAATTCTGACTGGCCAAAAATATCAAGTGGATTTGGTGAACCCTACATGAACGCGGGCGTTGCGTATGGGTCCAAAAAGAATCGAGGAGTTACTGTAAGTACTGGTCATCTGACTGCCCTTGCAACTGGGTAATCTTACGCTTACGGCACCACTCTTGTATTGGGACGGCCAAGCCCAATGCCACCGCAACGCGCGTGTCAGAAGGCTGGGAGTAAGGCCCCTTTGAGCTCCAGGCTACAGCTCACTCGGAGCATACAGGCTCCGGCCACTGTGAGCGCAATGAAGCGTAGCTCTTTGCATCATGGATTGCTTGTGCCTGCCTTCAATTACAGACGACCCTGTTACCACTTCGGTGCCTGTCGTTGATCGGCGCACTCACCTTTTTCCTCCTCTATCCCGTACCCGATATATCAGTGATGTCCTGCGGGGGAAACACGGCGCAAGAAGATTTGTGTCTCTGGGCGGGTACAGAAGAGTCGGAAATGAACGCCGTTAATAAGCTGCAACTTGGTGTGCCTGTGCCTGCGTGCTGTGCACATGTAAAGTTGAGACCACTCGTCGAATTGTGCGACAGACGAATGTGATATTGGCGCAATGTAGGCTGCTCTATGCTCCTTATGGGCTTCACACTAGTCGACCGACGTTGCACTAAGTGACAATGGTTTAGGACGACATTGTCCACGGATACATTACGTTACTCAGAACTAGCCATGACTGCGCAGCTGCTCATGATGGTATTTATGACGCTTATCAAAAACACTTCGGGTATGATCTACTTTTGGCATGTGGTCCAGTTGCAATTCGAAGCGCTACGCCAAATTACTCATGGATGAAGAGCAGAGAGGATTATTGGTGTAGTGAGAAGTCATCAAAGTCACTGGATTAGGACTTGGGTTCAACTTCTCAATAAGGCCAGAGTACTTTCTGGATTCTAGAGTTCGCCCCACGCGGAGACGCCTGATCCTGCATTATTCCAGGAGTACTGTAATATAGATCTCCTTCGCACACACCACGCCAACTTAATCAATGGTATGTGGTAGCAACCTCTGGAAAGGTATATTGAAAGGTAAACTCTTCTATCTATCAGTAGAAGACATGTTTATCCATCTCTTTGCGATCAACGCTGTCAGTGAGCCAAAGTATGTTTGACGTCGTTCGTACGAGGGAGTTAAGTTATGCTTGTTGACTGCTGCCCGGGCCGTTGGTGCCGAGCCATGTTTCAACCGCCGCTTGAAATATGGTGGCAAACGGCGGAGTGGACGCGTCCAAGTTTTGCAGCAAACCATCCGCTCTTCGCTGTTGCTCTCAACGACATGTCTTTCTTCCCACCGCCTCCCCCGGGCATGCCCATACCACCTCCAGGAATGCCACTACCTCCCCCGGGTATGCCGTCTGTCGCTCCAGCTGATCCCTCGAGCTCTCGTTTACCTCCCGAGGTACTCACCATCAAGTCACAAAAGTGGGTTCAAATGCAGAAGAAGCGCTATGGGCAAAAGAGGAAAGGAGGTTATGTTGACATGGGGAAGCAGGTACGTTAAGATGCAAGTATGTCGAGTTTGCGAGCCTCATTGAGGTGGGTGTTGCATAGGACATGCCTCCTGAACATGTCCGCAAAATTATAAAAGATCATGGCGACATGTCTAATCGCAAGTTCCGAAACGACAAACGGGTTCATCTTGGGGCGTTGAAGTATGTTCCTCATGCCGTTATGAAGTTGCTCGAAAACATCCCCTTCCCATGGGAGCAAGTACGCGAGGTTCCTGTCCTCTACCATATCACTGGGGCCATCACCTTCGTGAACGAGATCCCCCGTGTCATTGAACCTGTGTACCATGCTCAGTGGAGTAGCATGTGGCTGGCTATGCGGCGGGAGAAGCGGGACCGCAGGCACTTCAAGCGAATGCGATTCCCGCCTTTCGATGACGAGGAGCCCCCACTCGACTACGGTGACAACGTTCTTGATGTCGATCCTCTTGAAGCTATTCAACTCGACCTCGATGAGACTGAGGACGCCCCCATCTTGGAGTGGTTCTACGACGCTCACCCTCTCATTGACACATCCCATGTCAATGGTCCATCATACAAATACTGGTCTCTCCCTTTACCAGTCATGGCTAACTTATATCGGCTTGGTCGTACTCTTCTTTCAGACCACACTGACACCAATGCGTCCTATCTCTTTGACAAGAAAGCGTTTTTCACTGCTAAGGCTCTCAACATGGCAATTCCTGGTGGTCCTAAGTTTGAACCGCTTTACCGCGACATGGACAACTTCGACGAGGACTGGAATGAGTTCAATGACATTAATAAGGTCATCATCCGGCAGCAAATTCGCACAGAATACAAAGTTGCATTCCCACACTTATACAACTCCCTACCGCGTTCAGTCAGGATATCTCCCTATCACTCCACGAAGAACGTCTATATCCGCACAGATGATCCGGACCTCCCGGCTTTCTATTTCGACCCTCTCGTAAACCCGATCTCCCTGCGCGGTGCGACACCTAAAAACATCCCCCTTGTCTCTCACGAAGACGCTATCTTTGGGCCAAACGGCCAGGACGATGATGATTTCGAGCTCCCTGAAGAGCTTGTTCCTATTCTGGATGACAAGCCACTGGAGAATGATATTACGGCGGATGCGATTGCCCTATGGTGGGCTCCTGAGCCGTACTGTCGTCGTTCTGGACACATGCGCCGTGCGCAGGATATACCTTTGGTAAAGAACTGGTATCTGGAGCACTGCCCGCCAAATCAACCTGTCAAAGTTCGCGTATCGTACCAGAAGTTGTTGAAGTGTTTCGTTCTCAACGAACTGAAGTCACGACCCGAGAAGGCGATGACAAAGAAGAATTTGTTCCGGCAGCTGAAGGCCACCAAATTTTTCCAGACGACAAAGTTGGACTGGGTTGAGGCTGGCTTACAAGTTTGTCGACAGGGATATAACATGTTGAACCTGCTCATCCACCGCAAGGTCTGTGTTGAGTCCATGCATGACTATAGATGTGCTGACATCGGGAACAGAATTTGAACTACTTGCACCTCGACTACAACATGAACTTGAAGCCTGTCAAGTCTGTACTTCCGATCCCTAGCGACGAGATATACTGACGGTCGGCTTATAGGACTTTGACGACAAAAGAGCGCAAGAAGTCTCGCTTCGGCAATGCTTTCCACCTTTGTCGCGAAATCCTTCGCTTGACGAAGCTGGTTGTTGATGCTCACGTTCAGTACCGCCTTGGCAATGTCGATGCTTTCCAGCTTGCGGACGCATTGCAGTATATATTTGCCCATGTCGGCGCTCTTACGGGCATGTACCGCTACAAGTACAAGCTCATGCGGCAAGTTCGGATGACAAAAGACCTGAAGCACCTTATCTACTATCGATTCAACACCGGTCCCGTTGGCAAAGGTCCCGGTGTCGGCTTCTGGGCTCCGGGCTGGCGGGTCTGGCTCTTCTTTATGCGCGGAATTGTGCCTCTTCTTGAGCGCTGGCTTGGGAACCTTCTGGCCCGCCAGTTCGAGGGACGAAATTCGAAGGGCGTAGCTAAGACAGTCACCAAGCAGCGTGTCGAGTCCCACTACGACCTTGAACTTCGTGCCGCGGTCATGCATGATATTCTCGACATGATGCCGGAATCGATTAAGCAGAACAAGGCGAAGACAATTTTGCAACATCTGTCGGAGGCGTGGCGATGCTGGAAAGCAAACATTCCCTGGAAAGTACCCGGAATGCCAACAGCGATCGAAAACATCATCTTGCGCTACATCAAGAGCAAGGCCGACTGGTGGACATCGTCAGTCTCTTTCGTTTCTTACCACACTGTTTGAAACTTATTATTCAAATAGGGTTGCCCACTACAACCGTGAGCGTATCAGGCGCGGTGCGACTGTCGACAAGGCCGTTGTTAAGAAGAATCTCGGTCGTCTCACGCGGCTCTATTTGAAGGCAGAGCAAGAACGCCAACACGCCTACCTCAAGGATGGCCCATATATCAGTGCAGAGGAGGCTGTAGCTATCTACACAGCGACCGTTCACTGGCTCGAGAGCCGGAAGTTTGCTCCAATCCCCTTCCCGTGAGCCGTTTCCTTTAGGGCACATTCCACATTCTGACGCCTGTTTCAGACCATTATCGTACAAGCACGATACCAAGTTACTTGTGCTCGCTCTTGAAAAGTTAAAGGAAGCATATTCCGTCAAGGGGCGCTTGAACCAGTCTCAACGTGAGGAGTTGGCTCTCATTGAGCAGGCTTACGATAACCCTCACGAGTGTTTGTCGCGCATCAAGCGGCTATTGCTGACTCAGCGAGCGTTCAAAGAATCTGGCATCGAGTTTTTCGACACGTACGACAAGCTCATCCCCTGCTACGACATCGAGCCCGTCGAAAAGATCACCGACGCTTACCTCGATCAGTTCTTGTTCTTTGAAGCAGATAAGCGTGGTCTCTTCCCCGCATGGATCAAGCCCGCGGACACGGAGCCGCCCCCACTTTTGGTTTACAAGTGGTGCCAAGGCATCAACAACTTGACGGACATCTGGGAGACGAGTGAAGGCGAATGCAATGTTATGATGGAGACCGTATTCTCTAAGGTCTATGAGAAGATCGATCTGACGCTTCTGAACCGATTACTCCGTCTCATTCTGGACCACAATCTGGCTGATTATATCACCGCGAAAAACAACACCGTCCTCACTTACAAGGATATGGCGCATACAAATGCGTATGGTATGATTCGTGGACTTCAATTCTCGGCCTTCGTCTTCCAATACTATGGTCTCGTGCTTGACATTCTCGTCCTGGGCCTACAGCGTGCCAGCGAAATGGCTGGTCCTCCACAAGCGCCAAACAACTTCCTTCAGTTCCGCGACTCTGCAACTGAGACACGCCATCCTATCCGCCTCTATTCGCGTTACGTGGACAGACTGCATATCCTCTTCCGCTTCACTGCGGATGAGGCGCGCGACCTCATTCAAAGATACCTCAGTGCCAACCCGGACCCGACTAATAACAACGTTATTGGGTACAATAACAAGCGCTGTTGGCCGCGCGACTGTCGTATGCGCCTGATCAAACATGACGTTAACTTGGGCCGTGCAGTGTTCTGGAACGTGAAGCAGAGCTTGCCTCGCTCTTTGACAACAATTGAATGGGAAGACACCTTTGTGAGCGTATATTCGCGCGACAACCCTCAGCTATTGTTCTCTATGTGTGGATTTGAAGTACGGATCTTGCCAAAGATTCGAACGATGGGCGGGGAGCAGTACTCACTCAAAGACGCCGTGTGGAATCTCACCAATGAGCAAACCAAGGAGCGGACTGCACAAGCATTTCTTCGCGTCTCGGATGAAGGTGCAGTACAATTCACGTTGTGTTATTGTCGCATCCATGCTGATAGTGTGTGCAGGTGTCCAACAGTTCAATAATCGTATCCGTCAGGTGCTAATGAGCTCTGGTTCCACCACCTTCTCCAAAATTGTCAACAAGTGGAACACGGCGTTGATCGGCCTCATGACCTACTATCGTGAGGCGGTGATCCACACGAACGAGCTCCTTGACGCCTTGGTCAAAGCGGAAAATAAGATTCAGACTCGTGTAAAGATTGGACTAAATTCGAAGATGCCGTCGCGTTTCCCTCCAGTAGTGTTCTACACGCCTAAAGTTTGTCGTTCGATTGTGGTGATACGCATCTTCCTGATCATAAATCAACAGGAACTGGGAGGTCTTGGAATGTTGTCGATGGGGCACGTGCTCATCCCGCAGAGTGACCTTCGTTGGTCAAAGCAGACCGATATCGGAGGTACTGACTTTCGCCTTTAAATTCTACGTTTACTTACACTCGATCAAAGTGACCCACTTCCGCGCTGGTATGACACACGAAGAGGACCAGCTCATTCCTAACCTGTATCGCTATCTGCAGCCATGGGAGGCTGAGTTCCTCGATTCGGCGCGTGTTTGGTCGGAGTACTCCATGAAGCGCAAGGAGGCCAATGCACAAAATCGTCGCTTAACCCTGGAAGATCTAGAGGACAGCTGGGACCGTGGCATCCCTCGTATCAACACCCTCTTCCAGAAGGATCGCCATACGTACGGGTTTCCTGCTGACGTCATTGTGTAGTTATTGACGCGATTTTTAGATTGGCATACGACCGTGGCTGGCGCGTGCGGACGGACTGGAAGCAGTATCAACTTCTCAAGCAGTAAGTTGTACTTTCTCTGCCGTTGTCCTAACTCTCATCTGTTTACTAGCAATCCATTCTGGTGGACATCACAACGTCACGACGGCAAACTGTGGCAGCTAAACAACTATCGTGTCGACGTTATCGCTGCGTTGGGAGGCGTAGAAGGTATCCTCGAACACACACTTTTCAAGGGCACGTACTTCCCCACGTGGGAAGGTTTATTCTGGGAGAAGGCGTCTGGATTCGAAGAATCAATGCGGTATAAGAAACTCACGAACGCTCAGCGCTCCGGTCTCAACCAGATCCCTAACCGTCGCTTCACGCTCTGGTGGAGTCCAACTATCAATCGCGCGAATGTCTATGTCGGCTTCCAAGTACAGCTAGATCTGACGGGTATCTTCATGTGCGCCTGATCCCCATGACTCACAGCCCGATTATACTAACATTGGCTTTTCATAGGCACGGCAAAATCCCAACGCTCAAGATCAGTTTAATTCAGATCTTCCGTGCGCACTTGTGGCAGAAGAGTGCGTTCGCTTCGCTTGTTCAGCTACTGTATCTTACCTGTTGTTGCAGTTCACGAGAGTGTTGTCATGGATCTGGTAAGTCAACAAATTCGGTTGTTGACCATCGAATTAATTGGTCACTTGATATCCAGTGTCAAGTATTCGACCAAGAGCTTGAAGCGCTCCAGATTGAGACTGTGCAAAAGGAGACGATTCATCCTCGTAAGAGTTACAAAATGAACTCGTCTTGCGCAGATATCCTCTTGTTCTCCGCGTACAAGGTATGCTGTCGACAACTTGTTAGGATTCCGGGTTCTAATCTTCCTTGTTCACAGTGGAATATCACACGGCCGTCGCTCGTAACCGATGTACGTTTAATTCACCATTGTGACTGTCCTCCTATTCGGCTTACGCTATCCCATAGAACAAGGACCAGATGGACGGTACTACCAGCAACAAGTTCTGGATCGATGTTCAGCTGCGGTGGGGTGACTTCGACAGTCATGACATAGAACGTTACACTCGGGCCAAGTTTTTGGATTATGTAAGTTCGAGTTCCTTTCGCTTAAGATCTCTGTGATAATTCCGTTTATACCTTCAGGTTTCTGACTCGATGAGTATTTACCCTTCCCCCACTGGTGTCATGATTGGCATGGATCTGGCTTATAACCTGTGGTCGGCCTTTGGCAATTGGTTCCCTGGTCTCAAACCACTCATTCAACAGGCCATGGCAAAAATCATGAAGGCAAATCCTGCGTGCCATGTGCTTCGCGAACGTATCAGGAAGGGTCTTCAGCTCTATTCATCAGAACCAACGGAGCCCTATCTTAATAGCCAAGTTAGTTCCGATTTTTACTTTGGTGTTTACTGCTGATGTGAAGTCTCGTAGAACTTCTCGGAGCTTTTCTCTAATCAGATCATTTGTGTGTCACCTCATCGTCGCCTTGTTTTCAATTCTTATGTTTGATTTCAGGGTTCGTTGACGACACGAATGTCTATCGTGTTACCATGTGCGTTCGGCTATCAGTAGCGTCCGCTGTCTCACTCTGACAACGTACTCCTTAGCCACAAGACGTTCGAGGGTAACTTGACGACCAAGCCCATTAGTACGTCTAGCGTTAGCCGTACCTGGCGATAGTCTGACATGAAGCATATCAGACGGTGCTATTTTCATCTTCAATCCGAGGTCTGGGCAGTTGTTCCTTAAGATTATTCACACGAGCGTGTGGGCTGGTCAGAAGCGTCTTGGGCAACTTGCGAAGTGGAAGACAGCCGAAGAGGTTGCGGCATTGGTCCGCTCTCTACCTGTCGAAGAACAGCCGAAGCAAGTCATCGTCACTCGAAAGGGCATGTTGGGTACGTGAACCGTGTTCAACACCGAGAGTCAAGTCAGTTGAAGTATCACCAGATCCTTTGGAGGTCCATTTGCTCGACTTCCCGAATATTGTCATTAAAGGAAGTGAGTTACAACTACCCTTCCAGGCCTGTATGAAGATGGAGAAGTTCGGCGACCTTATTCTGGTATCATTATTTCCATCGACTTGCGCCATGTTTCTAATGCACCCCCTTCCTAACAGCGCGCAACTCAACCTCAGATGGTCCTATTCAGTCTTTACGGTAAGCGTACTAAAGAGTCGACGTGATCCGGATATTGAAGTGATTCATGTAGATGACTGGCTGAAGACAATCTCCAGCTATACTGCGTTCTCGCGCGTGATTCTCCTCCTCCGTGGCCTGCATGTCAATAACGAGAAGGCAAAAATCATCCTCCACCCTGACAAGAACACTATCACCGAACCCCACTTTGTTTGGCCGACTCTGTCGGATGAAGAATGGATTAAGGTCGAACTCGCGATGAAGGACCTAATTTTGGCTGTGAGCGAGTTCATAGTCCCCCGCGCGCGCATCGTGTTAACGTATTGTATAGGACTTCGGTAAACGCAATAGCGTGAATATCGCGTCCCTAACTTCCAGCGAGATCCGCGACATCATCCTTGGCCAAGAAATCGCTGCACCGTCCGTTCAGCGCCAGCAGATGGCTGAGTTGGAAAAGAGTACCGAGGCACAGGCTCAAGTCACCGCGGTGCAGACGTGAGTGCTTATACTAATCTAACTTATTTCGGGTTTTGGCTAATGCCGTTTACAGTCAGACCACGAATATACACGGCGATGCCATTCAGACCGTAACGAGTGAGTGCTTACGCTAGACTCGAAACTAACATCTGATCTTCGTTTTTCTAGCCACGAACTACGAACAGCAGGTCTTCAGCAGCAAGTCGGATTGGCGTGTCCGCGCGATTTCCGCTACGCACCTTCCCCTCCGGTTGCAACACATCTACGTTTCGAATGACGACGTAAAGGATGACGCTGCTTCGTTTACATTTGTCCTTCCCAAGAACATCCTCCGTGCCTTCGTCGCTGCCTCCGACCTCCGGACCCAAGTGGCTGCTTTCCTGTATGGTGTCTCGCCTCCAGACAACAAACAAGTCAAGGAGATCAAGGTTCGCTCGTGATGTACATTTCTAATGACCGAATTGACAAATCTTCTTCAGGCCATCGCATGGGCACCCCAACGGGGAAATAATAATTCCGTTGAGCTGCCGTCTAAGCTTCCGAAGGACGACTATCTTCTCAAAGATCTGGAGCCTCTTGGTTGGATCAAAACCCAGGCTCTAGAGTTACCTCATCTATCCCCGAATGACATTACCACGCAAGCAAAGATTATGGCAGACCATCCTGAATGGGGCTCGTCGTCGATTTGTCTCACTGCTGCGTTTACGCCCGGCTCAGTATCTCTCTCTGCGCACTCCTTGACCGTCCCCGGCTTCGAGTGGGGTAGGAAGAACCAAGACACATCTCCCAACCCTCAGGTGAAGTTCCTCATCAACTGACCCATCGACTTCTACTGACGACATTGGGTAGGGCTTCAACCCGAACATGTCGGAGCGCGTGCAACTTTTGTTGTCCGATCGTATCCTGGGGATGACGCTTGTTCCTGAGGGTAGGGTGTGGAACTACGGAATCGGCCTTACTCAGCTGTGGTCGTCCCACATTCCCTATTCCATGACCCTCGATACGCCATTATTGTTCTGGGCCGAGGAGCACAGACCCGCAGCATTCTTGACCGTGAGTTTTTTTTTTTGACAGCCATTCTTTTTTCTCCGCGTGCGCTTACTGACTGACTTGTTTCACTTCAACAGTTTGCTAATCTTGAGAGTGGCGAGGACTCGGCTGATGTTGAGAACAGCTTCCAATGATCGTCGGTCGACATTATTACGATCTCCGCATTTCCGTCTTAGCATACTGTACTGTACATTTTGTTGCATATCAATCAATTCTCGTTTTTCTGTTCTCGTCAATATCCGGCTATCTTCCAATGCGTCAAATGTCCTATTACCTCCGAGTGCAGTCTCCTCGTCATCGTTTGTTACTCACAAGTCCGAGATGGGTTTCATGAAGAAAAAAAAAGAGGGGAGAGCAGTCGTAGCACTTACGTTTAATTAAGGTACATGGCTTAAATACTACCAAGTTGGCATTGCATAAGGATGCACCTACCCCAATGGGGAGATCGCGGCTAACTGAGGGGGGCCAAGGCCGCGGGCACATACGTAGATCTGGACGTTAGCATGGCTTTTCAAGGTGTGACCGAACTTGTTAACCATTGGGGGAAGGTGCCATCATTCAATGTCGACCGGCGTTTTCCTTTTTTTGCCTACTGTAATCTTTAGTCACCAGAAGCTCTATTCATATTACAGAAATCCTTAGAGAACCTAATTGATCCAGAGAGAGAGCGGAGCGCTAGGTAGGTAAGGAATCTATCTATCGTCGCGCGGGGCTCTGTATGGGTGGGTTGCGTGTGGTGTGCGAGAGCTAGAATTACATGATGGAACGATGATGAGTTGTAGGTAGGTAAGGTTTAATTAGCTCTATAATGGGAAGACGAATGGGACGATTGGGTAATTGCATTTCGGGGCCGGGGGTGTAAGTATCTGGGTGGGTGGGGGGGCAGGCGAGAGTGGAGTGGAAGTAGTCTGGAAAAAGGAGGTCAAACCACGAGAGTGATCCAGAATTACAGTGTTGATTAAGAGACGGCGGATCCGCTTCGGTGCATAAATAATAAAAAGCGCCGGGGGGAAGAATGACAGCAAAAAAGACCAACCCCAAGCAGGTGGTGGGAGAAGAGGGCATAATGCGACAACGTCACGTCGAAAAGAAAAGCGAAGGGTGAAAAGGAAATAAAGGTGGGCGATATTTTACAGTAAAGGAAGGGAGGACGGTGCTCACACGGCGCCATTCACGATGCTCAGCGACAACGTGGATACATTGCACGCCAGATTAAGCGGCGGCAACGCGCCATCGCCGTCACCGTTCCACGCCGCGCTCGGTCCCCGCTCTTGTTCGGGCGAGGGCGAGGGCAGCGGGCGCGCGGACCCTCTGCGCGGCGGGGGCGACAGCACCGTCATCTGCTGTGGCGAGCGATCCGACGCCGGAGGTGGGACGTGCTCATACGTGCCTGGCGGCGGCGTGAGCGTGAGCGGGGGCAAAGGGAAGGGAAACCCCGGTGGTGCGTTCGTTTCTGGGACCATCAGCGCCCTGGGTGGCACGGTCGCGATCGGGGTCTCGCCGTCAAGGTGGAGGAAATCCGCGTCAGGGGCGATGTGCGCTATGCGTTCGCCGATCGGCGTTACCGGCATCGACGTGGGGATCTCGAGCGCAGGAAGGACAGGCGGGATGACCGTGGTTATTGGAGGTGGTGGTGTCGAACGGCCCGATGGCGCGCTGAGGATCCGGAGACGTTGCTTAAGCGACGCACGTGGCTGAGAGGTCGTCGATACCGGTGACGATGTCCGTGACGGTGGCGCAACTGGTGGCGGCGGAAGCGGGCCTGTCGGTGGCGGACTAGGTGGCACCAGCAATGCTTGGGGGATACTGTAACCATGCGACACAACGGACCGTGGCACGCCATCAACACTGGCGCTCCGGCTATGCGAGCGTGGTCCGACAATGCCGAAACCATCGTTTGTGTGCGGTGCGCTGTACGGTTGAGTTTGTATGGACGCCACGGGTTGGCCCAGTGAGAGTCGTAGAGCACGTCGAGCAAGCGAGTTCCTGCGCACGGTCTTCCCAGCGCTTATAGGTACGGTAGCAGGACTCTCGGTATCCGAACCTGTGGGTGTCGGAGGAAGTGCGGTATTTGGCGCAGGACGTGGGGGTGGTGGAATGGACACTCGATGGCTTCCACCTGCAGCGCGCGAGATTGAGAACGTGCTTACGTGCTGCGGTGACGAATTTGTCGTCGCGACGCTATACATGCTACTCGACGTGCTTGCGCGCTTCGAAGTTACATGTAGGCCAGAGATGATACTCGGCAAAGTCTTCTGCGACTGCGAAGAACAGCGACTTGGAGAACGTTCTGATTCCGGCACTTGATGGTAGGGATTCTGCCATGGTGCATGCTGAGGGAGAGGAGCAGAGGCAGGTTGTGGGGAACCCGGGGGTGGTGTAAGACGTGGAGGCATGAAAGACTGACGTGACCAACGCCGCGCAGAGCCATTCTCAGTCGATGTTGAGGTACTTGACACAGAACCGGCGCGGGGTTTTCCCCGCTCTGAAGACGCCCTCTCCAGATGTGGGTGAATGGGTTCTGGGATGTGGACACCAAAGCTACCTGCTGTGCTCGCATTGCCATGGCTATAAACAAATCGACCGGTGTCGGGCGATGGCACCAAACGTGGCTCGTTTGTCGTGTATGCGCGTCTGCGTGGCGGTGGAGGGTTTAAGCTAGGAGACAGCGCACGGGGAGGAGGCGTAAGTTCAGGTGACTTGAAAGGGCTATCTAGTGGTGTCCAGTCGAGACTCGATTGTGTATCGATTATCTTACGTTGAAGTTGGTTCGTCGGGTCTAAGGTGGGACCAGTAGGCGGGAGCATGGAGTACGGCTTTATTAGGGGGGAATCAGCAACAGTCCGCATGCTGAGCAGACTACTAGCTGCACTGCCGAAGGATTCTCCAGAAGCCGCGTCTGGCGAAGCAGCGCGCGCCAACGAAGGCGAGCGAGGCCGTGTAGAGCCTGAACCAGAGACGGAAAAGAGGCTCTTGAGAGAAAGGACACCATTTTGCGAGCGTGGCGATGCTGGTCGTGAACGCACACTCGGAGAAGACGACTCCTCGCTAGAAGATCCATTCTGCCGTGGTTTGTTTGCGTCATCTGGAATGATGAAAGATGGCTTGGTAGGGGAGGGGAGCATTCCCTGCATACGCATCGATAGCATCACATCCAAGTCGCCCCGAGGTTCAGGTACGCCAGACGAATTAGTCAGAATGCCAAGTCCGGCGCGGACAGACCTACAGGAAAGGGTGATGAGTAAAAATGTTGATACGAAAAAGATACAGATGTATGCGCACCGCTGACCAAGGACCGCATTCTTGATTGCGTTGATCCAATTCTGTGACTCATTCGCATCTACGATCTGTAACGTCATCATTGTCATACCGTTTTCTTCGCCGTTCAGCTCCCTCCGTAGTGCACCGACATCGAAGCCGCCTATGCGCACGACACCACGTCGGCCACCAACATCTTCATCAGTGACGGATGCGACGCTGTGTTCATTGATCTCGAGGCGTTCCAACTCGCGTTCGTCTGCAGCCGAGGACTTGAATACATGCAAGTAGAATGCACCTGTGGGAGCGGGTGCACTGAGAACTACGTGTCGTGCCTTCCATTGCTTCGACAGGGCGAGCATAAACAAGGAAGGGGGAGGGTAGTGCTTCGGCAATGTCGCTGAGAGTTGTTCGTGCGGAGAGATTTGGGCGCGAGTGCTTGGAAACGCAGGTACCTCTGCAAGTGTGGGCGTAAAATGTGCTGTTTTGCCCCCACTGGATGATCTTGCGTGGGTGTGTTGTCGCACGGTTTGAGGCGATCCGGTCCCATCGGAGAGTGCGTTATCAAGCGGAGGTGGAGAGGATGGTGGGGCGGACATTGATGCGCGCCCATTCTCGCGCTGATTTAGGTTGACGTGCGCATTATGGTCTCCCTCATCAGTAATATCACCCTCGTCACCGAAGGTGACATGCCCGCGGTCCGGAGACCCGCCGATACCCACATTGAAACCGACGGACTGGACGGCAGCAGCACGAAGCTGCTCTCGCTCGGCCTCTTCGTCTTCATCATATGGCGGGGTGGGCGCTGATGCGCGCACCTCAATAACTTCCGAAACGAGAAGACGAGGCTGTGGTGGAGGGGGCAGTGCCTTGACTGATTTACGGCGGCGCCCAAAGCGCAGCGCATCAGAGGCGGCTCCCAGGATACTGCCGCGCTGTCTCCGGGGAACAGATGGGGTTGAGGAAGGGTCTGCAGTGGATGGACGGGAGAGCGGACTGCCGAGTGACGACTTGCGGTTTGCAAGGGGAGGGAATGTATCGTCAAATGCATAGGAACCTGAGATTACATCCCGGAATTCGGTATAAATAAACACCGATAGGTAGGCGCGCCGTCGTGGATACACGAGGCGAAGCGAGTGAAGACTCACCAAATGGCCCCGGGTCAAGCGAGTCGAAAGCCTCACGCTCCTTGCCCTTCGTGCTCGATCGTAAGTTGGGACCCATGGAAAATGTGCGTGTGCTCAGGGCGCCAGCGCTCCAATGGTCGGATGGCGCTGCGGGATTCTGAAAGATGCCGTTGTGAGTTGAGAAGCGGAGTGCGCGGGTAAGAGAACTCGAAGGAGGGGTATGTGGAAAGGGGGGGGAGAGAGGGCGGACGAAAAGGATATTTGTGGTAGGGTGAGAAGGAGAAGGAGCAGTGAGCATGACGGTCACGGTCCCAATAGTGATCAAACGAATCCCCTTCATAAGACGCCCCCCTCTTTATGACCGTAAAAAATTAAATAAAATTAAAGAAAAACAAACAAACCCCTCCGATCAGTCTGCGACTAATACCCGACCAGCGTGCTACCATAGCCACCCAATTGCCCATTGCGACCCTCGTACCTGACTCGTAGGGCTGTGAACAACCGAGTTATACCGAACAGTCTAAAGGTTACGATCATACCATTTCTTCCATGTCCTGGCGAGTAGAGGGCTCAATACCATGATGATTCCGCGGCCCCCCGCAGGATAGAAACTGTCGTTCCTAACTTAGTCGTCGTTACACACTCGTTTCCGCGGAGCGCCTTGACGGGCACGCTGTGGCGGTCGATAGGCTTCCACCGGGTGCCACCCGTCCGAGTCACCGTAGCTCTCAATATATCCCTACTTCGCTGTAGCGACATCTCGCGAATTAACGACGGCGGCGGCGTGGATCGCAGTTGCCAGTGTGTGAACACGGTGCAGGTCTTCTCATGTACCGGTATTTGTCAAGGTGTCGATGAGATCCCCTACTTGGGTCAACAAAATACTAGGTTTCGAGCTCGTCCATCAAATCATACGCCGGGGGGGGCGTCGTGCCTGACACCGTTGTGCTGGTCATTGCCATCGTGACAAACGTTCTGCGTCGGGTCCGTCGGGAACGTTGCACATAGCCGAGAAACCCTGATGTGGGGGCCCGGGAGCTTCGGTGAAACTCGCAGAAGTATCACACCTTTGGTTCTGGCCATCGATCAGAGGTGTATTAGGATCATAAAAGACTGTCATCTTCGTTCACTCGTTCACATGCATCACCGAAACACACGGAACGATCCTAAATGATGCTCTATATGACCGCAACTATGGTGCGCGTCACCCAAGATAGACGTAAGAACACTCCCGGCATAATCATGAGGTGGTCTGCCAAGCATGTTGTCGAAGGATCTATGGGACGTGTGACTTTTTGTAAGTCCCAAATGGTCCTACCGTTCCCTTTGGCCCTCCCCTCACCCCGCTGTTCTCCCGGACGGCCGACATAGCGCTGCCCCGGCCGTCCTCTGGTGGTGGCAACGCCAGTCGCAGGTGCGTTTCCTCCTCAGCACCGGGAACGCCAAGCAACATCCGCAACACGGCGTTCTCGTGCTCCAGCCGCGCCAGTTCGCATTCGCGTTCTAGGGCCCAATCTGCTGCGTCCGGGTCACCGTCACCACCCTCTCCGTTGAGCGCGCGGAACGCGCTGCGCAAGAGTGTGGAAACGTGCGTGAGGGACGCGGAGAAGGCCGTCTGCGCACTGAGTTGCGCGAGTTGTGCCTCGGCTTCACGTTCGAGAATGCGCGATTCGTATTCACGGATGCGGGTTAGTTCTTGGCATTGGACGTCGTGCTGAGAGAAATCATGGGCATTAGCATGTACGCCTGTGCTACCGAATAAATCAGCAAAGAAAGGCGGGGATCTGACATCCCCCACGCACGCATGGGAAAGAGCTAAGGTGACAACAAGAAGAAAGTCACTCACTGCACGTTGTCTGAATAGGCCCATAATAGTCTCAAGTGTCGTCTCATACTCTTTAATCAGCGTGTTTAATTGCTTGTTATCGTGTTGCAGAGCTAAGTTCTCCGCAGTCATCGTTGCATTCATGCGCTCTAGTTCGGCATCGTACTCCTCTGAAGCGGTCAGCCCAACCATATCATATACGGCCCGCACAGCAATGCGCACCTTTCTTCATGTCCATATTGAATCTAATCATTCCTTGTGAGCAATGGCACGGATACATCATAGTCCGTTGCTGGCATACCGTCTCAATACAAAACCCGACTGCGAGTGTATTGCCTGTGCCTACTTATCCTTGTCATTAAGGATAGCTGAGACGAGCAGCGGTACATACCTTTATCCCGCTCG
This sequence comes from Lactarius indigo, assembly GCA_025766275.1. Lineage (NCBI taxonomy): Eukaryota > Fungi > Basidiomycota > Agaricomycetes > Russulales > Russulaceae > Lactarius > Lactarius indigo. The sequence continues at coordinate 1,797,959 of JAFKAC010000005.1, read as the reverse complement.
CTTGGGCATGCAGCTGAGCGGTATAGGTCCGATGGCTGTTCGTCTGCTCCATAATCTCGGAGAGAAGCGTGAAGAGACGCCCCACATCTGGCTCTCCGGCTGGAGTGTCGACGATGACCATCGTGGCTAGAAAGTGTCAAGAGCTATTCCCAAGTGACGTTTGGTTGGTCAAAAGGCGATGTGGGCACGTGAAGTGAAGCCGGATGAAGGCCTTACTGTGAACCCTAACCCAAGCGCGTCATACTCATGTCCTGCAACCGTTGCAAGAAGACATCGACAGACCCGCTCAATTTTTTGCTTTCTTGCTCTGAATGTGGGAAGAGATGGCACCATCGTGCGTAATGAAATACGAATATTCTTGATCGTTTTCATCCTCGGAGTGCAGGTTGTCACATCCCGCCCTTGAGTGATCCAGAACTCACGGCACTCATTCGTGCCACAAATAACAATGACATAGACAACGGCTTGTCCTCGTGGATAGGCAGGTGCTGCAAAAGAAAACGAGTGCAAGCTGGGACAATCCCAGAGGTTCGTGTCCTCGGGCTACATTCCGTACGTCGTTGAGACGTAGTGGCGTCAATAGACTGCCTCCTCCCGTCCAGCTGAGATACCGAATCCTCAAACACACTCTGTGTCGGCCGCTCCGGCTTCTAATCGCCAAGTGTCGCAGAAACCGGATCTTTCGTCCGTTCCGACCCAGTCGACCCATCGCGGTGATCAGACGAGAAATACAATATCCCTGGATGGTGTGGCAACCCCCCTGAAACATGACGGCGGGCACACCACAAGAGATCTTGGTTTCTCCAGCCCACAAACGCCGACGGAACCCCAGATGACGACTTTAGTGCGGCCGGCGGTGCAGTATCCAACGACCGTATCCCTAGATATAGCTGCAGCGCAACCTGAACGGTCACGTACGATGCCGCTGCTTCCGTCGACTTCTTACACGACATCCCTGTCAGGTAATGTAACCTCTACCTCTATCCCAGACACACGTCCCGTGCACCTTCGCGAGATCTCTCTGGTACCGTGCCTGTTGTTCTGGACGACTTGCACGTACCCATTAACGAACGATTGTATGTTTCAGCCGCTCGCACGGACACCGCCGAGTCAACCTACCGGCCCTACGTATGTTCAAGCTCATTCCCGGTCCTTCAAACGCACTTCTGCCTCTGGAAGTGTCGGCCCCGATTTAGCTAACTCAGAGCCTATGGACATTGACACCGACCCGCCCACGCTAGATCTCCGCGCACTCTCGCTCTCCCGGGCACCCGGGCACAGTAGAACCCCCACACCCTCTTCTGTCTTCTCGTTCCACCACAAGACGACATCTAGACGACATTCCCCGCCGCCGCCGCCACCGTCCTCGCCACCCCGTCCGGCGGCGGCGGAAGATGATGATGAGATAGAAGACCTATACGGCCCGCCCTTGGGGCTCCCATCGGTCCACGCACCGCCCCCTTTACCTCCACGCGAACCATCACCCCCATCTCTACGGCCCCCGGCGCCGGCGCCGGTAGCAGCAGGACCACGCCTACTGCCGGTCCTAGCGGCCGAAGACCCGCGCATGCTCGCGACGCTAGAGCGGCACGAACGGCGCGAAGCGGAGCGCCCACGCCAGGGCATGCGCAAGCCGCGGCCGGTGCAGCGCGCGGGGACGAGACGCGGAGGGTTTGTGTTAGTTGCGGACCACCGGACGGCGCCGACGGACGCGTGCTGCAAGCCGCGTGGCGTGTTTGAGTCGTATTTTACGCGTTCGAAGGCCTAAGCTTAGGCGGCGGTCTCGTCCGGTCGACTTCGAGCTAGGTGTTGCGAGACCCCTTAGAACGGACGAGGTAGGCGCCACAATCATGGTGCATGGTGACTGCTCCGAATTATCGGCCATACTATACGGCTTCTCCCTGCTTGCTGACTTTGGCTCCTTGGCTCAAGGTTACGCCATGTACGTCGGCTCTCGGCCCCGTTCGGTGCACACGACCATTCATTCTATGCTCATCAAATATGCTGGGGTACCTTCTCAGTCGGGACCGGGCCGGGGTTGTCTGGAATGCGCGAGAATGCACGCCTAATCGCGATCCAGACCGTCTGGATCCCCCCGCTGGGGCAGACACAAAGGTTTTCTGACTCGGAGTTACTACTCGCTTCAACCTATTTATGGGGGCGCCCGAAAGCATTCTTCAATAAAGCAAAGTCTTTCTGACACAATTACATCGTTACATGTCTAACCCCAACACAAACTCAGGTGAGCGCCGCGCATCCGCCTCCTCTGTTTGCCTTCCCCCTGCCAAAACTGACCGTGTATTGCAGTTGCATCACCCCCCATTTCGAACCAGACGAAGGAGGGAGAGAAGGAGCAGTTGAATCGATGGTGGACTGGCGCCGCCGCTGCGGCGTTGGGGTACGCGGTTCGCGGTCCGCTCACGACACCCCAGTCCACTACGACACGCCAAAGCCCGCGCGCACAGTCCCGTCAACATGACCCAAATGCCAAAGCCCGGTCGAAACGCTACCAGGAATGGTCTGCATATGGCGACCTGGAGCCTTCCGGGTGTCCCCCATGGTTCCTTTGAACGAAATCTTTGAACGAATAAGTAAGACGACCCATCTATCCTCCATCTATCATATTGCTTATTTGACTTATTTTATTCTCTGGCTAGCTTTATGACCATCTTGCGTAATCCATAACGGTAGTAACAAGTACTTTTCCATCCATGTGTTCTGTGTACTTGTGTACGATGCTGGGCGGTCCGGACCCGAGACGGTGCTGCAAACACCCAGTTGATTTGCCTATGTATGAAGAGGGGAAATATAGAACCATAATTTACAAGTTATCTTCGTAAATTGCGGGTATCGGAGTGTAGCTATGGGCCGAACGTGTGTGTAGGACTTGTGCGGGTGAAAGATGTAAAAAAAAACCCCCAAAATAACAGCTGTATGGATGATGCCTAGTTGTATATTAGTAGTGGTAACAACCTGTCGGTGTTGAACAAAAAGTTCTTCGCGACGTCTTCACCTTCCAAAAATCGAGTAGGATAAACAACTGGTAGAGATTGAGCACGCAGAATGGCTGAAATCCTCGAAATACTGACCCAAGTGGCCGCACAACTCGCGCAGCAACGTCTCCATTTCTTCTCTTTCCTGTTTCGTGAAGGGTGGCTCGCCTCTCGTCTTTTTGTTTTTGTCGGTGGTTGCGGAGCCATTAGCCTTCTCGCTTGCGTGTGGCCCATCTACCCTCTCGCTAACGGATTTCTCGTGTTTGGGGAGGTTCCCTCGCGATGATCCACCTGTTAAATGCGACTGGGTCTCATCCGGAGAGGGCGTGGCGGACGCTTCCTCTGTCCGTGGTTCCTGGCCACCCTGTTCATCCGATGAACGTTCCTTTATTGCTGTCGAAGGGACACTGGCAACAGGCTCCGGCGCAAGATCGTCTCTGAGCTGAAAACGGGTTCACGACCAGCACACTTCAGAGGAGGGAGTGACACGTACTGGCTTGAGCAAGCGCTCGTGATGCGCGACGAACTCCCTGTAATGCTTCCAAGTCGTCACGAGGTCGTCTGGCACGGCGTGGAAAACACGGCGGAAGATCTCGGTCTAGGGCGGTAGCTGCCCGTTGGCAACGGCATTTTGTGAAACGTGCGGACGACTTACATTATGGACCGCACATGCTACCCAGATATTTGTCCAAAACTCGTCGTCGACGGGGTCCTCAAAGCTATTAGCGTCGTACTTCGGCTTGGGAGCCAGAATAGTCCATGGTGACTGGCTGGGTTTAGCGTTCAGTTGCTTCCGCAGTGTCCCGCGTGCCCGCAGTGCCTTCTGTTCCTCCGCGTCTACGTCCCTCTTCCCCATCTGCGCTTGGAGAGGTTGTGTGTCCATCTCAGGCGCCAAAGACCCACCAGCAGAAGCGTCAGATAGATGTCCACTGTCGACCCTCTCTTCGGCTGGTGCACTTCGACCTAGCTCCAACGCTCCCCCCTCCCGACTCCCCCCAACAGACGTCTCGTACTCGCGTTGTACGGGTAAGTGATGCTCTTCCAGGATCATCTCCTCGAGAGTGGGTACTAGACTGTCAGCAAAAATAGGGCCATTCCTCGCATCGCGGGCGTTCCTCTCCTCGACAGTCGCGTCAACCCCACGTGGATCTAGCTCACTTTCGAGTCCAACTTTTTTAAGTCCCTGGACGATCTCTTTCGAGCCGAGGTCCTCGGTACCATGGATGACTGCGACGTTCTGAGTGAGCCAACGACTTACATACAGCGTTTCGGATATCACCTGGACGTATTGCGTCTACTACGGAGCGCATCGTGCCCTTAATCTTCTCTGCAGGGTGGTGGTGGCCCTTCTCGGTAACGGATCCTCGCCCCTGGATCTGCTCACGGTCGGGGTCCCAAATTTCTGCCTCGTTCCCTCGTTCGATGGAACCATGTGCTCGCACGTCCTCATCATCCAGGGCATCGACATCAATGCCAATGTGCTCGCGCATCAGACGAACACGTAGAGTGTGGGAAAATCGGCCAACTTTGAAAGGCTTGCCGGCCATCTTTCTAAACGGTTTCATGAGAACAGAAAGGAAGATATCTCCAAGAAATGATTCCCTACCCATCTATCAAGTCAGTATCACGGATCACGGCTGCTAGTTCCGAATCACGGTCGCCACGTTGTGATCGCTCGTTGATATTGGCGCTGCCGATGATGGCGAGGCGGTCATCCACGATACAGACCTTCCCGTGGATATATACCTGGGATAAATGTGAGCGATGGCCCGCTGGTTCGTGCGGTATACACCAACAAGTTCCGTGGTCAAGACATCACCGCGTAACTTCGCCCAGCTGCGCAGCGAAAACAAGGAGATATGATCGTCGGGCTGGAAAAGAGATAAGAAGTCTGTTAGCTATTCTGCACGATTTGTCAGCGAATGACAGACATTAATGCCCTCTTTACGCAAACGTGAGAATATAGAGTTGGGGCCGCGGCCAATCGTGCGATTCTGGCATTCCAGAATGATTCGGACCTGCTATTATTTTAGCGTGCAGGCACGGATGGCAATTAAACGATTAAACTTGCAGAGCTAGCGTCGGTATGGTCGACAGGGAACGGAAATCCGGGAAGGAGGGGGATAACGATGCAGCACCTCCATTTTGTGCCCTCGCGGTGGGCGCGGATGATGCGATGGACAATTGCATCGCCGATTTTGTTTTCAATAGCAACGTCATCCACCATTGTCCTTTCTCACGTGTTGAGTTACTCGTAGAAGAGGAGTGAGAAGGTCTACGTACGACGTGATGAAGAACTGGTTTTCTATATATACAAAATGTTCGGACAACTGGATGGCTGTATGGGGATCAGAAGTCAAGACTTGGGTATGGAGAAGTGTACATGCCTTTGAGGTAAGCATTTTGGATAGAGCACTCGACCTTATCAGGCGTGCCAAGAGACCATGGACCTGCGGATCGGCAAATCTGAAGCTCGCAGGTGCCCGTCAAACCGAGCTGGGAAAGTTCCCCAGGCTTATATTCGGGTGGCGGAAGGAGGAATGGCATCAGGCGTGAATGATTCTAGGTATCATGCCATTAGCTCAATGTATACCCCACGTTTGAAAATCCACGCACCTTGATCCTCAGCAGGTGGTTCCACCTGAAAACTGCTCGATACCACTAGACTTTAACGCAAGTAGCAGAACTCACCTCTGCACGAAATGACGACCAAGATCTCGGGCTGGTTGACCGACAATCTGTAGGCCAACGTCGTGCCTATATCCATCACATTTATAACTTAGTTGGGCCTTGCGTGTGCCACGCAGTAAAAACAACATTACCATGGCATGCGAGGAATCTTCGACCGATCGTGCATATCCTCTTCGGGCTTTGTAAGGGTGTGGAAGTCCGTGATCCGAGCGTTACTATAATCTTTTCCTGTTACGTCATCAGCACTGCGTTCGTAAGAGTTGATCTCTCCATCACCTGGCCAAATCGCCTCCTCGCCCTCCTCAGGGTCATCGACGAGGGAGTGTTGAGGCGTATCCCACCTTCCCAGTAGGCCAGGTAAACCACAAGAGCTGGTGTCACCAAAGGACATACCTCCCAAAGCAAAGGTCAAGGCCCCCAGTGAACGCTATTGACGAGTCAATAACGCACAATTTCTCGTGCTACAGCACTTTGTAAGCGCTTTTTAAGTTCAATGGTGTATACAACAACCCACATGTGCCCAGTAGAATGTGCCAGTTTGGAAGTGCGACGGCGAGCGCTGAACTAAGATGTTTGGATGCAAAGTGGACAAACGTTGTTTGGCGTAGCTGGATCAAATCAGTATTGCCACATTACTGCAGCATGACAGCACGCTCGTACTTGCTGTCAGTGGGCGTCGTCCTGCTTGACACTTCTTGGCTGCGCTGCCTTAAGTGAAGAAAAAAGCGAAGAAGAGGATAAACACACTAGAGAATGATGAAGATCTTCACACCCTCTTTGGCCTTCTTTTCCAACAACTTGTCCAGGCGGTACTTCGGCATTCCGGGCCTGCGTAAGCTGAGCTCTGCTCTCCGTCAGCTCGATGGTGACGAGAACGAATTTCTCTAACACTGACCAGGAGATAGCCACCAATCATGAATGTAGATCGTATCCTTTGCAAGTAGGATCGCACGTGACAGATTCCAGAAATAGTCCCTCTGTGACGAGAATAAGCCTCCAATAGGCATGGACCACCTCGACGCAGCGTGCTTTATCCTCATCCCTGCTATCACGGACACCGGAGCCGAGTCTAACTACATTACAGCCCATATGGGCCTGGCTGTGATATAGTTAGATTCCTCGCCGGTGTTCATAATGGCACAGATGAGCCCAAGGATAAAGCACGCTGCGTCGCGAGTGGGCACAATATAACAATGCTTACGCCGTCCACAAGCCACTGAGCGGCAACATTCAGTCGTATAGGTGCAAAGCTGCCAAAACGATTGTTTGCGGCAAAAGGTGAGGTTGCCGCAACCTTTTCAAGTCCCGCAATCCACTGTAGCATTTGGCGCTATAGTTGATACAACCCCCTTCAGCACGTCGACTACAGAAAACCTTTGCAGATCGTGCAGGCACAAGCGATGGCACATACCTCACTTCGCGCATACAGTTTCAACTTCATCTGGGAGTTGGCGATATAGAACGTGTGCTTCGACACATCGCCGGACGCACGCCGTTTCTTCTTGTTCTGGGCTCCTGCCTGTGGAGGGTGAGGCGCGCGCGTGGCATCCTCGTTCAGTGGATTCGTATTTGTAGATGGGTCGAGCATGGGAGTCGGCGGACGCGAGTCGGGGTCAAGTGAGTCTCCCTCTGTGTCCTCTCGGACATGGTGTTCGCACCCATGGCCGGGAACGTCAGAGGTGCCTGTATGTCGTGAGTTGGGACGTGGGTGTAATATATGTGACAAGCGCGAGCGAATTGAACCGAGAAGTGCCTTGCGATCTGTACCCGTGCTGTCACCAGACCTGCCCGTATTGGGGCTTGCTGAATCTGGCTTCCCTGCACCACCTTCTTCTGTAGAATCACCGTGTAATAGGTTTAGTCCTTGGCGGTAGTAACGCGTTGGTCGCTCGATTTTGAAGTCGGCATCGAGGAGGAACACGTCCCACACAGCGAGCTCGCCGGCCTCCTCAACTGCGACGAGATATGACTCGCGAACTGCGCACCATTTCTGTTTTTTCTTCTGTCGACGACCCGCCGACTTGCGCCCAAAACCGGCACCCTTGTTACTAGAAGCCACGATCCGAAGGTAGCCTGCTTTATACTGCACCCCACCAGAATTTGCAAGGTGGATAGAGAGTGCCGATACTTCCAAGAAACCTGCGAGGCGATTAGATGTCGGGTGAAACATCTATATACGGGCATACTGGTCAGTGAAGTGGACACATGGACTCAGGAAGGTACCTACCACTGCGCGGATAAGATTGACAAGGTAGTTCTCGAGGACTTCCCGCTGCAGACGAGCGAAGTCGGCTCGACCGACATCGGCGCCCCTCTCGCGGCTCTCTTTCTTGAGGAATTTGAAGTAAGGAATACCTGGACAAGCACTTAGACACTGCACTTGGACATTTATATGTATGGGAACCTTACTCGTTCGAGGGAACTCAGGAAGTTTTTCAACGTTGCGGTTATATGCGTTGGAGACGGCATAGTGCGCATGCAGTGACAAAAAGTCACGCAATTGACGATAAATGACCCAACGCATAGCACCATTGGCGTACTCGCACTCGATTCGAAATACTGACTGCGCTCCACCAAGCGGGTGAAGGCTATCACTGATACGAATGCGAAGTCGATGCAGAAGCATGGGTACCCGCCTTCGATCGCGCTCGTCACGCTCGAACCAGAGACGGAGCATGAGGACCGATAAACCGCCGACGAGTAGTTCGTCAGTGATATTCACGTCACCCGTTGTGACGGCGGAGGGCGGTGTCGATTCTTTTGAGACGGGCGATATCACACTTGGGATAAGGAAGCGGAGGCGACTCCAGCCAGTGGTAGGAGACTTGCTTCCTTGGGTCTGGGTTTCTTGGAGCTCGCGCCCCTTGCCTTTGTCTTGAACAGACGACTGCGAGCGAGGAAGCGCTAGACCTGAGTCAGAACCTGAAGCGACAGCTGAGCTGGCCTTTCGAGGCGATGGCCCGCTTTCTGCCTGCGCGTCTTCCTTGTCCTTGTCCTTTCCCCAGTCGATGCCGGACTGCTCCTCGGTAGGTGAACCGGCGAGGGCTTCGGGGAGCCAACGCGACTTGAAGTCATCCCAACGACTAATTTCTCTCCGCTTTCCGCGCCCATCAATGGCATCCCGATAGCGATCCTTCTGCTCCGGATGTGTGGTATCGAATGGGCCACGGAATTGTGTTTCGCGTGAAGTAAGGTCGTACGTGGATGGGTCATCAAGTATGTCACTCTCTGTAAGGCGGCGCGGCAGAGTGGGCTCCTCTAGAATGTCGCCGGTATTGCGATTGATGTAGTTACTGGATGAGAAAGAAGAGTGGATGGTATGATTGTAAGAGAAAGAGAGGGAACGGGGTGGGCCAGTACGGGCGGCCGGAGTTAGTGAAGAAGGGCCTGGTCGACCGTTCGGTGTTTGTTTGGGTTCCCCGGGTGAGAAAGGGTCGGTGAAGAGAAGCCTCGGAGAGGTTTGGCGATATTGGGAAGTCGAAGGAACGGACGTTGACGGATCATCTTGAAGTCCATCCTCGTCGACGGGACGGTTCTCAGCGCGGTCAGTACTACGCTGGTTATGTTCGAGATTGAGAGAAGTCATACAGCACGGACAGGGAATGGAATGGAAGACGGAAAAAAAACTCGAACTTATCGCTAGCTGGCGGGACGCTCTGATCGAGCCGGCGGCAATACTAGACTACGTCATCGTTTGCGTAAGTAAATCCTGATCGAGTACAGCAGCAACAGCATTGCGTGGTACGTGAGTGCTGCGTGAGTGCGACCACCTTACCTGCGCACCCCTTGGTAAGTCTAGTCACAATGTACTACCCGTTGATGTTGATACGCTATGGATTCGATTCCGCTTAATTCTTGCCATGACATCCAACCACGTGCATTGTGACGACCGCGCACCAGGTTACTATGTGCCCTACGATGCCAGGAAACCCTTTTTCAACGTTGATTGAAACTGAGCCTGGTTCCTCTGTTTAACCGTCACCACAACCACCCACCTAACATTCAGCAACTACAAGTACAGTAGAAAAAAAAACAGGTATGCTACAGTGTCCACCAGGTACGCATACATTGTCCGAGAAAGGAATGTTGGCGACTTTGTTGGCGATTTGACACATCAGTGATAAGAAGGACTTCGAAACAGCGCGACCGGAGCGCAGGTGAAATATCCGAATGCCAGATTCTGTGAATAGGGATGGGTTAGTGGGATTGTCTTTAAAGTGAAACGCGATGCGCACTCTGGACACATTTTGAGTTGTCACGCGATGACACAGTTCGCGCAAGGGGCGTCATTGGTCGATGTGAGATGCTGCTGGTCGACGGGCACATTGGCGGCCGGCGCAGAAATGCCACACAACTCAGCCTCGGAGTGATCTGAGAAGCTGGGCGTCGAGGAAGACTCGGGGGAGACGTCGAGAATTACGAAGGAGTCCATGATATGGTATTGAGACTGGGGTGAAGCGTTTGTGGAGTTTGGGTCTGAGTGAGGGTGTTCATTTATAGGGAAACGACGGGTGATGCCGCCCGGGCGAGGACAAAAGGGATGCCATTGACCATTGAACGTTGTGCTTGGAGTTTTCACAATTGGTTGTATTGCGTGGCAACATGCTATTGTTGATTTCTGTATTGTCGACAAGATTCTGTAGCTGACTCATCCAGTTTCTCGCACTCATTGTTCAACGCGTCGGCGATCCACATGGCTTACTTCGCCCCAATTGTACGAGCCGCTGCCGCTGCTGGCATGGAATAATGGAATCCCCACCACGTATTCGCTCTATTCTTCTCGCAACGCTAGGGTTACCATTCTATCTACCGGTTCTCCGCTGGAAACCTTATCAACTTGTCTAAATAGTGCCCCAAGTGAGGATGAAAAGAAAGAATAGAGAACTGCGCGTGATCTACGTTGCTTGGGAGTACCCGACTATTTGCTTTTTTCACCGGGCAACTGTACCATGGATGATTACCAGGTGTCCGTCAGGAGTGACTGAAACCTAGTCATCTATCTCACCCCGCGCCCTTTCTAGCTCCGAGTGTTACGTCGCTAATTTATGCGATGTGTCATGCTGAATGACCTGAATTTTTGTCTCTCGACATCTCGGAGGAAGTCGTCCTTAAGCACCACCGAGGACGACGCGAGTTGACAATCTATTCGTTTACTTCTTCAGGTTTTTTGAGGCGGCAAAGACGGCTGGGCTCCCTGGTGCTACCCTTCGCACTCACCTAGTACGCTTTATAGCAGCAACTCATCCCACCTCAGGAGATCCACTTTGCGAGAAGTCAGGGTTGGAAGTTTTTACTTGAGGTCGAAGTCTTCGATCAAGCAATATCTCGAACACGCGAATTTACATGCAGGGTGTGTTATCTTCGTTACTCAAGCATTAACCCACGGTAGATATAACTTGCTCGTTTCATTTAGGCATAGATGAATGAGCTCAAGCCTGGGGTACTTTATATGGGCGTCAGATCTCTAACACAGAAGTGTCGTGCTCCTGCTGCTATTCTGTACCTCGTTAATCGGCTGGAAAAACGGTGTCCTGAATCCTAACGAAACCACGACGCCATATGTCGTTCATTATCCGTCGACCCTGTCATCCCAGGTGGCATGCCGGGGCGAAAGCTCGCTACTCCCCCTCCACTTTCAAACTTATGATGAGGAGGTTGGGCTCGACCGACCGACCGACCGAAAGAAGCTGGCATGACGGATACAGTCCTCACATTCCTTGCGTACTCGGTAGCAAAGTCCTGTAAGCATGATGGCGCCTTTCCTATCCTGGCGTCGAGCAAGGCCGACCAACTTCCAGTAGATCACCCAGGCCAACCGTTCTTCGATCCCCGAGATGCCCGTGCGATCCGTCATCTCGTACGCCTCGCCAGAGCTACACAAACCCGAGTAGTCACAAGGAGATATTACTCTTGCAAACACTGAAACTTCTGCTGGGGCATAAATTCGATTTTTGAGCTCGGTCCTCTCTGGTTTCAGCACCGGCCAAGAAGCTACGGGTGTTCTTGCAGCGGTCAACGCATATTCGCCTTGGCAACGTCGATCGCGCTATCCAACATACTTGCTGGCTTGTCCAAAGAGGCCATTAGCGCAGTGACCTTTTGACCGAAATGTAAGTAGATCCCCACTTTCTCCCCTCCTTCCCGCCCCAACTAAGCCCCGTTCGGAGCCCCTTTTCCGTGCTATTCTTCTACTCTGGAACGCTAAATCGTCACATGGATTCCAGCTGCAGAGACACAAGATAAAAGGACAATGGAGATGGTGCCATTATTGTATTGGTAGGGCACATGCTCTCTAGTGAAGCTTACTCGACGTTTTACGCTTCCATTCCATTGAGCTGGTGCTGCATCCATGAGACTGCTGTCATGTGGGTCTACAGCTGGCGCGCAAGTCAGGTATACGTAGAGATTGACGACGGGACAGACAATTGCTTTTGTTGTGAACAGCGTGAATAGGATCTCTGCGTGTAACAGAACAAACAAACCAGCTCCCAACTCCAGGTAAGATCCGAGCCGGATCATGTTCCGCTTACTCCTGTCTGTGTTTTCCCCGTTCCCATTGTACCATCCAGACCAATATCCAGACATCCGCGACATGCGCAATCTCTTCCTTCCATTGCTCTACTAAGATACAAATTGCACGTGCTGGGCGTGGACCGCAAACTTCTCTCCGTTTGTGGGTTTCTGGCACCATACGGCGTCTTGACTACCATAACAAAGCTGAAGCTGGGCGTTGGACCAGCCTATGCACCCCTCCGTGTGGTAACAGCCCTCGGGTCTTCACCGTCGTACCACTCTTACTCTTGCATTAACTGCGATAATTCGGGGCCTCCAGCATTGATACCCCTAATGCCACCATGCCCGTGAGGGTGATCTGTCCTTGTAGGGTCCGCGCACAAACAGCCTCCAACGTACGCTGATAGGATCAGACACGGGGCCCACCTGCTGATCGGTGACATGACCACCACTGTACGGGACCCGGGGACGCTGCGCACAGTGGCGTCCATCCTCCTCCTACATGGGCCAAGTTGACACCTGATCTTTGTTTACGCCAAGTACTATATGGCACTATGACACGTATTAATCCACGCGACACGCAAATATCACGCGGACACGTGAAATAGATAGCAAGGACGGGCTTTACTCGATCATCGTATAGAGGTTGTCTCTCCCAAGGCCTTCCGTTATCAATTTATCCGGATCCGTGGCCAAGTACGGCAACTTGCTCTCGGGATTTGAGAACATAGAAGTCAAGTGCAACGTGAAGAGTGTACAAAGTCGTCTCATACAGCGCCCTATTCCCTGCTCCTATCCACCGCCACATATTGCGAGCCCGGAGATATCTCGTTGGCCTTGTTTGCGCGGGCCATGCGACCTTCCGCGCGCGTCAATTGCGAGCTCGCCCAACCTTTGACTCACTCAAATGGACGAGGAACTTTCCCACCGTGCGCCCTCCGCCTTGGTTCGCGCCCCAGCGCGGACGCGTAGCTCGTAACCACTATCCCCGTCGGTCTTCCCTTCTACTATACCGTTGACTCGGTAACCTCTCCCACCACCCCTGCTACCTTCGGAGGTGCGACCTCACTGGCGCATGCACAATATCAATTTACGTGGACAGGTAAGGTGAATTTGGGGCGCATCACCGCATATCGGACTGGATGTACTTCCGTGCCTGTCATGGAGTTCAATTAGACGTACAGTAGAAACCGCACCCATGGTTTTGCCGTATATCCATCAATGCCACCGTAGCCTCGTCTTCTCCGCTTGGCACCTACACCCTGGGGGAGTTGGAGTTGTTCGCGTTGTAGGTAGGCACGCCACGAGTCTGTGTTTGTTACAAAGCTCACACCTTACGGCGCATGATTAGGTGATGGGTTCCAGGTGGGTCCCGTCCCCAGCGAAGTAGCCAGTTCAACTAAATACAGCTGCCGGAAGGGCCAGAAGCGGTCTCTCTCATATCGTAACCTTGCGTGTGCGCAAAAAGAAATCCTTTAATGTCCGCGGTGCGGAGACTGCTCCATACCGCCCGTGCGCTGTCTCTGCCGGTATGGGGTGTGGGCGCAATGCAGATGCTTCCTCAGCGATCGTACTATTGATCCCCAACGATCGATAACTACGCGGCGCCATACTTTCGCTTTTGACGGATGGGGATCCCATACTGTCGCTGCTGGTCGTCAATACCTAACGACGCACAGTCTTAGATTCTTGGTCTTCTGGTTCACGCTTCGCGCAGGGAGGGCCTATACCGACCCGAGGCGGATACGCAACGCGCCCAGCGTCTGGCAATGGTTCATCGTCTACGGCGCACATACGGGAGCTAGGAACAGTGGAGCATAAGATACTCTTGTTCCGGGAAAAGATAACCGTACCCAACAAACTTGAACACACACGCCACGATCATTCGGCTTGCGTCTGGCGCACAAGATGAGATGACCGAGGCAGCTCGTTGCGCTATCCGCTATCCACGACAAGCTCCATCATCCTACTTAGGGCCGACCGACAGGCCGCCCAAGCACTGCTTCTCTTCTCTCCATTGAATTTACGAGACGCGCCACTTCGGTGTCGGTGTTCATCGTGATCTAGTACGTGCGACCATTAGGATCGGGATACCCTGCGCAGTGGGTCTTCTGATCACAGAATGACCCGTGATACGCTGCTTGGGGCGCATGTCTGAGGCTTGCATAGGGAACCAACACCGGAACTACCACCTCCGGCGATAGTCAGGTGATTCAGAAGACCACACGAGACACTTCCTGGCGAAGTTTCGATGGTGGCGAGCGAGCTTACGCAGCGTGTCGTCGAATATCAGAACGTGTCCGTTATTCCAGAGGAAGGGGATCGTCCTATTTTCAACTCATATGGCTTTGGAATGACCAAAGTACCCGCAATGCAAATTCCTGTCAGCCCCGATGATAGGACATTGAAGGACGAGGCGCGACAACTCACGCCGCTGTGCCGGGCACGGTGTTCATACCGATGGCGGCGTGTGTACGAGAGCCACGAGGTGGATTCGTGTCTGCGCTTTTCTCTTTTCCGTGATGAGAAGTAATCCTGGATCCTGGTGTCTCATGCAAGAGTAGAACAACGAGTCGGACCGCTGGCCGATGTCTCACTGGGCCACCTAAAAACCGCCATCTGACGCGCGCATCGTTGACCGAGGCTGTTCTCATATTCTTCAGTAGTAGACGCAGCCAGCATTCGGGACCTGATACCGGATATTGAGATGAATAACGCAGTAGGAACGCACGGGATCGAGACGCAATCAGTTGGAAGACGACGCCCCCGGTCCGCCTGTCCGAACGTGGCAGCTCACCAGAACAAACGAAAGCATGTGAAATCGAGACCTGCTTGCTATTTTCCCCAGGTTACAACAACAGTCCCTCCTGACTCTCTGTCCGCGTACGAGAAGTTAGTTGGATTCATGTAGTTGCGTCCTCCTACAGGACCGGGCAAAAAGACAGGCAGTTCGACTTGGCAGAGAAAAAGAGTGAGTCACACCCGAAAATGAATAACAAGAAGGTCGCAAGAGTGATGTGCATGCCACAACCAAAACGGTTCCTCTGTTGAACATGCCGGCAAGCTAAGAAAGGGCGGGCCGTCCGCCGATTGGCGCCAACCCACACCCCGACCACAGTCCGACAACACTCGAAATAAACTCCATCAGACGTGTGCGCGGAGTATGAGCGCAACGTAAGCCGCAAAAGCGGGCGCGGGCGCGCGATAACCAAGTATGTGGGGAAGTAAGGGGGGTGTATCAGTGGGCGGCATGTGTGGGTTGGTCTTGCGAATCAAGCGGCAAACGTGCGCCACCAAGCTCAAATACCCACGCGACGCACGCAAGTCGGAAAGGGCACAGGCCTAAGTTATCTAGATAGTGGGGGCGGTCTCCCCGGAGTCACGTAAACGCGAAATCCGCGTATCATGACTACTCGCATGTGCGGATTTATGAGAAAACCGCCGCGGCGTCGTACTGGCAAGACCCCGGTTCAGGGTGGGACAAGCGTGGACGACGCAATGTTTCGAGGTAAGCCCGCCGTTCCTCTATTTCGGTCTTGGGGACGAAGAAAAAAAATGGGGGTGGGTGAGTTTTGGCTGGCGAGCCCTAACAAAAATCCAGGGTGTCCCCGAAAATGAATCAACTCATTGATGTTCATAGATTTGTACACGTCACGTTGCGCTGCTTCTTTCATGTTTATCGTTTTCAATGCTTGCCCTGCTTGCTCAAGCGGCTAATAATGATCCCAGGAATAATCTTGATCCTATGTACGATACCCCGGACTATCGCGCGATCTCCCATCAGTTTTCCTATGCGCCTTTTTTTTTAATATATGAGGACTCGGAGCGCTCGGAGCATGGCTCTACAGAATACTGCTGCGCGCGCCTTCGCTACTATTCTATCGTATTCCGCTTCTCTCCATTAATCGCGCCTCGTGTTTTCATCTCGGCGCGAGCATACGGTGACTTCCGTGTGGGTCGAGCGGGGTTTTTCATGTGGTTGAGGAGCGTTCTGCTAATGTCATAGACGAAGCCTGGGTAGGGCATGGGCGCAAGGAGAAGGCAAGATACGCCCGAATCGTGCAGGTTTCTAGATCAGAAGCAATAATGTTGCCGCCCCGGATTGCCACGCCGGGAACACCCGTGCCTGTGGAGGGTTTGGCTCCTCGGTGCGGTATCAATATACTGTGCGTGCGAAAAGTACGTGCGAAAGCGCATCCACACTTTGTCAGGCTTTGGGCGCAACCCGCAACGGTTTTTAAAAAAAAAAAAAACATAGAGAGAGCACTCTCTTACTGCGCATAGTACTTTCCCGCCAGAAAGTAGTGGGTGGAGGGAGGAGAACATCACTTCCCCGCGGATCACACGCACACAATGCACTGCCACCAGGCGGCTGAACCGACCGTGGTACACGACCTTACAGTTTTTTTTTTCGGTATCTGGCTTCTTTTATGTCATACACGACCTTACTTGACTTGTACCCATTTGACCGAGCTCAACGCCGATGCCGCGAAGCGCTTAGCGAACGCCACAATATTTATTCGAGACTCAGACTTAGCAGAGCCGGAGGCGCAAGTTTCCATGCTCGTATTTTGCCGTACATGCTTCGGGGGGGATCTCCTTCTGGCAGGTCGAGTTAGGCATTGGTGAGGACGTCGGGGGGGGGTGTACAAACTAGGCGATTGTTTTTGTTCTTTGGTCCCCTTGGCAATTCTGAAAAAAGAAGACTATTTTTGGTACGGACGTGCGTCGGGTGTCCGCTCGGCCGATGCATACTCCACATTGCAGAAACATCGAAAGCACCAGCGTTGATGGACCAGCGGGGAACCATCAACTATTGGCAATCGCAGAGTGAAAGACAACGCAACACATTGCGTCATTTTGTGCACCAAAGGGGATCACGGGCTTGGCTTTGCTTGTATATGTTTACAGTCGAGTTTGTGCGTTGATCAAGGGCAGGGCACGGGGCGACTCGCGGCGCGGCGAGGCGCGGCATCACCTGTACACACAGTCTGCCGTGACATGCATAAGTTACGAACATGGCATCGGCATTGCATTATGACGACGGCAATACGTAGAGACGTAAAACGGAAGAAAGGTGTACGTGTGCGTCGTTACTTGCGCATCGATACGCCTGCCCAAGTTCTGAACCAAGTATGCACGACGATAGGCGAGGACTACACATAGGGCAAGGCGCAAGATGGTCATATATCTAAGTTTAGGACTCGGACGATGTCATACCCATACTTCAAGTGCGCACGCCGCGGGATACAATTTTACGCGACGAGCCTCGGAAGTGCATCGTGCATGCGGGTACGGATGGCAATTTGATAGCACGCCGTGACCACGCCCACACCAATACACAACCTCGTGGAAGAGTCACCGAAGCCACAACGCAAGAACCGGCGGAGATGTCTATGTGGCTCCATATTCAGCAAGACGGGTGCTCGAACAACATCCCCGATGCCCGGCATACTTCATTTCGTGAGCAGCTCCGGTTCCAATATGGTGGAGGACGCTCACGAAGAGTGCTCTGTGTATGCTCGCCACGTAGATTCTCCGCTCTTCTGCCAAGACAGAGTTGGGGAGGGAGGGGAGGGATCGAACCCAGGCAAGGCGAAGAAGGACCAAGGGGATTTACTGGGCTAGGTGAACGGGCACGGTCTAGAGGGGATATGAATAGTCGCTCCGCGGGATGAAGGGTCCAGCAAAACGAAAAAGGAAAGAAAAATGGAGACAGACAGGATGAGGACCATTCGAGTCACGATAAAAGACGAAGACCGGGGCCGAGGCCTGGATGGAACGCAGACACAGGGGACGATATGACCGATGATTCAATGGATGGGGATAGCCGCGGGAGGGGACGCGGGGGTATGTGGGGAAGTAACCAAATCGGAATGGAGATCGGAATGACGCGAAAGGGGTGGCGTGGTTGTTTACCGTGCGTGAGACGATGGTGGATCAGAACGAGTATGTATGCATGGGTGTAAAAATGATGGCGGGAATAAAAGTGGGAGTGGGCTGGTAGCACGTGTGAGTGACGATGCGTGTACGTGTGTGTGTGTGTGGTCGGATAAGGATGGTTACCATGAGAGATGGATAGACGAGAGGGCAGGATAAAGATCAGATTGTCAAGAAAATTCCCTGGTGGTGTTGAAGATGAGAAAGGCGGACCTCGGTCCGATTGGGAAGATGGGCCAAGATGTGTGCCTGTGTGGGACGAAAAAGTACATGTGATTCGAAGGCGGGGTGTGACATGAGTGGCGTGACAGGCAAGAAGGGGATCGAGGACGGAGGCGGAGGCGTAGGGAAGGGGAACGGTCGACGTACCTTTTTTTTCGACGACGGCCTCGTAAATATACAGGTCACCCTTTCACCAGGACCAGACCCAGCAGGTAGTCGTGAGCTAGGCTTTACTGCCGGGTAGTACCCTAGAATTTATTGTGACAGCGGCAGCAGTCAGTACGTGCGGTTGCCTCGACCCCATCTATCCCATTTCTTGTCCTTTCTTTATTCCCCCTTCCCCCACTTCACAGCGGAACGGTATATTTTCTTGCTCCGAGGATTCGAGGGGCCCCCTTTTACCTCCTGCCCCTCCCTTCTCTTCCTTTCTTTTTTCTTCCCTTCCCACCTCACTTCCCGAATCTTCTTTCTCGATTAGACTTTGGTATCCCCTCCCTGGACCTTCACACCGGACGGCTCGACCACTTCTAGATTCGTGACATACGTCGTCTATCTCTCTCTAATTCCGTATATCCCTTACAGCATCTCTTCAACCTCCTCTTTCCCGCCCCTCTCCTCCCGATTCACCCTCGCATTCCTCCGACCACCATCCCACTTAGCCGCCCTCCCCACAGCTTATAACCTTATTATTCCTCTCTCTTCCACTTACCACTTGCATACCCTCCCCACCACCCCACCCTCCCTCTCTCTCCACAGCTTTCATGGATACTATGACCCCAATAATGCCCCCACAGGAAAAGACCATCCCTCGTCCCTACAAGTGTCCCTATCCCCTCTGCGGACGGGCGTTCAGTAGACTTGAACATCAGGTTCGTACTCTCATTCATATCTCATTTTTCACTGGGGGCGCCCCAAGACGTGGGCGCTACATACTTAGATTGTCGTCATCATCAACATCCCCCTATCACATTTCTGTTCTGTTCACTCACAATTTTTTTTTTTTTTTTTCCATCTCAGACTCGCCACATTCGCACACACACTGGCGAAAAGCCATTTGTTTGTTCGTTCCCGACATGTGAAAAGCGCTTTTCCCGCTCAGACGAACTTACTCGTCACGCGCGGATACACAGCAACGATCACCGCCCGTCAGGCTCTGGCGCCTCTCGCCTAAAAAGCAAACCGTCCGCTTCCCCCACAGACGTCTGGGATGATCACGATTCTGCTCACGGGCGAGGAGTCGTGAAGAAGAAGGCTCGGAGCCGAGCAAACAGCGATGATGAAGTACGTCCACGGTCCACAGTGTCGCCTTCTACAACTCTCTCATGTTTAATGACCCATTCATTAGGAGTCATATGCTCGTCCAATACACTCGAGGCGCTCCACCCCATCTGCCTCGTTACTCGCCGACACACCGTCCGCGTTCTCCACCTTGTCAAGTATAGCGACCGACGAACTCTACGCTCTTGAGCGTCAGGAGGCTCTACGTCGCGCAGAATACGAAGCTAAGCACAGCGAAATGGTCCGTCGCGTCGAACACGCAGCGCGGCACGCTGAGATACTTCAGACTTTCGGTCGCCTTTCCAAGAGCGCAGCAACGTCTCCCATTGCTACACCCTACTTCTCAAGTGCATCAGCTTCGCGCGAATACTTCGAACCCGAGACCGATGACGACAGCGCGTTGCGCCCGCGCCGCCGTGCAAGTGGTGGGTGGGTACAAGATACGCCACCACCGACAGTAGACGGCGAGCAGCGCCGACGTGCCCATGTAGTTTGGACGACTCATTCTCACTCTCACTCCCAGCCCTATGTGCTTGCACACCCGAGGAGTGCAGCACAACATGATGATTCTCCCTCACCGCGCAGTACCGATGAGGATTTGCCCCCGCCTGTGTCCGTGCGCACACCTGGCCCATACATGACGCCAACGACAAGTCCATTCCTTGGTGGTCTCTCAACGTTGAACATTCATTCTGCACAGCCATCACGTGCACCTTCCCCAATAATGTTACCACCGCCGGCTACGCGACCGGGGTCACCCGGAGATGACTTTTATCGGCGGAGAGGTGGAGGCGTACCGGACAGCCCTCCGAGCTCGTTCACTACAGGTCGCAAGCGGAGAAGTTCTGCCGACTGTGAGCCGTATAGGTACGGATACAACACCGCTCCATCATTGTTCACAGACTTATCTCACGTTTCCTGTCAGTGCTCCTGCGTTTCAACATACCTTTTCTTATCATCGGGTTCTGCCTCTGCATGGACACGGGACCCACTCACAGTCCCACGCGCACCCCTATTTGCATTCCTCTCATGGTCTCACGACACCTGTCCTCTCCAGTGGGCCTAGTAGCAATGGAAGTTCGCCCAGCAGCCATCCACATTCAAGGGCGCCGTCGCCGATACACTCGTACCCCATCCACCATTCGCAATCGTACCATGCTCACTCGCACTCGCAACCGCACCTTGCCCACTCGGTGCGCGCCGTGTTCGAGATGACGCCGATCCACGCTGCGGCATCAATGCCCCCTGCGTTTGTTCACATCGCCGGTGGTAGTGCGGGCGCAAGTATACCCACGTCACGGGCGGGGTCGCCGCCAATCAAGCTCGCGCCGCTGCGTGTCCCGAGCCCATCAGCGCTCGGTGATGAGAGGGGTGGCAAGTCTCCGGGAATCGGCGGTGTAGCCCTGCCTGGATTCAGCGAGATCGAGGCTGCTACGCGGGCGCCATGACATCACAGCAACGCTTCTTTTTATCTTTTTCACGGTTTCACGTCGTTCACACGTTTCAAATAGCATGTTGACCTGTTCGTTTAGTTACTGTTACACCTCCCCCACTTAAAAAACTGGTCGGTCACATAGAATCGACTCGGTTCGAACACTGTTTGCTCCTTTCGTTCAGTTTCTTCCGCTTTCCTTTCCTTTCCTTTCCTTGACCCCACCCAACCCATAGAGCATAGCTATATATGTACCCCTTTAGACATCACCACTCCAATCTGTCATCGTTACCCTCTCTCTACTCTCAGTTACATCTATACGATCTTCTCTTTACTATGTTTTTCCCTTTCCAAGGCAGATGTAATGGCGATCGATAGTGGTGGATATAGATGCGTAAATTTATTCCAAAAGGGGTTTTTCCTACCCCTCCTTCCCCTTCCTCGTTGTCTGGACACGCATATAAAACGCCCTATCGTAATGGATTTGACGTCCCCCTTTTCCACGAAATGTGAATAGGGCCAGAAAGAAAGAAAAAAAAAAGTGGGAAAAAAACAAACAAGCAAAAAGTGAAAACTTCTAAGAAGCGCTGCTGAAACGGCGCGCGGCACAGCATAAAAAGTCTATGGTGCGCCCACAGCTGTGGCTGTGGCCCCCTCCTCTGCCATCCGCATGATCTCCATGAGCAGCGTCTGCTGTTCTACATTGAGCGAGGTAGTCGCCGCCTGGTACATCGCGCGATCTTTCACCTCGAGTGCTACCAACTGTAATCAGTAACTTGCACACACGCGCGCGGAAGGGGGGCACGTACTTGAGAGCGCCTGCTTGAATGTCACGTACGGGTTCACCGTGTCGAGCGGAGAGATAAAGCCAAGCTCCTCCTCGATCTCCTCTTCGTCAGACACGTCCGATGCGGCGCCGTCCACATCGTGTTCTTTGCGCTCGGCCGCCTCACGCAGGCGCTGGCCCTATGCCCAGGGTCGATTTTGTGCTCTCTGTTAGCAAGGGAGGGTAAGACGGCGCACCTCTTTCGCGAGCATCTCGATATACGCCGAGTCTTCGTCCCACACATCGCCTTCTTCCTCGTTCAGGTTCAAGAGCCGCTGCTCGTCGTCGTCGTCATCTTCCTCGTCTTCCTGCAGCGACTCCTGCAGCGCCTTGCGCGCTGCTGTGGCAGTCAGTCGGGCTGCTGGGGGAGAGGAGAGTGAACCCGATCACACGTACCCGCTATGGCCTTGGGCAGGCCCTTGAACACCCGGATCGCACCGCCGACGATGCCCGGCCACCCATCGCGCAGCTCCGCAGGTACGGCGATGGGCTCCATCTCGAGAAGTGCCGAGAGCGCGACGATCGACAGCGTCTTGTCGTGCACGCGTGGGAGCCCCCGATCCGCGTTCACGGCTACGAACCAGCGGTCGAAGAACACGCGTGCTCCGCCGGGGCGCTGCGCGGCTATCAGGGCAAGCGCCGCGCCTGGGTTGTAAAGAACCGTGTTGATCAGCACCTCGAGGTTTGCCAGCTCAAACGCCTTGGTCTCCGCCTTGTCGAGGTGGCCAAAGGCGGTTGCGACTATGAGCTCGAGTTTCTGTGTTTTTTTTTTTTTTGCGAGTTAGAAAGAATGATACGAGATGAGGATAGCGCGCTCACGTCGTCGATGTGGCCGCGGAGGTTGAGCAACAGAGACTCGGCGAGCTTACACCCATTCACACGATCATTATCGCCCAGGTGGTCACTTGACAACGCCGTAGTGTAAATGTCAAGCGCCTTTTGGCGGTAGTCAGCGCGGGAACGGAAAATGTCGGTGCCGTACGACACAAAGTTGTCGAGGGATGGCAGCATTTCTAAGGAAATCCAAAGTCAGTTTTCGTTTTTGTAGACGTAATGGGGGTCATTACCATCTAAAAAGTCTATCGCGTCCGTCCGGAATAGCTCGTACGTCAGCTCAAACACAGGCCACATGTTTGGCGAGATACTGCGCGACTTGAAGGTGAGGCTGTCCACGAGCTCATACACGTTATCAAATAGGTCTTCAAGAATCATTAGAATGCAATGCTTTCGCGGCTCGTGCCCTAAATACGTACCCAGAACTTTATTCTCCAGCGTATACCTAATAACGGGGATGATGACTTCTTGCACTTGCGCGAGGATCTCCGGTGAAGAGTCGATGGAAGAGACGATCTACAAAATCGTCACCCTGCACGTACCACGCCGAGCGCCTACTCATCACTCACAGTGCTGAGGGTCTTAGCGACACCCATCGCAGCGTACGTCTTATCGTCGTCGCCTTCGGTCTCCATAAACGCCTCCAAGTCCTCGCTCTTGGGGGCATTTTCCTCGCTTGCGATCGCTTCTCGTACGAGACGCATATACGACTCGCACTATTTCCCCCGATGTCATGAACAGAAATAAGGTGAGAGGAAATGTACACACAAGACGCGCAGTAAGCTGTGCAGCAACAGGCAGGAGTTCGTCTTGGAAATGCTCAACCATAGTCTCCATACTGCTGTTTAGGATGTCGAGGTCCGTCTCGTCGGACAGCTTCAATAGATCTGCGAGTTGATAAGCGCACGCTCAAACACGTCTAGTACGACGGGCAAACCTTGGATTACTTTTCCGACTTGAGGAGCAACTGCAGCCTTGACAGACTCGTGCGAGGAGACCATTTCTGTCAGAGTCAGCGCGGCATGTACGCGCACCGGCAACTCCGCATCGTCCAGGCCCTGCGGCCACAGCACGGAAGACTTTACTGAGGTTCTGTGGTAAATCGCTCATCAGATGTGTTTCATTGACAGCGGATACGGTGTGTACCTCGTCGCTGGTCCAGGTTATGCGATTGCGAACTTCCGAGGCAACGACTTCGTTTGCCTACAATACACCATCAATGGCGATATCATCCAGTTCTTGAATGGTCACGCACCACGGCCCGCATGTACCCTTCTTGTGCAGTGAATTCTGGCAATATGTGTTGCAACGTAAAATCCTCCATCTTGTGTTTCACATCAGGATGACGCATCGCGAACGGCGACAAAGCAGATAGCATATTAAGCGCCCCAAAGCGTTGCGGCGCGGCAGGGTGCGCGTCGAGCACGCTATTGACAAAGCCAAGAATTGGAAGAAACGTTGCTTTGGTGCGACTGCTGACAAGTCGGCACAGGAACGTTGTCGCCGCAGCGACCGGCGAGGAGTAATTCTCGTATTCGTCTAACGGAACATGATGTCAGTAGATGATCTACGTAATAAAGATGGTGACAAGGCACCGATTGATGTGCGCGTGTAGTCGATGGGGTCTGATTGCCATAATTCTTGCCTAGCGGGTGTGAAAGACAAATTTGGGAAAACAAAGTTGGACACGAGTGACTCGAAGTGCGGCTTAAGCAGGCCCCACGTGCTCTGTGGCTTCACGCTACGTCCTTATAGTATCAGGGTCACAAAGGTATGAAAAAAAAACGATACGAACCACTCGGTGAAGAATTGAAGAATCTGATACTGGCACTTTTTGGAAAGCCATACTTGCCCTGAGACGTACAATTCGATCTGATGGAGGTACACCTTGAAGATCTCCGGCGCAAATGACGTCACAAAGTGCTGTGCAAAGGCACCGTACTCTTCTTGCAACGGGCTAGGCAACTGGGACGGGTTGCCGAAACTATGCAGGGGTGAATCTCGTCTCCATTCGAAACGCCGCAACAATATCGTACCGGTGGAACAGCCTGCCCAAAATTCCATAGGCCCATTTTTTGGCCTTCCACCATTCACTGCGCTCTCGCTCTTCTTCATCCGCAGGAACAGCATCGTCCGGAATGCGGAGATTTACGACCTGGAAGAGCAGTCGGCCCCAGGGCACAAGGCCCTCCGCACTCTGTTGATACCTGGACAAATTCAAAACGATAGAGTGTTTGTACGCTTTGAGGATAAAATGTAGAATCGCAGGGATGTCCTGCTCGGCACCGGGAGGTGGGGAGTTGAGCAGATTAGTGGCAAGCGTGACGAGGCTCGCAAACGTCTCCTCGACGATGCCGGTCAAAATTTCACTCTTCTGCCGGAACCTATCCACCGATCCGAGTCAGTCCCAGCGAAAAATACGAAAACAATGTTAGGGCGTACCGGAATGCGCGGACCATCTCGAGCACGATAACGGTGCCCGCGCCGACTTCGCGAATGTTGCTGCTCGCGAGGAGCGCCTTGGCCCCGCCAAGTAGCTCAGGCCACCTCTCGGGAAAGTCATGCGAGATGAGCGTCTTGAGCGTGCTCGCAAGTTGGACGGTGATCACGCGAGAAGGCGACCCGGCAAGCAGTGGAAGGATATTGGTCTTCAGAGCAGCGCGGTCGGCAGGCGAGATTGGATTGTAATCGGGCCCTCCGCGCGCAGGCTCGGCGCCGTAAGAGGACGCAACGCGGTTTTTGATCCAGACGGAAATGGCCTGGCGAGTGGCACTGCGCGATGACGGAAAAACGAAAGGCACAATCGCGGTGATGTAGTAAGCGATTGACAGCGAACATGAGACCTAAGACGTGCAATAAATTGACGTACATGTCAACGTTGTCGGACGCAATTATCTGCAGGAGAGCAGGGATGACGCCCTCCTGACCGGCAAGCTGTGATGGGACAAAGAGATCAGTTATGATGACACAGAACACGAGTCGCCTGAGAGTTGAGGTCTGCCACGCGGGATGCACGCACCTTGCGCACGGCAAGTTCTCCAGCCTTGCGAGTGTTGGGGTTAGAATCGTAGGTCGTTGCGAAAAGCTGCGTCAAAGACTGCAGGTCCATCTCTGCTCGTGCTACACGGGTGAAGATGAGCGTCGCACGACGGTTAATGCCGAGACTTGTTACATTACAGAATCGGAGGTCGTATTCAAGTCGTGCAGGGTATGATGGGACGGGTATCGAGAAGAGAGTAAGAACAAGTAAGAACCAAGGTCAAAAAATTTGAGTTAAATAGTCGCTCGTGGGTCGAACAATCAAACCGCGACGCGTTCACGCGCGTCTGATTAGCGGCCACGAAAAGGTCATTCATTGCCACGACCACTCTAACCTATTCCATTACATCCACAGCGCCCCAAACCCAGCGAAACAAAGGTGGCTAACAGCTTATCTTCGCTTCGCAGTCGAGACCGTCCGCGTGCGCACCTTCATCCGTGCCGAGGGGGGAGGCGTTCGCACACGCTCCTCATCTCCGACTCGATCATAATCCGTCCCAAACTTCCTTCTACAGTAGCTGCTCCCACCCTCGAGATACTCCGCGCGAGTCACTGCAATGTTCGAGAACGCAGACGTCTTCGCTAGTGCCATCGCACTATGATAAACTTCGGTGACCGCACTATGCCGGTTGGTCATTTCGTGCCACACATCTGTGCCACAGACACACGTACTCTTTGGATTCGTAGATCTTTATCTCACAGTCTGCTGGTGCGCAAGGACGCAGCTCTGACATTCTGCAGATATTGTGATCGATCAGACAACTATCACACGGCTGTGGGAAGGACTTACAAACGTGCAGAGAAACCAGGGAACTTCGTACTCCCACCGATCAGGCCGATGTTTGCCCAGAACATGCCCTGCAGATCTTCAGGAAGCAAGCTGATGGACTGGACGATGGCCTCCCCTAATCCAGCCTGGCGCAACCCTACCATACTCGACGTCATTCACTAAAGGTACCCCGCTTCGCGAAGTAGACGTGCCTATATGGTCTGGGCAGAATAAAACCTCGGGAATTGAGAAGCATTCGTTGCCCATATAGAGTATTTGCTCTCCGTCAATGCGCGGGTCGTTAGACTTGCGGATATACCCGCTTCGATTTCTCGAGAAGTCTGGAAGCACGTATTCCTGCACAATCCTGTTATTTTTATCACCCCTGAACACCACGGGAGATAAGTCGGATAGACACGACTAGGCCGGCCGAGGAGTGCGAACCTGCAGGCCTCGAGATCTGCTGCGAACTGCGTCGAGACAAAACAGCACTTCTCTTTGACGTCATTCATGATGTGTGTCTCTTCCATCATGTTCCATTGACGAAATGAGACAAGCTCTTTGAGGTGATTCGTCAGAAGCTTCCCACCAACATCTATCCTGCCAGCATCAACTCTCAACCGTGCACTGCCACCTTGAGGGAGACCACACACCTTTTTACGGCCGACCAAAGAACAGCACCCCCCATGATTGGCACTATATGGGTGAAGCTAAATCCAACGTCCACCACAAGTGTGCATTCTGGTCGTGGTAACCCTTGACTTGAGAATAGTCCGCCATGTTGAACGAGAGCCGCGGCTATGCAGCGTGAAACGTAGATCAGCGCAACTGCCCCAACAACAGTGGGAATGACGCACGCGTGGAACAGAGATATGACTGGAACTCGTACTCCTCGAATACGAACTGATCGTAAACTTCTTGTATATTCGGAAGGTTGAAGTACGGTTCGGTTATGAGAAGTGACGTCTCTGCGGTGTCAACCTGCGTGGGAGCGAAGGCGTCAGAATGGGGACAATAAGTAACGCGCGTGCGTACATTGAGGACTTGGTCCGAGAATATTCCGTCCCAAATGGCCTTCTGTGCGTCCCAATCGACTAGGTACCCCTTCGTCACAGGTGAGACATACACTCGACGCTTAAAAGCAGACGACGCCTACGCGTTCGAAAGGCAACCTAAAATGTAGTGACGAGAAGTCCTTACAAGAATCAAACTCGTGCCCAAAGTATGTTGTCTTGTCTCCTTTAGATCTAACAATTGCATTGGATATTATCCTGTGTTGCGTCACAGAGAATTCAGAGGTAATACGGACGTCGACGGTAGAGGAAACAAAATCGTACCTACCTCACGTCCTTAGGTGAAGTGGTGACTCCAACTTTGACGCTTGAGGCACCATTGTCGAGAACAACAACTGGGGCACGTTTCATGAGAGCTTGAGTTGGAGGTGTTGGGTGTAAGCGCCAGTGCAGAACTCTTGTCACCGGGCCGCGGTACCACAACCCACACCAGACACATTGTGGCTCAGAAATGTCCTGGGTCATGCCACAATGCGAGTGTTTATTTAACCCTACAGAAGGCGAACAACAAGTACTCTACTACCACCAACGTACCAGTGGAAACTCAGCCCCAGATCCGCGCACCATATCCCAGACCAATGCCCATCGCGCTCGGGACGTACATTGTCTTCGCCCGCTCCTCACAGCCAACAGCAGAAAACACGGGAAACGACGTCACAGCAGTACATCGATGCGTCGGCCTCGTCGTCGACGAATACCATGATCCCGTCACCGGCGCCGTCGAGCTCAGCGTCCAAACCGTCTCTCGTGCCGGCACCCCTGCGCCCCTACCTTTCGCGATACCGATAGCTGGTCCAACAGAGTGTGGCAGTGCGGGTGAAGAGGCGAGTATTCTTCGTGTCGATCCGGAATGCCAGCGCTTCCCGTGGGATAGCTGCGTACAATGGATGACGCGCGAGCACGCGACCCTCCTTCGCGTCGACTTGCAGCACGACGATCACACGGCTCGCCATGGAAGTAAGGCACGCTGCAGGCTTACAAGCGCGAGTCTGCTGCATTTTGCAGAGGTTGCCGAAGAAGGACGTGTGCACCAAGTCCACAAAGAGGCAGACCCAGATGACATTGCAGAGGCTGTGCCCGCGGAAATTTGGTTCGACCTAGGTTTGGCAGATGTAGATGAAGGGTAGCCTGTTTGGGTGCGCCGCGTGCAGGAACGAAATTTCAATAGAGTTTGTATTATTTGTTCCCGGATAGACAAGGCCGCACAGAGGAGTGGGAATTGAGTATGGCACCCTATCTCGTGGATGTGGTCTCACACAAGTCCAAGGGGACCCCAAGGCCCTTGAAAAGTTAAGACCAGCGGTGCCCGGTCCCTTAGCACGGAAGTACCACAAGGTACTCTCCAAAATGAGAATCGTCGACACACTCAAGGGCAATGCCTAGCTCAAATGGGATGGTATTCCGCCCACAAGATAAAGTAAGGTACAATGCAGCATGTACAAGTCAAAACGTACAAATATCCTGTCCATCTATCCTGTCTTCGTTTCCCGCTCCATCCGTCGGCGCTTTCGCTCCTGCTCTTCCAGGATGAGCTTCTCCGCAGCCGTAAGAGGAGCCTCCTTCCGCTTCCCGTTAGCCCTCTCCGCTGTGCTAGAGCTTGCAGAAGACTGCTTCAACGGATTGGGTCGCTTGAGTGGATTCGCCTTGAGTGGGTTGATAGCCAGCTTGAGAGGGTTGAGCTTGAGGCCCTCAGCCGGAACCGTCGACGACGAGGCTACAGCAGGCTTCGCAGATAGCGAGAGAACGACCTTCTTCTCACCCTCCTCGCGCTGTAAACCTTCCACCCGCCGCCTTTCTTCCTCCTCGGCACCTTCTGCGGAAGTGCCTTCTCCCTTCTCGCGCGCCTCACGCTCTGCGCGCTCTATCTGCTCTGCGATGAGCAGCCGCTCGCGCTGCTCGTCGTTCATCGTCGCACGTTCCTTCTTGAGCGACGCCTCCTGCTTCTCGAGAGCCTTCGGGCTGCGATCTATCCATGCAATAAACCAGCCCTTGTCCGTCTCGTCTACGTGTGCGACGCCGCTGCGACCGAGGTGTTTGATGAACTCGGTGAGAGTCACCCAGCGGGTGGCGTTCATGTGTAGATGTTGCTTGTCTTGGATGTATTCCTGATAGACGTTGTTGGCCTTGACACGCTTTGTGCCGAAACTTTGAGACGTGACATTCAGAACCCGTGAAGTATCGGAGAAGTGAAGGGTGGGATACGCACCGGCGAGAGAGAAGAGTGACGAATTCACTTTGAAACTGTGCAGAGAAGTCGGCGATGTGCCGCCCTGCATTCTCGCCTACGACAATCATCTGTCGTAGGTGAGCTTCGGAAGATACGTGCATCTTGAAGCCATTCTCGTCGCGGCATTGTTTCTCGCAGACCTGGCAGTACCACCGGAGGCGCTGCAGGCCCTTTGATTTCATCTTGTTGGCCACCCATTTTGGTGTCCCAACTGCTATCCATCAGCGTAAGATCTCGCGGTTAAAGAACGAAATTCACCTTCAGCACGCGGCATAGCGGTCGGGGTTCGTGAAAAGAGTCAAGGATTAGTGCTGTAGTAGGTCTAGAAAGTTCGCACGCGCGGGAAAGTCCCCACGGTGTTTCCCATGCCTGTCTTTTTGTTTTATTAGCTAATAAACTCGACAAGTATATTGTCTAATATTTGTATCACAAGTGTCGGGTATCATGACATCGTAGAACCTTCATCGTTGCGATATTCAAATAATCGCTTTTGGCTCACTTTGCAGTTTCTTGTCCAGAGATCTGTGGAAACAGCCCTATAAATCAGCGCTTGCATCACTGGATTTCACTTGCGTTTGCATTCTGGGTGTGCGTCCGCGAAGGCACGCGTTACGCCATTATACTCTCCCAGCATACGCACGAATGCCTCAACGTATTCCGGACCATGCGGCATGAGTTTCCGCGCAAACTCTCGGCTTTTCAGCCACATCTTTTCCACGACGCCGTCACCGTAGGCCGCCTATTCCTCTTCTCCTAGCCACCTGACGGCCCGTCCGTCGAATATCTGGGGCGTGACCTAACGGGCTATATCAAACCTGTTGCTTCGCATTCGAGGCTTTGCAGGCTTCAAGCCTATACATAGCTCTCGGTGATAGGCCGATTTCCTGTCAACGCCGCTGCTGGATACGATATGAGAACGCAAAACCATCACAACTTGAAGCTCTGACCCAAATCGTCCACCTGTTACTAAATCTGACAGGGGATCAGGGGGCTAAGCTAGATCAAGCCTCGGGCTTCGGTTATCACACGAATGAGACTCAGAGGGGATTTGAGAGCTTGAATCCATATAAAAAAAAAAAAGGAAACGTCTCGCGACTGAGTTGCCATTAAATGATACTGCTATATACGTCCAGACAAAAGGTGCCGTACTTTGCTTTAGGGACCAAACACGTCTAGAAACAAGCCGTTTATCTTTGGTACACCTACGCAGGGTCTCATAAAACCATCGAACACCCGTTTTTGGAGTGCAGGAGTTCTGAGCCGTGTCAGAGATCTACACGTTTTCGTCAGAATCTTTCAAGAAGCTTAGTGTGTTCATAGGAACCTACCAATGACGAGGCGTAGGGGCTTATCCTCGCTAACACCCTCACCAGAGGAGAGCAAATCGTCGACCTTCACATTCTCTTCGATGTGCTTCCCAGACGCTCGCTTCCACGAGACCGCTGACCGCACCTTGTTGGGAAGATACCCCTTGGCGAAAATGTGGTTGGTGAGATGAGCCAAACGCTCGAATTTGGTGTGAGGCAAATCGAGGCGGATGCGCTGGACAGATGTATGGGAGTGCCTGTCGTGCAAGTACTCATAGTGGACCCAAATCGCCACTGGGATGTCAGCTAAGTTCGGGAAGACACATCAGTGCACTGCATGGAGAAAAAAATAATGAAATGAAAAAGGCATACAGATGACGAGACGCAGAGCAGTTTCGGGGGTGGTTCCAGCACCGTTTGCGAGTAGGTCCTTAACAGTGTGGCTCGCCTTGAGGCGCACCGAGTCGCAGTCTTCCAACCAAACGACAGAGCGCCACTTTGGGTCGACGAAACCCTGTTGGAAGACGTGGTCGAGAACGTCCTCGAGGTCGAAGAGCTGGGTACTGTCGCTGATCTCGATCAGCTGTGCGGTCACCGGCTTCTCGGCGCGCGAGGCCTGGTGGTAGGTGATCCAGAAGTCGGCGGTGTGGTGAACAGAAACCACTCCTGAGTCGACGAAAGCTGCACTTGGAAGCATGTTTGAGATTAAGAAAATTAATTGTGAGGAATTGTGATGCGATGGGTAAGTAGCTGGCTTGCTGGCCCGTCTTTTTATAGAGAATTGGTGATCTCTGAGGACGACTAATCTGGTTGGCAAGTTCTCAACCCCTGTCAGACTCTAGAACAGTCGATGACTAGTACATGTGAGCCAAGTCGCCGCGCTATTGATCGCAACACTTCACATTGTGGACGTTGTAACCCAATTCAGTTCTGAAAAACCGACCAAACAGGTCCCAGGATTTTCAGAAGTGAGTTGGATTTCATTGTAAGATGTACGCAGCGTCAGCGGTATCGCCGCTGAAGAGGACAGACGGAAATCATGCGGAACAAAGAGTTGTAATTCAAGAGTAGACGCCGGTGATTCAGCTAGCGTCCAATTGCAGGTGGCAACTCTGTAACAATAAGCAGTAGCAGCAAAGAAACTCATTTCGCGAACAAGCCTTCATGGGCCTCATCAACAGGACAACACAAGTGAGGTTGAGCCATAGACTATCCTTCGCATATACCACATGCCGGACATAGACGGACATATCATAAGCTCGCAAAGCGGTGACGACTCCGGAGCTTGAGCCTCTTGTCACAGTCAGGTTCACATGTCCAACCTGCCATGACAAGTCGGTAGCTGTGAACACCACCAGCGGTACGGATACGGCCCCGCGAACCGAGAGCCCGGAGCTCTTTAAGCCCGAGGCCTGCAGCGAAGCCCCAGCGCAGAGTGAATTCGTCATGTTGGCACCGAATCGCGCCACGTCTAGTCCAGCAACAAATTACAGGTACGACTCGGAACATTGACATTGAGTTTTCCGATGTAGAGGGGACTCCAAGTCCCACGATACCTGAGTCGATATGTCAGACACTTGATCCGATTTTCAAACAGTGGCCTATCCGTCCTCAATGAAGCCCGCGAACCCATAGGGGCCACAATGTCTCCGGGTTGACAGGACGACTGCTGTATTGTGGCTTGTGAGTCGTGACAGTCGAATGCAAGGTCGAATGTCAGAGAATGCTTGGAAGCACAAGCTTAGAATCATTGGTCGGCATGGAGCTTTTTCATTGAATTTGTCAAGGAGCTTGAACCTGCGGCCGTGGTGGTCGTTTCGTACGTTTCGTTTCCACATCCAAGCACAAGTCCAAGCAACGTCCAAGAAAAAGAAAACTTGATCACGAGATCGAATAAATAGGTAAGCAGGTCTTGGTCCTTTTTTGATCCGCAGCAACGCCCAGGCCGACCGGCCTTTGGCACTGACTGACCGCATTGGCAGGTGACACTTGCCGTTCAAACGTTCACACCAGACGCACATTGTCAGGCCTCAGTCGCCCTGCGAGCGTCTGTGGCTTTGTACCTTGTACTTAGTAACTCTAAACATATGAAGGCCCCGCCCTTCGGCGTTAGCTAACGACAACTCTTTACCCTGACCTCTTGGGCGGAAATGCCACGGAATGTCTAACGGCATTATTTACTCCAACATCTTATCCAACCTCTACTGGTCTCTGATTATTCTGGAGTCTGCAATAGGTCGACCTTGAGAACGTCCTAGTGAACATTGTCATCTTCAGGGGTTCCAATTTTCCATATAAGATGCGCAAACGTGCTGGCCACTTGCTCACTGCACACCAACCTCTCGGATCTTCCATATACACACTCTGCACCTTCCTTACTTTATTCGTCGATACAGAAATGGCCTCAGTTCAGCACACCCCCGAGCTCTGGATCACCTACCACCAGGCATCGCGCGCACAGAAGCCCGTGACCGCACAGCTGATCGAGGTCGGCGATGGCGTCCACATCTTCGACCTCGAGGATGTCCTCGACCACGTCTTCCAGCAAGGCTTCGTCGACCCCAACTGGCGCTCTGTCGTCTGGGTGGAGGATCGTGACTCCAAGCGTCTCAAGACGAGCCACACCGTCAAGGACCTGCTCGTTAACGGTGCTGGAAACACCCCCGAGACTGCTCTGCGTCTTGTCATCTGTGCGTTTGTTTATTTTTGTTCACCGTGCGTACGGTAAGCTGACGCGACTTGTCGGACTCAGCTGACATCCCAGTGGCAATTTGGGTCCACTACGAGTACTTGCACGACAGGCACTCCCATACATCTGTCCAGCGCATCCGCCTCGATTTGCCCGACAACAAATTCGAGCGTTTGGCTCACCTCACCAACCACATTTTCGCCAAGGGGTATCTTCCCAACAAGGTGCGCTCCGCGGTATCGTGGAAGAGCGCGTCTGGGAAGCACATCGAAGAGAACGCGAGGGTTGACGATGTGCTCTCGTTGGGTGAAGGCGTTAGCGAGGACAAGCCCCTGCGCCTCGTTATTGGTAGGTCTACATGAACTCCGTCCGCGACTGCGAGATAATCTTGACGGATGCTGACGAAAACTTACAGACCTCTAATCGGGTTGTGTAAAATCTGTTGTGACTCAGAAGTGGGATCATTCGAAGAAAAACTTTACCGTAACTACTGCTGTCATAGGAGCTAAAGCTGCACATTCTTCATTATAATTCTGTTTCATACCATGGGCGCAGGCGAAGTCAAGTGTGTCCTTGAAATGACAGGCATCGGAAGAGTGCTTGCGTTGTGAAAGTCAAGGGATGGAGATTATGCTCGAGAGAAGCTTCTCATAAGTTCGAGGAATTGGCCTCACGGACACTGAACCTATTTATGGTGGACACGCTCGCAAGACTGCCAAAGAAAGTAGTATCGTAGCGTGGCTTACTGCATTCTGGGTATATGCTCCTGTTTGTGCTGTGCTCAGCTCGTCAGGTCTCGCAAGTCATTCCCGCGCCAAGTACGGATCACGCCATGAAAGACGCCCTGACCATGATCTCGAGTGGCCTTCGTCTTTACGACCTAAGCGATCCCAGATACGTGCATTGACAACGGCTATTGCCCTGAGGGGATGGTAAAAGGACGGTAAGCTTATCGTCAACGGTGCCAACCGCAGTCTCGCATATTTGGTCATCTTCCTGTTTAGGCCTCGAATGTCTGCTTTTGGAGATGATGCAATGATAGTCGGATCACATGATGGTTATGCCCGCTGCTATACGTCACATGACAGGACGTTCTGCTATGGCACTAGGCACGCACCGGCATATATTGTAAGTCTCCCAGTACTTCGAAAACTGAGGCCTTGTTAGATGCGTTACTCGGCCACTGTTTTCATGTGTCCAGTCGCGGCCCTCTGGTCTTCGGCCGACTGGGCGCCAATCACCAAGCACATCACCCTATCTACTGTACCAGCTCCTTGTACTCATCGTCCCACTAGGGCGAGTGCTTAACCTTTCAGCACGGCGCGTGACGTGGTCTTTCGTCGTGTTTTCCTTTTTATTTGGCGGAGGAAGGCAAGCTGAGCATCAACATATACCGGCAATGCAGTGACTCGGATCTGTACTATGATACTATTCACTAGTAGTCCTGAAAGGTGTCATGTTCTGTGGATGTGTAAAACAGGATATCAGGGGAGTGTGGCCAATTTCTCGGACTTGTAAGAAGCTTCTCTCGAGTCTCGAGCATATCCGCCTTCAGCTTCATCTTTTGACTTTCCTGCCTCTCCCGATGCCGTCCTTTCAGGAACACACCTGACTATACGAGCATATGTGATATGGAACAGAATTATAATAAGAATGTGCAGCTTTAGCTCCTATGACAGCAGTAGTTACGGTAAAGTCTCTCCTCGGATGCTCCTACTTCTGAGTTACAACAGATTTGCATAACCCGATTAGAGGTCTGTAAGTTTTCGTCAGCATCCGTCAAGATTATCTCGCAGTCGCGGACGGAGTTCATGTAGACCTACCAATAACGAGGCGCAGGGGCTTGTCCTCGCTAACGCCTTCACCCAACGAGAGCACATCGTCAACCCTCGCGTTCTCTTCGATGTGCTTCCCAGACGCACTCTTCCACGATACCGCGGAGCGCACCTTGTTGGGAAGATACCCCTTGGCGAAAATGTGGTTGGTGAGGTGAGCCAATCGCTCGAATTTGTTGTCAGGCAAATCGAGGCGGATGCGCTGGACAGATGTATGGGAGTGCTTGTCATGCAAGTACTCGTAGTGGACCCAAATTGCCACCGGGATGTCAGCTGGGTTAAACGCGTCAGCGTACCGCACGCACGGTAAACGAAACAAAAAAAAAGTAAACACACAGATGACAAGACGCAGAGCAGTCTCGGGGGTGTTTCCAGCACCGTTAACGAGCAGGTCCTTGACGGTGTGGCTCGTCTTGAGACGCTTGGAGTCACGATCCTCCACCCAGACGACAGAGCGCCAGTTGGGGTCGACGAAGCCTTGCTGGAAGACGTGGTCGAGGACATCCTCGAGGTCGAAGAGGTGGACGCCATCGCTGACTTCGATCAGCTGTGCGGTCACAGGCTTCTGTGCGCGCGATGCCTGGTGGTAGGTGATCCAGAGCTCGGGGGTGTGCTGAACTGAGGCCATTGCTACGACGAAGAATAAAGCAAGGAAGGTGCAGAGAGTGTATAAGGAAGATCCGAGAGGTCGGAGTGCGGTGAGCAAGTAACTAGCATGTTGGTACATCTTATATAGAAATTTGGAATACACACGGTTGGCCAGGACGCTAGCAAGGTCGATTCATTGCAGACTCGACAATCAGAGACCAGTAGAGATTAGATAAGTTGTTGGGAGTAAATAATGCCGTCAGACATTCCGTGACATTTCCGCTCGTGCGGACAAAGAGTTGTCGTCCAAAGGCTAACACCGAAGGGTGGGGCTTTCATGTGTCCAGATCCACTAAGGTACAAAGGCCACAGACACTCGTAGGGCGACTAGTGCCTGACCATGTGCATCTGAGGTGAACAATGACTTCACGAAAATGTCATACGGACGGACCCAGGCACTGGCAGGTAGATAGAGAGGACGAATGTGTTGTTCGTGTCAACCTGCGAACTGCATTGCGGATCAAAATTCTTTCGACCCCGTGATCAAGAGGGTTGCTTACGTTGTTTGGCTTCGTCATGGGTTGTGGACACAGATTCAAGTTCCTCAACAAATTCAATTTGAAAAGGCTCGACGATCTCGGGCTTGTTCCCACGAGCATTGTCCCAGACAACCGTCGCACGGAGACAATATAGTCTCTATGGGTCCGTGGGCTTCATTGAACGAGGACGGATTGGCCACTGCGGCCAATGTTTACACTCTACGGCGACTTGAAGCTCTACAGCTAGGATCGGGTATCTGCACGCCCTGGGACTCCCCTCCGCACCCCCCAAGTATCTTGGCGGTGAAAAAAAATCAAGTAACTTACCAATAATGTTCGTACCTGTAATTTGCGAAGTGGTGTGATGTTAGTCCCAACAAGACGCATTCACTTTGCGCTGGGACATCGCTGCAAGCCGGGACATAAAGAACTCCGGACCCCGGTATTCGATTCACACGACCCTACCGGTCGTGATATTTGCAGCTGCCGACTGTCAAAGTAGATTGGATATATGACCCTGACGGCGACAAGAAGCTGTAACTCCGGAGTTGCCACCACATTGCGGGCTTGAGTACAGTATATTCATTGGTCTCCGTCTCTGTCCGGGGTCATAATTCGGTAAATGCCTAGGATATGTTCCGGCCTCACCAGTCTTGCCTTGCCAATGAGGACCTGGACGCCAGAAGAGGTGCTTACCCACCACGACTACGTATTGTTACAGTAGCCCTGAGGGCATCGCCATCCGCTGCTAGACGCCAGCTGAATCACGGGCGTCTGTCCTTGAATACAATTCTTTGTTCCGCTGGATTTCCGTCTGTCCTCTTCAGCGGCGATACCACTGACACTGCGGGGATTTCACGGTGGCATCCAATTTGGTTCTAAGATCGTCTTTGGTCAGATTTTCTGAATTGACCTACATTGTAAAATCATCCACAGCGTGAGTGTCCAACAGCATGGCGATCAATAATGCTGCGACTTGTCCCAAATTTACTAACCCCCGACTGTTCTAGAGTCTGCCAGGGCTTGAGCTTGCCAACCAGATTAGTCGCTCTCAGGGATTGCTAATTCTCTATAAAAGACGAGCCAGCAAGCCAGCTACTTACCCATCACATCTCAATTCCTCTTCACAACACCCAGCTTTTCTAGTCTCAAACATGCTTCCTGTCCTTACCAATGCAGCTCTCATCCCTGTTGACGCAGGGGTAGTCTCTGTTCACCGCGCCTCCGAGCTCTGGATCACCTACCACCAGGCATCGCGCGCACAGAAGCCGGTCACCGCACAGCTGATCGAAATCAGCGACGGTACCCAGCTCTTCGACCTTGAGGACGTCCTCGACCACGTCTTCCAACAAGGTTTCGTCGACCCCAAGTGGCGCTCTGTCGTTTGGTTGGAAGACTGCGACTCGGTACGCCTCAAGGCAAGCCACACCGTTAAGGACCTACTTGCAAACGGTGCCGGAAACACCCCCGAAACTGCTCTGCGTCTTGTCATATGTATGCTTTTGTTGTTTTTGTTTTCGTAGTGCGGTACGCTGACGCGGCTTCCCGGAACCAGCTGACATCCCAGTCGCTATTTGGGTCCACTATGAGTACTTGCACGACAGGCACTCCCATACTTCCGTGCAGCGCATCCGTCTCGATTTGCCTCACACCAAATTCGAGCGCCTGGCCCACATCACCAACCACATTTTCGCCAAAGGGTATCTGCCCAACAAGGTGCGCTCCGCGGTCTCGTGGAAGCGAGCATCCGGGAGGCACATCGCAGAGAATGCGAGAGTCGACGATTTACTCTCCTCTGGCGAGGGTGTTAGTGAGGATAAGCCCCTGCGCCTCGTAATTGGTGAGTCCTCAATGGCAAGGCTGTCTTAGCGGACGCTGACGAAAACCTATAGACCTCTAAAGGCATGCAAATCTGTTGTAATTGAGAATTGGGATCCGAAAAGAAAGTTTACCGTAACTGCCGCTGTCATAGCTAGAGCTACACACACTCTTTATTCTATTTTTCTTTTCCTTTTCTGGTGCGCCATGTCCAACGTTATGAATGTTGGTCTAGTCAAGTGTGTGTGTTTTTGAAGGGATGGGCGGAAGAGGTGCTTGATCTATGAGATTATTCTTGAGAGAAGCTACACCGTGGGATACATTTCTGTTTGAGGATTGGCCACATATCCTATTTTACACACCCACAATACCTGTGATACCCACAGAAAGACTGCTGGTGAAAATAACGTCGTAACATAGATGCTGATGCTTACTCATCTCACCAGACATCGCGCGTCGTTCTCGCGCCCAGCACCAAGGACTGTGCGATGAAAGACTAGGGTCTTGCGTGCCGCTCGTCTCTACGGTCTAAGCAGCCCCAGATATATTGCCATTTCTCTGATGTGATAAGGTCGTCGCGTCGACCGTGTGCTTTTGGAGCTGTGCGACCAGAAGCCAGTGGAGAGATACTCTAGCAGCAGCGAGAAGACTCGGCGACGGAGACCTGCTCATCTCGGATGAGCGTCCAGTGGTGTGGCCGTGAGTCTATCTTCGATCGCAGTCCGCACTGCTTGAGGACATCCGCCACGCACCCCGCTCAGTGATGGCGAAGTGTCGTTCAAAAATGGGTCTTTCAGTGGCAGAACCCACATCCGAGTTGCTCGCAGGACGAGGGCCGTGTTGCGCGATGTCGGCACTCACCCACATCTCTACTAGCACGGACACGAAACATCAACGAAAGAAAGAATAAAAAACCAATGCGAAACAGACGCAACTATAAAAGAGGCTGAGGTCCTCTGGGCTGATAGAATTTTGGGTCCAAGACCTGAGCTGCGATCGAGGAAAATACCATGGAGCCAGAAAAGCGATGGGGATCGAGCGCTTTCGTAGATGTGATAGACAATCTCAAGGCAGGTGGCGGGGCAAGGGAGTCAACGCCTATGCTCACCAAAGCCAGAGGGATCGGGGGCGGGCCGGTTGAATTCTACAAGCCACCCTCGGGCTACTCGGCGTCGTTGTTCGGATGGTCCCGACTTGGTGTGCAGGCTGACTCGGGCGTAACCAGCCCTGCTCAGCAGA
Organism: Lactarius indigo; assembly: GCA_025766275.1. NCBI lineage: Eukaryota > Fungi > Basidiomycota > Agaricomycetes > Russulales > Russulaceae > Lactarius > Lactarius indigo. The sequence continues at coordinate 1,758,107 of JAFKAC010000005.1, read as the reverse complement.
CCATACACGCGTATCCACGACTTCACAACACCCACGCTCTGATCACTAGCTGTAGAGGCTGCGCCAGTGCACTTGCGTGAGTGCGGCACGGAGAGCCCCCAAGCGGCCAATAAGGTGGGCCAAGACCAATTCCGCATTACATCAGTTTTGCCAAGACGAAGGTGCAGAGAGTGTCAACGAATGCCCAAACGAGGCGTTGCAACAAACCACACCCACGATGGGTCTGTCCGACCCTCCCCCAGAGTTTGTTCCCCCCGCTGACCTCTTCGACTACAGTGGCTACACCACCAACCCTTATCTCTCATATCGTCCTGTTTTCGCCCGCTCTCTCCCAATTCAAATCCTCATCAACGGTATCACACTCACCCTCGTCTGCATCCTTCTCATCCAGCTGTTATTTACCGCCCCCTACCATGTCCGTCTCGCACGCGTAAATTTTTTTCTCCAATTATCCGCCGCTGTTGTCCTCCTCGCATCAGAGATCGCCTCTCTCACACTCCTGCTCAATGACACGATGCGACAAAGCCAAAATTGGCCATTTATGCTCGAGTATATTGCCTTCGATTTACCCCCTCTCAACGATCCTCGCGTCGAAGCCGGCTGGTCACAGGGAGGGCTGATCACCTGGCTCCTCATGAACGCTCTAGTTTCAGCACTTACGCAGGTACGCCGCCCACTCACCCCGTGGCAAGGTTCCCCATCTTAATTCGTCTATACTTTTTTTCTTCTTACAGATCACGCACATCCAATTCCTTTCCCTTATGTATCCCTCCCGCCTCGAGGCACAGCTCATTTTCATCCTACTCGGCCCCCTCGCCATTATCGCCGCAGGGATGCAGCTTGCTCCGCTCCACCCAGGCCAGCAGTTCAACACCGTGGCGAGCGCGGTGCGGAATGTTTGCAATGCGACACTCTCCATCCTCTTCACGCTTTCGCTCGGGATCTGGGGCTTCGTCGTGAACCGCAAGCAGGCGTGGCGCACGGACGGTGGCACCGCGGCCTTTGGTGCCGGCGCGATCCTGCTTGCGCTCGCCTACACCGCCCTCACGATCTCGTACATACCCTCACGCGACCAGTTCGAATGGGTGCCCGGCCTGACTGGCGCCGTCATCCTCTGGCAGAGCTTCTTTGGCTGGTGGTGGTGGGTCGGAGCGGGTATGGGCATAGGCGAGGTCGGCGAGTGGCTCCGCCGCTCCGAAAAGCGCCGTAAGCGCCGGGCAACTCGCGATGCGCGCAGGAAGGAGCATAAAGAGCGTCTTCGCGGTGCGTGGAACGTTATCGCTGGCGGCGGCCGCGCTACCACCTCTGCTGTGGAGAAGGCACCGTCCAGCACGACGACGGTGAGGAGGGGGAGGGGCTCAGACACCGATTCCCTCCCCGCGTCTTCGCAGTCCGGCGATACCTCGACGAGAGGACAAAACGATACCCAAGTCAATGGCAGATATTGGCCGTGGTCCCTCGCGCAAAGGGCTTATCGCTACGTCTGTAACGCCCACGTCAGTGCCGCCCGCCGCCGCGCGATGGAGCGTGCAGAGCATATCCGTGAGGTGTTTGGCGTCGACGGCCCGCCGGCGGACGTGCCCGCAAACGCGGGATGGGCTCTCGGATCCTTCGGGGTACGGGAGAGGGAGAGGGAGGCCGCAGGTGCATATGAGATGGAGGGCGCTGAGCGGCTGATACGCCATGGGCAGAGTAGGGGGACGGAAGGTGTGGTGATAGAGGAGGAAAGAACGGAGAGAACAACAAAACGCGAGAGGGAGCCCCAGCACCGGCAACCCGGGGCGAATCAAAATCCAGAAGAGACGAATTCTTCGTTGTGGTGGTGGGGGCCACTAAGACGGTGGCGACATCAGGACACGACCGAGTATGCTGAGCGGTGATAATGCGGCTTCCCTCCCACCATGTACTTTTATGTAGCCAAATATCTCTGACGTTGTATTCTTGGCTTGCTTTAATATATACTGACAAGAAATACAGCAAGAACGGTATATATATCGTGCGAGTAATCGTAGAGTCCAAAACCTAACCAGACACCTCAGTCTGTGCCATTTTCTATCCGGATTAACTCCGCCGCCAACTCCGCGAGTACGTCCTCTGCACGAGGGTTGCGCGGGAACTGTGTTCCTGTGCCATGACTAAAAACAAAAGCATGCAACCACAGGCGCGAGAATTAGTGGGACGAGCAGCGAGCGGCGAAATGGACACCGAACGTACCAACCACCGCCCCAAAGCAATCGGCCCGTCCATGCTTGCCACCGCCGCTTCGCCCCCATTCCAAACACCTGCTCCACATTGCGCCGCCAGCCAACGTCGTATAAGTACAGGCGCGCGTGGACGGCGCGGACTGCGCGACGCTGCCCAGACGCAAGCTGGTGCTCCAGTGGCGGGCTCGAGAGGCGGCCCGATGGGAGCGGGGGGAGGTACCGCAAGATATAGAACGGCGAGATGTGTTCGAGCGTAGTTTGATTCGTGCTAGGAAAGAGGTCTTTGTTCGAAAATATCAACGAGCAGGAAGGGAGAGCGTACAGGAGGAGGTAGACGTGGTAGCCGAAGAAAGAGCCCATGATGAGCGTAAATGCGCAACCGGCAAAGGACAGCAAAAGCATATGCACGGGCGTGATTTCGTTCTGGAGAGAAAAAGGGAGGGGATTCGTCGTCGATATCGGTCATGAGTCCAGCTCAACACGTACGATGGCAAGCGGATGTCTAAACGCAAAGTTGAGCCCGCGGATGCATATCACGGCGATGTAGATCGCTAGGAGCGTGACAGACGCCAAGAAATGCAGAAAAGACGAATACGTTCGGAAGCCCTGCACAGTGCACTCGCGCGTCAGTAATGAGCGCTACCGCGGAATAAAGGTGCGCACGATGCATTTTGCGCCCATCCAGGGACAGTGATGATCTACCACGCGCGGAGTAGGCGTGAGTACGACGTGCCACGGGGGGATCGGTGGCCTCACACACCCATCTTGAGCACGCACCGCCCGCATTGGGAGCAGTGGTGTGCGCGCTCGGGTTTGGGCCGCCAGCAAATACGGCACCACTTCCCGGGCTGCGTGTAGTCCTCCGGTGGTGTGCTGAGGAGCGCGTCTTCGAAGCTGATCTCGCCATCCGCATCTTGCTGTACCTCTGGCTTTGCCTCAGGCACAGGTCCCGGGTCACGCGCCACGCAGACGATGAGTGAGCTGAATGCAAGGAAAGAAAGGGTATAGATAACGAGGAGGTGGGCGAGGAAGTAGCGCGTCGCGTGGAGGGTTAGGTAGTGGTAGTTGAGGAGGACGTGCAAGATGGAGGGATGAGGCGCAAGCAGGAGCAAGACTGCGACTGCGATGTGTGTACGTCAGTAATCGAGTGAGGTCTGCCCAGAGAGTGAGTTTACTTACTGCACAAAGGCACGTAATGGTACCACCGGCGTGGGTTGCCTGGACGTTCGTCGTCGGAATCATAGTCATCGACAGGCTTCCGGATCGGGGGTAAGCTTCCTGGCTCAAAGGCATAAAGTGGAAGAGGGTTTTCTGTGCTCATGGGAACTGAGTGCGGTGTCAAAATAGTCTAAAGAAAGGGTGGCATGAGCGAGGCAGAAGATCAAAGAAGGAAGACTGTCGATACGAAACGGGAAGGAGGGACATCGTCGGGCACAGCCGCAAAAAAGATGTAACTTGCAGGCGCAGTACAAACTCTTACCTAACAGCCGTTCTCAGTGGGCAGTACGGTGACGGCAGCAAGCCTCATCAAAGGCTCGGGAGTCGAGAGGCGCTACAGTACCGCTACCATGTTAGGTGCAGGTACATCTCTGGGGGCAGTGCAGCACGAGTCACCAGTCGAGTCGCCCTCCGAACCCGAGTGACTAGGCGACGCAGCCACCGCTAGACCCAGAATGATATAAGCCATTGGCTCTTATGGGAGGCCACATCTCATCCTCTCTTGCCACCCCCGCAGAGAATAATGTCGGCTTCGGCTTCTGGCGCAGCTTCCACCTCTCAGATCGTCACGCTCCCCCACATCCCTGAGCTCTTTGACCCTGACTTTCTCGATGTTCTACTTCCGCCTCGGTCAACCCCTGATACTATGGATGTCGACGCACCGGAGCCCGAGAATACCTTCATGAATGCACTCAAGTCTGTTGCGCACCGAAAGTACACCCAAAATTCAGCGCCGGCATTCAACTCGACACTTTCACACACACTTGACGCATTTCAGAGCTTGTCTCTTCACATGCCCAGAGAGAGGATTAACGCTGTGCTGTCCAAGGCATGGGAAGAGGACCCCGGCCTCGCCTTGAGGATCATCTGGAACACGCGGAGCATTCACGATGGTAAGGGTGATAAAGAGCTCTTTTACAAGTACGTCCCCGAGCTCTTGTGCGTTCAATCTGCTGACCACGATGCATACATCCAGGGCTTTTGGCTGGCTCTATGAGCACCACCCGCGTACGGCAATTGCGAACCTCTCTCAGCTCGTGGCTCCTCTCTGCGTCGTCAAGTCCAGGTCCAAGTCTACCCAGATGCTGCATGGCTACTGGAAAGATCTTCTCAATATTCTTGCCCTCGCCACCCTTGAACAACTTGACACTTACCCCGCTCCATTCTTGCATGTCGCTCGGGGACCCTCCGCTCGAGGGCAATCCGTTGGTCCTAAAAGACTCACAACCACCGAGCGCCTCTCCGGAATGACCGCAGAACAAGTCAGGGAACTTTTTGCAGACAGGAACCAGAAAGCCAGGGCCATTGCACGTGGGCGCCGCGTTAAGAATGCAGCAGAGTCCCACCAGCTTCTGCTTTCCAAGCTCTCTGAGCGTCGTTTCCGCGCGCTTTATGTTGCCGTCGCACGCCTACTTTCAGACGAGCTCGTCGAGCAAGCATCTCTCATGCGCAGAGCAGAAACCCTTGCAGACGGCGAGGAGCGAGACCATATCTTGAGAAAGGTGTCTTTCGTCGGAAAATGGGCACCTACACCTTCGGCCTCGCACGATAGAGTGACAAACATCTCTACCGCTGTGGCGATACTCCTGTTTCGTGGCGGCGTCATGTCGTCCCTTTCTCGGTCGATCGACGCCTCTGCCGCCGTTTCAGGAGATGATGTGCACGTCCTTCGTTCGTTCTACCAACGCTGGGTTCTCACACCGCTACGTGCTTCGTCCCGCGTTCCGGAGCCCCTCATGGCCGCGCGCCGTTGGGGCGATGTCTCATACAAACACGTCCCGTCCAAATGCATGCACATCAACAGCAAGAACTTCTTCAAGAATGACGGCCAACGATTTGATGCCTATCTAGAGAGCGTAGCCGAAGGCAAGGTCCAGATTTCCGGAGCGACGCTCCTCCCACATGAGCTGGTGGCCAAGGCCATCGCGCCGACCGTCTACGAGCAGATGAAACCCTGGAGCAGCTCCGTTCCCACTGGGTTCCGCGCGCGCGTCGCCCGACGAGAGGCGCAGGTCGTGGACGCGCAATGGAATGCGATGCTTGCGAGGCTACGCGAGGCCGGCACGCTAGACAACTCCCTCGCCGTCTGCGACGTCTCCGGGTCGATGGGCGACATCTACTGGCAGTACCCAGAGACACAGCCCATCCTCCCCGCCGTGGCGCTCTCGATGGTGCTCGCGCAGCTCGCCAAGCCGCCATTTGCGAACGTGTTCATCACCTTCTCCGCGGAGCCCGAGATCGTCACGCTTCAGGAGGGCGCGGGAGTCGCGGCCAACGTCGCGGCGATGATACGCAGCTCGTGGGGATCGAATACGAATCTGCACGCCGTGTTTGTTCGCTTGCTGCTCCCGCTGGCCGTGCAGCACCGCGTGCCGCGAGAAGACATGGTCAAGCGTCTCTTCGTGTTTTCTGACATGCAGTTTGACGCCGCGGAGCCCGCGAAGGAGGACCCTGGAGCTTGGGTGACCAATCATGATGCGATCGCGCGCGCCTATGAGGATGCGGGGTACGATGTGCCAGAGATCGTGTATTGGAACCTCGCGGGTGAGCTCCAGACGGCGCCTGTTGAGGCAGAAAGCAAGGGCGTCGCTCTCATGAGCGGGTTCAATCCTGCGATGATGAAGGTATTTATGGGCGAGGACGTAGAGGAGCCGTTGGATGACGATATAGTCTTGGTGGACGAGAAAGGCGAAGAGGTGAAGCTTCCCCGGAAACCAGAGATGACCCCATTGTCCATTATGAAGCGCGCGCTCGAGAAGCCCAGCTACGACGGACTCACAGTGTTAGATTAACGAGCTTACTCATAACACGTAAAATATATTATATCGGTCGGGTCACATTTGTACGATATGTAGCAATATACTTTATCTTACCATTCTTTGTTTGGTAAAGATATCACTTGTTACTGCCAAAGTCGAAGGACAGGTATAATTCCATTGTGCTAATGAGGGTATAAAGAACAAAATGCCACTGGCGAGAGTAAGGAACGACTGTAGTTTGTATGTTGTTATGGGATTAAACCTCACGATCGACACCGTTACATGTCTACAATGCCCCGATTAGAAAACATGCGTCATCTCGTAGCTGGGTGCTCACCAATCACGAGTCGCAGGGGCTTGTGCTCGCAAGTACCCTCTCCCCAAGAGAGGACGTCTTCGACCCTCACACTCTCTTCCAGGTGCCTTCCACACGCGCCTTTCCAGGACACCAACGAACGGACCTTGCAAGGGAGATACCCCTGCGCGAAGATATAATTGGTGATGTGCGCGAGGCGCTCACAACCCTTCATATGTGGCGCATCGAGGCGAATGCGCTGCGTCGCAGTTTGGTGCCGCGCGCAGTGGGCATATTCATAGTGCACCCAAACGGCCGCCGGAATGTCCGCTACAAAAAATTCACGTCATTCGCATTTCCGCCCTTCGCTCATGGGGGAGTTAGGCGTACCTATGACAAGACGGAGTGCGGACGTGGGAGTGCTTCCAATGCCCCGTGCGAGCAGCTCCTGGACGACGTGGCTTCCCTTGAGCCGCGCGGAGGTACATTCCTCCCACCAAGCGACGGAGCGCCATTTTGGGTCGACGAAGCCTTGCAGGAAGACATGGTCGAGAACATCCTCGAGGTCGTGCAGGTGCGTCCCGTCGCCGACGTCGATGAGCTGTGCAGTCACCTGACGTTGCACGCGCGACGCCTGGTGGTACGTGATCCAGAGCTCAGAACCGCAGTGTACGTGTGCAGCAGCAGACATGTCGTCGTCGTCCAAGCCAAATGCAGAGAGAAGGGTCGAAGTTGGTGTGCTGGAAAGCGAAGAGGGCGAATGGGGAGAGATTGAGGAATCTATGGTTGGAATAGTAGAGTGGGACAATATGTCGGGCCCCCTCACGGGCCCTTTTTATGGCCCGTCGGCTACTGTGAAAGGAGGGCGGGTGAAACGGAACTGGCGGGTTCTCAATTGCTGCGACATCCGCGACGGCGACAAACGCATATTTGGTGTCGGCTACTGATGCCAATGTGGTGCCTCTATGCTGCCAAATCTACTCTAAAGCACCCTCCAGATTCACAGCCACGAGTGAAACCGTTTCGCTATCGTGGTGAGGTTTCTAAGACTCAGAAGTCTTCGAAGCGACTAGAGTCTGAGTATGAGTCACATAAAGGAAAGCCATGACGCAGGACAATACTGAGCTACGAGCGGCGAGCTGTCATGCGCGTGGTCGCTTGCCGCTCAGAGACTAGTTATGTCCATCTGAATCCGTTGTGGCGTTTCCCAGCATCCGTCCACAGCGCAAGCACGGGTAGGCATGGAAACAAAAGGACAGTAAGATATAGGAAGTAGACTTACCATAAAAAGACAAGATGAAAGGCAACAAGAAGCATCACGCTTGTCCCACAAAGGAAGCTCTCCTCCCAATCCTGTCATTGACCAGTTTACCTCGTCGATGTGCCAATTAATCGTTCTTTTCTCCACTCCCACAGTGGTGACTGGGAGACGATGTTCACCAAGCAACTTTCTGGGGGTCGAATATTTCATGTGTCTGGCCCCACCTATAAACGTCTCTTTATCTAACGTCCTCCGCTCTGCGGCGACGAGCATCCCCAATCTTTCATTTGAACCCGTGGGCCTTCGACATTGCAGCCAATTGTAAATGTGTGCTCACAGCGGCCATAGATCATTCGACCTCGGTCGTGGTGGGTTCCCCCTGACGGACGAATGCTTGCTTCATCACGCGCAAACGATTCTTCTCACTTGCTTCTCACTTGCACTGGCCTCGATTTATTGCCTCTGTGCCCTGATTTTTCCCTTCTTCGCTCTCGGATTACGTGGGTACAAACCAACGTGTCGATCTATACGTAGTCATCATATCATACGGTTGTGACAACCCTCTGGATCCAACGGATTCGCTCATACTTGGCCAATGGTCAAACATAACCCGTACTACTCCCGACATTCCACCATACAGACTCTCGTCATCGTCACAGATCTGAGAATTGCTATCAGCAAGCGGCGAGATCAAATAAAAATCGGCACAGGCCACCAACCGACAACCAGCCGCAGAGGCTTCTCCTCGCACGTTCCCTCTCCCCGAGAGAGCAGCACCTCCACCTTCTCGCACTCCTCGATGTGGCTCCCACATGCGTCTTTCCAGGATACCAACGAACGCACATTGCACGGGAGATACCCCTGCGCAAAAATGTGGTTCGTGACGTGTCCGAGGCACTCTAACTTGGCGTGCGGCAGGTCCAGGCGGATACGCTGCGTCGTGGAGTGCGCCGGGCGTGCGCAACGCGTGTATTCGTAGTGTACCCAGAGGGCCGTCGGGATGTCCGCTGCGGACCGGAGCGATTCCTAAGCGAATCGCGGGGGGGGGTTCATCTGCGCGGACGTTCACTTACCGATGATCAGGCGCAACGCGGTGCCGGGCGCCCCACCGGCGCCGCGTGTGAGCAGGTCTTGCACCGTGTCGCTCGCCTTGAGCCGCGCTCCGGCGCAGTCCTCCCACCACACCACGGAGCGCCATTTTGGGTCCACAAAGTCCTGCTGGAAGATGTGGTCGAGAACGTCCTCGAGGACGAGTAGCTGGCTGTGCTCGCCGACATCGATCAGCTGGGCGGTCACCTGCTTGTGCTTGCGCGACGCCTGGTGGTACGTGATCCAGAGTTCGGTTTCAGAGCTGCAGTGGAGCGGGGTGGCCATGGTGCTGGGGTCCAGAGAGAGGACAGTGGACGTTGGGGTACCGGGGAGAGAAGAGAATGTGGACGAGGACTTGAGAGAAGCTATGGTGAGATGCTGCGATGCGACGCGCGCAATCGACTGTTGACACGCCGGCAGATATTTTATAGTGAGTATATCATCGAGTCCTGTCACGGACATAATAAAGATAGAGCTGGGAAGCTCTCATACGAACAATGCGACGTCGGCATTCGGTGTGGAAATCACAAGCAGAGAACATATTTCGCATCGTCACTTGCAATGTAGTCGTGCAAGAGAAAACAGAACAAAACATGACGTTTAGACACTCGCGGGTGTGGGGCCGGGGGTCAAGCAAGACCAGTCGATGACTGCTATCCATGGGAGATCAAGACGCTCGGATATGTGTAGCGTGAATATGGTCGTATGAAAGTTTGTATCGAAAAGAAGATTATGAAAAAGAGAAGATCGTCCGCACGTGCCAGCGGACGGACAGACAAACAGACATATCACTCATAGCGCAACACCAAACGATGGTTCCTCATCGCTGTCACCACCCTGCTCACGCTCGTGCTCGTGCTCGTGAAGCACTTGACTCTCTGCGTCCCCACCGAGGCGAAATCCAGGCCCCTGCGGCGTTTTCTCGCTCAAGTCCACAGCCGACGCCGGTCCTGGCGGTGGCGTCTTTGTGACCAAAGTGGATGCGACATCCCCGGTGGACCCTGATATAGATGCCTTTGGGCTGGGCACCCACGGGGGTTGCTGCGGCGGTGGAACTGGCGACCCGGTGGTGCTGGATGGTGCGCTCACGTTCGGCGATGTCGTCTTCTGAGTTGAGAATCTTGAGGTCCGCGATGAAAAGAATGTCCCGACACTGGCACCCCACCCGCTCAAACGTTCCTTGGAGAGGATTGTCGTTGGATCAACGCCTGCAGGAGTGGGTGCAGGCTGGGTGGGTGGTGTAGTGATGAGCGCGCTGCCGTCCGGGATCTCTGAACTCGAGATCACTGTGCCTGAGCTAGTGCTCGCACTGCCAACAGAGGTGGTCGACCCAGATCGCTGCATAAATTTGCCTCTAACTCCTTCGACTGCTTTGAAGAAGTTCGCGGAGCCTGCATTAATCGTACGCGAGATCGCTTCACGTGTGGGTGCGAGTTGCTGTTCAAGTTTAAGGTCTTGAATACCTTCCGAGAGGCGGAGTGTGATGTCAGATATCGCACTGGGCTTCTCGTTACAGGGATGCCTATCGGCGATGAGTAAGGCGATAGGAATAGAAGCAAGAGATGTACCGTGGCTCGATAATGTCGAACAACATTGGGTCCGTCACCCGCCGCCAGACGTCAAACGCATTTGTACGTCTAAATTCGGCGATCCAAACTGGGTTGAAGTCTTGTAGTGCATTCGAATCCCCACCTGAACGGCAAGGAGAAAATCAACGGAATGATGGCCAACATGCGAGAAAAGGCCAAACCAGATCCGGGAGTTATGAGAACTCCACTGCTGTCCCCTTTCGCAAGGAAATCGCCGTATTTGACAGAAGCGAGTGCCGCAGAAATGTATTCCTCAAACTTAAACCCGCGGCCTTAGCACCACTTCACATATACAGGTTGGCGCACCCACCTTGATTCGCACATAATCATCACTGCCCTTGAACCTCCTTGCCACATTCACGTTCAATGACGAGCACTGCCCAATAAAATAGGGACTCACCGCATACCGATGTCCCCCGTGTCCCATGTGTCGTTCACGTCCTTAACGATCTCGTCAACCCACTTTCTGTCAGCGGGAGTAAGGGCAACGGCGCGCTCGATCTTAGGGTCTCTAAACTCGATGGAACATGTTTCAATATCAACAAGTAATTCGATATCACTCTGCTGGCGAACGATTGCGTTCGTGCTCCCGCAGAGGAAGGAACGTGTTTGGGACTTGATGAGGTCAAGCTGTTGCAGCGGGAGGTAAGGTTGGAAGAACGCGTCCTGGATATGGAGCGACATGAGACACCGCAAAACTTGCTTAGGTAAACAACCACCTTGCCAAATAGGTCCAACGGAAGGCCGAGGTAAGCCAGTAAACTTCGTCGATCCGACGTCCGTAGTGATGTCGGTTGGGAAAGAGTTGGCGCTCGAGTGGCCAAGGGAGGTGAGCCGGAGTCCTGCAAGTTTTGAAGAAGGCCTGAGGACTTCTGTGAGCGGCTATGCAACGAGAGTCCCGAGCGGACTTACCCGGTATGAGGGATATTAAGGAGTATTGATATGTACATAAACGTTCGACTGGGTGTCCGTAAAACATAATCTAGTTCGACGTTAGCGCTGAACACGTCGTCGAAGGGAAGTGATCAGCGAGCTGACCTTCTTCTGCAAAATTAGCGCCTTGACAAGGACTAGGGCACGATGACGGAATTCATGAACCAACTCGCGACTACAGCCCAATGAAGGCAGATTCTAGGAAATGACAGGGTATCACTCACAGGGACGTCCCTACGTGAGCTATTAACACGGTTTCGCATAACAAAAGGGAGGACACATACCCATATAAAGACCACTCTCCGTAAGCTGACTCCGTAGAGAGCCCTGAAGCGACTGGTAAAACTCGACGAGTAGATCCGTACTCGTGAAGTCCCTTGAACAACATCAGAAACCCGCGGTCTTGCGCGAGCGTACGCTTACTTCTGTTCAAAGAGCGCCAAAGTGACGACGCCCAGACGATCGCGGATAGGTCCAAATACGGGTCCGGACGCAAGAACTACAACCGCTTTCTGTACCGTCGAGCGCGTCATGTCCACTTCTTTGACAAGGAGAGACGAAGTCGCAATTTGGCGATTGCATCTAGACGCATGTCAAATGATCTGGTATTGAAACATGCGCAAATGGCCCTACGATATGCCGAATATTGTACTCGGATTCGGAACGCTGGGGACGAGGTGGAAGTATGAATAATCTTCCGTAGCCTAGGCGTCACGAGGTACGCTTATAACTTAGACGACTTGAACAGCTGCTTTATTGACGTACAAGATGAGCACCATCAGGGAGGGCCAAAAATGGTAGGATCTTGTTTATTTCCTCGTCGTCGAAGATGCTCCCGACAGAAAATTGGATTCGGGGGCCGACCTACACGTGCTAAGTTATGGACAACGCCTTCCAGACCAAGGTTAAGAGAACAAACCTGATGATTGAAATCCACAAGTGCGATTCCAAGAATCAATGGTCCTTTGGGCGGATCTATTAGCAAGCTCTCTGGTCTAGCCTTCTTGGAATACGAAGAAGTGCTAGTCGCAAACGAAGCCACGGACGAGCGCCCGGGACTCCATGGTTGCGCCGGTGGATACGCGTTGCGCTCCAAAGCTGCCGGCAGTGGAGTTGGGGGTACTTGCTTCGCACCTTCGTCATGGTCAAGCACAGACTCCCCAGGAGAAGTGACCGAGCTGGTGTGACCGGTAAATAGGCTGGCATCATCAAGGTCGTCTGAGCTCTCGGTCGAGATGGTGTAAGGACGTGACTGGCGACGTGACGTGTCGGTAGTAGAAAATGTAGGCAGTTGGGGCGAGTGATGGGGTGAGGTAGAGGTAGAGGCAGCAGGGGAGGTGAAGGATATTGAGTGCTGAGAGGCGGTGTCCGTATCATAGTCGTGAGCTGCAAGGGCACCTTGTAAATCGAGAGTCAGGCCATGCCCCGAATGGTGACGGTCGTTATCATGATTGTCGTTGTCGGAAGACATGGAAGAGAGTGTATGCTCGCCTGGAGACGCACACTGATGCGGTTACTGGCACGTGCAACGCTTGGATCTCGAATGACTCTCCAGTCCACAACGGTCATGTTGCCCATCTAATGTCGTCAGTCTACCCACGGCGCGTTTTTGCCTCCTTTCGCTCTCTCGATCCAGCAGGTCAGCAAAAAGCCAGACAGATGATGTTTTCGAGTTACTTTGCCGAAGGCTTCCCGTATTCGAGGTACCGTTGAGTGATGAGAACCATCTTATCATCAGTACCTTTTCCGCCCCCTGAACTCGGCTAAACAGGAAACTCACTGGACACAATTCGTGTGTTAATGCTCTGGCGTTCTCTCCGGGCGATGGGAGGTGGTTAGCGAGTGCCGGTGATGGTGAGTCTTTTATTCCTCCTATGAAAAGAAGGCCGTACGGACAACTTGATATGCAAACAGACCGCGTGGTCAAGCTATGGGATTTGCATCAAGAGGACCTGATTGCACCGTCTTGCTCGTTCAGTGGGCCCGTGGTCAGTCCTTGATGTACAGTCTGCGTGCCAGCTACTGATATCATGCAAGTCCAATGTATTCACTGTCGCGTTTTCCTCGTCAAATCAATATGTCTACTCGTGCGCTCTCCGTCTTGACATAGTGCGTCATTGCCGTATTGATCTCATGCCAGCGGCGGTGCAGACGATAAAATCCTCAAGTATGATTTGACTCGCTATACTTCCAACTGCCTGGACGGTGACGGCCCAGTGCAAGCTTACACCCAGCACAATGTCGGTGTTGCTATCGGCCACTAGCGTCGGACGCTGAAGATACACGTAGGATTTCATCCGGAGCGTGTCGTGCCATCCCTATCAGGATGAAATCTTCATGAGTGCGAGGTGGGTGCTAGAAATTCGTCTCGCTTTGAAGCCCCCTTAGGATACGCGTCAGCGAAGATGGCTGTGTCATGCTTCACGATGGCCGCGCTGAGTCACGTATGACCCGCGCACAGGGGACCTTGCAGCAGGCAGCCGAGTTCTCTGGCGCCTTTTTCCACCCACGCATGGAACATCTATTTGCTACTAGTGATGTTCGAGGTAATGTTCGACTCCGCGATACGCGGATGGCATTTGGACCCCTTCGCCAACGGACAATGGATGGTATCGTTCTCAAGGTGACGCACAGCAATCAGCCCAATATCGTCCTTTCCACTCATATTTGGTTAGTATGTAACTAGGATAACAAGGAGATCTGTCGCCCACTACATCAGACCTGAGGCAAGCAGCATTACCTGGGATCCCGACGGCGAGTTCCGATGACACCGTCGTAACCGTACCCTAACCTGCCCATTCTATACTAGGTACCAAACTCGGTGTCGCCTTCCTTGTGGGTATAAAGGGACTTTTTGGGGTATCCCGTTTTGACATCTGGGCCAATAAAGCACTGGCTCCCAACCATATACTCTCTCACCGACCCTTACCCCGTGGCAGTCTGCAGTGGACGCAACCTCCCTGACGGTAGCACCTCTCCCGAGGATACGCGGACGTTCTCCGATTCTACTACTATGAAGGTGTGGCTTGTTTGAAATGCTTCGCTAGTCTATGTACTCACGTATGTAGCATGGATCATTTGGTGGAAGCGCACTAGTCACTGGCGGCGAGGCTTATTATTCATCAGGTTCTGACGATTTCAGGGGGTACCTGTGGAAGATCCCAGCTTTGGAAACGCTTGAAAATGAAAGGCAGATAATAGGTGCAGATGACTGGCTAAACGGAGGAGAAAATGGTGCCGTCGGTACGTGACTTTTCATCCCATCCCTGAAGCCAACCTGACTTGCTACCATCAGCATTCACGGGCTCATCCTATTCGAGCGAAAAATACATCCCGAAAGAGCTCTCTACGCCTCTCACACGTCTATGTGGTATGTCTACCGTCTACTGATCGTTCCAAACTCGATTTGAACGACCACCTAGGTCATATCTCCATCGTCAACACCACACTCATTCACCCTGTACTCCCAGTCATCGCGACTGCGGGTATCGAGCGGCATATTATTTTGCACTCTCCAACTCCGAGCGCTCCTTGGGCACCGGAGCTTCCGCCTACGCCTACCACCACGCGGCCGCTACCAAGTGGGGGACCAAGCCCGACAGACCCATCCGTCTTGCGGTTGCTGATGCGCCTGAGTACCATCACGGAAGTAGACGAATCAATGGGCGAGGACGCGCGCTCAATTGCATATTTTGATATGTTCGTCTCCCATTATCTTCACCGCCCTTTGTATGCTCACGCCCGTGCAGGATATTGCAACGCGAAGGCACTCGAGATTTGTTCTCACACCGACCACCAGCAATGCCATCTGACGACGACGACGCTGATGACGGTCACGATGTCGTGGTGGATTCTTCAGGCGAGGCGCAGGATGACGAGGACGAATCATAGAGCGCAAGCAAACCCCGACTGGACTCTAATCTATCCCCAGGATTGGCTGACTTACTGTATGTGGACTGAGCATATTGTACACCCCTTGTTTGAGTTGGATTCTCATTGTTATGTGATGTGGCTAGTAACCTACTATCGATTCGACTATTCTATAATTACTGGGTGGTGAGTCCGACTCTTGGCCCGAGCTGCTCAGCGGCTCAATGAAGTCACATGTAATTGTTCCTCATCCCAACGGTAGAGACATCATGGCGTTAGATTACAGAACAATGGCATGGGTTGATAAACACCTTTTCTCATAGGGCCGTCGTGCCCCATTACCGCCTCTTCTCGCACTATCCACCCACGGGTTTTCACCGGCTGGCACCCACAGAATTCCCCTTGCCTCCACGGCAACACTCTCTACCCTGGCTTCACTCATCCCCGATTTCTCCCCAACGCCGTCACCTTTCCCCTACCAAGAGGGACGGGCGAGGGGGCAGGGCAGAGGGTTGATTGACACAACACCGGATGATGTAAGCACGCAGATGTTTAATACGTTTAATCCCCTATCGCTCCTCTGCCGTTAGTCTTTCCTTGTACGGTATGCTACTTCTTTACCTTCGGCTTCCTCTGGGAGGTGGCCGCACTTTTACACTCATTTACTCTTACGCACCTACCTACCTCTCGTTTCTAAATCCCACTCTGTAGGGAGTCGGGGACCGGTCTTGTACTCTCTGTACTGTCCCGGAATAAACATGGTTAAAAAAAAAACGGTAGAGACATCCCACTTACACTTGGTCAAACTCACACACAACCTTAGCCGGTGTTCGCAGCTCTCCTGCAAGCACATGGTTTTCCACTTTCTCCAAAGTTGCTCTCATGACGAGAGGGTAGCTGGGTCTCTGTCATCATTACAGTAAGGCTTACTGTAGCTTACTGAGTAAGCTACCAGCAGTGGTGACTTCCCAGTTATCACATTATTGCACTTAGTCACTCTTACGGCATTTGAACGGGAACTAGAGCCCCACTGCCCAAACTCGGCCATGGACTCAAGGCCGATATCGTTCTCTTCGGCCTCGGGGAGTCCCTCTCCCTTGACTAAGCTTGCGGACGGCTACACCGAAACGAGCAGGTATAAGAGATGGGCACGAATAGCACGAGTCAACAAAGAAAAGATGTCAAAACTCATACTCGTACTTGGAGCGACAGGTGCCCAAGGCCGCGCAGTGGTCAACAGCTTGCTTGCACCCTCGGAAGACGGCACCCCGTCACCTTACGCCGTCCGGGCACTCTCACGTGACCCGGAGAGTAAACACGCAATCAGCCTGCGCGAGCAGGGAGTCCAGGTCTTCAGGGGTAGGTCATCACGAATCGGCGCGTACTTACTATGAGGCTAAATGGATTGCGCACAGGTGACATAAGTGATCTAGCGTCCGTAGCTGCAGCGCTCGATGGCGCGTACGGCGCTTGGATCAATATCGATGGTTTTACCATCGGCGAGCAACGTGAGATCTATGCTGGCTTGCGCATCTTTGAACTCGCGAAGCAGACAAAGTCTCTGCGCCACTACGTTTGGAGTGGCCTCGATTACAGTTTGAAGGTGAATTCCTGCAACCCGTCATATTTCACACTTGAGTACTGAATCATGGCTCAGAAAGGAGGGTATGACCAGAAGTATAGGTGTGAACACCTCGATGCAAAGGGTCGCGTTACCGAGTGGCTCGCCCAGCAACCATCTGTGGTCAGCGACACGGATCTCTCCTGGTCGGTAGTAACCACCGGGCCCTACATGGATATGCTGCATATTGTGGGTTGTGCAGAACTCGTACCAAAGGGAATACGCACTCACGACGATTTATTCTCGCAGGATGTATTTGGCCCCATCCAGCGCGCGGACGGCACATTCGTGTTTAACGCCCCTATCGGCGACGGGCACATGCCCATGGTCGCACTCGCGGACATCGGCTTCTTCGCTCGGTACACGTTCGACCACCGCGCCGAGACATCCGGAAAGAACCTGGAGATCGCGAGCGAGTGGGTTGGCTGGGAGCACCTCGTCGCGACATTTACCAAGGTGACGGGGCACAAGGCAGTTTACAATCGCGAGACGCCCGAAGAGTGGGTCTCGCACATGGAGGGCGCCGAAAAGCCGGTCGCGGTCGAGGGGGCACCAGGCTCGACTTCTTGGGCGGAGAACTTTATCGGCTGGTGGAACTCCTACAGAGACGACTTGAACAAGCGTGACATGGACTGGGTCCGGAAGATAAACCCCAACGGATACACACTGGAGAGGTGGATGATCGAAAATAAATACGATGGTACGCTCCGCAAGGATCCAGTTTTGAAGATTGTGGCAGATGGGAAGTCGTTGCAGAAGAGAATTTAAAGGGTGTTCCTATAGTCCTGCTAGGGCTATGCACCGTGACGTATGATGTGGTCTACTGATCCTATGGTATGGTCACGGGTTCCGTGTTGGGTTCGGGTTATGTCCTTACCTTCGGTTCGGTCATGGTACGGTTTGGCCACTATAACATCTGTTTGGCTACGGTACGAATCAGCTGTTCACGGCGGATTTCGCAGAGCTAAAGTTTTGGAACGTGATGTCTAAAAGCTTAAACCTTTAGAGACGGCCGATCGACAATGGTTACCAACACGGCAACCTGAGAAAGTAGCGACGGCCCCGGTCTGGTACCAAATTGGGACGGTCGCCACAATCGGACTGGTTTTCAGGGAAAGTTGCTGCCACGCATGCTCCTGCTCGGAGGTAATAGGTGGGTTGTGAATGCGGGCTCAATTAGGGCCAAATTTTCCGAGTCCATATGCCTCTAGACCTTAGATGAGCCGAGTGTCCCGGCGACCCATGCACTGATGTCTCTGCCTTGACCACAACACCGGGTTTTCACATGCCAGTGCAGGGCACTCGCCGGCGGTTAGACTATTAGGCCTCGATTAGGACTTACCGTGATGGCACTGTCACTTTGTCGCAGGCCTAGGCGCACGTGTTGTCCGTTCTTGACGAACAAGGCAACACCGACTGACGTTGCAAATGGCACCCATGGTAGCACGGATTGAATGTGTGGCTAGGAACCGGACCGGGACGTCAAGTTATATGTCACACGGTATCGTCGTACTAGTATCCCAGGGCAGTACATATGCCTGCATTCCACGCAGTCAAAGGTGCCACAGTAACAAAGATGTGGTGCCAGCTCCACCACGAGCGGATACTCATTCACCATATAGTCAAGACAATTTGCCAGCAGCTTTCAAGCGCCGGCGACACCAGTAACAATCACAAATACAATTTGGAGTACTTCTCTTCGCCTCTTAGATTTCCGGTCGTTGCCAATCAGCCACTTTACTCCTTCATATCGTATGCAACTCGGCCACCGATCCACGCGTACGCATAGTTACGTTGGTACCAATTGCGTAGCGTGCGACGTTCCGCGATCCGCGGAATCGTCGCATACGACCCCCCAAGCTTTGTAATAGCGTGAGCAAGTCAATCAATAACAAAAACGGATTTACGTACCACAACATTGTGGTGCGTGTCAAAAAAGTCCGTTGAGTATCCGGGGTATAACGTGGATGTCTCGAATCCTTCGTGCTTGTCAAACATCGTCGACGTCCACTCCCACACCCCACCATTGTGCCCCTGTCCCCCACCTTCTCCGCCCGTCGTCGCGCTGCGCGTTTCACCCAAGACGTCAGGACACCAGACAAGATGTAAAAGACGGGGGAGGTACTCACGGAACAGGGTGCCAGTTGCGGAACCCGACATTCCTTCCACCTTCGTAGCCACTCTCGAACTTGTCATAGAAGAGTCGGAGTTCGGGCTCCGTGGGCAGGCGACCACCACGAACGGTAGCATAAGCGGAAAGGCTGTTGTAGTCAGTGACGACAGGCCAGAGGTGGGCAATCTTCATCGGAACCGGCCCATAGAGAGTGCGGACCTAGGCAATCGCGTGTAATGTAAGCGACTTGACTATGGCCAAAGTCGTGAGCAAATTGCCTACCATAGTGTTGTCACCGTCCATAACCCAAGACTTCGGCATCGACACCTTCCCTCCAGCCTCTTTCCAAAACTCGTAGAATTGACCATTAGTGACTGGGCGCCACTCGATCCGGAATTTGCCCACGTCGACCTGGCGTCGCGGGTGTTCGTTGTCCCATCCCAACTCATGGTCCTTTACTTCCAGGGACGTATCGTCAGCCTCGAAGTCATCGTGCCCAAGCTCAATTGTCGCCGGTCCAAGTGTGACAGCGGACTCAGAAGGGGTTGGAGCAGTGTTCCAAGCACTGACGAGGGATTCCCAAGTAGGGGTAGCAAACCCACTTGCGGAAGGTGGAATAGTGCCCGTCCCCGCACGTTGCAAAAGCATATAGAGCAGCGTCTGCGAATCCCGTTTGAACCAACTCAAGCACAGAGGCGAGAAATCCTAACCTCAGCGTGGAGACCTTCATGTTCGAGTCCCATGAACAGCACTCGTGCCACTTTCCGCGTCAACGGACGCCGTCCAGACTCCAATTCTTCAAAAAGATTCTCCAATCGAGCACGCACTCGCTTCTGAAAATCTAGGATGCTTGCGAAAGACGGCCAGTCCTCGTCTTTCTGAGGAACTTCCGAGTGTGGCTGTTGTTTCATGAGGGCTCAGAACTGAGTACAACTAATAGCCACCTACGTGACACTCAGTAGGATCGTCCACATTCGGATCAATACCGCGTTCGAAGATGTTCTGTGTGGTGGGTGAGGATATCGTCAAAGGTCATGTGAGAATCAGACGAACCTTGAAATATTCAGGTTCAGTATGCGGTTCGCCCAATAGTCTCGAAAGGTGGATGTCAAAGAACGTCGGAATGTGGCCAGTATAGAATAAGCAAATGTGCCTTAAATCGATTGGTTTCTCGAACATCATCGACTCGGGGATCATCTTTTGTGTAATGAAATCCCATGCCGCCCACATCTCTTGGAAGTCCCGAAGATCCGGGACGCCAAACGGTGTATTCGATAATACCGAGGCCGGGGACTGCAAGAGTCGGAAGTTGAATGGTGGTCGTTCGAGGAGCCAAAGGGAATAACCCGAGTCGGCATCGACCCAACGCCTCAATGGGCGCAAATTGGCTTCCGTGAAAAGTCTATGGGTGTCCCTTTCAGTGTACTAGGGCACAAAAGTCGGTGCCTGTGAGTCCAGGTACGGATGGGGATAAATTAACAGAGCAAACCTTGAGCGACTGTTCTACATTCACGAGCTCATCCGCAAGGAACGCTAACTCGGTTTGGGTTTGGGGATCGCGCACCATCTGCGCGGCGCGCGAACGATAGAACGCCTCATGGCGACCTAAACCACATTAAATTCACAGCTGTCAGCCATCTTACGCAAGTCGACATTGGAAGCAACGACTAACGTTCGTTCGCATTATAGCGGCCAACGTACTCCCACTTCTCTGGCGCAAAAAGGTTTTCATCTCCCAGTGCCCTACCAGCGCCTTTGAGCCCATTGAGGATGAAGCGTCGGGTGATACCCGCCCGGTCATTGTATGCGCGTTCTATGCGGGCACCATCGATCCCATGATCAAGGCCAATGAGTAGTGTGTCACCCTTTCCTGCGCGTAATGGAAGCGCCTTCAGGAACGCGGCATCTTCACCCCGAGAGAAGTTTCCGAGTGAGGATCCCAAAAACAGTACGTGTAACGGTGTCTCGAGGGCCGCTATGTCTGGAGTCGAGAGTGATGTCTCGACGGAGTCTCGCTCCGATGAGGACGGCGACGACGGTTGAGTGGCGGCGCTATCAGCGCTCAAGGAACGGACACGGGCTGCCGCCGCCACAGCGGTATTGCGACCACGCAAGCCACCTTCCTCGACAAACTTGAGTCCGCCTTGATACGTGCCCCAAAGGCCACGGGCGTCGACTTTATCTTGTATCTCGGGCCCAACGGGCGATGCCGCTAGTTGATCGAGGGTACGTCCGAGTTCGCGTTGCTCGAGGTCGAGTGCATAATAGGTGATAGGTGCAGGAGACATCTTCTCAGGCACTAACTTTGAGAGTGCAGAGAGGATGTGGGATGTCTTGCGCAAGGCACTGTTTTATACCAAACGCAAACCGGCGTCAGCGAAAACAATTGATGGAAATAATGGGGTGAAAATGAGACAGTTTCCATGCATGGTCGCGCTTATCCTCAATATATGAAGCCATGAAGATGGCGCAGAACCACCTATGGCATTACTTTCGCAGAACCCCTGGCACCTCAGTGACAGGGTGAGTAAATGAACCCATTAAGGGAAGTCACGGGAGCAAAGGGTGAACACCGAAGTCGTTCCAGCGTGTACTGTATGCCCGGAGGAAAACAATAATTATAAGGACTCACCCAGCGCCGAGCTCGAGCACAACGCTCTCGACAGGTCCGTAGCCATCACATTCAGGTCGATTGTGCATAATTTGAACAATCTCGTTTGCGTGACTCTTGAGGAGGTTCTCTTCAGCGGAGAACAAATAATACTCGTCGGCACGGACGGTAATTTCGTCATAAATGCGGAGGCCCTCCTCATCATAAAGCAAGAGCGTTGGGAGAGTCTTTTGACCATTAGGCCGCGAGAGACCTTTGATGACATCATCACGGATGTTGGCTTCACCGTTGGAAACTTTATCGTTCAAGCGTACATCGATGATACGCGCAGACATGGTGATGGAGGAGTTTACAATCGCAAGATCCGTAGTTGGCTTGGTGTTTTATAAATGGACAGAGATTGCCGGGCCGAAACGATGAAACCAGCTGACTTGGACCCGCAAGCGAGTTCGGCCGTCGTGTCAAAAACCAAATACACAAGAATAGCGCCTGTGTGCTGAGCGTGCCGAGCGGATCGGGACCTGAGAGCTTCGTACAGCTGTGTCTAGACAGACCATGACGAAGAGTGCGCGTTCTGGCATAGCACGTGCGATTCTAGGGTAGTAGGAACGTACAAAACAACGCATGTGCTTGGAGTAGAAGATCAGATGCCCCAATCCAATAGTATCCACATTACACCCTCATGTTCCGAGAATGGAAGCCAGATCGAATATTACTAGCGGACTGTTGAGGTAGACAGGGTGGTCGGCATGCGCTGCGCAGGCAGGTATGGAGTGGACGCATTGAAGGGAATGGGGTTGAAAGCGCTGAAAATTTTGCTCAGTTTCTGTCTTATATTCCTTTCTCTCTGAATGATACAACGATTGCGCAATCCATGCGCAATCCGAGGGAACACCGTGACGCACGTCGCCTCGCATTGGTCACGAGGAGGCCAGTCAGGCGCTCTCCCCACTGATATGGTCATGTCCCCCAAACTGTCCGCCTTCTACTATTCCGTTTCCTACTATGGCTGCACCTAAGGACCTGTCGACTCTAAACGTTAGTGCGGTATACGTTATGGTCAGATGCCTATTGTTATACTTTTCTGGTGCTTCCGCTCTTACCGCTCAGTAGAACAAGGAGCTAAGCGATGATACCGATGGAATCATGAGCATGCAAGGTGTCAGCTGGATCAATCGCACTGCCATCAGCTACGGTACCATCACCCTTTACGTCAAACATTACAAGGACGAGAACGGTGTCGAACATGTTGACTCGGATCAAACTCTTGTCGGCATTCCTGGAACCACCGAGTTGCGAGTCCTGGATTGGACAAAAAAGGATCATTATGATTATTTGTTCGGACATGTCGTCGGCAAATCCAGAAGGCGTAACGTGGGGGACATCGAGGACGACTTTTTGAAGGGTGGTTGGCTTCCTGACACGGTGGAACATGGTGTCATCGCTTCATCGATTGAGAGCGACACCAACAAGAGCGGGTACAGCTGGACCTCGGACGAGGTGTGTTGTCTCGGCCTTGGTTTCGAACCAGGGGGTCATTAATAAATACCGCCACTATAGGTATGGGGCTTTGAAGAAGTCAAGGGAGAAAGGCGCTACACGAGACGCATTAAATTTACCGAAAAACCTGGTGGTAAAGTTGTGCAAGCCCGTGTTGTGTATGATTACTGTGAGTCAGATACCCAAGGTGTGAGTGCGAAGACGATCTAAATCCCTTCAGACTCTCCATACGGCGCCCAACAATCATCTGATACCGCCACTGAATGAATATCGTGTTAGGGTAGAAGCGGATGTACTGCGTTTATTATGTAATAACACACTTGAATATACCGAGTCACCTGCACTGCACACCCCACACCTCTGACCACACGACGATGCTCAGCGAAAAGGCCAAGGGCAAGCAGCGTGCCGATCCTATTTCTGAAGACGTACCCGAAAATGGCGGTTCGACCCCACATGAGTTAATGGTACGATTCACCGAAGGTGTCCAGGACCTCGTCTTGCGCCTTACCGAGCACGACTCGGTGCACGACGTCAAACTCAAAGTACGCCTCATACGCCTCGTATATATACATGTCTTTCCAACTGCAGAGCACCTCAGATCCGTGATGCGCGCCCTCAGCTGCAGCGCCGCCGCCTGCGCCTCATACACGCTGGGCGCCTGCTCACCGACAGCACGCAGCTGGCGTCATGGCTCGGCACGCTCGAGGAGCGCCAGCAGCGCGCCGCCGCAAAAGACAAAGACGGCGCCGACTCATTAATAGCACCGACTACACCTAGTCCTGCAGCGCCAAGCGCAGGACCCTGGCTGCTGCAATGCTCCGTCGGACCACAGCTCTCCGAAGGCGAGGACGACGACGATGCACAGGCCCAGGTACGCCTCCGCTATTCACCATTTCCTTTCCTTCTTCGTTACGGCTGACGACCTTGGCGCAATCGCGTCGCGGCTGCACACAGGAGGCACAAATCAAGCCTTTGCGCGGCTTTGATCGGCTCGCTTCTGCAGGCTTCTCGGAAGAGGACATCCTCAACATCCGGAGACAGTTCCACTCGCGCTCCGTCGCGGACTACCTCTCCACGTCCGAGTTCCCAACCGAAGAAGAATGTGCGTCCGCTTCTTCCCCCTTTTCGTCCCACTATAACCTCTCTTGTAGACGAGGAGCACGCGCGCGCGCTCGAGGAGCAGTGGATCGACGGCCTCGGCGGGGGCGGCGGTGCGGGTGGTGGGTCGGCCGAGAGCGACTCGCGCGCGCGAGCGGTGCTCAATGGCATCATCATTGGCTTCTTCTTCCCGCTCCTCCCCTTCTTTTTCCTGCGCGCGCCAAAGCCCGCCGCTTTCTGGGAGAGTGGTCACGCTCTCGATACGCCGGAGAGCACCGTGTTTTCGTACGCCTCTCCCCTTCCTTCTTGGAGTCGACGATGATGTTCACACGCGGTGTAGGCGGCGCATGCAGATGGGCTTGGTCGTGGGTTTTATTCTGAACATCATTTTTGGTTTGTGGCGATACCTTTGGGGTACATACTGAATACGGCAGTCTCTTAATGACCTTTGCACTCTTCTCGCTCTCGCTATGGACTCAGTCTCATTTTCATTCATGCGTTTTTTGACACTAGACCCTCTGCGATGCTTCATTCAGAAAGGTATCCAGCCTGTCTCATTCGAGCAGGACTTTCAAGTAGGACAACTATGGAATGTGGGTGGTACATCGTACATCTGTTCCTCAAATATAGCATACGCAACACGCAAAACAATATCACGCCACAACAATAACGGTACAGATCGCCAGCTGATCACATGCGTGCGCGTGTGCACGAGGTGCATCACGCGGGTAGATTTTCCTTTCCCTCTAGTATTCCCCGTGTTGGGCTCTCGACGCGCTTGCCCGTGTTCTGCACGCGCTTCGGACTACTGCTGCCGAGTGCGCGGTCCGCCTCGAAGCTCTCGTCGTCGAACGACAGCCCGCCTACGGCGTCCCATTTCTCCTCCAGTAGGCTCGGCTCCGCGCGCAGGCCGCCGAGGTCCATGCGCAAGGGCGATTCAACGATAGGTGGTAGGCGCGCGAGGGGTGATTTGGCCATCGCAGCGCGCGGCGGCGTACTACCGCCGCCCACCAGACTCGACAGTGACGCCGAGGACGAGAGTCCCGCGGTGAGTGAGTCAAACTTGGTCACGAACGCCGCGAGCGCGCGGCGTTCATCTTCCAACTGCTGCCGTGCCTATATTTAAATATTCGCGCAAAAGCCGATCCGTCGGCCCACAGCAACAGTTGTGATAGGTTGGACGTGCGGACCTTTTTCTCCTTCTCGAGTCCCCGTGCGAGCTCTGCGGCCCACGCATCTGCTTCCTTGCGCTTCGCCTCTTCGGCCGCGAGACGCGCGCCCCATTCGCGCTCGACATCCTCGCGCACAGCGCGCAGCGGTGCACCGAGGTTGTCCTCGTAGCCTTTGATAACCATCTCGAGCTCGCGGATGTTACGCGCTTGCTCGCCGAGCAGGCGGTCCTTCTCGCTCTCTGGCGCGTCGGGTGGCAACTCGGGCCGTGCCTGTAGTGCCGCTTCGAGTGCGAGGATCTGCGTCCCTTGCGACTCGATTTCGCGGCGTGCGGAGAGGAGTTCTTGTTGGAGCTGTGTATGTATGTGTGAGAGAGAACGGGGAGGGGAGAAGGGAAGCGTACTTGGTATGGTGTCATGTCAAAGTCGACCTTGGAGGGACTCGCCGGACGAGACTCGTCCCCACGGTTTTCGTCGACTGTTTGGCTTGTGAGGATAAGGTTGGTGAGCTGTTTGATGCGCGCGTTGAGGTCTTTCATCGCCTTGCTCTCGTCCAGTTGCTGCACATCCCAGTCAAATTTCAAGACGCAAGACGACGACGCAGGGTATCACCTCGCGTGCGGAGAGGCGCCGAGTCTTCTCTGGAGCCTCTGCCCCCTTCTCCTTCTCTGTAAGGCGCTTCTTGAGCTCCTCGATTTCTTGTCGGTAGCGCTCGAGGAGCGCATCGGTGTCAACGATTTCTTTTTTCTTCGCGTTCAGCTGCACTTTCTTGATGCGTTGAGCGAACAGCAGCGTGCTCGTTGACTCGCCGACAGCGTTGACGTCCGGGTTGAGTGTGCAGATTACAGAGATGCGAGCGTCGCCGGACAGCGACGGTTGAAGCATGCGCGTAAGTTTGGAGTTGCGGAATGGGACATGATCACTTTAACAGCGTCAGCAGGAACTTCGAGCCAAAGAGGTGATTCCACATTTACCTCTTCCCTTTCGACGCGTTTTCGGCAAGCGTCGCAATCACGCTCCCAAGCGTGAGCAAACTGAAGCACCATCGTAAAACCAGCGATCAAGGCCAACGAACCGCGCACCTCGTGTTGATGAACTTTCCTTCCCGCGTGCGCTCCTTGTCCGAAGTCGCCTTCTCCGACCCCGCCAGGTCAATTAGGCTGAGCACGCTCGTCTGCACGCTCCGTCCTCCGATCGATTGCAGCTTCGGCCCACCGGGCGTTGGCGGACGCGACGGTAAGCCCGGGGTCTGCCGGCCCCCACTGGTGTCACCCCGTTCTCGACTTTCGATCACCACACGGAACACGCTGTGGCTACGACTGCTTCGGTCGTTCCAGTCGGTGCTCGCCGTGCGCCGTGCCGCCCATCCACGCGCAATCACCGCACGTACACCCGCGAGGCTTGTCACTACCTCCTCGCGGAGAGGCGCTAGCCACACATTGGCTCCGCTACCCTGCAGTTGTACGGCAGGGGCGGAGGAAGGTGCGAGGAGGTCATAAATTGTCTCGTTGTATATTTCGAGATAGGAGCAGCGCAGTAGATATTCGCGTGCTGGTGTGCGGCGGATACATGCGAAAACATCTTTCATCGCACGCGGGATGATTCCGGGCTGGTCGTCGTCGCCGGACTGCAGGACGTGTCAGGACAGAATACATGCTGGACATTGGACAGACAGACCAGAGTAAAGGTCTTTCCGCTAGCCGTTTGGCCATACGCAAAGATGACGGCATTGTAGCCGTCCATAGCGGCACACACGTGGTTACGCGCGACGGCATTGTACACTGACTTGTTATCCGAACCGGTCAAAATCTCATCGAAGTTGAAGATAGGAGGGGAGGTCGCAGCGTTGCGATGGTGCTGGGGCAAGAGCTTGATTGACTTTGTGTTCGCTTGTGCTTCCCATGCGGTGGAAGCATCTGACGGTCGCACGCGAATAGAGACGAGGACTTTATCGTCTTTGTTGCTGTTCGCAGTGGTGCGGAGGAAGTTCTCGTCCACCTCGCCAGAGATGTCGCCCGGTTCGACAGTTTCCCAGTCTACAAGAACGTCCTCCGGATCGACTCTGCTAACATCCATCTCGCTACGATCGTCCCGAAGCGGGTCATCCTCTCCTTGTCGCGGTGTGCCGGGAGTCTTAGGTCTCACCAGATCGCGTTTCGTCGGCGTTCCTGGAGCAGGGGGAGCAGCAGCCGCAGGAGGTTTTATTTTTACAGTTGTACGAGTGCGGGCTTCTGATGAAAGAGCTGCTTTGAATTTCTTGGCAGATGCGAAGGGATTCAGTGGTGTCGAAGAGCGAGAGGACTCGGATGAACCTGAAATAGAGATGCGTCTGGAAGCGAATAACGAGGTGGGCTTTAAAAGACGTTTCGGCGCTTGTGTCTCTGTCGATGCCATGGCTGCTGAAGAAGAATTGTCAGAACAGTTGTCAGTGGTCCCCTCCGAGTCTGAGTCGCACCCAGACTGGCATTCGCGGCCAGTCGCGCTTCAACCGTGCGAATATTCTCGACCGCGACTAGACCACGTGATCGCATCAGATCTGCCACCGCGTCAGTAAGTCTACAACTGGGCAAGGGCCTTACTGTAGTGCCCAATACTCACTGCCCAGTACCTACTACAGCTGCAGTTCACCACATATAACATGTTCTTGCAACCTTTCTTGCGACTGCTTAGTGCCGTTCCCTAGTCATTTCTCCGTTCACAAGCATGCAAATTTTCGTAAAGACTCTAACTGGGAAGACGATGACACTTGACACGATGCCCTCCAGTCCTGTCAACGACGTCAAGGCTCAGATTGATGCCATGTGAGGGGGGTTTTTTCTTCTTCTCTTCGGATGCCCCGAAATTGGAGCTCTGACTTCACGTAGCAATCACCCAGGTCGCCAACGTCTTGTCTACGACAGCCGCAATAATCGCCCCTATGATCCACTGCGTCTCATCTACGGTGGGAAGGAGCTTGAGAATAAAAAGTCCCTTTTGGATTACAGTATTGGCCAAGAAAGCGTCCTCCATCTCTGTAGGCCTGAGTAAATCCTCTAGAGGCTCTCTGACGACTAGTGCAGTCCAACGCGTGCATGGGGCATGAGGGGGATTGTTCTCGTGGGACCGATATCTACGTGGATAACATCACGACTCATGGCGTCGCATGGTTCTCCAGAAAGTAGCTCGGGACGGACATTAGCCTCAGTGATCTCGAAATATTATTCCAAGACGTGTACCATACCACGTACCATAAGACATGTACATCGCGCCAATTCCCGGTTTGAACAAACGAAGAATTCCACCAGCTGGTGACGTTCTCCGTCCAAAAAGTTGGCCCGCTCGACTGCGACCGGGTTTTCGGCGTTCTCCATGTGCGATCGTCATTCTTCGGTCAGGATCTCGCGGTTGTAAAGGACATCCTTTTTCTTCAATGCGTCCTACTCACGGTGCTGTTCTAAAGCTTGGAGGGTCATATGCAACAATACCACGTATCGCGGATCGTCGCACGCTGCGGAATTGGTACCAACGTAACTATCCGTACGATGTGAAGGAGTAAAGTGGCTGATTGACAACGATCTCGAAAACCTATCAGGGCGAAGAGAAGTGCTCCAAACTATATTTGTGCGAATTGCTACTGTTTGCTCATATGTATACGTAGCTGCTGGTAAATTGTCTTGACTGTATGGTGAATGATTATCTACGGGCTTATATCATATCATTGTCATTGCAGCACCATGACCTTCGACTGCGCGAAATGCGAGTACATGTACTGTACTATGGACTCGGAAGAGTTGGCCCCAATGCTCGAGCCCGCTTTGCCTCCGGGAAGGTACGTGCATGGCAACAAGTGGCCCCTTGAGTGGCAGCCAACCACTGGATTGTACTCCCTCCGAGCCTGAGATGAGAGGACTGAGGGTGTTGTGGTGACAGTCCCGATTGACACCAAATAACAGCCCTGACGGCGGGCCCCCAGGGTTTCTTTAGCAAGAGCAACCAATGTCAGCCGGTCGTCTGTAATGGTTTGCTTTTGAGAGATTTCAAGAGCTAGGTTTCAAAACTGAAACGCTCTGGCTCCGAAACCATAAACAGTAGATGTAGCTTACATTAATAGATGTTACTGTAAGGTAACCAAACCGTGACCGTACCACTACCAGGACCGTAAGAACATATTCACCTCTCACAATACGGAACCTTTGACTACACCATAGGATCCGCCGACCGTATTACACGTCGCGATACGCAGCCTTTGCGGGACAACTACACCCTTCTCTTGCGCAGTGACTTTCCATCTGCCACAATCTTCAAAACCGGGTCCTTGAAGAGCGTACCGTCGTATTTATTCTCAAACATCCACTTCTCCAGTGTGTACCCGTTGGGGTTTATCTTCCGGATCCAATCCATATCGCGCCTGTTCACGTCGTCCTTAAAGGCGTTCCACCAGCCGGTAAAGTTCTCCGCCCAAGAAGTCGAGCCTGGTGCCCCCTCGGCCGCGACCGGCTTTTCGGCGTTCTCCGTGTGTGAGAGCCATTCTTCGAGCGTCTCGCGGTTATACACGGCCTTGCGCCCCGTCACTTTGGTAAATGTCGCGACGAGGTGCTCCCAGCCAACCCACTCGCTCGCGATCTCTAGGTTCTTTCCGGACGTCTCGGCGCGGTGGTCGAACGTGTACCGAGCGAAGAAGCCGATGTCCGCGAGCGCAACCATAGGGATGTGCCCGTCGCCAATGGGGGAGTTGAACACGAATGTGCCCTCCTCGTGTTGAACAGGGCCCAGGATTCCCTATGATAATATGTCGTCGTGACGTTGTTCATGTTCGGCACAGTTACACCACTCACAATTTGCAACATATCCATGTAGGGTCCTGAGGTTACCACCGACCAGGAAAGATCCGCATCGCTGACTACGGATGGCTGCTGGGCGAGCCACTCGGCAACGCGACCCTTTGCATCGTAGTGTTCACACCTATACTTCTGGTCATATCCTCCTTTCTGCACTATGATTTAGCACGAGCGTGAAATACGACGGGTTGCCGGAACTCACCTTCAAATTGTAGTCTAGGCTACTCCAAACGTAGTGGCGTAGAGAATTTGTCTGCTTTGCGAGCTCGAAAATTCGAAAGCCGGCGTAAATCTCGCGCTGCTCGCCGACGGTAAAACCATCGATATTGATCCAAGCGCCGTACGCGCCATCGAGCGCTGCAGCCACAGATGCTAGATCACTTGTATCACCTGTATGAAATACCTTGAGCCTGGTATCCACGCATGCCAATACATGGTGACCTACCCCTAAAGACTTCGACGCCTTGCTCGCGCAAACTGAGCGCGTGCTTGCTCTCCGGGTCACGTGAGAGTGCCCGGACGGCGTAAGGTGACGGGGTGCCGTCGTCCGATGGTGCGAGCAAGCTATTGACCACTGCGCGGCCCTGAGCACCTGTCGCTCCAAGTACGAGTATGAGTTTTGACATTTTTTGCTTTGTTGGCTCTATAGCTATTCGTCGTGCCCGTCTTTATACCTGCTCGTTCTAACCTCGGTGTAGCCCGAGCGCGCAAGCTTAGTCAAAAGAGAGGAACTCCCCGAGGCCGAAAGCCGAAGAGAAGGAAACCGGCAGGTCGAGTTCATAGCCGGTTCGGGCAGGCTCATTACACATGTACCCGTTCACTCCCCGCTACGGCTAAGTGCACCGGAAAAGTAATTATAAGTTCAGCTTGCCGGTCGCAAGTACTTCCACTTCTACCTTCAGGGGACAATGACAAAGGGCGCCTTCAGGGGTTCTGCAACGTATTTGATGTTGTAAAGCCACAAGAGTGTTCGCACTTCTGAATCACCGGCGTCCGACCAGGACAGGCGCCCATGATTGCTACCACAGCAGCTAGAGCCTCTGACCTCTGACTGAGACAGTAAGGTTTTGTCGAAGGTTATATTTTTAATTTTTGCTTCTCGTGCTCCTAAATACAAACTAGTAGCGCGTGAACAGATCACTCGCTTATTGTTTTCACTTTGTCTTTCACTTTGTACAGCCAGAATGGACCTACAGTTACTAGCATTAAGATTAGAATGCACTCGCAAAAGGAGCTTGGAGCTGACCGACTGGGTCGCCGTGATCGTGGAAGACCGTCGTCCAGATTCCGAGAACACCGTAAGGCGATCGCACCCTACCAACCTGGATGCCATCGCAACTAGGGGAGGTTGTCAATCAAACCGTTCAGGTTATTTTTTTCAAAGTGGATAGAATATGATACCTCCAGATTGTCTGCCCCCCCTCCCCGCACACCTAGAAAATTGTGGGCAACCGGTACTGTCGATATGCACAGTTATACAAACGCACCCATTTCCAACGGAGGTGCTCATCCGGCGTCATCTCTATGCGGCCAATCATTGTTTGTCCACCACGTACATCACCCGCGAATAGTAAGCGTGGTCGTGTGGGACGCTCAGGATCTTCTTCGAATCCAATGATGCGGAAATACATAGGAATCACGCGGAACGCGTCTCTGAACCTTGGATCTTGGAACATCGATATGCTGAGTGGCGCCCGGTCATCCGGCTGCGTGAACCAAGTCAATCAGTAGCCAAGTTTACAGTGAATTCGGGAAACGCCTACGGCATAGCTATTAAAATCTGCGCAAATTAGTGTTTGGTCTGCGGAAAGAGGGAGGGTACTCACGTAAAAGTTCGCGATGGTCAATGAAGCAAAACGAGTAGTGCCATAGACCCTCAATGCCTGCCCAGTCGTGCGCCTTCTCGAGGTCCAGTCCCGGTGGGATGATGCTCTGACAATACGGCATGCTCATAGGGATAAGCGGGAATATGAATAGCTCAGTTTCGCGCAAGTCGACGAGGTGCGTCGCAACCGTGCGGTGGATTGCGTGGAGGTGCACCCAGTTGACATGGCCATTGCCATCGGGGTGATACGGCCCGAAGCTACCTTCAAAGCAGTAGTTGCGCAAGTCATAGACAAATGCGCGCGCGACGGCTTTATCTATGCTTCTTGCGTCGCTCGGTGTAAGCCCGAGGTGTACTAGGAGGTACGCGCGTAGTTGAGCCTCCGTCCGGGATAATGGAAGGGACCCGTCATTGAGGAGGGTACCGTCGCGAAGCCTCGCGACGAGCCAGACCAGGTTTTTTGAAAGTGTTTTCTCCCAGGAGGGCGCGGGTGCAGCCCCACGAAGCATGGCAATTAATGTGCGCAAGATAGTTTCGCGTTCATCTAGCCGGCATTTGGACGGATCACTGAGAACTGTTCGTGCGCGGATGATGGCCTGTAGTGAACCCTTCCAGTCGATGCTCTCCATCGGGACGCGTTCAAGATGAGGAGTGAGGGCAAGTCGAGGGTCATCTAAGGGCTGTGCAAGGTAGAGCTCACGCCAAAGGTGGTTGTCCCTCGAGTGGTAGACAAGATTGTTGTATTGTCTGGATGTCTGGGAAAAGGACGCAACATGGAGTGGGTCGAGAAAAGTAAGAGCGCGCTCGATTATCTCTTGTGGTAATAAATCGAGAGTGATAGGCATGGATGACAGAGGACGACAGAGAGAGGAAAGAATGATAAAATTAGCATCAGTGAGTGAAGAGTGAACAAGGTGTCTTATAAAAGCGGAAGGCGAGACATGGTGATCGAGAGGCTCGGACCTCGTCATCAATTGGATAAATAGACTGTACCTCCGAGGCGGGAACTCTTTGTCGTTTAAGTCCAGTTCCTCTACGCTATGACACACACGATTCAGACCACAGTCGACATGTGACATGTACAAGTCAAAACCGTCAAGTCAAAATCAAAAAGTCAAAACCAAAAACCAAGCCAAAAACTGAATCGGTCATTTGAATCGTGTTTCTGTAAATGTGGTATAGGTCAGTGAGGATAGCACTTCACTCGCCCTCGAGTAGTGGGACGGAACTGCGCCTACTCGTAGAAAAGCACACAACCCCCCACCTACTCTCGCAAGCTTCGTGTGATGTACTTCAACTAGAGCCAGGCCTAGTGTGGCGGTGGAGATGATGTACAATGGCTGTTGTCCAATCAGGAAGAAGCAACATAATTCGAATCGATCATACCTGTAGATCTCAGCAGAAATCTCAGCAGCTCGGACAAAGAGTTATTAATATTTTATTGATCGCACCAATCGAGGCGACGCGGGAAATACCCTATACGCTCGTTTGCAACCGCTCTAAAATATACCAGTGTAGCACCTATTATGAGATGTAAGCGAACGAAGTGGTACTGCCATGTTTCTCGTGTGCTCATCACCACCGACACTAGATGCAGTAGCTTTCCATCTTGATTGCAAGTACAAGAACTTCGGGGATGGTCCAGACGGTTGTCGAGTGCGCGCACGTCACCATTGTCCAGAAACTCTCCGGAAATATAGTTGGGTCCAATTACAGCCTCGACATGGGCATCGCTGGCCAAGCGCGTCTATGGGTCCCACGGGTCATGACGTCTATGTCACGATCGACCTTGATGGGGAATGAGATCTATGCCAAGAGGAAAACGAAACGACCAGCCATCGGGAGTAGATCCAGTCTCAAGCCTGGCATGGTCAGGACGAACAGTCACTGTGGTGATGTGATAAAGCGATTTTCCGTTGACACCAGAATTATTCGAGTTATTCGACGTACATGCACGTGGCCGTGACAATCTCCCGAGAGGTAAACCCTACGAATTCGCAGTCACCACAACCAGTCGGGCTTGGGTTCCTCTTGCAACACGTTGGAAAAGCCGGCTCCCTCTGGTAGAGGTGCAATTTGTGTGTGCTAAGTGTAGTAAGTGACCTGCAGACCCGCAGGTGGCGCATAACCCAGGCGTGCCAGTAGCACTGATTATCCGAGTGAGTTGGATGGAGGTAAGTGACAGACACGCAAGACTCGTGCAAGAACTTGAAGCTGTGGAAGTCGCCACGGACTCCGGGCCGACTGGGCTAAATGACTCTGACTGAGTCCACTCTACACTTTACTCCAAGTCGGACTTGGTTGCTCGACCAAACACACTGTGTTATAGAAAACCAAAATCCAGAAGGCACACTGCTGGGGCCATGCATCTAGGGAAATTTTTGATACCAGATTTGGCTTACTTGATCTGATCGCTGAGATACGCACGTGTAATCCGTGGCAGAGAGCACACGGTAAGTGGAGGCAAATGCTAACCTCCGAAGACACGATTACACGGCGACGGAAGTACAGAGGAAAAAGACTACATACAACTAGTAAATGGCACCCGAGAAAAAGCCCTAATAAATACTGCGGACTTCCAGAAGGAAGGTTTTTGGTGGCACCCCGATACTTGAGTCCCACATCCCCCCATCGTCGGTGTGCATAAACACACCTCCGTCTTCGAGCCTCGTGACCCTTGTCGTGTCCTGCACCGGCACGATAGAGCTAGAGCTTTTTAGGTAACTTAGATACTATCGCTCATCTATCCCCTACGGTGCAATCTCATAGATGGCTGTCTAATAAAGAGAAACAAAAAAGCTGCGGTTGCTCGACCGCGGTCCTCGTTCACTTTTAAGAATATTTTTTCTCTTGCTTATATACTTCGTAGCTCCAGTAGCCATGCCCCAGCAGTTTCTCCCCAAACGTTGAGGTCAGTAGCTTACTTTACTCTTCTTTGCCGACTTTACAGTGGCCCCTACAGGTAGTTACCCATTTGGTCAATCATTACCCCAAAACGCTGAATCGGAGTCACGCACTAGTACTACAAGTGATGGCGGATACGACTACGAGACCACAAATGGCTGACCCAGGCAAAGACATATACTGGCACGGAACGGTAGGCAGTCTTGAGATAATGACCCCCCTGAACTGTTTACCTGATTTGCTCTCCTGTGTCGTAGGTCGACCAGGCCGAAATTGCGAGGTGGGGCCTCGTCTGAGTCTGACTCCAGTATCGGCAGTAAGCAGATGGGGCTTGTCTCCTCTTAACTAGGTTAGATGCCATGCACCGTGGCATTAAGAATTATCTCGATGGCAAGCTGTTCCTCGCGCCCCTCAATGACCCACGCACGATATTGGAAATTGGGTATCTATCTATCTACTACAATTACTATGCCCGCACGTCATTACCGGTCCTGACTCGTCAATTCCTTTCCCAGGTCCGGCTCCGGAATATGGTACGCCATGCTTCTTTTGTTTCGGCGTCGTGCGCATGCATAACGGCAGAGATTACAGGGCAATCGAGTGCGCAGAGTACTTCCCGAGTGCCAAAGTAACCGCGGTCGACATCAGTCCAATGTTACCTCGGTTCGTCCTCCGTGGTCTCTCTCGAGGGAGCACCGCCAATCAGCCCTTTCCATCCCAGCCCGGTACCCTCCAACTTTCAATTCCAACAACTCAATGTTGTAACGGACTCCCTTCCTTGGGAGGCTGGTTCCTTGGACGTTGTCCATGTCCGCTTCCTCCTCATACACGTACGTCTCTGAGTGGATTTTCGGTGCTGGACCTGATGATGCGCTGCCATGAATAGCTTCCGGAACCACAGCACATCCTCGAGCGTATCGCTAAGCTCGTCAAGCCCGGTGGCTGGCTCTTGATAGAGGAGGTGTCGATTCTCGGGGAGGTCAAAGGCGACGCGCGTGCCGTTCGAACGGGGTTCGAGTTGGTGTGCAAGTTCTGGGAGTCTAACGGTCAGGTACCGGCCGTCGGCAGTAAACTCCAGTCGTGGCTGCGGCAAACTGGCACATTCAGCGAAGTCAACGTCCACGAGGTCGTCGCCACCTTCGGTTCTCAGGTTTCCTCAGGTATGCCCCCCTGCTCCTCTCCGCCCGAACGTTGCTCATAGGGAAGATTAGATCCCAGATTGGGTGGGCTAGGCTTGACATTCAAGAATTCGTGGCGTAGCGCTTTCTCTGGCAAGACACATCCTAAACTACTTGCACTGGGCTTTACACCCGAGTTCAAGGAGCGGCTTCTTGAAGAATTTGACACGTTGGAATGGCAATTTGACTTTCCGTTGTCCTGCGTTTCGGCACGGAGATCGGTTTGAAATTCTCACTTGCGTCTTCATGACTCAACTCAGGCTAGTCGCTCAGTTGAAACTGTGCACAATCGGTCAGGTTTTGGCATGAAGATGGTGTACGATAGCTGTTATCCAAATGAGAGCATAGGAACATGAGGAACATGTGTACAGATCAGAGCAACTAGTACAGAGCGGTTCGAAGCACCGAGAATCC
This sequence comes from Lactarius indigo, assembly GCA_025766275.1. Taxonomy (NCBI): domain Eukaryota; kingdom Fungi; phylum Basidiomycota; class Agaricomycetes; order Russulales; family Russulaceae; genus Lactarius; species Lactarius indigo. The sequence continues at coordinate 1,721,636 of JAFKAC010000005.1, read as the reverse complement.
GAGAATCTGGTATCATCCGGGGGACTATAGAGTCTGGAGTTTGTCAATGAGGATCGCCCACTCGACGACAGTGACGCCCTTCTTCAGGGCTTCTTCTTTTACCTCGCGATCACGCGTCTCCTCGCGCATCCGCGCGAGCGCCGTCATGTGTTCGGAACCTCGTACACCGAGTTCTTCCAGAATAGGTAAAAGATGCAAAAGAGAGGGTTGGCAAGAGGAGAGAACGGATTCAATCTGGGCGGATGACGTGACTTTGGTATGGGAAGTGACTTCAGAGACAGATGCACTATATTCAGTTCCTTTAGGAGCCACTGAGGGGGAAGGCGGCACGCGGCGGTGGGGTTTTTGTGGGGTCGACGGCTGGGGGGCGGTGTTGATGGGTGGTGCGCTGGCGAGCGGCGTCGTGGACCTGCCCGACACGCTGCGCTGCAGAGTCGAAACCTGGCTCTGTATAACGATACGATATTCTCAGTACCTGATCTGTAAAAGGGGATCTCTGTAGCACCTGCCTCGGTTAAATCAGCCGATTCCTTGCTCCGGTGCCCCTTGCTCTTCGCGCTCCCCGCCGCCTGTGCGACGGAGTCGACGCGCCGCCGGCGCCCAGCGTGACTGTCCAGGTCACTGCGGAGGTCACCATCGCCGTCTCCAGCCTCGCTCGAACTCTTCGCGACATCCTCGCGCCAGACCGAGATCGTGCGCTCGGGCCCATCCTCGAGCACTTTTTTCTCCACGAGATCGTTCCGTCCCGCCGCGGGGCCCTTCCCCGGCGGGAAGGGGGGCAATGGTAACGGGGGCCCAGCTGCGGGCGGAGGGTTCCCCGAGCCGAGGCTCCGCCGCGAGGAGCGATCGCCTGCGACGCTACGCGCTTTACCGTGGCCGAGGCCCTTGCTGTGCGACACGAGGCCGTCCCCGTTTCCCACTGAGCGCAGCTCCGGTCCAGCGAAACTGTGCGAGGGGCTGGCCGGCCTTCTCTGCCGTAGGGTACTCATTGGGTTGCGAGTGGGAGATAAGGGCACGGGAGCGTGGATCGGCAGTGGTCGCTCATGGGCAGCAGTGGCGGCGACAGTCACGGCATCGTAGTCGATTCCTAGTGCCGAGTTCCCCGCGTCATCATATATGGTCGTGCTGCCGCGCGTGACAGTTATCGCGTCGAAATCGTCGGGGAGTGGTGCGGTCGTGGGCGGTGGGTGTGGGCGGCGAACGAGCCGCTTCCCTGTACCTTCACTATTTGGTACAAGGTAAAGTGGAGCCTCTGTTCGAAATAGATAAAAGGGTGTTCAATTCGAGACATAGGACGAAAAAAAACGCACCACTTGCACCGTCGTTCAAGTTGTACATCAAAGACGTGTAGCTCACGTGACCATGGAAGCGTAGTCTTATCGAACACAAAATATTTCTCGTAAAGGCGCTCTCCCCCCAAAATGCCAACCTATTCTGGCAATGAATGTACTTGCGTCTCAATTGCTGATTTGCTTGCAGTAACAAGGACCAATCATTCATCGTGGTTTTGGCTACAGTACTACCTTGTTTTTGGTTTATTCGCTTCTCCTCGTTCCGCGCCCGCCCAAGTTCCACCGATTCCAGGCTGGGCGACTGGTCCAAGTGGTGCTAGTCACTCCTGTATCGGTTGTGATGACGCAATTAAGCTCCCTTAGATTTTTCACTACCGTTCATCCCTGTAAGTTATTTTCACCTCGCTGAGCTCTCGGTATCTGAGACTCTGGATTCTGAAGCTTCTGAAGATCTGAAGGGTCACGTTTATAAATAAACGTGAAACACAATCTCGCCGTTGCACAACCATCTCTTCTTCTATCGCGGTCTGCTGGGCCGACCTTGTCGTTTTATGTACGTGCCACTGCATCTCGGCTATCTTTTTTTTTTTTTTGTTCGTATTCACAAATTCGGCAACTTCCCAGCCCTTGTACTCCTTGCTGTCGTGTATATTTTTATAGGCGTTCCGTTGACCGCGCGCCTGTGTAAAATGCTCAAGGGAAATCGATGGGGCTACTCCCGACCATCGAACACCAGTAGTTCGATACACCACACGTCGACCCGAGGAAGTTACAGTATGTCTTCACGTCGACTATGTTCGGAGGAGACGTTACTTGTCGGGCTAGTGGATGTTGGCAACGATAAGGTGGATGGTAGCCTTTCCTTTTCTTTCTTCTCAGACCTCCAGCGAGGGCTCATTGATGTACCATTCAAGAAGCCTTAGTACATGACCCCTTCCTTGTGGTCCAACCTTCGCTGAATGACTCGGTGTTGGTCAAGCAAGGCTTGGTTGAGGAAATGGCGTTACCTCTACCCGTGCACAGTGCCCATGATATTCAAGTATGTTCCTCATTCTGCACGTTACCTCACTAGAATTCCTGATTCCATGATAGGGCCCGCAATCCCCATGTGAGGAAACACCCCCACAAGCGAGATTGCTAAGTAACACTGGTACTCAAACTGCTATCCCGCCTCTACCAAGACCAAAAAGCCGCCACACTACATCTGTGGACACCCTGATCTTCTCCCCCAATGGGACTAGGACTTTTGAGCAAGCCAAGGAAACAGGCGCGACAGAACGAGGTGCAGTTGTGGTCCCCTTGCCACCACCAGCGTATACGCCATATCCCCCTGTCGGGCAAGGGAGGCGTGCGGGCTCGTTGTGAACATGGACTATGTATGAGGTCATAAGCTAAACGCTTGTCGAATTTGATTTATTGTTATTCTTTTTGAATTAATTTCTCGTTTTCCGGATCCTGGTCCGAATCCAGCCGAACCGACCCTCACAATGCTCCGGGGTGCCATCAACCTGGCAGTGTGAGTTTGGTGCATGGTTCCCGCCCAGAAGCCTGGGGATTGAAGCTGAAGCGCTGAAGAGCAAGCGACCTATGTACATTGGTCGGTTGAAGACTTCTTGCGCTGCCGTCTGATGGACATGGCTGGGAGGGGAGACACCGCGGGCATTGTACCGATGAATGGTTGATCGTTTGCGTAAGATGTCCGTATCTCCGAATTTGCATGTAGTTCCCCTCGTTGTCCGTGCCCAGTCCATCCCGATGCCATATCATATGAGGAGCTTGCATCTCGACTCCCACCATCCTCCATTCCCCCCATAATGCTCCGTCGCTCCCTTCTTTCCCGCAAAGCCCTCGCCTACGCCTCTGCTGGAACCATTGTGGTCACCGGGGGCGGCTACTATTTCCTCAACTCCGGCCCCGCTTACCCCGCCTCCACGAGGGAGTCACGCAAGCCACCACCACCCTGGCTCCCACCCACACGTGAACAGAACCTCAATGTCCTCAAAGCCTCTGGATCAGGTGATGAAGATACCAAGCTCGACATTTTGATCGTTGGTGGAGGCGCAACAGGTGCTGGCGTTGCCGTCGACGCAGCCAGTCGGGGACTCAAAGTGGCGCTCGTTGAGAGAGACGACTTCAGTTCTGGTGTGGCTCTGCCCATTTGTTCGCCATATGATTCCTGGTACTAATCCGCATCGCACTCATCACAGGGACCTCTTCCAAATCGACCAAGCTCGTCCATGGCGGCGTTCGTTACCTCCAAAAGGCTGTAATGGAGCTCGATTACGAGCAGTACAAGCTTGTCAGAGAAGCCCTTCATGAGCGTCGCATCTTCCTCCAGACAGCGCCTTACCTATCACATATGCTCCCCATAATGTTGCCAATCTACAAGTGAGTTGCATATCGTCTCTAGCATTTTTTTTGGTTCTAACACGTGTCCAAGGTATTGGCAAATACCATACTACTGGGCGGGTTGTAAGATGTACGATGTCCTGGCCGGAAAGGAAAACATGGAGTCGTCGTATCTCATGAGCAAAGGGAAAGCACTCGAGACTTTTCCCATGTTGAAGAGCGAGGGCCTTGTTGGCGCCTTGGTTTATTATGACGGTGACGTTACTCCCTATGCGTTTTTACTCGTCAGCTAAGCCTGGTTCTCTTGGAAAGGTCAACACAATGATGCGCGCATGAACATTGCGCTCATGATGACCGCAGTCAAACTTGGGGCAACAGTCGCCAACAAGGTCGAAGTAATGCAACTTCTCAAAGATGTTGATGGTAAAATCGAGGGTGCCCGAGTGAGGGACAACCTGACTGGTGATGAGTGGGAAGTGAAAGCTAGGGTATTGTCTATTTCTCAGTCCATCGCCTTCACGAATCTTACGTGCTTCTCAGGGTGTCATCAACGCGACAGGGCCCTTCTCGGATTCCCTTCTGACGATGGACAACCCATCACACAAACCTATTGTGCAACCTTCCTCTGGGGTCCACATTACGCTTCCAAACTATTACTCCCCGCGCACCATGGGTCTCTTGGATCCTGCCACTTCGGATGGTCGGGTCATCTTTTTCCTACCATGGGAGGGAAACACGATCGCTGGCACGACGGACTCACCTGCTCCAGTCGAGAATGAGCCCCGCGCTGCAGAGGATGAGATTCGCTGGGTGCTCGAAGAAGTACGACGTTATCTGTCCCCCGATATCAAGGTCCGCCGTGGGGATGTTCTCAGTGCGTGGAGCGGTTTGCGTCCCCTGGTCCGAAACCCCTCTGCCAGCAACACCGAGGGTCTTGTGCGAAACCACATGATTTACGTCTCGCCAAGCGGCCTCTTAACTATCGCCGGTGGAAAGTGGACTACGTACCGCGCCATGGCACAGGAGACGGTCGACGAGGCAGTCAAGGTATTCGGACTGGAAAGCAGGACCACGAATGAATGCGTGACGGAACAGGTGCGCCTCGTCGGGAGCGACGCATGGAACCGAAACATGTTTATCGGCCTGATCCAACGGGTATGTATGGGCAGTAGTTTTACTTTGCGATTCTAACGAAAAGCGATTGTAGTATGGTGTTGACACCGAAGTTGCCAAGCATCTGTCAAACAACTATGGTGACCGCGCGTGGACAGTCCTCTCCCTTGCACAACCCACTGGTGAGGCTTGGCCGCTTTATGGCATCCGCCTGGCCCCGCAGTATCCCTGTGCGCAATTCCCTGTTCGTTCTTCCGCAGCGCGCTAACCGGGCCCGTACAGTCATCGAGGCGGAAGTGCGCTATGCAGTCCGTCACGAGTACGCACTCACGGCGACCGACGTGATCGCCCGGCGCATCCGGTTGTCCTTCCTCAACGCCCAGGCGGCATTCGAGGCGCTCCCGCGCGTCGTCGACATCATGGCCGAGGAACTGAACTGGAGCACTGCGCACAAGCAAGAGGAGCTCGCGCGCACCACGCGTTTCCTGCAGAGCATGGGGCTCCCGCCCGGTGCCGCGCTTCCCGTCCCCGCGCCTCTGTACCGCGGCTGGTGGGAGTGGACCCGCAGCAAGATCGACAGCATCGCTGGGGCGAAGAAGGCGTTGTCGACCAGCAACGGGCGCGCGCAGTTCGAGCCTGGTGAGGTCGACTCGTTGCGTGAGGCGTTCGTCGAGCGCTCGCGCGACCCTGCGGGCAGGCTGGGCAAGGCCGCTATACATGAGCTGCTTCTCGCCCTCCCTGCCTATGCGAGCGTGAGAACCAAGGACTTCGAATATGTCCTCGAGGAGACTGGCCTCGGCGGAAAGAAGGACATCGACGTGGACGAGTTTGTTGAGGTGCGTCGCGTCCCTTCGTCGTTGCTTGCGTGTGCGCGTGCGTGTGGCTGACGTTCGTCAATGCGGGACAGATCTGCGCGGAACTTAAAGAGGTCTCGGCCGCTCCTGTTACGAGGGCGATAATCAAGAACTTGAACCTGAGACGTGCGATTCCCGTCGAGAAGAGTGGCGGTGGTGTATGAACAAACAATGCGGGAACTCTCGATTTGGGGGAAATGGATAAGATGCCCTCTCAGCTTCAGCGGTCCTTTGTTACAAAACAAAAAGTTGTGAATCATAAACGATGTCGCTCCCTAAGTGTAATTATTGACAAAGTAGACGTTATTGAAAGTTGCTTTATCGGTTCTTACGCTTCGTGAGGTCTCATATCCCTTTGAAAATAAAGGTATCTATGTGTTGCCTAGCTCCGAGTCCCCACTGACGGGTTCTGTGTGTGGCTCTAGGCAAAACACCTGTGATATTAACATGCAGAATTGAGTGGAATCTTGCTCCGAACACCGAGACGGATAGAGGTTCTTTAAGACATTGTCCTGTCTTACTGAATTGTCGGATGCTTGTATGAACGACTCACACGTCAAGCAAGTCCGAGTCCGAGCTGGCGACGGCAGCGGGCCCGAGTGATCCTGAATGTGCATACACAGCTATACAATGTTCGAGTTGTGATCGCGTTGCAAGACACGAGTGCCTGTCCGTATTTATTACACATCGCCTTCCTTTCTTTTCGCACACCCTCATCAGGAATGGCCAATGATGGCCGTGGGCTTGTAGGGTTCTTCGAGATACTTGACCTCCGCTTCAGAGAGTTTGATATCGACCGCACCTGTGCTCGATGCCGTCAGATACTACTTTTCGTCAGTTAGGTAGGGAACCGGATATGGTCCTACCGATGAGGTCTTTCAGTTTATCGAGGGACGTGGTGCCAATAATGGGCGCCGAGACAACTGCGTGCACAAGGGGGTTGGTTAGTCAGCACATGGGCGGATAAGTTCTTCCCCACGGCGGCTGAAACGAATGAAACCTACGAACCCTCTTTAGTCAGAGTCCAAGCCAGAGAAATCTGCGCCATGCTCGCGCCGCGTTTTTTGGCGATTTCTTCGACGCTTGTAGGATCGGAGGTCATTTCCCACTGTCACTGACATGGTAAAGTGAGGGTTCGAGGCTCACCGTTTGACCACTTCCTGGTTGCTGGGCACTTCCAGGTAGGTGTCGTGCCAGCTATAGACCGATAAGCGTGAGTGAGGCTAGCCCTTTCGGTTTCGGTGAAAAGGATATCACCCACTTGTCAATGTCGGCACGGACAGTGCGCTCTCCGAGGGGGCGTGTGAGGGCACCACGCGCAAGCGGGGACCACGGGATCGAACTGACGCCAAAGTGCTGGGAGAGCGAAAGAGTGGGGGCTGAGAACCGACTGCGCGAGTCGTACGTAACACGAGGTCCTTTACCTTGAGCGTGGGCATCATTTCGCGCTCTTCCTCACGGTAAATGAGGTTGTAATGGTTCTGCATCGAGATGAAAGGCGTGAGGCGATTGTTGATCGCGTAATCTGGTGACGGGTGAATTAGTTTATCTTTGTAACGGAGAATGTCGCATACTACTCACTCTGCATCTGGTGGACTGAACGGAGATGAGTATACGGGGCGAGGTTGGAACAGTATACACACATTGCCAGGCCCAGCACGAACTCATGCCGACGTAACGGACCCAACCCTTCTGGACAACGTCGTGAAGCGCTTGCATCTGCGGAGACGAAAACGATGAGTAAACCGGCTCTTTGTCACAGCACCGTGATCACCACGCACCACCTCCTCGACAGGGGTGTTGTAGTCGAAACGATGGCCTATCAGAACCACCCGCGTCAGATAGCAGTACTTGGCACAGCGACCAATCCAACGAACATTGCAGAACGTCGATGTAGTCGAGCTGCAGGCGCTTCAGGCTGTGCTGGACCGAGTCAAAGATGTGCTTCCTGCTCTGACCATACTGGTTGACATAGCCAAGGCCGTCGACATCGTCGGAGAACGACAACTGTGCTCCAGGCGAACGGGCAACAACATGGTGAAGCTGTAGAGTTGAAGTTCGGTGCACATGAAGCTGAAGGGTTGCACGCAAGCTTGAATCTCACAGACCTTGGTCATGACCACGATCTCCTCACGAGGCAGATTCAATTGTTTGATAGCCTTGCCAAGTATGATCTCCGAGAGGCCGTTAGAGTATACCTAGTACCATGTCGTCAACTATACTGTAGTTGCACGGCGCAAAGAATTCGTTGTTTTCCGCAGCTCACATTAGCCGTGTCAAAGGTCTGGATGCCGTTTTCGTAACTGAAAAGTTGAAAACCCGGAGATTTCGTCGAGGCCCGAGCCCGAAATTAAATCGGAGAGGGCTTACGCGAATTTGATTTGCTCGATGCCCTCTGCCTCGCCGAGCACCCATTTCCGCCACTCAGGATCGCCGTAGGACATGCATCCCAGAATGATCCTTGACACTTTTAGGCCTGATTTCCCGAGGCGAACTAATTCCCATGGCCTCAACCCGGTGATCGCAGCGCCGGAAGTATAACTCACCGTAGGGAATGCGGCGGTTGACGTTGAGGGACATTTGGGGGCAAGTGCGGGTGCAGATGCTGCACGCAAGAATATATATCTGGCTCCACTCACTGGCATCAGTACTACAGATCCCGAACGGACACACGTGGATGCAGGGCACATAAACAAAGTCTTGAGAAAGGAAAGTTCTTCCTATTCCTGTGTATGGGATAAATGGTATCTACGAAGTATACGAACGATAGCAACACGTCATTAGATCACAACTTCGCTTGCGTCTTCGCCCGTGCGCCCTCGGGCTCGCTCCTGGCGTACTCATCCTGCAATTTTCGGCGCAATACCTTTCCGGTTGGGGATTTCGGTATCTGAAACATGCCCCGTCAATTGATCTCGCACGCGAGATGTACCAATTACCCACCTCGTCAACTATCTGTAAACCACCGCGTAACCACTTGTGCTTACTTAGTCGCGAGCGCGTCCACTCCTCGAGTGCTACAAAAACAGCTTCGGCGCCCTTTTGTTTCCCAAGGGCCGAGAGTACAACCCATGCGCGCGGCACAAGCTCGTCCGACATGCGATTTCCCTTTATGCCGGCGACAGCAACCTCATTAATGAGCTGAGAGGGATGCTCCAAAATAGTATCCTCAATCTCAGTGGGCGAGACTTGCTTCCCCGAGACCTTGAGGATGTCCTGAGGTAGCCTGACAGTCAGTGAGAGTTTAAACGTTATGAGCACACTCCTTACCTTTATCCTGTCTACGTAACTTAAAGAAAGCCATTTTTCAGCGCGGTGATTGGAAAGAGAAACACGGAACGTACAAGAATCGCTCTTGTTTGTCCACGTAGAAACGATCGCCTGTATGTAGCCATCCGTCCACGAAAGTTTCTTTAGTCGCCTTTTCATTATTCAGGTAGCCTAACGCGGTGGTTGGCGATCGCAACAAGAGCTCTCCAACTTCGTCGTAATCTGCGTCGCTGCCATCTTCGCGGAGGATGCGAGCTTCCACATAAGGGAAGAGAACGCCAGTCATTCCGCGTACATTCTCAATGTGTCCTCCAAACATGCCTGGAACGGGACTGTAAATAGCTCCAAACGTCTAGAGTGTTCGTGATTAGCGCTGTGAATGGCGGTCTAAGAAAGGGGCATACGAATTCGGACATTCCGTATCCTGTCAAGCTGTGTGAGAAGGGGGCAGCAGATAGAACGATGTATAGGGACCTTCGAGCAAGTGCAGAACATTCTTTGCCTTCCGTTCGAAGGAGGTGCGAAGCTCGGGAGGTATATGTGCCGATCCCGCGGACGCAGACATGAGGGAATCGAGATTGACTTTCGCCAATTTTGGATCATGGAGCATTTGGTATGTCATAGATGGTGCCATCAAGAAGTGCGTGATCGTATACCTTACAAGTGAATAGGGTCAGCCACATCGAAGCGCAACAAATAGGATAATTACTGGGAGAATATCTTCACGATGTGGTCTGGGTTCCAACTCGAAGCTATGACGAATGTAGCCGGGGAGGCAAATAACCGGAAAACATGGCCATGGGCCCCCATTGCGTGGTACCACGGCACGACCGCCAAATGAACAGGGATCTTCTCTGGCGTGGGGAAAGGTGGAGGCTACTGGATTGTTAATCCCTGAAAGCCCTCGACCCGGAAAGCACCTCATACCGCTCCTAATTTGATGAGTTCTTCGAGTACGACAAACGTCTGAGATGTAGCGAACATCAAGTTCCGGTGAGAGATCATAACAGCTACATTTGAATCAGAAGTGCAAACGAAAGTTGAAAAGATTCGTGCAACCTTTAGGGAGACCTGTAGTGCCACTGGAGAACACTAGATACGCCACGGTGTCATCCCGAACCGTTTGGGTGGGTACCCTCGGGAGACCACGGGATTTGACGCCCTCGATCAGGCGCGGAAGGCTTACTTTTCCAGGGACGTCTCCTTGGAGTATGAAGACTCTATCTTCCGGAAGACCAGCCTCTTTGACGGCAGCGATCACGTGGGGGTACCTCGCCTCGCTCACGAATAAGGAGGTGATACCGGTCATCTTCAACAGCGCCGCAGTTTCATGGAGAGTGGAATGCGAGGGAAAGAGTGCCATCGGCACAGCAATCTTGAGCAGGGCAAATACGAGAACCGGGTATTCCTTGACCATGAAACATGACGACAGTGAGGACGCAAGTGGACACGAAAGGCAGTCATTTGGAACACACCAGACAATTCTCACTCAGGATGCCAACTATTCCGGACTGTCCTGCAGCGAAGCCAAGACCGCCATCACTTGGGGACGACACAAGGGCCGTAGCAGCCTGCTCCAGACGATCGAGTAGGAAACGAAGGCGCCTTCGTTCCCCAGTGACTGGGTCGATGTGAACGGTGTAGTTCGGCCACGATTTGAGTTCGGGACGACCCAGGAACCAGTCATAATAGTTGACCGTGGGAGTCGTCAATGGGAGTGCAATCTGCGAATGTTGGAAGAGGTCCTTCACGTGCGGCATCGAAATCGAGCAAAGGGGGGAATTCAGTAGCTGGCGTTATTGAGGCCGCGGTCGAGTTAAAAGCTCCCATGGCCCGATCAGGATCAGACGGCGGCCACGATACGTTGACTGGAAGTCATTCAACATAAATGTCACCAAGTCGGCTAACTCGTCCGGCTTTCGGCTGTGCCGCATACCCGGCCGTACCGGCGCAGGGCCAGATTGTTGTTGCCAGCAACACGCGTTGGCCTCATGACCGTCCCCAACCAATGATGTTTCCCACAAATGAGCTCGGTTGCAATGTTGGGGGATAGGTACTCCACTCCAAAAATCGTCTCCCGGCGGCCCGTGTCCGCATCTGGGCAAGATGATGTGAGAACTCGGTGTATAACCATTTATTTCTCTGTCCGAGTCTTCTAGAACGGAACGTACAATAAATAGAGGCACTACACATCACAACTTTGCCTGCTCTCGGGCTCTCTTCCCCTCCCGGCTCTCGTGTGCATGCTGCAGCTGACGGCGAAGTACTTTCCCACAAGGCAGTTTTGGTATCTAAGCTCACGGCAATTTTAGCTGTCTGGCACGGGTGGTATAAGTATGCGAATTGCGATAGTACCTCGTCAATCACTTCAAAGCCGCCGTGTAACCAATGCTGGTTACTCAGCCGCCCACGAAGGAACTCCTCAATGGCTCCAAGTATACAATCTACACCCTTCGCCTTTGCAGACTCGGAGAGTACGAGCCATGCTCGAGGCACGATACCGTCCGACTGGCATGCACCTCGTACACCTGCGACCACACAATCGACGACCTCCGGGTGCTCCCGGATGATCTTTTCGATCTCCGATGGGCAGATGTGGACCCCATGTATTTTAATGGTGTCCTTGTAAGACGGTCATTAGTGATACGCGAAGTAGGGTGCGGTCGCACCTCCTCACCTTTATGTGGTCAGCGGAACTATCAGGAAATTCATATTAGTGTCGCGTGCGCTCGAGGGCAATCTGAAAACTCACAATATCCTCCTTTCCTCCCCCGCAAAGAGTGTTTCGCCAGTCCCCGGCCTAGCGTCGGGAGTGAAAGATTCCAAATGGTTAATCATGTCGTCTGAATTCCCAACGGCTACACCCAAATCAAGAGGGAACAGCTCGCTCGCTTCGCTGAAGTCCGCCTTGCCGCCGTCCTCGTGAGCGACGCGTACGTTCGCACCAGGGAATAGAATGCCGGCCGAACCGCGCTGACGCTCGGCAAGATCCTTAAACATCCCAGGAAATGGCTCGGCAATGGCGATCAGCGTCTGAACAGCTCGCTCAGACATGGAGTGTTCTCGTGGACGATCGAGTACGCCTTCAGAGAGATCGTCACCTGATCAAATTGTCAGATCGAGCGCTATCAAAATGAAAGCTAATCGCAGCTACCTTCTGTTAGGAAGGGCACATCTCCTGCACTGTGTTCGAATTTCTGGCCAAGATCGCCCCGTAGTCGATTGGCGCCGATGCTCACGGACTCCAGGTCGGCGAGGTCGACTTTCGAAAATTCTGGGTGATTGAGGAGTTGGTGCATTAATGGTGGTACCGTAACAATATGGTTGATTGTGTGCCTGATGCAATGTTGACAAGGTGAACAAGCCACTAATCGAGAGCACTTACCGGAGGAGAGCCCTTATGACCAAGTCCACATTCCATTGGGGGAGGACGACGAGGGTCGTTGGAGTGACGAACAAGCGCAGGATGAACGCGTCTGCCCCCATCGTATGATAGAAGGGTAGAGCCGCGAGGCTAATAGGGATCTTCCCAGACCGGCCAGTCCGTCAGAATTTCGGTGGCGAATGCAGCAACTAGAGATATCTTACCGTACTCTCATTTGATGATCGACTCGTGCTTTCGACCTGCATTGTGGAGTGGCATAAATTGCGATGCGAAATCATGACCGCTGCGTGACGTTAGTCGTTTTCGTGGGCAGGAGTATGCAGACAAACCCTTAGATAACCCGCTTGTCCCATTTGAGAACATCATGCAGGCGAGTGTGTCGCCGAGCACTGGTCGCGTCGGCACTGGTGGAAGCCCATGCACCTTCGCATAGTCGATCATGTCCGAAAGGCTAGTCTTTCCCTTGACGTGACCCCGAAGGATGAATACATGGTCCTCGGAGATCCCGGACGCCATGATGGCCTCAGAGGAGCTCGCATATCGCTTTGGGCTAACAAATATGGTTCTAACTCTTTCTCGCTTGAGGAGGGCAGTAGTCTCAATCGCGGACAAGTGCGCAGGGATCAAGGCGACAGGCACGGTGATTTTCAGCAAAGCGAGAACCAAAACGGGGTACTCCTAATGACAAATCAGACACACTGGAGTAAGAAAGTGAATGCAGTCCTTACCAAGCAATTTTCGCTCAAAATGCCGACGACTTCGTTACTTCCTGGTTCCATATCGAGGCCACCTTCGTCTGCCGCCGAAGTGAGTGCTGTTGCACAATCCTCGATATGAGCAAGCGTTTCTCGGAATCTTCTTCTCCTTCCCGTTGTAGCATCGACGAATAGTGTGTAGTCAGGCCAAGACCTTAGTTCAGGTCTCCGGAAAAGAAAATCATAATAATTGACAGCAGGACCGGCGGGAATTGGACTTCGCAGAGACTTGATGTACGGCATTATTAACCAAGTGATAGAGTATGCAGAAAGTCGGGCGGGGTAAATGTTAGGTGAACATAGGAAAGTATTCTGTTGGTCGTTTTATGCATGTCTTTGAGCGCAAGGAGATGATTGTGGGTTTTTGGCGGCGATTGTCCGAGAACCCGTAAACTGCTTCAGCAAGGGTGTGATTATTGACGACGACACACCAATCAGATGTGATGAACCAAAAATAGAAGATGGCATTTTCGGACATAATCAATATCACATAATGGAGTGGTTGGAGAATTGATTTACGCTCGTAAGCCTCCATGAATGGATGCGTTTGTTTTGAAGTGATCTCTTTTGTAGAGTGACCCCAACTTGATAAATGCCATAGTGATAGGATGTGGGACTCGGAGGGGAGTGTTCCCCGACACGTTGGAACGGTGACTCAAGAGAAGACCGTCAAGCATCTGGATGGCGTGAAACCTCCGACGGTGTTGTGCAAAAGATAGGACTACAGTAAGCAGCGAAGGCGACTTACAGTAAGCAATTGAAACTCGCTTGGGTCCATGCACAGCCAGAGCACGGTGGCGGTGATCAAGCTCGATCAAGCCTCAAAAAGGTTGGTACTAGTAAGTACTCTTCTCAGTGACCGGCCCACTCATTACTATGGAAGGGTACGAGCGAGGTTCTTGAGTTGAGAGACAAGCGAGATTCGATTGATGTCAATCGTGTGGGAACCATGCAGCAAGATGCTTCTGGAATCAACGAGATCGGTCTGCTTGTCAAGCAATGCTCGGTCAACGGCCAAGCCACTGCTTACGCGTCCATTGCGAATAAGGTCCAACAATTCACGTTCAATGTTCAGCGCTCAGCTCTCAACACTCTCATCTTGCGTCCATGTCTACCGACATATGGGTCCTTTCTTACGAACACCTCAAGGGTCGTCCAAGATCTGACGATGCACTCTCACTCCTCCAGAAGGTTGCTTCACGCGTCAAGCCCATTATGCGGTCACATAGCTGGAGGCTCCCTGTCCTCGCTGAGTTCTTCCCTGACAGCCCAAACCTAATAGGTGCGTATTTCTGCAACCGCCGCGTCAGCATGTACTCATTTCGTGCTTCTAGGCTTGAGTGAGTCCATACGAGCGTCACTAACTATTAGATGAGTCTCAATCCTGGCAGATATTAACATGGGCCAAAAGATCCTGCTCAGACTGAGGCCTGCTTGGGACCCTGATGCATTCTATTCAGAGGAAGATGTCATTCACACTATGCTTCACGAGGCAGTTATCCTAACTTATACCTTGCGTGTGGCCGTCGACGCTGAACTTTGTGTTCGCTCATTAGCTCACGCACAACGTGCATGGACCACATGACCAGGACTTCTACAAGTTCTTGTCCCGTCTCGAAGAAGAGTACGACGAACTCAAGCGCACCTGGATATGCAGGCGAAGGATTCTTCTCCAACGGGCGTCGATTAGGTGAAGGTATTCCACAGAATATTCCCGTCTATCTCGCTCGGCGGCGGGCACTCGAGGCCGCCGAGAAGAGGCGAAGGACCAATGTCACTACCGGAACGAATGGTCCTGTAAGGCTCGGGGGAGGTAACCTCGCGAGTCTGGGTCTAACGCCACGCGAGCTGGCCGTTTTGGTGCGCATATTTCTTTCGTATACTGCCGTCTCAACGCACTCACCTACTGCAATGCAGGCCGCCGACATGAGAGCCGCGGACGAGAAGAAGTGCGCGTCGGGGACGTTGGCCCAGGAGGAGGCCGAGAAGGCCGCGCGCGATAGCCATCACAACAACGCGATCGACCTCACCGGCGACTTCAACATTGATGACTTTGATTTTGGCGACGACGACATCACGATAGTGAGCGATGACGGCCCGTCCACGCGCGGTCCGAATGCGTCGCGTCGCACGGATCCTTCGAACTCCGGACCAGTGACGACTCGGCGCGCCCCAGATATCAAGGTGACGACCAAGCCACAACCTCCACCTGTCAACAAGGCGTCCCGGCCGGCTACTGGGTCGTCGTGGATCTGTCCAACGTGTACACTTATCAACGATTCGCACGCTCTGCAGTGCGGTGCCTGCCTCGCTACGCGGCCTTATCAGGCTTCCAGGTCCTGTGGCAATTGCAGGGTGGACCTGTGGTGTGTGTGGCGAAGAGGGTATGGAGCACAACCTTTGGACCTGTAGGTTCTGCGGTTCCGTCAAGGCGGAGAGCACATTTGGATGATTCACTTGGATCATTTCGTTTGTCTCGTGGACGAGTGTAGGATGTCAGATTAACCGTGACACGCTGATGGACGTTATATCTACCCTCATATTTACCCTATATATTAGGAATGCAGTAATATCTATGGAAACCTTTCAGTGGAGGAGAGCTAGTTGCCCCTTTGGTGTCAACCTCACTTAGACCGTAATGTACGGTCCCGATTGGTAGTCGTATCCAAGACGCCAAAATAGCGTAGGGTACACACGACCGTGGAGAGAAGTCGCAGAGGACTGATATTCATGACGAGACTCCAGCTGCCAGGTTCTCCCATCCCAGTGCACGGCCCCACGACCTCCACATCCTCTCGACGACACGCATTTTCTCCTCCCGATCCAGACCTGGGTCCTCCAGGTCCCCAACGTCCTCCAGGAAGCCCTCCCTGAGCCGGCTCCTTGGCGGCAGCCACGTCTCCGCGTACTTCCGGAGCGACGACACGGAGAGTAACAGTAAGCCCGCGGTCAAGTGCGGAATCGTGCCCTTTCGGTCGCCGCCGCCGTGCGTATGCGTGTGCGGCTGCGTGATGAGGAGGCGCTCGATGCGGCGCATGGCTAGCCATGCGGCGGTCCGCCGGCGGGTGCCGCCCAAGTGCCCATGCCTCGACGCGCCAGCGAAAAATCCGCGCAAATATCCACTAGCGACGTACACGAAGGAAAGGGCTGGTGCGACACCCACAAAGGCAAATGTAAGCTCTTGGGACTTAAGCAGCTTATCGATTCCCGCGAGCGCCTGGTCGACGTCAACCTGAGAGGAGAATATGTGGCGTAAGCAAATTACTTTCAAGGAGGCAGAAGTGGCACCTTTGCTTTTTGAACTTGGACGAAAAGAGAGCGCAGGAGAGTTCCAGAAATTGCGGAGCGTACAGGGCTTTTGATGTCCTCCTCGTAGATTTGCAGAATAGGTGTGAGGTCGCCAAGACGTAGTTTGTTGGAGAGGTCATCCAACTGCGCCGGGCTGTAGTTTAGTTTTTCTCTGGCCAATGATAACGCCATACGCTCTAGCGACTACAGAAACAAACCAATGTCAGGAAGCGGCCTTGCGACGAGCGCGAAACAATACCTGAAGGTCTGCGCCCATGCTCCCTTCCTGGACAATGATACCGCCTTCTCCGCCGGTGCGAACCGTCTTTGCAATCTCGGTTAGGGGCTCTACTAACCAACCCCGCCAGAACCCCTTTAAGGTGTCCCATGCGTCGTCCGCTAGGGAAAACAACGTATCTTGGGACGCGCTGACTCGCCGGACAGCATACAGTATTAGCGGTGGCAATACCAGGAGACGCGGCCATATCCTGACGAATCTACTCGGGCGGATGAGGGAATGGGTGTGCATGTTTTCTCGGTGCAGAGACATGTGTATGGGCACGACCTTGGAAGATGTGGCGGTCAGTGCATATCGAAGGGACACATCGAGTCCGAACTGTGTCGTGTCCACGGTCTGACCGATTAACACCTGGCTTATCACCTGAAGAAACGCCGTGCACTCGTTCAGGTCCTTTCGCAGTGCACGAGAGAGATCGTCGCGCTTGCTCGTAAGTTCGCCCAAAGCTTCGGCACGCTCATTGCGGATTCGTTCGAGCTCCAAGCGTTTCGCGTGGATCTCGTGGTTGGCGAGTTGGACGGGTAAAGTGACGAAATGGACGAGATAGTGAGCAACGAGAGAGAAAGTGTGACGAAGCACTCGAAAGCCCGAGGCTACGATGTTGGAAGGGGTGGTTGATGTTGAACGAAGAGACAATGAGTATGTTCCGAATGGCACAAGTGGTGGTGGTACAAGTCCAGGGTGGGTATGAAGATGTGGGAATATGCGAGCAATAATTGAACCAGGGCGCCCAGTATCCCTGCTTAGAAGGCCACGTATTGACGAGGGCTTGAGTGCCGAGAATGATAGTGATTGATTGTTGGAGTGCAGTATTCTGAGCACATCTCCGAAAAGACTGGCAATGCGGAGGGGTAGGGCTTGACAACACGGTTAGGCTCGGAATGGTAGATTTGGACGAGAGCATACTTTGAATAAGGTAGTGCGCGACCCTCAATCGAGACCGTCCGAGGTCAGCCCACCAGTCTGCCTCTGCCTCTGCTTCGATAGCCTCTGCGAGGAGAATATCTAGAGCCTCCGTGTAAACAGCAGCAACTAGTCGACCGAGCACGGCATCTTTCTGAGCATGCTCTTCGCCGTCGACGCCCGTAGACTTATTGGTGCGCTCTAGTTCTTGCAGGTACTTGGTAGTGTCGCGGGGAGAAAGAGATGAGAAGAGAGCGTCGAATTCCGGCGATGGTACTGGGGATATTAATTTGCTCGTTATATGTGATATCGACATGACTATGTGGTTTCAACGAGTGACGTATACGTCGTCCCGCCAAGCAACCTGCCCAATCGTCCACCGGTCACCCCACATCACCCGTTTATGGTACGTTTTGCGCAGCTCACGAAACTCCTTCACGAAATCGTCCACTTCCTTGCCATTGGCAGGCGTCGCTGCCGTCTCAGATGACGCGGATCGTACAAATGTCGATGCCAGCGCCTCGGACAGGTCATCCTGTGCCGTCGTTGCATGTCGGAGTCGCATCAGGAGGAATTGTGGTGTGAATCGCTTTATTGCTTGTTAACAAGAGTAGACAGGATGCTGCGCGGTAGCACACCTGGTAAACCTCTCTCTGCTCACGTTGTAGCTCCGCCCACCTAGCTTCCAACGACTTGGCCTCGTCGAACGCATCCTTTGTTTCCGAACGTAGCTTATATAGCTCCTCTTGCAGAGCCAAGTTCTGGCCTGGTCAAACCTCTATGCATGAGACCAGACGAGACCATAGCATTCATTCGAAGCTAACTCACTCGCGATTGTCTCGTTCGCAAGCCCGAGTTCCGCCTGGTTCTGGTATAACTCTTTTACGTTTGAAAGCGAATGAAAGATTGCTTGGAAATAAGCCGGGTCTGCAAGCACATCTTCCAAATCCTCGCGTCTAGACATATTCTGTCATGAGTCATGGTAGTCCCCATCATGGGTGTAAAATGCACGTTAGATGAGACAGTTCAGGAAACTCGGTAGTTAGCACTGTCTGAATCGACATGGCGCGATGAAGGCACTGCGAACGAAAGAGTCCGAGATCAAGCTCAAGCACCGCACTTTCACGGTCCGGTAGTAAATGATCAGAACACTGCTCATCTCGTCCCCACCATGTCCGTCGTCCTTCCAGGCGAGTTAATACAGTCGCAATACAAAAACTTGAAGCTTGGGCCGGGACTTCAGCAGTCCGGTGATCTGCAAGGAAGGGCCTCAATCGTTGTAACACGCGCTGGGACCTTGGAACAAAATGCAAAAGGCAACAAGTTCTGGGTAGAAGGGAACTCGCGTCGCGTGCGTGCGTTACATCGCTCGTCTGTCGGTCAGATGTCTTATGCCCAAGTAAAGTATGTGCCGGCAGTGCAAGAACCTGTAGTTGGTATTATTTGCGCACGACAGGGCGAAGGTTGGAGAGTCGATATTGGCTCTGCCCACCAAGCGTCCCTTGACGGGCTCGCTTTTGAGGGCGCGAGCAGACGTAATCGACCGAACCTCAAGGTCAATTCGCTCATATATGCCCGTGTTTCTCTCGCCCATAAGGATATGGAGCCTGAGCTCGAATGCTTTGACGCCCAGACGCGTAAAGCTGAAGGTTTTGGCGAGCTCAAAGGAGGCTTCTTAGTGCGCTGCAGTCTCAAAATGTCTCGAAAGTGCGTGTTACTGGTCGCTAGCTATTCTAGCTTACGATAATGTCGCAGTCTCATGGATCCAAACTACTTTCTGTTACCTCTGCTTGGGTCACGCTTTCCTCTGGACGCAGCGGTTGGCATAAATGGGAGGGTCTGGGTTAGCGCTAAAGAGGTCAAGCAAACGATCGCTGCGACCCGATGTATTGAGGCGGCTGACCCAGATGGGGGTGGTATGGACCAAATTGCTATCAAGAAGTTCATCGGCACTCTTGATCTATAGTGTGCTCTGGATTCGAGTCTTCTTGCATCTGGGAGAGGATGCAGAAGGTGAGGAAACAATGCAGTACTGTTTTATAAATACAAATGCAAAAATAAAGTCTATCTATGTAGGTCACGTAAATGATCATACAAAACAAAATCAATGCGTGATCAACTCACCAAAGCATAAACCGAGGGCACAAGTCAGTCGTCGTCGGCGACGCGAGCCCGTTTACTGGGGCGCCTGCCTCCTCCCGCCATGGCGCTACCCTCGTCATCACTTACTGTCCCAACACTTCGGCGACTGGCAGCAGCCCGCTTTTTCCGCTGATACTCCCGATCACGGTTCTTCTTAAGCTGTGCAGCTGTAAGCTCCGGTACCCGGGGTGCAGGGGGAAGGACGACAGTAGTAAGCCCTGAAATCGGTTGTTTGAAGTCTTCCGCTGTCGCAGCAGATTCTTCTCCTTCGCCTGACAATTCTAAAGACTGCACATAGCTAGTCCACATCAGAGGTCCTAGTTCACGACGAGTACATGAATCTTACCCTCTGATATGTCAAGCTACTCGTTGAAAATAGTCTGTCTGCGTCACTTAACTCGTAGCGTTTCTTCGTCACCTGATTCTTCAAATATCCCTCGAATCCGTGGATAATGTTTCCTCCGCTATGTGCTGACGTCTCCACGAGATACTGGCCCTCAAGAGCATGCATTTGGACCTCTATTTGAGCCTATAAAGGGATACACGATAAACGTCTCGATAAAGCACCAAAACACGGATGAACATACTAATTGCTTATCTAGCGCACGCTTTTTCATCAGGGCCTGTATTAGTTCCTTTTTTGCAGACATAATTCGAGTCTTCTCTTCCGCGGTCGGGGTGGGTCCTTCCGTAGCTGCCATGGATGGGCGAAGAAAACGCTACGGGAATGCTACGAGGCCAAAGACGCGATGCCGGAAACCGGGCCGCGATCTCTGTATGTTCCCACGTGATCCATCATTAAGTAAGTGAGGACGCGCGTTCGATGTAACTCAAGACCATAAGTGCCGGAGCAGCTGTTTACCACTACCTACCATGTCCGCCCTTCCTCCTGGAGAGCATCCAAATAACAACGACCAGAGGAATAAGCCAGATACTGAATTACCGGAGACCACACAGCTCGAAGCCGCTGAAATGGATACCACACCCGACCAGCCCGTTGAGGAAACTTGGGACGATATTCCGGAGGAGATCATGGAGCTCGAGACGGAAGACATTTTGACGCGTATTCGCCTGATCGAAAACGATATTAAGGTGCGTCTTGGGTACTCTTGACAGTCTAAGTGGACTTAACTTTCGAGACTAGGTCATGCGCTCAGAGCAGTTGCGGTTAGGCCACGAGCAAAGTGTCATGAAGGAGAAAATCAGAGACAATAGCGAAAAGATCAAGCAGAACAAAGTGCTTCCTTATCTCGTTGCAAATGTCGTTGAGGTGCGCACGCGTCTCCTTAGTAAATTATCTCGCCATGAGACGAAACCATACTTCGAAGATCTTAGACGTCGACCCTGAAGGGCAAGAGGATGGCGCGAACCAGGATCTTGACTCAATGCGCAAAGGGAAGACCGCGGTCATCAAGACGTCCACCCGGCAGACTGTTTTTCTTCCCCTTATCGGTCTCGTCCCACCGGAAGAGCTCGAACCCCAAGACCTCATTGGCGTAAATAAAGACTCGTATCTTGTTCTTGACACACTTCCTGCAGAGTATGATTCGCGTGTGAAGGCAATGGAAGTGGACGAGCGACCAACTGAGACATACACGGATATTGGTGGGTTGGAAAAGCAAATCGAGGAGTTAGTCGAAGCCATCGTCCTACCCATGGAACAGGCAGACAAATTTAAGACGCTTGGGATCAAGCCGCCAAAGGGTTGTCTGATGTACGGGCCTCCAGGTGAGCGATGACTGCATACTGTTTCCTATTATGGTGTTCATTCGATGAAGGGACGGGAAAAACCCTCCTTGCTCGGGCTTGTGCTGCACAGACAAACGCCTGCTACCTTAAATTAGCTGGTCCCTCGTTGGTGCAAATGTTCATCGGTGATGGTGCTAAGCTCGTCCGTGATGCATTCAAGCTTGCGAAGGAAAAGGCACCGGCCATCATTTTTATTGACGAGCTGGACGCGATAGGCACAAAGCGGTTTGACTCGGACAAGAGTGGCGACAGAGAAGTGCAACGCACTATGCTCGAGTTACTTAATCAGCTCGATGGCTTCAGCAGCGATGAGAGGATCAAGGTGCGTCCGCTTACTCGTTCCTTCCACCGCCTATTTAGATGTCATGCAGGTCATTGCCGCAACCAACCGTATTGACATCCTTGACCCTGCACTCCTTCGCTCTGGACGACTTGATCGCAAAATTGAGTTCCCACTGCCAGCGGAAACGGCCCGCGCACGTATTCTTGAGATTCACTCCCGCA
This sequence comes from Lactarius indigo, assembly GCA_025766275.1. Classification (NCBI taxonomy): domain Eukaryota; kingdom Fungi; phylum Basidiomycota; class Agaricomycetes; order Russulales; family Russulaceae; genus Lactarius; species Lactarius indigo. Next base: position 1,699,734 of record JAFKAC010000005.1, on the reverse strand, counting down.
AAATGACCATCGGCCCCGATGTCAACTTCGAGGAGCTTGCACGTAGCACCGATGAGTTCAACGGCGCCCAATTGAAGGCGGTGTGCGTTGAAGCTGGCATGATAGCACTGCGGGAGGGCGCAACGAAGCTTGGGCATGAGCATTTCATCAGCGGTATTGCAGAGGGTAAGTCGCATCGTTCACTGCGTCTCTGGTGATATTGACGAATGGTTGGTCCAGTGCAAAGCAAGAAGAAGAACGACCTCATGTACTTTGCTTAGTGCCTGTCTAAATTACCACTTTATTATCCATTTCCAGCACATATTGTACAATTGCAACCTCACTTGGTAGTCGGCCAGATTTTTCTATCAGCATGAGCATAAACTCTTTGGCCAAGGTAACTGAACGAAATAGAAACTTTCGCTCTCCCAATTCATTTTTAGAACTTGGGCTCGAGGCAAGCGAGAGCACGGATGATTCAGACCTCGGAGTCGGCATTGGCGCGTCGCGTCACAGCGTGACACACGCGTTCTACCATACAACAGCGGCTTTCACATAAAGTTTGAAGGCGCGGAATATGTCAAGTGAACTGAGTTGGAAGAAGTTCTTCGTGGAAGGTACGGAATACTTTCGGTGTCAAGACGTAGGCAAGGCACTCGAATCCTTTGACCAGGTAAGGGGTACCTCTTCTTGGCTTGAACAAGTTCGTGATCTCGCTTGTGATCTCGTCCTCTTTTGTAGGCGATCGACCTTGCCAACGACACATCTTACGTGCTATACGACTCTCGTGCGTCCGCCTATGAAACACAGAATCGCCCCAAAGATGCCCTGCGCGACGCGAAAAAGACTATCGATATTGCCCCCGAGGAATGGCACGGCTACTTTCGTTCCGCTCGCCTCTTCGCCGCCCTTGGCCAAACCGACTCTGCGTTACGGATGTGCTCACTTGCACTGGAGCGCCTTGGCGATGGCCCGGAGCACGAAGCTCGTCGACGCGAGCTCACCGATCTGCGTGAGCACCTTGAAGCACCGACCAAATGCCCAATCTCGGGTATGCCAGTCGAACTACTCTTGACGATATTCATACTTTCGGGAAAACCTGTCGTCATCTCTCACGTCTGCCGTCAATGGCGCGAGATCGTACTTTCACAGCCCACGCCTTGGCGTTCTTTGGTTCTCGCGGCACCCGCGAAGAAGGCCATTCGCAAAGTCCAAGAATGGAACAAACGGTCCCGTGGGCGGATTGAGGAGCTCGTTATCTGTAAATCTCTCGCCACAACCATCTTCCCGTCCAATTTTGACCGCTGGTACCCTGACGATCGTGCAAAGTACGCCGAGCTCTTAGCCAAGCTTCGGCAGCTAGACTTGACGCAATTCAAAGAATGCCACATGGAGGAAGTGAATGCAGAGTCGTTCTTCTCTGCACTGAGTGACGATACGAGATACGTTCGCCAACACCTGGAAACCCTCTCCATATCGTATATGGACCCCCGTCAGAACATCATTGGTCGCCCTGAATACGCCGAACTACCGTGGGAAAACCTGCGGGCTTTCAGCATCACCAATGGAATGTGTAACTGGGTGCAGTTATCGACGACCATGCGTTGTCTTACGTCCTTTGAGTACAAGATGGATTGCTTTGTCAGCCTTTTCAGGAATTTCCATCAGTTCTTACAATCCAATCCTGGACTTGAAAAGCTCGTTGTCGAATCGGGCCGAGGCTACCCTCATTATATACCAGCGGTCCCAGACTCACTGACGTTAGCCCACCTTCGTCATCTCGAGTTAACCGGACTTCTCCCTTTTCGTATTGAACGCGGAACTTTCAGTCTTCCCTCGCTCCGAATACTACGCATGACCAGACTCAAAAATGCGGAGTTTACGTTGGCCGAGCTCATCGAGGATGAAGAGACCTCCTTCGCGGAACTCGTCGAACTCACTGCAAGAGGCTGTGCCCTGGGGTCGCAAATTCTCACTTCAGCTTTACTCAGAGCTCCCAAATTAGAGATTCTGAATTGCACCGGCAGCGCTTTTAATGTCGTTGCAGGAGTCCTTGACAATGCCCTGTATGGCATTACTAAAGGACCCAGCATCCGAAGACCCCACACTTGTTCCTACGAGACTACCCATTTTGTGCCCTGCGCTCGGCGTACTAGACCTTTCTCGGTCCGACGATTTGAAGACAGGCTCAGTCATGCGGATAGTCAAAGAGAGGATCGCTCTGGCAGGATCTCAGGATGGTGGGAGGTACCAGTTACCTAGGGAAGATGGCGATCGAGGTATTTCGTGCATTCAGGCTCTCAGAGTCGATGAATGTCCACATATCGAGGCAGAGATTCTACCTTGGTTTCAGAAGAACGTACCAAAGTTTAGCTGTCGTTATGAGTCGAGACGAAAGAGATGACGTCAATCCAGGTGTATTATACACCCGTCAGTCTTCTCGTTTGTCTGCTATATCGACTTGAACATTCCTCCTACGTACCTATGCAAAAATCAACTTTTCGTTTTCCTAGCTTCAACAACACATCGTAGCTACTTCATATTGTACATACCAATGTAAGAATGGATATCCTATTCAATGGCGATTTTTGCTTATTTCTTTTTTGGCCTCCAGGGAGCACGACCGACTTCACCCCCTGATGTAAATTTAGTTACACCTGTTGAGTGCCAGAGTCCCTACATAGCACCAAATATATCGATAGTTGGGTGGAGGATCTAAAGCAAACACATCGAATCAGACTCCTACAATAACGTACAGTAGACGTGAATCACTCCTTATCTAGAGTTCGTGTCACGGTTGGGTTACGTACAGCAGTGCACGTGATACGCGCGTTTTTAACGTGACCGTCTGTCGAAGTTTGCGCTAGAGAGCTTGTTCTAATATGCCAAGTACACCGAGCTGGAACACATTTTTTGCAGAAGGTACAAAACACCTTCGACGTCAAGAAATAGATGAGGCAATCAAGTCCTTCGACAAGGTAAAAGCCATTTCAAGAGTCCTTTTGGCTTCATTGTCTCATCATACTTCGCAGGCAGTCAGCCTTGCCAATGACAGATCCTATGTGCTATACGATTCTCGTGCATCCGCCTATGAAAAGAAGAATCGTCTCGAAGATGCCCTGCGCGACGCAAAGAAGACTATTGACATTGCCCCTAAGCAGTGGCACGGCTATTTTCGTTCTGCTCGCCTCTTAGCTGCCCTTGGCCAAACCGACGCTGCATCGCAGATGTGCTCATTGGCACTGGAGCGCCTCGGTGATGTCTCAAAGCACAAAACCCGTCGACGCGAGCTCACGAACCTGCGTGAACACCTGGAAGCGCCGCGGCCAACCAGATCCCCGGTCTTGGGTATGCCAGTCGAGCTACTCTTGACGATATTCCACTTTTCGAGCAACCCCGTCACCATCTCTCACGTCTGCAGTCAATGGCGCGAGGTCGCACTTTCACAGCCCACACTTTGGCGCTCCTTGGTTCTTGCGGCACCCGCAGAGGAAGCTCTTCTCAAGGTCCCAGAATGGTACAAACGGTCCCGTGGGCGGATCGAGGAGCTCATTGTCCGTAAATCGCTCGCACCAATCTTCCCGGTTTCGGATAACCACAGGCTGCGACACGATCACGCAATGTACCACAATGACCTTTTGGCCCAGTTTCGGGACCTGAATTTGACGCAGCTCAAAGAATGCCACATGGAGGACGTTAATGCAGAACTTTTCTTCTCCATGCTGAGTGGCAGTACGAAATATGTTCACCAACACCTGGAATTCCTCTCCATATGTATGCATCCCTATCGGGTGATCTATTTTGGACGCCATGAACACGCCGAACTACCGTGGGAAAACCTGCGTGCTCTCAGCATCGTCAATGGGAAGTGTGGCTGGGCACAGTTATCAACGTCCATCCACCATCTTACGTCCTTTGAATACAAGATAGAGACCTCTTATGTCGATTTCGGACGATTCCATGAGTTTTTGCAAGCCAATCTCGGCCTTGAAAAGCTTATCTTCGAAACAAGTCCAAACCACGTGGACTCACATTATATCTATGCGGCCCCAAACCCACTGACGTTAGCCCACCTTCGCCATCTCGAGTTGACCGGGATTGTCCCTTTTTTCATCAAACAGTGGAAATTTCAGTCTACCCTCACTCCGAATACTACGCATGACCGAGCTCAAACACGCAGAATTGACGTTGGCTGAGCTCATTGGAGACAAAGAGACCTCTTTCGTGGAACTTGTCGAATTCACTGCAAGAGATTGTTTCTTGGGGTCCCAAATCATCACCTCGGTGCTACTCCGAGCTCCCAAATTGGAGATTTTGAATTGCACTGGCGACGACATTGATATTATTGCGGTGTCCTTGACGAAGCCCTGTATGGCGTTACTCAAAGACCCGTCATCCGAAGACCTCACGCTTGTCTCTACGAAATTACCCATTCTGTGCCCTGCGCTGAGCGTGCTAGACCTTTCTCAGTCCCCCGATTTGAAGACTGACGTAGCCATGCGGATCGTCAAAGAAGAGGATCGATCTGGCAGGATCTCAGGACGATGGGAGGTACCAGCTACCTGGGGAGGATAGCGATCGAGTTGTTTCGTGTCTTCAGGCTCTCAAGATCGACGAATGCATTCATATTAGGGCAGAGATGTTGCCTTGGTTTCGGGAGAACGTGCCAATGTTTAGCTGTCGGCATCATTACAATTTGAGGGGAAGGAGATGATCCGGTGTATTATGCGTTCGTGTCTTCTTGTCTACCATATCAGTTTGATCACAACTACCACTTCTTCCTCCAGTCGCGTGACACGTGATCGTTCAGACCGTGCGTGACCTTCACGCTATGATAGGGGCTTCAAAGCAAGCGACACTCCGTCAGTACCCCTAAAGGACGAGTCGCTCAACTCCTTCGACAGACTCAGCCCTGAATTATAATGATGTGCGGCTAGTAGTATTAATAGTGTATGAGCTAAAACCAAGAAATAGTACTTGAACGCCGACGTTTGCTAATGAGACCGCTCCGCACGCTCATCGAAGCGACCTTCTCGGGCTTAACCGTGGCTTACCCTGTAAGGAAATGATGCGTGTGCCGTGGCCATGACGTAGCAGCCTGCAATCGTTCCTCTTTGGGAGCATTACACCAACTGTGGCTGGCGTCGTTCCCGCCGCAGTTGTTGTACACCAACCATCATGGCTGTGACAAAGATCTGGTTCCTCCTTGTCGATCACACGTTCCAGACCTTGGTTGGTGAGCTTTCCTCGGTTCGGACTTCCGAATGTGAGTACATCGACGACTTGAAGGAGAGAGTCAAGGAGAAGTGGCAACCCAACCTTACCAGTGTCCCTGCCCCGAAACTCACCGTATGGAAGACAAAGGGTGAACTGATTATCGACAAAGTGAATATCAAAACAAGCTTGGCGGATATATTGAGCAGCATCGACGTCGATAACGAGGATACCATTGAGGAGCTGAGCCCCTATGAGCAGGTAACCGATCTTGGGCTCTCAGACAATCAGATCCTGCTCGTAAAATTGCCTTGTACGTCATCTGCTTCTACTGCCGCTGCATTCTCATACGGGCCTACAGCCACTATGTTGACGAAAGATCACTCACTTGCCCGTGGAAATTCCCTTACTTCCGAGCTGGCCTATAAATATGAAAACTGCTTTATTCAGGCGGAAACTAAAGGGGGATTCACAGAAGGGGATCTCACTTTGAATTGCATAAAGAGTGCGCCACAGAAACTTCCCGGATTTGTCAGTGAGTACAAAAAGGCGCTGGGTCGAAAGCGGGAGGTGACTGACGAGGTGGGTCGTTTGTATGTTATCAAGTTTTTGACCTCTGACAGCGAGGTTAGGCCCTCGCAAACGCTAATCTGATTGTTGGTAATCCTACTTGGAAGAGTTACTTCGGTGGTAGGGGGACGACTTTCTCTGCCAACCGACCCGAAGTCATGCACCTCATCCATATTGTGTCCGTTGATGCGATGTCGTGGGACCCCCTCAAGGAAGGAGACAGAAGACCGTTCAAGGAATGTGACGCAAACTGGTTTTTTTTTTTACGCAATCGCGCACCACATTAAATTCCTTCCATCAAACATCAAAAGTGACGGGGCAGAGAAAATCACTGCTAGACTGTGAGTCAGCGCGTTTGTGATCATGCTTTTGAGTTACTAACGTCCACTCTGACAGAGGCCAAGATCCGTGGCCATTTCAACTCATCGTCCAAGTCGGGAGAAAGAAAGAAAATCATACCTATAGACCCAGGAGCGATTTCCTTATATCGAAATTTGGTCTTCCGCGGGTGGCCGTGGAAGTCGATTCCAATCGACTGGATAGACCCGCGATCGATTTTTATCGCTTATTGCTTCAAGGGGCGAGCATCGTGCGACTCGCGAACACCCTGGATACTTACAAGGACAAGAGCTTCGTATTTGTGGCCGTCTATATCAGCTCTACCGGAGTTGCATATCGTTACATCTTATATCAGGAAAAGAATTCCCGGACGGTATGCACGCTCAGGCTTTATATCTTTAAAAACCCATGTGAATCACTGTAGGTTTGTCACAAGGGTCAAGAGTTCGACCTCTGTGAGAAAGACAGCCGCGTTCGATTTGCGCTGGAGCTGTACAATCTCACATCCGTGCTAGAAGCTGAGCCTGAGGACGAAGACACAAAGAAAAGTATCCGCGAACTCGCGGTAGATCTCGAAAATCTTGGCGAGGACGGTAAGTTGCCGGCGTTCGCCTGCAAAACCAAGAATCGTACAAGTCATTATGGGGAAAACCAAGCTGGACCTAGTACTTATAGGGGCGGTTGCGGTGGCGCAACTGAACAACTCAAAGCTCACGGATATGATGTCGTGGCAGACGTCATAGAGACGGATGGCTGCACTTGGGAACTTATCGACAAGGTACGACACATTTTTCCACCCATGGCGTTCCACTGAGCTAATGTCTTGCAGTTACCACCTCATCTCCGCACGGTGTATCAGCGGAGCGATCCGAATAAAACCGAATTAATCGCAAAGCGCCTACGCAAGGGATCAAACGAGCTGTACTTTCTCCAGCACCTCCGTATGATACGGTCGCAGTCTCCGCACATTATCTCATCGATCGACACTATCCCTTCAATCACTGGGGGTTGGCTCATTCTACCGAAGCAGCAATCTATCCGCGACCAACGACTCATGAACAGTGGCGGCGTTCACGTTCGCGTCCAGCTCGGCTGGGGTCTCGTCAAGGGGCTCGCATATCTTCACGAGCACAAGATTGCGCACCGCGACATCAAGCCCGACAACCTTGTCTGTGACAGTGTCTTTTGCCTGCAAATAATTGACTTCGATGTAGCCATCAAAGTTCAGGACGAAAACACTGAGGTTGACGAATATCGCGGCACCAAGGGCTGGACAGCGCCTGAATTGGGAGAGGAAGACGGACTGACGCCAATGCATAGCCCCATCAAAGCCGACAGGTGGTCGTGCGGGCGTGTTCTTCTACATTATATCATGGTTGGGAAAGGAGACAAGTGGCTGTCGAGGTTTGCTAGGCAACTGATGGCGAAGGATCCCCAGAAGAGACCGTCACTACTAGAACGGGAAAAGTGGCCCGCCGCACGGTTGTCGGACATGGTCGGCGTACGTAAAGACGGCGGGAAAGAGTCGCGACCTCTGCAAGACATAGTAGAAGTCGATGGAGAAAGCATGAAGCCTCCAGATGCGAAGAAGCCCAGACTCGCGGCGACTGACTCGAGCGAGGAGAGCTGAACGGATTACGAACATCTTGACCGATGGGTGAAGTCTTCTAATATTCTGTTGACGCATTGTCAGGTAAATTATGATACATAGATGTCTACTTTGTTTCCGGCAGTCACTGATCAAACAATGCAAAGTGCATCCTGTTCACTGTTGGCTCGTGCATGTGACCTGCGTGATCCCGTGCGAGAGGGAAAAACCCAAGCCGAAGAAGGGAAGTGAGGAGAAGGAATTCACCAGAATTCTCTCAAAGATGGACGAAATATTAGCACTCGCAAAATACATCGAAGATTCAAGCAAGAAGATCAAATCCCTCCCCAAGGCCTACAAGACTCGCAACCCTAAAGCCAACGCCGCCCCCATGGCGGACAAGCGCTTTCCATATCGTCGTCGCTAGACTCGTAACCAGTCGTTCAAATGAGGATTTTTGAGGGGTACTTCATAGAGCGAACGGTCACCGGTCTACGTCGTCGCGTTGAGACTGAGGGACGAGTACCAATGAATATCTACCTTGAAAGCAAAACCATTTTCATTGCATCATAATAACAGCTACGGATTTTTCTTTGGAACTAGAACACTGCTATAGGTAGGATTAATATAGTTATCGTGCCTTACACACCTAGCCCACCTTCATCATCTCGAGTTAACAGGACTCGTCCCTTCTCGTATCGAACGCGGATATTTCAGTCTTCCCTTGCTCCGAAGTGCAGCGTTTATGTTGGTCGAGCTCGTCGAATTCACTGCAAGAGGCTGTTTCCTGGGGTCCCAAATCGTCACTTCGGTGTTGTTCCAAACTCCCAAATTGGAGATTTTGAATTGTACCTGTACTGTAACGCTGTTAATGTCGTCGTTGAGTATTTGAGTCCTCAACAAAACCCTGTGTGGTGTTACCAAGGGATTCGGCATCCGAAGACCCCGAAGACCCCGAGCTTGTGCCTACAAAACTACCCATTCCGTGCCCTGTCCCTGCGTTCAACGTGCTAGACCTTTCTCAGTCCGCCGATTTGAAGGCCGACACAGTCATGCGGATAGTCAAAGAGATCGCTCTGGCAGGACTTCGGGACGACGAGAGGTGCCAGCTACCTGGGGAGGATGGTAGATCGAGGTGTTTCGTGCATTTGATCCCTCAAAGGCTCCAAAGTTGATTAATTCCCCTGGATTGAGGCAGATATGCCGCCTTGGTTTCGGGAGAACGTGCCGATATTTAGCTATCGTCACCATTATAATTTGAGGGGATGGTAGATGACGTCAATCCAGGCGTATCATACATCCGTGTCTTCCCGTTTGTTCCGTCAACTTGAACACAACTACCACTTCTTCATCCACTCATGCCCTCAGACAGACAACAGGCCGCTCCGCTATATATCCCTCAGTTCACTGCTGCCAACTATGGTAGCTTCTTTCTAGCAGGTCAGCGCTGAATTTACCTTCCATTCATCAAAGCACCCTCTGATCTGACTTAATTTCCCAAGGAGCACTATGTGCGACGTACGTTTGTTTCACAAACTCAAGAGAGACAACCTACTTTTATGCTCTTTGTTTTCCTAAAGGATAACGCATGGCGCCATGACCCGTATGCACGTCTTTTTCGGACTGACACCTCTGCCTCGTACCTAGCACTTCGCAGCCATAGATGTCGTTAAGACGCGCATCCAAATAGACCCCGCGCTTGCGCGCCACAGCCTGCTTTCAGGGGGTCGTCTCATCGTTGCGAAAGAGGGCCCTTCTGCTCTTTTGACTGGATTTGGGCCTACCGCAGTAGGCTATTTCGTGCAGGGCGGAGCAAAATTTGCTGGTTATGAGTTTTGGAAAAAGCAATTTGTGGCATTTGCTGGTGATCAAGACACGGCGGTCAGATACCGTACGGCGATATATCTTGGTGCCGCGAGTGTCGGAGAGTCCGTCCCGTGTTTACCTTTATATCATCGTGAATCGTCGTGCTGATTTCCCCGATACACGTGTACAGATTCTTTGCAGACATCTTCCTGACGCCACTTGAAGCCACGCGTATCCGCATGGTCTCGCAGCGTGGCTACGCAACTGGGCTAGCCTCTGGTTTCACGCGCCTTCTGCGTGAAGGTGGTTTACGAGATCTCTACGCTGGCTTCATTCCGATCATCTTCAAGTGAGCGCCTACCTTACCCAGGCTTTGCACTAACGCACATCCCGCATCCAGGCAGATCCCATACGCGATCGGTCAGTTTACCGTCAATGAGTTGTGCCATGAGGTCGCGTTCCGGTCTATGTCCAAGGAGACACGTGCCAAGCTCTCGCCTGCGTCCAGGCTATCCATCTCACTCGGCAGTGGCGTCATCGCAGGCTTTGCCGCTGCAATCCTCTCGCAACCTGCAGATACATTGCTGTCGCAGGTAAATAAGGGTCATGGGCCCAAGGGCACGATGCTCTATCGCCTTGGCGTTCTTTCTAGGCAGATTGGGTTCAGGGGTTTATTTGCGGGCCTTGGCCCACGTATGGTGATGACAGCGGGCCTTGTGTCTGGTCAATTTCTGATATATGGAGCCATTAAGGACGGTGCGCATTTTCTCGAGATCTTTTCCGGTATATTTACAGATCATTACGCAATCGAACAGCGATGGGTGCTCCACCAGGCGTGGAGATCCATAAGGCGTCAAAAAAGGACTAGATCTTAATACAGTAATTACGTGACGATCGCGCAACGATAGTTTCGAATATGGTCTTGGACTCTTGATGTATGTAGAGAATTGATGCCATGATGATTCGTTATGAACATGTGTTTGCCCGCCTGTATCCGCATTCGCCGGCTTGTGTTTCCGTGCAAGAACACGCCTGGTTTGTTCATTCTTCGCCAGATCGGTTCAACACTTGTGTTAACCTCGCTCTGACGTCTTCTAATGACGCCTCCTGAGTTTCTAAGTCCCACTCGAGAAATCGTTGGCACACCGCCGATGCGAGATCCATGTCCAGTTGATCTTCCTTGGAGATTGCTTCGTCCAGGAGCCTCGGAAGCTCGTGTGTAGAGAGCAACTCGCTGTTCACCAAAGCATGAGTAGATCGGTATCAGATCTTTCCTTGACGTCCTATAGAGGACGCACGTCACGTATTGAGCGCGCTGTACGACGTGGGCTGGTACACCGAATAGCTCCGCGCAGCGTGCTGCGTGCGATTCAAGCGAAAGTCCATTTACAGGCCCTAGCGCACGACGTCAGCTATTACCCCTAAATAACAGAGCACATACCTGTACAGATAGGTTATACTCTCGCCTTTGGTCACACCGGGTAAATCGCCACTGATGACCTCGCCAGTCCGCGTTGTAAACATAATCTCCATATGGACGAACGTTATGGGCAATTTTTGAGGCTCGAGTATTCCCGTGGAGAAAAGTTCATGGAAGTGCGTCGTTGCTATTACTTTCGGGCAATCGGAGCCGCGCGCAAGTAGGTGTTGCAAGACTCCAGCAAAGAGGCCCGCACCATCTGCTCGGGGTCACGCCAAGACATACGACGGGAAAGGGGGAAAAGTAAGGGGTGAACGGGTCCTTTTACTAAGGATCAAGTATAGGAAGTCTTAGGAGATACACGAGCCTGCAGCAGTTGTTCCTTTCCCAAACTCGTCTAGCAAAACAAGAGAGCGCGGAGTGGCGTTCCGTAGTCCCAGAGACACCTGGTTGAGATCGATCATAAACGCCGATTGCACCTGAAGGTATGGGGCACAGGGTAGCAGGTTTCAACAACAAAGTCAATAGATGTCCACGTTTGAAAGTCGTTTGAGTTACTTTTGAGACCGACTCCCGAGTTTGAACGCGGGTGAAAACTAGACATCAGAATAAGAAGAAAAAAAAAGCGCGCAGCAGTCGTCTCAGACACCACACACCCTTATCTACGATGCCGAGTGTCGCGGATTCGGCGGGGACGAAACTGGCGCCAGATGGGTCATCCGGAAGCGGCAACCTATGAAACTCACCAGCCAATCTGGGAGCATCTCTTCGGTCGAAGGGGATAGAAGAGGGAACCAATGACCCACTTGTGCCATTAATTGTATCAGCGCGATCTTTTAAATGTCAAGTTTGCAATCAAGGCCCTAAAAGTTTTCCAGGAACGAATGAACGCACCTGCTTGAGGTAGACGCTCTGCGTCACAGCATTCAGGAACTTTTCTGGCTGGAGCCCATGCAGCGCTCACTTTTCCGCATGCATTTGCGCCTGTGCATACGAGTACGCTATTTCCCGGTGTACTTCCTTCCGACATGAGATCATCTTCTTCGCCGTGGATGTCCGCGTATGATTCAATGCCCGCTCCGCCGATGAGGAAGACGTCGTTTGGTACAAATGTGTCCACGGTCTGCTCTTGTAGTGGGTGCCTGCGGAAGTAGTGAGGTCACAACAACGACCTAGCCAAGAAATCGGAAACAGTTCGCACCGGCCCTGCTGAATTTTGATCACATTTTCGTTGCTCATCCGAGGTCTTCTATAATTATACAGGCTCGTGGCTTCCGCAAAGCAGAGAAGGCAGTCGAGCTCAGCGCAAATGTCGCACGCATTGCTAATCGCTTCTGCAAAAGGAAGGACACTTTCCGCGAGTTCGTGTATTATTTCCAGCTCGCGGTCTGCCGCGTTCTTTGAACCTGTCTAATCTTAAAATTGTGAAACATACCGATGATCAAAGGATAGAGATCTCCTAGGTGCTTGTCTAAGTCTTTGGCAGGTTTAGAAGCAAATGCGGTATGTATGATGAAGCGAAACTTGCCGTGCATCTTTTCATTTTTAAAATAAACGTGCGATCTAATAGAACTCGCTGTGGCTCGTGTGTCATTTCAGGGGACAAGTATACTGACTCGGATGAAAACTGCACGGATGAACGCGGTATTAAGCACTCGACTTTATCGGGAATGAAATAATGTAATACCTGGAATGTCCAGCCGTCAAGGACTTCTATGCCATCTCCGCTTCTCCATTCTTCAAGCATGGGGACGCAGACGAGGAAGCCTGTCACATATGTGAAACACCAAGAAAACATAATGGGAAAAAAAAAAAATTGTGCCTCACCCAATTGAGGAAAATATACGACGTTGAGAGACGTCGCGTAATCCTGTGGGACCGTGGGGCTTATACCCTCCGCAACTTTCGACTGCGCCGCATTAGCCCAATATTGGAAAGAAAATTTAGTCAGCCGATGGCGAGTCACTTACCAGGACGGCATCCACGCCGTTGTACAAATGCTTACGATTGTCTAATTCCTCATCGATGTGTGGGCGGACGCAGACACGTTGCAACAGCGTCGACTCTTCCCAGTCAATCTGCATATAATCGTATGCTGGCAACCGAGACATAATCGGGGATACACAAACTGTTTTGTTTATCGCACCGCCAACTTCTCTGAATGCTGCAACATCCAGGGCGGTGATCAGCTGTCAGGTGGATTAGTTAACATGGAAGTGTCGGGTCCGCGGTGCGCACACCTTCTTTACGATATCAACATCTCTACCCATACTGAGCTCCCCAAGCTTATCTCGAAGCATTGCAGTGTGGAAAGTGAACTTTCCCGGTGCGTGTCTGTGAATATACGACTTGCCCATCCGGGGTTAACTCGCACCTTCACAAGGCCCTGCCAGTCCGTGAGGACGGCTTTACCTGTCCTCAAGGCCGCAAGAACCCGAGGAACATTCTTAATTCCATTTAGTTGACCGTGCATTACGTTCGCGATATCAATGTTTTCCGGGCGGGTGAAACACTCTACAGCGTCGTGGCGGGCACTTATGACTTCAAGGGAGAGCGAGGGCCTCAGGAGCCACATCCGAAGGAGGGAACGCCCCAGTGTTGTCCTCGTGGTGTCTAGCATGCCTAGAAATTTTGTCAACGAAAAATCCGCAGGGGACGGCGCTTGGTGGCGGAACTCGAACCGAACAACGATAGTCCTTCTTTGGTCTTATTTGAGTGGATTGACGCATGACTTTCGTTTTCGAACACTTGCAAGGAACTTTTGAGGCATTAAGGCGTCAGAAATAGTTTAATGCGGACGGAGACCAAGGCCGTCTCACAAGAGAGCATCGGCATTGATCTGCATGGTTTTGTCCCTGGATAGGGTACGCGCATGAGTCTCAGGGCTTAGAAAGAGTATGAACGTACAAAGCCAGGTTCGCTATCCCGCGGACATCTAGCCCACTGATGCCCTCAGGTTCCAAGTCCCCCAGCGCTTGTTCTCTGATGAGATAGTCGAGCAATGCGCCAATCGAGCCCAACTAAGGGATGAAAGTTCTGATAAACTTGTCCGCGGAAAGGAAAAGCCCCATGTGACCCACTGCAAATGGAGAAAGATCCAGTGCAGCAAAGTTGGACATACGAACGGAAGCGTTCCACCGTTTCAGGGTGGGATTACCCTTGGCGCTGCGCCTCCGTTGCATAAAGTCGTACGCATTTCTCGGCTCAGCTGATGGATATGGGTCAGGAGGGTCAATGGTTTCTTCAGGGAGATCGCAGAGCAGGCCCAGAGAAAGGACACTGTTACGCCCTCTCTCTGGTCTGAAATCTTTCTGTGGGCGTATCTGAAAGAAGCCCCCTGAGGTAGCCACTGGAACGAAGGGTTAGTACCAGGGCGCATACATGACACTTCTTGAGAAAAGTCCATACTCGAATCGCTACACAAATCGATGAATTTATCATCAGCTTTCGAGCTGACGAGGCATACATCGGGTGAGACCTGATCCAGGACTGAGGCACCTGCCAATTGAGATTGTCAGAAACCCAAAGACCCTTAATAGGACTGACGCGTCCTAGCCACATCAAACTGAGTGGTCTCTTGCGTGTCCTCGAGCACGTAGATCAGAAAATCCACGGGATTGTAGTATGCGCAGCCAATCCGCCCACTTCAAAAGACCCCGTAAGACTAAGTACGAGTGCATATATGCGTATCTTTGCCTTACGCAGAAGACGTAGCGGCTAAACAAATCTGCGGGAGAGTTGGTGCCGCGTGGCTGTCAAGTGACGAGTGGTGCTAATACGAATAGACAAGGACCCACTTTAGCGTCGTAGCCACTTTCTTCCAAATTACCTTCTTTGTCGCCTTCCGTGACGTTGTCTGAATTCCAGCGCACTTTTTTCCTGCTTCTCTCATCGAGGTCTGGAATGTCCTCGTCTGTGCGCAACGGGGATTGACGGTCTATGCTGGCTCGAGGCATGAGAGCCAAGAATGACAGCCAGTGGCAAGGTCTGGATCCACGGATGACGCGACGATAGATTGCCCAGACACCACGTGCGCGTGTCAAGCGCCACTTACCCACACCCGGGCTGCGGTAATGGTGGGCTCACGAGTCAACCCGCTGACATTCGCTCGCCCTATCTTGAACGCAAGCGCCAACAAGGAAGATAGAGGGTACCGGGAGTCCAGTAGCATAAGGAACGGATAGAAAGCTTATGAAGCCCAATTTCTTCGACTAAGAAATCGATGACATTCGAACGCAAAAGATACGTGCACAACGGGGTGCTCCCAAATCCCCTCTGAGCCTCAGCTCACTTCCTAGTCTTGAGCAACTCCTTCGTGGTGTCAGTCGTTCACTACTACAAAAAGGATAAAGACTGTAAGCTTCAGATCACTTGACATTATACAAACTCACCATTTAAGAGAAGGGATTGTGAATCCAACATGACCTTATTCCCGGATTCAGAGAGCAATGTCGCGATGTCGCGGGCGGCCTCCAATCTCCGTAATTGCAAGAAATCCCTTGTTATTTCGCATCGCCTCCCCAATCAACTCAGCGCTCCGCGCCTCACCCTGCGCCCGTACAATAATAGACTGGGGAAGGGGCAATCAACATGACAGCGTGTCAATAAAACGACAGATAAATACCTGCTTCTCTTGAATGGCCTGATCCACAAGGAAGGCTGCTCGAAGAGCGGTTTGTTGCGCAATCTGAGGGACATATTGAGTTATGCTCCTAAATGGGGCGAGGCGCGTGCCCGTACCTGCTTCGCTTCGACTGCATGTGTGAACTCAGGGGAAAATGCGACATGGGTGATCGATACGTCGTCCAAAACGAGATTGAACCGGAGCGCGCGGTTTGTAAGGTTCTCCCGCACGAGTCGCGAGACCTGCATCGCAGTATTCAGCTATCACGGAAAGTTCCTTGGATACCCTGAGTACGAGTCACCATTTCACGTTGCGTGATGAGTTGGCTGGCATTGAACTGTGCCACTACGCTTTTCAAGACTTCATTCACAATGGAAGGCAGCACGCGCTCATCGAAATCCTGGCCGAGTTCGCGGTATATCGTGGGAAGCGCCTGAGGTGATGGCCGAGACAACACACGGCAAGTAATATTGACCATTTGCAGGTCTAAGGTATTTTGAGTTTCTGACGCCCAATGGAGAGGACCACTGCTCACCTTTTGTGCCTGTAAGGCTCGCAATACTCCTTGGTTTCGCACGAATGTCGAAGACAATGGGTGTCTCGAACCATGGAATCTGAATTGGGACGAAATTATACCCCGGTAGAGGACCAAAAGACGAAGAAAATACATACCCTAAGGTGGGTACCTTCTCCATACACGCTCTCCGTCACTCCATTGAGCCTACAAAGCATCATTAAGACCGTGACGTGAAAGAAAGCAGGGAACTTGCGTACCTAGTATACTTGAATGGCGCGGTGACCTCCGTCGACTAGTACTTAGACCGCACTTAACTCATTGCCATAGAAGATTCGAGAGGGTTGCCCACCGTTGAACAAGCTCGCATTGAGCGCTACACCCCCAGCCACGAGGGCAATAATCAAGCCACCCCCTGCAAATAGACCCCGCGGAGAACCCCCTGGAAAGCCCCCACCACCTTTACTGGCGCGTTGTAATTGCTGGGCAAACCTCCGGAATGCCTCTTGTTGGTTGTTCATGGCTGCAGAGGTTGTGTTGACGCAGACGCGACTCGCGGCGGCAGGCCCGCTTCCGGTCCCCGAGCGTCAGGCGGCGATTGCCGCACCACGTGCCACTTATCCCTAAAACCTTGGAATTTGTCTTACAAAAAAAAGCACTTCCCCTCATTCAGTGCCAACGCAAACAGCTAGTCGGGGTGCCCCGCTGTCCATGCTATTAGGTCGAATTTCCACTCCTTTGTAACGAACATGGCTAGTCTCGCCGTTTCTTTGAGTGGTATGGTATGTCGCGCTATCTCTCAATCCCGCGCAATCTGTTCGACTGACTGTTCGGCATTTCGTAGCTCGGATGGATTTCCTATCGCGACATGGTACGAGGCATACATCTCTTTTTTCTTGTGGACCCAACTTGATTTCTTATCCCGCAGGGTTGTCGTATACTCCCCACAGATTTATGAAAACTTCTCTCTCAAGTCAGGAGAGGGCGTTAGCATCGCCTTCATCGTGATCTGGCTTGCTGGTGACCTGTGCAACCTTGCAGGGGCATGGACCGCTGGTCTTTTGCCGACGATGATTATTCTCGCTGGATACGTGCGTCCCTTCCCTTCCATGACCAAGTGGCGTCCAAAGCTAAAAGTTTTTCGGTGTCTTACCTGGCAGTATACCCTTTGCGATACCGCCCTTATCATCCAAATTTACTACTACCGGTGGTTGAATACGGGCACGCTGGCGCGCCCACAAGCGCATCACATAGAAAACACGGGAGAAGCCACGCCACTACTTTCTTCGAGTAATGGTGCCCATGAATCCGAAAAGAAACGTTCCTTGAGACGCCACGTATTGGAATACGTCGGCGTGATTCTTTGCCTCGTTGGAGCCGGCATAACGGCCTGGGCCATCAGTCAAAAAGTTCAGGGGGTAGGTCACAGTGGTGGTGATGAGGAGCCGCGGCCCGGAGAGGTTGTGGAGTGGAAGAGTCAACTCATGGGATATTGCAGCGCGCTGTTGTACTGTGAGCGTCTCTTCGCAGTTCTAGCTGGATGTTGGCACTCATTGGCCTTCCTGAAGTGGGTTCACGGATACCCCAAATATGTGAGTCATTGGCGCAACGCCGAGAACGGATTACGGCTGAGACGTGATCAGTAAAAAACTTTGACACCAAGTGTCGTGGCCTTTCCCCTGGATTGTTTATCTTTGGAATCATGGGAAACCTGACGTATGCGTTATCCATCTGTGTGTCATCCATGGAGATGGAACATTTGATCGCGAATGCGAGTTGGTTGGCAGGTAAGAGGATCTATTATTGTCCTAGACGGGGAAGGCTGAACACGCTGTGTATACGTAGGGAGCACGTTGACGGTGTTACTTGATGCATTCGTGAGTGAACTGTTTCAGACTGCGGAGGCGAGAAAACTGAGCGGGTGGCCAGGTGCTCGGACAGTTTGTATACTATAGGAGGGCAGGAGGTGTAGATGTGGACGTATCATAGGACAGACGGATGTATCCGGTAGATTATGAAAAGGCAAGAAGGAACCGTGAACGCAATCGAACCTTGTTTCTAATCTGCCTCGTTGCCCTCCTCGTGTTCCTCGTGTCCCGTCCAATTTACCCCGACTGCCCACGTTGCAGGTCACTCCTCGCGCGCTTACTCTTCTTTCCAGTCTGCCGCCGCCCGAACCTGGGCACGCTGTTGGCCTCGTGCGTGTCATAATCACTGCACGCAGGATGCCATTCACGAGCTTTTATCATCGTGAGATATCCCTCCTCTTAAAACCCTTCCGCCCGCCATCCCTTCTCCGATGAAAATCTTTCCTACAAATATGTCCGCCCCCGTCGCTCTTTGAGCCCACCGTTTCAGCTTGACCCCTCACCGCCCATCCAGTCCCCCTCCCCATATCAAGCCAGTTACGTTTCAGAGCTACACCCTTGACCACAGCGCACCCTCTCCATCCCTCTCCGTCTTTTCGATCCTCACTTTTCCGTCATGCCTCGCTCGCCCTTAATTTATCCCCCATATTCCTCGTCCGTCGATGCCGCCTTTGCCTCTGCATCCAGAGAAGACCTAGCGCCTGTGACGTCTAAGGTCTCGGCATCTCATCCGACTCCGATCGACTCAATCTCCCTATCCCTTCATCCACCTCGCCGCATGAGGGTCCCACCGGACTTCTTCACCCGACCAGCAGGCACGGCAACCGTGTCGCTGGGCAGAGGGTCCGGCGCGGCTGTTGCACGTAATATCGCTTCCTACAACACACAGGTCCCCCAGCCGAGCCACACGCGTGTCAGCAGTGCTCCGGAGACGTCTATCCCGGATCTTCGTGAAGCGCTTTCCAGCCTCGAGTCCAAAATGGCTTCCCTCATGAACGAGCGCGAGCGGCTCGAAAAAAGCCTCGAGCAAGCCGTGCGCCTCCAGGCCCCCATCCAGCGTCTTCCAAGCGAGCTCCTGGCGTCTATATTCACCATCGGCGTGCTTGGCGATGATGAAGAAGACACCCTCATGTTGTCCAATGTCATGCTGGTATGTCGGTATTGGGCTGATGTTGCGATGAATAATCCTGTCCTCTGGTCGCGTGTTGTGGTGAGCGATCACGTATCCCTGGACAAGGCAAGGCGGCGATTGGCACGATCAAAGTCGGTGCCCCTACACGTCGACATCAATTTTAACCCGCAAATAGACGGTAGAGGCGGCACCACCACAGAAACGATCATCCATGCCATGGATCTCTTATACCCCTCCATATGGCGCTGGAAATCTTTCCAGCTATCAGTCCCCACCCGACCTCAGGCGCACGCAGCGTTGTCACGTTGCAAGGACAAGGCACCGATGCTCGAGGTCCTCCAAGTCCGTGTATTTAATTCCATGCAAGATGACCACTACGCCCCTCCACCTCTTCCTCTGTTCGACGGACACTTTCCCCGGCTGGCAGTGTGCTCCTTCAACTCGTTTAACTTTGGATGGGATGTTAGCATGGTCCGCGCCTTGCGGGTTTTGGAGCTCGGCGGTTATTGGAACAATTACGCGCCAGCGGTTGACGTGATTCTCGACATCCTGCGTGCTTCACCACAATTAGAAGAACTCTCTTTGCGGAACATGTCGGACGTTGACCCGGAGACGTGTACGATGTATGAGCACGAACCACACCTCGACAAGCGACTTCCGTCACACATGATCCAGCTACCGCGGCTCGTGAAAATGACGTTTCACTATTCGGGCATTCAGCGCACGCGGACCATTCTTAGTCAAATCGGCCTTTCCAGCGCTTGAGAAGGTCGCGTTGTGCTACATGGACAATGTGACGTCCTTGCTGAATCACCTGAAGCGCCAATCACTGACGTCGCTGCCACTGCGACATTTGAGGATCGAGGCGTCCTTTTTTGGGGAGCTCGAGTTGGTTAAGCTTCTGAGTCGGACGTCCTCGCTGACGACACTTGAACTTGTGGACGTGGAGGACGCTTCCTCTAGTCTGATTAGGGTATGTCATTACTCCTTTACGAATGACGTCTGTTTGGTTCTAATACTCCCATTCTCTACAGAGTCTTTCTGCTCCCACTGCGACTACTACGTGGATCTGCCCCAAGCTGGAGACGCTGAGCCTTGAGGGGTGCACGACGCTGGACTGGGACGCACTCAGGACCTTTGTCGAGTCGCGTTTACCTGCCCATGTCCGCGCGTACCCGCGTCAGGCCGTGCCACCGATGCTGACCCTTCCGGCACCGGCATCTTATTCTGCCCTGACACTGCGCCAACCCCATCCGACCCACGCACTTACGCAACCAACCTCCCACGGGCGCTCACACTCTGTTCCGCCCAACGCGTCAAGCTACTCGTGGCCTCTGCGCCTCAAAGACCTAGACCTCACTCGCTGTCACCAGATCAGCAAGGAGATGGTACAATGGTTGAGGTTATATGTCGATGAGGTCAAGTGCGAAACGTCGCGTGGGTCGTGGCAAGAGTCTTAACTCGTTGATCGGTTTCCCTTTTCGAAAAAGTTTCTCTTGCTGGAATCAAGTCTTCGTGTTTCCCTCTCCCCTCCCTTCCCTCTCTCTCCCCATACCCGAATGCCAGTGAAATTTAGGAAACTCAGTTTCTCATCGAATGTATACCCTGCGCTTTGCTACTGTCGACGGCATCCTTTTTTTTTTTTTTTACTTAAATTTAATGTACGATGCATAGAGATTTCTGTTCTGACCGTGTCATGGCCTGTCAATACATATGTAAACTACTGTATCTATATATCATATCACGACGATCTACGGAAAAAACGTGGAAATGACACTGCCTTGGGAGCATACTGTACCGAGGCTCATCCTACAAAAGTCCGATCGTGCTTAGGGTTCGCTCAGGTATGCCATCAAGTTCTGCCGGCGTTCCCTCTCGAAGTGCTCTGCTCGTGCATATGCCCTCTGACCCTTTCCGAAGCGATGCTGGGTCCGGCGCAGGTCCTCACCAGCTTTGACGTGCGCAGCGAGGGCAGCGGCGTTATGCGTCACACGCTTGACGGAGGATCGGTAGGGCCCCTCCGTTTTGGCCTTGAGGCCTATACCGAGACGGTCGGACTTGAGTACGATAGGGAGGGGCGTCAGAAGAACGGTCGGTTCGGCGCAGGGGTCTGATGGTGGAGAATTTGGGGATAGCGATAGGTTATCGTTGTCGTTATTACGGTCGTCATCGTCATCATCACCCTCTTCCTCGTCTTCGTAACGGTCAACGTCACCGTCCTCGTCCTCGGTGTCGGACAAAGTAAGGTCAATCACGGGTACCTTCCGAACCTCTACGATGTCATGGTCCAGAATGACTTCTGATGTTCGCTCCTGGGGTGGCGGGGAGGGAAGCGCGGGGGTAAGCGGGGAGCCTCGCCCCGCTTTCCCCTTCTTAATCGGCAAACGCTTCGTGGGACGTGCGTCACTGCTTCGAGGAACACTGCTGCCTAGACCCTCGCCCTCGGACCACCCCTGGTTCTCAAGCATGACCCACCCCTTGTTTGACGGGCCTAGATGTAGGAAGACCGGCGGCCGGAGCGGCTGTTCGGCGGTTGGGGGGTTGCGTGATAAGAGGTCGGCGAGTGTGTTATTGCTGGTACTAGGATGGGGTGTCGCTGGGGCAGAAGCCGCATGCTGCGAGATCGCACGGGAGATGAACCAGTCCTGCGCACGCCGTAGGGTTGGTTTTGGTTGAATCAAAGGGGATAACGACGACGAAGGTTCTGGGGGTGCTTCGAGACTTGCCGCCGGCGCCGGTGAGTTGTGGGGGTTAGCTTGGCGGCTGAGGGATCTATACCAGGTCGCGACGTCGTCACCGTCGTCATTGCCGTGCTGGCCAATATGGCCGTCGTCGCTGTGTGACGAATGCGAGGCTGAGGCGGGGACAAATATCGGGGGGTTCACTGCACGGAGTGACTTGGGCCTATAATGAAAACTGTGCCAGAGGTCGTCGATATCTGGCTCTGTGTCCATCGTGGACGGCACAATAGTTGTGAATTCACCATTACAGTAGACTCTTGGGAACTCTTACCTGAGCCGAATTGGGCAGGTGCGGCCATGGCCTCTGAATTCACACCCGCCATCAGTTATGGGACTATCAAACCTTCGTTTTCACATCAACGATACGACGATGAAGATACCCCAACGTATCCTCAGGCTCCACCCAGTCCTCCTATCGGGACATTACACCGTGGCCTGTCCTCGCGCCAGGTCCAGATGATCGCCATCGCTGGCACGATCGGCACTGGTCTTTTCTTGGGCACTGGCACGTCTCTAGCCCAGGGCGGACCAGCCAGCATGCTGATCTGCTATTCCATCGTTGGCTTCATCGTCTATGTCACTCTTCTACTCCTGGGTGAGATGGCGACTCAGTACCCCGTAGCCGGTGAGTGCCTCTTCGTTCGACAACCCTCCCAACTTTCTCGCATCAGATTTTCCAATTACACCTTTTTCGGTCTCAATAGATTCTTTCTATTGGTTCCTTATCATCATGACCCCATCTATTCCCCCGCACTTCACACACATTTCCCTTTCTTGGTGGTTTTACCCTTTAACCACTCTCAACATGTTTCGTCTACAGGTTCATTCAACGTCTACGCCACTAGGTTCTTCTCCCCGGCATACGGTTTCGCCCTCTCGTGGAACTATTGGCTTACTTACGCCGTCTCTATTGCCTCCGACCTCACCGCCGCCCAATTAGTCTTGGAGTTCTGGAGCTTTCCTAACCCTTGGATTTTCAGTCTTACAATATGGATATTCCTCGTCTCCGTTAACGCTACTCATGTCGGAGCATACGGTGAACTAGGTGGGTCTCGTGACATGTTCTTATCTACATTCTCACCATACCGCCGTTTTTCTCACCGACGTCAAATAGAGTATTGGCTGTCGTCCCTCAAGGTCGTCACAATCGTCATCTTCATTCTACTTGGCATTCTTGTGAATGTTGGTGCTAATCAAGAACATCGCTTCATTGGTTTCGAGAACTGGAAAATCCAAGGTGCACCATTCGTTGGAGGCTTCGGGGGTTTCGCACACGTCTTTGTCACTGCCAGCGTTGCCTGTACGTTGTCCTCGATCTGGGCCTCATAATCGTCTTATCTCCACGCAGTTGGGGGGACAGAGAGTCTTGGAATGACTGCAGGCGAAACGAAGAATCCGGGTAAGAACATACCGCGAGTTGTCAAGTTTGTATTTTGGCGGTACGTGAGTTCCCTCGGAGAGCACTTGAGCGCTTCAGCTCACGCATTCTGCAGCATCCTGTTGTTTTACCTCCTGAGCATCTTGTTAATCGGTTTGAATGGTGCGCATATAGCTCATCTCTTGACGTTTTTGCCAAATTCTCGCCTCAGTTCCCTGGGACTACCCAAATCTTTCCAACGAGACCGCAACCACGTCACCCTTCACGATCGTGTTCAAACAGTTTGGTTCCAGTGCGTCATTCGCGCTGTTCCCAAGTCTCTAGCTCCTATATCCATTCCTCAGCCATCGCCGCATCTTTCATGAACACCGTCATTCTCAGCTCTGTCATTTCCTCCAGTAACCATTCACTCTTCACCGGCACGCGCGTGCTCTATGGCCTCGCTGCAGCGTCTCATGCGCCACCCCTCTTCGCGTGGACGACGCGCGGAGGTGTACCGCTTCCCGCGCTGTTATTGACCAGCAGCATCAGCGCTCTATGTTTCGGCAGTTCTTTCATCGGAAACGGCCAGTTGTGGGCATGGCTGCAGACTCTTCTCGGCGTGTCCTGCCAGGTACGGGGGAGAGCACCCACACTTTTTTTTTGCTGCGGGCGGTGCAGTGCTCCATGTTCACGTGTTCGCGTGTGCATCGTAGATTGCCTGGCTGTCCATTGGAATCGCGTCGTGGCGCCTCCGCACAGCGTGGAAGACGCAAGGCCGACCGCTCTCGGAGATGAAGTTTCGCGCGCAGTGGACGTGGCCGTGGGGCCCTCCTTTCGTGGTGCGCGCTTATTTCCTCTTCGCCGACTACCCCGTCGCGTTTCGCTGACACGCCGTTCGTATCAGATCACAGCCGTATCGGCCATCCTCCTCAGTGCGTATTTCTCCACCTTCTGTCGCTTGAATTTGGGAGCTAATCAGAAATTTCTGTGTGTCTTTCTGTGTGTCTGCTCTGTTGATCCTGCGTCGTGTCCTTCTGTTCGGCATCACTGCGCAGTTCAAGGGTGGTCTTCCGTCATACCCCGCTTCTCCGCAGCCAACTTCTTCTCGTTCTATATTCAATTGCCCGTGATGGCGCTCATGTACCTGCTCTGGCTCCTCGTCCAGCGCGTCCGTCACCTCCCAGCATCACCACGCCCGGCCCAGCCGTTCTTCGACTTTGTTGATTTAACACGTGTAGATCTTTATCATGACGAGCACGAGGAGGGGCAGGTCGACGAGCATGAGGACGAGGCGCGCTCGCAGCGCCTGCGTGGGCGCGCACGCTGGGCTTGGGCCGCATATTACCTCGTTGCGTAGAGTATATCATAAGAATACCCCTATACCTTACTATGCACCCGGATGACGATCAAACTCCGATTGAGGGGAGGGTACTGGTATGACAAGGACAAACGAGGGACTATGACAGTAAGGGTATTATTCGCAGGGAAGGAGAGGAGTGGGGTGGGCTATGGTATGGCGGGCATGCAACGATTGAAGTAATAATGAGCGATACGGATCAGCAACTAAAAATGACAGGAGTAATTAAAAAAGAAAAATCCAGCGTACGCCGGGCACACTAAGTTATGAGACAGGGAGATGAGAATTCGCAAACGAGCGGAGAACCAATTTAGCAGGGGGGCGGCTGATAGAGCGAGCGAATGAATGAACGAGTCGAGACTAGATCGCTAGACTTGTTTGATGGTCGTTAGTCTGCATCCGCGGTGAGACCACGTGCATTGTACGAGAACCCTAGGGCCAGAAAAAAGCCGTTTAGATGAACATCCACACTGCAATCACGGCACGCTCACCCTCGAACTGCGCCTGGACCGTCTGGGACAGCTGCGAGCCTTCGACGACAGAGTCGAGGGGCTGCTCCGCGGTGAAGACGGTGTCGAAGTTGGATACATCTACGGGACTACGGACGCTTGGCTTGAACGGGGGTTGGATCTTCTTCTGCGCGAGCCGCTGCCAGTCGATCTTCTCGAAGAACGGGTGACGCTTGATCTCCTCCGCACCGTTCACGCCTAGACGCTGCGCGGGGTCACGCGTGAGGAGGCCTGTGAGGATCGATCGCGCGCTGGCCGCGACCTCGTCTGGGAAGACGAGTGGGTCGCGCAGGATCTTCTCGTACATCTTGTCCGTGATTTCTAGAGCGTCATTTTAGCCTACCCGATCGGGGACGAGGGGAGCCGGGTACGCACCATCGTAGAACGGGGGAAGCCCCACGAGCATTTCGTACAAGAGAACTCCCAAAGTCCACCAATCGATTGTCCGGTCTGTGAGACAAGATGAGACACAAGCACGAAGTGTATAGAAACTTAATGCCATCTGCCGACGCAACTGTATCCGGCACCATTCAGAATCTCTGGGGCGAGGTACTCTGGAGTTCCGCAAAATGTGTTGGTCATGTCGTTATCCTTCATGTTGAGCTTGCACAACCCGAAATCGCAAAGGGCGATGTGTCCTGTGTAATCGAGAAGGATGTTTTCTGGCTTGAGATCACTGCGGAAGTGATCGGCATGAGTGATCGGGAACAGAATGCGCAATGTTTTACCGATAAACGACATCTAGATCGTGCAAGTGTTCGAGTGCGAGAAGGAGCTCAGCGCTGTAGAAGCGACTGCGTTCCTCGTTAAACTTTTGTTCACGTTGGAGATGGTGGAATAGCTCTCCTCCGTTGACAAATCTATAGGAACGGATTAGAGCAAACACAGGGTGAAGGGGAGTATACAGACGCAAGCACGAGATACAACTTTTGCTCGGACTGGAAGCTGAACTTGAGTGGTACAATGAAAGGGTTCGTTACTCGTGAAAGCACGAGACGTTCGGCAAGTGTATGCGTGATCTCTCCACGATCCACAATATGGGCCTTGCGTATCGTCTTCAGGGCGTAGATACGCTGCGTATCTCGCTTACGGACTTGCATAACCTTGCCGAAACTGCCTTTGCCGATAACCGTGGTCAATTCGAAGTCGTCAATGGTGAGTGGGCGGCCCTGTGATATATGGTCTTACAAAGGGGGTGAACAAATGTATGAAAGAACTCACGCTACTCGGCTGGAAAGATACACCAACGAGAATTTTCCCACTTCCGCCATTGAGATCGTACCACTGATCTTGAGTGGCCAAGTTATCAAAATCTGGGGTGAACTTGATACCCCCGAGGAAGACGTCGTTGCCCATGTCGTCGTCGGCACCGCGTTTCGGCTCTTCCTTGCGCAAGTAAGACTGCAGAGATATCTCAGAATTGCGGGATACATCACTGCAGGTGTCACGGTAAGCGGTAGTCAAGGAGTTGACCACGCTGCACGTACAAGTGGGCCTGATACATGTAGAGAGGCTTATCGAGCTCACCACCGAGAGGAGTGATGAGGATTTGGTTTACTTCGAATTCCATGACGATGTATGGAAGCCACCAACATTGAGTGCGTTGTACACTGTCGCGCTTGCCCCGGGCAGCAAGCCTGGACTGGGAGACACTAGCGGGGGAAATGGACGCGGCAACCATCGCCTGTTGAGAGGAGAGCGCGGCTTGGACGACGGCGGGGACCTGGGTACCCTGAGGCACGGAAAGACCTTCCGCCCACAAGACGCGAATGGAGAGGATGCCGGTGCGGAAGTAGGGTTTGTCGTCGCCTGGCGTTGGGGTTATGGAACGAGTGGACGCGGCGTCATCACGATCGGGGGTGAGAGTTGCCTTTTTGCTTTTTCCGAGTCTCCAGGACATTGTCGTGGTCGAGAAAAGAGAGAAATAATTGAGTGATTATTTATTTTAATTCGATAAGGGCATTTAGATGGAACTGGAGACGGACACGCCTCGACGTCGCGACGGACATCCAGCCACTCGCCACTTGTATTGGCGGTGTTTATGCGCGTGCAAACCGCGAGGAAGCCACGAGAGAACGAGATAGAAAAGGCTTTCACGCTGCCCAGCTCACCCCCACGTCCCTCATCTTAGTCAGCTTGCCTCTGTTGCCCTTCCTCTCCTCCCTCTCTGCCTCGCCTCGTTCACTTGTCCCCCTCACTCCCCCACCTGGCCTCCACAAAAATGTCGGTCACTCTTCAACCAAGCAATTCACTCGGTTTCAATCGTTCGTATTTTCCTTCTATTTCTCTTCTTTCCCATCCTTTCCCCTTATTTCCTCGCTTAAACGGCGCCACATAGGTCCTTTGACTCAGAACGTGAAGCGCTCCCTAAGTATCACAAATCCCAATGCAGATCCTATATCGTTCAAAATAAAGACAACTGCTCCCAAAGTGCGACATTTCAACCATGCCCTGACTTACCCCTTATCTTTTTCCCTAGCTATACTGCGTCAGGCCCAACTCAGGAAAGGTCGAACCTGGCCAGACAGTTGAAGTTCAAGGTGCAACATCTTTTCTGCTCTTCGAAACGCTCGGCTCACCGACCTGCTTCAGTGATGCTCCAAGCGATGAAAGAGGAGCCTCCCCTGAATGCGAAATGCAAAGACAAGTTCCTAATTCAAACCATGTTGATCCCCTCAGAGAAGGCTTCCCTCCCCCTACACGACCTCGTGCGTCCGTTCCCGCGTAAGCTAATACATTATCTGACTCGTGGTTCTTATGTCACAGTGGAACACCCCCGAGGGTGAGGAACCGGGTAAAGTTCATTCTCAGAAAGTCAAGGTCAACTACCTTCCCCCAGAGGGCCACCCCCTCGAGGAGGAAGATGAGCTCCCCCACCGGACATCGATGATGAGTGGTATCGCCCCTGACGACGCTGTGAGGAGACGCGCTTCGTAATCTTGTCAACGTCTAATTCTTCTCCTAGCACTTGTTCGGCACCGTCAGGGAGCCCAGGGGGAGACCGAGCACATATGGTCCCCCCGGAGACCAAATCTCTGTCCTCCAAGAACCTTCGCGCCACGCGATTGTTGAACGCCCTGCCACACCGTTGGAATACTCTGGTCAGCAAGACGAACCCTCACGTGAGGAGTCCACCGGTGGCGTGGGTGTGATCAACGTGAACGTGCATTCACCACAGCCCCCTCCTCCTGCCCCCGCTCCACTCGTCGCCCCCGCACCCCCATCGGAGCCCAACCCAGAGTTCGTCGCCAAGTACAAGGATGCTCAAGCAGAGATTCAGCGGTTGCGTTCCCTGCTTGCTGCAGTTCCTGACCCTAGCTCCGTCGCAAGCAGTGGTACGAGTCCCACCGAACTCCGGGAGCGACACACACACCGTAGTAAGGGACCCAGAAGCGACGATGGCACGGTCGTCGACTCTGAAGTAACTTATGTATCGGATGCTTCTCTACAAGCGGAGGGTGTACCGCTCCAAATTGTCGTTATTATTGCCTCTCTTGTGTTCATCACCACCTATCTATTCTTCTAATACCTCTGTTTTTTATTTGCCCATGAACTTTCTGGATTCAAATGGTAGTGCTGGTTTCCTGTAAGCTGCGCACAGGAGATAGTACTCATTTGGCTACTTCAAGTTTGTTTCTTACAGGTGTATCGGTGCTTTTCTTCGTATAAGTGGGCGAACTCCGGTTGCTCGCGTATCCTCTCACTTCTCTTGATCGCTTTATTCAATCTGTCTTCAGGCCCACAACACATTTCGCGTTCCAGTTTACATACACATTCGTTTATTTGCACTTTATGTAAGTAACACTACCACATGAGTGACCCACCGCGTCCGCGAGGCTGCGCCGCGATCGTAATATCTCGCATTCGTGAGCCGTCTTTACCGTTTGCCCTCTTTTGATGGCTGGGCGCTGCGCGTTCTACGTGGCTCGTCTATGCAAGCTCCTTCTCGACGCGCAGCAGATCGTCGACGGTATCCAAAACGGTGTCCTGCCACTTGACGTAATTCCTCATCCCGAGCTCACTCTCCGTTTTGCTGGTGTCCAGCGTAGCGACCGGCCCGAGGAGGGGTTCGTTTCCCGTAATAACGGGCAGACGTTCCTTGAGCTCCGGTCGCTTCTCGGCAAGGAGTTCGATCGCTTCTTTCGAAGTAAACGTAGTTGTGGATAAGACAAACCGCTTTGGGCTCTCGGAGGAGGGGGGAAGCTTGAGTGCGAGCACGTGGGCACGCGCCACGTCCCGCACGTCGACACTCAACGGTGGAAAGCGTATCACGGGATCGTACGGGGGGACGGGGCGACCAGGGGGACCGGCGATGAACTCATAGACGTGCTGGTTAGTGCCAGTCGCGGGTGTATGGTAGACCTGTCCGGAACCGAGGGGACCGTAGACGTACGACAGGTGAATAGTCGCGACATCGAAGTCGGGATGGTCCCGCTTGAAGTTGCGCACGGTGATGTCGGAGAGGCTCTTGGAGGTTGAGTACACTACGAAGTCAGGCGCGCCTGGCTTGAGCCCGTCTTCTCTCCTCAGGGGGCTGTATGCTGTGGGCCCGGGTAACAGGTCAGCCATACCTTCGCTTCCGCTGACAACTCCTTTTTGGGTGCACTCACACTTTTCGGTGATGGCTGCGTCTTTCCAGAAATCAACTGGCGCGGCGAGCGACACGATACTCTCTGTGATGACGAGCTTCTTTACACCGGCGACGAGAGCAGCGTCGAGTATGCGGGTGGTTCCAGTAACCGCGGTCTAGAGAAAAGGTATTTCATCAACGAGTTGGCCGACAATGGGGTTCGGCTGTTACGAACTTCAAGGATGGCCTCTGGAGTATCAGAAGAGTAGAGTGGGGATGCAACGTGAATGATGGCATCGACCCCTAGAATGTGTTCGATCATCATGTATAGGCGCTGGTGGACCGGCGCATCGCATACCTTTCACAGCTGCCAGCGGATCTGACGTGACCAAATCCTCGACCACCACGGCGGCAAACCTGTCACCGAATGACTCGTAGCCCTTGCTAACGCGAGCGACGTTGTGGCTTCGCACCGTACTGACAACATCAGTGGGGATGAGCACCAGGAGAAGTGGGGTCCTACGGTATAGGACTGGGGAGAATATGTACGTACCCTCGAACAGTGTAACCTTCTCGCAGAAGTTCGCTGACGACGTGGGAGCCCTAAAGCCAGAGGCACCAGTAACCTAGCAGTGGGCAAGCCGGTCAGAACTCTCACCAGTTGAAGTGGGAAGACGATTCACGCACGAGAACGGTAGTCATGATGAAGAGAGCGAGTAGATGATCAATAATGTTGATGCGCTCCGCGAACTTATATGTTCGTTTAGCTGTATTATAGTCGTTGCCCATCCAAGTCGACCTGAGAAGTTCTCTAATTGAAGTGCGATTCTCATCGTGTCAGCCGACTCGGAACGTTGTCCGGGTCGGGGCTCACCAAGAACGTCCCACACCCACTTGCTACAGACAAGGAGAAGCAAGAGAAGAAGCTTGAAGGTTGGAAAATCTGGACAGTTCGGGTCTGCTCTGCGAATATCGTCGTAACCGAGCAAGTTTTCGAGCGTGAGGGTCACCATGCACCACACAGCATGGTGAGGTCTCTGTGATGTACCACTACGGATGTGGGTGTGCCAACATGGGGGGACTTGGCCGGGTTTTGAATATATCTCCGAGACCACCAATAGGCTCTAAGTTACATGATAAAGTGTACGAAACCCTTGATTGTCTCGTCGAATCAGTCATGCGTCGCCCCGGCACGATGTTACAAGTAGCACAGTAAGATGAAGCATCGAGCTTTGTGGGAAGAACGAGGTCGAAGTTTTAAGTTGGCCTTGTTTTATCGCCGAGGCCTGAGGCCGAGCGTAGCGGCGATAGGCCGTGGTGCTGGTTCCAACATCATTAGACGCGAGAACTGAAAGTACTGAACCCCGTCACACCTCTCACTGGTAACCTGTGTGTTCTGTTGTATTGTATGGGTCTCTTTTCCTCGTTGGATTTCTTTGGTTGACATCCGAAAAAGAAGCGTCTAACCCCACTTGTTTGGTCAGTCTCTTCAATCTGTCCTCGCGGGATCACGACACATTTTCAAGTTCCAATATACATACACATATCCGTTCCAACACTATAACTGACACGAGGGCGTGGCGCAATCGTAATCTCTCCCACTCGCGAACAATCTCTACCCTCATTCGGTTTCTGGAACTGCGTATTTTACGTGGCTCGTCCGAGCTCCTTCTCGGCACGCAGCAGGTCGTCGACAGTGTCTAAAATGGTATCTTGCCACTTGATGTAATTCTTCATCCCGAGCACACTCTCCGTTTTGCTAGTGTCCACCGTAACGACCGGTCCGAGGGGGGGTTCTCCTCCCGTAATGACGGGCAGACGGTCTTTCAGTTCCGGTCTCTTCTCGGCGAGGAGTTCAACCGCTTCTTTCCATGTAAACGTACTCGTGGACAGGATAAACCGCTTTAAGTTCTCGGACGGTGGAAGCTTGAGCGCAAGAACATGGGCGCGCCCCACGTCCCGCACGTCGACGTTCAGCGGTGGAGCACGTGTCGCAGGATCGTACCCGTTGACAGAGCGACCAGGGGCACCAGCGACGAGTGCATAGATGTGCCTATTCGTGCCAGTTGCGAGCGTGTCGTAGACCTGGCCGGAGCCGAGGGGGGCGTATATATATGACGGGTGAATGGTCGTGATGTTGAAGTCGGGATGGTTGCTCTTGAAGTCGCGCACAGTGAGGTCGGAGAGGCCCTTAGAGATCGAGTACACGTCGAAGGCAGTCGCACCCGGCTTGAGCGCGTCTTCTCTCGTCAAGGGGCTGTATGCTGTGGGTCACCATAACAAGTCAGCCACACCTTCGCTTACGCTGACGAGATGACCCCTCCACTCACACTTTTCGGTGATAGTTATATCTTTCCACAGATCACCCGGTGCGGCGAGCGACACAATGCTTTCAGTGATAACGAGCTTCTTTACGCCAGCGACGAGAGCAGCATCAAGTATGCGGGTGGTTCCAGTAACCGCGGTCTAGAAAAAGTACTTAATCAACCAGTGGCCGACAATGGGATCCAGCAACTACGGACCTCAAAAACGACGTCTGGAGTAGCAGAAGATGAGAGTGGGGACGCGACGTGAATGATGGCATCGGCCCCTAAAATGTGTTCAACCATTAGATACAAGGAAACGGAGGACTGCTGGACCGGGGAATCGCATACCCTTCACAGCTGCCAGCAGGTCCGACGTGATCAAGTCGTTGATGGCCACGGCGGCAAATCTGTCGCCGAAGGATTCGTAGCTCTTGTTAACGCGGGCGACGTTGTGGCTTCGTACAGCACTGACAACACCAGCGGGGGTAAGCACTAGGAGAAGCGGGGTCCTCCGGTATAGGACCGGGGAATATGCACGTACCCCCGAACAGTATAACCTTCTCGCAGAAGTTCGCTGACGACGTGGGAACCAACAAAGCCAGAGGCACCAGTAACCTAGCAATGAACAAGCAAGTCAGAACTCTCACCACTCAAAGTGGAAAGATGGTTCACGCACAAGAACGATAGTCATGATGGAGAGAGCAAGTAGATGGTCAACAAGTGGATACGCTCCGCGAAGTTATATGCTCGTTTGGCTGTATGTTTTGATTCGAGACCGAGGAATGACCGAAGCGATTACTGTATTCACGACGACGCAATCTCATGGAAGAACATAGTCACTATCCACCGGGTCAAAGAAACAGAGGGCTTACTCATTGGTGGCACAAGTAGTTTGCGTCGACGTGCGATTATCATAATGTCTGTCGAAGGCCATCGGGCCGGGCCAGGAACGTGCTGACTGTCACACTGACTTACTAAGACCCAATCATATGCTGTCCCTTGTTACTACATGTCGTCGAA
This sequence comes from Lactarius indigo, assembly GCA_025766275.1. Classification (NCBI taxonomy): domain Eukaryota; kingdom Fungi; phylum Basidiomycota; class Agaricomycetes; order Russulales; family Russulaceae; genus Lactarius; species Lactarius indigo. The sequence continues at coordinate 1,666,817 of JAFKAC010000005.1, read as the reverse complement.
AGGAGAATACTGTATGCTGTAGCGATCGCAACTAGAGATTGGAAAGTCGGTGCTCTGCGATTGTCATCCGTCGTTGCCGAGCTGCTTTTCTAGCATACGATTCATCATGCATCACGCACCATGGGTGTGGCTGCCGTGATGTACCACCATAGGCTGTTAATATTGGAGTCAATGGGGAGACTTGGCCACCTTTTGAGGATATCTCTGAGACCAAAAACCGATAGGCTCTAAGTCATGTGACAAAGTGTACGAAATCCTTGGTGGTCTCGTCTACTCAGTCATGCATCGCCCCAGCATGATGTTACAAGTAGCACGGCAAGATGAAGCATCGAGCTTTGCAGGAAGAATGAGGCTGGAGTTTGGCCTTTTTTCATCGCTGAGGTCGAGCGCAGTGGCGATACTCGGCCGTGGTGCTGGTTCTAACGTGCACGATACCTCTGAAGAACTTGGTAAAAGACCATGAGGCCCTCGTTCGGCCACCACGACAGACTCTCGTCGCAACTGACAACCCATGTAATTGCGGGCTTCCTGCCTTCATTGTATTTCTCTGGGTGACATCTGATTCATCGGAGGAACCCTCCAACCGCTCACTTGTCTTGATTGGTTTATGCAAACCGTCTTCGCGGGGTCACGGCATATTTTCACGTTCCAGTATACACTAGGGGTCGACTTCGTCGCCTCAAACCTTGCTTGGTGGGAAATATTCTCATTCGTTGAGTTGCACAGGTAACTGTAAGTGGATGTGTTTTTTCCTATTTTCAATCTGCACAGTCCGCATGCCATCGTGGTGTGCGTCTTCGGAGTTCACAACGTCACATCCGCCATGCACAATCAACAATTTTGCCACCTCGAATTGCCCAGACATTGACGCCACAGCTGGCGGTGCCCACAGATAGACAGACAGACCCTCCTGCGATGGTGAGTGCCAAGGAGTCAGGCCACCATCACCACGAGAGCGCACATCTGCGCCATGTTGCATGGACAGCTCTGCCATCTTGATGTGACCGTCTTGCGATGTCGGATGCATAAAGGAGTCAGGCCGTCATCAGCTCATCATTTTCACGAGAGCCCACAAGGGCCCACATCTGCGCCATGTTGAATAAATAGCTCTGCTATAGCACGTCATCTTGTATGTAACAAACATAGGAGACCTTATTTCGAAAAATAAATCGACTGCTGCTTGTGATGGGCGTTATGTATGCTGCAGTAGGGAACGTTTGTTTCCGTTTTCCGTAAGTTGCTGTTCTTCGGGCAAAAGGAATATATCGTCCATCGTTAAAGTTTCTAACACGGAAGGCACAGTGTGAGGATGACATGATGAATGGGCGATACATGACTCCTATTTTCTGCATCCTGACTCACGCACTGCCGCGTCCGCAAGGGCACGCCGCAATCGTAATTTCTCCCATCTGTGAGCCACCTTACTTCCACCTTCGTTCAGTTTCTGGAAACCGCATATTTTATGTGGCTCGCGCGAGCTCCTTTTCTACACGCAGCAGGTCGTCAACTGTGTCCAAAACGGTGTCCTGCCACTTGATGTAATTCCTCATCCCAAGCACGCTCTCCGTTTTGCTGGTGTCCAGCGTGGCGAACGGCCCAATCAGGGGTTCATTCCCCGTGATAACGGGCAGACGTTCCTTCAGCTCCGGTCTCTTCAAGGCGAGAAGTTCGATCGCGTCCTTCCATGTAAACCTGCTCGTGGACAGGATGAACCGCTTTGGGCTTTCGGAGGAGGGAAGTTTGAGCGCGAGCACATGGGCGCGCGCAACGTCCCGCACGTCGACGTTCAGCGGGGGAGCGCGACCATACTCATTGACAAAGCGACCAGAGGCACTCGCGACAAGCGCATAGATGTTCTTATTTGTGCCCGTCGCAGGTGTATCGTAGACCTGGCTGGCGCCGAAGGGTCCGTAGGTGTACGACGGGTGAATGGTGGTGATGTCGAAGTCGGGATGGTCCTGCTTGAAGTTGCGCACGGCGAGGTCGGAGAGGCCCTTGGAGATCGAGTACACCTTGAAGTCAGACGTACCCGGCTTGAGCGCGTCTTCCCTTGTCAGGGGGCTGTATGCTGTGGGCTCGTGCAACAGGTCAGCCATACCTCTGCTTCCGCTGCTGATAAGACGACCCCTTCTTGTTTGGGTGTACTCACACTTTTCGGTGATAGTTATATCTTTCCATAAATCATCAGGCGCGGCGAGCGACACGACACTCTCTGTGATGACGAGCTTCCTTACGCCGGCGACGAGAGCAGCGTCGAGTATGCGGGTGGTCCCAGTTACCGCGGTCTGGAAAAAGTATTCAATCAACCAGTTGGTGAACAGGGTTAGAGTACTACAGACTTCAAGGACGACGTCTGGGGTAGAAGAAAAGGAGAGTGGCGAAGCGACGTGAATGATGGCATCGACCCCTAAAATGTGTTCAACCATCAGATACAAGGAAACGGGGGACTGCTGGACCGGGGAAACGCATACCTTTCACAGCGGCCAGTAGGTCTGACGTAACCAAGTCGTCAATGATCACAGCGGCAAATCTGTCGCCGAACGACTCGTAGCTTTTGCTAACGTGAGTGAGGTTGTGGCTTCGCACCGTACTGGCAACACCAGGGTAATAAGTACAGAGAGAAGGGGTCTCATGGTATAGGACTGGGGAATGCTATGCACATACCCCCGAACAGTATAACCTTCTCGCAGAAGTTCAATGATGACGTGCGAACCAACAAAGCCAGAGGCACCAGTAACCTAGCAGAGTGAACAAGCTAGTCAGGACTCTCGCCACTCGAAGTGTAAGACGGTTCACGCACGAGAACGGTAGTCATGACGAAGAAAACAAGTAGATGGTCAATGAGTCGATATGCTCCGCAGCGAACTTATACGTTCTGCGGCGAGACATGACCGAAGCGACTACTGTATCCGCGATGACGCAATCTCACTGGCAGGACGTAGTCATTGCCCATCGGGTCAAAGAGATAGAGAACTTACTCACTGGCGCAAGTTCTCATCGTAGTGCGAGAGTCTCATCGTGTCCGCCGAAGGCAACGCCACTGCTGCACACCGACTTACTATACTAAGACCCGTCGTAACTCCAAACCATACTGTGACATCGAAAGGAGAATATGTGGCAACGATCAAGACAAACTTTGAGTTTAGAAAGTTTGGGCAGTTCCGGTCCGAGTCGGTGCTCGAGAATGTCGTCAGTCGTGACCAGGCTACTTTTCTAGCATCCGATTCATCATTTCGTTTGTCATGCACCAAGGGTGACCCTGGTGTACCACTACAGATGTGGATGGGTCAACATTGGAGTTAATGGGGGAACTTGGCCGCGTTTTGAAGATACCTCTGAAACCACCGATCTGCTCCAGGTTATATGACAAAGTGTACGAATCCATTAGTGGTCTCGTCGACTCAGTCACGCATTTCCCTAACACAATGACACAGAGAAGCAGCACGGCAAGACGATGCATTGAGCTTTGCGGCGTGGGAAGGGAAGAACGAGCCCGGGCGTGGCCCGTGCTGGCGCTGGTTTCGACGTGGGATGATAACTTTAAACTTAGTAAAAGACCGAAATACCACCCACGACGCATTCTCGTCGCACCTCTCGACCCGCGCGTTCTGTTAGAATCACAGGTCTTCTGCCTTCTTTGTGTTTCTCTGGATCCGATTCATCGAAAGGACGTTCCAACCCCTCACTAGCCTGAGACCTTACTTGCCTTGGTTGGTTTATTCAAACCGTGACCGTGACCGTCTTTGAACGAAGATCACGACACATTTTCAAAATTTCGTATACGTACAGCACACACATCCGTTCTACAGTAACACTATGACTAACGTGCCGCGTCCGCAGGGCCGCGCTGCAATCGTAATTTCTCGCATTCGTGAGCAATCTCTACCCTCATTCGGTTTCTGGAACTGCGTATTTTACGTGGCTCGTCCGAGCTCCTTCTCGACACGCAACAGGTCGTCAACAGTGTCTAAAACGATATCTTGCCACTTGACGTAATTCTTCATCACGAGAACACTCTCCGTTTTGCTGGTGTCCAGCGTTGCGACCGGCCCGAGGGGAGGTTCCTTCCCCATAAAAAGGGGCAGACGTTCCTTGAGCTCCGGTCTCTTCTCGACGAGGAGTTCAATCGCTTCTTTCGACGTAAATGTACTCGTGGACAGGATGAACCGCTTCAGGCTCTCGGACGGTGGGAGCTCGAGCGCGAGCACATGAGCGCGGGCTACGTCTCGCATGTCGACGCTCTGCGGCGGACCGCGTGTCGCGGGATCGTACTGGTTGACAGGGCGACCTGGGGCACCGGCGATGAGTGAGTAGATGTGCCTATTCGTGCCTGTCGCAGGTGTATCGTAGACCTGGCCGAGGCCGAGGGGGCCGTAGATGTACGACGGATGGATGGACGTGATGTCGAAGTCGGGATGGTCGCGCTTGAAGTTGCGCACGGTCAGGTCAGAGAGGCTCTTAGCGATCGCATAGATGTCGAGCCAGATACACTCTTGGCCTGAGCGCGTCTTCCCTCGTCAAAAGGCTGTATGCTGTAGGCCCGGGTAACAGGTCAGCCAAACATTCGCTGACAAGACGACCTCCTTATTTGGTGCGTTCACACTTTTCGGTAATGGTTATATCTTTCCAGAGATCATCAGGCGAAGCAACGCTTTCTGTGGTTACAAGCTTCGTTACACCGGCGACGAGAGCAGTGTCAAGAATGCGGGTGGTTCCAGTAACTGCGGTCTAAGAAAAAGTATTTAATCAACCAGTTGGCCAACATTGAGGTTCAGCTGCTACGAACTTCAAGAATGACCTTTGGAGTACCAGAGGTCGACAGTGGGGATGCGATATGAATGATGGCATCGACTCCTAAAATGTGTTCAGCCACCAGATACGAAAAAACGAGGACCGGGGGACCAGGGAATCGCATACCTTTCACAGCGAGCAGCAGGTCCGATGTGATCAAGTCGTCGATGACTACGGCGGCAAATCTGTCACCGAACGACTCGTAGCTCTTGTTAATGCGAGCAACGTTGTGACTTCGTACAGCGCTGACAACACCAGCGGGGGTAAGTACGGGAGAAATGGGGTCCTACGGTATAGGACTGGGTAATATGCGCGTATCCTCGAACAGTGTGACCTTCTCGTAAAAGTTCGCTGACGACGTGGGAGCTAACAAAGCCAGATACACCCTTAACCTACCAGTGGAGAGGTCAATCAGACCTCTTACCACTCAAAGTAGAAACAGAGACAAAGCCAGTTCACGTACGAGAACGAGAGTCACGACGAAAGAGCAAGGAAGAGTCGGTACGTTCCGCGGAGTGAAGTCTTATATGTATTCGTAGTATACATTGTCTCGAGACCGTGACGACCGTGGCACTGCGGTGTTTGTTTCAGTCGTGGCCAATCGTAGATTAAACAAAAGACACAAACGCAGGACACAATATCGCACGCGATGCATTGGCAGACTACTTCCAGAACCGTCAGCATTGTGGAACAAGAGCAAGCAGTCCAGCGGCTTGGAGCATTGGACTTTGCGGGTAGAATGAGTTGTGACCTTATTCAAGTTATTGCCGGCAGTAGTGGCAGTCCTTTACATACCACGTGATCGCGCGTCAATCTCATACTATTGACCCGAATTAGTGACTCGAATACTAACCCTAAACTCGGAACTTGAAAGACTACCACGATGGACTCTCGCCACACCTCTCAACGCACGCGTTCTGTTGTTATCGCCAGTGTCCTTGCTGTTGCTTTTGTCATATATCTCTGGGTGACGTCCACCTCATCGAAGGAACCATTCGTCTATCGGGTTCGTACTTACAGTTGGGGTTATGAACCCCACTGGCACGGCTCTCCCTGAAAGCTCATGCCGAATAGGCCGTCGCCGTGCTCTCTGGAGATTCCCCAGTAACTGGAACAGTCATCTTCGAACAGACCTCAAAGTCTTCCCCCGTCGTCATCACGGGAGATCTCAAGTCCCTTGACCCGTTGGCCAGTCGTGGTTTCCACATTCAGTGAGCCACTCAACGGTTGTGCCCCACGTTCACGGTGTGATCATTTAAATCGCACTTTCGCAGCGAGCTGGGGGATATAACGAATGGGTGCGTATCAACCGGGTCCCACTTTAACCCGCTCGGTAAGAGTCACGGTGCTCCCACGGCATCGGTACGACACGTCGGGGATCTTGGGAACATCAAAAGTGACGGAATAGGAGCCGCAACGTTCACACTGACAGACAACCTGATATCCCTTAATGGGCCACGAAGTATTCTTGGGTAATTATCTGTTCACCGTCTCCCAAAAATACCTCACTCTTCGTTCTTGTAGCCGAGCAGTTGTGGTGCACGCCGTAAGTTTTCGTTCGTTCGTCCGAAGATGTCATGCCCTCATTCTGGAACTCATTCAGGGGACCGATGATTTTGGACTTGGGGGAAACGAGGAGTCTCTCAAGACGGGAAATGCCGGTGCTCGCGCCGCCTGTGGGATCATTGGTAGGAGACAGAAAAATCATGCGAAATGACTGTTAAAACTCTTGTTAGGTATCTCCGATAGGGAATGACACCCAAATTACGAGACATTATGTACAATTCAAATAGCAATTCTGTTCTCAAAATTCTCTAACGACGCCTGTGGTCTCATCAGAGACGTGTGGGAGACAATCCGGCAGTAGAGTAAATTTGTACTCCTTAACTTTGAGCAGTCGTAGGTCCCTGAGATACGTCGTTGTCTGTGCCCTTGTGAAAAACTACGTCGACGGGATGCGCCGTCACTGAGATACGATGTGGCACGTGATCTCGTGTTCGAACACTATTGCACGACTCTCGACCGATAAGCAGGCGTGAACATTTCAATTTGAACAGGGTATAAGTGGTATGTCTTGGTACAGTCATTAGTTGGAGTCGTACACTGATCGAGGTAAGAGTGTGTCATGTCGTCGCCTTCGAGAAAAGCCACCTCATCCACCACGGATGCTCCCTCGTGTTCTGCTCCGCCTCCTCTTCCTCTCGCTTCATCCGGTCCTCCGCCGCGGCGTGCTCCTCAACAATTGCTTCTTGCGCGACGGCTTCGGCAGGCGTTACCGTTGGTGTCTCCGTCGGTTGCTCCTCGGTCGGTTGTGGTTCCTCTGACAGTAAGAGCTCAACCTGGGCTTGCGCGTCCGGTAGTAGCCCTGTGGCCGCTACCAGTCTCGGATCAAGAGACGCTGAGCGTTTCCACCACCCCCCGCTGGGCAGAGACGCAGAGCGAGACGACGGGCCAAAATAAGAGGGCCCGTCCGACCGAAAGGACCCGACCCGCGGCCTGGCATTACGCGCGGCGTCAGAGTCAGTCCGATAATGCTCGGTACTCCTCCAGAGTGGTCGAGGTAAGGGGGGACGCTTGGGCTGACGGATGTCCTCAATATCTGCGCTATTGGTTCGTGATGCCATGGGAGGGGGTAAAACTATCTCTTCGTTTCCACTGAAACGACGGCGCATGGCAATGGGCGGCGGCTTGTAAGATGACTCCGACGGCGAGGCGGGTAGCGGGGACGGTTGGACGTCAGATGATAGATTAGGTGGCGGCTGACGCCGCGACGAACCGACCAGCCACGACCCAAGGACGCCACCGTTCTCCGTGGACGTGAGCGCTCTGGTGAGATCAACTGTGTCATCTAGATTCAGCTGACCACAAGGGTTCCGTGGTAGCCACAGACTATTGCCAATCGGCTTGGTATAATATGGGTTGTCGTAGGGGTGATCGGGGTCCGATTCATCGTCCCATCTCGGGTGAGGGGGGCGAATGGAAACCAAAGAACCGACAGACGGCGACACAACCTCCTTTGATTGGGCATCGCGCGCTATGCCCTCTGCGTGATATTCGATGGCTTCAGGGGATTCGGCTCTAACCGGTGAGTATTGAGTTGCATTTTCAAACGGAATTGGGTGGCGATGTGTATTGCGATGTGCATGAGGTGGGGAAGTGGCGTAGCTGAATGGAAAAGTCTGGGGACCACGCCATGTCGCCCGTGTTCTTGGCTGCTTCATGGGGTGGTGCTCGACGTCCGCGTTGCCATCCTTCCGATCATGTTTGGAGTCGAAAGTCTGTGCTTCAATATCGTATGAATGGACATGCTGGCATCCGCAAATAATCATGGCTTCGTTAATGTCGTCACGTTCAAACTTCGTACGGCAGATATGGGTCATTCTGAGAAAAGGCTTGAGTGCCTAACTCCTTTCTACCCTCCACTTGGTACTTACGCTATCTTTGTCAGTGCCGTTGATACGATGAGTACGGCTGTCATAGCCAGGTTAATTTCCTTCTGCAATACTGCCATATAAGCTAGAAATACGGCCTGTGAAAGGGTTTTATAAGTCGTGTTAAGCCAGGGTCGGGACGCCCACCTGCGCAAGCATTAGACCTAATCAAACAACTGGTAAGTTCGTTTCCGTCCCGAGGGAAAGGAACGCCCACCGTCCAATGAGTATCGAATGATTCGGATCAGAATGATCTGGCCGTTCCCTTCATAATTTTTAGCGTATACATGCAAGAATTGATTCTTTATGACGACTAAGAAACAAGACATAAGTAATGCGGCTATCACCTTGCAGAAATTCTCACCTTTCTCGATCGAGAAGTAGATAAGTCCGAACGGCATGACCAGCGGATTCAGAACAGCGAAGACGAAAAGAACGTGAATCACAAGCAAATGGTTAGGAAGCCAGTCTTCAGAAACCGCCCGGGTTAGCAACGCACACGTAGTCGTGACGAAGGGCTCACAATAATAATTGAACGTTCTGGGACGGATACCGACGCTGCGCTTACGTGGTGTTATTGCGCGTCTCGTGGAGGGATACATGATCAAGGGCAGCTTAGTGACAACTAAGATTAATTCGTCAAAACCTTGGGAATTTAGGCTCACCCCAACTGAGGGATGTGACGTAAGTGAATCGATCAATCGCTTCAGACACTACGGACGTACAAAGTGCAAGCTCCATTCCCCCGTGCATGGCGGTTGTGAAAATGACTACCTCAATGTCAGTGAAGTGTACCATTATCGTCGGTAGTACCTACGCCATCCAACATAAAACGGTCCGGACGAAGGGAAGCTATCCGATAATATATGCAGGGCGTTTCTGTTCGCTTCTTTAATCGCAAAACCCACCAAGAAACTCTGCAGAGCTGCAGTTCCGATGCAGAAAAAGACGAGAACGTTGACAATGAGAAACTTGTAATAGCGCATCATGATGCGATCGTGAAGTCCAGAGAGGGTAATAATTGTGTGGGCCTTCTTCGCGATGAGAAGGAGGATGAGTGGTATGAGGAGGGCGAGAAGTGAGACGAGAAGGGTGGGAAGGAAAGACTGTATGAGTTCCTCCTCCCATGGATGATTGTTGAGATAGTTGGCCTTGACAAGTAAAGGTTAGCGGCTAGTCAATAGAAACAAGGGGATAGTTCATACGAGGCTGGGCCAGTATGCACTGATATTCTGAATCGAAACCAAACCCACGAACAGTGAGACCGGGAACAGCCATAAGAGGGTGAATACCCTTCGGTCAATGTCAGTTTATGACACACGTAGCCACCAACTTCAGGTTTACCAAACTCCAACATTAACGACCCAGTCCTTGATAAACTGTAAAGCCCCCCATTAACATTCGTTCGTACCTCAGTCGCCCTCTCACGGCTCACCTCGGCCTTGAACGTGGACTTCATGATCCTTGTCCAATCCAAGTCCTCAAAGCTCGGTGCCATCTGTACTACGCAATTAATTGGGTTGACAGGATGCGACGGCAATTGGCGACACGCCCGCCTTGCATCTTTGGGATCTGCGAATGTCACAAAAGCAGTGGATACAGGGGTATAGTGCTCTACGGCACGGGAGCGATTCTCGGTGATCAGGGTAGTCAGAAGATTGAGTTTTGCAGTGAGGTAGTCAATCTCCGGCGCGGTACGTCCATGGAAGAAGGAAGACAGCCGGATCAGTGGTTGGTATCCATCAAGGGCACTGCGTGGGAGAGAGTGCAGGGCTTCCCAGACCGTTTTTCGGTTGACATCTGGGGAGACTGGCTGCTCTAGGTAATCTCACCATCAACGTAATAGAGATAGACATTATATCGAAGTCTTACTCATTTTCGCAGTTCCAGAGCGAAGCCCAAACTCTTCTACGAAGGGTCGCATGGTCCGAATGAGCCGCTCTCGGAGTTTTTCATCATCCACGGCCATCTCGATTGACACCTCTTCGTTGTCCCACCTCCGAAAGAAGCTCGAGCCCTTCATAGGTATGTGACACCCCTCGCGCCTGTCCAATTCCTTCTTGACCGCGTACAACGTCTTCTGCGCAAGTTTTATATGCGCAATTTCCAATTTCTGTAGCATTTCTTCGCGCCGCTCGAGTAAAGTGGCGAGTTCTGTCATCTTGCGAGCGATTACTACGCGCGTAATGACCGGTACCCTGTTTGTGTCGGGGTCGGAATTTGTATTGATATCGTCTGCGCTAGACAGTCCTGTACGGTGCACGTGGTGCACGTGATCGAGAATACGTTTAGTGCGATTGTATATGAGTGTTGCAAGCTTGTTAAAGAAGCCAGGCCGTGATGATAGCACAGCAGGAGTGACAGGAGGTCGAGATAGATAATACACGAAATAATCTGCGAGCTCCCTTTCAGAACGCAAGTCCAAGGGTACGTTCGTGACCATGATTGTGCGCAGTCGTAGACCACGATTTGAACCATCATCATCAAGTACTGGAAGAGGTTGAAAAGGGTATTGGGGAAGGGGGTGAGGATGGTACTGGGAGTCTTTCCGTGCTTGCGCGACAGAGGCAGCACGTTCCGAGGCACGTTGAATTTGCGCCTGACGGTGACGAAATGCACCTCTGCAGATCCAAACAAGCGTTGCAATCCAGGATAGAGTAACGTAGAAGAGCAGGACAATATGAATCCATAGAAGATTCCTGCCCTCCGTAGTTCCAACAAGAGATGAGATGGATGCCCGCGTCATGGAGCGTTGAGAAACCGAGTCGTCTGAGAAGTGAAGATGTATGGGGAGAAGGATGGGAACGGTAGTGAACGTATGCAGCAAAATAAATCGTGCTGAAAGAGGGGATATGAATTATACGCCGTCAGAATGACTGATTGACTTACTGCATGCTCTCAGGAAGAGTGAATAGATCGTTGCATCGAGCCCCCTGAGCTCGTTGATCTTGGTTTCGGGTATAGATAGGACTTGCCTCACCCAAGAGAGGGGCCATCCTTGTGGAATAAGTGGGGAAGGGTATCTAACAACGTTCGAGATCTGAAGGGGCAGCGTTGAGAAGAGAGACGTACTTTGCCCAAGACCTGCCTTGGTACAGGCTGAAGACACCACATGTAAGCCCACCGCTTATCCGTACGATATACTGAGCAAAACCCACTATCCAAATTCCCAAGATTCAACGCTGTCGTGACTTTCAGGCTCATTACCACGCCGTTTCCGTTTCATGAGCTCGTGAGATGTAATACACAGCGCAGCGATGCATACTGCGATCACAGACTGATTTACCAGGCCGCTGCCAGCACGCGAGGTATGAGAGTCAACTAGAGTGGTAGTGATTCGGTTGAAGATTACCTGTAATCCTTTGAAAACGGCCTGTCATCGAGGGTAGCCATTGCGGCAAGGGAAGGACCCGGATTCGGGCCTATATCACCACCACCGCAAGGACTCCACAAGGACGTCACTCATGGGTGGATATCTCCGGTCCGGTCTTTCCCGCACTGTTTCCACTTGACCAACTCGTGCCAGTCTCGTGCCGTCGAACAATAGCATTGGCAACTGGCAAGGTGTACACCGCGTCGCTCTCAAAACACGCAATTTCCTTTGTCCCGGCCGCGCTTCTACTGACCGATCCCTTTGGACTCTGGGTTATTTTTGATCAGGACGCCCTCGAGGCTGATAGTGTACCCATGTTGAAATCTAGGGCTCCGACTCTGAAAGACTACCGAAGGGTCCTGTCCTTTGTGTGCAAACACGGGGCCCTCATCTCCGTGTTTTAGTGGCCTTTATGCGCTTTGTCGGGACTCAAGACCTTTGTCTTGTCTATCTCCTCTGATCGAATATGTGAAGACCTTGGGCAGCTCACCATAGGCGTCGAATCCTGCGTCTCACCGATAATACGCAAGGGGGCCTACAGGTTTATAAACCCCCTTCTCGGCGCAGTGACTCAAACCAACCAACTACATCTCACACAATTCGTTCTCACACCTAGTGTTTTCTCTCTGTTCGCAATGTCAGCCTCACTTCCCTCTGCAACGGCGTTGATGAACCATGCCGACGACCCGCGTCACATCATCTATTCCACTTGGGTCATCCCACACTTTTTCCCTTACATGCGAGACCTCCTGTGCGTACTTCACTAGGCCCTGCGTAGTCGCATTCGTTTACCATTCTCCATCCATTCACAGCAACGAGCTCACGAAACAGCCTGCGCACGCGAAATTTGCGCGCGGCCTCTTGGACGCTGTCTTCGCCCCGCCGAGCAACAAAGGCTGTCCCTGCGTGACACTCGCCGCCAACCTGCGCAGCGTTTTCAAGTCTTATGGCGAGGGGGGTGCTTCTATACGCGACAACCAGGCATGGAGCGCGGTGTCCGTCGCGATGATCTACTTCATCCTCACCACCGACTTCTACTTCGCCGCACCAATGACCGCGCCAATGAAAGCCAGTCATCTCGCTCAGCTGCGCGTCCTTAACTTTCCAGGCCCGAAGTTTCCGGCCCAGTTACTGAAATAGTTAAGATCCATCGTAGACATTCGAGTCGGTCTCCGACGGCTGGCCTAGGTCTTTTCATCCTATCACTTACCTCCTCTGTTTGTTATTTATTGGCCAGTGTAACATCTATTCTCTTGTTTAGTACTACCTTCGAATGTTACGCATGTGCTGTAATCTAATTTGTCTTCAATTTGGATCTTGTTTATCTCATAAACCTCCCCTCATTTTCGAGGTCAGTCGGAATCTCCGCTACCATGAACAGCGAAACCCATCCGTTTCTGTAATAAGCGGGCAGAGACGATGGGCTACAAGTCATCAGTGGGCACGGGGCTACCATCACCAGCTAGTCATTACAGACCACAGCAGAGTGCCATGAGCCCTATGCGTACGGCACGAGACGCACGCCCTAGGTGGTAGATTCATAACCAGCTGGGCATTAAGGAGGCAGTACGTCATACGAGCGGAGGACCTAGCTCTGTATGCTAACGAACTTCTAGATTGACGCGAGCGAATACATTCTACTTTGTACGATGGATACGGAGCTTGTTGGGTTTATAGACAAAATTCTCCGAATAATTCTTTGGTGGTATCCTTTCTGGGGCAGGCGGTTGCCTGTCGTTGGTTACCGTCAGCTCGATGCGTGTACAGCAGATTTCAGTTGTACTTACACGTAGTAGTCCCAACCTGAAAGCGACACCCATCTTCAATACAGCTCCAAAAAAAAAAAAGGCGGAGACGTACCTTGCTTCTCGGCGAAGTGGATGGCATCCTCCTTGGATCGGAACGAAAGGCGGGTGCCTTGGACGTAGTCCGCCCTAGGTGATCATATGAGTTCTCCAGACGAAAACGCAACTCTCGGAGAATCCAGCGTACGAGCTTGCCCAACCCATCAGCGGGTTCTCCCAGCGTCCACCGCCTGGCAGGATATCCCAGTCGAGGCGCCAACGCATCCCCTTGGCTCCACCGCTCTGCATCGTGTTGCGGGCAGGTTGATATACACGGACAACGCGATGACGGAGCTCGGCTGAGTAGTGATAAATTCCGGAGGACTTTTCGGAGGATGGACAGATGTACCTGGTGCTCCACTGACGGTATCTGCGCTCAAAACATCCTTTTGCGGGATGGGGGCGATCTCAGAAGGTTCCTTCGCGGTAGTAGGAGCGGGTGTAGTAGGCTCTGTCGAGAAGGTGCGGAGTAGTAATGACGAGCGAAATGGGACAGGTTTCGCGAGGGCCTCTGTGCAGGCTCGGAGGAGAGACATTTGAGTTCAAGCAGTCCACCGTTTGCGCCCGACCACTCTGTAACCAAGTTTGGACAGTAATTTCTCACGACTGTCTTCAGTGCATTCTTAAATTATCGTCTCGACAACGAAAATGCAGGGCGTCCAACATTTGATATCAGCTAAGATCATCTCACGCTATATGCACCTCGTGCAAGTGATGCGAGTAGTGAGTGCCACGTGGAGTCAACAGTGCAACTAAGGGGATGTTGCCCCCAATCGACGAAACGATCGCAACAGTGGCCGTAAGCCGGAGCAGGCAGGCAGAGTACAGACACTTCGAGGGTAACTTCTCGTGAATGTAGTATATTTTAGATGTGCTAGAAAAATGCAAAGAATGTTCCAAACAATGCAGGAATAAGGATCGTAAAAAGAACTCCAGCACTGGCCGAGCTCCTTGATGAACCCGAAAGAGATGCGTTGGCGGGTGTTGGAGAGGAAGTACTTTTAGACGGTGGGCTAGGAACGGTGGCAGGTGTCACCAAGACAGTACCCGTCACGTTTGTTGGTGCAATTTGCGACGTGCCTATGATGGGCAAACACCATCAGTTATAATCGAGCTCACTATATAAAACTCAAGGCCGACTCACTCTCGAAGTTGCCACCATTTGCCTGGGCCCTGGGCGATATCGTTCTGCAAAAGGGCACTCGCATTATTTGGTACCATGGACAAGAATCCTATTCGCGGTGGGTCGGCAGATGGGTGTGTCAAGTTACCGTAATAAAATGCGACTAGGTTGCTGTCCACATACGAAGGAAATCAATGCATGACTAGAGATTGATTGTCTGCGCACACTTACGATTTGAAAAACGGATCGCCGAGACTCCAGCTGAACAGGGCCCCACTCTGTGGCGGATCTGTTGCCACGAGGTTATTGGCAACGCATGTGCTTACGTCCCCAATTTTGTTTTGTGACATGAAATCACGGGGGTCAACAGGAAATGTTTTGCCACCAATCTGGAAAGCGAGAGTGTGTGGGACCTTGCAGGGAAAGGTTGGGGAAGCGTCGGAGTTTGCGGCGAACGCAGACGAGACGCCTTTCAAGACAGAATTGACAACATCTTGAGGGCCACGGATTACGCTGTTTCCCTATGAGGAAACTAAACGTCGAAATGACCGTAGATGTAATCACGCGATAATTACCGTGTCAAGGAGAGCAGAAAGGGTCGAACTGGACCCGGTTATTTTGGAGGCAGGTAATCGCTGGCCATCAAGCATGATGCCATCAAGAGGGACTTCCCAACGGCTACCAACAGAGTGCCGGCATTTCAGCGGAATTGCGAAGATTGAGTGAGGCTATTTTTGACTCACAAAGGATAAATCTGGGGATCTGATCAGTGGGGTTGATGCCTATCGGGCGAACGAAACGAACCTCATTGGGGGCAAAAGTGGGGGGGCTCAAACCTCCATCCTCTGATTTGTAGAGGCGCACCGGTACCCACGTAAGCGAAGAGTTATCAATGCCGTCGGGCAACTTCCCAATTGTTAATGCGCCGTTGTTTCTGCTAACATCAATGGCATCACGTTGCAACATAACCTGTAGAGGTGGTCAGATACGTTCGGGCTGGTAAACTGGGCGATGATTCACCGTGAACATAGGTTGCTCGAGGGCATCAGACATGGCAAGACGCGAAAGAAAAGGGCCGTCGGACTGCAGTACCAAGGACCAAGTCATCCGTAGTTGACGGGTTATTGAACTATCGACGTGTCCTCACATCAGTAAGAGTTCATCCCTTGAGGACAATGCCCGATACACACCTTGGCATTGATGACGGCAGTTTGTATTTGGCTAGTAGTACGTCTATACCCTTGAAACGCAAAGAAACGAGATGTCAAGAACGTACCTTCCGCTCGGGAAGCCGAGCCCAAAGATCCCATTGGCTCCTTGCATGACGCTAGTGTTATTCGTGTCCGAAATAGCCGCGAACGGTTGTTGGGGAATAGCGAGTCCGGCGACAGTTGTCGTGTCTTGAGCGATGGGACCGCTTGCGTGCGTGCCTGTTGACGAATCGCCGTATCGTAGATCGACGGATCCACCAGCAGGCTTGATATTCGTTGAAGGGTAAGGGGGCATGTTCGTGCTCTCGCAAACAGTCGTTGTGCACGCGCTTGAGACCACCCACAGGTCGCTAGAACCGGTGTCTACGTGAATCAAGGCGCTCAGTACTCTGCCATCGAAGGTGCTTTCGTTAACGCACCGATATTCACAGCGGTGACTGTTTCCCCAATGGTTACGGCGACAGTGTAGAACCTAGAGAACAAGATCAGCGGTCGTCGGCACAACCGTCGAGGTCGATTCATACAAATCAAGAGAATCTCCTAGGCCCTGTACTTCCTGAGTGCGTTCCACGCTTCAGTGATGATCCCGAGCGAACCTACCCTTCTTTGAATCGGTAGTTCAAAGCCTGCGTTTATTCCGAACAGATGCCAAGTCGTCTCTTTTTGTTGAAGGGTCGACGGGTAGGGCGAAGAATCGAGCTCTGCCAGAATACAAGAAAAGGAATGCAAAAGGTAAAAAAGTGGATCATTGAAACGACGAATGGCGACCTGCGCAAAAGAGAGAAGAAGGATGAAAAAAGAAAGGAAGAGGTAAACTGGGGGCGATTCGATGGTGACCGTCCCAAGGAAAAACACTCGGGAGAGGCATCTTGTATCAATACGCTGTGTCATGATGGTGATTCCGGACATTCGGCGAGGCGCGTTGAAATGCCGTGACACGGAACCTGATTTTCAACTGGCTCGTTGATTGCCGCTGGCCCAGCAACTCTCATGGCTAACACCACCGTACGTGGGGCACAAGCCATCCACGGTCAAAACCCTCAGGTAGACACGACCTTTTCTGGCCTTTAAGGATGCCTAAATGCATCTAGTTCTTAGTCGAAACTGTCATTCGAAACCGTATATACGAATCCGCGTATTGGAAGGAACATTGCTTCGCATTAACGGGTGCGTTCCGCACGTATCTATTTTTTGCATGGCCCAGGCTAATATTATAAACAGCAGAGAGCCTTATTGATCCTGCAATCAAACTTCGGTCTATCGGCGGTGTTTACGGGAACCAAAAGCCCACTGAATTTTTATGTCTTCTCCTCAAACTCTTGCAAATTCAGCCCGAAAAAGAGATACTTCTCGAATATCTTCAGGCAGATGAGTTCAAGTGGGCGCGTTCTCGTTCTTCAGAAGGCTCTCCACTGATTTCCGTGTAGGTATTTACGGGCCCTGGCAGCCGTATACTGTTCGCATGACCTTCCGGGCGGTGGATGTGTATGAGATTCTGGAGCCTCTTTTAAAGGACTATCGAAAATTGCGTTATCGGGATCAATGTCAGTACTCCTTTTCCGTCGCCATACGGTATACCATTAAACTACCTTCAGCTGGTTACTACCTCACGTACATGGATGAATTTGTTGACCAATTATTGAACGAAGAGCGCGTATGCGACCTCATTCTGCCACGTATACCAAAGCGTGCAGTCCTTGAAGAGAACAGTGAACTGGCGCCGCGTCAAAGCCGACTGCTCACTGCCATGGAGGGTAAAGATGAGGAAAAAACGAGGGGTCGTAATCGAAGTACTAGTTGGGACAACAGTCGCAGTTCACGCAGTGCTCGGTCAAGTTCGTCAGCTCGAAGCAGGAACCGCAGCGGGTCACCCTCACAAGGTGGGGGGAGTGATACGCGCCTCGCATCGCGGAGCCCGACCCGATCTCTGTCCCCTGGGGGGTCCGACGGTCGCTTCCGTTCTCGAAGTCGGAGTATCTCCCCAGATCGGATGTAGGGGTAAATGCAATGTTACTGGGTCCTATTATTAAACAAGCTATTAAAAGCGCAGGAAAGCGCAACTCCATGTATCATATGGCACACTCTGGCTGAGTGAACATCCACACTGGGATAGTGAACTAAATTTACTGCGAGATTTGAGTGTGACCGAACTTCCACTACACCTGCCTCACCACCTCAGGTCACTTCGTATTCCTAACAGTGTGCCAGCAAGTTAGGTGTGAGCAGGAAGGAGGAGACCGAGTTGAGACCGGTTCAGAGCGGACCGGGCTGTGGGAAGAGCGCCGCGATTGCTGTGACTCGGTGGCGTTTGAACAAGACGCCATCTCACTCCGTTTCATGGTCTTGCTGTAGCTTTATGGCCGCGGGTCCTACTTTGCAGACATGTGTGGTAGAAATAGCACACCTCAATCGGATATCGCCGCCGTGCTCCCTGGTGATTCCTGTGCTAGGTCAGGAGTGTTTCTACCGTACCACATCCAAGACCACGTCACAACTCAGATGGCTCTACCCAGGGCTCTGCGTCCTATCATAGCAATATTCGGGGCGACTGGTGTCGGGAAGTCAAGGCTATCCGTGGAGCTCGCCTTAAATTTAGCCAAGAGATTCGACAACCACGGCTGGAAAGGAGGGGTGGTGGTTAATGCCGACTCCATGCAGGTGTACAAGGGTTTCAACACCATAACGAATAAGATCCCTCTTGAAGAGAGACATGGAGTCGATCACTTTCTCATGGATATCAAAGAACCCACTGAGCAGTACCCGGTCGGTCAGTGGATCCACGATGCAACACAGGCAGTGAGTTTTATCCTCTAGTTTACCTAACCCACTTCGTTTCTCTAATCGTCTGTGCCCAGATCGACGACGCGCACTTGGCGAAAAAAGTTCCCATCGTTGTCGGGGGGACTGCGTACTATATCCAGCATCTCGCCTTTCCCGGACGGCTTGCAGTTGAACCGGAGCAAGTAACTGACTCAAGCTCGCTGCCACCACCTCCCAGACCACCTCCCTCGACTGAGCTATCATCTGGGCTATCAAAAATTACACCCGATATGCGCGAGTTGTTCGACGCACTTCCGGAAATACCGCCATCGGCGGCCGAGGAACCTGGCGCCGCTCTTTCCCTCCACAATCTTCTGCATGCTCTAGACCCCGATGTCGCTTCTAGGTGGCATTGGAGGGACACCAGAAAGGTCCTACGTAATTTACAGATCATGCGAGATACTGGCAAGAAAGTAAGCGATATTTTTAAAGCACAATCTAGCATGGCTCCCTCCCCTAGGTGAGTATCGTAAACCAGCGCCGCAGCCTCTTCTTACCCCAGAATAATTCAGATACGACACGCTATGCTTTTGGCTATACGCAGAACCGGAAGAGCTCAAACGTCGATTGGATAAACGTACTGATGCTATGCTTCAGGTAAGTCAATGAACGACAAGTGTTTTTCCACCCTTTCTTAGCGGGCACAGGGCGATCTCTTAGACGACGTTCGCGAATTAAGAAGTTTGATGTTGCCATCCAAAGATAGCTCTTCTTATTTTACCACTGGTGTTTACCAGTCCATAGGTTTGGTCTATTTACTATATTGATCGAATTGTAGCCGACAGTCATGCGCCAGGGTTTCGGGAATTTTACAAATACCTTTCTGATCCATCGCCATCTGAGAAGAAGTACCAGGAAGCCGTTGAAGAAATGAAGACCGCCAATCATCAATATGCCAAGAGACAGACTTCCTGGATTCGTAACAAACTTCTTCCAGTTGTACAGGCATCAAAAGCCGCGGAGGAAGGGAGGCGTGCTGAGGTGTATCTGCTGGATACAACGGGTCTGCATTCCGTCCATTTTACCCGAAACTAAGGGACCGACGAATGATCGTCGAATTCGCTTCACAGAACCCGAAGAATGGACTTCTGCGGTTCAGGACACGGCCATTAGTCTATTGGAAGGTTTGCTGAACAACCTATTTTCGTCGACTTGAGAGAACTAACTTCGGACCCATTCTCGAATTAGCCTTCCTCAAGCGTAAATCATTACCTGATCCTCTCACACTGTCGTCAGCGGCAAAAGCGATGCTCTCCGTTCCGACTAAGGGCCACGGAGTAAGTGTTGGTTCTCGATTGTCACTACCAAGTTGGCCGTGCTAATCGCTTTCAGTCCGACGGAGGTATTGTTGGCCCGTCGGAAAATAATATGCCCTGTCTGTACCACAGACAAATCCCAGCCGATTATGATTGAAGAAGGGCGTGAGTGGGAGGCACATGCTAAGTCCAAGGTTCACAAGTATCTGGTCGCGAAGCGTGTGGGAAACCGGCACGTTTCTGCTACGGGGTCCGGAACTGGATGAAGTCCTACAATAGTACCCCCTTCGGATGAATCGGTGTCGACCTCGCCCGGTGTCCTATTCGGACCCTGATAAAATTCTTGGATCTCGGATTTCACCTGCTATTCGTCCCTTGATAGATAGATAAAAACGAGGGTGCGGGTCCCTTCAATAAAATTAAAGACGCTCGTTGGTTCGCTTGTAAGCCAATGGTGGGAAGTTGTTTGCGGTCCCGTCCATGAACTCCTCAATTAAGTCTGTTTCAAGTAGAATGATCAGTCATCTACAACGCGGCCGGTTGAAACTAAGTTATTTACGGAGATATCGATATCAATGGCGTTAGATGGTGGCGCACAAACTGTAGGGTGTGAAACAGGTGCCATTCATCCTAAACCCCATCGGGTTGGTGAATAGATGAAATGACGCATCGTCTAAGCAAATCTAGGGCTATGATAACGCCAGTACAAAAACGACCGCGAGTCGCAGAGAGTAGGTATGTAATACATACAGTATGACATATTCTGGTCACAAACTAATGTATAATTTCGGATATGATTAAGAGATACGGCAACCAATCAATTGAGCACATATGTCTGGAAGGACGGAATGAGAGAATGGAATGAACGGGGGTGGGAAGCCTCGGAGGAATATCGTCACAACGGTAGGGGCGCGAGTGCCACGAGTACCCCAAAGCAGTACCCCTTCAGGAGAGGAGGGTGCCAATAACAAGTGCGCAACCGAGGAGGCTGAGAAGTGAGCCAAACTCGCGCAGGGGCACGAGGTCCGACATCAGGTGTGTCACCGACTCGTATCTCGAGGGGATGGTCAGCACACGGCTACGTCTCAGTGCGCTGTCAACCTCGCTCTCCTGATGCCGACGACGACCCGATATCAGAATCGTACTCCTGGCTTGAGCTCGAACCCGAGCTCAAGCCAGATGACGACGAGGTGCGGCGCGGGATAAGTGCCAACCGACGAGACCATGGGCTAGCAGAGGAGCGTCTGTGTGAGGGGGGCTGTGTCGGTAGGAAGCTGACGGATGGAAGCTTCTTCTTCACCGGAGGATGAAGGAAGATGGTGTCAGTTTCTAAAGATAAGGGCACGCGGCACGTAGGACAGCGCCCATCTGACCCTGTCGCCGATAGCCACTACCGCCGTCTTTGTCTTAGCCGGAGTCACAATTGACAGACAAAGGGTTACGCTGACTTACATCTGACAAGTGCTGATAACAGAACAGTTGCCCGCAGCATCGAGATTTGTTAGGTTTCACGGCCGACTCAAAGCTGTGCCGAATAGTGGCGTCAGCATGCCTGTGAGCGAACGACGCTGGGACCGAATAATCCTACGCACCAGATACCACACACATCACGCATCCCTCGACCCATAGCAATTCCGTTCTTACCGTTCCAACTCAGGGGTACGTGGTATACGGGTGTGCCCCGAGTCGTTGATGGAGTCTGGGGCGGCGACTTGGGGCATGGCCCGAGCAGGATTGGCGTCTAAACCGTCGCACTCCTCGACAATGCTCTCGAGAGATGCGCGCGCGCTCATGCGAGTTCGAGAACGCGTACGTGGAATACGCCGCGCGATGTTGGTGGGTGAAGAAAGAGGAGATGCCTTAGGTTGCTGGGGGGTCGATGGAGATGAAGGTTCAGTAGTTGCAGACAGTATACCAATGATAGATAGATTACCTGGGGAAACGTTGCAAGGGGCGAGGGGGATGTGGGGGACAGAACCTGCGCCATTCCTCGTAGGAGTGTGGTGGTAGGAAACAAAACGACGAGGAAGGGAAGTACAGACGACCAGTGCTCGCTCGTGCCTTTGATAATGCCGGGAGGTGGGCGGACCGGGTCTTAGCAAGTCACACAAATGATTCGGAACCAACGAGGAGGAGCCAATCAAGATTCATCCACGTGACGAGAGGACCCGACAGATGTGGGCATTTGACGATCAATACGCCTCCAACGTTAGGTCATCTCCGTGTCGGGCACTGCCCACCAGTCGTACTGTGACGAATTGGGCCGACCTGGCAAAACAATTACGAGAGTTGAGCGCCGAGGTTTGACCATCCAATTTGAGGGCGTCAACAAAACAAGACCATCAGACGACAATAAACCTAAGATATGGAAGACAACGCTTTCAGACACGTGTCTGACCCGTTTTGCGTCTTGTGTCTTTGTCCTGCCATACGCCCAAACTCTAACATTCACTGATCAGATAGAGCTTGTCGACCTACAAAAATAGGTGTATTATTGGGCGTAGAGATCCAAATTGGCAAGTCTGGACAGCAACTGTGCGCGCTCATCGAGTAACGCAAGTGCATGCTGGCTAGGAGATGTGTGCCGAGTAATTCGGTGCTTCCCTGACAAATATGGTGGTATGCGCGTCTCAGGCTAAAAGACGTTGACGTTTGCCTGGTGAGTCTTCGGCTCGTTTCGGAATGAACATTCGTGCGTGCTCTCACCTTTTCAGATTGCGCCTGAAGCCTCTTTCTAGTCGCTTTGCGAGCTTCGAACGTTCGTAGTTCCATATCGGCATCCACTTCTTGAATGTAACCGTTGTAGCGAACAGCGCTCGTGGGGGGGTCTTTCGAATAGAGTGACGTAGAGGCGGCTTCGACCCGGGAACAATCGCAGTATGCACCCACAACATCCGACTCGGACGTCTCGCCGTTATCACGAACAAACGACCTGGCCTCCGCATACGAGATGTCTTCGTCCTCTTGAACGAGGAACGATGGGTCTTCTATTTCGTGGATGCACTGAGGCTGAGGCTGATGCCGGTGTATATGGTCCGGGTCAGGTAACATTGGTTCACTTCTTGATTGTGGTGCCTCTGTCACTTCGCTATTCGCTGATTGCACCGTAGTGTCAGACTCTTCATATTCCTTGTTGAATGAGTAGCCGCTGACTATACTGTTCGAAGCGGTGGATCGTGCCGAGGGGGGAGCCATGTGAGATATCTCGAGAATGGATCCTGTATTTTCACCTGCAGTCAACAGTGGTCTCCCAGGTGGTTTGCTAGAAGAGGCGTTTTTTGTGGGGAGTAGACCCATCTGCTTTCCAAGCCAGCAAAGTAGTTCAGCTATGAAAACGACCTCTTCCCATTCACCTGCAGCAAGACGCCGAGGGTCGATGTCACTGAGGCCGACGTCCTCATTGAGAACATCTGTCTCAAGTACACCGAGGAATATTTTCATAGCTTGTACCTTGGCTACGTCGCTGCGTGACTCACGAATGGAGGTGGATATGGGGAGACGGGACTGAAGGAGAGATTCAAGTATGGCAAGAAGTAAGGATGGAGTGAGGTCGAGCGGCGTGTCGAGTACGAAAGGAAGGCCGAGACGGTCGAGGAGTGTATTGAGCGGGTCGACGAGGGGAGAAGTCGAGTCGAGGGAGGCCAACTCTGAAGACATGTCGGTGGCAGTGGATGGAGAGTGGCAGTCAAGTGAGCCCCACATTCAACTGCAACGCCGATGGCCGTCTTCGACTACGTCGACATTCCGGCCTGTGCAACACTTCTACCCTCTGATGTGAATCACCACACAGACGTCAAGGTCCAAACCTCGCTCCCGCCCACGTCACACGTTGCAGCTGCAGACGGCCAGACCTCTCCAACAAACTGCACAGGGTAGCTCGACTCGCACCGTCTTTGGAAACCTCCCCGGTCTGCTGCTCGCTTCATCTCTTCAACTTCCAACAAACCACTCTACTGAAAACCCGCGGAATGTCTCTCAACTTATGTCCACCAGGGACCCCCTCTCTGTTCCTACTACCACAGTCAATTTTCGCAGGTTTATCAGCAGGATAGGCCCAGTGTTTTGGCTGCAAGATAGAGTCGAAGAGATTATCACCTGGAGGAAAGGCTGGAAGGTCACCGCGCTGTGGATGGCCATATACAGTTTTCTCTGTCAGTTGGGTCTGTATTGCACTGGGTAAAACGAGCGTAACACACCACGCAGGCTATTACCCCCGATTGATCCTTTTACTCCCCAACGCCGTTATTCTTGCCATAATTATCGCATCACATCCTCATCGCGCGAGCCCAGGAACTGGCTCTTTTATAATAGAAGAAATCCAGCCCCCACCGCGTGCTCAGGCCCGTGAAGGCAGCGCAGGAATGGCTTGCAAACATTCAGGGCATCCAGAATCTCATGGGTGCAGTGTATGTAATCACGTTTCTAGTCTAAGTCAAAGTCAAAGTCACTGAGCAGTGCCCAGTGCCGATCTCCATGATGCTGGATTTCCCTATCTCCTCCACCTTATGTTTGCCACCCCCTACACACCATACATCTTCAGCGCCGTCTTCTCAAGCACGATCCTCGCTCTTCCATTTCTGTCTTTCGTTCCCCTTCGCCCATTGTTTCTCATTGGCGGTCTTGTCCCGTTCGCTGTCACCCACCCTTTCATACAGCGCACGTTCTCGCTCATCTTTTCGACCTTGCCACTCCGTTACTGTCGTGCGCGCCTGGTGCGTCTGATCGACAACGACGGACTGAAGGACCGTCATTGGCAGAGCGAGCTGCGCGAAGTCGAACTTTTCGAGAACGAGCGCTGGATCCCAGGCGAAGGGACTGGGTGGAGCAAAACCAATCTTAAAACGGGCGAGCGCGTAGCATGGACGCGTGGGCGAGATGGCTGGAGTGGCATCACCGCGGATGGGAGTGGCGATGTCAGGTCTGTCGTAGCCTTCCTCGGGGTCTGGCTTATTTACATGGTAACAGCAGTAATCTCACGTTCCTGCTGGAGCCTGGCTGGCTATTCGTTGAGACGGAAGATTGGAGGGCTGATATCGAGGCCAAATGGAGCCAAGGTGGTGCAGATGACTGTAAGCATCGCCCATTCTTATTCGGTTCTACAGTCGTATTTATACCATTCCCATATCACAGCGGGGTGGGTTTATACCAATGACGCATGGCTCGAGCCCCATGCTTCACCAGTGGCTGAATGGAAGACTCAGGGTTCGATGACACGGAGAAGGCGGTGGATGAGACGAATCTACTCAGATTTGACAACTTGCTGTATCGTAGTTCTATGCCTTTTTGCAACATAACGGTGACGAGGCATTGTTGCACACATTGGAAGCGAACCTGAGGTTTGTCGCAAGTGAAAGTTTAATGATGTATGGATGACAAAATAACAACAACGAAGCAGTAGGCATGAAGACACATAGATGCTAAGTGAACAAATCGGCTCATGACAACCTCGTCACAGGTACGTAATACAAGAAAGCTGACGAACAAACTCATCACCGAAGGTGCCTCTGGCACTCGGAGCGTATAGTCACAAGAACTGTCGAATCCTTCGCACCCCCGTGGATCGCTCAAAGACCCCTTTCTCCTCTGTCTCTTCCAATGAAGGGATGCCCTAAGGTGGTGTCTTCAACTCCCTGGTGATGTGACATAGATAGGAACACGGATCAACTCACTGTGACAAAATCGAGTTGTGATAATGGGTGCTTTGTTTAGAAGTATTCAGGATCGATAAGTAGGGACGACATCAAAAACGCACAATCTTTGTTCTCTTAGTGATCTTCCAACCGATGTACAACAAAGCAAAGATCGGTAGATTTATATCTTAAAGAGAGATCATCAGCTTTTAGGCGTAGTCAGGTTACATGCGTACATACACGCCGCGACGAAGTCGGGCCCATTGAAATGCCAGAATACCGATAATCCACTAACGAGGATGAAGACGATCGACCTTCAAAGGGTATCTTCATAACACCAGGTAGGTAAACACGGTAGATACGCACCAGAAAACCACATACATTCCAGCGTAGGGTTGGAATATAGAACGATAGGAGATACTATGGACGCCGTCCTTCCCAGTGCCCTGAGCTTTCAACCCATAATCTGGGAAAGATGTCAACACTTAGCGAGAACATTGTGTAGCAATGCTTACAAAACCGAAGATAGGTGATGCCGATCATCAACCAACTACGACACAACAGGCGGTAAGCACGATCCATAAGAATAATACAATCCGCATACTTAAGGAGGCTGCCAACCGCACCTGAGAGCATTCAGCCCACGAGGCCAATGTGAACTACGGGGGCAACTTACTAAGGTTAACGAACCAGCTAAGATCAAGTCAGTCTCTGCTTCTTCCTTCGGACCAACTGAATCACATACTTAAACACTTTACCCGAACTGTTATTAGCATTCAAGAAGGCAAGGAAAGAGAAGACGCCCTAAAGAGGATCATGAACTGTTAGATGCACCTATGAGCGGATATATCGTTGAGCGTACGCCGGTGAGTATCGCAACGTAAGGCACGCCACTACGAGTCACTTTTGTGACGACCTTTGGGGCTTGGCCTTGAACACAGAGTGCGAATAGCAATCTCGACGATGAGTATAACATGCCGTTCGCAGATGAGAAGGCACTCGACAAGACCAGTGCATTCACGATGTGAGGGAGCACTGAATAGAATAGAACGCTCGGGTAAATTATCGCAGCGGTGGGACGGAGCACTGACCTTTAACGCCCGCCTGATTGAAAACAAGCACGAAAGGTGATTGACCCGCGTTTCCCGACTTTCTGCAAGATCGTACTAAGAGAAATGTAACCCTAAAGTGCGATAGGACTAACTGACTTGAAAAGTTTCGGGTCGTTAGACGGGATAAGCATCCCAACAACAAGGCCCGTAAGGATCTCCACCAGTTTCAATACACGAAACCTGAGAAACAGACGACTCACATAGCAGATGAAAATTCGGAAGAAGATGGTTCGCATTGCAGTGACCATATTATTCCGCGGATTACGTGTTTCAGCAGCGGCGCTGGATGATGGATTGGTCAAACAAAAGAGCCCGACGACGACCAGATGCCAAAAGACTGACAGCGTGATAATTTCCATTCCGCACATAGAGAAGGCAGCATAAATTATTCCAAGAAGTAGGCCCAGGAAACGCCCAAGAGCCCCAGGTTCGAGAGCTATAAGATAAATATATTGGCAGACAACAGTAACTAAATAGTTGGACGCAACTTACAAGAAACGAGGGGACCTGGATGTTTCCAGTACTGTGGGAGAAAGTAAGTCAATGCAGGAGGAAATGGGACACGGCATTGGTCTCACCTCGAATCCATGACTATCGACGACAGCCAGCTCGGTGGAAAGATTATGAACACGAAGTCGACACATACCGTGTATGGTCAGGACCCCCACCAAAGTTGACGGCGAGGCCACCGATGATCTTTGACAGGACGACAGCTCGGCAAATATCATGTAAAAATATAGGAATATAGGATGGGGCACACCAAACCAACCACGAGCATGACTGAGAAATATTAGCCACGCGAATGGAACGAGACTAAAAACTTACGTTTCAAAGTAGCAAAAACAACCTCAGCTATATTTTGGTCTTGATCACCTGATGCGAATGCAAATAGGTCGGAACTACTCACTATGTCCAAAGAACCTAATTCGCGAAGTCAAGTCAGAAGTATCGAAATACCACAGCCAGACCATACCTTACTCCAAAAAGATTGACAGAATAGACAGCGACAATAAGAACTGCGACATAAATAGATACGTGGTTGGACTGCAAGCGCGGGTAAGGCATAACAAAGTGTGGTAAGAGAAGGCATACATTGTGGTCCCAGAAGCCTATTAATACCGCTGCTGCGGTTATCTCTGCGGGGAGAGTAACGGCACAGGTCTGTCATGGCTCAAATTAGGGTCAGGAGGAAGAGCAGGCCCGGGTTAAACACACATAAAAATAGTTCTAGAGGGCCAAACATAAAATTAGCAGGCCTGATATTTAAAACAAAAAATTAAGAAAAACAGGAATTCAGCCTACCCATCCGACCTAGATCGATGACAAATGGATCAGGTGCCAGTCAACCCAGCCAACGGCTCAACCAAAAGCTTACAGCGAAACCCAGTGCGGGATCTACCCAACGAGCAGCTAACAATGGCCCGGGGCGGACTTAGCCGATGTGAACGCGTGAATATATGTGACCCTACCATAATGGGAAAACGATCCAGAAATTGGAGCAAATACGGCCATTTCCGTAACGGAAACTATCGAACTACAAAGCGCAAAGCGCGGTGACTGACCATTAGAGTGCAGCGGAGATATCGAGGAACTGACGCAAAGGCCACGCTTCCCACAAGTACGAAGACCAGGAGAACACCCAAAGGCCCTGTCGTTGCGAGGAGTTGGCCTAAACCAAGGAAAAGACCTGTCCCGATAACACCAGCAATCTGGTTCGGGTCAAATTTCTGGAGTTTCTGGGTGGAGAATGAAAACACCGTACAGCGAACCTAATCGCGAGGGATCCGTGAAAGGTGAGTACAGAACATAGAAGACTGACGTACATCTGAACGTGGATCCCACTTAATTTTCTTTGGACTTTATCGAGGTCCGCTTGGTAAAAGACCGCCGTGCTGCTGAAGCCTCCATCGGCGTAGGAGCTCACGGGGACTTGGAACTCCTTGGTCTCCGCATCCAACATGGTTCCGAGGGCTTCCATCGTCAAAAATTCGAAGGGGACAAGAGAGGTGAGGTGTAAAAGGTGTCAACCCCGATAAGAAGCAAAACACCTGCGGAAGCCGCAGACATGAGGAAGCACCAACAGAAGTTTATGGTAAGAGCGTGCGCGGCGTTGATCGACTGGTCCCAATTATTGGTGCCTTCGGTCACTCGTTTGGGACAATCGAACCCATAGGGGAGCCACCATTATGGGTTTCCCCTGGACTTTAGCCCTCTGATCGAGGTCCTGTCTTGCCTCTGGTCGACGTCCGCACCATCGTAGCCTACTCAATTTATCCTGTTCTACTACTATCAAAATGTGTCTATATCTGAAGTATTTGATGATAGCTCTCTCACAGTGGTACCGAAGTAAAACCCGTGGAAAGTTCACTTGTGCATCACGCGCATCACATCCGAAAAAAACTTGTTATGATACTGCCGGATCGTGCCCGTTCTGGACTCCTGTTCCGGATCCATCTCTGCGGAAGCAAGTGCCTTGCTGTTCGTTTCATGACAAACCCAGTGCATCACGGTCCCCACTCTTAGCTTCTTGCTAAGTTTTGTCGTTATTCCCTACGGAAAGTAGCATAAGAACCCATAGCTTACGAGTGGCATTCCGGCTCGGGTCTATAGTCATATGAATAGTCTCAGAGCCGAGAATGAATAATTTCCATGAAGTCAAGCATGAAGGAGCAAGACTGTAGTCGGCTCCGAGAGGTCCAATGCCCAATGTAACTTTGGAGCTTGGTTTGGAACCAGCCTTCAACATTTTTTCCCTTCATATACCGAGGATCAGGCCTATCAGGGATTGATCAGTGTAGAGAAAGTGCCAATAAGCGGGCCTTAATGAAGGCCATGGGCACTATACCCTTATTGTAAAGGGCAAGGAAAGGATAGTTTATTGAAACGCCCATCAATGATTGGAGAATCTCCCTTTTGACCTCTTACGGTCGAGGCCAGATCCCGGGCCGGAGGTCTTCGTTTGCATTTTGCCTGGGGGTTTGCATTGCTGGATGGAAAAGAGAATGTTTGTGATAGGTACTACAGTATAGTATTACTGTAATTTGACCAGTCGCCTGTCTACATATTGATCCGACATGGTACTCCCCAGGCCTGGGGAGTATCGTTGTAAGGAGAATCCCACTGAGTGGGATTCTCCTTACAACGGCGACGGTGATTCTTCGATGCTTGCTTCGATGCCAATAGTCAGAACACTTCTGCCGACTTCGACTTCCATCACTGTCGATGCGGATAGTACTGCACTATGATATGCTTATATCCTACGTCGAAGCAGCCTGCTGGTTGAACTACCCTCTTGACTGCCCTTCTGCAATTGACGCTGCGACTCAAGTTGGCACTGGCACCATGTCCTGCTTGGTAGGCGTATATAAGCTCCTGTACTTCATTGGGATCCGGGGCAGGCTTTGTATGACACCGGCGGACGGTCGTGATCTGTAAAATGACATTCGGAAAAGGGATGAAACGGTAATAACCTGTGACAACCCGGACCAGGCACCTCCGGCCGTGACCGATCTCGTGGGCCTTTGCCAGCCTTTGCATCGCTGGCACCTACTACTATTGCGACCTTAATAGCATCACTCAAGCACGGACGTATCCTTGCAGTAATTTATTATGCTGGCCAATTCTGTGGGAAGAACCGATTCTCTCATGGGTGCGGTATTCATCGATTGCAGTCGGGGCTCGTTATTCGACTAGGACTAGGAACGGTCCGAATACGGGCGGCATTGAAAGCCCCAACCCCCTTTCCCATTCATCCGCCCCATTGTTGGCCACTAGGTAACTCGTAATCTCCTCATCCCAAAAGGGCGTGGCAGAGTCGTGTCCCAGAACGCCAGCACCAAACATATCAGTTACCAAGAACAGGGGACCCAGAAAACAGCTCAGCATTCCAAAACTTCGTCCAAGAGAGAGCAAGCCTCAGCAATCGCAGAGGAAGTGGTTGAGATCTGTCGTGTTTTCAGCATACGTGGGGCAAAGATCTGATGATCACGCACGAAAGGGGTCAGAAAGGGCTGGAAATGGTTCCCCGCAATGTCGATACATTTCACTGGCGCGCCGACAACCTTCTCCCAACTCACTATCGCGGAGAGGCGGTCACCCCTAAGCGAGAGCCACTCAGGGATTTCTGGACCACCACTGGGACAGTAACCTTCGCAGGAACGAAGTAGCACCAGTTGCGGGTACGGGCCGCTTTCCATGGCTGGATCGTAGCTGACGAGAATCTGGGAATTCATCTGGAATTGCCGTTTGACCAGTAAGCCCCTGCGGTCCGAGGAAGCTGAGTTGGGGCCATCAAATTTCACTATAGAATCGATCAATTCGTCAGAAAGCGGAACGTGGTTCAGTGGGCTGGGCGAGTCGATGAGAACAACGCCCTTAACCACGACGCTGGAATCCAGTAACTGCCGTGCGACCTCGAAGGCAATTATGCCTCCGAATGACCACCCTGTTGCATACAGTGCATTAGTGATGTGTCTCGGAGAGAATATCTGGTTCCAACCGCCAAGGAGGACAGGTCCAAGGCCAACTGCTTCTTTTGTGTATTTGGCATATGCGGCGGCCATCGATACCACAGACTCCCAAGGTTGGCTACTTATGAAATGCGGATTATAGATACCCCACAGGTCGCGACCGAGCAAAGGGAGGCTGTGTATATATTCGACGAGACCGCTCCCGTCGTGAATGAGAACTAGAGGTGTTGTTCCAGGTTGTTCGGCTCTCTGTACAGAAATAGGGATCGATGTAGAGAGATGGGTACGCTCTGAACAATCCACAACCCCATGCAATGCGCACGGAGAAGCCGAGCACTTATTCGCGTCGAGAGATTTAGGGCACGCAAGAAGTCGACTAGTGATGAACGTTTGTACAGCCCTCGCACTAATATGGGT
Organism: Lactarius indigo; assembly: GCA_025766275.1. Lineage (NCBI taxonomy): Eukaryota > Fungi > Basidiomycota > Agaricomycetes > Russulales > Russulaceae > Lactarius > Lactarius indigo. The sequence goes on along the minus strand of JAFKAC010000005.1, from coordinate 1,635,340 downwards.
GACGAAGAGATTACCCGGCAAAACTATGCCAAAGTGAGACTGAAGAGCGTGATGGGCCTCGATAGACGCTAGCGAGTCAAGACCGAGCAATTCCAAGTCAGCATCTTCCGGTAGTTTGTGTAGCTCGAGACCGAGAATGTCAGCCAAAAGTGCCTTCACATCCGGCGGCTGGGAGCCTTTGTTTCCCACATTTGGGAGGTTCATCGCGTGGGTACTGCTAGAGAAACTCACTTCGGAATCCACAGGGCAGGGTTTTGGCACCGCAGATTTCATTGTAGTTCCGTGGTGTTGGAAATCTATTTCAAGTCTCTGGGAGCCATCTTGTACTTCAAGTGGTGGAACAGAGTTCGGACTAGACCAAGACTGTTGTGTTACGGACAGCACGTCGGTGGCACTAGGAAGAACCGGCGCCACTGCCAAAGTGAGTCCATGTTCCAGAGTAGCCAGCGGCACTTTTCGGAAGAACGCGCCTTTGACGTACGTGACAATCCTGTTGGCCTGACCCGGTTGGAGCATATACAAGTCTGCAAGCATGTCACCTCCAAGGAGCCAAGCACAATTAACGTATACGCCGTAAGGGGCACCAGCATCGTCAATGAGGTGAGGAATCACTTCCACGAGGGTCACTTTGCTGCAAATGAGCGCGTCACCAACAGCCGTCTGCGTGTTGCCAACAAAACCGGCGACCTGAAGTATTGCGTCCATAAGTACAGGGTGAAAGACAAAACGACCGTGCTGAAAGTTGGCGGTGTCTGGCAGCTGAACCGTGGCATAGCCCTCTGTGTTGTCCGTGCTTATTGTCAACGTCTGAATGGCGTGGTATTCCTTCCCATAGGTCACGACGCGGGGAAAGAAGACTTCGTAAATGCTGCTCGTGGTGAATAACTTATTGTCGCTTCTTGAGATAACGGTTGTGACCCTCTGGGAGATAATAGGATTGACAGAGCCGAATTTAACAACGGTGCTTGAGGATGGCCGAACCTGGAAGCTGCCGTGGGCGTGCGGATGATTCCCTTCACGAGTTTCTGTAGCCACCTCCCATGATCCTACATCCTCGGAATCGAGGATGATAGTGGTCTGGATAGGATAATGGGCATCCTCAGTATATATTAACGGCCGTGAGAAATCGATGTCGCGCATGACGACAGAGTGACCGTCGAGGCTGCCATGAAGAGATAAGATAGAAGCTTCGATCCCCGCCAGCGCGAGCTCTTGATAGGCAGACGCAGGGCATAATGGTCGCCCTCTGACACGATGGTTGTACATCGCCTTGAAAAGATGGCACATCGGAGTCTTGTACACATATAAAATGCCGTTTCTTGAAGGCGAAGGTTCTAACCATGGGTGAGGCACGACCTGAGGAAGTTCAAGGTCCCCAGTTTCTGGCGCTGGGAGGAGGGTAGCCTTGTATTCTGGTAGTGTCCCTTCTTCAAAGCTGACCCAGAAACTTGTTTTAGACCAGGGATAGGTTGGGAGAGAGGTGTTCGATAAGAAAGGCAGGTGGGAAAACACATTTCGCCAATTGATTTCGAATGGAGAAATAAATAGGCGAGCCAACGCGCTGGATAAGGAAGTCCAATCGTCTTCTTGTTTACGCATCGAAGTTAGAAACAGAACGTCCCCTCGAATAGTGGGATTCCGCCTTAGTATAGGTAAGATTGTAGCATGAGGACCCATCTCAACCCACGCGTCTATAGTGGGCAGAGCAGGATTAGCAACGGACGCTCTGATTCCGCTATCGAATAAGACAGGTTCTGTACAGTGGCGGGTGTAGTATTGCGGGTTGAACACGGAGGCGTCCCCTGGAAGTACAACCTCTCCAAAGACGTTGGATATGATTGAGATCGCCGGAGGAGAAATCTTAATGCGCTGCGCCAACGATGTCAGTCCGTCTTGAATGGGCCGCATTGCGCCGCTATGGTAACCGAATTCTACTGCGAGAAAAATATTCTTGCAATGTATCGTCTGGTCAAGGTAGGACTTCAATGCCCGGAGTGAACCAACAGGTCCTGACACTACGTGATCATCAGGCGAATTGTAGCATGAGATGTTGATATCCGAGAAGTCCGACGATGACGTTAAGACTTTGCCAATAGCCATGGCGTCGAGATTGACTGCCATCATCCCAGTGGACCCCGGAAGACATTTTTGGACCATAAGACGAGCCCTGTTGGCTACCAAGATCAAAGCGTCCCGCAATGTCAGCACCCCAGCAACAGTTTGCGCAACGTATTCACCGAGACTATTCAACAAAGTGAGAAATAGAACACGCTTCTCCGTGGTAGTGTAGTCACCTATGACCAACAACTAGGGTCGGGGTGATGCCCCAGGATATCCACAACTGGGAAAGTCCATATTCCAGAGAGAAAGTTGCAGTCTGATAAACTTCCAACATTTCTATTTCTGATAATTTGTCATGGTGCTGTTCCGGGACGATGACTTGCACGACGCCGGCAAATCCCGAAGTCACCAAGATAGAGTGGCATCGATCAATAATGCTCCGAAAAAGAGGTACCGATCCGTAAAGTGAGCCCCCCATGCCGAAATATTGTCCGCCCTGGCCAGAAAACACGAAGGCGGCCTTTCCATCTTTCCTGGCCACTCGCGCATAGGGTGGACTAGATAGCAAGCCTTTAACAAGTTCTTGGCTCGTGTGAGCTGTGAGTGAGGTGCGGTATTCATATATCTGGCGACGAGCAGTTAACGTGTAAGCGATGTCGCTGAGAGGAGTATTTCGGGAATCTGGGCCATCCAGCCAATCGACCAATCGCGAGCGCATCTTGGCGAGGGCTATTTCCGTCTTCGCGGATAATCCGAAAAGGTAGGGGACAGTAGAGGGTTTAAATATCTTCGGGAAGCCGGGAGAAACGAATTCCTCCAAAAGGAGAGCACAATTCGAACCGGCAGCACCAAAATTATTGAGGAGCGCCATACGTGGCGAACCCTCTTCGACAGGGTTCCACGGCTGACGAACAGAGTCGATGGAGATACAGTCGGCAGTAAGTTCTGATATGCCCGGATTCGGGTTGACTAGGGATATAAGGCGTGGGATCGTGCGATGCTGCAGCATGAGAAGAAGTTTGGCGAGACCGGCAGCCCCAGAAGCAGCTTCTAGGTGGCCAATGTTTGCCTTGACTGATGTAATGTGGACAGGATGTTCCGCCGTGCGACAGACAGCAAATATGTGTCGCGCACTTTCTATTTCGCTCATGTCACCAACTTGTGTACCCGTGCCGTGCGCCTCCACGACGTTTACACGCCTTGGGTCGACCCCGCTTCTCTCGAAGAGTTGTTGGAACAACTTAATTTGGGTGGGTATATGTGGTTGTGTGATCGAACGCGCCGTGCCGCTTTGATTCACCTCCACCCCACGAATAACGCCGAGGATGCGGTCATTTTCGGCTTGTGCATCGGAGAGGCGTTTCAATACAAACAGACCGCAGCCCTCACCTCTGCAATACCCATCAGCCGAGGCATCAAAGACCTTGCACTGGCCAGTTGGGCTTAGAAAGTGAGCACGGTCTAGACCTATGAACGCCTGCAACAACACCCTCGAGTCTAAGTCTATGACGGGGAAGGAAACTACTATCATGCGCTCACATCAGGGCTAGCAATCACGTTGACCCCGCCGGCCAAGGCGGCATTGCAATCTCCATTTAAAAGCGCGCGACATGCCTGATGTATAGCCACCAAAGACGATGAGCAGGCCGTGTCTACAACCACAGATGGGCCACCGAAGCCCATAGCGTATGAAATTCGTCCGCTCAGGAAGGCGCGCAAAGTCCCTATTGGTGATGCATGATGTTTAGTTGAACATCAGAGCACCCACAACGATAACGTCACTTTCCCGTGCTGTAATAAACATCGATATTGTTACGTAGGTTTTGCACATAGTCCCCCGTAGCCGCACCCACGTAGCACCCGAATGTCTCCGGATTGAAGGACTGTGACGTATTTGGGACGTACCCGGAGTCCTCTAAGGCCTCGTAAGCTGTATGGAGGAGAATCCTGATCTGCGGGTCCATGCTTTGCGCCTCTCGCGGCGAAATATTAAAGAATTCGTGATCAAATTTGTCAACATCGTGCACGAAATTGCCGGTGTGTGCCTTCATAGAGCGACCATATTGGTTTGTTGTATAGTCACTGACCCGAAAGCGGTTCACAGGCACCTATAACCACGTGAGACACCTGTCTTATTCGAAAATCTGCAACGGCGAAGAGATATTATTTGTTTTACCTCTGTCACCGTATTTAGCCCCTTCTCCAAGACCCCCCATAGCTCAGATGTACTGGGAGCCCCCGGCATGTTCACCGCCATGCCGATGATAGCAACATGATCCTGATGGGGCTCTAGCTCTAAGATGGAAAGACAATGCTGATCTCCGGCCACCAAGTTGTGCGCCACGAAACAACCAGGCTGGAATGCTTTTTCTATGCTTCGAAGTGGACCAAGACCCGGACCGATGTTGACGAGATGCGCGACTTCAGCTCTAGGGATTGACCGAGCGACGGCGCTAGTCACCTTGTCCCAGTTCACCGGATGAATAAGGATCGTGTCTATAACCGTCCGCATCAAAGGTCCTTTCTGATTTGCTTCCAAAGTTTCGCCGGTGAACGTCGAACGAATGGGACATATAATATCTGCACATGTGGGAAACAGAATCTCGCGACGCGAGAGGTCCGCCAAAACCTCTCTGCGAACACTATGAATGTGGGCTGGCGAGTGGTACAGTGTGTAGATAGAAACATCCCTAACGGAAACCGTTTCTGGAAGCGTCGATTTGAACAAATTTAGGATATCAGGTCGACCTGAGACGGTGATGCACTGCTCGTCGTTGACTGCGGTCACACATAATGACGAGGATTCATCATGCTTCGTTTGCGTTCAATTACCTTATCTTGGGCTTGGAAAATAGTACCCACCTGCAGAGAAAAACTTGAGATTGCTTCATTTGCGGCATGGAGAGGCATTCCAAGGAGTACACAGCCCCATGAACGGTCGTCGTTTCTCTGAAGGCTAGAACCCGCAAGCGAGCGATTCCGGTAACATTCGGTGCGCACCCCAATCCACAAAGCTACGCGAAATGCAGAAACAGAGTTTGAGATGAAGTCCAACAACGTCGCAGAGGTTCCAACAACGCAAGCAGCAATGATCCCAGAGGAAAATCCAAGGATCCCGGCACCATATCGACTATTTTGTCTGAGAAGTCCAGCAAAAGCGATGCCTGGCGTCACTTTCGCCATTTTTGTTGCCCATTCGAGATAAAAGAGGGTCTGAATGAGGAGTAGTCTTGTGCTAGATATTACAGAATTGCGAACATAACTTCCTCGCGGGATCACGAGAAGCGTCGATGGTTTGTCAAAATCAGCAAGATCGACACCAATCGTCTCTAGGTCAGTGCCAGACAGGGAGGAAAGTTCTGAGTGGAAAGCTGTGAAGCACGAGGAAAGCAATAGGGCCCCCATAGGAGATAAGGAGCTGTTCAAAGCCTGGTCCTGGATGTACCTCGAGCTCATAGCCGTAGTTCCCTGGCCAGAGAATACGGGGATATTCAGACGTTCCATTTTCTCGCTTCGCAGAATGCGTCTAAGGGAGCCGACTGAATCCCGCTTACGACAAAGAGACAATAGGGGAAGGGTAGGGTGGTAAGTCCAAAGAAAAGAGCGCTTGGACGTGGAATAACAGAATAACACCCGAAGAATATTATGTAATTGGCAAAACGCCTTCAGAATTCCAGGTTCACACGAGTGGTTTACCGGCCTGGCCTGAGGCTTGCATTGGTACAGTAATTGGGCAAAATAAGTTTGTTTGGGTTTCACAACCCAAAATAAGTAAAAACTAAACATACTTCAATACTTGTGAATTTATCATGGCCTGTGATATTGTCAAGCAGAGTGGGTGGTTGCTAAGTAAATAGAGTCTTGGTGACTTGAACCCAAAACAAATTTCATGGAACCTATCTTGGAACCTAGAACCAATTGCCTAGAACAGTGACAAGTGTGAATGTTGTAGGTGAATGGTAAAACCTAGCAAGAAACCCTTGAAGAAACCTAGTCTTGACCTGGTCATTTTCTAGAATAGTAAGGCCCACACAAACTCCCCCAGAAATGAGTATCACACCAGAAGTCCTGTCAGCTGATTGATTCACATGCTCCTTATAATATATTAATGAATGCTGTGAACCCTCATGCCTTAGGTTTTATCATTGCTTACAGCAAAATCCAAAATGGGGGCCCCTTGAGTAAACATGGGTGACAGCTGACCTCCAAATTTGACATGTGGGGTTCATAATTAAGTGTAGTCTAAAATTCTTGGGAAATTTGGTATCTCACAAATATATAGTAATAAAATAGTTATCCAGGGTATAAAATAGTTATTTCAGCAAAGGGTTGGCAAAGTTAAGGTTATCCCACTTAACAGAACACCCTTTCAGGTTCTGCCTATATGCCTAATGTGGTTGCAAGGGGCCCCCCATTTTGGATTTTGCTGTAATAAAGCAGCTGACAAGAAAAAATAAGTATGAAACCACTTGGCAAAGCTTTGGCAAATTTATATTGCATTAAATAATTATAAGAGATAATATTATAACCCCAATCTGGGATTTTGTGGCATTGACGCGCAACTCGGATTCGTAGAAAATTTGGCTATGCAGTTGGTCGTCACCCTCACGATTTCGGATTGACTCGGAATGATCTGCGCACTCAGGCCTCTGCCTCCTGCATTCCCGTTGTCACAGACTCAAGAAGAACCTTGGAAAGAATAAAACAATCTAGGGATCTGCGGATTTAAGCGGCAATGTCTTGATCGCCGTTGTCGAAGAAGCGATTCCGTGCCAAGCAAGGAAAGTTTTTTTTTGGAACCCATTCTATTCCGGTTGATAGGCTGTTGGCCCGGACCAGTCGCAGCGAGAACCGGCTACAGAGTAAAGAAGGTATTAACGCAAAGGTGCCCTCCGGCAGCAAGGTTTCCATGACCAAGTCTGTTTCAAGTTGGCATGTCCGGTTTGACAAACCCGTGGCTTTCCTACTCATCGGTGGTACTCATCGTCCAGTCCGGTGACTAAAATCTGATATCATTTGCGTTCTGCCGCGGACCAGAACTACTGATGAGAACAAGAGAACGAAAACTAGTTGGGTCTGGGTCCGTGGTATCGTATTCCTCGTTGGGTGTCTCATGCGAAACACGTATCACACATCGCACCGCCAGGGGCCAGTTGCACGACGAGACTCTACCTTCTCACTAGTATTTGTTCTAATCCAAGTTGATCCCACACAATCCACGGATACGGTATGCTTACCGCTTTACCACCGCCTCTCTGGCAGATGGCTAGGGGCTTTCGCCATTTTTTTTGGACTGTGCCGCGTAGTGTCGCCACGCAAGCGATGCGAAAATAGTTGGACGAGCGTGCAAGGTTCTTTGAAAGGCTGCGACACGAGCTTGTACGGATTTCTAGCTCAGCACATTGGGAACAAATCTGTGACCGCGATGTGTCAACTTAGAAGAACAAAGTCAGTCCTTTTGGCACCTTTTCTATAGATATTTTACTCCACCCAGGAGCCGTAGATCTCCACGGTCTTGAGTCAGTCTAAAGTTAGCAAGTTAACCCCATGCGCTTTGGGATGCGCCTACCCTCTTCACCGGCTGCGGTTCCTGCTTACTGGCGCGTCAACGGCACTCCCTCTCACAACGCAGTGATCAGTTGAATCTCCTTAGATATCGGATCCGTGACAATCGTAGTTCATGGGGAGAATCCTCTGCGATAAAATCTTGAAAGTCCCGATATACACGCACTGCGGGCATTGTTTACCATGTACAGCCCGAGGGTTTAGGATTTTCCCGATGGAACTAGATTTCACTTGCAAGATGCCTGTAGCAATGAAGTAGTCATGTCAATGCAGCAACGTCGGATTCTTGTCCATCGTCTTATGGTCGTCTTCTGGTATAAAGTGCTACAAGTCGCCCTACGACTCTCCTCTTCACACAACCATCTCCATGGAGTCAAAACCGAGCATTCCTCCGTCAACCTTACCTGTTTCCGTAGCCAAATGGATTCCCCGCCTCAGCTCGTTGTTCCCATCGAGGGACGGCCACGACGCTGCGACTTCTAGACCACTCACTGCTGCAGGCTCGCTGAGAGATGCCCACGACGCAGCCTGCGCTTGGTTTTTAGGCCCCAAGGCTGAGAATGCCGACTACTTCACGACGTCTGTGGAAACTATTTTGAACGATGTCATACAGTGCAGGAGGAACTTTGCCCCAGAAGATGAAGTTTGTATTCGTCTTCTCGACCATAGTTGACGTTCTCTTTCTGATACTCTTGTAGGATTTCGTCTCCGCGGAAGCTATCTCCTCTCCCGCATTCAAGAAGAGTATGTCCAAACTGAGGACTACTCTCACTCTCCTTTCTAGGTTACTCCCTCAGCACTGCGTTCCTTTCTATTCACCCCGGTACATGGCTCACATGGTGGCTGATGTCTCAATGCCTGCTACCCTTGGATACATTATGGGACTCATGTACAATCCCAACAACGTCGGTGCAGAGGGCGGTCCTATTACCCACGTCATTGAACACGACGTTGGGCAACAACTCTGCAACATGCTGGGGTTTCATACTCAGCTAGGTGACAAGCCACAACAAGGCCGTCCGACGGCCTGGGGACATATCACTTGTGACGGCTCCGTTGCAAACTTAGAATCGATGTGGTGAGCCCTTCGAATTGACAGTAGTGATAATTTATTGAATGCTGACGCACCCGCTCTATCAGGGTCGGTGAGCATGATCATACCGTATCTTCACTAGCTCTGGGCTTACTCGTGCACAGCGCGAAACCTGAAATTCTATCCACTGGCCTTGAGGAGAGCATTCGATAATGAACCATCCCTTGCGCACGTTGCTGCACATTTCAGAGTCAGGCTTTGCACAGGAAAAGAAAAGGTTTTCGCAGAGTGTGATGCCTGGGAACTTCTCAATCTGGCACCAGACGAGGCGGTCTCTCTTACAACTCGCATCTCCGAAACATTTGGGCTTTCTACTCCAGCCTTGCAGGCCGTGTTAAACAATTATCTCATCCAATCTACGGGAAAGGACGATCTTGAGAAATATTTTGGGATTGAGCAACCGCCACAGTACTTGTGCCCAAAAACTACGCATTACTCGTGGCCGAAAGGTGCAGGTGAGTTGTGCATTTCGACTCCCAAATCACTGGAGGTGAAAGCTCAACCGGCTTCGAAAGCAATCACTGGCATAGGATCGACAAACATAATACGCGCCCCTGTCGACGAACAAGCGAGAATAGATTGCCAGGCCCTAGACACCCTCCTCGCAGACTGCGTAAAGCACCGCCAGGCAGTGTATGCAATCGTCGTGATTATGGGCACCACCGAGCATGGTTCTGTTGACCCTCTCTCCAAAATCCTGGCCTTACGGCGGAAGTATCAACAACGAGGGTTGTCATTCTTGATACACGCAGATGCAGCCTGGGGAGGCTATTTTACGTCGATGCTCGTACCAAATCCGGGCCTCACAGGCAGCAAAAGTCGTCTTGACGACCCAACGTTGTTTGTCAACGCACACACTATAAACGAGCTACGCCACCTACGTCACGCGGATTCCGTCACTCTCGACCCTCATAAGAGTGGCTACACACCATACCCCGCAGGTGCCTTATGTTACCAGGACGGCCGGCTGAGGTACATGGTCACCTGGAACAGTCCCGTCATAGGTTTTGAGGACGAGAGCCTGAAGATGGGTGTTTATGGTATCGAGGGAAGGTATGTCTCAGAGCCTTGCGACACGCGCCGATTGCTAAGTACGGATATTTCTTCATGATCAGCAAACCAGGTGCAGCACCTGTATCTGCATGGCTTGGTCACGAAGTCATTGGTCTTCACGACGGTGGCTTCGGCTACCTTCTAGGACAATCTGTTTTCGCATCCACTAAGGTAAAGTCCTGCAGCTTCAGTCTATATCGCCATACTTACAAGAAAATTATCACTACAAGATGTACGGCCACTGGGCAACCATGTCGCTTGACCACCCGGATCTTCTGGTCGTCCCCTTCCGAATGCTGCCCAGTGAAATGGGGCCAGAAGCATCTGCAGAAAGTGTAGACGAGGAGCGCCGTTACATACGGGACGTTCTCCTCAAGCGCACCCGGGAGGAGCTTGCTAACGACCCCAAAGCATGTGCTCTCATGCGTCAAATGGGTTCGGACCTCGTAGTCAACGCCTTTGCATGCAATTTCTGCGTTGACGGCATCGCTAATAAAGACATCTGGGAGGCAAACGATCTCAACGCCCGTATTTACAACAGACTTTCGTTCAAATCTATGTCCGAAAAACTCAGTGATCAGAAAGTCATCATCATGTCAAGCAAATTGTCACAAGAAGGATACGGAAAATGCCTTACAAAATTCAAGCGACGCATCGGCCTTAGTGGACAAGAAGACCTTTTCGTCCTCGTGAATGTCTCTATGTCCCCATTCGCTGCCGACTTCGCACACGTCCTCGCCGATGCATTTCGCGAGGCCGCAGAGGAAGAAGTTAAGGTACGATCCAGTTCGTTGTAACAACGATCTTTGGAGTGACCTAATTCCACGCGAATAGATCTCTGTAGAACGTAACCGACTCGTACCCGCTCGGAGGACGTTCGTTCTGCAAGGAAATGGTCCGATCAATTTGGTCCACATGCCTTATTTTGGTGCATCAAGTCAGCGTCAACAATGCATTCTGAACGGAGAATTATCGGGTGTTGGTCTCAAGGCTTATACCGAAGCTAAGAGAGCAGATCCTACAGCTACCTATGTGGCGTGCACGTTGAAAGGGGAGGACATTTCCACCATTATAAAGCGGAAGTCCTTCAGGTGCATGATTTCCAAACTGACAGCCGAGGGGTACGTTGTTCAAATTAACACTGATCGCGGACGTCACTGATGTGACGCACTTGAAGGATAAGCGCCATCTCTGAGGGGCAGATTACCAAGATCAGCGTCCTCAAATACCGACCGCTGTGCTCTCGCTATCTCGATCCGGCCTATCCATCGAAAATGCCCTTTTACCTCTACGGTACAGCACAAGAAATGCACATCGATCATGTGCTCCTTCGCGGTCCAAATGCTCAGCTATCTGCAGGCGAAGTGACCGTTGAGCTCTTGGAGGGAGACCGACCCGCGTTTATTGCTGGGCTAAAAGACGGTTTCATCGCAGTCGCAGACGCTATTCCGGAGCTCCTCATGCAGCCACTTAGCGCAGACAGTCTTAATTCCTTCTTCCATTCCGGAGCGAAACTTGCCGTCTCTATTTATCACGATCTGAATCCCGCCCAATCCCAAGGGCCTGGCCTTTGTGATCAACTTGGAGACCCTATCGCACGTGGCATAATTACCCTTGGTGACGATACCTTTGCTGATGCATACTTGATCAATGCCGAAGCCCCTACCGTCATGCCACAAGCGCTGAAGAAGGGCCTCACAGTCCCTAAAAAGACACCGTCCTCGCAGGACCACCCACTTTTCCGTGGCTACGGGCTAGGAGGGCAAATAAAAACTTCATCCCCCGAAAAGGCGAAAACATGGCGCAATATGTGGAATGAAGCCCTCGCGAGTCAGTCGCCAAATACTGGCTCAAGCACAAGTTCGCCCGTGTCCACACCACCAGACTCAGAGAGGGGCGATTACTTCTCAAGTCTCGCACAGTTTGGTCTCCCGCGATTTCCCACTTTCCAGGGCTAGTGCATCTTCCGGTTATTCACCTTACTTCCAAGAATTCGTGGCGCTTGCCAGGTATCGATATTTTCTAGCGTCTTGTCTGAAACATGTTTCCTCCCGTAAATTTATAACATCGTACAGCCTTTTTTTGGATACAATCCTACAGTCAAAAAAAAACGCTTTAAACAGCTTTTCTGTAATAACACTCCGCAACCACTACGTACTAGACTAGTGCATATCTAATCCATTTCCGAACTGATCTCCTTGAAAGTGCGGAAGATTCCCAAGTCTCCGCGCACTCCCGCAAATCGTTGGTCACACTAGTCTCTTTTTCTGTGCTAGTCACGGTATGAGGATGATAAGCCTGAGCCCCGCCAAGAGTCCTACCCTAATAGCCAGTGTCTGGTCGCAAAAACGACCTGCTATTCTGGGAGTAATTCGCCCCTTCTTTCACTTTATAGCTGCCACTGGAAGCCTCGTCACCTCCTAAAATGAAGACATTTTCCACCATGGTCGGTGCATGTGGAACGCCACAGCTGCGCCACACACCGCAACTTGGTTCTCCCACGGTTCCCCATTACGTATTATTTCAACGTTGCCACTCTCCTGGCTAGTGCAGTGCTACGATATCTCTCCCATCCTAAATGAACTACTCTATTGAAGGTCTTGGGCTGAAGCTCGACACCCGAGAAGACATAGAGCCTTATCTGAAACAAATTGAACCAAATATATCCCAACTTGAGGAGATTCACCTATGTGGGAACACCATTGGTGTCGGTGCAGCTCAGGCCCTCGCAGAAGTATTAAACAAAGCCTCGAAAATCAAGGTACACCACATTTCATTTTATTTTTTTTCGAACGTGTGCCAATCATCGTCGAACGTGAAGGTCGCAGATTTCGCTGACATATTCACGGGACGACTCATCAAAGAAATCCCGACAGCGCTCGCCGCAATCTGCGACTCTCTGATCGATAAAGCACACCTCGTAGAAATTAACCTTTCCGATAATGCCTTTGGCGGTCGTTCTGTTGACCCTATTGTACCTTTCCTCTCGAAAAATCCCTCCTTCCAAATCTTCCGTCTCAATAACAATGGACTTGGACCCGAAGGGGGCGCCGTGATCGCTAATGCACTTCGCGATAATGCCGCGGTACGCAAGCTTATACCAATTGAAGGGCGCAGTAGCCTGCGCACTATCGTCTGTGGTCGCAACCGTCTCGAAGATGGCTCCGCTCCGGCTTGGGCGGAAGCTTTTGCAGCACACGGCACGCTCGTTGAGGTACGCATGCCGCAGAACGGGATCCGTATGGACGGATCTGTCGCACTTGCGGAAGGACTCGCGAAGAATGCCGCACTCGAGGTGCTCGATCTTCAAGATAATACGCTTTCGCAACCAGGCGACCGGGCATTTGCCGCCGCGTTGTCTTCATGGCCGGTCCTACATACTCTCAATCTTTCTGACTGCGTCCTATCGGAAGAGGGTGAAATACCGCAGGTCATCGATACATTAACTAAAGGATCGAACCCCCTACTCCGGACGTTGCAACTCCAGAATAACAACCTTGACAACGCCACGGTCTCCGTGCTTGCCGGAGCGATTGGAACCCATCTCAAGATAGTTACGAGGATCGAATTCCAGGAAAATGATGCAGAAGAGGATGAAGAAGCGGCTATAACTCTAATAGAGAATCTCACCGCGAGGGGTGGAAAGTTCGTTTTCAGTGACGAGGAGGAAGAGGAGGAGGAAGAGGAGGAAGTGCTCGAAGACGCAGAGGAAGGCAGCGAATTTGGCGGGGCTGCAGGAGAGAAGGACGAGGTGGACAAGGAAGCTGACAAACTCGTCGACTTGATAGACAAAGTTTCTTTGACCGGATCATGATATCCCTCATAGGTAGTGGTTTTTTTCGGACGGATTCGAAGTCATCATGGATCGCTGTAGTTAGGACGATACAACACGGACATCGACTGCGCAATGTTCGACCAGTGATGCAGCACATGTAGGTAAAGCTTGAGATAGACATTACGAGAGTCACTTCTTAGTTGTAATTATCCACCTTCCGTTATCACATTTCCTCCCAACTTCTCCGAGGTTCTCTCTGAGGACGAACCAGAGTTGCACACGGTCACCACCTCGTAGACCCTCCTGTTTTTCTGTCTCTCTTTCCAAAAGCAGCACACCAGATAGCCAGGCAGCCGTGTCTGACAAGGGGAGGGCAAACTCGCGGTAGGCGCTTCGGAGCACCCGCCAAGCGGAAAGGCGGAGATGAGTTCGAAGACTTTTTACGAGCGTCTGGAGCGAAAGCAGAAGGAGATCAGGACCCTGATGAATGGGGGGTGTTCTTTGATCCGGCGTTTCGGATGCGGGCCACGCGGCTAGAAGTGTAAGGGACGACGGTTGAGTCAGTCGCCCGAACTGTGCGTAGCCACCTCTCCGCAGCGAACTCGATACCTCACGGAGCCAAACCTCGTGATCTCTTCGAAGAGTGAATGACGGAGGAAGGCTCTTAGATAATTCGAGAAATGCCCGCTGGGATGGATAATGAATGTCAAGGGAGTGAAGGGACGCCAACAGGACCGTGAGGGAGAATGATCCATTAGGGGAGTGTCCGATAGATAAGTAGAGATCAGGAAGAAGATGAGAGAGGATTGACGTTGTTTGCACGTGTGATTGGAAGATGATAGACAGGAAGAGAGACGTCTCATAAGCTGAGAGAATATGTAAAACAAGGAGTCCAAATGAAGAGTATAGGGTTACCTTCAATTGCGAATTGGTCATGGCGATGGGAAGCCGAAACTCCCTCGCGAAGCTTTCCTGGAGACATCCATCGTAAATTACAGCCAAGGAATGGCGTTATAGTGGGGAGAACAGACGAAATTGGATTAGGATGTTACTTTCCGCTTCAGATTTTTTGACGTTGGACTCTGCAAAACTCGACGACGGGGGATACAACTCCCAATAGGCATCGAGCTTTGACCATCATTCCATAATGAGTACGGCTACATTGAATAATATAGCCAAAAAGTCTATTACCTTCTGTTGCAGGAAAAGGCGATATTCTTCCTGGACCCGCTGATCTTTCAGCCTATCTGTACCTAAGGAAAAATTTCCAAAAATTGGACGATGCAAACGTACATATCACCGTCAGGGTCAATCCCGCTGCTACGACTGATCGAAGGAATATGCTCGAACTTCCCATTCCCGCTGGGGGAGTACCGATCGCCAGTAAAGCCTCGGCTTGCAGCATGGTTTGGGTTGGGGCCACGCCGTGGGTAACCACGACGGGTCCCAGTGGAAGAGCCCCCCCGAGCCTGCCTTGTGGGCATCTTGAATGATAGCAAGCCTGAAGTAATGGGAGGGAAGGAATTGGGTGGTGCTGATACGCTCGAGATATTCACTGGCAGATAACCCTTCTCCCTGTAAACAGTACAGTAGTATAGCGTGTCGCTATTGCTACTGTAATTCCCTACCTTGGTTTGTATCTTTGCCACGTAAGAGTTTATCGATTATCAGTTTATCCGTGATGCTTTGCACGATGTTGTATGCCAGTGGCATGGGAGTGCTCACACACCACCACGCCACTCTTGCCTGCATCGAATACACCTATGACCGTCGATTGCCCCACCACCCTCGATGTACTATGCCCACAGACTGTTCCCTTAGGCGAAGGCCCCCCCACGAAGGAAGAGTTGGTTGTGTATTACCCCGCACAATTCACCTGGAGACAACTCAAGACTTTCGTGAACTCTGGGTATGTCTGGGGTGTCGTATCCTTGACGACGACCCTCAAGTTGGTATCGTCAGAGATCTTGGGTTGCTCAAGCGCGACAAGAAACTCCAGCAGCGGTACGAGCGCTGGGCTGTAGGCATCAAAGAGCAGTATGGGAGCATGGGTAATCGAGTTTTCGCCGAAATGCTATGCTTTTTATGGCTCCCTAGCAAATTACCTTCGCAGTTACCGACTCCAGTGGGGAAGGGCTGATACCCTTTCGAAAATTCCGTCTCGTCTATTTTCACCAGTGGTTACGACTGTGGGCGGTGACGTCGACTTCAGTACGGTCACCTTACTCGAGTCGGGCCTGCCTCCCATTCCATCGGGTACCAAACCGTATTTCACGGCAGACGCACCTTCGCAATTGGTGAGCATTATCATGAACGATTGGCCATACTCAGGTGAGCGTGCGCGTTCTCTGTTGGTGGCTCGTCTGTTGTTGACCAACTCTAGTCCCTTCGTTCATTGAGCACTACTTGATATGGACGGTGTTGCCCATTCTACCCCCTAACTTACCACCTCTCATCCAGCCTCGTCTATTCCAAGACGGCTTATGTGGGTTCACAGGCTACCCAGAAGATTCACCACCTCCATCGCCATCGCAGCTCATTGCTTGCCTTCCGGCCCTCTCTGATTGGGGTATCACCGAGGCGTCCTTAATACGTAGCACCCATGGGACGGAAGAGGAAGAGAGTGCTGTGAGAGAAGCAGGTTCGGAGGTGCACAAGTTCATTGTCGCAACCTGGAAGGAGCGAGAATGGGAGACAGCCTGGTTTGTCAATCCTCCGGTGTGTAAATTCACGTTTTTCTGGAATGAACGGGGTGTGATACCACTTTAACAGCGCTTGCAGTCAGTTCCGGCACTCGCACATATCCATGTGTTCGCTCGACACAAGAGTCTTCCGGACATAAGTTAGAAACAATTCGGCGATCACATTGATTCGCATGGATCAGGAATTTGAAAAATTGGAACATTGACTAGAAGGCGTATGGCCTGTGGGCCCTGGCACCCAACGTTACTACGTGAAATTTTACAGTAATGTCGCCGAGGGACACGACGTAAAAGTATGTGCACATGTGTTTGTGCAGTTGAGCCGCAAAGGTGTGGACCGTAGTGCGGCTGGAAGCTTGAACGTTGAACGTTTGAACTGTAGTGCTTGTCCCTTGCGCCCATGGTGGTGCCAACGGAAGGGTACAGTCAGGCCGACGTAGACGGGCGCGAGTCACGGACACAGCGCCCCGACAAGCCTGATATTTCAATGAACGCGAAAGCCGCACTTTGCAAATTACAATGACAGTGGCGATCTCGTTGCAGTTGTGATACGAGTCCATGATTGCCACGGCTTCACCATGGTTATGTTGCAAAATTCTGGAGTACCAATCCGCGTTATAGTGTCCATTTGAAGGTTTTAGAATAAAGTTTAGAATTATAAGATGTTATTCGAAGAAGTCATATAAATATATTCGGTCCGATAAGCTCCTTACAAGCGAAATTGAAACACCACTTATAGTCTCACTTCCAATGATTATACGTAAGCACTCGACAAGATTATATTACATTACAGATTGTTATGAGGCCATTATAACCTCCATCCAGGATTTTTGGACAATAACGCATACTATTAAGTAAGGGAATAAATCCTTACAGCAGTACAGTTTTCAGAACGCCTTGGGTAGTATGTACGCTATGGCGATAGTCGGGAGCCGTCAAACCCAAATGCTCAAAACTAGCTAACATCAACTTATGTACACATAAATGCTACACACCTCAAGGCATTAAGCTCGCGAAGAGCCTCCTTGATGCTTGTGGAACACATTGCCAACAACCGGGAAAGTACAATCAGCCTATCGCTGTCATGGTGGGGACAATGTAGTCCAGGGAGGGTCAAATTTAGCAATGTCGTTTCCCAAGGACTTCAGGCTGATGGGAACAATGGCTCTTATACTATTTAAAGAGGTACTCTTTCTTATTGGCATATTATAGTTGCTCCGGCACATCCTCTGCGTCCAGGCCAATGCAACTTACAGCCAAGGGGCCACAAATTCTGGTGGTGTTGTGATAATAATTCCCGGGTCTTCGTTTTCCCCAAGAGATAAAGTTACATACATACCCGTCCGCAGTCGTCCTATTCCCATCAAGCACTTCTGCGCTACCGTTGCTAGAAGAGGAACAAGTCCCCAGTTGCCCCAGAGTCACGGGCACGCGGCAGTCCCCAATCGAAGGGCCATCGCGGCGACATTTTGCTGGATTGACAGGACTCAGGGCAGGGGTCCGAAGCCATAGCCGTGAGCGGGAGGACCCAATCATGTGCTCGCTTATTGGAGATCATGCGCGGTACGAATCACCGGACAGCCCCGGACGATAGTCGAGTCCCCGTTAGGTTCTTATCGCAAGAAGGTCCCAAGGCAACAATTTCGTGGAGCCACGAGTTAAGCTTCTGGACCGCTTCCAAATTTAATATAGAGACAAATGGGTAAGGTGTAACGGCAATGGCACTCAAGCGCTGTAAGGCGATTGGTGACACCACGTACAAGTGAACACGTCGGGTGCAGTGTAAGTGGGTATGGGTATGCGACTCATGCCGAGAGATAACAGGTGCCAACTTCCTACAGTGTTCACTATAACATAGCTCGCTTTAGCCGCCGGAACATAGGTCCGACAGCTTGCAACAATCCTTCGTCCGGGGATCACGACTCAAGAATGCCCATTTCTTTCCAGCGCTCCCACAGGGCGCCGATGCCGACAGCTGGCGAATTGGGGGGGCCTCGAACATCTTTGATGTCAAGTAACTCGTACTCACGGCCAAATGCCAGGAAATGTGCAAAGAGCGAGTTGAAGTGCGGCTCGGAACGCAGGTGAAGAATTTGAGGATAGTGTGCGTGGTATATGTGCGCAAATACTCGCAAGAGTTGACGATAGACGTGTTTGATGGTCGATGGAAAAGAAGCAGGGAAGTCTTGCCCTAATAGATGGGCGCGCGAATGTGAACACGTGCTTCTGTAGATGGGGAAATTCTTAGCATACCTGACTTCGTCGGGAAAGTATTCTCATCGTCGAGAAGGTTTTGTACCCAAGTCATAACATAATCTATGTATGTCGGAGCAGGTAACTGAACACTTTTTCGATCCTGATTAATCCAAGTATAGTTCAATCTTCCCGTACATGAGGCACGATTAGTGATGATTCGAGATGTTGGGCATAACGTAGACTTACGTGGGACTAGCGGACATTGTGGGACAAGACTGTTGTGTGCAGCATTCCGATATAACTCCATAGAACATGTTAAGGTTCTGAAAAAAGTCGAAAACTGTGATGTTCACACGAAAACAAAAAAAAAAAAAATACAGCGAAGTGAGTCGCGAGTGCTGTAATATTGGAAAAGGGGAAGACACACTGTTCACAGCTACCCACTCCATAATATCAACATATTTTGGCAGCATGACGATAGTCTTGAAGTTACCCTTGACAAGCGCTGCTTCCACGAATGGGCTACATAGGTACAAAGGCTTCTGGGTGGCCGGGGATGGCGCAGATGGAGGTGCGGAGTCGTTCGAGGCGGCATTGGGGAAAGTGGCAGAGGTTGGGGTTGGGGAACGCTTTGGACCCCTGGGCCCCGAGCGTTGCATAGAACGTCTGATACGTGTCGGTGAGACACTCGGTGTGAGCACGACTATGACGATGTATCGCGCACCCTATGGAATTCAAAAAAGACATGGATGGCACCTGTCTTGAGCAGGTAAGGCGGTGTCAAAAGGAAATGATCGTGGGTGTTGTTAGTTTGACCTCTCGTTGTCGCGTTGCTCTACTGTGCCACAGCCGATGACAAGAGTCTCCGTGGCGACTATGGAATCACGTGTTCATCACGTATCATCGATATCATCAGCAGCATCATCAACCTGAGTTCAAGGCAGAATTCAAGTCTAAGTTACGGTGCACAGGTCAAATGTTCTGAATATAATTTGAAGCGAAGTGTAAGACTAAATATTTTATTTCACCAGTTGCCACCCCTGTCCAAGCTGACATTGCTTGACATTGCACGATGGCACGTAAGGTGGCGACTACAGTACATAACTCCAAGGTGCGGCCCACGGTAGGCGCAACGTAACTTGAGAGTTCTCTAACCCATTTTGACGACAAACACCAGTGCATGCTTTGACCCGACCACAGTGGCTAACGTTTCTCCATCTGCTCGTCCTTATATAGCAAGGATAACAGGGCGCATGATGAGTCGTCCCCATTTTACATACAACTGTCAAGGAACCACATAGCTGTGTGCAATTTTACACCCAGATCTCGGAAGCCGTGCCGAGTTGCATTATCCCTGATTTATATCTACTGGACTCTGCAAGGGGAAATCGTAACCGTATAAGAGCCCCTTTCTCGATGTGGTCACAACATGGGACAAATGAGGCACCCGTGCTCGACTGGGCGATGCGACATTTGACTTTTGATTTACAGTATCTGAGTCTCGTTGTAATTGCCGTAACTCATAACTCTTCTAAGCCGTCTTTTGGCATGATTCTGCATCCCGTGTGACTCATCGGCGCGTCCATCCGAAGGCAATTTGCATAACTCTTGCTAGGCATCACAAACCTCACAAGTCAAGCAACAGTCCGCGCGACTAACGGTCTAGTGATGATGTTAAATTCTTAATGGTACATACAACGCTACTTGGGGCCTAGGCATACAGTGTGTTATAACACTTCTAGTTATCCACCGGGGACCTACAAGAGGACTTATATACAACTCAAATTCGTACAGGGTGACCAAATCATAAATCAGGGCGTAGTGCTTGCATCCCTCCAGCGTCCAAGCCAGCTCCATGACCATCTTCAGCAACTATCTTCATCAATTCAATCCACAATCCCGTAGAATTGCTTTGATCACTGCGCAAAAAATCGCGGATTTGCAACAACCATTGACCCAGCACCCGGAAGCGGATGTCGGGAGTAACAAAGAAGCTGGGTTTTCCTGAGGTATCCTCCTGCAGCGCGACTAACGAGGCTTGCGCGAGCCAGTAGTACGGCATCGCGTTGCGCGTAAAGTGCGGCTCTTGTGCGGCCTTCTCTGCGGTCGGCTCATCAGATGCGCCGATCCACCCTTGTAGCCAGTTGTGAAGGGTGTACTGAAGCACAAAGTCGTTTTGCTTCACACTGACGGCGTCACGGTGATTCGACGTAGGCTCGACGCGAGCGGCACGAGCTGTTTGCGCGCTCGAGGGGGAAAAGATCGAACTGAGAGTAGAGTTGATGAGGACAAAGTGTGCAAATGGGGAAAGCGTGGTCGTAGGGGAGGGCATGCGCATATCGCCGAGCACCGCAAGAGCAGCTTTGATACTGAGACCAGTTAATCGCGTCGTCACGGAACAGTAGGACGAGGTTTGAAGAAGAGAATACCACTCCTGGGAAGAAGTGGCATTCCAGAGAGCGTCTTCGGCGGGTAGGCACCAGCCGAGTTCTGATGCAAAGAAGGATGGGGATAGGGACAGGAAAACGTTCAGGAAGCAATCATGCACATAGGCAAGCGTGAGAATTCTTAAGACGCCCAGGTCAGCAGATCGCCCGACTCAGGGGTGAGGAACACACACCGTTTCATTGACTCATGGGCTAGCCAACTCCTCCAGGCGACCTCGACCTGCGATGCATCTGCTGCAGAGAGATCCGGGGGCGTCCAAGTCGAGCATGCAGTTATAAGACCACAGCGTTTGATCATCTAAAGGACAGAGTTCAGAGCGTGATTGGGCCATCAGGTGAGCGGTTACTAGCCATAACGAGCATTCCATGGAACTGGGCAGTGGCGGGGCGCTGGTCAATTGTCTGCCGGAATAAGCTGATGGCCTGAATGAGTATGCCTGCGAGGATCGTGTCCATCACTTCTTCTCCTGCGGGATTTTTTGCCTGATGGGGTATGAGAAACACAGCCGAAGCGGGTAAATTCAACACTGACCAACTGAAGGAGACTTTCACGAGTACTGTCGAGCGACTGAGATACAAAATCCCTTGCTGTTCGCGTCTTCACAAACTGGGCCCCGCATGCCTGCATTGCACGGACGAGGACTGGGGACTTCCCCTCGAGTGTCCATGTTGAGGGGTGTACAATAGGCACGTGTGACTGAAACACGGTGTGAAATAGATATACTGGGAAATAGTCAATGGCTTACGCCGAAAGGTAACAGCAAGAGCGCTCACAATAATGCTGCAATTCGGCCTCTGCCGGACCGTTTGGCGTGCCTTTTGGGGACAGGTCAATTGGGGATGTCTCCCGTGCGACCAACAATGAGGATGGTGCGCCCCCGTTCAATAAACCCATGCCGCCCGTTGTTGATGTATCACTTGATAGCGGCGAGATGTAGGAGTCCACGTCCAAGGGAGGACACGTTGTCAGCACGCTGTCCATCATCCACTGTTGCTGCGTCTCGTAACCGAAGTCCAATAAACCCTGAGCTGTGTGGACAAAGTCTTGAGCCTGCATTGCGTAGGACGATTCCGGATATACAGGAACAATATCTTGGGGTAAGATTTTCGAAAGCGACTCGTCGAGCATGTGCACTTCTGGCGCTGTCGCGTAGTAGTCTGCTGCGATGTCGAAGAGATCGGAGCGAGGCGACATCGATGAACTTGTAGTCGTAGAACCACCAGATAACTCCGGGCACGTGGTCGAGTAGGATGGCTCATAGAAGAGTTCAGTGGGCGAGATATCGAAAGCTGATGCCGCAGAGCTGATTCCGGTGACTAGAGACATTTCCGTCTCGTCCTCGACGTCATAGGAGTACACGGATGAGTACAGCATCGGGTTGCATGACGGGGGAGTGAGGCGAGGCGAGGCAGAGGATATGGAGCTGGCATCAGCAGCAGCCTTTTGCGCAGCCTTCCGGCGGGCGGCGGCGGCAGCTTTCTTCTCCCGGGATTGTGCGGGATCGTTTATGAAAACACACTCTTTTCCACGTGAAGTACACTTGGTGCAAGGTTGTTTCAAGTCACATTTCACTTTTGACTCGGCGCAGGCCTGGCACGACTTGCGTCGCGACTTGTTCTGATTGAGACTGGGAAAAGGTCTGAGTCCGCTCAGGGATCCTAGTGCAATTAGAGACTCACAGGTCACCACAACTTCTCTTGTGCCTTGTGAGGAGGTCACTGCGGGTGAACTCGGAAAGACATGTCTGAAAAGAGTAGTCGGCAAAAGCAAACACAAAAATACTCGGAATAACGTACGTCGCAGCGATGGAGTCGTTCAGTTCGTGTCTGCGCACAAATTAGTTTGAGTATTTGGTTGAAGTGTCATAGAAGAACTCACGAGTCCGCAGGTGACGGTTGAGGTGAGTGGTACGAGTGAATTTAGCCGGGCAAAGAGGACAATGCTTTGATTGAGGCAGCGAAGGCCGGTTGCCCTTGTGTGAGCGCATCCTGGAGGAATGTTCATCTTGTGGTGACATAAGGGATGACATTGAGGAGGATGCGATGGCGTTCAGAGGGTAGACAGTGCCGGAGTGGGATTCGTAGATTGTGGCGAGAGAAGGGTCCATCGTAGCGAGGAGCTCGTAGGGTCGAGGAGCGTGAAGCTTTCTTGATGGACATGGCGAGCGGTTTATATGTAACCGAACGAGATCCAGTGTCAAGCTGCAAGGAGAATCGGCCCATAACTACCGAAGGACGGATGGAGTGGCCAGAGCCTCGAAGCGCTGAAACCTAGTGGTGACTTCCTATCGACCATTTGGGTGACACGGGAATAAAAGAATAACATGATATGGGCAACTATCCCCAGATAGATCTCCTCGTCAATTCAAACCACCGTCGGAAGATCACACCAGCCAACGCTCTTCCCCCCTTACCCGGGGTACGGACCATCGTTCCGGTGAACCAATGCGTCATTCCTCTCCCACGTTTTGTCGCTGCTGGGCCTTGATTGTCCCCACGTGTGACTCTGCGAGTCTGTCGGCACTTTCTGGAATCCCTTTCCTCTCGGAAGGACGATGCGGGAATGGAAGCAATTTAGTCCTTGTTCACCAGTTACTGAAGTCCTACACTAGCGTACATAGCAACGTCATGACAGGCCTGTCTCACACTTAGGGCCGTCTGCTGCAGTGCGGCGCGGCGTGGTTCGAGACCTCGTGTGGAAGCCCCCGGCGGGGAAGCGCAAGAAATATTCCCCAGAAACAGCACCTCGGTCCGACATCCGAATCCCTGACACCAGAATTGCCCCATGCCCACGCTAATAATTTGCTTGCGTATCAAGCAGGTAGCACGGTATAGCCCAGACGATCAACTACCCGTATTTGTGTACTTGCCCTAGCGCACTCACTGCGACGTTGAAAGGGCTCTGCCATTTTAGTGACACCTCCGTCCTTCGTATGAGATGTGAGCATGAGCCCAAGTGTGAGCCTATAAGCCCAGATTTGTCCCGTCCCAATGAAATTAACTCAGTGGCAGGGTCGCGGCGGGGCCGAGCTGCGCCTTACCTGAAGAGGGATACATTTTCTCATTAATGCCCTTGCCTTATCGGCCCGATATTCGTCATTTCGTCATAGGTCCGAGGAGCCGGCAACGTTATTGACTCAATCGTGACCCCGTCTGCCAGGAACGGATCCTCGGGAGGATATCTATGTATGCGAGAGTTCGGATGATATGCGATATGTTCAAGTAATATGCTGTGATGTTAGTACGTTCTTCGAGCCTAGCTGACATAGGAGCTCTGTTCGACTTAGGTGTAATAGCAAGCCGCGCAATACCTCTCCCTCCAAATGAAGCATTGCCAGAATTGTACTTTTGCATGCAATGTACCATTCATGCGAGGAATCCATTTTCTTATTCTTGACGGACAGATAATGGCCATGTTTGCCACTGTGCTGTACCATAAATTAATCGGCCTACTCGTGCATTTCCAGCAAGCTTCAACGATAATACTTCGGGGTACACCTGGACTCGCATGATTCCATACCAACTCGTGAGGATCCTCAAAGGAACACTGAATTACACTGTCCTTTTTCGCTGCTATCAGTGTCACTGGGCGAGGCGACTATAATCAGGCAATCAGAGTCAATAGCTATGCACCTCGGGCCACTTTCAGGCAAGGAGGGATTGGGGCATACATGCAAATTGCGGTCCGATTCCTCCGAGTCCGCCTTGGTCCCGGGAGGACAACACAGTTCGCAACAATAGGCATAAATTTGCCGTAGGTCAGGAACCTGCACCTTTGCCTTACATCGGCCTCACGGCTGTTACCCTCACTCTACTTTTGGGATATCGACGTCACGAAAATGTGGAACTCTATCAGGGATGACATGAAGTTCACGTTCACACACATTCTCGTGAAGGGCTGTCTAGGATCAGATCCGAAATACTAGTAAGCTGTTGAAGGACTGGCCGAGAACGCCATGATCTCATGGAGTCAAGAATAACGGCGCTATGCTGTCGCCGTGGATGATTTCATAGCTGTTCATGCGCGCTCTGGTGTCTTCAGCGACAAGTTAACAGCATAAGTATGAGAGCTTATTTGGATCTGATACCATGGAACTCGGGCCGTATGCATTCGATCGGAACTGCAAGGCGGTCTACTTGCTTTGGGGAAGAACCGCGCAATTGGTACCTGGGTGGAGTTGATGATGTTGCCGTCGCAGATAGCAGTGCCACGGCCAGAGACGCTTGTCCCTATCTCGTTGCAGTTGGGGCGAACTTTCATAGCTTCTGCTGTTTGGATTCGGAAGAGTCTTACTTAATGAATAATGCAACGAGATGTGCTCCATACAAATCATGTGGTCGACTAAGATTTTCGCAGTGGACGACGGTATACTGATTTTAGCGAAAACATGATACATAACACGTGCCTTGTGAGAGGGGAGGGGCTCCCGTTATTCGCCGGAAAGAAGTAGAGGGCCTAGTGCTGCTCGCGAAGGGTGTCTGAACATAGCGGAATAGGGTTAAGGGGGGGCATGACTGGTTGGAAACTGTCCTCCTCTGGATTGGTTTGGGGATCCTCTTCGAATCAGAAGTTCTGCACCGGAGTTACCACCAACAACACAGTACCCCGCGAGGTCGACTATTTCATGATTACGCTGGAAATACACGACATCACCTAGGAGAAGGAAATATTTTCAAGTCATCGTCCCTCGAGTACTAATTCACGTACTGGCTGGGGCATGATGTAACTGCCATAAAAGTCGAGTCCCCCTTCAATCCAGACCTACGCGAATCCAGAACATCTGCCTTCCAATAGGCTTGAAAGATGCAAAAAAGCTGAAGGGAATTTCGGATAACCGTGCCGGACTGCCCAGAAGTGGATACTGCGAGTCCAGGAATGCTTACCCCATTAGGACGAGCAAGTCCCGCATATACATAGTATAGTAGGTGTCGATTGTCTGTTTCATTCGAAGTCGATGGGCGCTGAGGGAATTACCTGAGTGCCCGCGACTGAGGTAAACTCTATGGGTGCAAGGACATGTGATGCTTTGTCTTTCCTAGAGAACCGGTGTTGATGTCTCAGTTGAATCAATAATTTCGCGGCAACCACTCACTGCAAACGTGTCCCCGCACCGGAGCGCGTACAGTTCTAAAAGGAAGGGTAATCGGCGGAATGTATGAGGGGCTGCCAGGATGTAATACCAATGAAGGTGTGTTTGTTCAGGATCCGGTTGACAGATTGATAGTCGGGTGGGGTTTGTGGAACTGAGACCCAACTCCAGGGGAAAATGCAATTGGATGAGGGGGTTGGGCGCTGTAATGGTGTGTTGTTTCTTCCTGAGAGCTCCGCCGATTCACATAGCAAGCCAAAGCTAAACATACCTTCCAAGTCAACCATAGGTCGCGTGGTTCAACGGTGGTCGTCACAGTGCACGCGTGGACGTAGAACCACGCGATCGTGGGAACTTCTTGGCGGGAAAGGGGGGATAGTTTATTTCTGGTCGATCGAGATCCTGCGGCTGTGTCATGCACCTAGGTTACAGTAGAAGCTCAGACAGGACGAACCTAGGACGACAACGGGTACATGGCGCTGCTGCTAGCGGAATCTTGCTCGCACGTGGTTACGGAGGAAGAAGGTGGATCAGGCAAGTTCGGAACGAACCTCTGGGCTATTGGCCATGACGTCTTTCAAAACGAGTATTCCGGAGCGTGGCCCGAAGTCCAGGTGGCATCAACAGGCAACGAGCTGTGGTCGTAGCCTCGATGACGTCGAGATCGGTGCACCGGTGAAATGCATCTTGTATTACAGAAGCAATGCCAAATGCCAGCTTTGATCGGCAAAGACCCCGATAAGAGCGTCAAGGAAGTAGACAGCTGTTCTTCTGGAACAAAAGGTCCGCGAGCTCTAGGCTCAGGCGGTTCTTTCGATTGTTCCCCAGACACAAACAGCCGGGGTGGCCAGGCACATGAATGCAGCCTCACAAATTTGTTTGATGACTCTTTCCGCCTGCGTCACCGCATCGTATGGCCACGTGAAACCAACGAAAGTTCCATTCCCAGTGAAACGAGCAGCGAACACACATGGCATCCGCGAAAAGAAGCATCTCCAGTAAATTTCTGACTCGTTATGTGCGTTATGATTGGAGGGCGACTGTTTGGAGTCGCGTGCTAGCAATATCTTAGAACAAGGGGTTGCTTCTCCCTGAGCCAATGGATTATGCACAAGATGCGCTTATCCCGCCGTTGGTTGAATGCAGCATATCGTACAAAACATATGACTCAGAATGCGCACTTTGTCCTAACAAATTGGATGTATTGATCAGATTTTTCGAGAAAGAGCCGGCGTGAACATGAAACGAGTTAGTATCGGAACAATATGGATCACCTTGTGTTGCACCTCACCCTTCGCCGAACTATACTCTTGAATTATACTCAGCCGGTGATTGACGAGCGCCGGCACTTGTCCGCTGGTAAGTGAATCAGAGCTTTCTAGAATTTAAGACTTCGCACTGATCATCGTGGAAACAGGGATTCACACGGACTATGTGCGTGGATATATTGTGACGCGTATGGGTTGCCCGCTCTATGTGCTGTACCTACTCACCTCAATCGGCTACGGCCAACCAGTTTTTGTCTTAGATGCATGCTTGAGAATAAATGGATTTTTAAAAACAGCGTGCATAGCACTGGCTGACGCGAGATTTGATGACTCGTGAAACTTTGGAGTCGCCGCGCGAGACCCAATTGAGTTCGGAGAAATGAATTACAACGCGAGCGAGAGGAAGGGATGATCATGGCATAAGAGTCCTGAGGGCGGTGTTCCCTGAGGTCAAAAGGACACAGTTCGTACTTTTGTAATCATAATTTGTAAATATGAGCCCCTTCTAGAACCAAAAGGCACCAGATGTGTTTATGAACACGCCCTTGAACGCGCCGTGTGGAAACGAGTTGGAATCAACCAGGTAAGGCAGAAACTTACAACTAGAGGTCATTTGAAGCAAAGACATTGCATAGAAGTGAGAAGCGAAAAGAGCACGTGGAGCCCAGTAGAGTCAGGCACGCTAGTGAGTCTTCTTGAGACGCTCGAACACCGTACACCTCCAGGAATGTTTCCTGGCGATAACTCATAAGTTAGACTTGTCTAAGACAATGCTAAACTATCGAATGGCAACGCGTTCGTATTTCGAGGCGCAGAATGGAGCAGCATCGAGTGTGCCCAGTGGGGGAGGGATACAGCCGAGACGCTGTTCCACGCTGTCTGGTGTCATCATGATCAAGATATATTTCTGAAAGTACGGAGTTTCCAGAGAAAGTACTAGGATTCGATACAGTCTGAGCGAATTGGTGTCACTTGAGCCTCGAAGCCAGCTTCATAATTGGTACTCGGCTCCTCTATTGAATGTTACGAATTACTTGCGACGCTATGAGTATATGGGGCGTGGGTTGTGAAGACTCTGCCGCAGTGACGCCGTGGGGTGGGGACTGACTACCTTTTCTGGACAGTGCGATTACGTCATCGACGCTGCAAAAAATGACACAGGTCGCACTCCGCACGGGTCATTGACATCGTCGAAGATGTCTCTTACTGGAAATATTCGAGACCCACTCACACTTGATCTCAGATCACAATGCCTTGATTTCGCATCCAAATATCCCGCGTGGACTGTTCACTCCCAAACAAATCTGGCTGATGCATCGCCCAAAGAGTTATTATTATTAGCGTCAAAACTTCTTCTCATTCCCGCTTACACAACCACCATCGCGGATACTTTCCGTCCACTCTTGCTTGATCTATGCGCACGTTGGCTAGAAAACGCGGATGAACTAGAAGATAAGCTCTGCGCTTTATGTCTTTTGCTGCAGCCCCATGTGGAAATTTTTCCGTACGTCCTTTAGAGTGTCTCATCCCACACGTGCTTGATTCTCCTGTAGCATTCTTTCAGTGTTCCTACAAGATTACACCCACAAAACCGGCCCTATATCCACAGCTCTTGGTTCCGCACCACTCGAAGCAGTTTCCCCTTCCCGTCTCCATCGTCTACTCCTTGCTTACTATCGCATTTTGGTCGCCAATCCCGAACTTCCAAACTGGCTTGACTGGCCATTAGAGCCTCTTGCTGGACTATTTTGGACACCACATCCCGACGCTGGTGTCCGATACCTGGCCATACGATGTTATGCGTTACAAAGTGGGATGAGCGAGCTCGAGAGGGAGAAACTGGAAAATAGTCTCGTGGGTTCAATGGCCACTGCGGAATGCCCGTTGGAATTCGGGATAGACGTTTGCGAGCGGGTCATTACCATCGACGGCTGGCTCCTGCCTGTTATTGAAATGCAGCGGATCTACGATGCGCGGTGCGCTATCGCTGCTGATACATGGGACTTCTCTATGAGGCAGAGTGGTCAGTTCATAGAACCTTCCGACTTAAGGTGCGTTCTATTGGCACATCCCAACCATCTCTAACATGTTTCTATAGCCCTCTGATCACGAACATCCATGGGGTGCTGCTGTTTCGTCGTCACGCCGTCCCTGCGAGCCCGGCACCTCCCTTAGTCTGTACCAACACCACAGTCAATTCGCTGCGTACCTTAGCGTTGCTCGTGTCGCTTCGTCTTCCTGTTCTCCTTACAGCGCCTTCGTCCTCGGGAAAAACACTCCTTCTTTCTCATCTTGCGTCGAAGTTATATCCGAATGTCAAGAATCAGCTCGTCATAATCAACCTCGCGGATACGTCCATGGACGCCAGGTCTCTTCTTGGTTCGTACGTACACTCTACAAGATCTCCCGGTACTTTCGAGTGGAGAGAAGGCGTGCTAGTGCGAGCAATGAGAACAGGCCGATGGGTTGTTTTTCAAGACGTGGACAAAGGGAGCAATGAAGTACTCGGAACTATCAAGCCTCTTGTTGAGTCTGTGGGTATAGGCAAGTGGATCGGTGGGCGAGCGAAGTTGTCGGTCCCTAGTCGAGAAGAGTTGGTGGCTGCAGAGAGCTTTGCTATCTTCGCTACGCGGTCACTACTCATTTCCAATGGCCAACCCCCCACTCCTTTATTCTTCGGAGCGCATAAGTTCCACGAAGTCATCATCCCCTCCCCTGGTCAAGAGGAGCTTTGCGACATAGTTTCCGGCTTATTCCCCAGACTCTCTGGCGCTGCTGCCTGGGGAATCACTACCTTGTGGGGTGCCATCAAGACCGTAGAGTCCACCACTTCTGATCGAAATATAAACTTGCGCGATCTACGAAAGTACTGCTCGCGCTTGGACGCTCTCCTCCCCGCTTTGTATCGCCCAATGGATGTGAATACTCCACATACTGAAATTGGTCAAGGTGGCAAACTTGTTTCTGTATTTCCAAGTCCAGCACTGCGCGAGGAAATGTTCTTGGAGGCCCGAGATGTTTTCTTTGGAGTTGGGTCTCTAACCACTTCTTCCCGTACATTCAATGTTGCTATTTCCACCGTCATTGCAGAACATCTTGGCCTTGCGCAGGAAAAATGCGATTGGCTCCTTCGTCATCATGTTCCTGAGTTTGTCAACGAGCCAGACGCCAACGGTTGTACTACCGCTTTACGTCTGGGCCGTGTGAAATTGTCAGCGCGGATAGACAAGACGGCTATCGCGCCTCCCCTACGCCCGTTTGCAATCCACCGCCCTGCGATAACGCTCATGTCCCGGATTGCCACTTGCGTTTCAAGGGGTGAACCCGTTCTCCTTACGGGGGAGACAGGCACAGGCAAAACGAGCGTCATTACTCACCTCGCGTCGCTACTCCGAATTCCACTTATCTCTCTAAATCTCTCGCAGCAGACAGAGTCATCGGATCTACTTGGTTCCTTCAAACCAATTGACGCACGCGTCCCTGGTTCTGAGTTGCAGCTGCGGTTCCTGGACTTATTTCGAAGTACGTTCAGTCAGAAGAAGAATCTGAAGTTCCAAGAGTCCGCGTGGAAAGCGGTTAAGGAAGGGAAGTGGAAACGAGCTGCTGGGCTGTGGAGGGAAAGTGTGAGATTAGCGAAGGATAAAATCCAAGAGAGGCTAGGCGAGGACGTCAGGTCTGTTCTTCGATTCCTTGGGTTGGCGAAGTCTCATCCACAGCAGGGGAGACAGGTCCGATTCAGAAGCCCCCCGAAAACGCAGGAGGACGGGAACAGCGCACTTTCAAGAGTCAGAAAGGAATTGGACAACTTTCGAGCAAGATGTTTTGCAGTTTGAGGCCCAGTATGTCACAAAGAAAGGCAAATTTGCGTTTGGTTTCGTGGAAGGGCCACTTGTGAAAGCACTAAGATCTGGGGACTGGTGCGCAACTCGCCTTTCAGTGGTCACGAGGAGACTGATCTTGCTCAGGATTTTGCTCGACGAAATTAATCTTGCGAGCCCAGAGACGCTCGAGTCTGTTTCAACGTTACTTCGCGATCCTGTTTCGTCCATTACGTTGACCGAACAAGGCTTCATGGAACCGGTTCCTCGTCACCCCGACTTTCGGCTCTTTGCTTGTATGAACCCGGCGACTGATGCTGGAAAGAAGGATCTCCCACCTAATATCAGGTCTTATTTCACGGAGATAGACGTTCCACCTCCCGACGCAGATCGTGAAACACTCCTGGCCATCATAACTCAGTATATTGGTCCCTCCGCTGTCAGCGACAAAGCGGCGATCATGGATGTGGCGGAATTCTACTCCGCCGTCAAGGCACTCTCCGTAGACAAACGGCTAGCCGACGGATCTAACCGTTGTCCCCACTTCAACATGCGAACTTTGACGAGGGCTTTGACTTTCGCCGCCGAAATTGCCAGCGCGTTCAGCCTTCGAAGGGCGTTGTGGGAAGGGTGCTTGATGACATTTACGATGGCTCTGGATGTGCCGAGTGCCGAGCTTGTCACCTCCCTTGCACAAAAACATTTAATGAATGGGGTCCGCAATGTCCGTCTACTACTCACGAGGGAACCCGCACCTCCAAGGTCACGCCCTCTAGGGGATTTCGTCAAGCTTGGTCCTTTTTATCTCGAACGAGGCAGCTTAGACGAACTTCCAACCGATGATTACGTCATTACACCGTCCGTTGAGAGAAAACTGATTGACCTCGCACGCATTATCTCTACTAGGATGTTTCCTGTTCTGATTGAGGGGCCGACGTCCAGCGGGAAGACCAGCACTGTCGAATTCCTAGCAAAGAGGACAGGTCATCGCTTCGTCCGGATCAATAATCACGAGCACACGGACATCCAGGAATATCTGGGAACTTACGTCTCTGATCCTGTTTCCGGCAAGCTAGTCTTCAAAGATGGGCTACTTGTCCAAGCACTACGCCAAGGAGATTGGATCGTATTGGATGAGTTGAACCTTGCGCCAACAGATATCCTCGAAGCATTGAATCGCCTTTTGGACGACAACCGCGAGATCTTCATCCCCGAGACGCAGGAAGTGATTAAACCGCACCCACATTTCATACTGTTTGCTACTCAGAATCCCCCTGGCCTATACCCGGGCCGCAAAGTCCTGTCACGGGCCTTTCGAAGTCGTTTTTTGGAAGTCCACTTCGAAGATATTCCACAAGCAGAGCTCGAGACGATCCTATGCCAGCGTTGCCGCATCGCGCCATCTTATGCTCAACGCATCGTTACCGTTTTCCGCGAATTACAGAAGCTACGGCAGTCCAGCCGCGTTTTCGAGAGTAAACAAGGTTTCGCCACTCTCCGTGATCTTTTCCGGTGGGCTGGTAGGGACGCAGTTGGTTACCAAGAACTGGCAGAAAATGGCTACATGCTCCTTGCCGAACGCGCGCGCCGAGAAGACGACAAGGCCGTTGTCAAGAGCGTTATTGAATCTATCATGAAAGTGCAAATCGACGAAACCACGCTCTATAGCTTCAATCGTTTCAGAGGCAATGCTACTGGCTTCCTTGGCTTCGATATCCCTTCCTCATCCAACATCGTCTGGACCAAGGCCATGCAGAGGCTCATGGTCCTCGTTGGCCGTGCCTTACTCTTCAAAGAGCCGATCTTGCTTGTTGGTGAGACTGGTTCTGGAAAGACCTCGATATGTCAAGTCTACGCAGACGCAGTCAACAAGCATTTGCTCGCTCTTAACTGCCACCAGAACACCGAAACTGCGGACCTCATTGGGGGTCTCAGGCCTATCCGTAACAAAGCTGCTGCCGAAACCGACGCGTTCAGTGAAGCGTCTTCGCTGCTACTTCAATGCGGTATATCCGATATTCCCAACGATGCTGCTTCCCTCATCGCTGCCGTGAATCACTTGATGAAATCTCAACTTGTTAGCCCAAACAAAGCGGAGGATGTGAAACGAAGGCTCCAGCGAATTAATGCCATCTTTGAGTGGCATAATGGCCCTCTTGTCGAAGCCATGGAACACGGAGATGTCTTGTTACTGGACGAGATTTCCCTGGCAGATGACTCCGTACTTGAGAGACTGAATAGCGTTCTGGAGCCTTCGCGCATCGTGGTCCTCGCAGAAAAGGGGGGAGACAACGCGGAAGGTTCTCTTCTGCAGGCGGTGCCTGGATTTCGACTTGTTGCGACGATGAACCCCGGTGGGGATTATGGTAAAAAGGAGCTATCGCCAGCATTACGCAACAGGTTCACTGAGATCTGGGTGCCCCCGGTGAACGAAAGAGCGGATATTGCTCAAATCGTTGCTAGCTCGTGGCGACACGAAAGTCTCCAGCCTTACACGAACCTCGTCCTCAACTTCATTGAATGGTTAAGTCTCCACGTCTCAGAGCCCTCTCTGTTTGGTCTCCGTGATATACTGGTCAGTCTTAATTTTCACGGGAGGACGTGCAGACGCCGTTTACTGACATTCATTGCAAGGCTTGGGTCACGTTCTCTAACTCGATGCTAGACAGTACCGCGACGAAGACGATGCCTCTTGACGAGATCTTTGTGAGACATCCTTCGATATTACAACGTGTTTTAGTATTAATGGTCGGGACTCGCAGCATCACGCTGCTCATATGGCCTGTTTAGACGGCCTGGGTTCCTTGCCTGCACTCTCCGGCTTCTCCTCGGCTGCGTTACGTAAAGTCAGAGACGACTCCCTTTCAATACTGCAAGAAATGGTCCCCATTGGCCCTGATAGGCCCTTCTATTTATAATATCACTCACAATGTAGACACGTACGCCCAACTAGGCGTATTTGCTATCCCACGGGGCACCAAGAAACCAGTTCGTTACGCGTATAACATTCAAGCGCCGACCACCCGAGACAATATAATGCGTCTACTTCGTGCCTCTCAGGTCACGAAACCCATACTTCTTGAAGGGAGCCCTGGTGTGGGGAAGACCAGTCTTATTACCACACTCGCCAATCTTTGCGGGTATCATTTATACCGCATCAACTTTTCAGATCAGACCGACCTCACGGACCTTTTCGGTGCGGATCTCCCCGTGGATGGTGGTTGTCCGGGTGAGTTTGCGTGGAAGGAGGCTGAGTTCCTCAAGGCTATGCAAGAGGGGCATTGGGTTCTCCTTGACGAAATGAATCTAGCTCCTCAGTCAGTGCTCGAAGGACTAAACGCCGTACTCGATCATCGGGGAACGGTTTATATTCCGGAATTGGGAAGGTCCTTCTCACGTCATCCGTCTTTCCGTATATTTGCCGCTCAAAACCCTATCCAACAAGGCGGTGGCCGTAAAGGACTCCCAAAATCCTACGTCAATCGCTTTACAAAGGTCTTCGTTGACCCGTTAACGACCACTGACCTTCTGCTGATCTCAAAGCACGCATTCCCTGATTACCCGGAGGATTGGTTGAAACGCATGATCACATACAACTCGCTATTGGAGACAGAGACCGCTCTGAAGCGCTCATTCGGGAGAGACGGAAGTCCTTGGGAGTTCAACTTGCGAGATATCTTCCGGTGGGGTGCCTTGCTGTGTGGGACTGATGCACCTCCTCATCCCGTAGAGCATCTTCGCACCGTGTACCTTGCCCGCTTTCGAACTGATTCCGACAGAGAGTCGGCCCGTACACTATTTGATTCGGTATTCAACCTTTCCAGCGACTTCCTGTCCAGTGCACCACATCCATTTATCTCGTCGTCGAATGTAAAAGTTGGGCATTTTGTCGAAGACAGAAGGCAGTTCTTCAAATCACTCTTGAGACCTGGAGTCGTGCTTCAAGCACATCTACCATGGATCGAAGCGATGGGGCTCGCGCTACAGAAGGGGTGGCTCGTCATCGTTTCTGGGGCGCCAGACTCGGGGAAGACATCGCTAGTGCGTGTAGTTGCGGAGCTGACAGGAAACGCGCTACAAGAACTCTCCGTTAATCACGCTACGGACACTTCAGACATCCTAGGAAGCTACGAGCAAGTTGATAGCAATTTCCGCGCTCTTGCTCTTGTTCGTCGTGTACTCCGGCTTGTCGAAACTATCTCGCGTACCTTCAATGGGTGCAGAAGCCACAATCTTTCCAATCTGGGACAGTTGAGGACGGCAATTGCTACCCCACCCCCGATCGAGGCATTTCCCAATCTTCTGAGGGCAACCTTGAGCTTCTTGGAGAGCTTACTAATACCGGACGATCTCTGCATCCAGGAAAGGCTTGACCTCCAGAAGGAACTTCGTGCTGAGCTCTCGACGTCGAGAACCGTGGGACAATTCGAATGGATCGACGGACCCCTTGTCAAAGCGCTGAAAGAAGGCCATTGGCTCTTACTCGACAACGCAAATCTTTGTAGCCCATCGGTCCTAGATCGACTTAATTCACTATGCGAGCCCTCTGGTGTTCTCACTCTCAACGAGCGAGGTCTTGTGGATGGAGTAACTCCGGTCATTGTCCCTCACCCAAATTTCCGACTAGTGATGTGCGTTGACCCTCGTCTTGGGGAGCTTTCCAGAGCTATGCGGAATCGTGGCACCGAAGTCTCGTTGTCTCCCAGGCGAAACCACGAGGACAGGTGTCGGCTTCAAGAGTTCCTACTTTTTGCCACCGCCGCGTACTGTGGATGCCAGTTTTATGTCCCCCGTGGACTTCGAGGTGATGCGGAGGTGCTTGCAGGATTTGCCGCCCGCAGAACCGTGTGCCTCTTGGCCACCTGCAACGGTCATATCGGGCGATTCGTCTGCCTCAGCTGTTATTGACCATGTCGCCTCGATTTTCCCTCGCGATGCCTCAACTCTCGGGTCACCACCTCTAGCTGCCCTCAATGTCTTTGTTCGCTCAATAACACCTGCCTACACAAGCCACCTTTCTCGATATATTTCGGGGCTCTATTCGTCCGATCGAACTGGGCCCTTCCGCAACTTGCACCTGGTTCTTGATTTGGCTAGAGGTGACCCAATTTGGCTCCAGCTCGGGCACACCCGGCAGCGGATCTGGCCAGCCTCCTCTGTCTTCAGTCCAACTCAGGTTAGTATCTCCTGTGTCATAGCGCCTCGGAAAACTGTTGCTGCATGTACTAAATATTGGCTAGCCCATGGATTCTTTCACGAAGATGGCGACCTTTAGGGATCCACTCAAAGAATCCGACTATACGGTGGCCCGACACGCGATCCTGCGCACGTACGAACTGTTCGTGAGGACGAAAGTTTACGATGGCTTCGGCGAACGACCATTGCCACGCCCCAACGCAGGGGGTAACATTATAGCGGAGAGTCCATCTCACCCTATCCTGGCTTGTGTAGATGAGTTCGTGAGGAGTACAAACGAACATGGCACGAAGTTACTTCGAGACATCCCAGACAATTTCAATCAACATTCATCTGTGAGAACGAAATCAATACGAAAGCTTGCTGTAACTGACAGTAATTGCAGGTGGAAATTCAATTGATCATTGACCTCTTTAAATACACCGCCTTTCTACGACCCCACCTTGGTGTTACCATAGATTTTTCCCTCTTACAGGCCGTGGTTTCGTGGATACAATCGGCCCTTCAATCAGCACAAGTTCACATCCCTGGCATCACCCGGTCAGCGGCGCTTCTTTCCGAAACTGTCGCACCGACTTCAGGGTTCGGTCTAACCGATATATGGTCGTCCTGGAGGGGCTCGGCCAATTCAAATTCTTATCCACCTGAGCTGGTACAAGTGATCCCGGGTGTAGATGACAACGAAGATGAGTACCGTGGGTCTCGCATCTACTGGGGTTCAGAGACAGTACCTAATCTATCGGGGCCATTAGTGACGGGACGACTCCCGAGAGCGACCACCTCTACCGGCCCGAGCTCTGAAGATGTCTCAATTTCAACCAGACAGGTTGGTATATTGCGTTCATTACCCTCTTGACGAGAATAACCACCCCTTCATCAGCACTTCTGTCGACCTCCGGCACCAAATAATGAGGTGCTTAGGATCAACAGGACCTCTGTCATAAAAGAACTTGCTATCCTAGCGCATATGCATGACGGAGACTCCTTAACGGTACGCAGCTGGATACAGCTGGTCCGCAAATTTTCCACTAAACAAAATGCAGGTTCTCAGCCAGCTCATTGATTTGGGGCGTTCGGACTGTCCCATATCACTACGACGGTTCCTTCAGTACCAACACGTTGCACGAGCAGCGGAGTCCGCAAACCGTTCGTTCTCATCTGACATTTCTGTTCCTGTCTTTGACCAGACATAAAGTAGTTAGCGAGGCCGGGATAATACTATCAACCTTCAGATCAGTGGATTCAAGGTTTATGGGACCATGGTGGACCTGATGGCCCTTCTATCCTCTTCCGACCGATGGAGCTTCTGGCAACAGTTGATGCTTGGTGAGGTCGGGTGGTATTGGACCCGGGTCGTTCTGATATACTATTAGTGATTGGCGTGATGTCACTTTGCAGACAGCGAGCGATTATCAAATTGCCCTTGAACACCACGCACATCTCTTCGCAGTTTTCGGAAGGTGGTGCTCGACCCGGATTGAGGACCTGGCGGCGTTACTTCGTAAGACGTTGGTGCTTGTAAGAGTTTCTATTTGCAGACCATGGAATATTACTCATGACACGTAACTGCACGATTCAGCTCGCTTTTTGCTTCTATCGTTCTTTCGATGAATTCACACTAGGGGGCCTACAAGCTTCTCGTGATGGTCTCCACCCCTTCTCCCAGATCTTGCCATTGCTGATGCGCTCGTCGCATGAATGGTTTACCTCTTCCGTTGATCGTTTCCTTGGCAAGGGAACAGACCAACCGTGCCTCGATGACAGATCTCGTACAACGAATATCAGGGCTCTAGGTCACGGGTGGATCGCACTTTTCCGCCTCTTCACACATCTATACATCCCGGATGTCCCATTAGATCCAGCGGCTATGCAAAGCGCTAGATTGGACTTCTGGAACACAGAACTCGTGTCCTTGTCGTATGAAATGGGACTTGAGATCACCCAGGAGCGCCGTATCACCGGAAATATCAGCAATGGGACCATTGACTTCCTCGATGAGCAGACAAAGCACGTTCGGGAACAACTGAACAACCTGCAACAAGTACCATCGAAAGCTGGTCGCAGTATCCTTCGGCTGCGAGAATTCTGGTCAGAGGTTTCGCAATTCACTTCCAACATTGTATCCGAATCCCGACTGAATAACATCCTCGGCGCAATTGACGCAAAGAGTTCAGGAGCTCTGGAAAGCGAGCACGTGATTCAAGAGGCAATTTCCGGATTCGCTCGGCGCTTGGAACGTGTGTATCCCGAATACCGCGACATTGGCGAGCCATTGCAGTCAGCCTTACTCTATCTACGACTCGGCCTCCGCCTTGTGGCCCATGCTTCCATATGCGAGGAAGGGGTGACCATCAGAAACCTTGACCCACGTTCTCACCGCCTTTCCGTCCGTGGCTGGAGCACCCGCGTTGATTACCGCCAACATCGGGGGAGATATTCATGCCGCCGAGTGGAGTCCCTTTGAATCCCTATTACTCGTGCTTGCGGCAATCGCTTTCGAGGCTGAAATAGGCATTTCCGTGCAATCTTGTATCGCTGCCATGGAAAATGTGTACGAGAAGGCAGTGAGGCTTTGGCTCATTGAACAGAAGAAGCGAGAAGAGGAGCATGCTGCATCACAATCGCTGTATCGTGAGAGTCGAATCAATCATGTCTCTATTCACGAGTCAGAATTGGAGGAGGAAGAATTCTTGGCCTTGTTTCCTGACTATGAAGCTCTCCTTGACTCAGGTCACTACCATGAGAGTCCCGCAGGGGGTAGGAATCGTCACTGCTTATCACAAGATCAATCGCGCAGGAATATCTTCGTGCTCCTACATCTAGGAATTCTGATTCCTGAAAGTCGTTCATCAAGCGCTTTGACTCATCTATCCGACCTTCGTACAGTGTTTCTGACCACGATCCTAGACAAACACCAAAATCACCTTCCAGAAACTCTGGACAGGCGTACCATTCCTCACCAACTCTCCCTTCTCGCTGCTCGCCATCGTGACCTTCACCCGTCTTAGCGACGCCCTTCGTCCTTATAACTTCTACGTCGACTCGCACGTACCCGAGATACGAAGGGCTACTGCCGCCGTCGAATCGCTGAAGCAGAGGCTCGGGGTTCTTATACAAGAGTGGCCAGACCAAATGGTTTTGCATCACCTGAACGACCGTTGTACACAAATTCTTAACCTCAGCGTTCAGAGTCCACTAGCAAAAGTGCTCGCTATCCTGGAAACATTGTTACTTCAGACTGATGACTGGGAAATGTACGCAAACAGACAAAACACCCTCCAGAACCATCGACAGTCGTTAACGGAACTGATTGTTTCGTGGCGACGACTAGAGCTATCATCTTGGCGTGGCCTCCTTCGGACGGAAACTATTGCCTTCGAAGAAGGCGTTTCAGAATGGTGGTTCCGCCTATACGATGCGACTGTACGAGGCGTTCTGGAGATCGTGGAGCGTAACCGTTCGGATGGCTTGGATGAATACTTGGACAATCTCGTTCCA
This sequence comes from Lactarius indigo, assembly GCA_025766275.1. Classification (NCBI taxonomy): domain Eukaryota; kingdom Fungi; phylum Basidiomycota; class Agaricomycetes; order Russulales; family Russulaceae; genus Lactarius; species Lactarius indigo. The sequence continues at coordinate 1,595,578 of JAFKAC010000005.1, read as the reverse complement.
CTTCTAGACGGCTATCTAAAGTCAAGTCCTCTGGGGCAATTTTCCCGGCGTTTGGACCTTCTTCGGAGCTTCGGGCTATTTCTTCGACACATCTCTCACACCAAGTCTGAACAGGCAAGGGAGCCTTTACGTCGCGTCCAGCGTATCGTACAGTCCACCCAGGCTTATTATTCCCAGTTCCTTTCTCCCATAACTTCCTCGCTCACCTCTCAAGAGAGAGGGGTTGAGGCGGAGATTCAAGGATTCATCAAGATAGCCAGCTGGAAAGATGTCAACGTCCAAGCCCTCAGAGCTAGTGCAAAAAAGTCGCACCACCAACTTTACAAGGTCATCCGTAAATACCGAGATATTATGCGCCAACCCGTCAACGATCTCCTCCGTCCTGAACCAGTGTCGCACACTGAAATGCTATTAGAAACAGACATCCCCCTATCGCCCTCACCACCTGACCCAGTCGACAGCGGTCTCCACGGTCACGCGAGTCCTGGCGATGGCCCGGCTCATTTGCGAGACCTACGCAAAACATACGCGAAATTTGACTCGTTGATCGCTGAGCGTATTGATCCGTTCTTCAAGTCTCAATCGTCTCGTGATCTAGACGATTTAACGGAGCAGATCACGTCTACTGCAAAAGAGCTATCTTCCGTTTCCATCCCCGTTGGAGGCACTCTCGAGCGCAGATCGAAGTTATGGAAAGCCCTTATGGTGCGCAAGCGGAAGGCTTGGAGCGATTTCGCGAAGGAACTTAAGAGGGCCGGTCTCTCCACGAGCGTTCGGTCGACGGTACTGCTTCAGCAGAAAAGCGATCGCTGGATCAGGGAACAGCCATTCCCAGTCACTGCGGATGGTTGCCGTGCGAGCGTACAACGCTCAGAGGGATATTTTGTTCGACTCCAGGGCTTGCTTCCCAGGCTAAGGGCCTCGCTCGCCGACCATCACGAAGATATTTCAACGCAAGAGCTCCAACGTTCCATTATGCTGCTGGAATCGGCATTATCTCTGTCACTCAGCTGCAGATCCGAGTTAGTCCTACCCCGAACTCCTTTGGCGCTCACTGATATATGCTCGTCTCCAAAGATTAGCAAGTAGTCTCAATGAGTACGCAAGGTTGAAATGCGTGTCACGACGACTCAACTCGCTCTACCAATGTCCGACTGTATCCACCAGGGGGTTCGCCATCTCGCACACAGTCTCGGGGACAGAAGATACGCTGAGCAGAATGTGCAGTGCCATCTCTGAGACCATGGACAAGGTGAAGGAACTCGGAGATCTTCCCGGAATATCGCCCGCACCTGTTGCCCTGCTAGAGAATGCTCAAGCGCTACTTTTGTCTACCAAAGACCACCGGGAGGCCTTGAAGTCGATAGGGGAGAAATTGAATGAGACGACACCCCCCCTCCTCCTGCAGGGTACGCTGCAGTTACTCAGAGCCGAACCTGCTGTGCTGAATCTTTCCTTGTAGACGAGTACGATGTGGTGATTTCCGCCCAGGGTCACATTACTAACACCAAGGATGTCCTTCTCGGATGGGAAAGGGACCATCCACAGCTGAAGCACATCATCTTACCTCTCAAAGACTGGTTGGTTTCGCAGAAACAGAGCGGATTCCCTGTAAATCAGCTGCCGAAACGCGACGGATCTTAATACAGACCAAGTGATCGAGGAACTGCTGAAGTCCATACAATCCGTCTTGTCTGTCGTCCCAGCGGATCCCATTTCCGGTTCCAAACCAAGATAATTATATCAAGGATGCCTCACGGCTTCATTCCAGAATCGGCAGTATTCTTCGTGTTGACTCCAAAGTTGCGTTCTTAAATTCCTTGGTTGAACAACTTGCCGAACATCCGCCCGAATACGTCAAGACGAACATCTTGCGATTGCTTCCCTTCGTCCAGCGATATGCGCTTCTTGTCGAGGAACAGGTCTCTGGAACAGCCAAATGGTTGAATGGTCTCTTTAAGCTTGAACTCGCGGCTTGTTCTGTGATGCTCAATATAGCAACTAACGGTTTCTGCAAACCACCCGATGATGAGGATTCTGGAGAGGCCGGTCGAGGGGACGAAGGTGCTGACGGCGTTGGGTTCGGTGAAGGTACTGGGAACGAGAATGTGAGCAAGGACGTTGAGGACAAGGGCCAGGTAGAAGGCCTGCAGAATGAGAGTGGGGAGGCCAATAGGAAGACGGATCAAGACAAGGAAGATAACACCATCGAAATAGACGACGACTTCCAAGGCGAGCTTGAAGATTTACCTGACACCGGACCCGAAGACGAAGAGAAGGATGCCGACGAAGACGAAGGAGACATCGAGGAGAGGCTTGGGAGACCTGGACGTAGGGGACCCCAACACTGTCGACGAGAAGCTCTGGGGAGACGAGACTGGGCCACAAGATGATAGTCGACAGGGCAAATCTAACGACCAGCACACCACCGAGCCTTCTACTAACTCCGAAGTTGCCGCCAAAGAGAACGAGACTGCCCTGGATGACAACCATTCTCAGCATAATGAAAATAACGAAGTTGAATCCAAGGGAGAAGCCGCACCTGAGGATCAAGCTGATGAAGACAATGGTGAACCTTCACCCGTCAACGACGGCGCACCTCTCGACGACTTTGTCCAGAATGTAGATACTCTCGACCTCCCCGAAGACCTGAACTTGGAGGACGATGACAGGCCCGGAGACGGCCTAGATCCTACGAGCACCTCATCAAACGATGGCGACGAGGCGCAGCCGGCACTTTGCTCCTGAGACCTCATCTCATCCCGTAGACGAGACTACTGACATTGAGAGTCCGGATGGACAGCGTATGGAAGGAAGTGAAGGAGAGGTTGAACCAGATCGTTCTTATCCCGACGAGGACGTCAGTATGCAACCCGACGTGCAAGCAGGTGATGGACTTAGTGTCGAGGAGGTCCCTGAGGAGGTTCCGAACTCCAACAACCGCGAAGACAATTTCGAGAGCCAGTCCGAAGCTGCTCAAGGGGCAAAGGCCTCCAGCAAAAATGACGAGGCCAGATATGACCATGCGTCAGTCTATCGTCCTTTGACTCTCCTGGTCCATTTTCTGACTGGGACGATCCAGCGACGCTGATGACGAGCAACTTGAAACTACGGCTACGGAAAATATTGGTGGCGGTAGTGCCAGTGCTGGTACAGAGGCTGGCACGGTGCCTTCTCTTGGACCTATCCCACAAACTATGCCTGCTGACCCCTCGCGCGCTCGTGGAGATGCCTTCGAAGATATTATGCGACACTCCGACGATATCTTAGAGAGCAATTCCGCCCCCGCGTTTCAGGCAACAGACGTCGAGGTGTCACAGCTCCAGTACTGTGCACGAGGACGACACCGATCATGACATGCAAGCTCTCGGCCCTTCGGTTATCGAGGAAGCAGCCAAGCTTCGCGAACTCTGCTTCGCAGATGACGTCGATGGCCCCGCCAGCGCCTGACCAGATGCAAGTAGACCAACAGGAGCACTCAGTTCCCCCGATTGAATCTACCCCATCATTTCCCTTTCCTTCTGAGCCCCATGAGCAGGCATTTCAAGAGGGTGTCCATAGGGCATTATCGCGACACGACTTACAGTCTCACAAATTGACGCAAGATGCTGATGTGTCTGCGGAGCGCGATGCACGGAACATAGGAGCAGATACCGAGTTTCCAGAAGCCGAGCACGTCGAGATTGCCCTTCGTCAATGGCTAGCTGAAGGCCAACCCTCCGAGGATGCTCACAAACTTTGGAGGATGTACGAGTCCTTGACCGAGGACCTCTCGTACGTCCTCTGCGAGCAGTTACGCCTCATCCTCGAACCAACCTTGGCCACGCGGCTGAGGGGAGACTACCGTACGGGAAAGCGGCTAAACATGAAGAAGATTATCCCTTATATTGCTAGCGAGTATACGAAGGACAAGATTTGGCTTCGCCGGACGCGCCCGAGCCAGAGAGAATATCAAGTTTTTGTTGTCCTGGATGACTCCCGCTCCATGGCGGAATCCCATTCCATTCACCTCGCATACGAGACGTTGGCACTTGTCTCCAAAGCTCTCAGTAGGCTGGAAGTAGGAGACATCGGCATCGCAAAATTTGGGGAGACCGTAGATGTTCTGCATGGGTTCAATGATGGGCCGTTTACGGACCAAGCTGGGGTACAAGTTATGAGTGCCTTCACCTTCACTCAAAATGCAACCAACGTGTCTGCCTTGATCGAAGCGAGCCTTGGAATACTCCAGGCAGCCAGGGAGAGCCGCTCTACGGGTTTCTCGTCTGCCTCAGACCTATGGCAACTTCAAATCATCATTTCGGATGGACTGTGCCAAGACCACGAGAAGCTCCGTGCCATGCTCCGTCGTGCTGAAGAGCGATGCATCGTGATGGTTTTCATTATTATCGATTCCCTACACTCGAAAGTGACTCCACCGAGCGTCAAGTCAATAAGCGAAGCAGCAGGCCCATCGCAAAATTCGATCCTCTCAATGAACCAGGTGGCGTACAAGAGTGTGGACGGACGTATGGAATTGCAAATGCAACGATATATGGACACCTTTCCATTCGATTACTACGTGATTTTACGAGACGTGGAGGCTCTTCCGGAGGTACTTTCTGCGACTCTCAAGCAGTTTTTCGAGAGTATATCAGATGTATAGCATTAAAATTAGAAATTTGCTTTTAGACGATCCAGCGAGGTCACGGTCTACCATGACTCGGACAGACCTGGTCACTGGTCACCAGGAACCTGAACCTGGACCTGCGTCAGTTTTGACCAATTTGTCCTTTGACACTGAGTTAGGGTTAGGGTTAGGGTTGGTTCTAAAACCTTCCAGCGCGGGGTTCCGAGACTTGTCCGAGTCTACAGCAATGACGGGTCTCATGAAGAGTCCATCCTCTCCTCGAGTCAATACCTTTTCTGATCCATCAGAAGAGCGTGAAGGTCTCCTTTCTGGCGTCGATACCTTGTCTGTTTCGGAAGCCGACGCGTTTAAGGCATCGCCATTCCGTCAACAATGTATCCGCTTGTCACTGGCAGGAATAGGTGTCCTTCTCTGGCTGATTTTGAGCGTGTTCTACTGGCTGCGTGTCCCTCCATGTTCGGTTAATAACCAGTACTTTGGTGGCCAAACTTCTCCGTTCCAATGGAACACAGGAGTTCAAACGCACCGTCCTGCTTGTGTCAATTGATGGTCTAAGGCATGCTCTCCAAAGCAAGCGCTTCACCCTGGCACTACTGATGCTGCGTATAGGGCAGACTATTTGGACAGAGGCTTAACGCCCCATTTACTCGACGTCAGCAAGAAAGGTTTACGTGCAAAATTCATGAAGCCAGTCTTTCCAGTGAGGTCCGCGCCTCGCTCTAGGGTACATGACTAATTCTTATTTAACAGACATTGACTTTTCCGTGAGCGGCGTTGTTCCCTTAGTTTCTACACATTGACGCTGAAATGGTGCCACTTAGCAATCATTGGGCCCTCATGTATGCGTGGCTTTTGATATTTCGAACAATCATTTATATATCTGACAGGACTGGTCTCTATGCCGAGTCTCACGGAATTGTGGCGAACGTAAGTCACAGGCAAGGAGTCTTGAGAGTTCTCATTTCTCACCTTTCTCTAGAATTTCTGGGATGCAGAAACAGATTCGGAATTTCACTATAACAATATCTCGTCCTGTTGGGAACCCCACTGGTGGCTTGGAGAACCGGTGTGGAATTCTCGTGCCCAATGTTGTTCCGCGCTTGGCTAATACCTGGCAGATGTGGGAAACTGCTGGGAAAGCGGGACTCATTACTGCCAATCTGATGTGGTGCGTTTTTCGCCTATCTTTCTTTCCGTAATTATAAGATAGGTATTTTAGGCCTGGTCCCCCCCAGACCCTGTCCGGGGCCTCGCCTACGTATTTCGTGCCTTGGGCAGTGCGTAGCCGAATTCTCAGCTTCTGAGCGCTTTATATGGAATTCGTACAGGATAAAGTTTCTCTGGATACCAAGCTTGCTCAAATATTGGATTGGATTGATCTCCCGCTCAGTGAACGACCTCAGCTTATCCTTAGTCAGTCCCTAAGACTACTCACTGATACCCGTCTAATTATCTATCAGCCTACGAGCCCTCTTTGGATCAAGCTGGGCACGCGAAAGGTCCTTATTCTCGGGAAGTAAACGTAATCGCTGTTGTTATGCACCTTTACCCGACGGCTGACTTGTTTAACAGGAAACCTCTAAGATATGTTGACGGTTTCGTGAGAGATTTGCACGATTCCCTTGTAGCTCGCAATCTGACCGAGATTGTCGACGTCATATTCGTGAGCGACCATGGTATGACGGATACCAGTCATCCAGAGCTCGTGTATATCGACGATCTTCTCGGCGAGAATGGATGGAAGGCAGTCAAGCACGAAGATGGTTCGGTTCTCTTCTTAGCTCTTTTGTATAAGAATTTAAGCAAGATTTGTAGGTTGGCCTTCCATGGGCCTTCACTTCGATCCTTCGGCGAATTCTTCACATTACCTCGATGTCTTACTCACAGCAGCCGAGAACAACAGCGAGAAATTCGATGTATATACTCCTCAGACGATGCCCGAGAGGTACCACTTCGCACACAGTACTCGTATTGCCCCAGTTTACGTCGTTCCGAAAATGGGGTACGTGTTGACTACTCGCGCAGAGGGAGACGTCGGTCTATCGAAAGGAGTAAGCGAAATATTTTCCAATCGAAGGCGCTTACAGTACATCGCGTATTAATTATTTGTGTTTTCACAGAATCACGGCTACGATAATAATGATGCTACAATGAACGCCATATTCGTTGCTCATGGCCCCTTCTCTTCCACGGCGAAAATCGCTCACCACAAGCAGAGTTCCTCACCCCGTTTACGCGGCCCCTCTAACCCCAACAAGGGCTGGCACTCGACTTCGGATGACGCCTACGTGATGGGTGGGTTCCAGAACGTCGAAATCTACAATCTCGTCATGAAGTTGTTGGGTATTCCTCAGGCTGAGGCAGCGCAGACAAACGGAACAACTGGGTTCTGGGACATATTCTTCTAACCTTGCTTCGTCCTCAATCGAGAACTCCACCTACCTATCTTTAGATCGCTCACACGAAAACCTGTTCTCGTACATGGTATTATTTATGAATTGTCTTATTTCCATGAAAGCATTCGTGGCTGGTCTCACCCAGAGGCAAAATACCTGAATATACCACTTTTAGCTTCTCGAGGGAAAGTGATGGTGGCGGCATCACAGTAATATGGATCATTAGACTATTGTTCATGACCTGATGACAAAAGCTTGCATACTACATTGCCGATATGTTATGTGCCATCGGCATCAGACTTAGCGTACATCACAGAAAACTGCAGTAAAAAAATTCGACAATAGAGTAAGGGTCAGTACAACGTGCATTAAGCTGCTCGGTGTCTAGTTTGGCCCAGCGTCGAAGACAGTCTGACTGCCGGGATGAACCTGGAGGTGCTCGCCAGTTGCGGTTGGTATGTATGACTCATCTGGTAGCCCAGACTCATCAAGACCTTCTGCAGCTTCAATGATCTCATATAGTCTCGATGCGACCTCTGGCGGTGGTACGCGTCCACCAAGAATGTCGCGAGCTGGGATAGCCGAACCGTAAAAATCCTTATTTGCATCCTTCCTCTCTATCAGGACCGTACCCTCAAGCGACAAGCCAGCAAACAATCCTGCAGGGAAAGGATATAGGGGCGACGGGAACAATGTGTTATGCATATCGTACCTTTGGACTTGGAATACGAAAACATCGGGGCAGGATGCGCGAGACTCGCTTGGACGCTCCCACCCGTACCAATTGGACCGGCGGCAGCGCTGATGTTGCCACCGATAGTGACATTCCCTCCAAGAGAGAAAGCACGAACAGCATCCTCACTGTTGAGGACAATGACGAAATCTGTAATATCTGCGCCGATTTGGAGGCCCCAGCCGATGCCGCCAGTGGCGATACAAGATGGTGCGGACCACGACCCGTCCGGTAAGCGTGCGATGACGAACACCAGAGCCCTGCCTTTCCGGAGAAGACAAAGCCAGCTTGAGGACCTGGAAGATAGCTAGGCCTGTATTGGGAAATAGAAGTTCGGTTCGGAGAAAAGAACGATACTGGAATAGAATACCTACCTCGTGCACGCTGCAGAACGGCCTTGGGTATTGAGTTGAGAGCAGACTCAGGGTGGTCCGGATCAGCTTTTCCAAGTAAATGAGGATAAATATCCAGGGTATGTAGGTAGACACACAGACCAAGGAATGTTGCAAGGATCTTTGCGCCCTTCTCGGCCTCCCCTGGTAAACTAAAGCCCTGTGCGAATGACTGTGATGACGACTGAACACGACTCGAGCCTTCTTTAACAAAGGCCGAGGCTTGAATCCCGGCTTTGACTGCGCCTTTCCTGAATTTATCGAGCAAGGACATGGGTAAACGGGACAGAACAGAGGTAGAAGGATTATGTCATCAACCAACCCACCTCTTTCGGATTTCGGATGAACATCGGAGTTAAATCAGTGGCTCGTCACGCGTGACACAGTCATCACGTGAATCACTGTAGCCCTTATCGGACTTAAAATCACTTCGTTGTGCTTAGTTGCTGTAGGAAAAACTGAGACCACGCATTGCATCTTTCACGATGGGTTTCACGACGGGGAGAAACAGGGAATTTGGGCTTTAGGGTTCTTTTTCCTATATCATGGTCTATTATGGAAAAACCGATTCCGGCCCAGTGAACCCCTCCCCTTGCCCCTCCGTGCAAAGCTGCTTGATGCCTCAATCAGTTACGTCGCCAATTTTAAATTTTCAGACTAGCCAACTCTTCGCAAGAGCCAAGAAGTGACTGGTAACTGGTGACCCGAGTCCAGCGAAGCCATCAGAAGGAGAGGAGACGAATTGGAGATCAGAAGAATGAAATGTGTGACCGGTGGCGGCAAGGGCGGTGGGTCATTTCTGTATCACGAGTCCTTCTGGGGCACGGCCTCTTGGTACCTTCCAAGCAGTCCTCACTCTGTTACAGTGTGAATCGAGTCATGACGCTCATGTCGTAAGATGAAAACTGCTTACGTATTGCTATCCTCAGCGCCACGCTCGCTTGCGGAACGAACGTGACATCCATCCAGTCATCCGATCTCAGAACCCTGGCCTGGCCGCTGATGGTGCTGTATTCTCGATTTGTGTCGAACACCGCTCGCTGTCTGTCATAGACACGAACGTCATACACATGTGACCGTCATGACACTGGTTATTCCATCTGTAAAACTGGGGTGTCTCGTAAATGGTCGTGACCATTTAGACTACACTCCAAACGCTTCTAAAATGCCTCATTTTTATTGATGCCTTAGGTCACCTTACGTGGTCATTTATCCATGATTGCCGACACTGCGTGCTCGGGACACCCCAGCAGATGGAAAGGGACCCTCCAAACTGAGGATTTTGGAATCGGCAATCATGTTTTGCGCCCACCGTCTTACCCCTGCACGTCCCGAACGAATGGGACGAAGGCGTAAGGCTCGGTTGGTGCGGGTCCCTGGCACCCAACTGTATGTGGCGCTCTGATGGCTCGGAAGAGAGCTGGGACCGGAAGGATGCCAAGCTAACTTGAGGCAATTATTGCGTTACAAATCGCAGTTCGGGCGTTCGAGTGCCATTACTGCGCGTCCATTCGAATAACTCTACCTTGTGCAGTCGTTCGTCAAGGTACTCCAGGCCGGCCATGGGACTGCCGAGACTGGAGTTAGAGCGACCTATTTTTACTTCCTACGGGTATAAAAGGCTTCTCAATTTCTGCAGCTCTCACACTGCAGTTCCCCCACATCTTCATCAAGCAGCATGTCTCACTTCGTCATCTCTGGCGCAACCGGTGGCACCACACAGGGTGCTGCTGCTCCTAACCGTCTCGAGATAAACGACTTTGTCAAGACGACAGAACCGTTCTCTCTTTACATCCAAGCTCTCAGTGAGCAATGTTTCGTGCTTCACACAGTCGCCAGGAAAGGTTCACCTGTTTCTAAAACAGATGTCATGTTCAAAACCCCACAAAGCAATTCGACCTCTCACTTTTCTATCGGGGGTATCCACGGCCTTCCATTTGTTCAGTGGGAGGGATCTGGTAGCGCCCGCCCCGTACAAGGGTCTCAGTGGGGTGGATACTGCACTCACGGCTCCGTACTCTTCCCAACTTGGCACAGGCCCTATGTGGCTCTTTATGAGGTTGGTTCACTATTGCATTCTTTGCGTACTACATGATAATATCGACCAAATTATCTAGCAAGTGATGCAGCAGCACGCTCTCGAGATCGCAAACACGTACAAGGTCAATAAAGATCGCTGGGTTGCTGCAGCTCAGAACCTGCGAGCCCCATACTGGGACTGGGCAACTAACAGCATTCCCTCCTGACGAAGTTATTTCCAAGACGACGGTCAACATCGTGACACCCGACGGCCGAACGACCTCCGTGGCGAACCCACTCCTCAAGTACACCTTCAACCCTATTGACGCGTCCTTCCCAGCTCCATACAGGAATTGGAAAACGACGATCAGGAACCCCACATCCAATGGCCCTAATGCGACCACCAACGTTCAAGGGCCTCAAAGAGTAAGTCGTCTTTATTGGTTTAATTCATTCTCATTTGTGAATCACTCTCAAGTGACCTGTCGTCTATACAAGATGACATCACTTCAAGTACCTACAACCTTTTAACACGTGTTGGTACCTGGCCTGCAGTTCAGCAACCACACGCCCGGCGATGGTGGCAGTGCCAGTAACTCTTTGGAGGCGATCCATGACGAGATTCATGGCTACATCGGCGGTCAGATGGGTGACCCTGCTGTTGCCGGTAAGTTCTACGTGCTTACACCGGTGATGCGAGCCTTTCTGACCTAGTTTACCTTCAGGATTCGACCCTATTTTCTTCCTGCACCACGCAAACGTCGATCGTCTACTCTCTCTCTGGTCTGCTGTTAACCCCGGAGTGTGGGTCACACGTGGTCCTGCCGAAGGCGGAACCTTCACCATTTCCGGAAGTGCAGCCATTGACAATAACACCAGTATGTCATGTTGTCTTCGATTCGGGCTGTCTTCTGAAGTTCTCTATCACACTTTACTAGATCTTACACCTTTCTGGGACTCGCAAGCGGGATATTGGGTTTCATCGGAAACCTACGACGACAGAGAGGCTTCATTACTCGTACCCGGAATTCAATAATCTTCCAAGTGACCCCGCGGCGAGGAGGGCGGCGATCGCTAACTACATCAACCAGCAGTATGGAGGGTCCACCTTCTCGACCCTGAGAACCGCCGGACCTGCTGTAAGCTTCCTTGCCCAGCCGCCTGCTGCTGGCGGAGCCTCGGCGGCACCAGCCCCAGCCCCTGCGGCTAGTACGCCTGCTGCATCTACCCCCGTACCAGCTGCCGCGGGAACCGTTCATCCATCCGCCAGCAGAGGAGGTCACCCTACCCCGCATACAGCCGCAAAGGCGGAGCACGGACAAGAGGTTCAACAGGTTCTACATGATTGGACGCAGTGTTGTGCCAGTCGATGACAGTAGTCGATAGTCGGGTCACGACTTTACCCGACTGTTACGACTAAGCCGGCGACTGTTGCTATATGGGGTTTTTTAGTCGACGACTAATATCACGTGTACAGTGGTGTAGTTCAATGATGCACGTGCATTGAAACATAAGCATGATGAGAACATAATACCGTATTTGGACGTCGTGAGAAAACGGAACTATGTTTAGATAGACGCCCTCCATCTTGCTGAGATAATTCTAATGTTCCTTGAGTTTAGTCGAGTTTAGTCGCGTTCAGTCGCAGACCCGACTGATCCGACTTGGCGACCGCCTAATCCCGACTTAGTCCCCGACTGGCACAACACTGATTGGACGGCCCGCATTCACTTCAAGAAGTATGAGCTCGGCCAAAGCTTTGCGGTGCTACTCTTCCTTGGTGAAGTTCCGGAGGATGCTTCGCAGTGGCGCACCAGTCCTTCGTTCGTCGGCGCCCACGTCGCGTTCGTGAACAGCGCGGCAGACCAGTGCGCAAACTGCCGCGAACAGGCGGAAATTGTAGCCGAGGGTTTCGTACACCTCAACACGGCCATTGCGAAGCTCTCCGGTCTGTCGTCATTCGATCCCACTGTCGTCACTCCTTATCTCCGAGACAATCTCCACTGGCGGGTCCAGGCGGTACGCTCGTTTTGTGTCCATTCCTTTTTGGGAGAAATGCTCATCGCGCCTCTGGCTTGACTAGACTGATACTAGGACCGCAGGTCGCGCTGGATAGACTCCCATCTTTGGAGGTCACCGTGGCTGCAATCCCGTTGACCCATGAACCGGGCGCTATCTTCCCGATTGCTGGAGAACCGCACTATCACCACCATATCACCCACGGTCGTCCGGGAGGTGCTCGCCAAGCCCAGGTCTGAGAAACGGCTCAGTTGAGAAGAACAACCGTTCCGCTTTCTTGAAAAGTTGGTGTATTGTGAGAAGTCTTGAGAAGGCTTCTTGTCGTCTTGTCCTATGTAAACCCACTCTGTATTCTCGAGGTCTTTGTAAAGAAAGCAGACCCGAATTGATATTTTTACGTGTATCACTACTTTGCCAAGACCGTGGACGCTGCAGTGCATCAACAAGGGAGAGTATTTGAGCGTGCCTGGTACCTGCAACGTGCCCTGATCTATCGGGAGATTATATAATCATTCAAATGCCTGCCTGATTCCAAAGTCTGATCAAACGGCGATTCCAATGTCCAGTATCCCCGCCGAGTCACGCAATACTCTCGTCCCTTTCGTGCTGTTCTTTCAAAGGTGCGGATAAGGATGCCGTACAGCGACAGGGTGGCCGCGCATCCTTCCTTGCGTATTGCCGTTGTTCAGTTCGCACCTAAGGTCTGCCCGGCGCCATGGAAATGGTGAACAGTTGATCTCACTTAGATTATGGAAAGATTGGCCAAATCCAGCAGAACCTCGAAAAAGCGAGAGGGTATTGCGAAGGGTGGGTGCAGGTCATCCCGTCTATTCGCCAATAATTGATCCGAGCTATTCTAGTTTGACACCCGGTTCCATCGACCTACTGTGTCTACCAGAGATGATATTCACGGGTAACGGGGGGGCTCTCCGATCGCCCAGATGCGTAGAAGTTTTGACAATGAATATCAGGCTATGCGTTCGAAAATGCCTCCGCGATACTTCCGTTCCTCGAAGACCCACAGACAGGCGTCACGTCCGAATTCTGCGCGTCGATCGCGCAAAGATTGCGATGCCACGTCGTCGCTGGGTACCCCGAGCGTCTGGAGCCCCACGAGGTGACAAAGCGCACAAACGAAGATGGTGGCGAGGTCGTGGATGTCGTCGGCGCGAATAGTGCTGTCGTTTACTGGGCCAGATGGTGCACGCGTCGGACATTATCGCAAATCTCACCTCTTTTATATGGACAAGACGTGGGCGAAGCCAGGTCGGTTTGACAACTTCACCCACTCTTTCTCGTCATTCTGACGCCAGATCTCTGCGAAGGTACCGACTTCGCCACCTTCCATCTCCCCCCGCCACTGAACACCATCACTCTCGCCATATGCATGGATCTCAATCCCAGATCGTCGTGGACTATTGATGGAGGGACCATACGAGCTTGCTGATCATTGTCTTACGAAGGGGAGTAACCTACTCATATTGCTGAACGCTTGGCTTGATTCCGAGAAGGAAGAAGATAGGGATGAGGATCTCTCGACGATGAACTATTGGGCTACCTTATTGAGGCCGCTTTGGTATCGGAAAGGCGAGGAAACCCAACGACGAAGGAGACGAAATAAAGAAAGCACCGGAGGACGTCGAAACAGTGGTAGTGGTTTGTAATCGCAGTGGGATAGAAAACGGTAAGCGGTCCAACAACCAAACTTCTTAAGAACGCGCGAAACTATTACTTGCTATAGGGGCAAAATTCGCGGGAAGCTCATCGTTGTTCCGTCTCCGTCAGAGCGCAGGGAAGCCCTGGTTGTTAGAGAACATGAGTCGGCGTCAGGAAGGTGTGTGCGTCTGGAGGACTTGAAGATTTGCACGCTGCACCATTGTTCTGTATATAGTGACGGGATTATGGGAGGAAGAAACGTTGCGAATGCGCGCATTGTATTGTACAACAAGAAAGTCGAACACTACACACTACACACTACTCTTTTTTCTCTTTTTTTTCTTAAAAAAAAACCCACTACACTCTACTCCTACAATGAACCTGACAAGGGGCTTTGACAGGTTTGATATCAGATCAGTGGCGTTTGTTCCAAATATAACAGGGGCAAAAAGCTTTTTTCAACGTTCCTGAGGGCCCGGCCTTGGTCGACAAGGATCGGGTGGGCATCACTAGTTCCGTCTTTCGAATAACATTTCACGATCACAATAGAGCACCACGTCACAACTTCATCGCCACGAATCGTTGAGAGTGAAACTCCCAGTTGCCGGGGTATTGAACGAGTTATTCGGGTCCGACTCCCACGTTACCTGACCGTTGAGCTTTCTGATATATTTGTACTGGATATTTGTGTTCGCGGGTAAGTTCACGGTGACTACGCGTCCGCGCTAAGTAAACGGAGGTGCCTGTGATGGTGAAATATGGGACGTACGGCTCCAGGTCGGGTAATTTGTGGCAGACAGGGGTAGAGCAGTGTCCGGCGACCAATTTTGTAGCGCGTCAACGGAACCAGTGACGAATATGTTCTCTGGTTCCACCACACCAGCTGTCAATACAACAATGGAAGACTCGTTAGGCGCGTGCACACGTACCTCCAAATTGTGTGGTTGCCTGCACGTTGAAAGTGACAGAAGCCTGTGGCCCGGGGTTCGGGACGCACGTGGCGGGTGCAGTCAACCCACTTGCACCCCAACTTGCTGGCTTGACGCCTCCGCGAGAGGCGCCAGCCGTCAAAACAGATGCATAGCTCCATGTAAGGTCGGCCGCGCTCAGGGGTGCACCAGTGCTCTTGTCATACTGTTCTGCGAGCCCCCCATTCGATGGCGTGTACTTGGCGGCAATCCCGACGAATCCGTCCGCAAATGATTTGATTGCGCTCGTAAGCTGCGTGTATTGGGAACTGGTCGAAGTATAGGTGCCGGTAGCGATGCTAGGAGAAAACTGTCTGAAGAAAGCAAGCGAGGTGGTGGTCACCTGGATCGAACCGACGGACTGCCACGTGAGGAGTGCGTCATATAATTGCTCCGCGACGGCAAAGGTGGATAGGTACCAAGGCTGCCGATTCACGTCAGTGGATCGGATTCGGGGGGCAGAATAAAAAGAGTACATTTCCATTAAAGTACACGTCCTCGGGGTACCGTCCGACCGCAACTGCAGATGTGGCGCTGACCCCCGAATTGATGGGATAAACGGATCGGAAAGAGTCAACATAAACCTTCAAGTTGGATAGTGCCTTGTCGGAGCATGGCTGGAAGGTGGTCGCATCACAGCCGGCGTTGATGTCCCATGTGTGGATGGATGCAAGGACTGTGTTTGAGTCCTTCCCGGATCGACCACCGCCAGTGTTGGCGGTGATATAGCCCGTTGTTGGGTTCCAGTAAGTCTAGGTGGACAGGTAAGATTTGATCCTGAACACGTGAGAGAAACTTCGCGTACCTGGAGGAAGCACAAGACATTCGCAGCTTGCGTGTTGTATGTTCCAACTGAGGCGGTTTGCCCAATGCGCGATGCTAGCGCCGAACCTTCGCGGAGGGATCTGTGCTGTACGGCCGTGGTGAAGAAGGAAGAGGAGTTTATTTCCTCCCAGAGGTCAAATCTGGAGAAATGTAGGCAAGGGAGGGACGCCACTAAGGAAGTGCACACACGTCGATTGATTCCAGTACGTCGCAACGTAGTCAAGATCGAGTTTGATGACTGGCCACAAAGTATTTGTCACGAAGGTGCTGTTACCGTTGCTCAAGAGCCAGTTTGCATAAGTGATTAACGCTGTTGAACGTAGGGCAGGACCATCTAGGGGGAGAATGTCCGCAATCAGACCAGAGCTCGTGGTTCTCATCTCACAAACAAACCTCGCTGCGGCCGACCCCACGGGCCTGTGAATGCAGTTCCATCGATATTAAATTTCGGCTCTGCGAGACCACCTGTGGTGACTAGCCCACTCGGGTTGGACACCTGCTGCAACGCGGCCTCGGCAGTGAAGAAATTGTCGATCTGACCGCGTAACGAGGTGTCTTGTCCCAGAGTGAACTGATCTGTAATGACTTTGAATACAAGTGAAGAGTCGCGAACCCAAGTGTACAGGTAGTTAGGGTTGACGGTATTCGGGCTGGCGATCACAATACCAGACTAAAATCCGCTTAAATGCGTGCGCATTTATGCAGTCCCTCATAAGGAAACCTACCTTGGCACCAGATGACTTGGCACCGTTCGGCCCAATATTGGCAAGAAGCCCACCCTTGGCAACAGGTAATTCTGTGCTGAAGTATGCATCGGCGGGAGAGGGACTGAGAGATAGCACTGCCCAGTAGACCAAAGACACTGGCAAGGCAGAGAATTCGCATCTTGAGAGTTGGTTTAGAACGCTCATTATTGGGATGTGGATATGTATTTATAGGAAAATCGTGTGTAAAATCGGAAGCACATGCGAGCACGCGGGGAAGCAACGCGAGCTGAAACGAAGATGAAGCGTGAGGTGGCCCATGTTGCGTCGTCATATGATGATCTAGAAAGCGCATGGCGACACTCTCCGAACTTTCAGGTAGGCTCCCGAACGTCGGGTTTCTCCACTATACTCTGTGACAGCAGACGTCAATACGATAGTAGCCACTAGCCCAGTATATGGGTGAGGTAATGGCGATCGAGAGTGGTCGACGGTGTCAAGCGAGGTTTGTCACGCGTGACTCGAGCAAGCCGTCCCTGTCACAGAGGTGTTACCACGTGCGGTAGCCAGTTTCAGCTGTCCCCGCATGACCGGATCCCTCAGTCCCTTCCGCGTATACCCTTCACTCCACTGTCCACAACGATGTCTCGACTTGGGATACTCGTCCTTACTTTAGCTTTACAAGTTCATGCAAATACAAGCACACTCTCGTGCTGTTGGTTCAACAAGGTGTCAACCGCAGGTCCAAGGTTTCCAGGATCAATCTTGGCTCTGGGGTTGGGCATGGGGTCCTGATAGTACCGTCTCCATTGTGGATCGTTCTCCACCGGTGATATTCCCCTCCAGACCTGCAGGCTTTGGCGCGGAGATCTCGGATGTGCTTTTGGGCTATGTCATCCCCCTCAATTCATTCACCGTACCTTGTCCAAACACGACCGCCACTTCTGACGTCGATTCCCCCAACCTCGGCTGCCCCTCATTGTGTAGCATTGATCCCGACATACCACAGCGTTTGGAACCTTGGATCGCCCTCGTGCAACGGGGTGCTTGCCAGTTTGTGTCCAAGGCCAGGGAGGCGCAAAGATTGGGCGCCAAAGCGATTGTCGTCGGTGGGGAAGACCCCGACATCTCTGGGAAACCCGATACGCTGGTGAACATGTTTAGCCCAGGTTCGTCTAGTCGTCTCCTGTATGCTTTCAGCCCATCTTATATTCTGCAAAGAGGATGCCTCGGACGTGACCATCGCAGCGACCTATATCAAGTATTCCAGTTATGCCGAACTTTATTCTCTCATCGCCACCTCAAATACCTCTCAGGCTGGGCTCAAGACCGTTTCCCTACTCATCCGCTCTGAATTTTCAGCATGGCAGTGGTATTCGTACGTCATCTGACTTACGTGCCTGCCTCCCTCGCTTCCTCATTGTATCCACGTGTCTTGGTAGGCCTATACTCACCTTCCTCACGATCCTCTTTATCCCCTCGTCCCTCACCTTCCTCACTCTCGTTATCCACCGCATTCGAGCCGCCCATGCTGCTCAACGTGAGCGAGCCCCCGAAGACGTAGTCAAAAACTTACCCTGGCGCGTGTGGACCGGGTCTGGCTGGGAGAAGCACGAAGGTGTTACTCCCGGCAGGCCAGATCAGAGCCAGAGCACAGTTTCGGTCCCTTCGACTCCATTGGACGACATCGATGTAGAGCTTGGAGTATCTGCCCCAACAGACCCCACTTCCTCAACGCACCTCGATGATGAAGAGGATCCCGTATGGTTCAACACCCAGGTCGAGTGCGCGATTTGTTTAGACGAGTTCGCGAAAGGAGACAGAGTACGGGTCTTGCCTTGCAAGCACATATTTCACTTGGATGAGATAGACTGAATGGCTGATTCAACTGAAAAAACTGGTGAGTCATATGATGATTGTGCCAGAGTTATCCTGCTTTTGTTATGTGTCAGCGTCTGACCCCCCATGCGTATAGTGCCCTATTTGCAAGGCAGATGTGACACGCCCACCGCGTCTAGCCCACCCGGATCCTAACAGCGCTACCTCTCGAGAGCTCGCTCCTCTCGAGGACTCGCCACCATCACCGCCCTTCGTCCCTTCGGAGCGAACTCCATTACTTCACCCCATTACTGTGGCCCAGGATAATCACGAGTCATGACGCATACTCATTCAGAACCTCTTTGTACTGATGGTCATTGTATACTTATGTTAGGAGCTTATGTTTGTGAACCAATCACGTTTGAATCGCAGATCCAGCTTTCGAACTTGCAATTTACACCCATACACAGATGGGCGCTCATTCACCAAACATTTCTTGCCTCTGAGTGCCAATCTAAGGGCACTCTCACGTTGACGATGGAGTTGTGGGCAAGAGGGTCATGGCCTACTTCGGTTCCAATGTGCTTCTGAGAACTTTAGATTCCTGCCTATCCTTTTTTAGCGCGTGGTCGGAATCCGGGCAGTAGCGCGGAGGGGAATGGAAGTGAGATGAAGGGGCAAGTTCACTGTCTATTGTTCAACTGGGACGATCTATCCTAAACGGGATTACTACGTTGAGCCATCTTACAGAACCGGATTAAGAACTCCCGCGTAAGACGCCGGTTGTGCATCCCCCTAACCAACCCACTTCACCGTGTCACATCATATGTTTTGCCTTCTCCTTTTACCGACTCAGGTCCATGACAGGTTTATCAACTACGGCTAGCCACAATGCCGTTGTGCCAGAACAATTGGCATGGACCGGGCGCGTGCTGAGGTAAACACTTCTCCCTTATTGTTCTGCAGTGCTGACTTCAGTCCACACCCCTGCTTTTTCCCGCATGTAATCACCTGGATGAGGTTGTGCACGTACACGGCAACTTGAACCTTAAGCCACGATGCTTTCCACAAACCAGGGTCAAGTACACAAGACCCGCCGTGACTCAATCGCCACATTATTTGAACGGACGGCCCGTTCTCTCAACCTCTTTGTTTGTCTCGTCCGCCTTGCGGTGTCAGAGATCGGATGGAATGAAGGCGAGCCTATTACACCCGTATGATTCACGTCTTGTCCCACCCATTCTCGTCCCCTCAGTGACCTTGTTCGCTATAGAAAGAATAGGGTTGTTATTGTTGTTGTTGTGAATTTTGCCCTAAGGTTAGTGCTTGCAGCGGCGCCTACCAATCTTGATTTCCGCCTGGTCCGGAACAGCTGTTGATTTCATTTCACCAGCCTAATTCTTTTTCGAAAACATATAAACACACCGAGTCTGACTCCTGCATCCCCTATTCACCTGTTGTACGTTATCTGTACCATGGATTCAACAGTCTGCAGGACCGCCCCTCAGAAGCGCCACAGTAGGTCATTGGCATTGAGCAGCCACCGTGTTGTATTGCTGCTAACGCACCTTCTTCCAGCCAAACCGTGCAGGTTCTTCCAGAAAGACACATGCCCCCTCTCTGCGGACCGCTGTGACTTTGCGCACGTAAAGATTCAGATACATCCAGTTAGATACTCGTCCCTATCCCAGGCCTATCCAAGCCGGGACAACGCGAAAACGTCCAACCGACAGCACCCATGTTACCTGTTGACACCGGTAAATAATACTGGTGCACGGTCCTCTAGCTCTTTCTAACAGTGGCGTCAAGGAACGCAGCAGCCGGACGCTGCCTCCCACACAATTCCTGTAGCCGACTCTCGGCCATCAAAGAACGCAGTTTCGGTCACTGGGCGTAAGTTTGTCCCCCTTCATACTTTGCGGCGTGTAACACCGTCTACAGAGCCTGTGACTGAAGTGCCACACGGTCCTGGACTTTCCCCACGTGGATCCGACTTGCCTCCTGCTCCGGACCGGCATGCTGCTCTTTTGGCATCCTCCTCTGTGTTGGTCCCTTCGGACGGCCTCGTTCAACTTATCTTCCGAGGGGGTGATTCTTCGCCCACCTCAGACGTGCCTAGCCTATCTGATGGGGACTCAGGACCACCCTCCGCAGCATGCGAAGCCCCCGAGCTCGTGGAGCGCTGGCCCGGGTCACCGTCTACTTTTGCCCCGATGGTTTATTGTAATCCCCCGCCTGGCATGCTCTCCCCTGGTGTTCCTTTTACACTCCCAGCAGCATACTGTCAATGGACTGCACACAAACAAGATATTCGGTCGAGATCGCGTAGGCCGGGCATCTCTTCAAGGAAGCTGAAGGCGCTCAAGAGTAAGTAGACCTTAGCCCCCGACTACTCTCAGCTCACACGCGGCATGTACATTAGCCAAGCAGTGCAAGTTCTTTAAGAAGGATGGGCAATGTCCCCAGGGTAGCCTCTGCACGTTGTGAGTTCGGTATCATTTCATCTCCGATGGGGAATGACATTGTGAAGCATACACGACCCCTCTGCCATTCGGACCCCACTTTCCACAGAGGGATCTCCCATAGAAGGCTCTAGTTCATCTGCGCAGTCTGCATTCCAACCTGCTACTGAATCCGATGACGACCGTGGACGAAATATATACCCTATCACGTGGAGAGTTATAGGAGGTGGCGTCATGATGGGTGGACGGAGTGCGTATGTCTTACTTGCACCCGCCCTGCCCATGTCAATCTGTATCCAGGGGAATCGTGCGAGCGCTTCAAGGAAGGAGGTTGTCCAGAAGGCGAAGACTGTCCATACGCCCACCAAGAGGAAGGTGGGTCGAGTCTCCGTGTGGTGGGTTTTTCTTCGTCGTTGACCTTATATCCAGATGGGTCGGACGATACCGAAACTCTAATTGAAGGACCCTCCTCACCTATCGTAACGCCACGCGCCTCGGACTTTCCGCAGGAGCAGATGGCAGACAAGTGTACCAAGCAAATAGCCGTGGCCATTCCGGAGCTTGTTCATGACGTGTCACCGATGACCCTGTCCGGACGCCGACTCCTTTCGGGGAGTCGAGAAGAATTGCCTCCTCGCCCCTTTTCCACCCCGCCCAGGGTGAGCAGCCGTACAGAGGCAACCCGTAGTCGATGGATGAGCAACCTTTATACGGCGACCTGCGGGGGATACGATTCGTCACCCGTTCATATTCTTACTCGGCAAATCCTGTATTCTTTGAACCTCGATACTTTGGCCACCTTCGTCTTCAGGTCACCATCTACTTCATTCGCTTTCTCGGGCCATCCATTTGTACTTTCTGACAGATCGCAGCTTACCGTTATATGGTTTCATGATTCGGACTCACGTCACTGATAGTCGCACAATACCCTAGTTATAAAATAAGTCGTGAAGTCGTGTGGATAAGTAAGGTGTAAGTTCGATGGCGATTTTCGGTTGTCTTCCGTTCCCATGTAGCTCCGTTATATCTGTTGCGTGTTGCCACAAAGATGCTGAAGTAAAATAAATAAGAGGTCCAACAGCAGCAGCTGCTAACTGACATGAAAGGGCAATTGATCCTCTTATCTTTTGTGGTCGTAAGTCCCTGTTTCGGTCTTGTTTAAGATCGCAGGAAGCCGGCCGGTTGCTTGACTGCTTGGATTCTCTCGTCGTGGTATAGCTGACAGCTGCTCTGTCCTTGACGCTTGCCAGTGATGTTTCGACCCCTCTCTCGATGCCATCCCATAGTCAAACCCTTAGTATTCGAGCCAGTCGCTGCCCGTGAGGACCCAGTAAACCCGGACAGTGCCCATAGTCAGCTCTCTTCACCGTGCCCTACTGGCATGCTCGCCAACAAATCCCCTCTTCTTCGCGTGCACGTCTCGTCGTGAAGTCCATCCGGTATTTGCCGTAGTGTCAAACCACACCCACTAGTGTCACTTAACTCCGCAACCCTTATACATCTGCCATTACCCTGACGACAACTCATTGGATCTCGAGCCACTCACTCGTACTCTCGATATCTGGACATAGTCCGTTCGTCGATATACAACTAAGACCTCGTACCATGGATGAAAACGACGCGGGCGTCTCTTTCCACGAATTTCAAAGGTTAGGCGGGGGTGGCAGTGCTAGACTGGGCGATAAATCATGGACTCAACCAGAACGGGCGTGTCGGGGATGGCCAAAAATGGGAAAGCTGAGCGTCTACTCGTTTCAGGTGCTTCGTTGTGATTACCCTTCACTGAGGGAAAATGGGGTCGTTCTTAGATACTGTAGAAATAAATTTCTGCGCCGCTCCAAATTACCTGCTCCCCTCCGGCTGTTCTCTCTGGCCGAGTTATACTCTACTTGGCTTATCTAGCCAGTTCTAATTATCCGTTCTGCCGGAGGAGCCACAGGAACGCGCTCATCAATATTTTTGTGTCAGTTCTGATATTCTACGACAACCGAGTCGGCGAGTTCATTAGTGACTAGTGACTGAGGCAAGGCTTTGGAATCTGCTCGGCGGATTCAGGACAATTCGGTTACGCCATACTATACTCTGCTATACTCTGAGCATTTCATTTCTTCTGGGAACAAAGACACGTCTAGAAAGCGACAAGACACACCATTCAGGTACAGTGCAACCATTATGGCAGCATTCTGTACCCTTGCAGGCTTGCACATTGTAATAGAACTGCGTCTCCATCATAGGTGTGCGCGGGCGCAGGGTTCTATGATGAAGGAGCAAGACATTCTAGATCCATACCGGACGCCAAAATAACTTGGTGTAACTTAGGGTTCCTACTCCAAGGCGTGCTTTTCTCGATGCCAAAAAGAAAGCTGCGTCTCCACTGGGATGCCACGGGCTTGATCCAACTTATTGTCTTGGAATGCCGCACGGACGCCGCTGTTCCTCCTCAGATTGCTGGATCGATAAGCTCGATTCCCATTCCATTTGGATACACATCCACGTCTCAGGTGAATTATCTCAGTGGATAATGTCCGAGTAGTGTCCGTTGTACGGACACACCAACAAATGGTCCGGTTCAACACGCCGAGCGCTGAACTCGGAGGCCCAACGCACAAGCACCGGTAGTTACAGAGCCTCAAGCTCAGCCTCTCATTCTCGCGGTGCGGCCACAAGATAGATACGGTGACCTAGCAAACACACTATATTATATGTCCAACAGCGCTACGACGACTGTATGTACATATTTCAAAACTTTCACAATGCGAGACGCCAGGTAACCGCCTTAGTAACCGCTAGCGATATTCTCCTCGGCGTGCTTCTCAGCTGCACAGCGATTATTTTGGCTCAGTTTTCCCACGCATTTAGTAGAGATGTGACGAGTGCTTACCATGACGCTTCGCCTTCTGCTTGTCGATGAAGTCGAGCTATTTGTCCAGAAGATAACAGATCAGTTCCAAAGTCGACTCAAGATAACCTCAAAGGGTCACTTACACCCTTGGTCTCGACCAACCTGTCGACGGCAATACCAGCGAAACCGGCGCTGCACAGAAGGTGAGTATATATCCCCCTAACATACACAAAACAATACATACAAGATTTCCTTAGCTTTGGCATGGGAGGAGGGCTGCCCGTTCCTCCCGACATGGTCATTATATGCTTTGGCTGCCTGAAGTATATCCATCAGCATATCAACAATGATAATAATATAAAGTGGAGTCAAACCTCGTAGGCCGCGGCGCCAGCAATAAGCTCATGGCTCAACTTGGCTGTATGCTCACGGGGTGTGTTTTCAACCTTCACCGGGGTCACCATCAAAGTTACACGAGGCTTAAGGGGAAGTATACTTCTGAGTAAGCCTGGGTTACTTCATGGTCATCACCGAACCAACCCATGGTGTCGAATATATGGAGGTATGCGTTAAAGATGAAGTAGGAGTTTGAGTGCGGAGACCTAGCATTGCAGGGGGGAATGTGTCGCCTTATATACCTCAGGGTCCACCCCTCTGAACCATATCTATTCGCCATCTTGTGTGATCATCAGATAATAAACCTTCGAGAATGCTGTGACAATGGCCGCCGATTGAACTAAAAATACACTCGATCATGCTTCGGCCCCAAGATACTGTACAAATGTACACACCATACGCTCAGGCGAACAGCGCCCAATACTCCTTACAAGGAGAGGAGGATACAGGATGATTGGAACGTAGCGATGGTCGGATAGGTGGATTGCGTTCAATCAGAAGCGGCGAACTGATGGTCACCACCTACTAGATCTGGAGTCGTTCTCAGGAACACAGATTTGGGGCGACGACACGCTGTGGAACTTAGTGTGCGGAAACTCATTTGACGCGACCACGTGAAATAGGATCTTGGGTGCTAACTAACTGCCAAGAGCGGATAGTGATATGAAGTTGATCTGATTATGGGAACTGGGTCACGCCGTGAGTCTGGAGGGGGGTGGCGCAAAACGAATGTCACCTGACACGGGAGTTGTGCTCTTGGTTGCGCTCAATCAGTGTTTTTTTTTTTAGGAAGGGGGACCTAAGTGGGCACATGCAGGAGAGTTCAATGCCAGAGGCCACCGTTGGGCCGTGCATTAGGTGTGAGTCCTTGCTATGGTAAATCACACCCACTAGCAATTCCAATTCTGCTGCTCCGGATCCAGGCAAGATCCAGGGACATCTCAGTTGAGAAGTCATGTCTAGAGTTCTGTGCAGTGCACAGCTCGGCACAGCCAGATAGGAATGTTATGGCAGGGGTAGCAGTTCGCAGTCGTGGTGCGGTGGATATAATCGAGATAGCGGTTGAGACAGGTGACCAGGCATTTGACTGACCCCAGGAATATTGTGTACACGTGATTCTGGTGCGAACTGCTTCCAGTTTTCGAATCATAGTCAAAGCGTTCACAAAGATTGACTTTCAACATGCTACATTATCATGCATCATCATCCAAATGTCCATACATGAAGTTGTGAGCATAAATAACTTAAGAGATGTAGATGCAAGCAAAAACGTCAGCGAAGGCCTGTCCATCAAAGTCCCGGTGAAAATGGATGTGTGAAGTATCACTATGCACGGTACCGGAGGCAGTAAAACAGAATTCCAGAAATCAGAGACAAAAACGAAGTAGGTCCATGCCAGAAGAGTAGAGAATTACCAAAGAATTCAATTCATCTACCATTCCTTCGTGCACCCGGATTGTTCACCAGCATGCCTTTAGCGCGGATTCCGCGGATCGGCATCTGCATACCGCGACGACACTACACTGTGGTCCTGTTCGCGCAACGGCGCAACTGGGGCATACAAATCCTCGGGATGGAAATCACGTGTCGACGTCACCCCATCGTGATATCCCTGCACGCCATGATATTCGCCTGCAGGTGCGGCGTGCTGAAGAGGACGGTATGACCCCATGTCGGCCGTGGAGAAATCGGTGGCTGGGACGAGTCGCCTCTTCTGCTGGCGCTTATACACGAAGTACGCAATCATGCCAGTGGCCACCAAAAACACAGTGCCAATTACTGCACCAATGATCTTGGCTGTCTTCCTGTTTTTGCGACGCAATGGTTTATTGATGTCGTCAACGTCGTCGGGGTCACTTGCGGAGAGCATCTGACCACCGGTAGTATCCGTACCACCGAGTCGGACATTAACAAAGTCCAAGTGAGCGGAAGCCGGGTCCGTAGTTGACAGGAGCTGCACGTAAGGTTGGGCCTTTGTATTCGCACCGTCGACGAAGTCCCCATAATTTATGAGTAGATACGCGTTGCGTACTGTGGCCAGAGATCAGCACGGAGTGGGGACAGGAATAGACATGCGATACTACTCACAGAATGCCATGCCCAGGATTATGTCATAATCAGGCGCAGCGCCAGTCGTAATAGGTTGGAACTGTAAACAGTGAGGGCAAGCGCGGTGGATGTGCAGCGGAAGACATACTGCGCCAAAACAAGTCTGATTATCCGATGCATCCGATGCATTGAAAGAATCCGTGAAACTAAAATTGATGTCAAGTGGGTGGATAGGGTACGACATATTACCAAATTGTATAGTAGTGTTGACCTCAGTAGTACAAGGTAGTGTCCACATTGGGCCGTTTGCTGTGTTATTATCGAACGTGGCATTTGGAATGCGGGAATAGATGGCGTCAGAAATATGCCTGGAGGTGATGGGGTCAACAACAACGTGGTTCGTTCGTGGCGAGCATTGCGTACCTCGGGACTTGATTAAAGGTAAAGCCGGTATCGAAGATGGCCGTCAACTGCGACGTATTTTTGGTGCTCGATACCTTGGTACGGAAGTGTATTGGCTGACCGTCCGGACCGATGATGCCGTCTGGGTCAAGGAGCACTTGCCAGTGCTGGTTGCCCGATCGTGATGATGGGACAGTCTTCACATCAAGCTTCGGTTGATCCGTAATATTCTCCATTCCGGGGATGATGTCAGAAACAGTGATTTCTCCAGGAAATTGCTCAGTAGACCTGTCTGAGCGCGAGAGAAGGACAGTGAGGATGTTAGGGGTTGTCAAATTCTGGCGGAATATGCGATCGAGGACGGTGTCTCCTCGGGGTTGTTTCTTGAGTGCGTCATGGACATTTGAGCCAACATTAGGTCCCAAACCAATGAGACTTCGACCTTCAGGATAAGTAGCAGAGGCATTGACGTGAACTGTGGGGTATATTAGTGGTGGGTCATAGGACGAGAATAAATTGAGACATACTAAATGCCTGGTCTGGCACATTGAAGTCCAGAAATGTCAATGGTGCGGTCTTTATATGGCCCGAGATGGAACCAATGGCGTATTGGACACCGGTGGAAACGCCAGTATCATTTGAGTCAGGGACTTCTCCCACGACCCACAGATCAGAGCTGGTGGGAAAGTGAGCCAACGGGGTAAACAGATGTAGCGGATTGAGATACTACCTCCCAGTGTCGATAGAAGCAGAAAATTGACTTCCTCCGAGGGTGATATTAGTATAGTATTTTAAATTTTGGCCGTTGTCTAGGCCAGAGATGTGACCTCTCTTGGTGAAGACTTCTCCACGGAGGTTTAAATGAAGAGCAGAGACATGGAGAACGGCAATGAAAAGGAAGCAATGTCGGGTAAAGGATAAGGTCATGGACGTTGCCTGGAGCAATGATGGGGGTAGGCTGTGTTAGCCGAGCGTAGCAACAGGCTGCTGACCAGCGGGTTGTGTAAGAGTGCAAAGTTCTCATCTCTCTCTTCTCTCATGCACCCACTCGGTCTGTTAGTTTCACCCCTCTTTGTATCTCATCTCGCCGCGGCGGTCATCGTTCCTTTCCGTGGGTTTCCAAGAACTACCGATAGTCACATTTTCTCAAAACGTAACAACCTCACCGGCGTCGCCGTCGAGAATGCAAACAACATCCTTTACGCCGCAAACATAACCCTGGGCGGCAGCCCCTTCAGTGTCGTTCTCGATACTGGCAGGCATGTCATTCCCATTTTTATTTTCGATTCATCTCTGACTGACTCATCACCAGTTCTGATCTCTGGGTAGCTGGCAATGTTCCTGGAACTGAGGACACAGGAAAGCCGGCCGATGTGGCATATGCCATCGGTGAAGCCAAAGGTGTGCTCGTTCTATTTGTAGGCTTCTTGATTTACGGTAGTCCGCAGGGAATGTTAACCTGGCCTCTCTGGGCTTTGACAATTACACAGTGGACAAGCAAGCTTTCAGTAAATTTTTTTTTTTTATCACCGATCTGTTTCTTGCTTGATTTCTGACGTTGTCACGACACTTAGTCCTCGTCAACGACACCAGTACTTTCTCGTCGTCCCTCCAGTCAAACGGCTTTCAAGGTCTTATGGGTCTAGGGTTTGATGATGGCTCCATTGTGCGGGGGATCGTTGGAGACGGCCCAGGTGATACCCCACTGTCCCGCATCTTTCAACAGAACAAGACTACCCAGAATTTTATCTCAATACTACTCGATCGAGACCACGACCCGACAGATACAGTCACAGGTCAAATAACTATATCCGAGTTTGCCTCTGGTTACGAGAGCATCGAATCGCAACCCAAGCTCTACATCAAAGATGTCTTCTTTGACTCCTCCAGCCAGCATTGGGCCGTATATATAGATAAAAACGGCGTCATTGGTCCGGATGGGGACGCAATATCCATGACCTCAATCGTACCGCGCGTTAGGGGCGGCAAGCTCATCGCCGTTCTCGACTCGGGTTTCACCTTTTCTCAAGTACCACGCAAGATGGCCGATGCGATATACGGACGTGTTCAAGGCGCTAACTATAGCCAAGAGGACGGCCTTTGGATGGTCCCCTGCGATCAGGAGCTCAATATCACTTTCACTTTCGCTGGTGTCAAGATGCCCGTGCATCCACTGGACGTTGTCAGCAGCGACTTCAACTTGGGTTCCTATTGTCCCGGAACGGTAAGTGTTTCGCCCCGCCCATTTGGGATTATCAGGCATTGACGTCGCCGTAGTTCCAACCAATTACGACCGCCTTTAGTGTGCTCGGAGACTATGACATGATCCTAGGCATGTCCTTCTGTAAGTGCAATGTGATCTCCTGCAGTACCTTTTGTTGATATTCCACTTCTCAGTGCGCAACGTTTATGCACTCTTCGACTATGGGAATTACGTCGACGATACTTCCAACGACCGTGGCGATCCCTACGTGCAGTTACTCTCTGTAACTGATGCCTCCAGCGCACACACCGACTTTGTCAAGACCCGCCTCAATGGTACAGACACGACCGGCTCTTCATCAAAGACGCTCCTCCCGGCTTCACAGGAGTCCCACTCTCCATTG
Source organism: Lactarius indigo (assembly GCA_025766275.1). NCBI lineage: Eukaryota > Fungi > Basidiomycota > Agaricomycetes > Russulales > Russulaceae > Lactarius > Lactarius indigo. The sequence goes on along the minus strand of JAFKAC010000005.1, from coordinate 1,566,661 downwards.
TCTCCTGGCGAGAAGAAACAGCACATCGTTGGCGCCGTTGCGCGTAATTGGCCTTACATCCTCGTCGGTTGTCTCCTTTTCGTGCTTTCGGTCGTGGGCTGCTGTGTATATGCATGCTGCTGCCGCAAGCGCCGCAAAGGTGTCCGTGCGTTTAACAAGAACCCGTATCAGACGATTCAAGAACCGGCACCACCACCCATGCACATGAAGCCTATGAATACTGGGGCGCAGTACGCTGACCCATACCATTCGCGCGCATGATGAAAAGGAGAGGTTGGTCTTACGACAGGGGAGGTGCTGCAGGAAGTTCGCTTGATCTCGCATATATATCTATTATCCATTACTCGTACGCCAAGGACTCATTGTTGCATTGTCGATCCCTTATTCCCACCAATTCGATGCTCATCACACTACCACGCAGCTTGGTCGAGAGATAATAATTAACGAATAAGTAGTGTGCCAACATGACTACTCAGCAGATGGCCTCCAAGCCCTTGGCACCCCAGCTACCTCCAAAACCGCCCATCCTAGAGCGGAACGCGGTCAGCGCGGCCGCATAACTCCACGTCAGGTCCGCCGCGCTGACGGGCTTCCCGCTTGTCTTATCGAATTGCTCCGCAAGCCTGCCGTCGGGGGGAGTGTGCCGTGCGACGATTTCGACGAATCCGTCCGCGTGCGCGCGGATCACATCCGAGAGCTGCGAGTACGTGCTACTCGAGTCAGAGCGGTACGTGCCCAGGGCGATGTCCGGAGAGAACTGCTCAAAGAAGGCTTTGGACGTCGGCGTCACCGTAATTGCGCCGAGGGCATCCCATGTGAGGAGTGCATCGTACAATTGCTCCGCGACGGCGAGAGTCGCGATGTACCACGGCTGTTTCGTCAAAAAGTGAGCCGTCATCCAATCCACGCACACGACGCGCGAACGCACATTTCCGCCAAAGTAGACGTCCTCGGGATATCGCCCTGTCGCGATGGGGTCGCTCCTATGCGCCAGCTTGTTGATGGGGTAGACTGCCCGGAATGAATTGACGTATTTCATGAGATTGGCCAGGGCACGATCGGAGCATGGCTGGAACGTGATGGGGTCGCAGCCGGCCGCAGGGTCGAACGTGTGGATCGAGGCGAGTACCGTGTTTGAATCCAGACCGGAGCGTCCGCCGCCCGTGTTGGCGATAATGTGTGTGTCGCGGGGATTCCAGAACGACTGGGCGTCGTGCTCGTGTTAGAAAAAAGGTTTTCTTTCCAAGAGCGGACCTGAACAGACCTGCATGAAACAAAGCACGCCGTCCGCCTGGGTATCATAGGTATGGCTTTCGGCATGTCGCTCGAGTGTGGATGCGAGCGAGGAGCCTTCGCGGAGGGATCGGTGCTGCACCGCGGCCGTGAAGAACGATGTGGAGTTGATCTCTTCCCATAAGTCGAATCTGAGATATGTTTTGTTAGCCTGACACCAGGAGCCGACGGAACTGACTAACGTAGGTTGTCTCCAGTTGGCGGCGACATAGTCGAGATCTAATCGGATGATAGGCCATAATGACTTCTCCACATAGGTGGAGTTTCCATTCCTCAACAACCAACCGGCGTACTGTATCAGAGCGGTCGCACGCAGCGCTGGACCATCTAGACATGACCTCTTGGTCAGCCACGACACGACGGTGTTGACAGGAAACCTGCGCATGTACCTCTTTGGGGACGACCCCAAGGGCGAAGGAATGGGGACCCGTCTATGTTGAACTTGGGCTCGCCAAGGCCATCTTTACCCGCAGCACCGCTCGGGTTGGAGGTTTGTTGAAGGAGGCTCTCGGCGGTGACGTATGCATCAATAAGACCGTGTAAGGAGAGATCGTCGCCCGCGACAAAGTCCTCGATGAGGAGCTTGAAGACAAGAGCGGAGTCGCGCTGTCCAGGAAAACAGGTAGTCCGGGTTCTGTGTGCTCGGACTGGCGATGAACTAAACCTGCCTGTGTTACAGATAAGCAATGATGAGAAGGACAGGCGGGAGGGAGGGGACGGCGTGCAGTACTAGTGCGCCATGACTTTTGGCTCCGTCGGGACCAATATTGGCCAAGAGGGATGACTTTGCGGTATGTGTTTCTTCCGCGATGTATGCGTCGAGTTTGACGACCGAGTTTGGCAAGGAGCTTGGGCTGTCTGAGTCGTGGACTAAAGCCGGTTAGCCCAAGAGCCGTGAGTAGCGGGAGGAGCCGCATGAGAAGGTGAGGAAGGGGGGTTACGGGGGCAGCGAGGACGACGACGAGGTGTATATGGCTGCCATCGTTGTTGTGGAATGCATCCCGGACTTGTGTGGGGGCTGCGAAGAGCTACTTGAGCTTGAGCTTGACGTACCCGCCTCTTGTTCTTTCCGCAGCAATCATGCGCAAACTCATCAAAGCTGTATCTGGGACTGTATCGCCATTCCCTACTGGCAACAGTCCAGTATACTCAAACCTCAAACTATTACTGTGGAACTCCACACACACACGCATGGGAAGAGGGATTGTTGGAAGCGCCTTCTTGGTTTTCTGGATCCCCACCTCCTTGCACCTTACCTCCCCTCCCTCCCCTTCTCCCTGGACGTCCCCCAAAAGCCTTGCTGCTTTTCATGCGGTTGAACTATCCTGTATTACGAATCTGCACTCGCGCCATCTTCTCGGCTTAGTACTGTGCCATCGGCACCCATGTCTTGGCAAGATGCTCGCGAGATCTGTGGCGTTCCGAAGGGATCTTGGTGAAGAGCAATGGCACTTCACTATCCCCAGACCTCCTCTTTAAGTGAATGAATATGAACGATCGTATTTCATTTTCCGGGATGTCGGCTCTGGAGATTAATCTGGCACGCCTCGTCGTGCCCCCGCCTCGTCGTCGTTGCACAAACTGTATCTACCACGAGAATCCGATTTATAACTGGGTAGGCAGGGAAGAGGATAAATACAATGAGAGCACACCACGCCTTACTAACCACTCCCCCACTCTCGTCAACAAAATATGTCGGGACCTTCGGCTCAGGAATTGTGGTGCCTTCAGTCCTCACTCTCATATGGTGAGCTCGTCCCTACTCTCATAGAATCGATAAGGGTTATTTCGTTTGATTCCAGGTGTGTATCCCAGTTGCAACTCTCCAATTAGTCTGTACTCACCCTCCACGGCGTCGAAGGCCATACATCCGCATAACACGGGAACCCCGTATAGAGAACCCGGTTTCATGGGTATCACTGGGCCTCCAACGAACTGTGGACCAAGCAGCCTACAGGTACGAGTGGTCCTTTTCTGTCCAAGTTGCATCGTATCTCACCTCTTTCCCTAACTCAGTCCGGCTCCATTCCACGGAGAGATCCCTCGAGAAATCAAAATCCGAGAAATCAAAATCCTGGCTCGCATTTCTTTCACCCGGCGCAGAATGATGTATTCCAAGTACAGGGCCATCTCTACAGAGGACAGCAAGCTGCCTATCTCCCGCATGGACATCCGAGATTCGCACCCGGGGGAAATCCTTGTGGACACCAGAAACCCGGGATGATTATGGTACCCACTCCCCGTCACTGGACCCATCACCAAAACCGTAGCATGGGACGATATGTAATACCACTTTCTTTGAGTTACAAGCCCCGATCTGTCAGATACTGATGAAACACTGCACTTCCAGTTCCCGTACAATACCCTCAGGCGACAAGAAGACGCATGGCACCAGCGAGAAGGCCTTCCATCCCAAAACGTTTCGACAACTGCCCGAGGTTACGAGTCGGTCGGCCCCTTCGATGGCCGATAATCTCAATTTCATCTTCCCCCAATCAAACTGGGAGGGCCAGGCGATTTCACTGCCACAGGGTTTACATATTAATAAGGTAGGGGCATTGTTTCATTTATTGCGATCCCGCTTCCCTACCATGTTCACACACTTCTTCCTTCTTATCATATGGAGCAGGTAGCTCCGACGCCAACTAGGGACGCTACACTCCTGGCACCAGAAACCACCCCGTCAGGGTTTTCCCCAGGAACACAGCCCGCCAGCGCTCCCGCCCTGGGCACCGAAGCGCCAGACGTACCTCAGCCTGCGACATGGACCTGCCCGGATTCCGCGTGTAAGCATGTGAGCTGCGGCCGCCTGCAAGAACTGGAACGGCATGTCCTCAAGCACCTCCCGCATTACATCTGTTGTCCGCACCCAGATTGCGACTGGAGGGGCAACCGCCGCTACTCTCTTATAGATCATTACAAAAAGCGACACCCACGGGATCAATTGCCGGACCGTGGCTCGTCGGATAAGTTTATTATTTACGACGGAAAACGGTTGGCCAAGCGGCTCGTCAACAGGGAGGTCACGCTGGAACAGGCGAACGACGAAGCGGACGCATCGGTGCGGATGAGGGCAGGGGAGCTGGGCAAGCGGGCCATGTGGAACATACAGTATGAGTGAGGACAGCGGGAGCTGGGCGGGGCGGACGACAGTCCATTCCAGTACCTTTTTTTTTTTTTTATTCCCCACTATCACCTCACTGCCGCCGTTGGCTTCACTTCATCACTGACTTTACTGTACGGAAAAGGATACCACTGTATCACTGCCTTCGACTATCTCCATGTAAATGGGCATCGCAATAGAGATTTTTTTTTAGCGAAATTGCACCCGTGCAAGCACAGCCAGCGGCCCAGCGGAAGGGAATGGGGTAATGAGTGCGGGCACAAAGATAGGCATGTTTGTAAAATAGTGTTGTAGTGGGATAAATGCCCCTCTCATACAAGCTTTCTGGTGACTGCGGCCGCAGCGCACAAAGCTTTCCTCCCCGCCCGACACAACCCGTGTTCCAGGATTACTTGATAGCCTAGGACACACTGGGGGCAATGGGGCCAAAAAAACAAAACAAAAAGGTGCCATTGTTGTGAATTGAACTGAGTTGATGGGAGCTGTGTTTATTCGCCTTCGATCACCAGACAGGTATCGGATATCTGTGTTCTTTGCACTGCCGAGAGTCCAAAAACGGGCACACCGCACACTGCTACTGGTGCAGAAAAGGGGGGGAAATGTGATATTTGAGTTTCGGAAACGCTGAATTCAATACGACCCTTCGGGTGTTTGAGAGGTATTTATTGTCGAGCGAAGGCCGGAAACTGGCACGAGGATACGAATCGACCTACGGACTGCCCCGAAAACTTTTGAATACTCCATGCAAGTTGGCCAAGCTGCCAAACACGTAGGCAGTGCACGTCGGAGCTAGTCTTGATTGGAGCAGGAGGTCAGAAGACGCCTCGCGTATATTTGGAGAAGACCACGAGGACATGGGGATAGCATAATGGAAGAATAACGATGAGCGCCGTTCGTCACTCTCCGAGAGTCCGAATCCACGCGAATGGCGGCGAAGGGCGCTACGATAAGGGCGGGTGGTGGTGGAAGTGCATTGCGTTGGCGGGGAGGATTGTGCCAACGGATCCCCGCCAAGATCTCGTCTGTAGTGGAGGCACGCGACCCCGACGCGGCAACCGTCGCGTAGACAATCTCCGATGGGCACCCACCTTTTTGATTCGGATATGGCCGGGTGGTGGATCATTGAGGTATTCCGCTGCCATTTCTTGGTAGGACAGAGGGCTAAGCTGCGCTGTTTTCCGCTTTTTTTTTTTTAATCGCGTTTCGTTTTATTTTGTGGAATCAACGTGTGCTCCGATATTACACAAAGCCCTATGGAGCGCTCTCACTGAGTTCACCGAGCGTACCAGTACATCATTGGTGATTCTGGGCTGGGCCAAAAACTTGATGGGTTCAACTGACCGGCCCTGCGGTTTAGTTCTGCACGCAAGACACCGAAATTGGGTGCCTGCCTTCATCATCCTCTGCCCAAATAACGACTAGTTGGAGAAGTCCAGCGATTTCAAAGAGCATCACTCACAGTAGTACCACGGTTGTGGAACTACAACATTGAACAGTCGTGATGGGAATTTTTTTTTTAACCATGCCCTCAAGTGCCACTACAGTAGTACTCGAGCCGGACAGAATCCGAAAGCGTGGCCATGGAGAATTAAGGGAACCAGTGGGCTACTCGAGGATAAAGGAGATGTGGGGAGTTTTCATATGGTGATGAGCTCTTCGGGCACGATTCGATGATGCCTGAACCGGAACATTGTGGCAAGATAATGGAAATAGTAGTGTGATGTGACGTTAGGAAGATGCTTCATTTTGTGTGAAAGCGAGTCAATAGAAAGTGCACGTGAACGGCCGCCGGGACTGTCTGTCCCCTCAACGTCCTCAACGACTACACGCCTGCCGTCAATCCGACACCGACCCACAAGCCCTTACGCCCACATGCAACCGGGTGTTACTTATCACATGAAAGCCTCAATTTACAGTATTTGGGTTATCGACGTCTTAGATCTTAGATCTCAGGTCCTACAGTAAGTGGAGCCGGCATTGGGGGGCGATCCCATACTGTCACCAGCCCACCGCGACTGCGTGTATTAACTGTATATGGTCTATCATTTTCGGACAGTTGACCTTTGTCTTAGTCCCAGAATGTAAATGGGTCCAAAAAAAAGAGTACTGCAGTAAATGAAAGTTTTTCAGATCCATTTGCGTACACTTTGGGGGACCAGGTGATAACCATATGTAGCCTAGCCCTGTTGCTGCCAGGTGACTCTCCAGATGATTCTCCCCCTTCCGCCACCCCATGGAAGGGGCATGGGCAGACTCGTCATGTATTTTGGCGCGATTGGGTTGGGCTGCGCGTACGGCGCTTCGTGTCTTTGGGCTGTGCGTGCGCGTTTTGAATGACTCAATATCGCGCCCTTGCTCTTCCCGGCCCCATCGCTCAGATACCCTCTCCATGTCTTGAGTGGGCGTTCGGGAGGTGATATAGGTGTTACTCCAAATGAAAGGAGGGCATCCAGGCAACAGGCGATTAAGCGGCGAGGTTTGACTTGACGCAGCATCCAGCAAGAGCGACACGAAAATGGCCACAGCACCAAAAACCCGGGTGCAGTCGTGTGCCACATTTCCGCGTGATTTCTTTTGTGAAAAAGTGAAAAGTAATCGTGCCAAGAACTAAAAAAAAAGGGGGCGAGCTGCTGCAAGCGAAAATATCTGAGTACGTGGTGGTGGTTGCCCCGGAAACCACCTGGCCTCCCGAGCAGTGTAGTCCAGAAGCGACAAAGCAACCAAAAACCAGGGTGAGGTCTTTGTGTGATGATTCGACGAGCAAGTTCCGGATTCTGTCACGGTAAATTGCCGCCATACGTCATCGTGTAGCTGGTGGTAGTGGTGGGTTTTTTTTTTTTTTTTTTTTACCGTCTTTATTCCTTTCTTCTCTTCATACAGGTGACTTTAAGTATGTATGATACACTTTTTGTATGCGAATCATTTCTGACCAAATCTGTTTTATTTTCTTCGCGAGCGTGTCAAGGAGAGGCGACTGAGTGTGACGTATTTCAAGCTCTACGGTGCGGCTCTGTGCCCGGCGTAGGGATCCGATTTGACCTCTGTCGTGTACGTACTCTGCGTACTCCCAGACTAAAAAAAATAAGGGGATGCTTGATGTGCGTGGACCGTACAATTAGGTATCCTCGGGGAATGAGGTGGGGTAAGGCGAAGGCGGGAAGCGGACGACACTCTCGCTAAGTCAAGGCCCGGGCCCCGTGCCATAGGACGTTTGACGCCTTCAGCTTGGTGAAGGGTTCGAAGGTATCAGAGGCACGTAGGTCATTGTACCGCGAATGTTAGAATGGGAAGAGGAGCAAGATTGGGGGTAAGTGCGTCGGTGCGTGTGACTTCAGGGTGTTTGCTTTTGAGATGTTTGCGGAATAGATGGTCGTATTGCTGCTTGTCGCAATAGTGGCACCCTTTTTGAGGCGCGTGATCGTCTACGAGATGTCTTTTGAGTTCTTGCCTCAGTGGGAAGCTAGTATCACAGATGTGGCACGAAAATCGTGACACGTACACTTCCACGGGACGGTCTGAGAGCCGTTGCGAGTTGACGAATGACTGGGGTGCGTCCCATAACGGCCCAACTATTGGCATAGGATTCTGTACACGAAGGTTGCACAGGGCGGGGAGCGAAGTTGTGTCAACTGCATGGCCTCCACCAACTGGACGCAAAGCACATAAGATGTCCGTCGCATGTACGCCAGCCACTCGAAAGTCTTTTGCGCCGCCGAATGCGCGGACAAGCTCCAGCCATCGTTCACCATCCGTGTCGCCCTGCCCACTTGGTGCTCCGATTGTGTTGATGCCTAGAACCTCTACATGGAATAGGAAAGGAGAAAATTGGTTGCATATTTGAGTCATCGAGGACAACTGCCAGCCTAGCTGTTCGCATGATATTCGCAATTCAAGCCGTGTAGGAGCATCTGGTTGGGTAAAGGCGATGGAAATAGCACGCTCTGAGGTTAGAACGTCTGCTCGACGATGCGAACGCAGTATTTCTATCTGGCCAAGGAGTCGGGCAAGTTGTGATACGTCCATCGTGGGCTGGCTAAAGAACGCAATGTCGATATCCCCGAGACGGGGAGCATCGATCCTAGCCACGAGACCATCCAAGTACCTGCTAGTTCCCCGATATTTGAGGCACGTAAGAGCAGGGAGAGCAGCGCGTTCCCCTGACGGTGGAGGCAAGTCAAGGTAGTTTCGGCGGGGGGGAAGGGAAAGGAAATGGAGAGAAAGTGTTCGAAGTTGGGACATCCCCGACAACGCGTTCGCGAACGCCTCTGGAGGAAAATACCCGCCCCTAGGAATTTCGTGGAGCCAAAGGTCTACAAGGTCTTGTGAGGGTGAAAGTAGCTGCGGGAGTGAAGGAAAGGCGATCCTGGTTGAGTGGAGAGTACGGAGGTGCGGGCCCCACCGAAAAGTGTCGGGAAGGGTCGAGTGCATATTATCTCGGGACAGAAGAGCAAGTTCTTTTAGACCCGAAAACGGCTCGGAGATTGCGGCAAGTTTTTCAAGGAGCGAGCTGGTGACGGTGAGACTGATGGAACTAACACGACCCGATTGGTTCAGTGCGACAATGATGTTGTCGTCGTCCTCGGGAGCAGGGGGATCGAGATCTAGAATCCCCCCGTACTGTACGACGATAGGTAGGGAAGGCCAGTAATCTAGAGCCTTCAAAACGGGCGTTCCTGGCGTACAATAAAGTCGAAGATTCAGACCCAGAGGTGATGTGATTACGATCTGTCGCCATCTGTGGGAAACCAACGCGAGCGTAGGCCACAATTGCGGTGTGGCATCCAGATAATAACGAAATATGTTCAGAAGGACGTCGTCGGAGAGCGTCTCGATCACTACCTGCTGAGAAGAGGGACCTACTTCAAACGAGTAAGCGATCAGTGGTGGCGACACTGGGCATACAATGTACCTGTTCCACGTTGTTCTAGTCCACTGGTGTGGTACAATCGTTCGTATTCCACACCTATAGGATGGCCCGAGAGCCGGCGTGAGGTCATGAATGACACTATGGCCTCCCTCAAAGGGGCATGACGTGGCCCAGGCTGCGATATGTAGATCGTGTGAAGGGTAGGGAGCACAGTTTCGTGCCGCCTATCCGGTAGCTGAAAAGCACGCACGATGTTTGTCGAATGGTTCCCAATGAGATAAAACCGTTTTACACCTGTGAACGAGTTGATGGGCTCTAGCCATCGCTCAATAGATTAACTATTCTTTGGTGGTCGCATGGCACTGATGCGTAGATCCTCCACATTGGAAAGGAGGGCAGAAAAATGAATGCAGATTCGAGCCATGGAGGATAGCTTCTCGCTTAACGACTTGCGGAATAAGTGCAATTTGAGGCACGTGGGAGTTCTTGGCTGTGTCAAGGAGATGGAGATGGCACGCTCAGAAGAGAGAATATGTGCTCGACGGTGTGACTTGTGCATTTCTATCCGATCGATGAATTCGCTAAGTTCTGAAAGATTGATGAATTTATTGAAGATTGTGATTTCGATATCCCCTAGACGAAAAGCATCGATTCTGGCCACAAGTACACATTCAATCCTCGAAAATCAAGGTGGGTGAGAGCGGGGAGGATAACGCGTTCCCTGGACAGTGGGGGTACGCCAATGTAAATTTCGGTGCTAAGGAAATGGAGTGAAAGTGATCGAAGCTGGGCCATCCCAGACAAGGCGTTCGTGAGTACTTCTGGTGAGAAATGCCAAGAATCGAGAACTTTGTGGAGCTGGAGGTCCACAAGATCCCTGGAAGAACAAAGAAGCTGAAGGAGTGCTGGAAAGGAGATTCTAGTCGAATGGAGACGACGAAGGCGTGGGCCCCATCGAAATGTGCTGGGAAGGGTCAGATGTACGCCATCTCGAGACCAAAGGACGAGGTCTTCCAGTTCCGAAAAGGGCCTCTCTATTGCGCATAACTTTTCCAGGAGCGAACTTGTGACGGTGAGGCTGATAGACCTGACTCGATCAGTCTGCTTCAGTGCGGCCACGATATTGTCCTCGTCCTCGGGAGTCGATGGGTCGAGCGCTAGAGATCCCCCGTACTGCACGGCGATAGGCAGGGCGGGCCAGCAATCTAGAGTCTTCAAAACAGGCATTCCGTGGGTGCAGAACAATTGAAGGAGTAGAGCCCATTGAGACGCAAATACAATAGATCGCCACTTGCGACATATGTGCACAAGTTTGGGCCAAAATCGTGGAGAGGTATCTAGACAACAACGAAATATGTTCAGAAGCACTTCATCGGAAAGCTCCCGGATCGTGACTTGTCGAGAAGGAGAACAAGTTAGCGAGTGGCACATGTACGTGGCTGGAGATGTACCTCTGCTTGGACATTCGCATTGTGCGGATTGAGGGGGCAATATGAGTCGGGCACGCCTATTGGGAGATCCGCGACATTGACCGTCACCTCCCGCGGTGGAGCACTGAAAGAGCTAGAGCACTTACTTTGGGGAGTGCATGAGGGAGAGAACAAATGGGGCAGCTTTCTCCGGAGAACCCCTTATGTACTAGTAGAGCTCAGCTGAACTCGAAATCGTTCCATCCAGTCGAATGTTCTAAGGTCTGGTGAGCGATAAGCTTACGGTGGTCGACGTGCGCACTGGATTGCTATGCCGCTGTGCAGATCATAGTATTCAATTGTTATGTAGGCCACGTGCGCACTGCTAGTCCAAGTTGTGCTGTTGGGTGATCTGGGACTCACCAAGGTGGTACGAAGGAGGCCATCGTTGGCTCAGACAAGTACGGTGAGCTAGCTCGAATATGGAACCCAGAAACTCGAAGAACGTCGAAGGATGTACGCAAGATGTACGTACTGTAATATTTGGGACGCATACTAGTACTGCCATGTGGCCGTGTCATGCTATGCTGCTGTGAGTAACAGGACATGCACGAAACACCCATTCTCACACTCAAGGCTAAAAATGAAAGTCACGGCAACCAGGACTGCGTAATACTCGGTTGACGGGTGATGGTGTGCACACTACGCCCGCATGGGTGACATTTATTCGTGATAATTCGTACAAACAATGAGAGTAGTATAGATGCTCAAGCCATGCACGCGCATGGCAAAGTTATGCTAGCGTGAGTAGGATAGAGCGACTAGAGTACAAATGCCTACGAGAGTAAGGTAAGATGGATATGAAAATGGAGGTAGGTAGAGTACAGTCGTGAGAGTAAAATCATGAGACGTGACTTTCGTGGTCTGTAGATTCTGTAAAAGAGTCTGTGACGAGGCGAATAGGGTGCGAGTGCAGAAGGGGATTCAGCGGTGACGTATATTGGTTCGGTGGCGCAAGGTAGACCGTCATGAAGTCCTGAGAAGCTCTATTAGTAACGTAACCCCAGACTCGAAGCGTTGATAAGGATGAGAACGCACCCGAACTTGCACTCGACTCAAAGCGAACTGGCCCACTGTGACGTCAGAGTCCGCACGCACTTCACCTTCAAAGTCAAGAGTGCTGAGCCCGGCATCCAGGGGTTGCGAGCGCAACAGGGGCATCGGGGCACCAGGAGGAAGTGAGCGCAAGGTGCCCTCGCCGATCGTGGATTTACGCATCGAGTGTATGCCTTTGAGAACGACGGAGAGCTGACGCATCAGATACACGCGCACGGTCGGCGGGGCAGTGGCGGCCTCGGCAGCATTGCTCTTCGAGCGCTTGAGTTTTGAATGGTTCGGCATGGAGGGATATAAAAACGCCTGTAACGATTTGGGTGGTGCGATGAGCTGTAGGTAAACGGGAATCGTATCCGTCAACGCAAATGTTTGGACGACAGGGATAAACAACTAAAAGAGGAATTTATCAGGCACGTTCCCATGTTTAGCAGAGAAGTTCGCTCGCTTACATGACAATCAATCGGCTCGATGTCCGAGTGCGGTTTGACTGCCATCGTGCTCGTAACTTGGAACCATTCTTCGGGTAATGACTTGATCGTGGAGAGGAATGGAAACGGTGAAGGAAGAATGGGTTGCGGAGGTCGGAATCGGGACCGGTACGTGAACGGAATAGTCAACCTGTAGCCAACGATTAGAATTAAAGTCGAGTCAAACAGGAGAGGCGCCCGCTCACTTTTTCTGGGGTGTCCAAAGAGCCAGCTTGCCTCCCTTGCGCTTCACGATGACCTTCATGACATAGTTGCACTGAACGCGTATGCCTGACAAATCGGAGCGTAGGTTGTAGGTGGGGGGGAGTGCGCGCCTTATTCCATTATCGACGAACCCATCAGGGAGCATGAATTCAAACGGAAAAATGCTAGGGCATACACCGCTGGCATCGATCCCCCCAACAGGATATAGCATGCTGACGAATGGAGTATTTGCGCTTGCGCCATGCGGGTCGGCTAGGTGCAATCGCCCTTCAACCTAAAGGTATAGCCATGAGACAGCCATTCTGCAGCGTGGTGTGACAGCACTTACTTTGATGGAGACTGACTGCACACCTTGAGTGCAACTGAGACCGATGTCGCCGCAAACCGTACTGTTACGACCATAGGTAGGTTGTGTAGCGTTCTCTTCTTGATCGCGGAGAGCGATGGTTATGAGCTTGTTGCTCCGCGTGAAAACGCCCGTTGGTATCCTTCTCCGCGAGCGCGAAGAGACGGCAAGCGTCCGCTCTGATGGCCCAGGCGAGAGCGAGTAGGGAGGAACTGCTGCAGACGGGGAGTACGTAGGTGGTTCGAGTGGCATTTTGTTAGAACATGGCGGTAGAGGAAGGAAGAAAACTGGCGGAGAGAGGGGCGTCATGGTGGGGTGGAGGTGGGAAAAGGGGTAAGTGATCTACGAGTGACGAGCATTATGAATATGAATAGGGGAGCTGTGCAAGGGAAGAGAATGGTACGCCAAGTACGATGACAAGTGACTCAACCCAAAACGCACCGCCCGCCGAGAGGGTCAAGCCTATTGGCCAAGCATCGGGGACGAGACCGTCGAGTCATCCGTTTTCGGGTTCCCATCCGTTCCCGCTGACCCTATTCTTGACTGCTTCCGAGGGTTTAGTACGAATACCAGCAGAAGGAATGGAAATTTACGTAAGCGGGTGGCGAGCTATACTTGCAGGTGAGTGAGAGAGCAAGAAAAAGAAACAACAGTTTTTATGGTCACAAAGGTTACTCAACACTGATACAGCACGACAAATGAATGATATGTTAGTTCGTCCCAATCTAGCATGCGCAAACTTCAATTAGACGCTTGTCGTATCACCGCATCATAAAGGAAGAGCTCACCCCTCGTTGACCCGCATTCGGGCCGGCAGTGATACTTGAGTCAAGTTGGTGCCCTTCTTCATCCCCACCTAGTGTCACTGTTCCTCGTTCCAGATCCGCGGATCGGCGGTCCTCCCGTCTCTCGCCCCGACTTAGAATACTGACCGGGCGATCGCTGCGGTTGCTCATTCTACTTGCGCTACGATCTTCCTCGTGCTCTCGTGCTTGAACAATTAGGCTGTTGCGCAGGAAACCGGCGAGGAGCAGTGTGCTTCCGCGAGTCTTGCCGTATGCTGGTGGGGGAGCTCGGGCGATCTCCGCATCCTCTACATCTCCAGTCCCGACGCCGCTTGCTGCAAGGGCAGCCGCATACGTCGGAAGGGGGGGTCGGCTCCATGGTGCCATAGGAATCGTAGCGTCAGCCAACGAATGCCCGCGCCGTAGCGAACTCGGAAGGACTTCGCCTGGATGTTTGAAGGCGTAACGCTCGGCGCGTAGTCGGTAAACGCGGCGCTCAAAGATGATAAGTTGTGCTATGGCAACGACGGCGAAAGCGACATGAACGAAGATGCTTGAAGAATGGTCAGAAGGAGGTGGAGGCGGATTTTGGTCACCATCCGGATCAGGAGGGGGTGGAGGAGGGGCATCAAACTTGTCACCCAGTGCCCGAGCCGCGAAGACCCATCCCACGATAGTTCCTACAAAGAGCAATATCTGGACACATATCAAGAGGAGGGTCATGAAGTGAATGCCCATAAATTTGGGGAGCTTCTTGCGCCAACGAAAGGTGCGTTTGTCCACAGTATTCACCGAGGAACTATCCGGAGGAATTGATGAAGTTCCTGATGGTAGGGAGGCATCACTAGGAAGGCCTGATGACGGAACTGGGATACGATCTGCGGGGTGACGCGCGGGCAAATTATCCTGTTCAACGGGCTGAGCCGGTGCTGGTGGTTGGGTATGGACTCCTTCTATGAAACCAATCTCTCCACGCTTGGATGGCAAGGGGCCCGCCTGTGGCCCTGATTCCTCTGTCAGTGTCGTGGTGGAGGATGTAGCCACGGCATTAGTCGACGCCATAGGTAACACCGAGAGAGGAGAAGTTGAAAAAAATAGGAAAGGGAATTGGGGGTAAGCTTGCACCTGGCAAGGTTAGAGGGGGGATGCCAGCATCCAGTGAGGGATGAGACAAAGAGAGGGCAGCGAGAGCAACCAACGAGCGAGCAACCTCGACACAGCCAAACCGAGCTCCATCAGTGTTATTTATGGTTAGGGTTTAATTAATTAATCTGATGTAATCGATTCTACTCCGACCCGAGGAATGATCACCCCGAGGTCGACCGCCGTATAAAACGTGAACGTCTTCATCTCTGGCAATTTCTCCTTCCGTGAAGGTGTGGCCTGGACCTCCTCATCGACGAGCGGGTCAGTCCGACCGATATGTGTAAGAAACGAGCATATTAAACTGTATCAAAAAGAAATGCCACCATCAGCGATGTATCAGTCCATCGAAACACACACCTACCTTGATCGAGCCTTTCGCGTCTCGGCCAATCACGACCTCCCCACCAACCACTGTCACATTCGCCCGCCTCTCTATCACGCCGATCCCCTTCCCCTTCCCGCCGCCTCCTCCGCGTTCGCGTTCCAGTCCAAGTTCGTCATCGTCACCTCCGAACATGTCTTCGTCGTCCTCGTACTCCCACGCCTCCGCGAAGGCCGCGACTGGGATCTCCGACTCGGGCCGTGGTAGCCGCACCACGAACGGTGGTCGCTTCGCCTTTTCAGGGCTACCGTCCGCAGGTGAGATGAAGGACGGTGGAGGCACTTGCGGTTCCACTTTCAATCGCACTTTAATGGGATCGTACAGTGGATTCGTCAACGCGAGCTGGAACGGGTAAGTTCCTCCTGCTTGGAGGCCGCTTGCCCCGCTCGTGTCCTCGACTGTGGTCTGCCGACCACCCGCTGCGCGTTGCCGAGCCAAATCCGGACTCGGAAAGGCAATAGACATGGCGGGAAGGTAGTTGGCGGCAACGAGTTTTATCTTGAAGCGAACCGATTGTGCCTTCTGTTCCGGCTTGAATGAGGATATGACGACATGTCGAACAACGCTTCGTTTTTTTAGAACGTAGCGGGATCCGCGAGGGTCGTAAATCGCTGCTCTGTGATAAATACCCCATGTCATAGGACCGTCAGAATGAGGACATACCTAGAACGCAGCGGCGTTGTCCAGCTGCTGGTCCACCGCTGGCTGAGGGCTGCAACCTGTGACACTTCCTCCAGTCGGCGGACGAAATCTACGTTAGAGGTGTCCTTTGTACCCGCGACCTCAACCCGGCTACGGTATTCGGAAAGCTCATCCCGTGGGCCCTTGTCTCGCCGCCCGCGAGGAGCAGGGGTGTATTTCACCACACCTGGGATATCGCGTGCCAATGCAGATGACGCTGCGGCTGTGATGGGATTGATGTGGGCAGGGTGTGAGTGCGTTGCCTGTGGATGGCCGGAGGAAGAGGATGCACGTAGGAAAGGCTCAAAGTGTTCTTTGAGACGTTCAAACTCGAGAGAATCGGGCGCAGAGTCCTCAAATCTCTGCAATTGTGCTGCCAGAGCACGTCAGCCGAGGGTTCGTTGGGGCTCGAAGACCGACTCACCAGCAAGGCCCGTTGGCTTTTCAAACGTTACATCGACCTCCGCAGAATCCCATCTGCAATAATTGCAATAAAGGAAGAAGGGAGGTTCGCCGACCACACCCAAACCACCGGTTAGAAGTCTCCCATCGTCCGCATCCGATGGGTCTGAAGGCACGACCGAAAGCGTGTTTCGACAGCAAGGGCACATGAAGCAATTGCGCGCGCATCTAACAAATATTCGTAGAATGCTAGTTCCTAGTCCAGATGATCGACACGAACCTATTCTTCTCTGCGCGTACGCTCGCACTAGGCACCTCAAAGAGGCAGTTCGGGCAGTAGTAGCCACTAACTTCTACGGAAACGCAGCGATTGCAGCGGACAGCATCGCACTCCTCACAGAAAAAGAGCTCATGTAGAGGATGGAACTGGTACGATGAGGACGGCGCGTTTGGAGGCGGGGGAACCGGGTCGGAGGACAGACAAGGGCAGTGGTACAACACGGTCGGTGTCATAAAAACTTTCTATGATCGATTTCTCACTGCCGCGCGCCGCGTCTTGCCAGGCCTTTGGCTTTTCCCTCCCCGGCCTCGGCCCCGACCCGCACCTCTCCGTGACGATCCATCGAACTCGTCCGTCGACGAACGCGTATTTTGCTTTTCCCTCTTCCCATGACCACCAAAGCCAAACTTCTTGTCGCGCGCATGCCGCGGCAAGCCACCACCCCTGCCGCCGCCGCCACCGCCGCGGCGTGCGCGTTTTGCTGGCCGATCCGTGATGGCGTCCTCCACCGCGATATCGAAAGCATCGTCGTCCAATTGCGCATTTTCCAACGCCCCCTTGCGTTCTTCATAATGTAAATTAGTTGAATATGTGTGTGCATTAGAATTGAGACGACATACTGCGCTTGAGCCCTTTGAGTCGCTCCTCCGTGTCCTTTTTGCTACGTTCGCGCTCCTTGATCTTCTCGAGCTGCACTTGCTTGCCGATCTTCTTGCCTTCGCGCTCCCGTCGGCGCGCCTCGCTCTTCGCGATGCCAGCGCTCTCGTCGAGTAAACGCTGCCGAATGCGCTCCATGTGCGCATCGGTCTTGACCATTTCTGCGAAAAAGTCGTCCGGCCTCGAGAAGGGGAGACCGTGTTTTGTGGCGAGCGAGCGAGCGGCCTTTGCGCCATGCAAAGCCTGCTTGTAACTTCATCACAGGTAGAACCAGTCAGCCGGGCTGGCGTCAACGAAAAATGACACTCACAAGGCAAGCTCACGGTTCAAGTCATCGTTCACGTCAACGTCGATCGTCTCGGGGAAGGAGACTGTGAGCGTTTCAGTCCATGGAAGCGATGGGTCCAGTTTTATAGTGTCGCGTATGCGTTCGAGTGCAACCTATCCGTGTCCATGAAATAAAGTTAGATGAGATAGCGAGCGAAAGATGATGAATGGTGCACCGTGTTGTCCATTCCGATTTTTCTGCTTGGTACTGCATCTTCGTCGACTGAGTCGACGTCCTCGTCGTCCAACGCGATTTCCTCCCCATCGTTACTCCCGACTTCCTCTTCCTCTTCTGTTTCTTCGTTGCTTCTCCACGTCTTCTCCGTCGCCTTCCTCATCACTGGCCGCAGTGCCGGTCAATGTGTGCAATTGCGCCAGATCAAACTCGTTGAGGCCGTCCTCTCCTAATGCCTTCATGAGTTTTTCCAGTCCCTCTTCGTTATCGTCCTCAGTTTCACTCGTGTCAGGTTCGATAGCTTGTTTTGAGACCTCCTTTGTACCCCTGCCCCTTGATGGCTTGAGATCCGTGTTTTTTGAAGCAGTCTTCATCTTCTGACCTGTCATTATTTGAATAATGGGCCAAGCAGAGCGCGAGAGAAAGATACGAAATAGGGATTTCTAAAAGGGACAGTCTGACGCGCTCGGCTCGAGCCCTCGCAAGTAATTAACATGCAAGCGGCCCAACCCACTCTCTCACTCTTTCCCACTCTACCACCACCCTTGCGCTACCCGGGAGATGCTCATCTTCCTCCCCTTTGCCGCTGGCGTTCTCCTCAGTCTCAACCTCAGTCCCAACGTTCTCGCGTTGTTCGTCCGTGACGGCAGTGAACAGGCGGTCTTTTCCGAGTCCATCAGTAACTTCAATGCACCGCCCGACGGAGAGTGGGATGAAGTAGACATCTCTGAAGGGTGGGCCTGACCCACGCATCAATGGCGGCCGTCTACTCGACGTCAGTTGCCCATCTGTCATAACGTAGCTACGAGTGCACCCCAACTTGATGCTAATGCGACAGCTCCACACGTTTCGCAGTTCACGGCGCCGCTCCTCGGCGAGCCGCTCAACGTGATCCTTTCGGGGCTCTCGGATCCATACGTGCTTACCGAAGAAGGCTTCCGCGAATACACAAAGTCCTCCCCTTTCTCTCTCTCTATCCGCACCTTTAACGTCCACTGATTGATCGTGCCGGTTTTATTGTTGTCGCACTGCAGGTCTATTGGGTACTCTAACGAATGTCTGGGACTGCACATCGGCAACATACACAAGGCGGATCTAGGCGACGGAAACGGCCGCAAGCCCGAGTTATACCTCGCCCGGCAGGCATACTTTCCCGTCTGGGGAACGTGCTGGGAGAGCATCGCCGGCGGCCACCATTTCCGCGCATGGCGGCAGAACGGTACACACGCAGACAGCGGCGCGTGGTTCATCGGGTACGCTCCCTTACCCATATCCCGTATAACTCACTTTAAACGATGACCAGAGCGTCGAAAGAGGAGCACTCGCAGAAGCGGCACAAGATCGTCAAAAATGGCTACAACCTCGGTCGTGACTGGTTCGTCGAGCGAGCCTTGGCGGGCAGCCATCAGAAAGGGCACAACATCTGGTGGCGCGCCGAGCTCGAGTGGCGCACCGGACTCCTCGAGCCTGGCAGCAAAGGTGCGTGGATTTTTTTTTTTTTTTGTGATGGGCTTTTCGGTTCGGCGGCGTCTGACAAATGTCGCGATGTTTAGGCGTTAACCACGGCATCGCGCAGGATGGACGTGTCGCCGTTCTTACCGTCTTCCGCGTCTGACAACCGCCACAGCCTCCCGGAACAACCTTCCGCTATTACGATTACCCAGTGACCCTTCATGATCGCCTTCACGACCCCTCACGAATCTCCATGTTTAAATAAACCGGAGTGTAACAATATTTCTCCCGGTGTACGTGTAACTCCGATTGGTTCCTCAGCTTCTCGCGCTTGTAGATCCATGAAACACGTGGTATCTTTCAGCTTCTTTGTGTATGTGGGTCTCTTGCGCATCCTTCGTTCGTCAGTGCTCGCTCTCGGATCCTTGTGATTTTGTAGACATTCTTTCTTGGATCACTTTGCACATAATATATCTGTGCATACCCCTCCTTGTCTGTAAATAGAGTCTTATAATCTATCCTTCTCTCACACGGATCCGTGCGCAGCCTTTCAGTCAAAACCAACGTGTGTTTGTTAAGAAATAGTGGGATTACAGATAGGCGAATAGTGTATCCGTCTCGATCCAGATATATCGGTCCAGAGGGTATCTGCCCCTGCGCAAGGGACAGACCAAGCAAACATCTACACCTAAGACTCTACAGTATCCATAAATTCTATGCTCTGCACGTCAGCTCTGCGCCGACCATAGCGATCGCGGCGCCGAGTGCCCAGCCCAGCTCCGTCCCATCGATGCGCTTCCCAATTTCGACAGCGCGCGCGTCGTCAAACTCATAGCCAAGACGCAGCAGCGCGTGCATGAACGTGAGGTCGAGACAGTACTCGGGGCGGTCCACGAGTTCCTCCATCGCGTGCGCGTTGTCGCCCCACCGCTTCTCCCACGCCGGCCGCCCGAGACAGACGTCCTTCGCGAGGTCCGCGACGGAGGCGACGGAGAGCGGCGGAGGGGACACCGGCGGCGGCGGGAGGAGGGGGTGGATGCGGTCGTAGAAGTATGAGAGCAGGAGGATCTTGCCGTTGGGGAAGGTCTCGAGGAGCGAGGGCTGATAGACGCCGTCGAACGAACACGGTTTGATTTGGCAAATACTGTTGAGTTAGAGGTTAGCATCGCGGGGTGTGTATCGTTCATCGATGGGTGTACATACGCGTCCTTGGCCACAATGAGTTGCATGATGCGGTTGCACGCCTCGAAACTGCCGATGTCGCCGCCGATCATGGTGACGTTCTTGGCGGAAGAAGAATCGTCATCCCGACTCGACCTGTACGACTCTCTTTGTCCCCCGCGCCAGGCAGGGGTTTCCGACTTCCTCCTCAGCTGCCGTACCAGAGGAGGCAGTGCGAGCGGACGCCATGAAATCGACCAAACGATGCACGCTCTTCCTCGCGCGCATGAGCCCATAGCCCAAATACGAGTGCTGATATAGCACGTGCGTCTTCCCAGCAGGTCCACCGAACTTGAGCTCGTACCTATGATCACCCTCGCGCATGGCAGTGGAGGCGCCGAACACGGGCTCAAGCACGATTTGCGTGGACGCGCCGCCGAGGTCAAGCACGGCGTACGGCGCGGCCAGTCTTCGGCGAGTCGGCGCGGATGGTGTCCATGAGGTAGTTGGCGGTGACCCACGCGAACACGCCCTCGTCCCGCCCGTCCATAATCGCGACTGGGTCTTGCGCAGCGAGCTGGGAACGGGTATACGCTGCCGATGCGACGCCGCACAGCCTCGAGGATCTCGTCGGCCTGCTGCCCGCCAAGCAGGCGCAACCCCGCGGTCGCCTTGACGGCGACCGGGGTGCAGCGCCGGAGCTGCTCGGGAACGGTACGCACTGCTACGTCGAGGAGCTCATCGAGACTTTGCGCGGCTTCTTCTGGGCGTCCTGCGAACGCGGACAAGCCAGGGTGATTCTGCACGAACGTCTCATACTCGTACGCGGGTGACGGCCCGCAGTTGTTGAACTTGTATACGTGGATACGCGAACCCGTAGAGCCCGCATCGATCATGAGCCCGTACTGCACGAGCGGAGAGGATGGGTCGTGTGGTACGGTGCAGAAGACGGTATTGCTTGCATCGGGGTCGGATTCGAATGAACTGGGCCTGGGGGCAGAGGGCTGGGGGCGAGTCGGTGCAGAGGCAGGGGTATCCATCTCAGACTTATGTGGCTCGACCATGGGAGATGAAGGGGGCAGGGGAGGCGACTCGGCTTCCACAGACCCTTTCCCTACCGCACAAAGATACATTAATTTTTCCTCAGCTCTCGGTATCCAGGACTCACCTGGGGTTTTAATCCCATCCCAGACCTTTTTTGGCTCCGCGGGACTCAAGAACCATACAAACGCGACGACGAGTGCGAGGCAGAAAACGATCTTCCTCCACGTAAAATTGCGTACCCCCAGACGGCTCGGTCCCATGCCACCTTCAAGCCTCTCGTAGTTACTACTCCGTGGTAGGACCATTAGATTTTTTAGCCGGCCAGTATCTTTGGACAAACTGGGGGACGAAGATGAGATGGTGGTAGAAGTGACAGGCGGTGATGAATGAGCGGCGGCAAATGGGCGCTGGCGGCGATGGACACACGTGTTAGAACCGTCGTCGCTGCGGCCAAGTCGAAACATGTCGTGAATTCAGGCAAACACACAATCACTTTTAAGATGCACGATTCATTTATTTTGGTTCGTTAGCTATGCATGTAAACCAAGGGTTGCGGTCTGTACGGTATTGTGAGGGATACAAAGAAGTATAAATCAGTCAGAGGGAACAACCAGCGCACTACTAGAGGGAGATTGAATGGGGATGCATGCGCTGTGCAGAGACAAAGAACAAACATATGTGGGGAGAGGGGGATACGACGGTACTCCTAACCAGTGGGAGGGGGGATATAGGGGAAAAGGGTACGGTGGGAAATAGTTTACAATGAGTACCGAAGGGTTAGATCAGTCCGCAAACATTCGAAGGTAATCAGACAGAAAAATGAAAATATCAGGCTCATGCTTCACTCATTTGAGGCACTTCATGACCCTTGTCACGCAGAAGTGCCTCTAGGATGAGCGCACGCGCCCGCCAGGTCTCTTTATCTTTGCGCTCGGCTTCGATGGCATCCTCCAGCTCACGCTGATACTCGAGCTTCCGCTTGCGACTTCTTCGCGCGGCGAGGGTATTTTGCAGACGCTTGGCTTTGATCGCGTCCTCCTCAGAGACAGAAGGACCGGCTGCTTCCTCGTCCTCCTCGTCAGGTCCCTGAGTCCGTGCCCGCTTCCGAGCGAAGGTCACCGGAAGCTCTTTACGGGAAGTCGCGGATGGCGTGCGGTATTTGCGAGGTTGAATAGGCGCATCATAGGGAACAAGCGTCTCGGGCGTGATGTTCTTGCGAGTCCCCGTCGGAGCTGCCCTCCGTGTCCCAAGATTAGAAGACTCGTCGAAGTTGACGGGGAATGGTTGAAGAGATGGAGTATCAAGAGTAGGAGTTCCTGGCGATATTGTGTACATCTCGCCCATGTTGGGAACGGGAAGGGGGAGCTCGGAAGGCCCGAGTGCGCTACCAAAGTTGACCTTGGCATCGTAGCCTTCATAGACCGAGGGAGCAAACAACGAGGGCATGTGATCATGATCACCACCAAATTCACCACCAAAATCAGTCAGTGCTGGGCTGGTGAAGATGTCAGGCGTCATGCCCATCTCCGCGTCGAAGGCGGGCGTCGTCAGCAAGTCATCCTCCCATGGTGATACCGGAGAAGTGAGGAAGCTGCTGGGATTGAAGAAGTCAGGTGAGGCTGAAGATGACGGCGTGATTAGAGACCAGGTATCGGAAAAGGGGCGACCAGTAATACCTGACAATGCCGAAGCAATCGCCTGGGCGGCAGCTTCGTCGTCAACTGACATTTGGTGAGCTGCGGATGTGTCGCTCTCGGTGATGGTCCGCGTCTGCTCAGGGGTTTTATCGGAGGCCAACATAGTTAAATAATTTGAGCAGAGACTTGAGAGGCTGAAGTCAGGTGTCGGATCAGGTTCTGAAGATCGACGAGGTGTTGTACGTGGTGGTGGCGGGAGCGATTCGGGTATCCCATGATGGGCGGCAAGATCCGATGTAGAATGAAAAACTTGGTTATACGTCCGTGGACGATGGGCTTGAGGATTCAGCGATCCATGATACGGAGATGATTGAGATGAAAGTCGAGAACTTTCAATCGACGATTGCGGAGCACCAGAATGACCAGATGAAGGTTCCGAGATAGGGGCTTGATGGAAGCCGTTTAGAGGGAGATCCCGTGCATGTTGGTTATTGTTAAGTTGTAAGTTGTACCGATCTGAGGAAATAGCTGAAAGTGGTAAGGAGACGGGGCCCTCAGGCTGCGCTGGCTGCGACAGTGGCAACCGATGGATTCTGGGTGATGACGACTGAATCAGCGCGCTGTTCTCGACTCGGGAGTCATGACGATGGTTAGGGACGACGGTCACAGTGTCCAGGGGATGAAGAGATGGACCTCGGGGATCCATGTCGCATTGACGTTGGACGTGAGTCCATGTTGCACGCGGAGACCGCTGCTGCAAATCGGAAAGCATCGCACCACTCGACTGCTGAGACGAGGGCGACGAGGACGAAGTCACGGACTGCATGGATCGCCGATAGCGACAAGGAATAAACAGTAACGACGAGACAGGAGTCGAGCGGCTAATGATACTCGCAAGCGGGGTGGAAACTCCACGACAACAATGGATATGACGTCTCAAACACAGAATGCAAACTCACGGATTCCTGGGAGGAAACGGATACGACGCGTCCGACAATGTGGAGAGGTCTAAAGAGTAGGTACTCTATGAAGGGGAGGGAGATGGTGGTAGTAAAGAGGAAAGGTGAAGGATGAGCCAGAGTGACTCGTTCGGGCCATTATCAGTAAAATTTCGATTTCGAATTCAAGCCCAGCTTTCCCCACCGGAGTTGCAATCTCACCCGGTCCGGTCAGCCGTAGTGACTCATTCTCCTCATTCGGGCACAACCACCGGTCCTCACAGCCAATCACTGACGTGTCATCGGCAGATCCGGCACCGATATCGATATGTTCACATGCACCGACAACGCTGATTCATCCACTCACAGCGCCCACAAGGCGCCTCTCCATCAAACACAGCATTATTACATCCCAAGGCCCACATTTTGAATGGCATCTATCAACTGCGGGCCATAATCACCGCAGGGTAACACCAACTGGTCGTATCCATGAGAATTCCCCAATCCCATTGTTCGTCCCAATTCAATTCGTGCTAGACTAGAAAGGCATAATGCTGGTTTGTAAGGCGGTGCAGCTTGTATGAATCAGCCTGTGCTGACGCGGCGCCTTATGCCCATTACGGCGATCAAAAGGGAGGTCCCACTTGCTTCATGGGCAACAACCGCCGGTCAGCAGCCAACCGGAAGGGATCGTGTTGGACAGATAGAGCCAGTTCTGCCGGCCGTTGGGGCGCGGCGACACCGTGAGACCGACACTGCCTGAGTAATAAGAACAAGTTCCTCCCGAGAGAAATTCGTAACAGAAACCACCAAGCCTCGAGGCCTTAAGGTTCTCCAACAACAAAGAGAATTATTGAATGAGCGCCCATACAGAGTGGGGCAATGTCGTTGTATTGCCTCGCAGAGGTGAGAGCGACCCACAGCCCTGAGTAGCCCTGAACAAACCGGAGCGCTCAGCCAGTGGGATACTCGTAACCTTAACTGAGTGTGCCTGCCGCGTCATGATGGTGTTGACATACCGGTGGAATGACGCTTCGAGTAGGGAAGGGCGGGGGCATTCACATCGTGGAGAGGGAGAAAGGGTATCATGATGAGCTGTTGGAGAGAGGGATGGAGGCGTTGAGGGACGCAACGCCTGTTTTTAAAAGAACGGTGTAGAGCGGCGTAGAGTCAGGATGAATACAAATCGGAGCTTGACTCGGGTGAAATTGAGTCGTATCACGTGTCGCGCAGTCCCGATCGGCCGATATCTCGTACACCCAAAATCCAAGCAGTACATAAATATGATAGCAGCGTCCCTAGCCTAAAAGAAAACGCCCAAGCTAATATCCTATCCGTCCTGACTCTCGTCCTCACCACCCCTGGCCGGTAATGGGGGCACAGGTGGAGCAAAGAAACCCGACGCAGTTACCCCCACAGCCTCGACCCCCGCCCCGCTTGCCTTGCGCATCGTCCCACGCCCAATTGAGATGGAACCCTTACGAATAGTACCGCTACCCTTCTCGATGCTGATCGTTGACTTTGCGCGGTTCTT
This sequence comes from Lactarius indigo, assembly GCA_025766275.1. Lineage (NCBI taxonomy): Eukaryota > Fungi > Basidiomycota > Agaricomycetes > Russulales > Russulaceae > Lactarius > Lactarius indigo. Next base: position 1,541,213 of record JAFKAC010000005.1, on the reverse strand, counting down.
CTGTCCCGGTCCTGAGGTACCCGTTGCATGTCTCAGCGTGTGCATCGACCGCGCAGAGGAGGGCCCCTGAGAACCGTTGCCTGATAGCTCGAGGCGGGGTCGTTGACGGTAGGCACTCGCACCGGAGACGGAACCTGGATTACCCCACGCGCTCGGCGGTGCACCCGGTGCTGCATCAACCGGCATGATGAGCATAGTGTCATCGATGCTCTCGTCGTCATCGAGAGCGCGGCTATCACGATTGGACGAGCCGCGGGACAGGGTCGAGAAACGCCTTTGTGTAACTAACTGTGCTCGGACAGCGCGTTGGCTTGACGATCCGGATGAGGCTACATCATCCTCTGCGAACGAGCGCGCAGGTGGTAGAGCCTCGCTGCGGTCCTGAACTTCGTCAAATATCTCATAGTAGCGCTGGATGCAGAGCTTGACGATCATGCCTAGCGTCGTGCGGCCCTGTGCGGACGGCGCAGGGGCAGGCGATTGGGCGGGATGGAGCGTAGGTCCGCCAGGAAGGCTGCAAATCGTGACATCCTTCGTTGGAGAAGACCCCGACACAAGATTTGGGCAAAGGACGATGCTTAGATTATGGGCATCCATTAGGTTCGTCGATGAACGCAAAGACACTTCATTCATCAAGTCTGAAATCGCTGGTCAGTAACTCTATACAGGCTCGAAAATAATACTCACGAAGAACATAGCTGAGCAAGATGTAATGGCACCGAGGTAGGACCGGGAATATGCTCTCCCGGATGTACAAGACGGCAGACCAGTCGCTGAGATCTTCTGTCGGTGCAGGACAGTGTTGAATGATGGGGTACAAAGACTCTGGAATCAATGGCTCAGGGAGGTCTCGCAAGTATTTCTTGAGGAGAACCGCAGCAAGATGAGGATCGTCAAAGCTGTCAAGAGATACCACCTGTCCTCGATCGTAGGCTTCCTTCACTTGTCGTAAGGTGGAGGAGTTTGGGGAACGTCGGAATAACCCCTCGCTGGTCAGGCCTGATAAGTGATCAGACGAGGGTTTACCCCAAATAAAGAGGAAGGCACCTGTCTGTCGCAAGTACTGTGCACAATCCTTCACTACACGAGGAACTCCACCTTTCTCGCCATCATACCCCATGAGCTCTTCGAGGTGAACACCAAATAAGTTGGAGCGTATCTGGATCGGCATGGTAATCTGACGCTCATGCTTTGTATTCTCCCTGCTCTGGTCACTAACGAATGACTAAGACCTTGAGAAACAACATACTGATACACAGCAGGTGGGACATCAATTTGCGTTAATGGTACTTGGAAGGCCAGCTCAGTCAGTGTATCGGCGTAGGTGATCTTGTGGAAAAATTTGGGGCTAAAAGAGAGCTGTTACTCATTGCGTTACGTAGGGAAACGATGTACCAACCTAATGAAGGCGCCAGCGAGAGAAAAGAGCACTGTCTGCATTCAGAAAAGATTCCTTCGCTGTCGCCGTAACCACTCACTCTTAGAGAAAAAATTAGAGTGTACAATATACTAACGAACCAAGTCAACGTGTGTCTTTCGCGAAGGAGGGGATATACGTGCCAACCGCTTAAGATTCTTACGATATTTTCTACTGAGGCTTCGGTAGGCTTTCCACATCCAGTTCCAGCCCGGGGTATATCTGCTTCCAGCAGCAAAAAAGACAACGGTATAGTCGGATTCAACTGGGTAAGAACGCTCCGTCAGACGAAGGACCAATCGATGGGATGAAGGGCCCCACCATAGAGATCCAGATATGAGAGTATCCGGCTGCAATGTCATCAGTAGCAGCTTGGCAGGGTTTGGAGATAAGACAGACGAGAGAAGCAAGTTGTAGTCGACTTCATGGGGGTCTGGAAGAGCAGAAGCATTGAGGACTACCCTGCGTAGAGATATTAGAGCTGAATAAAATGCGTTCGGAACGAGTGGCGTTACATCGGGCGTGTTCTGTCGTTGGAAATGTCAGGGGCCTAGAACGCCGCCATTATGAGGAAAATACGCACTCGTAATCTACCCCAGCCTGGTATATCATTTTGCTAATAAGGAACTGCAGTTTATCCTCCCCGAGGAGCTCATCGTGGTCACTGTTTTGCGAGTTTGTTCGCTTGGCCCACGGGGCAACGAATTTTCGCCTTGTACCGGGTGATTTGGGGGAGGGCTCGACAGGAGAAGAGGGAGATGACGGGGCCTGCGTGAGAGCGACGAGACGTTGCTTGAGAGTAAGAGCTTTGGGACCTTTGGGGAACATTTTGACGCTCCAGACCTTACTCGGTCCAGTTGGTTGTCGGCAGCCGGCAATGTGATCTCGCTCACGGCTCGCTTCTCCATTATTCCCGATCCCGATAAGACTGCGGTGATTTCCCAATGTGCTCCCACTCCCACTCCCACAGTGATAAGATGTCTGCACATTGCGCCATTCACTTCCATCATGGCGACTATTACCACTACTTAACTCTTACAGTATGTGCTTCTGTTCCATTTCTGTGAGCCCAATGTCTCTAAAACGTGCCCCCAATACAGATCCAGAGAAGCGTTCGGATAACTCTATTGGGACCGGTTATGACGATGAGGCCGACACTCTGCGAGATAAGAAGCTTCTGAGAAAAGTGGACTTGCGGTGGGTCTGCGCATACAATTAGTTGTATGCGATGGTCATACTAACGTTTGCCTAGTCTTCTAACCATCCTCACTTTACTCTACTTGCTGAGCTTCTTGGACCGGTGCGCGTTTTCCTTCACTCGGTGATGAACCAATATCCTTAACTATGATATTATAGTACGAATATTGGGAACGCCAAGTAAGCTCCCAGCAGCAACTGTTTGTAGGGCCACAAGACTGACCACCGCCCTACAGAATCGACGGACTGACTACGGTAATTCATCGTCGAGAACACCCTCTCGTCAAGGACTAATTTTAATCGCGTTCCAGGACTTGCATGTCTCTCCTCCAGGCCTACAATACCGCTCTCGCCCTCTATTTCATAGCATATGTCACTTTCGAAGTCCCTGCCAACGTGAGCAGAGCCTATTTTTCACATTTACGGGTGACATTGACCTGTTGAACAGATCGTGTGAGTTTATTTACGCAGCGGCTCATCTATAATTAACGTCAATGCAAGCTTGAAACGATTCGACCCCCAATTTTGGTTGCCCCTCCTTACTTTCGCCTGGGGAGTTGCGTCTGTCGCGCAAGGTCTCGTAACGAATCAAGTGGGCCTCTTCAGTATTCGAGTTCGTAAGTATCTCACAACAAAATACGAGATGCGTTTAACACGAATATACAGTACTTGGGGCCACCGAAGCTGGTTTGTTTCCCGGAGTAGTGTTCATATTCTCCGTCTATTATCTACGGTGAACGCGTTCGCATATGTCCTCCTTGGCCTTTATAGACTTTTTTGTGCAGTCGAGAACGTCACTGGCGCGTCGCCATTTTCTTCGCCGGGGCGGCTCTCGCCGGAGCGTTTGGCGGTACGTCATTTTGTCTCCCCATATCCAGTAGCCCGAAGGCATGCAGGTATCCTTGCATATTTCATTGGGAAGATGGAAGGTGTAGGAGGTAAACGTGGGTGGCAATGGTAAGTCAGTCCTCGTGCATACCAATGGCCACCTGATCAGAATAATATTTTGGTTAGGATTTTCATCCTCGAAGGGCTCTGTACCATCGCCGTATCTGCTGTGGCCTTTTTCTTTGTCCTACATGGCCGCAGAAAGCCAAATGGGTATTCTAAGTTTTCTTCTCGCGATGACGGTCGCATTAATGCTACTGTAGCTATCCGATGCAGAGCGGTCTCGCCTCCTGGCTCGTCTAGATACCGACTGTGATGCAGCAAAGAAGGAGATATTTTCTTGGAAATACGTGCGGCAGGCTTTCCTCGACCCCTTGATTTGGGGGTATGCACTCTTGTTCCACGGTTTCGCGTTTGTGTTGTACACATTGAGTCTTTTCTTGGTGTGTCTGTCCCCACACAACCGTTTCACCCTGTCAATCCAGAAACTGACTCTCACTCAGCCAACAATCATCACTGAATTAGGATTTGCAACTTGGAAAGCGCAGCTGTAATCTCCCATCCCTTGATAACCGTCTCTTTCTGATCGGTGGACCAGGATGTCCGTCCCACCAAATGTGTTGGCCACCGTAGGAATCGCGTTCGGTGCTTGGTTGGCAGCGCAGACTGGCCGCCGTGCTTCCCTCATCATAGGTTCAGCGATTGTGGCTATTATCGGTACGACACCCTCCTGCCAAGTTTGTCGGTCCCACTTCCACTCCTTGCAGGTTACATCGTCCTTCTTACGACTAAAACCGGTACGTTGTTGGTTTCATGATAGACATGAACCCCTGCCTTCCCTCACACAAACAATCCAGCTGGAGCGCAGTACGTTGGCGTACACTTCGCTGCACTGGGGATCTACACCGGCAACGCTCTTCTATTGAGGTTCGTCTTACGCATCCTCTCCTCCATCAATTTATTCACGGCCAGCCTGGGCCCCGCAAGCTGGCCGGCCGAAAACATCTCCGGCCAAACCAAGCGTGCTGTGGGCGTAGCTTTGCAGATTACCGTCGGCGACCTCGGTGCGGTCACCGGGGTGCTTCTCTACCGCCCCGCCTACTCGGCGCATCGCTTTCGCAAGCCACACATTATAGCCATAGGCTATCTCACATTCTCAATTGTCATTGCTAGTGGACTTTGGCTCCGCATGGCACGCGAGAATCGCCGTCGTGAAGAGATGATTGCGGCTGGAAAGGACGAAGAGGTCGATTACGAGACGAAAGTACTTTTGGGCGATCGTGACGTACACTGGAGGTACACGGTGTGACTCCTTAGGCCACGGGTAGTGATAGATTGGCAGGCATGTGCGATGGACTGCACGAAAGTGTCGCACCCTCGGAAGACGACGAATATGCATATGAGTGATGATTAAGGCAAAGAAGTGACTGATGGCAATGTATTCGTACAAATGCAAGGATGCAAGAGTATGGGGTCTAAAGGAAAGATGTACGTGGGGTACACTAACTATGCTTCAATTGGCTGATGTCTTGCGGCGTCTCGATGGTCTCCTCCGACACTGGTATTCGTCGTCGTCAGTTTCGCTGTGCTCATCTGGAACAGCGGGGATATGTGCTTGTTGTTTCTTTGCTGAATCAAGTTGCCGCAGCTCACGGAGGCCAGCGGTGACTGTCTTGAGGAAATCATTCTGGGAATCAAAGTTCAGTCAAGAGAAGGGTGATCACCCGATCCTCGTACACGCACCCTCGCAGCACGAAGCCTTGTGCCTGATATATTGGACTGCTCGAGATGCCGTTTTTTCTCGTTGAACTGCAAAAAACGTGAGTGGTTTTTCGCCCTCCTTACCGAAAGAAGTGGTTGCACACCTTCTTCGTCTCGTCTTTCTGAAGTGCAGAAAGATGTTTGATCCATAATTGCAAATCTGAATCGGTCGTGTGAGCCCGGCCTCTGTACCGAGACGACACGGACAGGGTCAAGCTCTCTTCGTCAGATTCCGGCAGCGCATATGATTTTACGGTGGCTGCAGCAGACCGATGGAGCCGCTTGCGGGTCCGTGCTGCGCTCGATGTGGTCGAGGAGCTCGGAATCGGTGCGATTGACATCGGCATTGGCAGCGCAGAGTTACGGATAGCTTCGGAAGGTACAGCCTCTGCGCTCGGCGTTTCTCTCTTCACTTCAACATCCGGATATTTCAAATAGTCGTCGTCAGACAGGAAAAATTCGGCGCCATCTCGAATAGCGCGAAATAGCTGGTAATTCTGATAGGCGGATGGGATGTTGAATTGAAAAAAAAAAAAGAATATGATTGGGAGGGACACCCATACCGGAGCACGCCCCAAACGGGCCAGCATCTTGAAATGGTGGAGCGTGATAGGTACGCCAGTCAAGTAGTTTTGCAAAATCTGAAAAGGTGCACGTTCAGTTGGCCCCTAGAACAAAGACCTCTCTCGTACCCCATGGTTATCGTTGACAACTGCATGGTTCATGAAAGTCGCAGTGACGGGGTGCCTCCTGCCAAACTCGTCCCGAATCCATTTTCCAACGGGAAGTACATCTGTCAAACAGAGCAAGGCATAAGAGGGCCGACAGTAATACAGGTGGTGGACATGCCGGCTGGGTAAGGCAGGTTCATGGACCAATCGGTCCGATTGGTCAACCACGATGCGGCCCTCTTGCGGCGCGGATCCAGTTCATCATGGGCGATGACTTGCGTGAGGGTCTCCTGCCCAATCTCCCCCTGGACCCAGTCAGCGACGACATCCACTGTGAGTGTGGGGATCAACGCACCAGAAACGATTCAGGCGACGACGGGACCACGCCTTCACACTGTCTCGTAGCTAAGTCGTCGCGCTCTAGTGGGGAGCCCTCCCTTTCCCATCTGTCTTCCTGAATATTCGATCTAATAAATGCTGTGTCGAGCTTGAATGTGTAGGGGTCTCGACAAAGTTTGCTTTCGAAAGCGGTGCACTCCTTCTCCCGTTCAGGCGAAGGTAGGTCCTCGACGGTCAATCGATACTCAGTGGTAGCCGCTAATTGTATATATTCCTTGAGCGACGGGTAATCTTTACACATGCAACGAAGCATATTGCCCTGTACAGAATTGAGTAAGTCATTGTGCCTGACACGAGTGCTAAAAGAGGACCTTGGAAGCAACCTCCAGACACCTAACGGCCACGTCTGCGAGAAATGAAGACAATGTCGTGTCGTTGATCCCACAGTGAGTCCTAGCGTAAAGTAGAGTGGAAGAAAAGAGTTCCACAAATGGGCTGAGGAGAACATAAGCGATGTCTTCGGTGGAAACAGGTGTCAAGTTGAGGCGTCGTAGGTCTGAGTGCAAGACATCCACTGTCGATGTGGGGCCGCCGATAAAGACCGTTAGTAGGATGACAAGACGAGCGGTAGGGTTCGAGCTTGGAAAATCTCTCCACAGATACCGAAGGGCTGACCCCGTCGCAGGCATGGTGATTGCGCGTGTCCTGATACATAACTAACGAATGTCTGATAAGTGCTTCGAACACATAGTACGAAATGAAGTCACCTTGATAAGGTCTTCCACTAGGGAACTGGGGCGTCCAAAATCAGTGAAGTTACATGAGGTGAGCGCGATACATACGGCAAGGAAAACCGTAAACCGCCTTCCTGATCCAACGCCCTGAGGACAGCATAAGCAGTACCATTCGCTTCTGCCTCCATCAGAACTTCAGCAGCAACTGTTCGGCTGACAAACATTCTACCGGTCGTGAGTCTGCGCAAAAGGCGATACTTCGGGAAGGGCTTACGATGTATCTAAACGGCAAAGTTCGCGGACGTTGAAGAGAACGTCCTTTATGCTATGTTCATCATTTCGTTCAAAAATTCTGCGGAACACGAAATCGCGGTACTGGGGCCAGCAGCATCGAATGATAGTCTTACAAGGAGAAATAATATCCACGTACGCGATTGTCCATACGGAATCCGTTGGCAATGGCAAGCGGGAGAAGACGGGGTTCGATGGAAAGCGCCAGGGGAAACTGCGCCATAATTGGATCCTGTGGCCGCCAGGTAAACGCCATAACCCATAGATAGTACGGAGCATGATACAAACCTTGGAACAAAAGGGGATGAACTACGGAAATTAATGTTGAATCAAAAATCAAGGATTCTCAGACAAGCAACTTACCTTGCCCTTGTCAAGCATCTCTGCAATGGCATCTGTCGCTAGACTACGTCGGTCTGCGCGTGTTCTGCTTTCCTTAATGAAATGACGGAACACAGAACCGTCGTCCTCCCCCTTATTCCTATTGATCGTGACAAATCTCTCCGACGATAGCTTCAAGAAATGACTGAAGATAGACAAGCTTAAGGTCCGAACCCAGGGAGTCTTGATAAAAGGACAGGAAGAACGAAAGTAATGGTGGATGGCAACTTGCACGAGGTAACGGGAGAGATGCGCTCCACTACTCAATAGAACCTGCGCCCGATGATAGAATACGCATATATGGGGTGACGACCGGGAGAAATGAGCCACTTACATCGAGGACTTGCTCGGTAATAAGTTTCCCCCTACCGAGCGCCCAATACAGGGCTTGGACGGATCCGTACCGGGCGAGGAAGTAGTGAGCACGGACATAGGGATCTCGTGAAAGAGCATTGAAGCGTCTGCACACAAGTACGAAAGATGCGGGATGATCTATCTCATTGAAGATGATTTGAAGGACCTCATCTACTCCGAGTCGAATAGAAATGAGCGCTATTGCGAACTGTGGGACTACGACGGCCACACACCGGCAAGACGGTCCATATTCAGTCAAATTAGGCTAACTCACAGTGTCGGGTAGCTCAATACGGTGTCCTCGTCGCTCGTGTAGAGGTGAGAAGTAGGGATTGGGACGGTTATAGGGGACAGGGTTAGTGAGTGGCAAGGGTAACAACACTTATACGCGGCGGTTAGGAGTCCCGCCAGCGCCAGCGGTCCCTAAACGAAATGCAGCACAGGACGTGGCACTCCTCTCACGACTTTATTTTTCGCTAAATCCGTAAAGGCGTGTAAACGTGCTCAAAGAGCGTGGTATTTAACTAAAAGGTACGTTTGTAATAACTACGCCAGACACGCCATGGCAAGTTCCATCGTCTTACTTGTAACGTTGGATGGAAAGCGTTGAAATTCACAGCCTCTAGCCTCTCCAAGAAAGAGGCAATCGGTACCTATGCCGAGGATCAGTTCGGCCCCGTCCTATAAAAAAAGGAACTTGCCCCGGCACCGAAGACGGGCATAGCAACCCTCGGAACCTTCCCAGCACTGTCGCCGAACATCACTCGAGCAGTCGTGATGTGGTCATTCGCTATTGTTGCCAAGTCAAAAACAGCGTCGTCGATCCCCGTAGAAGCAGGCCCTCTGCGAAACACTTCTTCTTGACTAACGCCGCGCTTAGCAGTTATTTCCGCGGGAATGACCATCCGACCTTTCGATGCGTGAAATGGGAGAGCCCGGAGGAGCGTCGAAATGCAATGAGCGATGCCAAGATGTGACGCTGCGTGCGACAGTGTGTCTGAGGACAAACCCAACAAAGAGAGCAGGAGATAGTAATGCGTTGCGGTCGTAGACTCTGCGTGGGCTATCAAGGAGTCCAATGTCAAGTGAGACGAGCCTTGGAGTTCTTGTGCCTACTGGGCAGAGAGACAAGAGTGAGTGCCGTCCAGAGGTGCGTGATAAGAAACACATACTCGAGCGTCCACGATCCTCCTCATGTGATACGACTGGAGACTAGTACTCTGCGAAACGTCGTGCAACGCTAGTGCGATAGGGTGATGTGGGGGTCTGCCCTATGTGACGTTCATTACCCGCGAGGTGGTGCACCAAATGAGTGACGCACAACAGCCAATGACTTCACAGCATCTCTCCAGAACTGCATCCTCATCTCTCCTATAATAGGACTCGATACGTTGTCTTGGACTGTCGCCAGTTCATCCTGTTTAGAAACCATCAGACACGTCATCGACTCGGGACCTGTCTGCACACACATAGAATGCCTTGATAGCAAAATAACCCTTCCGCTTGTCTGCAGGGTAAAGGTATGACACGAGATATGCCTCATAATCATGTTTTTGAACGAAATCCCTGCAGTATGCATGATGTTCGCCAACTCCTTGAATTTGGCTAGTGCTGGCGGTTCGAATGTGTCTTGGAGTGGAGATTCTGCTTGCAATAGCTAAACGACGTGGATTAGTTGCGCGCATACATTTTGACTGCATTTAGAAGACTCCGGCGTCGTGGTGAGGTGCAAAAGGAGATGGAGACGGAAAAGAGAGGAAGTATTGTTTTCCTGAATCGGCCCGTCCTTCCGTCTGTCTTCTGCCAACATTGGTCACTCGCATCTCTTGTCTATCGTAGGACATGCTCCCTAGATATTCAGGTTTACAGAAAGAGGTTTTTGCACTCTATAGACGGTGTGTATTTTCCAGCCTCGAATTTCCACAACGGTCGGTGATTATGCAGAGCACTGAGGATGGTTCGAACGAAACCGCTATCAACGAGAGACAAATTCCGCCTCTTCGTCCGTCACAGTTTCAAGACGCAAGCAGTAGCCGTGTCGCCTAGGAGCGTGAGCACGGTTGAGCACCTCATACGACGAGGGCAAAGGCAGTTGGAAACATACGAAAGTCCTTCAGTGACAGATTGTTGGGTATCACAGGAGATGCGTGATTGGCGGGAACGAGAGCGGCACGCTTGATGGGTTTGTTTCCATGTTACAAATGTGGCCCTCATATCACCTTTAACCGGTATAATGAAACTATAGTCTATAGCAAGCCAATATACCCGAATACATCGAATGGAGGGCTCATAAACCTACGTGGTCGAGCGCTGCAGAAGGCTGTCTACCACGGCTTGGGCTGTTTCCGACACCGGTGGCGGGACCTTTGGCACCTCACGCTCCTGAGAAATGGCGTCCGTATCAACCGCCTTCTGTTCTTTCTTAGCTTGTTCCAACTTCTCCGCGTGAATTTTGATTGCGCCCTCATACGCGAGTCTTCGTTCATTGATCACGTATTTAATTCGCGCCATACTTTTACGACACTAAGAAGAAACAGGTGAAATAGGTCCAAAGGTTACCACGAAAAGTGGCATGATGGAACGTACTTGGTAATCCCGCTTGTGAACGTTCCGCACGACACCAGGAGAGATGGAGGAGCGCCGATAACCCTCCATTTGTGTCGCTATGAGATTCCGCTCTCTTACAAGAACGTACCACAACGTGTGGAGGTCTCTGAAGCTTTTTCTTCGGAGCTCTGCTGCACTCCAGGCTCGACCTGCGAAAGTTGTTTGTCACAATCGAGGCTGCCAAATATTGTTGTCACTCACCAAAGACATCCTGCATTCCGGAGTGGTCTTCTAAAGGATCGTGAATCACTTTCCCGTCTTTCTCTCTTCTCCGGAAGAAGGCGTAGAGACCGTGGTTTGGGTTCACAGGGATGTTGAGATGGGGGCGAAGCGCGCCATGTGCATCCAATGCCTCGCCTATTTTGGGAGTGGCATCTATGGGAGTGCTATACCTCCGAGTATGTCTGAGTAAACGAGCGGCATTCGAGGCGTACGAACGAAGGGGGGATAACATGGGGGAAAGTTGGACGAGCCTTGTCGACGTGACGGCGCGACAAAGTCCTGCGATCTCGATCTCACATCCCAAGTGACCTGGATGTGACTGGATGTGACCACACCGTGACTCGGATTCGTGTATGGTAAGTCTGTAACTTACTTTACTTCAAGTTACCATATATATCAATCAATCAATCTAACAGACAGGAAATGAATGCCAAGAGGAATGCTCCAGTTCAGTTAGCCTGACTCAATTTCCATTATGCTCGTACTCTTCATTCGTGATCACTAAATTGCAGGTCCTTTTATTTGAGTGACACGGATAGATCGTCTGCAACTTGGGGGGACATCCGAATTTTTATATTGTTCACATGTGGCGCATCACTTTGAGTTAATTCGGCGGCGGGCGCAAGGGAGGGCGTTTGGGCCCTTGCAGCGCACTGAGTAGGGTCTCCACCCTCCAGAAAAGCAAGTCGGGACAGGCAGCTATTTCGCGACACAACAAGATATAATTTTTTTTTTTGTAGAATTAGATTATAACATGTTGAGGAAATAGTACTGTATATACGACGGCATAAATAATTTGATAGCAATAAAGCAGAGTTGAGTGGGAATTCTAGTGTGAAAGACGGGGAAAGGACAGTATCGATGGATGGTATACAGATTATAGGTGACAACACGGTAGTACGGTAATAGAACACTAGCATGGATCCTCTCTACAGTAAAATTCCCAGTGAAATAGATTTGCCCGATTGTATGATGTTGTAAAATGACAAGTGCTTGAGTACGTGTATGCGAGAGCAAGATAAGATGAAGCGAGACGGAGAATAGATTAGAACATGTTCCGAGTAGAACCGACGGAGGGTATCAATGCGGGGAGGGATAGAGGTTGGGTGTTCCAAGGTATGATGGATTAAACACTTCTTGAGACGATCCAAACATCATCAACGGTTCAGTCGGGAACATAGAACCCGGGCCTGTACCAAGAATGCCTCCAATATTCATCCCGGAGAAGGGTCCTCCAGCCGGAAGGCATGGGGATTCTCCCAGACCGTCTCCAAAATAGCCGATTGGAGCTCCGGGTGACAAGGCCCCAGCCAAAGATGAATACTGGCAACTGGGATATCCGGCCATCGCCTGCGAGTCAGAGAAGGTGGTATGGACGCTGTCAATGGGAGCGCTGGCGGGTTCTAGCCACGAGAAAGTGGAGTCCATATTCCCACGCATGTCGTGGGCGGACGGTGAACTGGGGTGCTGCCAAGGGACCATCGGGGCGCTGAGTGATGATGCTCCGGGTGATCGGCGTGTCTTGCGCGTCTGGACTTGCTGTTGCAGAAGGTGTTGCAATATATCGGCGATGCTGGTGGCACTAGCGAACGACTCCCCGATTTCCCGTAGGTACTCGATCGCTGTCTCTGCGTTTTTTTCTGCCGACTCCAGAGCGCCGTGAGCAACGCGCGGGCCAGAAACGGCTTGAACAGCCGCGACGACGAAGATGGTGGCCGCGGCAGAGATCACCTGGATCATGGTAATGGGGACGCAACGCAACTTGAAATGTGCACGCCAGATTTGCGCCAGTTCCATAATCTCGGCAGCGGCTCTGTTGCAGGGCTACAGTTTTCCGAGTCGTCAGCGACGACCAAGTAGGATTGGAGAGAAAGCGCACCCTTATATGGTCCGTGTAGTCGTTGAGGTCTTCGCAACTCCTCCTGCGACGATAGAAGGGGCGGTGGAGGAGTATTGTCAACCAGTGGTACGTCATGTGTAGCATAAGCTGGTGAGGCTGTGGAGTGCATGGGTTCGACTTGACGAAATCAATTTCAGAGGGAAGGTCGTTCTTCCAAGTGCTAAGTTTAAGGCTTCATAGTTCGTCAGTAATCGATTGAATAGTCCCAAGGTCATGTTGTATTGCTTACTCCATTTGTGCTATGCGGAATTCATTCGCTTCATAACGGTCCCCAAGCCGAGAAAAGTTGCTTCTTTATGAGCCGATCAGAACTTCAGAATCCAGAGGTAATATGACACCTGGCTTACACGACGTCCGCAATATCTCTGGCAATCTGCATGAGAGAGCACGTCGCAGAAAACGTGCCGGAGATGTGATCCGGAGGTACTTTTTTACCGTTGGGCCAGCTACCCAAAAACTGATCCAGTTCTGGTGAGACGAACGGCACAGGGATAGTGTCGGGGTCCACGGAAGAAGCTGTACAGAAGTCGCGTCCTACGTAGAGGGACCACGTAGTATCCTGAAGACGGCATCAATAACAGCCGGATGCGCGCAGTTCAACCGACGTACCTGACAGAAAGTAGTCCAAAGGGCCCAGTTGCGGTCCATCATTCCAGCGTGGGTGATGAGGCCTGTTTCCACCCATGGGGAACAATCGATGCCTAAGCCGACTACCCCATGATAAGCAAGCGATATTAATTTCCAAGCTTCAGGGGAACTCACGTGCTTGGGACATCCGCGCGCAAATCCCTGTGGAGAATAGCACCCGAATTAGAAGCAGAAGATTTATGTCATGCCGAGACAGGCCTACCAAAGTAAATGTAACCAAGAGTGGCATGATTTTCAGACGAATGATAATTTGCTAAGATGGATAACGCCGTCATAGCGCTCAGCTTTGGGCGTTCGCATTCGTCCTCGAGATACGATTTGGCCTTGTCGGCAAATAGCCTCCGAGTAGCGCGGTCTCTGATTGCTGGGTCATCTGAGAACGCAGTCGCAACAGCCAAAAGGGCATTGTGGAGCATGGGAGAGTAATGCGCAGTGTTGAGAGGTGGGAGCGAACTCGGCAAGCTCAGGCAGCGGTGCATATCACGTTGGAACAGTTTGGGGATAACACGAAGCCCCCATGATGTGAAAAAGCGAAAGAGAAGGCCAAGAAGACTGTTCATGTGAAAAGTTCATATTGAAAAATGAGGCGGCCGTACAAAGCACGCACCGATCATGTTCCAAAAGTGTGAGTGGAACCTGAGGGAGATGACGGGCCCAATCGATCTCCGAATTAAAAAGTATGTTCTCTTGATAAAGTGACCGATATGCGTCTGCATAGCCATTCACAACTTCCTCAGGGAAATTGGGGCGCTCCGGTGTGGACGGCGCAAGCCTAAAAATAGAGGTTGGACCATACAGCTGGAGTCCATCATTGCCAAGCTACAGGGAACAGGGTTCAGGATTGTCATGCCAAAGCGAGTATGGAAGAAAATTGCGTACGTGAAGGTGTCGCGTAGGGGCAATAATTTGGTCAATGTCGTCTTGCTCCTCTGTCTTCGGGAACACCGGCTCTGAATGGGTAGACCCCGGTGATGGTTGCCCACCATATGACGAGGGCGAACCCTGATCTGGGATCCTCAAGGCTAGGCTGATAGCGTCCTGAGCTACCTGTTCAACTGGTCGACGTGTACAGTGTGCGAGTTGTTGCTCGAGAATTTTGACTCGGCGGTCCAGTTGTCGGTTCATCTTCTTCAACGAATCGACGTATTGCTTAGTGGTAGGCTTCTTCGCACTCTCAGGGCCCCAAGAACACTATCCCAGTAAATCAGTACATCGTCCATAGTGCCATAAACACGTATGCGTACCTCATGTCCAGAAGTTCTGCAGGACGCGCAGACAGGCTCGCAGCCATCGCACTTCGATTTCCTGTCGATAGGTATTCAGCATCGATGACAATATCGACCCACTATCGCAGTATGGCGTACCTCCTCCTGCAGTGGTTGCAAGCACGGCGGGCGTAGCTACCACGTTTCATCGGGGTCTGGGTTGTAGAATGAAATCGGGAGGCGCGTTGGCGATTGAAATTGGAGAAGAGAAACAAACGCTATATATACTCGAAGCGGAGATACCATAAGGAAAGGGGACCGTGACAATTAGGCAGGCTCGGTTGGCGCGCACGCCCCGTTCTCATCAAAAAGTTTGCCCTGGCCTGTGGCGCATTACACATACAACATGCAAATGACCACTGACAGGCAAGAGTTTGCGGCGACAGCCAGGCCATTCATTGTTGACGTTCCTGTGTATCTCATTATCCCCCCCCAAACAGCTGACGATGATCATCAATTTGGGCCCAACGGGGGGGGTGCCTGGATAGCATAAGGTCTCAGGGCCATCCAGCATTCACCACGCATGCTACATGTTGTCGATGCTGTTAACCTCACGCCCAATAAGCGCAGCATTTTCCCTGCCATCCGTGATGAACCCACGTACGAAACCTCTGGCATTGCCTTAGTCGGGACCGGAAATTTACGCCAAAAATGGTAACCGCATATGAACGTAAATGTCACGGCATTCGAGAAAGGTCAGGAACTTGGCGGACATCAGGCCTCCGGGTTAAACTAGAGCGCTAGCTCAGGTTTTGGGAAGGTCATCGCTCTGTGCACAGAATGCAAAGTGTTATCCATCACAACGTGTAGGGAGCCGACCAACGCAGGAAATAAAAGTTGAACTAAACACCACAGTAGGCCAACATTTCCGAATCTGTGGCAGGCACGGAGGAATTAATTTAATGAGTGTTTGGGGCCGCGTAGACACACAGCTCCTCCGGGTTAGCTCGATAAGCGAACCGGTGCCTCATGGAATGATGTTTATCTCGCGGGGTGGTCGAGCATCTGCGCTGTTAATACGAGGCTAGCCTTTCGGACCAGCGCCAGAAGAGAGGCTTTAATGTCACTGATTGACATCCGGACTTACGTGGTAAAATTGTTCCCTCCCAGACAGCGTGAGATAGTGGCGGGCGTTATGATCTTTGCTATCAAGGGGAGAATGTTCTGGGGGTGTTTCGGGGGTCTAGGGAAGCCAATCGTGTAAAGTAGACACAGCCATGGCCAAATCACAAGACAAGGCGCAGGCAGAAGAACGCCGCGATCAAGAGGTGAGGTAGTCGCGTGGGGAGGCAGCGAAAGTGGAGCACAGGAAGACGAACGACGAAGCGGTTGTAAGCCCTAGAGGAGCTTGGTGGCGGTGCCAATACTGCACCGCTCAAGTGAGATAGCCATCGATGGACCATCCCTCGTATCTAAATGCAGTTCATTCTACTATCTCCTCAGCATCCTGATCTTCCTCTCTCCGTTGTGCCCGGCGTTGGTAGGCCTTCACTTTGCGTTCCAACTCTTTATTCGGCTCGAGATCATTGAGGCAAATCATTTGATTACAGCCAGACGCGGGACACTTCTTCTTCGTAAATCGATTGGGGCCGAGCATTTGTCGGATAGCTTGGGCTGAGAACGAGTGCTGACAGATGCTCCTAGAGGGAAAAATGTTTAGCGACCAGATCATTGACGGCATAACAAGGTGATCCCACGAGGTTTGAGGATCCACAAGTGGGATCAATGTTATCGGACAATTGATGTCCTGGAGCACACCGCCCACTTGAATATCGTCTTCGTCATCGTCGCTGTGGTCTCCTTCCTCTGATCCACGAGGTCAGCCACCGATACAACCAAATACCAAAGTGCGCCGACAAACCTCGAGGCAAGAACTCCACAACAGGCGGCATTGCCTCGTTTGGATGCTGTACTTCCTAGGATTTGTGCATTAGAAACGCGAATGCCGGGCTGAAGGGATCATGACCAACATAGATTGACTGCCTGAATGCAGCATACGCCTCGCTCTTCGCATACTTTTGCCTACTTGTTTTCATATTGTGCGCATCTAGCTTTTCCTGAACTTGTACTTGATAACGCTCCAGTACATCACTCTGACGAGGTTGAGCATGTCAATGGAACGAGAATGCATGGGGGCCACTCACGATCTCCTCTCCTGTGACAACCTGTTGGTGCAAGTCTTTCAAGGTCTGTTCATGTGACCGAATTTCCGTGTCGATATCGATGAGTTCTCTCATAAAACCATCCAATCTATCCAATTCCTGAATACGAGTAAAGTTCCATCAAGCACACACGGGGGGAAAGTTCAAACAAGATTACCTTTTCGGCGGTGCCTTCGTCAGCATACTCTGCGACTGCGGTGGAAACCTCGGTCAGGAGAGAAAACGCGTTCTCCTTCAAGTTCTTCCTGATCATATTCCAATCAGCGGCCATTCCATGCAGTCTCTGCCCGTCGTTCCGGCTCAACGGCTTATTCCCGAACGCGTCCTCGTCAAACACGCCCGCCGCGTCTTGCACGTCATCGGGTTCGTCGCGTTCAGGGACTGGAGTTTCACGCGGTGCTCCTCTCGCGTCTCGCATCACGCGGCTCTGTGTTCTTCGAGGGCGGCGGGGTTGTTGATCCTCATCTTCGTCAGCGTCGACCGCGTCGACCTCCTGATTTTGTGTAGCATCATCATCTTCCTCGATATGGTCAGACATGGCCTCAACGGCGCGTCTTCTGTAGCGTGGCATAGTAGAAAAGGGTTCGTCGCTGACGAGCGCGTAATTGAGTGGAGGAGGGCCCGCGTCGCGTCGCGTATTGAAATTTCGGCAAACTCCGACGCGCGAGCTGAACGGCAACTCCGAGTCACGGTCACCACACACGCGACGAACACGGTGACGAGCATGCTCTCCCTTCTTAGAGCCATCACCCGACCCTCTCTATCATGGACGCCTTTCACCACCCACTCAACAGCATCCGTTTTCCAGGCGTTTTCCGCGCCTAGTACATTCGTTAACACGTTCCATTCGACCGCGCCAGCATTCAGAACGCTCAACCAAGCGATGCGCCGCAAACGTCCGCAGCGCAAAACCTTATCAAAAGCGCCCCTCCTGGATGTCAATCCCCAGCGGAAAGGCATCGTGATGCAGGTGTTCACCGCGAAACCCAAGAAACCAAACTCTGCGAAGCGCAAGGTCGCCCGTGTGAGGCTCACGTCAGGGAAGGTTCTGCAAGCGTACATCCCAGGAGAGGGACATAACTTACAGGAACATAGTGTGGTACTGGTCAGGGGAGGCCGTGCACAGGATCTCCCTGGTGTCCGGTGGGCTGCCCGATCCTCCAGGGATCAGCTCCGTCACTGATAATCAATGGTCACAGCTACAAACTTGTCCGTGGTGCTTCAGACCTCGGAGGAGTTGCGGGCAGGGCCACGGCGAGAAGCCGGTACGGAGGTGAGTATCCGTTCGTCTACCCAGTGAATAGTCTCAAACATCGGTCCCAGCTAAGAAACCGAAGTCATGAGGCAGAATATAGTAAATCCAGTCTCAGGGCCCGTCCATCACCTCGGCCCAACAAAAACTTGTCATCTCTATAGCTCCCTTACATCACCTTTGTTTTATGACCCTGACTTGATTGAATGGACCGGCGTTCGTATCGCCGGTCGCTCAATACAAGGGCTTTTTGGGGGGGCAGTCTGGGCCGTTTCTGTATGACTGTTGAGAGAAACCCGATCGTGATCATGTCTAAGACCTGGAAAAGGATGTTATGAAGACGAGAATCCGTAACGTCGGACCGTTTAGAGACATGTCAGGGGAATTAATCCAGGTCAGCGGTACGCCAGGCACTGAGAACAAGTGCACGAGAGTGTTTTAGACTAAAACCTTTATTCTGGGGCGTCGGTACCGGACGTCAATCATTTTTGGCACGAACCACACATCTCCTACAGTACCTCCGCAGACCTAGTCAGCTGTTCGAAGTGGGATCGGTGCTCCTGCACTCCTCAACTTCTCCCTGTCTCTCCTCTTCCGAGCCAACTTCTCGATTTCCGTGTTCATCGCCCAACACCACACATCGCGTTCGACACGACTCCGGCAACGGAAGACCATCACCTTCTTGGCTACGTTCAGGGACGGGACCTTCTCCGCTTGTGCCATCTTGCGCGGCACGTAGTACACTGTGAATAACGTATTCTCTTCGGAGTCGTCACTCTCAAGTCCGTCTGCGTAGCGTCGCGGAGTAGCGGGATTGTTTGGGTTGTATTGTCCCTTGGGCAGCGCCTGAGCCGCGAACACCCCCGACACGACGTATGCGTCGAGCAAAGAAACGGGTTTTCCCCGCCTACGAAAGTTCGTTGATTTCGGCTTGATATGAAATTGCACCAGTTGACCGGCGACGAGGAGCATTTGCACCAACCTCCAGACGCTCACCTGAGTTTTTCGACGCGTGAAGAAGAAACCACAATACACACTTATATCTTCCGTGAAGTCCCTGTCTCACAAATACTCGTCCTGCTTTGACGATTGGCCGGCATCCTTCATAAACGCACCGGTGGTAAATTGAGCTTAGGTATGGTAGAACAATAGCAGGGTCCGACTGAGGTTCTGGTGGATGGTCCTTGTCGCACTCCTCGTGTCGCAAGCGTTGCGGTGTAATGCGTGGTCGACCTGTAGCAAAATGTACAACGTCCATTTCCTGTCGGGTATCCACGAAATGACGTAGCGTCCAGTAACGAATGAGCGCACGAAGACGCTCAATCCATTCTATTGCGACTTGAGCAGACCAAGTCTGCCACACTCGGCATCAGGCCACTAAAGTAAACTGAGAGCGTGTTCGTTTAACGTGGCGCACCTCAAACCGGATGACATGTCCGGACTTCATAAGGAGTTCGAAGCATCTCCGCGTGCGCACCGTAGTCACATCACCAGTGAGTCCTGCGTCCCCACCGACATCTCGGGTATCACTTTCTTCGCGTACAACCTGTTCTTCGAAATGCCCGTTTTCTTCGATTTCGGGCTGCGTAGAAGCGGGCACGTGCTCATTCGGGTGCAGAACCGGCCTGAAAGCCCGCCGCACTGCAATAACGGATCGCAAATCCATCACCCCACGCGCAGCTGAAACCTGCGCAGCGCCTCTGCGGACTTCTTCTTGATGCAACGCGTCCCGAGCATTTCGGTCCGAGTCTTGAGGTACGGGAACCACGCCAGGTGGATTTGGTGCGTGGGCACTCGCAGGGGCAAGCGTGAACAGTAAGCCATTGTGCACAGTTAGGTAAAGCTCCTCGCGGGTACCTGAGCCGGGTTTGATACGTGACACGTAGCCTTCGACACTTGGCGGCTCGGATAATTGGTGGCCATCTTTGATATGCAACTGAGAAGCCATGTGTTCCGCTAAGCGTACCTCGAGGTGGGCGGCTCTACCTGCCTAGGGTCGACAGTGTCCGTGACACAACAAGAATAACACCAGATCGAAAAAATTACCTGATTAAGTGCCAGCCCTGCCAGTACTGCCCAGGTGCGAGGATTACCGTGGGTGTCATCAAGCCACCATACCCAATCCAGGTTCGTGTCGAGACGCCAGGCAAGTTCCATGTGCGCACCTTCCGCAAGTCGGTTTCTAATAATAACATCCCAATCTTGGACTGTGCTCAACGTCTTCATGCATAATGCCACAAGGTTATCGTGACTGAAAATCGAGTGATCGGCGCTCTCAGGGACGTCGATCTTCATCCGGGTGTCGAGAACAGGTGAACGAACTTCGATAAACGGCGGAAGTATGCCGCCTAGATCCCGCCTATCCAAGGTGAGTCCGGAACAGTCCATCGGAAGTATGGGTAATGGGCTTTACTAACCATAAGCGCCAAATCCAATCTATGGCACGGGAACGGCACCGTGCCTTAAATACAAAGACATTGGTGCCTGTCCTGCGTTGAAACGGGAGAAGTGTTTTCACGCCAGAGCTCAGAGATGCAGGGGGACATATGATACAGAATGACATGTCAGTGAAGGAATAAAGAGAAAGCTTCGTTCGAACGTTCTTCAGGGGTACAACGAAGGCGAGGTGCTTGTGACCTGCAAGCCATTCTCTACAAGGCAATCGCTAAGGGGGAATACGTCAAGACTGGGAGGGTGACCTGAGCAAGGTGCACACACATAATCGTCGTACAACTCCAATCGATCATTACGCCAGACAACCATGAACTCGGTCCAATCTTCGTATTGCAAATTCCTAGCGGACCGGTTCTGCATCTCATCGAATCTGGGTGCCAGAGACCCATCCCTGCAGTATGCAACGCGAACTACCATCCTGTCTGGTAGCCAGGTCTTACTGACAAGACATATGGTGATGGCAGGACGGAAAGAACTGTCTCACCTTTCATTCTTGCATCATCATATTCATCGGGTATCTCGAGCGACCCAGAGATATCTGTTTCCCGGAGTTCCTCTTCCGCTGCAGCACTCGTACCATGCAATTCACTTCCGGTACGTTCTAAGACTTCGCCCGATGAAACGGAAGTAGGAATAGTCTGGGTGCCAAAAGGATGAGGATCGGAAGGAAGTCGGACAGCTTTTTTCGCTTTGCCTTTGCCCGAACCTGAGTTCAAGGAGAGGCCAAAAGTGGTACTAGTGGTTCCGTTAATGGCGCCATCGCTCTTTGCTTGAGTAAGGGCGCGTGCTCTCAATGCAGGTTTGAGACTCGGCCTCGGCACTGCGTCCCTCGGGCCGGTACTAGTGCGATGTCTTTCCGAAGGTCGTTCCGCTGCTGTGGCCGGAAGAAGGTTGGTAGTCGAAGTGACGGCATGGATATCACAACTCCCATCGGAAGAGATGGGTACATCTGGGGGGATAGATGACGGTTGAGAGGGTAACGTTTCAGGCTCGGGGCTGACATGAGAACGAGCCGTCACAAAAGAATCTTTGGTCACCATCGAAGGGCCATCCAAGTAGACGGGAAAGGTGGATGGACGTGTCCGAGTAGATGAACCAGGGGTTAACCGTGTGTCGCGAGAAGCTTGCTCTGCATAGGTATTAAGACCCAGGAACTCCCCAACTTGGAAAGATCCAGCATCATTTGGCAGTACCCAACGCGCATGGGTGGTATCTGAGCTCTCCTTCCTCCTGCACCAAAGGCGCCCCCAAGCTGAATCCCTCCATCTTCTCATCATCTCGTTCTTCACATAATTCTCTTGTTCTTCGTTCCAGTCCTCCTCTGATCCGCCGAGCTTCAGGTAGAACGCGTATGCATATTGATTAATGAGTTCTTCGACGGGTTCATCAGTCTCAG
This sequence comes from Lactarius indigo, assembly GCA_025766275.1. Classification (NCBI taxonomy): domain Eukaryota; kingdom Fungi; phylum Basidiomycota; class Agaricomycetes; order Russulales; family Russulaceae; genus Lactarius; species Lactarius indigo. Next base: position 1,519,274 of record JAFKAC010000005.1, on the reverse strand, counting down.
AGGATGACTGCTGGACCTGGGTGAAATTGAAGAAACCGCGGGGTCTGTTGACAGGTTTCGTAACAAGGTGCTGTGTGTCCGAGATGACGCGTTCAGGAAGCGGCCCCAAAAAAAACCGGGATAGAGTGTGTTCCTTGTTGGTTTTCTTCAGGTCTACGTCTGGCGTGACCATGACGAGAGGAAGGTCTAACTCGGCTCAGATGCCACCTTGGAGTAGCAGTCCATTCACGGTCAGGTGCATCTGAGCGCCATGACGTCATCCGGCCCAAATAAGGAAACCAGAGATGTATATTCATAAAATGATTTTCTACCAATCGAACTACGCCCACTGTCCGTCACCGTGGAGCTCAATCTCGTTCGTAAGGAGAGAGGGAGCTTCCGGGAAACGCGGCGTGATTTCGCATTCATAAGGGACAGGGCGACTGATATGGGCAATCCTGTTATTTTTCCTCTCGGGGACACATAGTAACACTTACACGACGAGACCGTCTTCCACGAAGCCATCTACATCCAAGGGAAGGAGCTTGCCAGTGGCATCCTTCTTTCGCTCGATCTTCAGTGTCCAAAGTAGGATTGCAATGTCGATGAAGAGTGAATTGTTTGCCACATGACGACCCACACACAATCTGCGACCAAACCCATACGTGACGTGGCTCTCTTCTTTTGTGTCTGGTGGACCCGGAGCAACTTCTCCCTTGGCGTCGAGATGTCTCGCGGGGTTGAAGTGTCCCGCATCTTCACCGTAGATGTCCGGGTCGCGATTCAGGTGCCAAACGTTGGCGATGCAGATCGTGCCTTTCGGAATGAACATGCCTTCGTACCAGTCATCTTCGATGGACCGATGGGGAAGCCCAACTGGATCAACAGGACGCCAGCGGAGGGCTTCTTTAACCATGGCGCGAATATAAGGGAGGTGAGGGTAGTCTGCAAAAGTTGGCAAACGTGTACGGCCCACGACTGCGTCAAGCTCTGCCTGTGCTCTGGCTTGTGTCTCGGGGTACGCGAGCATCGCGAGCGTCCACCAGGCCATCACAGCGGAAGTCGTCTCTGCGCCAGCAGCGCTGATGGGTGGGATATACTTAGCAAGGCGATTGCGCATACACCGATCAGATAGTACGTACTACATAGTTCCAGCCAGCCAGGAGTTTTCTCGATTGGACAGCTGGTGTCGACCCGCATCGCGAATCAATGTAGCACACAGACTAGGGCGATCATCTCCCTTCACCTGTGTAAAAGAGGTTAAAATGAGACACGAGTTAAACATTGAGTTGTATTCGTACGCTGTTGATATGAACGGAGTTGAAAAGACCTTCGAACATGACAGAGTCTTGCCTGTACCAAGCCTCAGCGTTTCGTTTCCACGTCGCAAACCTTAATCGAGTCAGATCATACTGAATAAAGGATCCAACACATCGAGAGCGCAAACCTGCTAGGGATATATCGCATCCATGGGAAGAACTCGACAAGGTGAGCACCTGGGTAAGCGGCACGAGTGAGGCGCTGAACAAAGTCATTGATGAGCTTGACGTCATGATCTTGCCCGGGTTTTATTGTGGGCTGATCATAAACAACAGACAAGACCATCGATGCGGCAGCACGGCGAAGGTGCTTATCCCATTCCGTGGGGTCGCTCAGTCCATCGGAAGCGAGAATGAGAGCCTCTTTTGTTTGTGTCCCATGGAAATCCTTAACGACACCCTTGTTGAGTCCCTCATGGGCTGCCTTGCGCATCCGACGCCAGCTAGTGATGGAGGTCGATATAAAGCATGCACCCAGATCCAATCAGAAGCACTTACATGTCGTTGTATCGGGTGAATACAACGAGGAGACCACCCGTCATGATGTCGGATGCGACGATATTGACGGGCCTATCGGAATATATCCCGGCGCGTCGATCAAGGAGATCGGCGGCGACTTTCTGAGAGTTGAGGATGACCACGGGTTGACCAGCAGCGTTGAGGTAGATAACATCACCTAGACAGATAAAATTATGAAATGGGAGAAGAAAGATCGAAGGGATAAACTGACCGTACTGCTTTCGCCACTCTGTGAACTTGAGCCATTGCTGGGACCGAAGCTCGAGGACGTTTCCTATGATCGGATAACCTCGCGGCCCAGGAGGCAGCTTTCGATAAGGACTGGTGACATAGTGTGCCAAGTAGAGCACAGCGAGGCCAAGGAGGATGCCAAGCGATAGTATTTTGTTCTCTTTCGCACTCTGGCCAAATTGGAGAGCGACGCGGATCCCAGGGAGAGAGGAAAAGGAGGACGACGACATGTCTGGGCACGGTAAAGACTCGGAGAGAACATATCAAACATCAGTATATATATTCTTTCTTTCTTTTTTTACTCCTTCTTCTCCAAGGTTAATTGAAACACAGACAAAGCAAACCAAGATGGCCGGCATAAAAGAAGTGTGGTTCGAACTGAGCCGGGTCGGTGGTTGTTCAGTACTTTCAGTTACGGTAATCTGGCTCGTCATGCATGTCGTGCACTGGCACCACCATAACGCGGCATCACGGTCGGACTTCGGCGTCTCTCGCTTCTCACCCGAAATATGACTAAATCTCTGGCGACTATTGCTTTGTCCTACTTTTCCTCTGCTCAAGACTGAATTAGATCAATGCTCTTATAGTACATGGCTGCGAGCTGCGAACTCCAATCAACATGGTATCGTCTCGAGTGGTCCCCTTTTCCGTCCTCATAGCGCAGGTCGTTGCTGCGGTCTCAGGAATCTCTGTGAGCTCCGGCTCATCTCCAACCTACTCAGCTGCAGAGTTTGCTTCGCTCGAGTTCGATGTTCTTATTCTCGGTGGTGGTACAGCTGGCCTCGTCGTCGCAAATCGCCTCTCGGCTCCACCTACATCAAAGTACGCCGCTCCACTCCGCGTTGGTGTCATCGAGGCTGGCCCATACCTCCCCGATGATTCGCTCATCAACGTGCCAACTGCCGGAAACCTCCTCGGGAATGCCAACGTGGGCACACTCATAGGAAATCCAACATACGACTGGTGCTTTGAAAGCGTCCCACAATCCGGTCTGGACGGCCTCGTGATCCAATATCCCCGGTGTGTAAACTCTATCCCCTTCCTTGAATAAACATGACCAATAGCAATTGACCCTTAGAGGGAAAGTCCTCGGAGGCTCTTCTGCTATCAACAGTATGGTTTGGCAACGTGGGTCACGCGCTGACTATGATATTTGGGGTACTACTCTCGGAAATGGAGAGGAGTGGACATTCGAAGAGCTATTACCGTTTTTCACACGCTCAGAAAATTGGACCGCTCCTTCCGCGTCAAATCCGGCGCTTTTTGGACTCACTTCCGCCCAGAAGCAATCCCTTGAGGGTGTTCACGGGCTTGGCGGCCCCGTACAAATCACCTACAACAACTTTTTGACGGACCTCGATGTACCTGCCGCTCATGCAGTCGTTGCCGCGGCCGGCATTGCGCCTAATGCGAACCCAGATGACGGAAATGACTTGTCCATGCCCGCACAAGGAGTTGCGCGGACGGTCGACCCTCGTACCGGATTGAGGAGCTACTCTGCTTCTGCATATTTTGACGCTGAAGCTCACACTCGTGATAATCTATACGTGGTCACGAATGCCGTGGCGAGTAGGATACTCTTCGATGGAAGGAAAGCGAAAGCAGTTGAATTTCAGAGCGATGATAAAACGTATGCCGTCGCGGTTTCGAAAGAGGTAATCTTGGCTGCTGGTGGGGTCCTGTTTTGACTCACTCGCGGCCTGTATGATCCTGACGTGGTGCAGGCTCATTGAAGACGCCCCAGATCCTTGAATTATCAGGCGTTGGCAACAGGACGCTTCTCGAGAGATTGGGTGTTCCTGTCGTTCTGGACTTGCCCGAAGTTGGGGAGAATTTGCAAGATCACCCTGTGACGCTCTCTGATTTCAAGCTTAAGCCAGGCATCATGACCCTTGGTATGAGTTCATTTGCAACGTCTAATTGAGGGTCTGACAGCCATGACAAGACTCATTTGCTAACGCGACGTTCACCTTGGAACAGCAAGTGCTGTTGTGAGTCATTGCGATGTGTACCCCTCTGTGTACCTAACGTATTGCTGTAGTGAAACAAACCAGGCTGGCGTTTTTACCTACTCCGTGGGGAACATCGGCACGCTCACCTTACAGTCTATGACTACCCCTTCCGAATTTAACGCCATGCGCGCCTCTTTGGATCAAGATTTGGCGGCGAGAACCCTAACACCACTACAAAAAGTCCAATATCAGCACCTCAAGGAAGTTGTAGACAATGGAGAAGAAGGCTGGATGGAAATTGTCGTCGTGCCGAGCGGCGGAGTGCTCAGCCCACCAAAACCAGGGGAGAACTATCTGACTGGCGTAGCTATCCAACAAGTAGGAGGCTTCTCTTTCCCCATAAGTCCGATGTCACGCTGATTTCCTCCAACTCGGCCGGCAATAGCATGCCTTTGGAATGGGTTCAGTCGTCAGTTGTCCGTAATTCGGGATGTTGCGCTTATTTCAACATCGGCCTCCATATAGCATATCAACAGCACCAACATTTACGACCAACCTATTATAGATCCCCGGATAGCCGACCTGCGTTGGGGTAGGGAATGATCGCCGTCGTCTTCAACATCACTCATAGGTTTGTTCGTAGATTTAGACGTTCTCTATTATGGCACAAAGTTCCTCCGAAAGTGGATCCAGACAAAGCCTCTGGCTGACCTCATTGACGAGTGGATTACTCCGCCGGCGTCTCTCCAGGATGCCGAGTGGGAGAAGTTTGTGAAGACCGTTGTGCGGGTAGGTTTCGTTTGTGTTTGATGCTTATCGAATCTGACCACGGAATGGCAGACGACAAATCATCCACTAGGTGCTTTATTCTTCCCAACGGGGAGACGGACAGTATGTTAACGGAACGAATTACGTAGGTACGACCGCGATGGCACCACGCGGTCTTGGAGGTAAGGAGCTCCCGCTCACTCTTATCGTATATTCTGACCACCTTTCAGGTGTTGTTGATCCAAGGATGAAAATATACGGCCTCACCAACGTTCGCGTTGTTGATGCGAGTGTGATACCGCTCACGACTGGCGTAGCGATCCAATCTACAGTTTACGCGATCGCAGAAAAGGTGAGTCCGAATGGATTACAAAACATGGAATCTGACGGGGTTATCCAGGCCGCAGATATTCTTAGAAAGGAGTGGGGTCTTGAATAGACGCGAGTGGAGTCACTCGCCGCCCATATTGTAGATGTTGGGATCACGAGTGACCAGTGACTGCGCAACTGCCACGACTTCGAAGTTGAGTGACCGGTGTGTGATAACCCCAGAAATTAGACGCACCCGCGCTCTGATGCGCCTCTAGTGTTGTGCCCACAGACCTTGAAGAACGGTGCACGGCGATCCTAAAATTAAAGGCCCATAAGCGCTCTGATGCGCCCCTGGTGTTGTGTCCGCAGACCCTGAGGGAAAAAAAGCGCATGAATGAATCAATAGAAGTGTTTCAGAAACGAAGGTTTAGATCGAACCTTTGGGCCTTTCCTCCGAATTATCTTCCTCCTCCGCTTCTGGCACCATACCTAACAGTTTGTTGCGCTTCCACTAGTGATCGCATCCCGCATATGATTACTAGTGGTGTCAAAGTCCAGTTCAGTTCAGTTCTTTCCCCTTTTGGCTGAACCCCAAACCGGACCGTTGGTCCAGTTCAGGTGATTTGGCTGAACCCTGAACTGGACCCCAGTTCGGGGTTCACAACAGTCCGGTTCTGGTTCAGGAGGCTGTGAACCTGAACTGGACCTGAAGTAGGAATTTCGGTCCGGTTCCGGTTCAGAAGCTGAACTGAACGCTAAATCGAGGTTTCTGTTTATATAATCACACCAAACGTCGTCACTACCATCATGCTTTCGATATCCACTGCATCTGTGCCCCTTCCAATATCCAACTACAGCCTCGCCCAAACCGCTGGCGTCTGCGGCGACCATTCAGGTGGGTGAGTGGCAGCCTGGCAGGTGCTAGCTGCTGGCGGGTTCGACATCATGAAGCGATATCGACGTGCTCAGCAGCTCTTGCTGTACAGAATACTATCATTTGCCTCACGAGCAACATTGGTGCGTTTGTTTTATTTTATCTAGCCTCGTCGTTCACCCTACGTCATTTAGGTAGCGACATCCTAGCACACCCCTCGGCGTCGGACAGCTCCGGCGCCGTCACGTCTGAAGCGCGAACAGAGGTACTGGAGCAGGTCAAGGAGGAGTTCCCTCCGGAACTCCTGAACCGGCTCGATTCAATGCTCGTATTCAACCGGCTCACGTGCGAGTCAATCCTGCGTGTCGTCGACCTCCGTCTCGAGGACGTCGCGGCGCGCCTTATGCAGCGGCGCATCAAGCTCGACGTGGACAACGCGGCGCGCCTTATGCAGCGGCGCATCAAGCTCGACGTGGACGACGCGGCGCGCGGATGGCTCGCTCAGAAGGGCTTCTCGGACATTTACGGCGCGCGTGCGATCGCGCGTGTCGTGCACACGGAGGTGCTGTTCCCGCTCGAGCAGAAATTACTCGTTGGCACGATACGGTGAGCTAAGGCCTACGCTTATGTATTTGTGGCTGTGTGTTTCTGTTGACGCCGTCGCTTTCGTAGTGATGGGGATACGGTTGAGATACGCGTGGGGTCTGATGGGGCGGCGCTGCATATTTGCGACAATCATATTGCGGATGAGCGGGGTGACTCGCCTGCTGTTCAATAACGGCAGTAAATAGAAGCTTGCAACGAACTGTCCACTCATGCACGTACTCAATCGCATATTGATAGCTTGTCCGCCAGAAATTGGGAAATGGCCAGTGGGAGGCAGAGGGTTGGACGAGGGGGAAGTGGATGGGTGGCGAAAGGTGGTGGATGGATGGCGACGACAAGACGCGGGGAGGGTGACAGAATGAGTAGGGCGTGACTTTGCACTAATGTCCATGGAAATATATTGAGGAAACGATTGGAACTGAAACGGTCCACACGCTGCAAGCTAGTAGGCTACAAACTAGTAGATTTTTGATAGCTAATAATCTCTCTTTAATGATTCTAAGATCGAGTCGATATCGATTGGGTCGATCTCAGTGTCCCCAACATCATCATCTAGCGATTGTACGAGCACGTCAAAGTGTTGTGCTGCCTGTGTGACAGCGGAAATATGTCCGTTCCTGTATGCACTCTTGAGTAGTTGCAATCCCTCAAAGATTTCCGGCGTTAACGCGTTTCTTCGTCGGCAGTCCGTTATCCCCGCACTGCTAAAGGCGCGCTCCGATGGTGTAGCCGATCCCTGGATTGGGAGGTAGTCCCGGGCAATCCTCTTCAGCGTAGGATATTTATCATCGCTCTGGGACTTTTAGACACGTATTCATTAGGAAGTAGTACCGGACATAAAAAAACCGAACTCACCCCCCACCATGAAATGACGTCCGCCACGGTCTCAACGCCGGAGTTCAAGTATTCATTGAGTTCGTCTCGAGGGCTGCGTTCTGCCTTCTGTTTCTGCTGGAACGCCTTGACGGCCTCGAGAAGGTAACGACCACCGTAATGTGCCGGTGACTTCAGCATGGGTGGTACGGTGACGGTGTCTTCAGTGCGTGTTGTAACTTCTGGAGCGATATAATAGCTGTCGAACTACAAAGACACAATCAGTATAAGAGAATTAAGTCTTAAAGGCGAACGTACCACCTCCCCAAGCTGCTCCAAAGCAGCGTCATATCGTTCACAATCCCACCGGACCCGGAAATAAAGGTCCTTGAGATTGGGATCGAGGACTGGTGCAGTCAATAATCAAGAAAAGAGCGGGAGCCCGAGAACTTACCAACGCAAACAAAATAAGTTATGCACGAGCCTTCAACACGAGCATGCCATTTGCGAAGACTCTTGAGTCCTTCGTTCAGTGCCGCCTTCAGTTCGTGGAAATGAGCATGGCCAGCCATAGCTTCCCAGTTTCTGATGAGAAATTCGAAAGTCGATATGATACGCCAGACAGTTGGGGTGCGCTCTTTTGAGAATGTTTGCTGGGCATTTGACAGCTCCTGGTGGGGAATGAGTAACAAAGCGAAGACAAGAATCGGAGAAAAACATACCCTGATCGAATGTTTAATATTTATGAGCCGCTCCCAGTCTCTATCAAACAGTTGGAAGTCGGCGTAGCTCCGCTTCCCAGACAAGTTCGGGACTTGGTCATTCGCATCCGCAAGCAGAACGAATTGTTCAATCCCCTGAAGGAAATAGATGTCATTGCTGCCACTGACTGAGATGATGAAAATACGACACGTACTGCTCGGAGTTTGAGAAACCGGTCGAGGAAACAGTAGAGGGATCCCCAGCGAGTTCGGACCCACATGATGAACTCCAGTGGTGGGATGTTGACTTGCTTGCAGGTCTTTCTGAAGTAGGCCCTGGCCTGTGGCGAATTATGGATCTGCAGTGCGACGCATGCACATTAACGCGAAGACAAGTCCGATATTGAAGGGACTTACCTGGTTGGCCAAGGCAATCGCTTTTCCAAGCGAATCGCCTGAGTCGAAAACACCTTCGTCCAAGTCGTCATCGGGAACCTCCAAGTCCGGGTTGGTAGATGCATCAGAACCTAATCCTGGCGCAACCTTTTGAATGAAGTGTTTTGCCGCGAGGTGGAGCAAGTGCTCCATGCACCTGAGAATTCGATTAGAAAATGTTAGTACATGGATGTACCAACACTTACAACATATCGCGTTCTACAGCCCTCCATTCTACTTCTGTATCGGCGAGATTGCTCTGGAGCATGCGAATAGTCGTCCGATTGACGGCTGCCCCGTCACTGGTAAACCAGCCGATCTGCGTGCGTTCGGAGTGAGCTACGAGAGCCTAGAGGAGAAAAAATAAAAGTCTTACCTTGCCACGAAGTCCGTAGTCGTCCAACGTACGAATCAAGATGCCGGCCATGTTCTTGCCAGTGTGCCTACCTATAATCTCCTCAAAGCTCAGTTGTTCACACCTGAGGCGCCACGCGTGCGGTTGATCCACTGGTGCATCTACATAGTGGGCGGTGACGGAATGTCGTACCAGGGGGAGCAGTGTCGCATTGCAGGAGGAACCACGGACCGCGCCACAAACACCGATCGTTTCATACTATTTGCGTACAAGAATCCATAAACACAGCCGATATATTATACCGTAGTTTACGTTTTCACCCCCTCAGTTCGCTTGTCTCCGCGTTCTGAGGGGTAAGCCTTCGTCCCGCCTATATTACCATACCGCGCACTAATACTCTCACCTTAGTACTGTTTAGGTTCGTTGATAATAATATCAGTTCGCTTGTCTCCGCGTTCTGAGGGTACTGTTTAGGATCTAAAAGGTTATGGGCCCTGCGGGTCTTTAGCTGCAACCCGCCGTTAATCCTGGACTCCTCAGACCGGTGCTCTCTTCACCAATTCCTCGTCGTTTATCCATCGCACTTGCTCTCGTGATCAGCTCGGAATCAATCAGAATCGTCTCGCAGAATCATCTCGCAGTCTCATCAGTTCTCAGCTCTCAGTCAAAAATCGTCTCGCTTCTTCTTTTCCCGTCAGAATCAGCCAAAACCTATGTCTGTTGAAACAAACCCCTGGTCTGTCCCGCCGAGCTCTTTAACACATCTTTCACAACTGCATCCGATCGAAGACGCAAACGCCGACAACGAGAACTCCCAGCATACGACCTCGTCGATGTCGCTCACACCGCCGGCCCCCCCGTCGGCACAGCCACTATCGCCCCTGCCCCGACAGCAATTCATCGCAGCACGCCGGGATCCGCCCCCCCATGAGCACCGACGTACCCCCGCGCGCGACTCTCCTGATGAGCGTCCACGCACATATGTTCCCCCACAATTGCGTGTCCCCCACTCACATCAGCCAGTGCAGCGATATCATGAACGAGACTCCGAATCACCCCCTTCTTCCCGGGAAAGCATACCTTCCCCACCGCCGCGCCGCGCAACCAGGAGCTCCCGCCATCACCGCAGCCATCACGCGCCCACCAGCACCCAGCGTATCACGGCCTCTGTAACGCCTGCGTCGGCCGTGCATGCCGCCGTTATCAGACGCGAAACCCTGGCCGGCTTACCCCCTTGGCCATCTGAGCTAAAGCTCTCTCTCTCCGCTGGGAACTGGTTGGAATGGTCTCATTGCCTGCTGCGCGCGCTAGCTATGTCGCAACTTGACGAGTACCCACTCGGGCTGCTACCATGCCCCGATGAACTTGCTGAACCTTTTGGCCATCGGTGCTGGAACGGCAACGATCGCATGATCCTCGGATACATGCAGTCCCACATGTACTCCGCGGAGGTCCTCCATATCACAGCTTGTGCGACCTCGGCCGAAGCTTTCCGCCTGCTGCGCGCGCGTCATGAGAAACGCAGCGGAATGACACAGCTGCAGCTTATCCAGAAACTCATGGGCATCACATTCGACGACGACCCCGCGAAGTTTGAGGCAGCCATGACGACTTATCGCGACCTCATATACTGCATTGAGAGCATCGGCCACGTCGACATTCATCGACTGGGTTTGCTGTTCCTCTTACTAAACGTGAAAACCTCGCATCCAGCGGTCCATGACGGCTTAACCCCCGCTCTCGTGGATGGCAGCATTACTGTCGAGCTTCTCGAAGCACGGATGCTTCACCATTTCGAGATGCGCAGTGCGGAGCTCACCCACATCTACGGTCCAACGCCGTCCTCTTCACTCGCCCTGCCTGCCTACATGCTGTTGCGCAGCAAAAGCCTTATAGGCCAAAGCGCAGCACGCAGGAAGGACGTTCTCACCTTTGAGTAGGTTGAGAGACTAATGAGAGAGGAGAATGTGCACAAGCAAAGTGGGTGATGTTCTGTATTCGCCTCTCTCCCCACATAGGAGGGTATTTATGCTCTATGGCCCCACCATGTCCATTTGCGGTTAAGTGATGAGTAAAGGCGTCCACAATATCGCGTTTTTACACACGCTTAATGTGTTTTGCCCTTCTGAGATAGTCATAGGACTTCTCCTCATCACGGGACATGATACGCCCGCTATTGTACGTATCGTGACTGCCTAATATGGTACATATAGTACAGTAATGTCGTAACTGCTATAGATAAGGTCCTTACGTACTTATCACGTTTCAACACTCCCCCTTGCTTAGTGCAGCTAGTAAAGCGCGTCTAAGCAATGACCTTACATTAAAGACATTGTATAGAAGGATCGGTAATAAACATCGACCAAGGATGCTTCGATCCTCAAATGTCAGAGGGATGTATAGGGGATTGGGTGCGGGATTATAGCAACATCCCTTGATAAAATCAAAGGGACGCTTAACCCCAACAATGGTCGTCGATCCTCGGTTTAGTGAGCAGTTACACTATGCTGGTGATAGAACAGGATGTATGAGCTTCCTTCTGGTAAGAATACCAGGGTTGTTTGACACAAAACCATAGAAGGCTTAGAGTCGGATGACTCAATAAACTTTTATGATTTGTGAGAGAACAACTCTCGCGGGACAGTCTTCTCAGAAATCATAAAAGCTTAGGGTCATCAGACTCAATAAGCTTGTACAGTTCTTTGAGAAGAACAAGTCGTTCGTGACTCATTTCTTATGTATTCCCTATTACTGGGAAAGAAGAAACGATGTACACGGAGAAGCTACGAAAAACCCTTCTTATTCTACCTCCAACCATAGCGTTGAGCTGCTCAAGCTCACGTGGGCGAGTGAAACTCCAGCCCAAGCTGTTCCCTGAATTTAAGGAACTTAATGCGACCCAGATTCTTAGTAAAAAGATCTGCGGGGTTCTCAGCTCCTTCTATAAAGAATAGTTCTATCTTCTTATCTCGAATTACTTCACGTATGTAGTGGTGACGCAAATCGATATGTTTAATCCGTTTTTCTTGAACCGGATTAGAAGATAGAAATATGGAGCCTTGATTATCTCCGCATAATGGAATTGGTTCTAGATTTATTCCTAGCTCAAGAAAGAGCGAACGTATCCAGACCAACTGTCTGCTTGTATCACACAGCGACATATATTCTGCTTCAGTGGATGAGAGCGCAATTGATTTTTGTGCTCTCGAATTCCAGCAGAATATTCCATTTGCCATTTTTACTAGGTAGCCCGTAGTGGACTTTCTAGTGACTGGATCTGAGGCCCAATCAGAATCCGCGTATGCTATTATACCACCATCACTTTTGCCGTCATAGGCTAAAGTATAATTGGAGGTGCCAAGTAAATAGCGGCATATGTAAAGTGCACGCTTTAAGTGGTCCTCAGATGGGTTGGCAGCGAACTGCGCCATTTTGGTAACAGCATAAGCAATATCTGGTCGCATTCCAATCATTATGTATAGGAGTGAACCTATTACTTGTTGGTATGAAGCGCGAAGTTCTGGAGATGCAGATTCCTTATTAGGAGTAGGATGATACCCTTCCGGTAATGGAGTTGGTACTGATTTGGCGTTAATCAGTTTGAAGCGCTGTAGTACTTTCTGAAGGTAGTCCTGTTGATCAATGAGGATTCTACCCTTAGATCGTAGTATGCGCATTCGAAGAAACTCCTTGGTATCTCCAAGATCTCTGCATTCCCAGATCTTCATGAAGCGCTGCTTCAGGGAATCAATATGTTTTTTATTTTTTCCGAGGAAGAGGACATCATCAACATAGACAATTACGACAATTGTCTTTTCCTCATTTACAAAAAGACCTGAGTCTGATTGTAGACGTGTGCAACTTAGAGTACCCATAGACTTATCTAGCGCTCTCCACCAAGCGAGAGCAGCTTGCTTAAGTCCATAAATGGCTTTTCTAAGGCGCATCACTTTGTTTTGTTGACCAGGGATTTTAAACCCTTCAGGTTGTTCCATGTAGAGTTCCTCATCGAGGTCACCATACAGGAATGCTGTTTTGACGTCTAGTCCAGAGATGTGCCAATCTTTAAGCGCTGCAAGCGCAAGCATCATCCAGACAGTCTCAAACCGTACCACAGGCGAGAATATTTCGTCATAATCAATGCCTTTAACCTGAGAAAAACCTTTGGCAACCAGCCTGGCTTTCTTTCGGCCATCTGACTTTAAGTCAAAAACCCATCGATTCTTGATAACCTTTCTGCCTTTCGGCGGGTTAACAAGTTCATAGACTTTGCGATTGCGAAGGGAAGCTAGTTCCTCTTTGCACGCATTACGCCACTCCTCCTGAGAGTCGCTTGGCATCTTTAGAATGTCTCGATAAGTCCATTCTCGAATATTAGAGGTATCAGGTGCGTCTAGATCTGTTGGTGAAACTGCTTTGGCTAGCAGAAGATCTAGAAATTTGACTCCCCCTTCCTGAGCAAGGCGGGTGAGCAATTGCTGCTCTACTTCATCGTCCGAAAGGTGCGGATTATCACCCGAAGCACGAGGAGGACCAGACTCGGGTTGCTCAGGAAAATCTCCTGGTACCGTCTGATCTTGACGTGAACGCAACCGAGAGCTACTCGGCTGATCACCAGTCAATTGTCGCCATGTGCGAGTCCGCTCAATGTCACGAATAATCGTAGTAGGAGGCCTATCTCCATAGACATTATCTGGACGAGAAGTTTGTTTCCTTGTACGCGCCGACCTCCTAGGCTGACTAGGACCTGGTACGGGTTGCGGCGGTAAAGGCGGAGGTAGCTGCGATCCACTTCCTCCAGTAGACATACTAGGAGGAGGTGCCACAGGGGCCTGTGGAGCGCTCCTCACTTTAGGAGGCTCAGGTGGAGGGTCGTCATCAACACCAGGAGTGGTATCGTCATTTAACAGCTCATCATCAGAAGCTGTATCATCTAACTGAGTAACACCTTTGGGTTTACTCCTAACACTGTCCGATGGACATTTAGGAAACAATGCTTCATCAAAGAGGGCTTTGTCCGAGTAAAATAAGGTATTAGGAGTGCGCATGAAGACATCAGCCTTCATTCCAGATCCCCTACCAAGGTAGATCATAAGTTCGCTTTTAGGAGAAAGTTTATTCACCCGGCGAGCTTCAGGGATATGGACATAAGCACCTGATCCAAAGACTCGAAGATGAGCAATGTCAGGTTTCTCATTGTATAATAGTCCATAGGGGGTCTGCCATTGAAGGCGACTAATTGGAGTTCTATTATAACAATGTGTAGCATGCAAAACTGCAAATTCCCACCAACTCTGAGGTAAACAAGCATCAAGGCGCATGGCCTGAGCTTTGTCCATGACTGTACGCATAAAGTGCTCAGCGCGGCCATTCTGCTGTGGGGTATGTGGCGTGGACTGTAGCACTGTAATGCCGGCATCCTTTAGCTGCTTTAGAAAAGCATCCGATTTATATTCACCGCCAGCATCAGACATCCACTCTTTTATGGTAGCGTCAAATTGATTTTTAATCAACGCAAGCCACTGCTTTAAAGCAGTAATAGCGGAGGCTTTATCCCATAAGAGAGTGATCCAAGCAAAAGAAGTATAATCGTCGAAGAAGACGATAAAATACTTGTACTTGTGATATGACGGTATAGGGAAGCTTTTTAGATCGGAATGAATCCGACTAAAAGAGGCTTTAGCCCTAGTCTCGGAAGGAGGATGAGATGCTGCAGGCATTTTGCCTTGCGCACATCCTGGGCATAGTTTATCAGAGGTGGGAATTATAATCCCATCAGGGAAACCCTTAGTGTTCTCCTTAGATCGTCTTAGAACCTCTTTAGATGGATGTCCGAGGCGACGATGCATAAGGTCATAATCTACATTGTGCAATGCAGATATGTTGGCGTAATCTAACTCAGTTAGATTAGATATAGAGGCGTCTAGCCAAAATAGTGATTGCCCGTGAATAAGGGGTTTACATTGGACAATTGCTTTATTTTTTCTTAGCAAGTCTATATGCTGCGAATTCCCCAAAACGCGCAATCCTTGCTGTAGGAATACTCCCATTGATAGTAACCGTGTGCTCATAGAAGGTATGTGAAAGACTGGATAAACTCGTGTAGTTACAAGTTTGTCTGCGATATAATGCTCTAGCAAGACAGTACCAACTCCTTCAACATATATCATGTGAGCCGCGGTTTTGACAGGTATTCTGTCAGACTTGGCTAGCGACTTATACTCAATAAAATCACTAAGACTATTGGTAAAGTGCGCTGAGGCTCCTGAGTCAAGAAGCCACATATTTTTAGTACGCTTCAAACATTCTGCGCATTGACTGAAGTACTCATTGTGCTCACACTCAAGAAAATCGAGAAGAGCACTAGTATAATTGTACATTTCAGGCAACTTCTTTACATGTGACTCTAATACGTTACAGTTAGATCTGCCACCCCTTAGATTTTTTGGGGGCTGGACTAATTCTGTAACGTGATCAGCACATAATAGGCAAAATGAAGGAGTAACGTACTCTTCTTCATCGGAACCCCAATCCAGGACCTCATCTGGACCGGTTAGAAAATGTTCGGGGGTTATAGAACGCGATCCTGACGGGGATATCAAAGTACCGAAGTCAGGGTGCATAGGAAGCCCATGGTCATATAAATATTGCTGATTCCTAGTCCATGCGGCAAGAATTAGCTCCGCAGAAGAAACTTTTGGAATAGAACCAGCGCCAGTAAATGAGGGTTGTTCCCACATTTTTGTTATCTCTTCAGCCTCAATTGCCTCCGGATCAACATATTCCGGTGTCGGAGCTCGGTTTTCTTTATCCGAGTCAACATCCGATATAGTTAGATCACTCAAGTCTAATTGTAGAGCGTTTGAAGACTCACTACAATAGGCGGCAATCTCAGAGTCGTCTAGACTCTTGATGTCGACAATGGGTCGAGCGCCAGCAGGGGGTGCTCGCGTCATGTCAATGTCGAAATCGGAGTCATACTCTTCGTCAATAAATTTATCGATCCGAGGGCGCATCTGAGCGTCCACATCGGCGAAACGCTGCTCAAGTGTCTTCGCGGTCTGAACTGTAGCTGGTACATTCAGCCGCTCTGCGAGCGTCATAGCAGTATTGACGGAGGGAAAGAAGCCAGGAGTCCTCTGAGGCGAAGAGGATTCGACTTCTGTGCGAGTAGAGACGCCAGATGACCCAATATGAATCACCTTGTGAGAAGTGGGCGGAGATAATGCGGCTACAGAGGCTATGTGGGAATGCTGAGGAGCGCCGCCACGCGCTTTGCCTTTGCCTTTTCCTTTGCCTCGTCCAGAGCCTCGTCCTCCGCGCTGCCGGTTAGGCTGCTGCTGGGAAGACGGGCCAGAGGTATTGGAAGAGGAAGGCTGCTGCTGCTGACCACCCTGCTTCGAAAAGCGAGGGTTTTCGCGCTTGCGTTTAACGGCAGAGAGTTTCTGCGCGTTATGGGCTCCCTTATGCTGTCCACGATTAGTTTCAGTTTCAAACTGGCCAATAACTATGCCAGAAACTGAAGCAAGTTTGAGATCAGCGGTTGCAACACCGCTACAGATAATGGGGATAAGGTTTTCCCATTTCTGTGGAAGCGCGGACATGGCTATCAAAGCCTGAAGGGGAGGAGATATCGCAAGTGTTGTTTGATTAGGAGCAGTGCCAATAGTAACAGCACCAAGTCGAGAGAAGGCGGCAGCCATTTTCTCGAAAGTTGCTACTGGGTTTTGGTTAGGATTGAAGCGAATAGAAACTGCTTCTTTAAAATCCTTGTAAATGCGTGGCAAAGAGACCGCTCCATAGCGATCTTGTACAGCATCCCAGAGCAATTTGGCAGAGGTGCCGGTGACAGCTTGCTGGATAGCAGGAGAAAGGCGAAGGGTAAGATTACCCCTTGCCATTTCATCACTGCGACGCCAAGCAGCTTGAATCTCAGCGGTGGCAGTGGTGTCGAGAGGGATAGAACCATCGACATAACCCCAGAGACCTTGGGACATGAAGAAGGCTTGCATGGCATTGGACCAAAGGGTCCAGTTAGAGCCATCGAAGACGGAGACAAGAGTAGTTAATTGAGAAGACATTGTTGGTAAATCTGTTGGCTTTATAGTACGTCAGTATTTAGAATTTTTCATCATAATACTGAGTGAGATAATAAAACCAGCATTAATCCCTTCGGCTACAGAACGTATTCTGTAGCAGACATTGGTCTTTGCAGACTACCAATTGTCTATGCCAAAAGAACTGCTCGACCATGTCAACATTAGACAGTGGGCCAAGTCTATGTACTCCTCTAGAGTACAATACTGGGTCTGTTATGAACCAGGGTGCCTCCCGGGGTCTGCTCGCTGTTTTCTCGTTACCACTCTGTTCATAGATACAGAGGGTAGGAGTGCGATACCACCAGGTGCAACTTCGTCTAGAAGTGCAGCGGCAAGCCCTGTAACAGGGCCCATAACCTGTTGCACAGCAAAAGCCTTATAGGCCAAAGCGCAGCACGCAGGAAGGACGTTCTCACCTTTGAGTAGGTTGAGAGACTAATGAGAGAGGAGAATGTGCACAAGCAAAGTGGGTGATGTTCTGTATTCGCCTCTCTCCCCACATAGGAGGGTATTTATGCTCTATGGCCCCACCATGTCCATTTGCGGTTAAGTGATGAGTAAAGGCGTCCACAATATCGCGTTTTTACACACGCTTAATGTGTTTTGCCCTTCTGAGATAGTCATAGGACTTCTCCTCATCACGGGACATGATACGCCCGCTATTGTACATATCGTGACTGCCTAATATGGTACATATAGTACAGTAATGTCGTAACTGCTATAGATAAGGTCCTTACGTACTTATCACGTTTCAACACATGCCACTGCGAACCACCCTATGCCCTAACTGCAAACGCACCGGGCACACCATCGAATTCTGCGTGGCCCCAGGCGGAAAGATGGAAGGTCTTTCCATGTTCGAGGCGATCACGCGACAGCGCGCTGCTCGAGAGTCATCGCGACTGCGCGGGAGAGGGGAACCGGCCCGGAGCCCGGGGAACGCACAAAGCCCGAGCTCGACTCTAAGGGTCGACGATGATGGATGTCTCTGGATCGGGGGCGTCCGTTATCGTCCTGATAGCAAAGTCAGCGCCGCTATCGCCACAACTCCTGAACCCTCTGTGGACACTCCCGATCAGGGGGGGTCACCTGACTGGGCACCAGCCAACTCCGCTGACACGCCATTGGACACTGACACAATGCTCATCGCCTCAATTGAGCACGAAACTGCGCTGCTCAGCCACCCGTCCGACTTCCCATTCTTCCTCGACTCGGGGGCTTCGAGCCACATCAGCTGCCTACACGCAGATTTCAGCTCTATCACGCAGCTCAGCGAACCGCGAAAAATCTCGGGTGTGGGAAACGCCACGGTGTACGCAGTGGGGATCGGCACCGTCGACTTACTCCTACCCGAAACCAACGCGCGACTGCAACTACAGAATGTCCTTTTCGTGCCAGACGCCAATGTTCGACTTGTGTCCATCCATCAACTCAACCAGCTCGGCTATACCACGGTCTTTCGCTCCGGCCACTGCCAGCTCACCGACAAGGACGAGAAGGTCGTTGCGGATTGCATGCCCGGCCCTTGCAACCTCTACGCCCTTCCAAGCACCATCGTCCAGACCGCCAGCATCCCCGCCAATACTGACATCGCGTTACCGGGCCTCCACGTCATCCCCGATCTGGAGACATGGCATAGACGTTTGGGCCACGCGAATCACCGAACAGTCCTAGACATGGCCCGGAATGGAACCGCCGCAGGTATGCCCGTTGACATGTCACTTGCCCCGCAAGCATGTGACCATTGCGTCCGTGGTAAACAGGCGCGCACCCCCATACCGAAGGAACGGGAGGGAGCACGGGCGGCGAAAAGGATGGAGCGCGTCTATATTGACCTGTCGGGGCCACACTCAGTCATGTCACGCTCAGGTTTCCGTTACATAATGAACTTCGTTGACGACTATTCTGGCTACAATTGGACCCGCCTACTCAAGGCGAAGTCTGACGCTTTCGCCGCATTCCGCGACTGGCTGGTCGCAGTTGAGACGCAAACCGGCGACAAGCTTCGTTTTGTGCTGACAGACAATGGAGAACTCCACTCTGCGGACATGGCTCGCTGGTGTGCTGATCGGGGGGTCACACATCAGTTCACCGCTCCACATACATCCGCACAAAATGGCCACGTTGAACGCCTCCATCGAACGCTGATGGACAAGGCGCACGCCATGCGCTTGGCCTGCGGCGCTCCCTTGCAGATGTGGGACGAATTCATTATGACTTCATCCTATCTGACCACACTGACCGCTTCGCGATCACTGGGGGGACGCACTCCTTTCGAACTCTGGTTCGAGAAGAAGCCCACTCTTTCACACCTGCGCGAAATTGGCTGCCGCGTGTATGCGCTGATCCCTGGTTCCCATCCGAAAATTGCCGCACGATCTGTTGAGTGCACGCTGATCGGTTACACGCCGAATTCGAAGGCATACAGATGCTGGAACAGGCAAACTGGGCGGATCATCGACAGTATTCACGTCCGATTCATTGAACACCTTTAGGAATCACCCCGCCCACTCCATCCTGGGGTCATCCTGAACCCTTTGGAGCACATCGCCGACGCTGAGCCGCTTCTCGACGTCCCATTGTCTACACCGCAGCCCGCTGATCCTGATCCGGCTCCCCGCAGATCTCCGCGCACCCACGTGCCAGCTCCCACCAGACAGGAGACCTGCGACGGCCTGGAGCCACGAAAAAAGGGGGCTTCGGCGCCCGTGGGAGTGATCGGCGACAGTGATGCCGTCGATCCCCCTGAGCACGAAGCAGCGTTTCTGGTCGACGTTGAAGACCCTGACGCGCCTTCGTGGCGCGAGGCAGTTGCTTCCGCCGACGCCGATGCGTGGATGGAAGGAGCCCGGTCGGAGATCCGCAGTCTGGAGGAGATGGAAGTCTTCCAGCTGGTTCCCCGATCCTCCGTCCCACCGAATCGAAAAGTCCTTCGCGGGAAGTTCGTCTGCCGCCTCAAACGCGACGAACTGGGCGTTCCCGTACAGCACAAAGTTCGTTGGGTCGCGAAGGGTTTCCAGCAAGTGTGGGGTCGGGACTATACTGACACGACCTCCCCCACCGCACGTCTCGAGTCGCTGCGCACCATCCTCCACATTGCAGCCAACAACGACTGGCGCATCCAACAGTACGATGTGAAAACGGCGTTCCTGAACGGCGTCCTCCCTGAGGGTGAGGTCCAGTTCATGGAACAACCGCCGGGCTTCTCCGCTCCCGGACGGGAGGACCACGTTTGGAGGTTGCAACGTGGCCTCTACGGTATGAAGCAGTCTTCCCGCATCTGGAACAAGACGCTTCACTCCTCGTTCGTGACGTGGGGCTTCCGCCGTGCTGACTGCGAATGGTGCGTATACACGCGCTGCACCGCCACCGCGATGACCGTCGTAGCCGTACACGTGGACGACATGCTGGCTGTTTCGTCTAGCGATGCCGAGGCTGAGCTGTTTCGTTCTGAGCTGGAATCGGCCTGGCAAATATCTGCGCTCGGAGAGGCTAAGCTCATCGTCGGGATTGCACTTATACGCGACAGAGAAGCCGGCACCATCCTTCTCCGCCAAACGGCTCTGATCGACAAAATCATATCCACGTACAACCAATCCGACGCCAGGCCCGCCGCCACCCCAATGGTACACGGCGCGCAGCTCATCCCTCCTGACCCTCAGGCTCCGCTAGACGAGGGGGAGCAAGAACGCTTAGATTCACTCCCATACCGTTCCCTGGTCGGATCACTCATGTACGTCGCCAGTGGCTCGCGACCCGACATCGCATTCGCCGTCAGCAAACTGTCTCGCTTTGTCAACTGCTACCGAGAAACACACTGGCAGGCCGCAGTACGCGTGGTGCGCTATCTGAAGGGGACAAGATCCTGGGCGCTTCGGCTCAGCGGCACCGGTGACCCACCTAACCTGCTGGGATACAGCGACTCTGACTACGCCAATGACCCCGGCCCGCAAGGTCGACGATCAGTCGGAGGGTACTGTTTCTCACTTGGCAGCGGCATGGTCTCGTGGTCATCAAAGAAGCAGAAAACCGTCGCTACCTCCACATGCGCGGCCGAATACATAGCTGTGTCCGAAGCAAGCAGGGAACTAATCTGGCTCCAAAGTCTCCTCACCGAACTAGGTCACGAGCCCAAAACCCCGTCCAAGCTCCTTTGCGACAACTCAGCAGCCGTGATCCTCAGCGGTGATCAAGCATTCCACGATCGAGTTAAACACCTTGATGTCCGGTATCATTGGATCAGGGAATGCGTTGAAAACCACAAACTGGTCGTCACGCAGATTGCCACCTCAGACAACATCGCGGATATCCTTACTAAAGCACTTCCCGAACCGGCTTTCGCGAACCTGCGCAACTTTCTGGGGATCGTTAAAACCGATGACATTTGAGCCGCATCGTTCTCCTCTCCGAGTCCACGCTGAGGGGGAGTGTCGTACCAGGGGGAGCAGTGTCGCATTGCAGGAGGAACCACGGACCGCGCCACAAACACCGATCGTTTCATACTATTTGCGTACAAGAATCCATAAACACAGCCGATATATTATACCGTAGTTTACGTTTTCACCCCCTCAGTTCGCTTGTCTCCGCGTTCTGAGGGGTAAGCCTTCGTCCCGCCTATATTACCATACCGCGCACTAATACTCTCACCTTAGTACTGTTTAGGTTCGTTGATAATAATATCAGTTCGCTTGTCTCCGCGTTCTGAGGGTACTGTTTAGGATCTAAAACGGAAATGTATGGGTCTCCCGATCCTGAGGTCCACGTATCGAAAGTAAAGGAAATCTTGCTGGGGACCCTCTTCATGTTCTCGCGCATACTCCCCTGTGCAACATTTACGCGTCTAAGTATCTCGGCGCGAATCATGTTGCGGCACGGTATGTCGTTATCCGAAAGCGAAGGACGACAGAATTTGAGGACGCGGCGAAAACTCTCGCTCTCGATCAACAGGAATGCCTGTAGGCGGAGGGAAATTAGATATGTCATATTACGCATGTATTCACTCACCTCATCTTCGCAGACAATGAACTCAACAATATAGTCGAGTAGGCCGGCGTTCGTAAATGGTGGGCCCTTTGGTTCACGGGTAACCACACTGTCTAAACTAGTCTGGGTGAGGCTACACGAATGTCAACAGATCGTCGAGTAAATGAGGTAGTGGCGACTTACCTGCTGCTATGTGAGTCAGCTGGCTTGCGGAAGAGGGTGCGGGGTTTTGGCTCGATGCCAAGTGCTTTGCAACGTTTGCGATACAACGGTGCATGGTGTCTAGGAGGGATCAGTAAATTACGAGACCGGATGAGCAATAAATTACCTTGCAATATGCATTCGCAAACTGGTCGTGCTTCCTGTTAAAAAGGACGACTTCCGGCGATCAACCAAGGGATCACTACTTCAAACAACCCCCGTGGGCGAATGAAAACGAAAAAAGGTGCTTACTTGCAGACCATGCACAAATGTCCATCCGAGATCTTGCCTGTAACCGGGTGCCTGTACGCCTTCTGTCGTTTAAAGATGACCTGGATGTCTTGGGTACATTTTGCTTTCGGTTTGAAGTTCAGGGCCTAACCAACGTGAGAATATGTGCGGAGGTGAGAGTATGCGACATACCTCGTGGTCCGCATCGGCCATCACCCTGATGGACTCATAGTCGCAGGTGGATGCGAGGTCGCCCACGTCTTGTGGCTCCATGGAAACGTCACTGTCGGACACTAGATCGTCTATTGGCACTATGGAACTGTCCTCGTCGGAGTCGTCGGAGTCGTATGAAGAGGCATCGTCCACATCGTCAACGACATTGACATGTGTGATGCGCCGATCTTCAGTTGGCGCGGCCTTGCGTTTGGTACCTTGTTTTGCACGTCTCGTTGATACAGAACCCAAAGATGCTTCGGCTGCCTCAATAGCTCGCCGAGATGGGCAGTGAGCACGTCCTGATCGCCGAGCATGTCCAGAAGCACCACCCGAGTTCTGAGCAGGAAACGGAATCGACTCATCTTCGTCATAAGTCCAATTCATCTCTGAGGCGTCCTTCAAGGAGCCATCGGGTCGGACAGCATGCCCCGGGTCTTGCGTGTTCGCGGACATCGTCTGAAGGATGAGCTAGTAGGCGTAGGGACATACCTTGCTTTTATCCTGTTTTCTTGCCCACCCCCCAATACGCTAACGTCGTCGAGGTGAAGAAAATTTGAAGTGTTTGGTACAGTCAGTGCACAGTAGAACCATCGGTGATATGAAACAGAGGAACACGGCCCTTGTGAAACGACACATCATTGAATGAAATCCATCGGCCCGACACATGACCGGGCTTCCTTCAACCACTCCGACACCAACGGCTGTCCTCGGCCCGACACGTGACTGGGCTTCTCGATCTTGTCTCACCTCCACTCACTCCCTCGTCGCTCCTTCTCCTCGCTAGATGCCCAACCGCTCCGACACCAACGGCTGTCCTCGACCACCTACACCATAGCCGATAGCCAACAATGCCTCGGCCGAAACGTCGTCAAGGGTCCTGCCTCAACATTCCCTTCCATTCCATTCCCTGTTTTGCAGGCCTTCCTCTACCTAACATTTCGCGACCTTGTGATATCGTCAATGCATATGCCTTCGGCCGATGACCGGCCAAGAGGCCTCCTCTTTGTCAGAAAAAGGTGTGCCAGAATCTTCTCCAGCTCCCACCTTACGTTCGCTATCTACTCACCCCGTTTAATCCCTCTAAGTTTAGTACGCATCAACAGCGTTGCTAGTGCGCGTTGCAATACTCCCCCCTCAAACTTTCTGTCTCTCTCGGACTTTATCGTGGACACTCTCATTTACTCTTCTCCGTTCGTCTGTCTGTCTCTACCGTCGATAATTCGGTTTTCTTATGACACCACTCCCCATCCCATCCGTGTGTCGCACGATGGAGTCAGAAGCGCCGCGACTTCTGGTGTTTCAATTCTCTATGTAACCATCGAAGACACCTGACAGATGACTGCTGCACACGTTGACTTATCGGCTTGAACGCCCTCGCCGCTCTTCTGCCAGGCTGGTTTCTTTCAGTGAGTTTTTATTTTTATTTTTTCCTCATTCTTTTAACTCTCCGAAACTGACGACACAAACCTCACCCAGATGGTGTCTGTTGACTTTACGCGGACATACGTGTGGAGATCTCGATGAACTTAGTAGCGATAAGTTGTTTTTTTTTTTCAGTTTCACACCGTTTCTCACCGACGACACGAACCTCACACAGGTAGTGTGTCAACTTTACGTGCACATACTCGAATAACTGCGTGGAGGTCTCCGATGTCTTTAATATTGATAAGTTTTTTTTTTTTTTGTTTCCCTCGCCCTCAACCCTCACCAGATCTCCACGAGCCGCGACTCTATCATCATTGGTACATTTTGGCATCCAAATGTCACCTAGGCATATACAGAGCAACTCGCGTGAGACCGGCGGCAGTTTGACTCCATACTTTTAGCACTTACAGGCTTACTTCAAAGGGTCCCGTTGTCTTGAAACCCGGGTTCTCGGGGCATTACAATGAAGTCTGCAAGCGTGTACGGCAAACGGACATTGATCCCGAGTATGATGTACAATACGCTTGCTTCGCGTTTCCCTGACACCCCGCCTAACAGCTTCTTTTCTTCAGAGAACGACATGAATGTCCTCGTGCGCATCTCTTCTACGTCACAAAATATGCCTTCGCCCTCACGCACACCTTACCTTGTCTTCCTCACTGACTACTGGATCCGAGACAAGTCACACAGCTTACGCCACCAACACATGGCCTCAACCTGCATCTTTTTTTCTTCTTTTTGAACCTATTTATACCCCAGTATCTCAACTCGTTCTCTCCATCTCCTTTCTCTTCTCCCTCTATTTCATCTCGAACCGTGTCACTCTTTACTTTGTCCAATGACCGTTCCTTCTGACCCCGGCGGCCATCCCCAACCACCACCCCCTTGCCAGTCCAATCTCCGTTCACGCCAATGTTCGCGCCGTCCCCAATCACCACCCCCTTGCCAGTCCAATCCCCGTTCACACCAACGTTCACGCCGTCCCCAATCACCACCCCCTTGCCAGTTCAATCCCCGTTCGAGCCAACGTTCGCACCGTCGTCTAAGACTCCGCGTCAAATTCGTATCCCTACCGTTCTCCACCACCCGCGCCTTTTTTCAGCTAACTTCTTTGCAACCCTGCAACCTTGGTTACGCATTCATCTCTGGCCAAACACAATCACACCCTCATTCCACTCGATAACTCCCACGGTCGGTCGCACAACGTCGTCACCTTTGCTTACCCGAGCGTCGCCCCAACCGTTCCGAACTCTCGAATCATCTCACTCGCAAAACATGCCTTCCCTCATCCTCACAATACCCTCTCCCAGACTGGACCGCCCTCACATTCCGTTATATACCCTTGCCTTGCGACACCCCCTCCAATCAACAACACGATTTAGGCACTCGTGCCGTCTATTCCTCCCAGGCTCTGGTTCATTACGTAGGACTCGGGGGACGTCGTTAAATGACAAATAGTATGTGTTTCGTCACTGTAGTGGGTTGTGCTATGACCGGTCTTTGCCTACGGCTTGCAATCCAACTATTCAAATTTTTATTTTTCGTAACAAAAAAAAACGAAAAAAACGATAATAACTACAGTAGAGTAATGACCAGTATGTAGGGATTACAAGGGTCGGCAAAACTCGTCATCGCAGTCGGCGGTGAACATGTCTCGAAGCTGCGCAGTCGCGGTGGTTGTGATCGTGGTACCTCGAGTGCGTCGGTAGCGTAATTGCAGCAGGTGGGTTTGGGCCACGTTGTAAAGTGCCCGCCGCTGCTGCTTCTGCTGCCGTCGCCAAGTCCATCGTCTTGATCGTTGAGATTCTAGCAGTTCGGGACTGCATTAACAGGTGGAGAGCCTGCTGCCGTTACTGTCATCGTCCGGGGTGGTAATGAGATAGCTGGGAGGGCCCCCAGGCTGCGCTGTCAGTGATTGCGAGAGGCTACATTCGAGTCGCGCCACCTTGCCACTGTTGTCGTTGTCGCAGTCGTCGCCGAGATCAGTCATGGACCTGCGCTCATCGTCATCAGCGTGGTTGTGGTCCGTTGTTGCGATACCTGGGACTCGGAGCTGCCTGCCGCTGCCGCTGCCGTCATCGTTGTCGTCGTCATGGTAGGGGTTGTGGGTAGCTCGGAGGAGCCCAAGTGAGCTGAGTATGTATGACACTGTAGTTAGACGACACTCACGTAGTTCGGGTGCATCGGTGGCGTGCCCCTGGACGTTGTCACGCTCGTCATTGTAGGGTCTTCGAAATGCAGTTGTAGTTGGCCCAGTCATTGCCAGTCGTGGACCCAGGTTCGTCGTCATCAACGTCGTCGTCATCGATTATTGGCGGCGGGTGCGACTCGGGGCAGGCTGCCTGTCGTTGCCGCTGCTCTCGTAGTTGTCATTGTAGTTGTCGTTATGGTGGGGGTTGCGGGTAGCTCGGAGGAGCTCAAGTCAGTAGAGTACTGTAGTTAGATTGACACTCACATAGGTCGGGTGAGAGTGAGGTCAGTAGCAAAATAACAACGCAGTTCTGAGTCGGGTCTGGGTCAGCGATATCCCATATCGTTATCGATGATGCCACTGGTGTTACACCAGAAGACGGGTTTGCGGCACGTTGATGGAGTTCCCGCAATTGCTGCTGCGGCCGTCCCTGTTGTCAAGCCGTCATCTTCATCCGTGAATTGGAGAATGTTATGTTGACGATGAGGGGGGGATAAGAAAGGGTAACAACAACCTGGAAATTGCGATGCAGTCGCCACACGACGCCACACAAAAGGTCCACGCTAGCACCGCACATCTTGCACACACTTTCACAGATTTGGAATGGGCCAAGCTATAATACACTTGCATTCTAGAGGTTTATATTCGAAAAAAAAAAAATGAGCAGCCATAAATTTCAGCGACTGTCAGTAATATCAGCGGTTCAGTTCGAACTTGGTTTGAACGCGGTTCCCAAATTTCGGGGTTTTGCCGAACCCCGAACGGAACCATCGGTCCGGTTCAGGTCAATGCCCGAACCCGAACCCTGAACTGGGGTTCAGTTCGGGTAGGTTCGGGTTTGGACCGAAGTTCAGAACCAAACCTTGACACCACTAATGATTACCGGGTTCCCTGCAAAGTGCTCCCCGTTCTTCAGTCAGTTACCATTGTACGCCAACTATGCAGGAAGATGACGACACTTTCTGTACGATACTAGGCAGTAGGCGTCACGACTTGACATGCCTGACAGCGCAGTTGGGAGATGCTGCATTCCGGCATAGTGTTTGTTTATTGCCGGCTAACCGATTGATACAGTACCAATGAGAGCCAGAATCTCCTCGTGATCGCGGCTTCGGCATCTAGCACAAAGCTGGTTCAGAATTCATCCAGATCCCTGTTTCAAGTTGGCGCTGCGTGCTCACACACCTACGCGGGGATTGTCCTCGGAATCAGTAAAAAAAAACACCTAGAAAAAATTCCACACGGCGACAAGAATTAAAGTCCCTCATTATCCTCGTGAACGATTCAAAGAGTCACGTGAATTTCATGTCAAGAATAGTTTTTTTTTTTTCACGGTTTTTCAAAGAAAGACCATATCTTGCCACAAGACGTGTACATTGCCCACCCTCGTCCTATTTTCGACTGGCTACTCATCTGAGACACTTTCTTTATCTTCCAAGTTGCACTTAGTTCACTTGTTGGCTTTATCTCCCTGCGCAGTAGCCGCATCCACTGCTCTGAAACCATCGAGGATGGCCTTCCCCTCTTGGACGTCGGCATCGTTCGACATCTTCAACCCATAACTATGCATGAATCCCTGCGTACCACCGTAGGGCTTGGTTAAGGCATAATTCGTCTTGGGCGCGGACGACACGTCAGAGGCCCTCGTGTTCGAGGATGAAGATTTTTTTGGCATTCTATATTTTTTCAAAGTTATGACGGAGGGAGTCTCTGGGTCGTTGAGTGCCAAGGTACCTGAAAAAAAGGGGATATTAGACCGAATTTAAGTAAGGGATACGAGGTACTGCTGACCTTCAGAGGGGGAAAAGGGAAAGGGGCGAAGGCGAGATATACCTTCATCTGTAACGTTTATATACTCGAACACGAGGAATCGATTGAATCAACATCCAAAATGGTGTAATGATGGCCCAATGACGAGCAGTGATAAATAATAGGACCTAGTAGAGGCGTTAGCTTAGGGGCGCAAGAAGTGAACCGAAATGGGGACAAAGAAAAGACCTTATCTTCACACCTCTGCAACTATGGCCGCAAACAAGTAGCTCTGAAAGTTGGGGAGAGAAGGCAGTAAACTAAGGATGAAGGACTTCGTTATGCACGGTTGTTCCATATAGCTGAATTGCTCTGATTGCGAAGCAGTGGGCACCAAGAGAGAAAAATATCGTGTCTGACTGCGTAGAAAAGGGAAAGCAGGCGTAGAAGAAGGGAACTTGAAATCTACTGAGAGTGAAACCCGTTAATGAGTGGTTGTACAGTTCTCATTCAAATGGAGAACGTCGCCAGTGCAGTCACAGAAAGAGAATTTTGAAGAGAACAGATCACGAGGCTCCATTGCAGCAATTCACCACGGGAAAGAGTGCGTACACAAAATAAGAGAAAGGGGACGTGCGAGACATTGACAGAGTATCAATGATGGGACCTCCTGAGAGCATGTCTGAGAACCAGTCATGCGCCAGAAAGTAACGACGCGTGAGTAAAAAAACACAGTACAGACATGGATTCTTTCAAGTTCCTTTGTCTTCAACGTTCTGCTCCGGGTCTTCCTAAGGGATCACTATCAGGAACAAAGAAACACTGTGTTCGCGACTTCATGCCTGACAACAGGTTTTCATCACCGTGGAGCACCTGTGGATGGACAACCAAAGACTCACGTGTCACAAGAGGTCGAGATCCCTGCAGGTAAATTTCCCATCGTGTGCGCAAATTCTCAGCTTACACGTATGAGAAGCTGCTGGTGCCGTCGTCTCCTCGCTGCGCACTTTCGAACCCACCTTCCTTGGCTTACTGAGCTGGCGATAGCTACGACACAAAGGTTTCATGAGACGTCAGGCAGTTGCGCTGATATGATAGTTCGTCATGGAAATGGCTGAGGAGGGAGAGTCGCCCATGGGAAGGACTTTCATAGCCGAGATCCATGCGCGCGGTCTTCTCAATTTAACTCCATACTGAGCGTAAACAGAAGGTGATCAGGCAATACGCCCGCGCAAACGACCTTGTCTACTGAACAGCAGAGACATGCCTTCTCTGATAGACCTGAGCAAGGGGGGACCCACAACCGACCACCAAAGAGAGGACCAGCGAGAAGAACCATTTACGAATCAGACGAATGTCGAATGACTTCAGGCTGTGAGAATCATACTTCTCAGAGACGATATCGGTACTGGAAGAAAATAAGATAGGAAGGGTCTAGCCAGGTGGAAAGGACCAAGTCAAGAGAGATAGACGGCCCGGCGGCGATGTACGCAACCAGTAAGACAGGCAACCGAATTTTTTTCAACAGTACAACACATAATTCGTTTTTTTTTTTCGCTGTTTTGGAAGAAATCCCGATTTCTGGGCTCCGGGTGGGCCAGTAACGTACAACATACGAGAACACTACGAGAACGCAACCCCGTCCTACTGTCATGCAAGGCGTGTACATGGGCCATCCTTGTCCCGTTTTTCAATTGGCTACTCTTTTGGGACTCTACCCTCCATTTACTTGCTGTTGACTTTATCTTCCTCCGCAGCGGCGGCGTCCATCTCCCTGTATTTATCGAGGATGGCCTTCGCCTCTTGGACGTCGTCATCATTCCACAGCTTTAACCCGTGACACTCCATAAACCCTTTCATGCCACCGTAGGGCTTGGTGTACGCATAATTTGTCTTGGGGCCGGACGATGCATCAGAGCCAGTCGTGCTTGATGCTGAGGATTTGGGCATTTTATGTTTTAAAGTGACGATAGAGGAGGGGTCGGGTGTTTAGATCGCTGAGTGCCAAGGTGGCTGCGGAAGAGGGACATTAGCTGAATTTAAGTAAGACGAAATACCACTTACCTGCAGAGGCCGGGAGGGGAAAAGGAAAGGGGCAAAGGGGCAAATGCGAAAAGTACTCCCAGTCACCTTATATACTCGACAACAAAGAGATAATCGAAACACTCGGATGTCTCAATGACTTCACGCAATGACGGGCATTTTTTGC
This sequence comes from Lactarius indigo, assembly GCA_025766275.1. NCBI lineage: Eukaryota > Fungi > Basidiomycota > Agaricomycetes > Russulales > Russulaceae > Lactarius > Lactarius indigo. Next base: position 1,489,106 of record JAFKAC010000005.1, on the reverse strand, counting down.
ACGTTGTAATACGTATAATACTGTAATGGACACATACCATATTACCGGGTGTGCTGAAGCGGATTTGGGTCCCCGCTTGCACTCTATGTCCATGTTCCCCAGTCCCACGTCTTCTCACGGCGACAAGACGACTAGCCACACATTCTCTCCCGTCCTTTTTGCGCCGACTACCCGTACTTCCCGTCATGTCTGGTAATGGCTTCTTTAACACCCTTTCATTAGTCCTTACTGGAACATGTTTGTGTCCTAGTCTTTGAAGAGGTTTGTGTCATACGAAGCGCGCGAGTGAGTTAGTATAGCAGAGGGAAGACAAGAAAAATCGAGATAGTTGGCAGCCAAAAGGGAGTGGCAACAAGTTGGGGAAATCAAGAGCGATAGCAGGTGTGATGAATGAGCTTCTAAAGAAGTAAGCAGAGACATCCACAGGTCTTAGTGATTATTGAGGCAAACAGAAGCGGCTAACAAAAGCAAGCACTGTCAAGAATGAGAGGGTCTGAAGACTATGGCAAAGTTGGCGTGTGACATGCGAAAGCACCTGTCATGACTCATAAGAATGCGAGCCTGCGGTGGTGGTGTGTCCTTTAGCTTACTGAGATCGTCGCCGGTCGCTAGATGTTGAGGCAGAACGAAGTCGAAACTACAAAGTCGAAGTAAACGGCGATGTTGCTAAGTGATCGAAGACAAGGAGTGATAATGCTAAACGAAACGAAGTTGAGCGGAGTCGAGGGCCTCGTCCGAGAGCACGTGTAGGTCGAAGTGCCCTTGTGAGTTTAGCTTAAGACTTACTGTAAACGTTTGAACTCACACTGGAAAGAGGAGGGAAAAAATGTGATTATGCCCACCATCTAACGAAAAAAAATGGGCGTTATACACATCTACGTCAGTAGCTAAGACGTTTGAATTGTTCAAGGGTAGGAGAAATAGAGAAAGTAACCAAGTATCGTAAGGAGAACCACCGAAGGGCAGAGAAAAGGAACAGAAAACGCGACGAGGGGAGTGTCAAAACGTCATAGGGGGGATGTATAAGGAAAACATGAGAGCGGAAGGTAGTACGAGATCATAAGAGACTAGAGAGGTGTAGGCGGAAGTAAAACGACGAGAAGGACGTACCATACGAAGGCTAGCGTCGAGAATAACGACGATGCACTACCAATTAGAAAAAGTAAACATACAAAGGAAAGTGGGAATGTTGTGCGTGTGCTCAAGACAGCAAGACAAAGAGCGAGACCGGTGTCAAAAGGTAAGAGCAGAGCAGACAAGGACGAAGAAAAAAGGAAGACGAAGCTATGAAAACTGTCAGAGACTTTGTAAATGAGATGGAGGGGGTGGGAACAAAGCAATCGATGACGATGGGGAGGAACGAGAGAAACATGAGGCAAAGTGAGAAGACGGAGACGTTGCTCATGTGACTCAGATGAGCCCAAGCGGTCCGGGATTTCAAGCCCATAGCTACAGTCGCCACACCTTAAGACACGGGCGAACTCAGGCTAGCACTATAGCGTTACATGCTCTTCCTAGCTCCCACAAAGCGACACACCACCTTGCAGTGCTCAAGGGAGCACGGGCCATAAATACTGCATGAAGCCGTCTCTATTGCGGAGCGCACGATTGAGCATGCGCTTAAAGGTCGTCCGTGGTCCTTGAAGTTTGCCAGTGAGGGGACAGCTGCTTTATCTGACCAATATGGAGGATTCCACCTGGGAAGTAGAGGTACTGCTCAGGCGCGATTCACTGAGTTGATGGTTTTCGAGGGCGAGATGGACGATACGTCAAACGTTCAACTTTTGAGTCCGAGTCAGCGGCCTTGCGTGGTTCATCGAAGTTGTTGTCAGACCCTAGTAATAGTACTAGGGCATCGATGAGCTCTGATCCAATCCGCTATGTTATGCCATGACACGTCAAGTACTGTATGAAAAAAAACATTGTTGCAGGGGTTCTATCTCCTAGGAGTCAGTACAACTCATCCAACTACGTCCGTGGACAAAATTAGAAAGATCTAGACGGGTCTCGTATTCGCCAGCGACCCAGATATTGCGTGGACGATGAAGACGTGCCCTGTGCACTGGTGGAATCCACATTAAAAGTTCGCCCTCATTACCACATATCCATCCGTCATCGTTTATCACAGATTGATCCGTAAAGCCGACCTGTGTGGTAGTTATCAGGCTTTCTGTCGTAGCACCCAAGTATGAATTGACTTATCTCCTGATGAGACGACCCGCTGGTTGCCTGATGGGAGTCTCACAGTGGGAGACGGGGTGGCAGCCCCATTCCCTGGCCCGGGACACGCACATGCAATCACCTCTGTGAGATTCCACACACGGACTATTTCATCAGAAGAGCCTGAGATGATCCACTGGCCATCCGACGAGAATGCCACAGCCAAGACCAAAGATACGTGTCCAGTAAGTGGACCTGCCACCGTCTCTCCTGTCGTGGCGTTCCACACACGAATAATTCCATCTTCAGAGCCTGAGACGATCCACTGGCCATCTGGCGAGAATGACACCGAATCGACCGAACCCGTGTGTCCACTGAGTGGACCTGCCACCGTGTCTCCTGTCGTGGCGTTCCACACGCGAATTGTCCGATCTTCTGAGCCCGAGACAATCCGCTCGCCATCTGGCGAGAATGCCACAGATGTAACCGATTTCGTGTGTCCGGTAAATGGGACAGCGGCCGCGTCCCCTGTCGTGGCATCCCACATACGAATCCTTCGATCGTCTGAGCCTGAGACTATCCGCTGTCCATTTGGCGAGAATGCCACAGACAAGACTGAAAGCATGTGTCCGGTAATTGGGCCTGCCACTGTGTATCCCGTCGTCGCGTTCCAGACACAAATTGTTCTATCGGAAGAGGCTGAGACGACTAACTGACCATCTGGCGAGAATCTCACGGCGGTGACGGAATTTCTGTGTTTAGTAAATGGTCCCGCGACCGGGTCTCCTGTCATGGCATTCCACACACGTGCTGTTTGATCTTCCGAGCCTGAGACGATCCAATGGCCATCTGGTGAGAATGCCAGAGATTCGACCGACACGCGCGATTGGGTCGAACGCGCTGCGTGTCCGGTAAATGGACCAGCTACCGTCACTCCTGTCGTGGTGTTCCACACACAAATTGTTCCATCGATCGAACCCGAGACGGTCCGCTGGCCATCTGGCGAGAATGCCACGGACCAGATCAAATGTGAGCGCCTAGTAAATGGGCCTACCACCGTGTCTCCGATTGTGGTGTTCCACACACGAATTGTTCGGTCGTCCGAGCATGAGACGATCCGCTGGCCATCTGGGGAGAACGCCACGCACGAGACAGAATCCGTGTGTCCAGTAAAGGGGCCTGATACCGTGTCTCCGGTCGTTGCGTTCCACACACGAATTGTTCGATCGTATGAGCCTGAGACGATCCGTTGGCCATCTGGCGAGAATGCCACAGACCACACTGAACGCGTGTGTCCGGTAAACGGTCCCGCCACCGGGTCACCTGCCGTAGCGCTCCAAACCTGAATTGTTCCATTGTGCGAGCCAGAGACGATGCGCTGGCCATCTGGCGAGAATGCCACAGACAAGACAATACTTGTGTGCCCAGTGAAAAATGGGCCTGCCAACGTGTCTCCTGTCGTGGCGCTCCACACACGAAGTGTCTGATCGTCTGAACCTGAGATGATTCGCTGGCAATCTGGCGAGAACGCCACAGACGTGACCGCGTGACAAGTAAATGGGCCTGCCACCGTGTCTCCCGTCATTGCATTCCACACACGAATTGTCCGATCGAAAGATGCTGAGACGATGCGTTGGCCATCTGGAGAGAACGACACAGACCTGACCCAATTCGTATGCCCAGTAAATGGACCCGCCACCATGTCTCCTGTCATGGCATTCCAAATTGTTAGATCAAAAGAGCCTGCGACGATCCGCCGGCCGTCTGGTGAGAATGCCACAGATTGGACCCTACGTTTGTCTTGGGTAAGTGGGCCTGTCATCATGTCTCCCGTCGTGACGCTCCACACACGAATCATTCCATCAAATGAGCCCGAGACGATTCGCTGGCCGTCTGGTGAGAGTGCAATGCAGCTTCCATCACTTGAAATCACTATCTCCGATGACGGCCAATGAAACAATTGCCCACGTTCCACGCGCAGGGCACGAGGAAATGAGCCGGAATAACGCGCAGAAACAATGGATTTCGTCGGCGCAAATGGTAGAGCAGAAATATAGATATGTGGTGCACTTTTTATCATGGCCATCCCGAAATACCGCACAAACACAGATGCGTCATTGATGAACGACCTGAACCTCTCGAGCTTAGCTTGAGAAATCTGCGGAGCCATTAGTTCTTCACCCGCTTCATCGAATCAATAATTATACTCACGCCTTGACCAGAGGCTATCCATATGCTCAGATACGAAAGTGCTGGTGAGGCGAGACCCACATCACTCAACAAACTAAGGGCCTCTAGCCAAAAAAGAAACTTTTTCTCGAAGAAAGTTTCAAGTTTGCCAAAGAGATCGGCTTCGAAATCGAGATGTTCCAAATGATTAGCCCAAAAGCGACAGGCATACGACAGAGCAGGTGGAAGGTGCTTGAAGATCCGCACTTCGAGGTCTCCGACATCCTTATTGGCGAGATACGATGATTCGAGACCGCAGATATTGAATCTGAGGCCATCGAGCGCTAGACTAAGACAAGAATGGGCCAATTGGCGGTGGGCGAAACCAAGATCAACATAAAAAACGCCGCTCGTTTCTTCATTCGTCACGAAATCACGGAATGAGGTATGGAGAGGGACGATAGGAAGAGTGTCATCAGATGAAGCGGCATTACTCAGCAATGAGCCGAGGTAACGGAGTGTTTCAACAACAGAATCAGAACTGTCGTCGTCATTGGAGGCATGTCGTCGCAGAATGGTCAGGGAACGGATGGAGAAGGGTTCGAATGCAACAAGGAGTTGTCCGACCACTAAGCGAAATAGACCCTGCGCCTCTTTGTCCGTGAAGTATTCTTCAAGAACCCCATTGTATAACTCGTTCAGCGGATCTTGTCCGTGGTGGTCAGCAGCGGATGTTAAGAGATGCTCGATTCGCCTTTTTCTACTACGAACGGGCTTAGGTTCTCGGATATACCCACAAGCAACCGCGGCCCACTGAAACAAACCCTCGGCCTTTCTTGCCAGTGCCTCGCCATACTGTTCGAAGTCGTCTGAAGGAAGCCTCTTCCTAAGAAAGGCGAGAATATCGTAATGTGTTGTAGTCCCCAGCTCATAATCGTCCATGTGTTTGATGATGACTGATTTTGCTGCAAGGAACGCAGACCCGATGCCGTCCTCTGGTCGCGATGTGATGAGCACACGGAAGTTTGCGGGGAGTTCGGAGAGGTTTTTAGCGAGAAATCTATGTAACCCGTCTTCGCCAGTTGCGTCTCCACTTTCGTCCAAGGCGTCGATTACGACAAGAATAGGACCGACGATGCAGAGATCCTTAAGCGGTTCCCGGATAAGGCGTCGAAAAAGTGTGCCATAGTCACGTGTGCCGAGGCGAAGCGCAGTGTCGTCCTTTATGACCCTTCCAAGCGCGGTTTTGAACAACGGATAACGGTCGGCGAGATCGCGAGCAAGATTCGTAAATAGGTGGTAGGCCTCGGTCTTGAATTGCTCCTTCCGCACAAAAATAAAAGACGAGGTAAGACGACCCGTTTCGTCGAAACGACGCGCAACCTCATGTGCGATGGATGACTTCCCCGTGCCTGCCAGACCAAAAAGAACGAGACTACGCTCAGAAGCGGGATTGTTCACCCAATCAACAATGAAGTCGAGGAAGGGCATGCGTGTTCCCCGAAGACAGCCCTTATCTGGGGTGAAACGCGAGCCTCTCCTATATGGGATTTCTCCGATTTTTGCATCTAGCGCTGTGACGACCAACCCATCAGATTGATGACTCCCGAGCGCTCATAACCACTTACCAGCATCCGAAATTTGGCTCGACACCCACTGAAGTTGAGAAGATATTTTTCCCACGTTATTTAGAATTTGGAACGCAGTTATCTCTGCAGTAACGACAGCATGGTCCAAAAAAGCTCTCCGATGTTCGACGAGGGCAGTCGACAAGTCCTGGATTTTTTCCTCTACTCCGCTACCCATATTCTTCAATGTCCGCGTCACTGAGGATTGGACTTTTGAGTCGACCAACAAAGCAGGTGAAGAGAACCTACAAAATGTCGAGTCCTTTGTGTACGATTGGATAAAGTCGCTGCAACTACAGACATCCTGCAACATGAGAATAAGGATTTCGGCTTGCTTGGACTTGGGCTCAATGGATTTTAAAGTGTCTTCGTGGACTGCAAAATCAAACGCGTCGTGCATACTCTTGAGTAGGGTTCGGATATTGTCGTCACGTTGGTACTGTTTAGAGAGTTCCTGGTATCCAAATAAACATAGCGTAAGTGTTCTCTTTCAACAATTACGCGAACAGGTGCACCTCGGGGATCACTGAAAGTATTTTATATGCCATCTGTGCAATCGGATGGAGCTGAGTGGGAGTTGGCTCAGTCAATAATAGGCAAAACGAACATTAAACGCACTTCTGCAACCGGGCTCAAAGTATCCATGACCCACTTAATCCTCCTAACAGCCCTTTCCCATGTATTCGATCGGTTGATTGACTTGTTGACTTCATCAGCGCGATTGAGATCGATCCGAGTCTTCTCAACAAGGGAGTCTGGGGCCATAGTGGGTCCAGTAATTTTGGTGAGAGTGTCATCTCCTTCTGCCGGTATTTTTGAGGGGTCGGCTAGAGAGGTGCCGTTTGCTGACACAGAAATCGATAAGTAGAGTGTGACCGGCTTCGTCGATTGTCTGGCTTGTCCATTGTCGTGGTTGAGAACAAAAGAAATGTCTACATGTACGGTGTTCAGTTAGTCGTATGGACGAGAATTCTACAGTGTACAGACGAACTAGTTTCGGATTTGACGGGTACCGTTATCTGATGTGTCCCGACAAGGAGATCACTTTGTGACAACCGCTTCACATAGAGACATAGTATAAGCTGTGAAGAAGATTGTGCGAAACTGAACAGAACTTTCAGCCGAGAAAATATGTTTTGCAAAAAAAAAGTCTTACAAGCCATCAAGTCTCTGGTTCCATACCGCCGTCTGCCTCACGATCTGAACGCCTTTCGTCTTCTTGGTCTTCTTCTTTGGCGCGCGATAGGCTATAGTGACGAAGTACTCCCGCTTCCCGCCAGACATAGTCTTGATATGGGGAACGTTGTGTGCTCGGAGGACTGACAAAGTGATTAGATACTGACCAAAGCCTGAACGAGTTGGGGCCTAAGTACGCACCAGTCACCTCAACGGGTACTAACTGGGATTGGCTCCCTTGAGACTCGGCGATTGTAGTGCCAGCCGGGCTAGAATTGAGGGTGATTGTCAGGAGAGTTACGGGTCAAGGATCGTCTACTCACGAATTAGAGATGATCTGCCTCTGCAGAGTCTGCTCCATATCTTTGGAAAGTGGAAAGTACGCAGAATAGATAGGTGTCGTGGTTTAGGGTGCGCGTTTGGGTCGAGCGTCTGGGTAATCTACGCGGCGTCCATACTCAGGCTGCACAAGGACTTCCCGGCGCACCACGCTGCGGCATCTCGAGTGGTCCCACGCCAACTGTCGAAGTGTCGTCCATGCAGAGCCCAAATCCTATCCTCTCGGGGTCTCAGGAAGAATGCCTATTACCCTTACTGTACGCGTTGGCATTCTAAAAACGTCACTGGTCCAGTGTCCAGTGCCGCCTAGAGAACATTGTCGAACAACAAAAATATGTTCCAGAATATTTGTTTGAGGTAGACCCGGAGACATAACACCTATGCCGATGCAGGGGAAATGAGATGAGGTATTATTGATTATCATTAGCTGACCCTGTAGTTTTTTTTATATTTTATTTTACACCTGCGTGTAGCACGCTACCAATGAATCCCTTCTCAACACTGACCACGTAGCGTCGGCCGACGCATGATGCATGTCGAATCGAACGTAAAAAAAAATCAAAGCACCAAAGCCCAGAGAATAAAAGCCAAATCAAGGAAAGCAGGAAAGCACTTATTCGGAAGAATGCTTCCGAATCAAGTTGTCAGCGTCTTTCACATACTCGGCTGATTTCTCGCGAGTGAATCTATTATGCGAATGTAAGAGAGTGATCTACCGATCGGGAAGGACAAAGAAGGAGCATACTCGATATGTTTGCCTTTCGTATGCATGTCGGGCTCGCGGATCGCAAATGGGTTCACGTCGGTGGGTTCGAGATTGCCGAGGCTATGGTTGACGAAACGGTGTGTAGTTTCGTCCGAGCGCACGGCATAAAGAACGTCCCGGATTGTCGCGTTCTCTTCAAGACGCCAATAGTCTTTCGCGATGGACGGTGCGTCCCTATTCTCCCTTATTCCCAGTAGATTCGGTTAGTTGCAGGTGCGAAAGTAGAAAACCGCATACATACCACTCAGGAAGACGTCCTTTCTCAAGCTCCTCGATGGCATGCGTATACGTCCTCACGGCCTCCTCCTCGAGGTGACCGACAAAACGGTGACAGGTCTTGGGGGAGACGATGTACGAAAGGACTAGGGATGGGGTCAACAAATCGGGCACGGCAGGAGCGACAGACAGAAGCATACAGAAGATATTGTAAAATACGCCTTGCGCCGCGAGAACGAGCGCGCGGAGGGCGATGCCGGGGTCCCGCAGCGCGAAGAAGGTCCTGTGAACTCGTCAGACAAAGTGGGAACCAAAGAAACGTGAAGTGGCGACGCACATCAAATGCATGCGTTCGTTTTCGGCCTCCTCCAAGAGGGTGTGAATCCAGCCCGAATCACGACGCTGACCGGCGAGATCTAGCAGTGCACAACAAACAAGAACTGCGAGTGAGACATACCATGAGACGGATGCTCTTGAGGTGGCGAAGAGTGGCCCCGACCATCCCGGGGACGCCTGCGATGGACTCGAGGAATAGGAATCGCTAGGAAAGCAGATGTCATCAGACCATACGAGAGGACAACGACTCGAACACGTACTGTCAGCCATTGCTTTTCGTCCATGACATATTGGCCTTTGCGAAGCTCCTCGAGCGACATGTTCGATCCGGGGGGGATCGGCCTGTGCTTATAACCAGAGACAAAGTCGAACCCCCACCGACACAACCTGACTAGGCGATAGGCAAACTTGTCAGATAACGTCTGTGGTGTCCTGTGGAGCACCTGCGCAGGAGTACAAGTTTAGAAAAAACTGCAAAGTGTTCTACAAGATCTACTCACATCGACGGCTTTCAACTCGCCAGGCGTGTAAACTGGGTGGAATAGTACCCAATCGCCCGTGATGTGCTGTTGTTCAGCAGCCTCGAGGGGAGGCAACATGTCCTCTGCGTTCCATAACAATCAGGAGAGGTACCCTCTAATTATTATTTTTGGCCGAGAAACAGGTGCGCACTGCTGTGGAGTCCTTCTGTTCCCGCATGAGGAGTACCCTTTGTCTCCTCCGCATTCGAGGTCAACTTGGGAGCGGTAATGGGTACGGCAGTAGTCGCCACTCGACGGCGTGCCGCAGAGACCAAGAGGGGCATAAACACCCGCGGCGAACGCCGAATGGTACCAGTGAGTGGAGCGAGAGGTAACATCGTCAAGTAGTAGTAGCAGTGGATTCAAGTTACTTGTCGGGTTGTTTCTTGCCGTGAAAAGGTGACTCGCTTTATACCCTTAGTAGCATCAGACCACAGCACCTCAGCACTTTCCGAGTTGTCACGTAACCGAGCACGCTAGGGCCCGAGTTAATCCGCGTGTGGCTCCACACACAATGTCGCATACAGCCCATACCGTACTGGCACTGGTTGGCGGCAACCGCCAATGAAGTGAGTCACGGCGGGTCGGGTTCTTCGGCCGGGATCACACCATTGGTCAGCGGTGTGCATCACGTGAAGTGAAACCCGCAGCCAATCCGCCAAAAGACCGAGAAATAACCCTTGTTAGACACAAATTTAACTGGACAAAGCCCCAACGTTCAGTCCAGAATTTTTTGATTGCGGAATTTTGAGTCCAGGCTTTAAGCCACACGCTCGGAGGACGGAGGACGCTGGGGGCTTGTGAATTATTTTCAGCATCGTTGGGACATTTTACGACAATTTCACAGCGAGTTGCAGTGGCTTCCGAGGTCGAGCACGGCCTCGGCCGTTCGAGTCACCTTTGTCGCTAACGTTTCCGAATCATCTGTCGCATGCGGACCAATGGGTTCCAGCGTGTTATTATTGTATTGTGATTGGTACAGGTACTAATGAAATGCTTGCGGCCATCCATTACAGGCTATAATTATAACTTTGTCTTGATGCTCTCCGTCCGTCTCGCACGCTCCATCATCTGCCGTGTTTCCGTAGCAGCGTCCGCGAGACATGCCTTGAATTCATCCGAATCAAGCTTAAGGCTCGTGATTGTCCACCGGATATAGTCATCAGCGATCGAATAAGACAGGCCATAGCCATCCGGAACAACTATAGAAGGGGTGGTTAATGCGGGATGATCGTATGTCAGATGTGCCTTGATACGGACCTTCTCCGTATCCCCATCCGTCCAGGTACTTGGATGACAATTGTGACGTCGACAGCTCCCAGTGGCTCGAGAGCGAAAATGCCGGATCTTTGTAAATCTCAGGAAGCGCTTCGCCTTCCTTGAGCACCTTCTTGAGCCCAAACAGATGTCGGTCTACGCCCTGGCCATCTGCGGCCCATGCAGAGTACTGAGCATGGCGGGAAACGGCACTGCGGAAGAGCGCGGCGCGTTTTGCATCCTATTATCGTCCAACATCAGTACGGGATATGGAGCACAGAAAAGAATTGCTACACACTGTTGCGTTGGGACTGACCATGGCATCAACCCACGCTTTGCTCTGCTCGCTCGCTGCTCGGATGACTTCCGTTCGTCCACGCTGGAACTTCCGCGTCTGCGCACTCTCGTACGTGACGGCCGGACGTCCCTTGAACTTATAGTACGCGAGCTGCTTCACGAGCTGTGCCCAAGCATCGGGCGATGTTTTGAACTGCTTGATCAAGTTCTTGCCGTAGGCGTCGTAGTGGAGGACCTGAAGATCATGCGAGCCAACGAGCTTGTCAAAGTTCTTCTCTGCTTCTTTCACGTCGGCGAGAACGGCAGTCGTTGGCCGTCAAGACGATTTCGGCGGGAGGAGTGAGCAAGGAACTCGGTATTGGTGAGCCAAGCTCGATCTCCTCTGCGGCGAGGGAGCCAAGTATGAACTCGTTCAGGCGTAGAGTCGGAGTACCATCCATGCACGCGTGCTCGCCAAGGAATGCAGAACGACCATTGTCCCAAACAACGACTAAGGCACACATCAGAATGCTTCTCCGCAAGTTTGGGTAGGAGGTACGTACGCTGATGCTTGTCGTACCATCGGTTACGACCGTTACCGACCCAAGCTCCCCAAGACAAGTCATTACGACTCGTGGGGCTAGATTTATCGAGTGCGACGACAATCATTGCTGACTCGATACGTTTTAGCGCGGCCTCGTTGGCTGGGGAAGCTTCAATGAGCCTTTTGCGTGCCTATTACGACGGTCGTTCAATATCATCTCAGGCGCAATGAAACGGAGAGTCACGTACATGTGTCCAGTTATCCCTGTTCTCGCTCGTAAGGGCGCCAAATGGAACGCCTGTGTGAGTATCTGCTTGGCGAATGACGTCGGCGATGGCACTAGAGGGGAATAAATGTCCTCAGTTCCCGCCTCATGAAAGAGTCAAAAGACAAAAGTCGTACGTTTCCAAGTCCGCCGCGCTCAGTTCGGTGCCGTCTGCGCGGGCAAGCTGCACCTCAAAGAACCTGTTGTTGCGAACGAAGACGACGTGATTGTGTGTGGCAGGATCGAATTTGTGCGCGGTGTCCGAGGGAATATTGGGGTATCGAGTAGCGTGGAATCTGGAACGAATCGTGAGTAACGCCACGTCATGTCCCTAGGAGGCGGACACTTACAGCCATTTGTACGAATCCATACAGAGTGGTGCGCCACGAACCTTCTCGGGCTCAAGCTGGGCGCTATGCGACTGACGCCACGGAGGTGTACGTTAGGGACCGAAAAATCGAGGGAGAGAGCCAAGCGCGCGCACCTTTCCTACGAGCGTCCTGAATGGAAGCATGGCTTTGATAAGCGTTGCCGCGCGCTTTGGCGCGTCTTGGATCGCGGGGTCCGCCATGTGGACGAAGAAGTAGCTCACATTGACGACCACGGGATCGCGATAGGCCATGTACGCCGCGTCGTTCCACCAGTCGGCGATCCAGTTGACGGTCCCAGGCTCGGCGGCACGCGCTTCGAGCCGCTTCTGGAGTTCCGCCGCCCGCGGAGATGCGCCAAACTCACGCACCACAGCCTCACTGCGCGCAGTATTCTGCGGAGGTCAGATGCGGACGGATGGTTTCGAGGTATTTGGCGAGAGTGGAGGACAGTGGGGGTACAGGGGAGGTGGGGGAGCGAGGCCTGGTATCTGAGCATTGGGCCTTGCATTGGGTCGGCTTTGTAGCCTTCTGGAAGGCCAGAGCTACTGCTAGAGCTGGAGTGCGCAGACCGCGGCTGAACGAACATTATGGAGCGCTGTTGCACGAAGATCAGTTGGGTGCAGGCTTGGTAAGAAATGCGGGGAAAACGTACCGAAAGACGAGAAATGCGGGGGAGAGATCTAGAAGACCGTAGACTCAGCATTGTGTTCTAGGTGATGGTACAGAGAAAAGGGAAAGAGTCGCAGATGGCAGTGGGTGCAGAAGTGCTTAATGAGGGATCGGACTTACTGTACGAGGCACCGGGGTATGACGTACCAGGTGTTTTTAAGATGCTCCTAGAGGGACGAGTGACGAGTGAAGTGATGGCCCATCCTGGTGAGCTGTACACTCTCATTTATTGCGAACAGAGCCAGCGCAGACTGGCAAAGATTTTCCGATCGGCTCCCGGCAAAGGCTCCTAGTCGGACACATGATATTCCTAGTCGGAGGGCATGTCACTACAGTGTCATGTGCTCGTACATAACTGCTGCGCCACCTCCGCAACCAGCGCCCTGATTTCCTTTTTTTTCAATCTCAGCTGCCCGTCCTCTGCCAGTTTGCCTTTCAGTGTCTCTTGCACCTGCAGCACACCGAGCAGGGTGACCAACTCGTCCTGATAAAAAGGTGACAATCGGATCAGAAACGCCAGGGTCGCCGTCAACCGATGCACTGATCACGACAACCCAAAGTCAGTTTTCTCTCTATCTGTGACCCCCCGTGATCGGGATCGAACGGCGCGAGCCGGCTCAACTCACCGGCATCCTCACTCTCTTCTTCGTTGGCAAGTGCCTCGGCAACGGCGCTCACGAGCTCAACCTCCCACTCTCCGTCTTCTTCACCTTCGCGGATGCCATTGACTACGTCATCCCCTCTGGCCCGTGCGATTCGGCCCTTCTGTACCCATGCACCGACGTTGAATCCCAGGCTCGCTGCTGCCACCCGCACAAGCCGATCAGGGTGAAGCAGCGTCTGTACAAGTACGCCCGTGAGTGCCGCTCTGGCACGGTCGTCGGAGGCGAGAAGCGACCGCGAAAGGGACGTGCCGAGGCCGTTGGTCGCCAGACGCAACAACGTCAGGAGCGTCGCACGGGGAGACGATGTCACGGACTCGTTGGTCGAACTCAGCACTTGGACGAGCGGCGCAAGCGTGACCTGTGCGATTGTCGGTTCAAGGATGGCCAGGCGCCAGACGTCCAACAGCGGGAACAAGGAAGTAGCCGGCAGTTCTGTCCGCTAGAGCGGTTACCGTACGGCCGAACGCGGCTACTACTTCAGGACTGGTTGCTGTTGCCTTTGACTTTTCTGCGTAGCGCTGTTTTAGCCAAGGGAACATGGTCTGTGTCAGGTCGGCCTTTAACACGCTAGAATTCCGCACGGAAGGCGTGCTATCGATGAAGGACACGAGTTTGTCGTGCACGGTATCCAAGGCCGGCACCTGGGTGAATAGAATTGGTTCTGTGGACAAGGACGAGATGGTCGGAAGGTTTAACGACGTGTGCGGATGAGCTGAAAGCCTGTCAGGTACCACCGATTGTGCCCACAGAACCGGATCGACTTACGAGGGAACGCCTGGTACAACAGGAGATCGACCTGAGTGCGAAGCTCCGGCGCATTTACGCCTTTCAACTCGTGAACCTGTACGCGTTCGATTATCGGCATCGGACTCGCGCCAAAAAGAGCGGACACACACCCTCTTCCCGTCCAAGAAGAAGCCGAACGTAGGCGTCGCAGATACGCCATACTTGACGCGCGACCGCCTCGCCCATGCCCACGCCCAAGTCGACCTTTGCAAACGCGACTTTGCCTTCGCCCCTCCCTCTGCTCTTGGCATGCGCGATATCCTCGAACTACCGGCTCGATCATCCTACACGGGCCGCACGTCGCAGACGTGAACATGGCCACGACGGCGCGGTGCGACTCGAGCAGGCTGCGGAATGACGCCGGGTTCGTCGAGACGTGGATCGCGCCCGCGACCGCTGCTCGTCGATGGCGTGCTGTAACCCGAGTCCAGAGCCGCAGGCGCAGCTGGGGGTGCACCTGTCGTCGCGCGATCTGCGACGGCTTGGAGGAGGGACGATGCTGGCCCCGGGCTTGGCTGCTGGCCTGGGGCGGCGGACGGCGTGAGACCGGTCGGGCGACGGAACATGGAGTCTATGGTGGGGCGCAACGCGGCGCCGAAGGGTGTTGAGAGGAAGTCGGAAGGTAGGTCTGGGGGACGCGTCAGCGATGGTCTGAGCATCGGTGGCTGGTGGAGAACGCGCCTTTGATCCATGATGGAATAGACCCTCCAGTCAGGAATCCGACGCAGTCACTTGTGAAAGAGTTGCAATTGAAGTCTACATGTCAGGCTACCATTAGAGAGACCAGTTCGATGCTATTATGTTGGTACAATGATTACCCAAGAGGTGATACTGGTTAAGATATGAGTGATCGTTCTTACAGTAAGTCAAATCGTATACGGGGTAGGCATACCTTGTCGGCGGTATAATGTTCCCTCATCTCTGCAAGGTATTCTTCAAAGACCTCCTCGTCGAGGGCCGTCTCGCCCATTTCTAAGACTTGCAGCGGTTGGCCATGCTGTCCATACGTTAGTCTCTCCGCGCGTAATATGACAACGACAAAGCACACACATGCGACTGTCCTGGAGCGGTGATATGGATACCCATCCCATAAAATATTTCCCTATTGAAGACGACAACGGATGTGTGCCTAGGGTTCGCATCAGGTTAATATACGGTCACCAGAACGCGGGCCGAACAAAGAGCTACCATATGCCGTCGATCTGCCTTCCGAGAAACTGCGGTGACATTGCTCGAGCAAGTCCATTACTGAGGTCGTATACGTAGAGTTCCACAGGGTGAGACATCGGTAGAATGATGGGAGAGCCCGGAAAAGAGATGAATATATAGAGGGTGGTGACGCGTCCTTCGACCTAAGTTGGGTTCTTCTACAACTTTCTACAAACGCGCCGACGTCAGTGCTCCCTTTCCTGGAGGGCTACCGTTCCTCGCCTCCACAGCCCCTTCTAGAGCCTCGCGCAGCTCCTCCCACCAACGTAAACAATATTCCTTCTCCCGGTCTCCAACGTTCTCCATAATCTCTTTGAACACTTCCCTGACTAGCTCGGTCCGCTCCTCACTTTTCGAATCCCTGATCTCGTCTGTCACTGCGGCCAATGCATCAGGCAATACCACCAGTGGTAGCGCGGACAATGTCGACACCAGGACGAGGCGCAGACGGTGTCGGCGTCGTGCGTCTTCTTTCGCGGAAGGGCCGGACAACATAGAGAGGAGGGTAAGAGAGGCAGAACTTGCCCATCGCAGGCGTGCTCGCACTTGCGCTGCTGGTAAGTGCGCTGAACGCGAGACGCAGCTGCGACGTGGTAAGCTTTCCGTCTACAGAGTTCTGTACGCACGCAGTTTTCTCAGCAGCCCACAGAATGCAACACGACAAGACGCACCTCAAGGAGACACTGTACGTAGAAGGGCACAACCTTCTCTACGAAGGTCGGTCGCGACGTGCCTTTGCCCTTGACCCCAGCCACCGTGGCCGAATCCGGTTGCGCGCGCGCATGCGCAGCGAATACTGCCAAGATGACTGAGTGCGCAGACTCATACGTCTCGCGATGTGATGCATCATTCAGATGGCTAAATGAAAGTAGGGAAGTCATGACCGGGTGCCAAAAATGACATGATGCAAACATACGGAAGGCACAGGGGAAAGGCAACGTTTTCGATCGTATCGAGTGAAAGCAAGGGAACGAGCTGTTCAATGCACGCGAGGTTGAATGCTTGCCGAGCGCGCATGAGATAATTCGCCGTGCGCCCCCCAGTGCTGGAACTTGCCGAAGCTTGGAGATGGAAGATGAGCGAGTTGGCAGGGACAACACCCGGTAAAGGACAAACCATGAACGTCGAGACTCTTGACGAATGTTTCACTTGCTTCTACGTCGGCGCTCAACACGTCCAGGGCCGAGTAGAAGACCCGTTTCAACTCCGCGAAACCGACACTACTTGTTGATGTGACCCCGCCGAACTTGGTGATCACGAAGGAGAGGTGGGAGAGCGTGCGGAGCGTTGATAGGGCTAGCGAGGAATGAGTTGGCATGTATGCAGAAGATCGCTCGGGCTCAGACGACACAGGACGGGTGTAGGTGATGGTAGAGAGGATCGACTGCGAGAGCATAACTGTCATGAAAAGGAGCGTCTTGAGAGTGGTCCAGATATTCGCCGCAAGTTCTCGGGAATCGGGCACTGAGATGTTTGGTGAACCACATGCAACAAGACAGAGAGTAGTGAGGCACACACCGATGTCATTCTCGTCCTCGATGCCAGCAAGAGCACTCTGTGCCCAGTCGTTCTCCACGCTGCTAGCAAGCTTCTGGAGGCGCGTGGCGACCGCTTCCAACGTGTTCCAACCTTCCAAGGGAGATGATTCGGCAAGTAGAGGAAGAATTCTCGCGCTTAATCCAGAGAGAGAGGGAATGGCGGGAAAAAGTGAGGAGCCAGTCACAGCTTTGAGTGCGCTCGGTAATGGGGAGGACTTGCTCCACGGCCCAGGGCTGTCATACGGGAACGAGGGTTGCTTTGGTCCCGTAGGACTTGTCAGTGAAAGCTGCCCACTTGGTGTGGAACTACAGGACGCGGAAAGGGAGGCAAGAAAAGTGCCCGACGAGAAAGTGGTCTCGATGGTGGTCATCAAGTATGAGGAGAGGGTCTACAATGGTGAGCGTTGGGTATAAATTACATGCATAAGGACACGTACAGAGAGTGGGAGGACCTTGATGCGTTCCGAGAAAACGTGAGGTAAGAGTTGGGCGGCGAACAACATAGTGAGTGAGAGCACGTCGACTGTCCCTCGGTCCGTTGAGAAGAATATAACGCCAGAAGAAAGGGCACAGCTTACGTTCTCCATGCTCTGTCTCTGGCTGAAATTCTTTCTCCCAAGCGGTGTGTTTGGGTGTGCCATACAATTCCGTGATTTCGGTAAGAGCAATTATAAGCTCATCCTCTGTCTTTGCTCTCACATTTCCGGCTACGGGATCGGTGCCCGACTTTCCTTTCAAGTCCTCGAGGCCAAGAAGAATGCCTCCTGCGCAGACGAACCTGATGACAGCCTGACCGCCTTTGAAGCCTTTGAGCAGGCCACGGACCCATTCGGTCATCCTTGGTCGTATGCCCCTGGTAAATAGGCTTGTTTCTTCGTCTCGGAGAGACTTTAGTCTAAGGTGTACGGCATGTCTGAAAGCGGTGACGAGAGTGGTGAGCTTTGCATGAGCGAAAGGTCGGAAGAGTGGAGAAGAGATGACAGTTGCGGTGAGTGGAGTCGGCGTCGGAGTTTGGGCAAGGAAATGAGAGATGAGTGACTGGTGAGTTTGAAGCGGGAGAGACGAAGATGGCTTGTGAAGGTGAGTAAGAAGTATAGTGTACTCCCTCGGGGGGGATGGTGGCCATCCCTTGGGCTGCTGCTTACCGGACTCACATGAGCGCGCACACCGTGGGACGGGCCAATCACGTGAGGCGATTCTATCACTGCTGTCGACAGGAACAGGGAACAGACTGCTTAAACCCACAGATACACTACTATGGACGCTGACGCCGACACTTTTCCACGTTACGTCTACAAAATACTCAGCGAAGAGCCGCCGAATCCGCTTCCACACACACTACCCCTCACGCCGTTGGACAGACAAGACGGGTTCATTCATCTCTCGTCTGACTGGAGGGTACCACAAACGGCAGGACTGTATTTCGGTGCATTCACCACGATCTGGCTGCTCCGTGTGGACACGGATGCGGCACGAGCGGAGAAGGCACAGTTCAAATGGGGGGACCCGGGCTGCGTACACATGTATGCGGAGGACAAGACGAAATGGGCTCGGATGGGAGAGGGAGTGGTTGTAGCGGTCAGGAAGGCGTCTCGAGGGCTCTCGGAGGAGTGGGGACAAGTGTTGGATGGGAACGAATGGAAATAAATAAATAAATTGTAAATAAATAAATATTGGGGCGAGGCGGCGCCGCGGGTACGGGTTAGAAGGACTCGTGGGTGTTGCTGTCTCACTCTTTGGCTGGCTCTAAAAGCGCTTCAACCCCGTCGCCACCCTCTTTCTCGTGTCGCTCGCTCGACCACTCAACTTTACTCGTTTTGTCCGTCCCACCAGTGCAAGTGGCAGCCCTGCGTTGTCCTATCGGCACTCTCGGTCATCTCCCTCCCGGATAATGCCAATTGGAGCCAACGTTCTGACACTCGACCGTCAATACTGTGCTTCAATTCCTGCCCTCGTTACTCCCTATCTCTTCCATCCGCTCCCCACCACAACTCACGCTTTATACTCATCTCTCTATTATCACCTTTCCTCTCTCGACCTCCCTCCCACCCCATCTCGACTGACCAATGCTCCCATCACCACGGGACCCTTCTCCATGGCCAGAACCGACCGCCTATACCCCCAAGCGCACGATTGTTGACCGCCTCTCCTCTTCAGAACATCGTGCCATTTTTGCTAGGCAGCAGGTCTACAATCAGTCTGGCGTTGGTGCGTCTTCCCCCGTCCTTACTTTGGCTACTTCCCCGCACTGAGATTTTTTTTTCCCACCCCGCCCGTGTCCCTGTCCCCATTCCCCCCGTTGCTCTCACGCATATTCCCTCCCATCGCAATCCGATCCTCATCGTACCATTCCTTAGAAATAGCCCAAGAGCAATGCGAGATCTTCTCGTCAAACTCAGTCAGATCGTGTTTTCCCACCAGTGATACGACCGTGCCTCAGCATGAGTGGGCTACATTCGTCTGTACGTATCCCTCTTTCATCATTCATTCCTTGATGCCCATATACTCATTTATCATGAAGGGAATAGCCAGCTTCCTGATCTCACCCAGACCAACCTAGTCAACATATACCTTTTCCATGCAGATTCAGGCGACATGGTTTTAAATATCACCAACCAGACGAATCCTTTTGGCCGTGCAGGGTCCATAGCAAAGCAGGTAAACGACACGTGGTTCCCGAAAGGAGGCGTCGACTTCAATGGATCTTCTATCTCATATCCATATTACTGGGTAATCACCCGCTCGGACGCGGACTCAAGTCGCTCGTTTATTCCCCAGGCAACATTCCGTGCAGTTCGTGAGTGCGCTTTCTTTTCCGCATTTCTTATTCACGGACCGGTGAACACCTTCCAGAAACAACATTCGCTGATTCAGTCACCTCTTCCCTTGCTGTTGCATCATCTCTGGCTGCGGCCTCATCAGCGTCAGCTGCTTCTGCCTCCGCTGCGTCAGCATCTGCTGCTTCTGCCTCCAGTTCAAGAAACGACGCCACTCCAACATCTGGAAGCTTACAATCCAGCCCCCAGTCCGACTTCCCTCACTGGGCAATAGCAGTCATAGTTGTCCTTGGCTTTCTCGCTATTGTTACTATAGGTGTCCTGGGCCTCCTCCTCGTGCGCCGTGCAAGGCGCCTCCAGAGTGCCCGCACCTCGCGGCGTGGTTCGATCGGTTCTGCCTCACCTATGATCCAGGGTGATCCAAACGCAGGTGGCGCGCCGCAATCGCCAGTGATGGAGCAGACATCAGTTGCTCCGCATCCCGCATCTGTGTATTCGCCTAACGATGGCTCTTCAATGATCTCCCATGCACACTCTACAGAAACGCCATTTTCGGGTGCCGATGCGGCGATCATGGCAGACGCATTCCGCAAGGCACTACGGAAACCAGACTTTGCAGGTCCGATAGAAGAAGGGGATAGTCCGGAGGGTCAGGAACAGAAGGAACATCGACTACTCAGTCGTGAACTTGCAGAAGAAGGGCGAGATATCCGGAGTGTCGGTTCGTCGCGCGACGTACGTGTAGAGACGTTAAGCGATGCAGAAGACAAAGCCAAGGATACACCTCGCTGACCTCTCCTGGCCGCCGCCGGTTCACCTTTCCCCTTCCTTCTTTCTGGGTTTACAAGGACTTTGTATGCTTGTTCAAAATATTCTACACTTCTCCAGCAATGAGTGTTATTTTTTATGTGCACTATCTTCGATTACCTGGTCATTAACCATCCTTTCCTGCCCACCATTTTTGCTTCTCACTTTCCTCGGCGATCCCCGAACCCGCACGATACTTTGGTTGGCAGAGCATTTTTTTTACTTTAGTTGTTGGACGGCCTCATTCGCAAAGAGCTGATACTCTACCTTATTTCTGCCTCCACACCATCCATCCACCCTCCCTTTCGTGCACGCTCACGGTTTAGTTCCTGTATACGCGAGCGCCCGTCCTGCCTTGTGTCCCCCCTGGCTATATTCTCAACGGGCACAGGCGCACCTTATCTCACGCCTCATGAAACATATATACCCCAACTCGCTTGCGATGCTGGCTGCAAGCGCCCCACCCTCGTTACTTTAAAGTTGTATTTTTTATTACGTGCGCCCTCCCCTTCCTTCCCCCTTCCCCACCGTACCTCTTACCTTCACCCTAACGTCGTGTGCTTTCCAAGGCCTTCGCACTAGTCTTGGGGGCTTGTTGCAATGCAGGGGTAGTAATCAGCCCGTTCCTGGGATACGACGAGCGATTTTTCGGTGCTTTTTTACCCTACCCTCCGACGCACGACGACAAAAGCCACCGTGCTCACGGTGACTGATGGCCATTACGGTGACTGTCCCGCAAGAAAATTTTATTTTTGTTTGCGTATCACGTTCGCTCCGGTTATCCCTTCCTCCGCGGAAGCCGATGATGCCGTGTGCGTGCGTTGGCGGCTGCAGATTACAACCCTTCACATTCTCCCCCATCCTCGGCTCGGAAGATTTAGACGGGTGAGGGACCTTACCTATTGTGGCTTTGATCGGCGTCGGACACTTCCTCCCTTCATCTCTCTCGTACACTTTATACTTATTCTGTCGACGGTTCTTCTCCTAGCCCCCCCTTTTTTCTTCTTTTCACTACCACATATATAATCTTACAACATTCGAACTCACACGACGTCCTTTGGAACAACCCTCAATTTTCTTTTTTCCTTTTTTGCTTCCGTACCTCTGCGATGTGTCCACGTAATCGTTGGTCTGTATTTGGCAGATATATCCCGTGATGATGATCATAATACCAACCGACCGAATGTCTGGGACCAGTGGCGTCGGATATTTCAAGTTCGCAAGGTACGGTACCAGAGAAGGGCCCCACGTCACCTGAAACAGTAACCCTTGGCCAACTGCTGGGCAGGGCCCTTTTTTATCTGACAAGGGCTTTCTAGGAAGAAGGGTCTACTACAACTTTCATGTGGTTAACTGTCAAGGTTGAAAGTGACGTGAGGAAATGTCCCAGCACAGCACAGCTGAGTCTATATGTTAGCGTGCATGATTACATCTGGTAGGGATAAGGGAAAAAATTGAAAGGGGGAAAAAATGGTGTATTATTATACATGCAAGCCTTTGGATATGGGGGGTGATATCACTTTCGAGATATGATGCAACACGCGTCATGTCAAGAAGTATGCCAAGACAAGAGGGGCAAGGATCGGTGGGAAGGTGGATGCTATGGCCGCCGGACCGCGAGCTCACGCATCAGTAACTCGTATCTGCAACCGAGTAGTTAGAACGTTTTTATTCGGGACGAGTAGTGACTAGCAGTACTGCACGTTAGCATGGTCACGGCGCTGTTGGGCACCGTACGAATAAGGTTGACCGACAGACCCTTATAGAGCCCACGCCAGCCCTCGAATTGGAGTATCTTCGTCGTCGTACGAACGATGCCGGATCGCTTGCGTGGTGCACCAGGCTGGAGTAAGAGCCGTCGCTGCGTCTGCAGACGCGTCCGCACTACTTCGTGCGGATACGTCGCTAGAGAGGCGGTCATCTTTGCGACCGCAGAGCAAAATAGTATGTTGTGGGCCGCCAAAGGCCGGTCGGGACTGTGACGTTCTGTGAGAGTTTTCGTCAACTACATGGTGTGAGAAGAGGGTGTGAGAAAGGAACGAACGTGCGACGAATCTTGAGTTTTTCATAGAGTGGGAACTGTACGGCGACGTGGGTGATGCCTAATAGGCTGGGTAAAAGTCCGCGATAAAATGCGCGAATGCCTTCGCTGCGATAGATTGTGAGGGCGGCGTCTAGTGTATGACGGTATCTTGTCTCGTTGCGCGATTGTGTCTATAACGGCCCCCTCGGTGAAGACGAGACGCTGACGAGCTAGAGAAACACACACACACCATGAAACGTGTTTTGATGACCCAGAATGGATTGGTACAGATAGTGCTGGCGGCACCGGCCATCATGGCAGACAGGATATGGAAGCGACCATGGATGCTCGCGCACGATGGGCTGATAACCTTTCGCAGACGGCGCGGGATACAGCCGCTCTGACTTTGTGATTGGGGCATTGAGACCAAGAGGCGCCTCGCCGAACAGTGTCTTGATGCCGTCGTACACGGCGAAGTAAATGGCCCACGTAGGAAGATAACCAAGAATGGTCGGTCCGAGCCCACGGTAAAGCCCTCGAAAACCATCGTGCCGGACAATATCGCGAAAGGTTGCTGTGTACGGTTACGGAACCAGTCGGACAAGGGTCAGAATTAGGAGTACGGGACTATGGGACAAATGTGATGAGAATGGGGACAGACCGGAGATGCCGAGATAGTCCGCCTGGCCGAGCGTCGCTCTCTGCGCCTGAAGCTTCGTTTTGACAACGTCGAGGGGGCAAGTTGCGATGCTCGCAGCGAGGCCGCCGCCGGCGCCAGCTGGGAGAAGCGCATCAGCGGTGAGCGATTAAGGGCGGCAGAAGCGGAGTTGGGGGGACCTATCATGCTGTTAGCGGTCCATTTCTTTCGCGTTGATGGCATAGCTCTCCCCCGCAGAAGCGGGGACCACGGCGAATGATCAGAAGAGAATTTAGTAGTGGGACGGGGTGTTGTCGAGGTCTAGGTGCACTCCTCGCTCGCTGTCCGTGATGACCAGCAAGCAATGCCGCTGTCCTCGCTATCACGTGTCACAAATGTCCACGGCTTTCCGTTCTCCGCTTTCCCCGGGTTCGTCCGAACAACTTGCATTCCTTCATACGTCATTTATCACGTGCACAGTCTGCTCTTTGAGTCGTTTCGTCGTGTTATCTCCATCAAGTTCTTATCCACTTGCTATTATCATGGTTCGGGCTACTGTCAATGACGTCGTTGTAGCAGAGTCTTCCGACACGGCCTTCGTGGAAGGAAACCACTACTTCCCCCCTGAGTCGATCAAGGTCGTTCTCTCCATCTCCGACACCACGTAAGCCAGCTGCTGGCCCACCGCGGCCTGATAGCGTACAGCCATTCTAGATTCTGATTTTTTACTTGTCAGTTATACTTGTCCCTACAAAGGGTGTTTAGTTTCCACTTTAGTGGTGTCGTAATCGCACTTAGCCTCTCTAGACATGCGTCGTACTACAATGCCGACAGTCGCCGGAAAGACTGTGAAGGACATCGCTTGGTTCGGCTGTTCTCTTACAGATGCCTCCTAGCCTTCTTACCCGTCCACGCCTTCAGGGTTTATCCAGAACCTACCTCCAAATTCGAGATCAAGGGGAGATACGCGTTTGATAAGGTAACTCGATCCCTGATCCTCGTTTCCACCGATTTGCCCTTGCTCACCACGCGCTTCAGGCCCAAGTGCAGGTTGCCTGATGCGACGTTCACGGACACTGTACTAAATAAATAAAATTACTTCGATTGTATGAATAGGCCCGCTGACGTAGCTTCGATTGTTCAATTCTCTCTGCTGCACCGCCTGTCACGTAAAAGTTTTTCTGCGATTGCCAGTCATGCCAACTGTTAAAACTGTTACTGTGAGCCGCATAATGAATGCAACATTTGAATTAGAACGGTCATCAAACCTGAAAAAATGAACGAGGTCAGTGGCCAGAAAATATATGATCTGGATAGTTGGCGCCTGCTCATAAATACATCCAAGGTGGTTCGAGAGAACGGAAATCGGGGAGCTTATCAAATGCTTTATATTGTGCGCAGTTCAAGTACTGTAATTCCGATGGCGCCGATGCAAGCAGCGACGCCCGTATCCTCTGCATAAGTGTATAAGTTTGCGGCAGTGACGATGCGATGCGCGTGCCCTTGCGCGTGCCGCGTGCCCGAGCGAAGACGACAAGGAAGACGAGATCATGCTGGAGTTGAGTTCTCGTTGAGTTCGGAGGAAAAATAGAAAAGCCCAAGACACAATAAAAGAGTAGGAACACCTGGGTAAAATTTTAACGGCATACAACTATAATTTGTAAGTAATACAAGTTGAACGAGAATATATGGCATCACCACACGCTTCAGCCTGGGGCCCATGTGCAGATTGCCTGATGCGAGGTTCATGCTTGGGTTCATGTCAGTCATGTCGGCTGTTACAGATGCCCGCACCCTGAACTGGAACGGCCCACCTTGTGGAAAAAAAAAATTAAACCGCTCTCTTCTGACTTGTAGAATGATGTGGGTCGGTAAATCTGCTGGCGTTATCTCGTCATTCAGTGCCCATGCCCCTGTGCATGCCACGATGCAGAGAAGAGGCGGGCTTACTTTGCCGAAAGGGGGCCCCATGCAGTGGTGTCAAAGATGGTCGTTACCTCACCGGGACTGGGTCCGGGGGCTGCCATGTCGAAACTGATTGTTTGGTATTCGGTCCAAGGACGTAAGAAGCGGTGATATCCCGCCATATTCGCCACCACCCCATAATAACTCCCACGACCACTCACTGCCGCGACGATTAACCGTGCGAATGTCCAGTCTGCGTTGTTACATCGCGCTAGCGTACCGGTGTAGCCCTAGCCACGATAGACTCAGTGTGAGGGGATAATGATAATTGCTCTTAAGCCGAAGGGTCACCAAAGTTCGCTTCGTAGGACCCAGGCTGTCAGACTCTGAGCTAGAGTGAAGGAAAGATTGCACGTATAGTGACATAGAATGCCCCTTTCCCAATGCTTGGCGTTTCAGCTTCTACAGTAACCCAGGACAAAGCGAGAAGCGCAGTCTCTTCTTTCTTAACGCTTGTGTGTCCCCGGCTCACATCGGAAGTACGGGGTTGAGCGACGCCCCTAAATGGCTCTGCGAATCGATCAACCGGTCGAGCCCCAAAGGCATTCTCCGCTCAAAACGCGAGCAGGCGTGAGAGTTATGAAGGACGGATTGTGCATGTATGGAAAAGCCCCGTGGCACGCATGGCACTGCACGGTAGCCGTGTGAACCTGGAGCTTGAAGAAGCACCGACAGATGTGCCACAGGGCTCAACACGTTATCTGAACGTCAGCGCACCTGGCAGTTGGAATGCTACCCATAGTTTTCGCGTCTAGAAAGGAGAACGTATACTGTGTTGGTCTTCCTGTTTCGCCGTCGTCGCACCCACCTTCAAGTCTCTTCCGCATTCTATTAAAGGACGATATTTTTAAAACGGCTAACCTTGTACGGCACAAGCACGAGACGCCGATGGGGCACTGGTCCGGCAATAGAACATACTCGTACGCAAGATGGAAGTTCCCAAACATGGGATGCTTCACAGAAGGCGTGACGCATTGGCGGATAGCGTGGCATCAAGAGAACCCGGAAGCGAGAAGAGTTGAGTGCCTCCGCTAGAAGTATCGGCTTTACGCGTGAGTCTCAGTATGGAATGTGTTGGAGGGCGCTGTGTTATGTGAGATTGCAACGGCAACTGTGAGAGTCTGTCTCACGAACGCAATGTGATTGTGTTGTCAGTACAGGGAAAAAATTACAGGAAAGCCAGAAGGGTAGTGATAGGGTCATGAGGGATTTGAAGGGGCGGCTCCAACTCCTTTGGGCATTTTTTTGTCTCCCTTCGACATCTGTTCTAGATCCGCTGGTTTGAAGTAGTGGGGGGCGACTGGAGGTCGAAGGACGTTAGCGGGTTCTATAGGAATGATAAGAATCAATGCCTAACGCATACCTTCAAGTAACCACGCTGGCTTGATTTCCATCACCTGCCGGAGGTATGACTTGGAAGTCATGACGAGTTCGTAGTACACCACAGTCTTCACCGGTGGCTGATGCTGAAAGAGGCTGGAGGATGGGTGAATATATACTGTTTGGTTCGTTTTCAGTGTCCGGTATGAGTCTCCACTTTTCTGCAGCTGCGCCGTGTGATAAAAGTAGCCGGCGGTGAGGGCTTTCTGGATCGGCGTGATGTCAGTTTGAGTTCGGGTTGCTCTGTACGACGACTTCAACGCGCTCGCATAGACCCGCGAGTTGATCCCGAATGTCGCGCGCGCGACATAAGCTCTTGTATTGTAGGAACTGCTCGTAGCAAAATTGCTGCGAGTAATTAGTATCGGCCCACTGTTCCCACACATTTAGTAATGTGAAGTGATCTCCACCGGCTCGGACGAAGTTCTGCCGGGCTTGATCCGCGTGTAGCTTCTTGTCCTTCGGCCGATAAAACAACGAGGATGACTCTGAAAGCATGGAGATGATGGTGAGAACCTCGTCCGTGCAAGAGTAGTCCTCGCTCGCGATGATCGCTTTGGACAGCATCGGATCGACAGGGAACTCGGCCATGCGCCGCCCTAGCTTTGTGAGTTCGCCCCGGTCGTTGAGTGCGCCAAGCGCGTAGAGAAGCTCAAGCGCGCGCATCAATGTCTCTCCTGGTGGAGGGTCCATGAACTCAAAGCCGATGAGATCGTTGATACCAAGGGATTTTAATAACAATACAACCATGCCGAGATTCGTGCGCTGAATCTCTGGAACAGTGTTTGCCTCCAACTCGTTGTTATAAGCCCATTTGGTGTATAAGCGAAACGCCTTTTCCAGGTCCCACACGACCGGCTCTTCCAGCACGTTGGTTGGCTGAAGCTCGGGAGCACTAAGAGGGGTATTTTAGATATCAAGAAGGGTAAACCACGACATAGATGGCGTACGGGTACGACCACAAGACTGGACATGCCTGTTCTTGGATTATATGAATTCTGCTTGACAAAGCCTGGGTCAATGACAAACACAACGCCGTCGATTGTAATAGACGTCTCCGCGATGTTCGTCGCAAGCACGACCTTTCGCGCCCCTTCGGGGGTTGGTTCGAATATCTTGGCTTGCATGTCACTTGGTAGGTTGGCGTAAATGGGACAGATGATCAGTTCGGCGACCTTGTTACCCAAGGCGCGCGCTGTCTCCGTGAGGTTCTCTAAGGCTGCTTCAATCTCGTCTTGCCCCTGAGAGAACACGGATGAATCAGTTCGGACGTTGTCAGGATGGATACAAACGTACGGTTAAAAAGACGAGGATATCACCCTTAGGCTGTGTCGTATGAATCTGGAAAACGGTGGTGATCGCTGCGTGAAGATAGTTGGCTTCGGGTTGAGGTGTGTAATGAATATCGACCGGGTAACGGCGACCAGGAACTTTCCAAACAAATTTAAGTGCCCAGGAATCGGTCAGGTGTGGTCAAGAGCTTACCATAAAATACCGGGGCGTCATCAAAATACTCGCTGAATTTCTCGGCATCCATCGTCGCACTGGAGATGAGGAGCTTTAACTCAGGTCGGAAGCGCGCAATGTCCTGAAATCAGCGTTGAGGTTATGTCAAGAGAATCTAATAGTGCGCGGCGCACTTTAACTAATGCAAACAGAATATCCGTACTCAATGTTCGCTCGTGCGCTTCGTCAATGATGAGCGCAGCGTAACCAGCGAGATCAGGCTCCGTCAAGAATTCTCGTAGGAGCATGCCATCAGTCATGTATTTGAGGACGGTTTTATCGCTTGTTGCGTCTTCAAACCGAATGGAGTAGCCAACTTCGTACCCGACCTTGGTACCCATTTCTTCCGCAACGCGAGCAGCAACGGACATTGCGGCCACGCGGCGAGGTTGAGTACAGCCGACCTTCATACCACCAGCTGTGTAACCTGCTTCGTGCAGGTACTGAGGGAGCTGAGTCGTCTTGCCAGATCCAGTCTCAGCGACCACAATGAGGACTTGGTGTTCGTGAATGGCCTGTAAAAGTTCCTCTCGAAATTGATAGATAGGTAGGGATTTGCGGGTCTCATCGATTGACTTGGCTTTGGTAGATAAGTGATAATGAGTATATAGGGAGTACCAATCCGGAAGCCACTCACCGCGAGCTTCAGCCGCCTCAATCTGTTCTTGGAGTAATTTGTCTTTCGCGCTTAAGCGCCCTTCACCAGCCATGGTACGATCCATGACAAACTTGATCGTCTGGCTTTCATCGAACACGTACTCATATTCGTCCACGAGTTCTGGTTTATCCATGGCACCAGTTTTGAATGTACTGTGCTGAGTCTGACTGGCCTCCCACTGATCGACATCGGTCACGAATTGATCGTCTTTGGGCTTCGCATCCTCGTATCGCTGGTACAGCACATTCTCTTTGCGCTTCTTGTCTATCTTGCCTTGCTCGGTGATATAGTCTTCGGGGAGCATGTAGCCGTCCCACTTGTCATCGATTTTGAGGCGCTCCTCGACAAGCCGAAGAACCTCCTTCTTGCGGTCGAGTTCGCGTTGCTCACGTTTGGAAATACGCATACCACGAAAGAGAGCTTCGTCGTCCGCAATTTCTTTGCGAAGGAGCTCAACCTGCTGGAGCTCACGCTTTGTGAGATACTCCTGGCGAGAGTGTTCGCGTAGCGAGGGCATGGCAAGCGTGCGTGCGACTGAGTCATCTGCGAGTTGCCGCCGTTGAGCAGCTTCAGCTGCCGCACCGGAGTGTTTGGACGAGCGGTCCTCAACTACTTTTTTGGTCTTGTCCTTATCCCGTTTCCTGACGCGCTCTGCAAACTCGTCTCGTTCTCGAAGGTCCTGATCGCGTTCGCGCGCCTGGCGTTCAGTTTCGTCTTCTGGAAACTCTTCGTCCATCTCGTCGGGGGTTGTGGGCTCATGATCTTCTTCGGCCCCTTTCCAGCGCTTTCGCGCCTTTTCCTCATCGTCGCTCTCCCATTCTTGTGCATCAGATTCCCGTTTCCGGATGTGTCTCTCCCGAACGTGCTTGTCCTTCCCTGAGCTTCTTGACTTATCTTTCGCCAGCTCCGTTACACTGCTGGGAGAGGGGTCTTCGTCGACGACAAAGGAGAACTGCTGTTTACGCAAAGCCTTAGCATCCTTTTCTGCCCGTTTGCGTGCAGCATCATCGGGGCGTCGGTGTTTCTGTTTCCGGGGGGCCTGCCGGTAGACTTCGCTTATAAACGCGTGAGCAGAGGGTGTATCTGGAAGACCGGCAGCATGAAGGGATGAGAAGAGAGCGTCTGTCGTTTTGGAAGAAGAAGCTACGGGAAATGGTGAGGTTGTGATTGTCCGACAGTGATACACACGAACCTGACGCGATTACGAAGTCGACAATACTTCTGTCCGAGAGGCCGAAGAACTTTGAAGGGGTGAATGAGATTTTAGACCGTAGAACAGCTGAGGATCTTACCTGAAGAGCATTGTCAGAAATATACCGCTCGAGGTCTGAAGGCATTGAACTCGGATCGACTTGACTCGGCTCAGCAAAGTCGTCACTCACTGATAGGCACGTGACCTGAATCACGCGACCCGCGACAACGCGGACCGTTTGCCTGAACCCGAGTATTATCCGTACGTGATGGACCTCGACCGGCACAGACATAAGGACAAAGAGCGCAAGCACACAAAACGTGGACGTCATGAAGACGCGGATGGGAAGCATAAAAAAAAGAAGCGCAAGGAAACTACTGTCCGTGTAGTCGATGACGATGAAGATGAATGGGTAGAGAAGAACATTGACTTGGACGGAGACAAGGTGAGGCCTACTTCTTTGAACCGATTCTCACTCATGCACATCACCTAGCCTCTTGCGACTGACATCCCTACTGCCAAAAGCCTTGAGCTTACTTCGCGTGCTTATCCCACGTCTGATGACCCGCCCCTTCCCAAAGTTGTGCCAACCGAACCCTCACTAAAACGGGACGACTGGATGCTCGACCCTCCGGCAGGTTCCTCTGCTTCTCCAGTAGTCCGCGACCCTCGGCTTGAAGGCGGTGATGGGTCTCTGACGGAAGGCTACGGCGAACAACCGACGAGTTCAAGGACGCTTGGGGGCGGAATCGACTTTTTCTCGAGTCTTGGAAAAGAGAGAGAAAGAAAACCGAAGCCAGATTTACCTAATCCAGACGAGGTATTTCCTCTATTTCAGTCTCTGCCACTTTTCCGAATAGTCTTTCCCATCCAGTTACATGTCAGCTCGAAAGAGTTAAACACCCAACTCAAGAAGGCAAACCATTGAGCGAGTATTCTGACTCACAGGCCCCCAAGTCCATCGCTCCGGGCGGACCAGGTTCACAATGGCGCATGATGCGTCTCCGTCGTGTCTACGAAACAGCCGAAGAGGAGAATCGGCCCGTCGAAGAAGTCGCCATTGAACGCTTTGGCTCACTCGAGGCCTTTGACCAGGCTAAGGAGGAGCGTCGCATCCTTGATGGGCGCGGGCGCGGGCGTGACACAACCAAAGGAAAACGGCGCGAGGATCCGGGCCACTCGAAGGTCGGCGAGAAAGGCTTCATATTCAACGACCTTGGCGGGAGTGGCGGTTCGTCACGCAGTTCGAGCTTCCGACGACCCGGTGGTCCGGGGGAAAGCGCCCCGTCTACACCGTCTTCGCAACCTGGGGTGCCGTCCGTCGCACGTGCTCGTTTCGACTCGCTTCATCTGCCGTCTCAAACGGGTACTCCGGGCCAACAAGTGCGCACACCAATACCGTCAGTCATGACGCCGCAGCTGGGAGGCAAGCGGTCCCTGTCCCCGTCCTCGCTCAATAGACTGCAAGCAAAGGTTCTACGCGCAAAGCTGACAGGGGGGCAGGACGCAGAAAAATTGGAGAAGGAATACGAAGAGGAGTTGCAACGCGCAAGCGGGATCAACACGGATGAAGATGGCGTGCAAGTACGGACGCGCGTGGAAGTATTACCGACGCTCGATGTACGAGGAAAGCTTTACGACATTGGGCATGGGAAAGATGACGACCGATCACTTCCCGGTAACAGGAAGAAGAAAGAGAAAGTACGCCCATCACCTGTTCGAATGCGATACATATCGGATCATTGATGGTCTTCGCAAGGTGGAGACTCGCGATCCAAAGACAGGAGAGATCGTCAGGTACAACGCTGATGATGATACCACTACACTTGGAGAATTGCTACGTCAGGAGAAATTCGGTGCAGGAATTGCCGACCAAAAGAATCTGGATATGCAATTCGCACAGTCGATTATGACTGACGGGGGGTTTGTGGTAAGTGTTTCCGAGTATATGTGATGCTTCCCCCTTTTATCTATCGCACGTTCCAGAACAATCTTGATTATATGGACGACAACGCCGAGAAGTTGGGAAGACAAAAGATGCGTTCTGACGCGATGAAACGCCAGTTTGCAATTCAGGGTACGCACAACACCCTTCACCGTCCACGAGTGGGCCTCAATCTACAACTTCAGATTACAAGCGTACGCAGAAGGCGTTGGCCTCGTGTCCCTTCTGCTACGGGGAAGATGACTCCCTGCCCAAAGCTCCAATGATCGCCCTAGGAACGAGAGTGTATCTTTCTTGCACATTGCACGAGGAGTTGGTTCCTGGGCACTGCTTGATTGTGCCGATTCAACACCACCTGACTATGCTTGAGGGTGACGATGATGTCTGGGATGAGGTTCGGGTAAGGGTTCCGGTCCCCGACACTGCCAATTATGTTGATGACCGCCCCTCTCAGAATTTTATGAAGAGCCTGATGCGAATGTACGCTGAAGAGGACAAAGGTGTTGTCTTCTACGAGACCGTTATCTCTCTCAAGTGGCAAAAGCACAGCGTCATCGAGTGCGTTCCTGTACCTTGGGAACAGTTTGATGTTCTTCCCGGCTACTTCAAGGTGCGGGTTTGTAAAAAACATCATCCCCCACTTCTTTCCGACGATTTTCCCAGGAATCTATTTTGATGAGCGAAGCAGAATGGTCGCAGCACAAAAAACTGATTGACTTTACTTCTCGCCCTGGTGGTTTTCGGCGGATGATGGTTCCCAACCTACCGTACTTCATGGTTCAGTTTGACTACAAGGGGGAGAAGGGATACGGGCATGTTATCGAAGGTAGCGGCGAAACCATTGGAGACGAAGAGGGACTGGACGAGGGCGAGAAAGGCGGTGGTGATTTTCCCAAGTGGGTGATTTCCTCTCATTCGCAATGCTACCTGTCGTGCTCATTTCGTACAGATACTTTGCGGGGGAAATCATCGGGAACGTACTGGAGTTGGAAGCAAGACAATGGCGACGGCCTCGACGAGTGGATTTCGGCAAGAACAAAGAGAGGGTGGCGAGATTTCAGAAAGGCTACGAGCGGTTTGACTGGACTGGGTTATTAGAACGCCGGGTCGGAGTTGTTGGGGACCAACGCTGAGCACGCTGCAGTAAACGTAAACGAGTACTCTTCCACTCCACATGTACTGTTCTATCTCTAGGCCGTTAAATCTATTGAGACCTGGTTCCTTGGTCTCGCATCCAACGCATTTCCCAGCGACAAGATCAAATGTTCAGCCTCGTCTGCAGCCACGCCGGTATTCGAGTTCCGTCCCACAGGCACATACAACTCAGCTTCGGCGCTCTTACCTGTATGGTTCGTCGGTTTCCAAACGAGCTCTAGCGCGAGCATGACGCTTGCTTGGTTTAGTCCCCGCATCGTCGGAGCGCATGCTCCAGAAGTCTCTTGTGACACCCTCCGACGTCATCATTTACGACCTCGAGGACAGTGTCGCGCCCTCAGAAGAGGGCAAGATTGTTGCGAGGGAGCGGCTCGCCGAGTTCTTGACGGTAGAGAGTCCTCAATGCGTCTGATGGTGGTGGTGGCTGACCGCTTGTGCAGAAAACGCCGGCAGATGAACTACCCCATCCTTCGCGCATCGCTGTGCGTGTGAATAGCACCCACACCACTTTCTTCGAGCGTGATATCGTCAGCATTGTAAGCCCACCCTTGTCCCTAGAGAGTCGGAACGAGAGTCGGACATGTCCGCACCCCTTAGCTCACCATTCCTTCCGTTCGGACGCTCGTGCTGCCCAAAGTTCACTCCGTAGAGGATCTGGAAATGGTCACGGATGCAATGGAGGCGTTCGGTCGGTCTCAGGGAACCATCCATCTGGTTGCCAGCATCGAGAGCGCCCAAGCGCTTCACAACATCGGTGGAATTGCCGCTTGGAAGTCTGTATATGGGCCAGAGAAGGGGGGCGAGCTTAGGGCATTGCTAGTACGTTCCCACTTGCCTTTATACCTACCGTTCACATTTATCCATTTGTCTCCACTTAGTTTGCAGCAGAAGATTGTATGACGCCTTCCCTTTCGTTCATTTTTTGGGGTATGGCTGAGCGAGTACTTGCTAGACTGTGCAGACACGTCCGTCATTCGGACGGCTTCTCGCCAGGAATTGCTCTACCCTCGATCTCACCTATCTGTCGCCGCGAGGGCATTCGGTCTCGAGGCTATTGATATGGTTCGTTCCCACACGCTAATTGCGAGTTCGTTCAGTAGTTAATACATGATGTGCAGGTTTGCGTCAACTACAAGGACTTGGACTATTTGCGAGATGAGTGTACCGATGGTCGGAGATTAGGTTTCAGTGGCAAGGTATCCGTCCTCCCATGTTCCCCTTTTTGCTTGGGAAATGCCATGCTGAGTGCACCCGAAGCAAGCAATCCATCCATTACAAGTGGACATCATACAATCCACCTTTGTCCCGACTGAGCAAGGTACAAGCAGTGGTGATTTACTCTCTCGGAGATGCAGGCTGACCTCCTACGAGAAATACTCCGCGCCGCAAAGATAGTGCATCAAATGGCACAGGCCCATGCGGCACAGACAGGCGCAATCGGCCTTGACCTGAGCGACGATAAGGGTGGCAAGGAAATGGTTGATGCCCCTATGTTAAAGCAGGTGCAACCCTTCATATGTTCATTCATCCACTCGTTCACCTAACTCTCACGACCTAGGCGGAAAAGACGATTCGTATGGCGCGGGCTGCGGGTCTTCCAATACCAACTCCGCCTTGAATATGGCTTGGGGACTCTTCGTATTCGTGCTGACGCATCGTGTGCGTGGGAGCGTGGAATACACGGGCACTGAAGATTTGTGGGGTAGGCAAGCCCGGGATGACGTATACGCATTATCATTCTCTGACGCAATTGACTCATGGCATATCCCCTAGATACCGCATTGGCTAGACATCTTGTTTGTTGTCGCGCTCCGTTGCTCGTATCCTGTACCTTTTGAATATTATCGTTATCCTGCAAGCTCTCAGGATGGCATTTATTACTCGGAAGATTGTGACCAAGAGCACCGCCCCATGCCCTCATACAGCTCTCTCCCCGCCGCATCGTACATAAATTTATTCGGGTCCCAGTGCCCCTGCAACACGGTCTGCGTGTTTAAGCCACTCTTGAAGCTCCACAGATCCCAAGTTGGGAAAGGGCAGGCCAACCACCATCATCATGCGGGCGAGTTGGTCAGATAAATCCAGTCCCTCGGATATTTTTGCCCCCTCGACGGCAACGGGCGCGCCCTTCCCTGAAAAGGGTAGGGAAGTCAATAGTGGAAGCAACAATGCCACACCACAAGGGACCCGTTACTTAGGATTTCCTCCCAGTACTAAGACAAACTCGCGGGTGCTTAGCCGACGACTCTGTGATCACCTGCATCGGTCTAAGCCCACCCAGCTAGGCCCGGTGGATAAAGTGGGAACCTTTTTCTTTTTCTTTTTGAGTATGGAAACCATGGTTCCTTTCTCATCCCAGTCTTCACCTTTTCGAGAACTCTGAAGGAGGGAAGCAAGACCACAATCCCGAAGGGGTTAGCCACTATTTGACCGACGTGGAGAGCACCAGGTCCGCATTCTCCACGATTGAATTGAGCTCGCCGCCTCGAGGTCCACGGGAAATGACTAGTGTTTATAAGTTGTATTTGGGTGCGAAGTGGGCTGCTAGCAAGGTTTTCTTTTACCAGTTCTCGGTCATAATATAATTCAATATAACACCCAGGGAGCAAGTTCTAACATTCACCCCTTTAATCCAGCTTGATACAAAGCGGTCGAGCGGCTCAGCTAGCCTCAGTATGCAAGGTGTCAGCGCGTGATGGATCACTGTAATTATATGATCCTACATGAAAAAAGCAGTATGGTTGATAGATGTTGAAATTATAGGGTGCATTGGGGTGAGCACTGGGGTGAGCCGCATGGAAGACCATGACCAAGGCCACAAAGCAAGAGCGATTAATATCGCTTGACATACCGTAGTCCCTCTGGTACCGGTTTGCGTTTCCAAAAGTTCCCCACGGCGTATCAAAGATGCACCAATAAGTTCAGTCAATTGTACGCGAGGGTACTAACCATGGTGTCTCGCCATGACCTTCATGGACAACGTCGCGTTTGATTAGTGCACACCCGAGCTAGTGCAACATTACTCATTCATCAAGTGATATCAAGAGCCGGGTAGGTATGAGACCCATGATCCCCTCCGTATCTACACGCGCCACTGCTCGCCACAGCTTCTTTATGGCATGGTGCTAGCCCACATATCGCTTATGCGGGGGTGCGAAAGAATAGAACTAAACCCGGAGCTGCCTTGCCTGCACATCTAGAAGAACATCCAACGGAGACAGGACAAGAGCAGAGAACAGGGCGGGGAACGGGTGGTCCTATTCTACGCTGGTCAGGCTCTCCTGCTCTGAATATCCCTCAGCACTCTCCGTATCCGCCAGGCTGTTTTGTCTGCCTGCACCCTCGTTGCCGCGCGAGCCGTTGAGGTGTGTCCTGTGCAAAGTCTGGCCTCCTCCGATAGCCGCACCATTCAGGAGCGAAGGAGAGCGAATGCCGCTGCGACCTTTAACCGGTTAAACACATCGGTGAGATACATGCGGCAGATCATGATCTCGAATCACCATTGGAATTCACGTCCGGAGCCAAGGACGAACTGAGGGTTGTAGGCACCGCCGCGATGTGACGATTATGGTCGTGGCCGTGGTGGTGATAATGACGATTATGGTCGCTGTCCTGAGAGGAGCGAGAAGAGTGCAGGTAGCTCTCCGCTTCTTCGTACTCCTCCGGGATCGTTGACGACGGTAATTGTCGATCAAGGGCGGCACTACGGTTGGAATAACTGTAGCTGTAGTCATGGGGATGAGGTGGGGAGAAAACGGGCTGGTGTTGTTGATCACGGGTGTCTGTGTGGAATTCAAGGTCAAACTGGTCCTCGGCGACATCTGCTGGGACGTATAATGTCTGCTCTTCAAATCCGGTGGAATCCTGCAATTCCGAAGGGAGTGTCCCAGGTTGGCGATCATCGGGTATTGGAGGGATCCGGTGCAGTAGGCCAAAGCTGTATATCAAGTGAGACCTATGGCAGAACTTTGTTCGAACGCGAGACCTACCCGAACACACAACCAAGCAAGCCCTCGCCGCCCCATTGCCGATTGGGAACCAGGACGACTTCCCTGATGGTGCTGGGTTGCTGTGAGGCGACGAAAACGGGTTCAAAAAAGTGAAGACGCACTCAAAATCGTACGAATAAACATAAACCCGAAGCGGCTTGTCAATGTGCTTTCGAGGTAGTTGGTGAGTTAGATGGACCAGTGGTATCGCGAGCGGGGACGTACCGCCTCCACGACATCGTAGAAGTCACCTTCCGCGCCTAGCACGCCCCCTGACCACCCTATTATCCAATCACCGTAGGGAACAAGCCCAGCACTCTCTGCTGGACTTCCCTCCAATACATCTAGGACGTGCCAGACGTTCTCAAGAGCGAACTCAGGTTCGCAGATACGCATGCTCAACCCAAGCAGGGAGGGCTGGGTACCAGGTCCCGCATCCTTAGCGACGTGCACAGAAAGACTCTGCTGTGACCACGTTCGCGATGGAGTAATCTTCACAACTGGACTAGAAGTCAGAGGGATTATAACGCCTGGTCAACGTGCTGAGTCACCGAACCTCTGGTTGTTTGTGACTTGCTGTTCCAAACGAGCAAGCTCAGGCTCTTCCCTTCGTTTTTCTCCACGATTGCCTCGAGCTCGGCGGCATCTAAGGACTTTCTCGAAGAGTGAGTATCTCCTTCAAGACCAACAACGAAGTCGAAGAAAGCTTCGATGTTCGCCTGTGAGGCAGGTGATGATGGTGTCACGCGCAGAACGTGCAGAGCGCGTGCTGGGGGATGTGGATGTGAGCCTGTAGACTGACCAGCACCCATTTACGAGATTTCGTATAAGATAGAGATAAGTTGGACTTGAGTGAACGCCACCGGATGGCGGGATGGAAGTCTGGGTGTCACGGTGTACGTACTTGTTCGCGTCAAACGCCGGGAAACGAACGAGCCGGATGTAACGGCAGCTCAAGTGCTCACAGCGCTCATATCTCAATTCTCACTGTAATTCATTCCAAGATTCTTCCTACATCAACTTTAATACGAGACGAAACGGGTCCCTCTCCTTGTCCCCCAAACATCAGATTTGCTGAAACACTTTTAGAGACAAAAGATGGATTTATCGCGACGGTGTGATCCACGACCTTGAAAAGTAAATTGATATAGCACTAGCCATTTGCAATACGTCCTGGACGCACCTTTGAAAAGTGTTTCAACCGACTGGGGACGATCAGCACGTCCGGTGCATATGTCCTGTCTTCGTGGCACAAGGCGAGGTGATCGAAATGAGAGATATCAAGGTTAACTTCGTGAGAAAGTTCTAGAGGTGACGGGAACAACGGATAGAAGCTACAGGTCAACAGGGTAGCTGTAAGTCGACGTCGGGTAAGGAAGGGAATACACGGACCATCTTTGCTGTAAAATAAGACGAGACAAGCTAGCCATCGTATCTGTGGCCGGCAGTTGGCCGTCTACCTCTAGCGACTCTACTTCTTCGGCCCGCATAACAAGCTGCTCCTTTCGCAGGTGGAATAGTACATCCACGCTGGTCACAGCAAATGAAACGCCGTTGAGGGAAAAGCGACATGGATTTGGGATGAGTTTAATTCGCTGAGATCCAGATGTATGAGCCAAAGTGAAGGTGGGGCTCAATATTTATCAGGACGACTCACAGGATCAGCAGAAAGATCAGAAAAACCAAGTGGTGACTGTGGGTAGACGCAATGATTGCTGATCACATCTCGTACGCTGGGGACGATCAGAATCAAGCTATTAGGGGACGTTTCTAGAAATTCGTGTAACTTTTCCGTGAACTGGTTGTAAAAAAGTTCGCTCGGTGCTTGGTCTATATCGCCAGTCTTGATCTTTTCGTTGTTCGAGTCCAAGAATGGCCCGATCTAAGCCTGGGGTCAACACAGCGTGGTTGGTTGCAGCGGGTAGATTCTAACCAAGAGGACTACTCCCGGTCGCAGCGACAATAAACTCTTAAACAACGATGACCACGGCTTGTATTGGAGATCTGATTCCTGTGTGAAAGGGCCACAAGCTATTGCCATCGAGAACGACGTTTCTCGGGGCTCTTCCTTCAACCCTTGGTCATTCGAGGTAGGTGGGGTGGACGGAAGTAGACAAGGCAACTAAACATATATGAGACATCGACACGAATGGAGCTAATAAAGAGCCTAACCGACAAGACTTCGTTCACAGAGAACCAACCTCCACCTCCGTTCTTCCCCCTGAGAGCGACAATAGCTCCGGGGAACAGGCTGACATTGGCTTGTCCTTTTGGGCCTCCTCGTACTTTGAAGTTTGGCGCAAATCTAAGTGGTACACGGGCGCCAGATCCCATCATCCGTGATGATTCAATGCAGAGGCTTGTCTCGTTAAGCTTTCCGGAGCCAGAAGAGGCCTCTGCATCAACAGTGATACGACCAACGACAACAACCGTTTCCTATGAGAGCTTAGCCACTCACGAAACTGCGAGGCGTGACTCACATCGCTCGATGCAGAGGGGTCTGCGAGATCGTTTAAACCGTAGTGTTGGCAAACAAGGTCCGCGATTGCGTCTATACGCTCGTCCAGAACTACCGAGGACGTCAGTTTCACTGGCAACTTAGGTGACCCCAAGAACTTACTCACCCCCACTTCGCTCTGATATCTTCTCATACATGTATTTGTCTGATCACGGCCGTTGAGAAGTAGTTACCCGGCCCACGATACGCTTCGAGACATACAATTTCGCTTATCTTGAGAGGACCCTTCTATGTCATGGCATTCAAACGTGACCTGACTTGTTCCCACCTTACCAATAAATCGAGGATTAGCGCGTTGCAGTTGTGGGGACGGAGCCGTCTCCACAAGACCGACGGGATACTTCATGTTCATCCGAGATCCAAGACCAAGCATGTTGGCAGGGGGGGCACCTCTCGCTTTTCGCAGGTTCTGTTCATTTTTGAACTCTCGAGTATCAGCGGCTCTCTTGAGCTTTGACTGGATGACAGTTTTGAGAGCAGAAGGGGTCTCTTTAGTTATGATCCGGTTCCCAACCGCGTTTGGGGCGAGAACGAGGGACTCCCATGTGTAGTAGAGATCAACTGGGGAGATGTTGCAAGTCTCACAGATCTCAACGCCTGGGGAAAGTCGTGTGAACATCTGTGGTATCAGAGGATCCGTGTAGACGCACAATCTTCTATGAATTGACTGGTGCGCCCTTGCGTGGATTCAAATTGCTCCAACAACTGGTCTGAAAGAGTAGGAGCACTCGGGTTGGAGGCCATACTACTATCCGGGAACAAATGAGGCACGACCGACAAAGCCATGGTCGAAACGCGAGCACGTGGTGTGACGTAACGTGTCTAGACATAACTTGAACTCGAGCTGAGCCTGAGTTGACTGAATCCTTTCGACATGGCCACTGCCACGCGAGACTCACTGGTCCTTCCAACTCCTAACTCGTTTCCAACCTTTCCTTTTGAAACACCATATTCAATCCAGGTTGATCTAATGCGTCACCTCTACTCTGCCATTGAGGCCCGTCAAATTGCTATCGCCGAGAGTCCGACTGGAACAGTCAGCTCGCAGCCACCTCTACCACATCCGGGGATATAGCTAATCCGATCTTTAGGGGAAAACCCTGAGCTTGCTCTCTGCTACTCTTTCCTGGCTGGATGATGACAAGTACCGCGCTCGCAAAGGGCAGCTCGATGCTTTGACGGGCGGAGACGGTCGGTGTCACAATCTAATTGGTAGTATCGTTAGTCTTCATGAACGCACTCAGGGCCGGAATGGGTCGTCTCTCAGACTCGTGATCGGCTTCGCCGAGAACTCGAGGCCGACGAGCAGGAGTACGAGGAACGTCTAGCTGTAGCACGGAAGCGTGAAGAAGTACAGCGAAGAAAATTCTTCGCACGAAATGTTAAGAAACAGGTGTGTGGCTTTTCTCGTGTGATACACAAAGGGATTTAAGCTGTCCACAAGAAACTCAGCGACGAACAATCGGCTTCTGATGATGAAGACCAATTCCTTCCTGACGATAGTGAGGAGTTGAATGGAAGTGTGCTACACGAAACTTGGTGAGGAATACCACATCTGATTTCTGTGCCACCTCAATGCTTGTATCTCAGGAGAAAATCCGGTTATCCAGGGGCTGACGATCGACCATCATGTACTAAAATATTTTATGCTTCACGTACCCATTCCCAATTGTCTCAAATTGTGCCCGAGCTAAGAAAACTTCGGCGGGAAGCCTGTCGTAATCTGGACTCATTACTGCCTGGTCGTCCTTCAACACATGTGCCGATGAAGGACGAAGCAAGAAAACGAAAGTACGAACCTGTGGGGTCTGAGGCAGACTCTTCTGATGGGCGCCCTGAGACTCGCTTTGTTAGCCTTGGATCTCGGAAACAGCTTTGTTTGAACGAGGAACTCAAGGCCAAAGGTGGAGATCTCGATGAGCGTTGCCGAGAGCTTTTGCAGGGTATATCTTTGAAGTTCCTCCTCCCTGTCGCGAGGTAACGAAGGATAGTTCTATAGCTGGAGGTGATAGGCGATGCCCATACCTACCAAGGCCAGATGAGGTGGATGACAATCGTTTGCACGAGTTTCGTGACCAAATACTTGTTTGCGTGTTTCTTATCTCGGATTCATCTGACTGACCGCTCCCCGGAAGGCATCTCCAAAAGATATTGAAGAGTTGATCGTATCTGGACAGGCATCTCGGACCTGTCCTTACTTTGCTTCGCGTGAAGCTATTTCGCAAGCAGAAGTGCCTTATTCTCTTTCACTTGCGGGGCATAAATGACGAGACGGAAAGTTCGGCAGGTAGTCACCTTGCCTTACAACCTCTTGCTTCATCGTGACGCCCGAGATGCACTCGGCATTGACTTGACCAACCAAATTGTGGTTATCGACGAAGCCCACAGTAAGCATTTCGCAGAGCAAAGTGCACGATCTCTCACAAATTTTCATCACTTAACAAGATCTCGTATCGTCTTTACTGTCGTTATCCACTGTCACGCTCCCGCTGCGTACCCTGGAACTTTGCTTGGAACAACTTACAGCGTACATCTCACGATTCAAGAATAGGTTGGCATCGAAACATGTGCTTCATCTAAAGCGCCTGTATCGCCTTCTTCATACCTTAAGGGGTCTCCTCTCGAATCAGCAGCAACAGGGCACAACAGAGGTCATAACTGTCGACGACCTACTCTCGAAACTAGGTGGAAAACTTGAAGAAATCAACTTTCTCGAGATTCAAAACTATCTCCGCAAGAGCAAGGTATGGTGCAGTTTTTTCGGATCTCCCAGATGCACTCATTGGGTTTATAGCTAGCCAGAAAGATTACAGCGTATACAATAAAGGCAAAACTGAAGGCAGGGCAGAAAGGTCAGCGGGAATGGTGCCAACAGCATCAGGTAGGCTGAACGGTAGCAGGCGTCGTGGACTACTCCGAACCAGGAACGCCACCGTTGTACGCGGTCCAAGAGTTTATTGCTGCCCTAGCAGCAGCCACTGATGGTGTGTCTGCCATGAAACCAGAACGCGTATGAGGTTACCTAAATCCTTGATAGACGGGCGTATAATTTTCACTCCAAAACCTGCTTCACATGATCAGGCCACACCTGGAAACCAAGTCAAATACCAATCTTTGAACCCTGCACCGCAATTTCGCGCGGTTGTAGATGCTGCACGTTCTGTTATCCTAGCGGGTGGGACAATGTCGCCCGTAAGACCTGAATACTTGTTCTCCTTCGAATGGGTTGAATCTAATTTCCAACAGATGTCGGATTTAACCGCTCAGTTGTTCGCGCACTTGCCAACAGAGAAGATATCTCTATTTTCTTGCAACCACATCACACCGGAATCCAACTTGCGAACACTAGTCATTCCCCGTGGACCCCGAGGAGGCGAGCTCAATTTCAAACACTCAAACATGGAGAACGCGGACTTAGTAATCCCCGTCCTCATACCAATGTCACATCAAATGTTCACACAGCCCTTAGTTGTTTGAACTCGGTCAAATAGTGGCTAACTTTTCCAGGATCGTGCCCGATGGGATGGTGGTCTTCCTTCCTTCCTTCAGAGTTCTCGAAAAAGTGAAGAGTCTATGGGAGGAGAAAGGAGTCATGGCTTCCATACTCAAAAAGAAAAAGGTATTCACTTTATCCTTCGGGTGTGCCTGCATTTAGACCGCGATGTAGGTGTTTGCCGAGTCATCAGCTGACGTCCACGAATTACTATCTCAGTATGCAG
The DNA here is from genome assembly GCA_025766275.1 of Lactarius indigo. Lineage (NCBI taxonomy): Eukaryota > Fungi > Basidiomycota > Agaricomycetes > Russulales > Russulaceae > Lactarius > Lactarius indigo. The sequence continues at coordinate 1,445,944 of JAFKAC010000005.1, read as the reverse complement.
AGGAAATCCGGAGCAGCGTGGGTCTTTTGTGATGTGGCTTCGTCCTCTCTACGATTGACTTCCCTACTTTTTCAGGGAAAGGGCGCGCTCCTCCTCGCCGTCGTGGGGGCAAAATTATCCGAGGGACTGAATTTTTCTGACCAACTCGCCCGCACGGTCATGGTGGTCGGCCTGCCCTTCCCCAATTTGGGATCTGCGGAACTTCAAGAGCGGCTTAAACACGCAGATTGGGTTGCAGGGACAATGGTGCCCAAGAATTCCATGTATGGTCCGGCGGGGAAGGAGCTGTACGAGAATATGTGTAGTGAATTCGGTGAACCAGAGTATCGGTGGGTACTTTAAGGCGGGGATTGATCGCTGCAGTGCGAGCCGTGGCTTACGCCATTACCAGGTCGGGCCATTCGCCACAAGAACGACTGGTCGATGCTCGTCCTTGTCGACGTGCGTTACCAGTCAGAAAAGATCCGCGACAAGCTGCCTAGGTGGATCGGTAAATCCTTGGTTATGACGCAGTCGTTCGGACAAGTAGTCAAGACTGCTAGCCAGTTTTTTGCCAGTAGGAGATGATGTTGATGATGCTAGTAACCATACCCACTGTGACGTTTTATTCAACGATTCCAGGTGTATGACAGTGTTTGAAGGCGTGAGCTGCTGGCAAGGCTTCTTTTCCTTTCTTTTACCAGTCCTGCCACAATATCACACCTAGGGAGCAAGTCCTAACCCCCTCGAGGTGTATGCGGATATAACTATTTCTGGAGAGCCATTGACCCCTTTAATCCAGCTTGCTACCAAGTGGTCGAGCAGCTCAGCCACAGTGTTTCAATGCGCACTGGCACCGCGTAATTGGCTCTCCAATTTGGAGCGACACCCCCAATCATCCTCGAAGGATATGTTCTTGGATATGTCGGTTGTACCGACAGCAGTGTTTTCAGCGCCACGTAGCCATGAGGTCCTTGTGGGTTCGTCGATCGTCGATTTATGAGTCACCAGAACACGCATTATGAGGAAGTACTTTGTTGTCAAGTTTGTTGTATTGTTTATAGTAAATACTGACACTGGAAACGATGATAGTCGACACTACGTAGACATTATGTATTATCAAGCATTGAGAGAATATTACTTCACATTTGGCCTGTGATCCATGCAGCAAACTTCGAAAGGTGATTATCTCCTTTCCCAACCATGATATGACACAGAAGAACACGCCTACATGACCACTTATCGGCCTTGATGGGGCTATACTGTTGGTGTCGGTCCGGCTTCCTCTCTCATTTCAGGCGTTGTCCAGACCTCGTTTCCGTATTTTCGTCCTAAACTTCGAATCTCTTCAGCTATGTCAACGTCGATAATTTGAAATCATCGGTTTCGATGTAGCTGATTTGCAAGTGAAAAGCATCGTCACAGACAAGGTTAATGGGCTTGACGTCTCGGTAGTGCAACTTTGTGCTCATAAAGATATGCAAGCCCCTTGATGAGACCCTAGCCAAGCTGGACACGACCGTGAATGTCGCCACTGTTCATGAGTCGTTGGTCACAGATAGAGTGCAGGTTCGGTAGGATGAGCCACTGCGGTGAATGAAGGGATAGTTTCAGTCAACGAGGTAACATACGGAGACTGCAGTTATATTGTAGTTTCTCCCGGCTTCTTCTCCCTATCTATGCCATGGTCACCAGAGGTAGTATCAACGTCGAAAGGGCGTCCAAGGGTCTACAAAGTTTGGTCAACAAACCAGAGATGAGTGATGAGTGACATCTTCAAATCCCAATTTCTTTAGTTAAAATACAGTAAAACATAAATAAATGAAATAAAGCATAACTTAGTCGTGCCCCGCAACTCTGACATGGACGAGACAGAATCCCATATCCTTCATCAGACACCCCATCGGATCCCTCGAAATCGCACCGTTTCAGTTCCCTCGCAACCTACTCCTCGTGCCAATGGCTTTTTGAAGCCCAACCGCCGTCCTCTGTCGCCTGTCGGGCCGCTTCTAGTACCCTCTAACACATAGTACGCTCTCGGTGGGCAGACCTGTCTGCGTTTCACTGACCAATCTCCCCAGTGACTCCTACCCAGAGATACTAATGCCCGTTCCTTTGCGGCACCGCGCATTACAGCCGAGCCCGGACACCTGGATACGCACACCGTCCCCCTCGTCCTCGCGTGCCATCTCCCCGTCGTCACCCGTAGCTGGTGTCCTTCCGCGCGGGTACCACAATTACTCGAGCTTCGGTGCCATCATGGAAGTTGAGAAGGAGACACTGTTACAGGAGCAGGGACTTGGTCGTAGATGGTTGCGTTGGATGCACAAGAATGGGCTGAAGCATTGGGTTGTGCCGTGCACGTTACTCGCGTCGGCTGTAGTGCGCTGGTGCATAGGGCTGGGTTCATATTCAGGTAAGTTCACAAATGCCTGTGAGGATCTCTTCATCTTCCTTTCGCTTCTAAGGCCAGGGAACACCTCCTATGTTCGGAGACTATGAGGCCCAGCGGCATTGGATGGAACTCACCAATCACCTGCCAACGCGCCAGTGGTACACATATGACCTACAGTATTGGGGTTTAGATTACCCCCCTCTGACCGCTTATCATTCTTGGCTCTGTGGTAAAATGTACGTGGCCTGCATGTTGCACTTGCCCTCTCCCCTCACTTGTTAAATAGTGGTTCGTGGATCGACCCGACGTGGTTCGCACTGGACACCTCACGAGGCATTGAGACCCCTATGAGCAAGCTTTTCATGCGTAGTACCGTCGTTCTTTCGGACCTCGCGATCTACCTTCCGGCTGCGTGGCTCTTCACGCGCGTCTGGCACGCTGGCCGCTCACGGCGGACACAGGTATTCCTCTCTACACCCTTCATTACAGAAATATTGACAAATGTGAAAAAGAATGCAGCGCTCCTTACACTCCTTTTTCAACCCGCCCTTCTTTTGATTGACTTTGGGCATTTCCAGTATAACTCTGTCATGCTGGGTACGTCCCCGTGGGGAGTTGAGAGGGAGAGGAGGATACTGACGAGAAACTAGGCTTCACCCTCCTTGCCGCAACTAGCTTCATCAAAGGAAGAGATCTCTTAGGAGCCTTTCTCTTTACTCTCAGCTTAGGCTTCAAGCAAATGTCCTTGTATTATGCGCCGGCCATTGGTTCGTACCTCATAGGGAAGTGTCTGTATCTGGGCCCAAGAGACGGGTAAGGCTATTCCGCATCCTCCACTCCTTAGTCTCACTGGCAATCAGGGCGCGTCTTTTCGTTCGCCTTGCAGTTGTCACTGCAGGTACATTCATACTACTTTTCCTTCCGTTCCTTCCTCCGTTTTCTTCAATCACCGGAGCTTTGGATCCCATCACCCGTATATTTCCATTCAATAGAGGCATCTTCGAGGACAAAGTGGCTAACTTCTGGTGTGCCACAAATGTGGTCGTGAAGTGGAAAGTCTGGGCTTCGCAGAGTGCGCTCATGCGATTGTCCACCCTGTTTACCTTTATCGGGTTTCTTGGTGCAGCCATCGCCCCTATACGCGCATGGCTGAGGCTAAAAAACCAGGACAGACCGGGGGTAGTACCGTCGGTGATGCAGACAGTCCTACTACTCGCACTACTAAACAGTTCAATGTCTTTCTTCTTGTTCTCCTTTCAAGTCCACGAGAAGACAATCCTACTTCCCCTGCTTCCCTTGACGCTGCTTCTCTCCATCGCCCCCCATGATTCTGCTACATTTAAGTTAGGCGTGTTGGCCAATAACGTAGGTGTGTTCAGGTAAGTGTCCACATACTGGTAATTGAGGGTTATCTTGGTGCTCAAGACTTCGTTGTAGTATGTGGCCTCTCCTGCGAAAGGATGGACTAGCAGCCCAATATATCGCCTTGACTCTACTTTGGAACCGATTGATCGGACATGACCCGTTTGTTGCTCTGAGCCATGCTACATATCTGGATATATTGACATGGGTGCGGTCGTTCTATACTCGTTGATTTCTTGAATTTCTCAAACCTCCCGGGCTAGGTGGTTTACCTGGGCTGTGCCTTGCTTCACTTGATGGAGATCGTATTCCGTCCACCAGCACGATATCCCGATCTGTTCCCCGTCCTTAACGTGCTTCTCAGCATGCCTATCTTCTTCTTCACATGGCTATGGAGCATCAAGTCCATCATCGAGGCCCGTTGGACTGCCGGTGGGCTCAGCGTCGGAGGGCCTAAGGATAAGAAAGCGAACTCAGCGATTCCCACAGAGAGCCCGGGCGGGGTCAGCACTGCGCTTGCGCCTGTGGAAGGGGTGCGGAACAGGCGCGAAGGTGGATTGAGGGTGCAAAGTCTTGGATATGCAGCGGGAAAACGGCAGACGTACTCGAGAGCGACAAGTGTTGTCGATTAAAAAATATAGTCTAGTTACCAGTGGCCGGCGGTTCCCGGACCCGGATCGGAAGCATTGCGAACCGGCCGTGACGGCATTCGCAAGCCGTCCTCCTTGAGTTCGTCCTTCAACATGTTGTCCACAGTCACACACGCACCTCGCCGCCGCATCGTGTCTGCATTGACCCCTTTACGTTCATTATCAACAGAAACGACCCAGACACCCTCGACCGATGTACTACAGCCACCACCGCCTCCATCGAAGCACCCTACTACGAAGCAGCGCACACGACTATCCCCTTCGCCCCGTCCCTCCATCCCTCACCGACATCAGGCCCTCCCTCACTTACCCGCGACCTTTGGCCAGAACCAGCTTTTGTCGGTGTCAAACTCGACGCGGGCGCTGCTCGAGAGCATAGTGTCGGATTTCAACGCCCCGATTCGATATGCGTTTGCATATGGCTCGGGGGTATTCGAGCAGGATGGGTACCAGACCGAGAAGGGTGCACCCCCGATGCTTGATTTTATGTTCGCGGTGACACACCCAGCTCATTTCCACTCGATTAACATGGCGCAGCACCCGTCTCACTATGCCATGTATGCGAGGACATTTGGCTCGTCTTTTGTGACTAGGGTCGAGGAGTTTGGTCCTGGAGTGTGGTTCAATGCTTTCGTGAAAGCAAAGGGCAGGGTGAGTCGAATTCTTTGTTCATCGGATTAGACTAAGTTGGTCGTGCTACATAGACCATCAAGTACGGCGTTACGTCGGTGGACAACCTCTGTTCCGACTTGCTCAATTGGAACACACTTTATCTTGCTGGACGTATGCATAAACCGTTAAGAATCATCAAGGATGACGCCCGGGTGCGCTTAACGCAGCAGGTCAATTTGACTTCGGCGGTGCGGGCGGCGCTGTTAACACTACCAGCGGAGTTTAGCGAAACGCAGCTGTTTGAGACCATCACAGGGATTTCATATAGCGGTGATCCTCGGATGATCCTACCAGGTGAGAACCGCGGCAAGGTCGGGAACATTGTACGCAAGCAAAGACCGCAGTTTCGTGAACTTTACTACCGCCTCGTCACTGGCCTGCCGGGTGTGCATTGGCCGGGAGACTCAAGCACGCTCCAGCAAGATACGAGTCCGATAGCGCGGGTCGCTCACCTGAAGAAACTTCCTCCGGTCCTGTTGAGAAGGGTTCGGGGGAGCTATGCTAGTGATACATCGATTCCGACTATCGAGGCCGACGAAGGAGCGTACTGGCAGCGCATCGCGGGAGACGAGCAGCTGCCAGTTGCTCTTCGCAGACGTGAGTAAAAGAAAGAAAAGAAAGTGGATTAAGATCTAACGGTTTGGCTACAGAGATGAGGGGGATCGTAGGATATCCGGCGACAGTACAGACATTGAAAGGTATTATCAGCGGGGGACCTATAACTACAGTACGATATAGTTTGGATAAGTTGGCCAAGTGGTGGAAAAGTTAAACCTGGAAACCACGATTAGTAATACCATTCCACGGCTCGGTTAAATTGTTTGATGTGCTGTCATTTGCCACACAACTCAACTCAACGTTCTTTCGTTTCATTAACTTCCTTTTCCCACCGATCGGCTCCATTTCTTGTCATTATCTTGCTGTATTTCTTCCATCGCGTTTCACGCGACCGTCTGTCTTTCTATGTCGGAACAAGATGATGTTGTGGTCGCGACTCCCGTCGATGTCAGTTCTTCGCGAACGGTGGCGATAATCAAGCCGCACTGCGTTGGACCACCGCTTCGAGATTGAACATAGAATTACTGAGGCCAAGTTCGAGGTACGACAGCCCCGGCCCGCGGATCGAACTGGTATAAACGTTGGTCGCCACAGATTGTGAAAGAGAGGCAGATGGAATTCGATGTGGAGACCGATCCCGAGACCCTCTTCGATTTGTTTGGGGAAGACGCCCGTTCGTTTGCCGAGTAAGGATCTTCGTTGTACAAGTATGGCTATATTTTATTTCATTCTGTCTTTGCAGCGGACCAGTTTGGGTATATGTACTCGAACGTCGTCGTGCGATCGAAGTGTGGAACACGGTCATGGGCGACCCTGATCCCCAAATTGCCCGCGAGCAGTCACCCTCGTCTCTTCGTGCCCTTTACGGTATCACCAGAGACCAAAACGCAGTCATGGGCTCGCCCGACCTCGAAGTCGCTGAGATTCAGATCGCGTCTCTCTTTGTCTCTTCGCCCCCTTTCCCCACTACAGACCTCCCACAGGACTACTCGGCCTCTCTCCGTTCCGTTCCGTCCACCCTTCCCGGCCTCTCTTCGTCCTCTCATTCTCCACGCCGCGTTCCGACGAGCACCAGCGGTCACTCGGCTGCTGGCAGCTCCGTGACCAATGGCACCCCACAGCGCACCCCCTTCAAGGCCCGCGAGATCCCTATCTCCCACGTCTCCCCGAGCATCGTGCCACGCACCACCCGCGCCGCAGATCTGCGCGCAGGCGTGACCCCTCCCAAGCTCGAGCGCAACCACGGGCCCCGCACGCCGCCCTCCAAGGAGGCCCTTCGGAAGATGTTTGCCGACGTACCCGGGCACAAGCGCACGGAAAGCATCTCCGTTGCCTCGACGGCCCCCCCGGTGGTGGCCCCTCGCATGACGCGCGCCTCGTCGTTGCGCATATCGGGTGCGACGCCCCCGCGGCCCGTCCGTCCAAAGCCGATTATCACGCTCGCGCAGGCAAAGGCTAAGGCCGAGGAGGAAGCGAGAGCCGCCGCCGCGCTCAAGGAGGCGCAAGCGATCACGTTCAACGGCGTACCGGGACACAAACGACGCGAGTCGTTCTCCGTTGCGAGTACCAAGCCTCCTGTCGTCACGCCAAGGCAGAACCGCGCCGCGGCTCTTCGCGCCTCAAAGGACACCCCGCCGCCTTCTTCGTATCAGTGTACGTTTCCTCCCCTCCGTCCTTAGTAGGCGATGATATTTACTCTTTGTTTCTTCTTATAGTCCGGTCACCAGTCGCAATGTCACGTCCCTCGCTGTCGCAGTCCAGTTCTAGCTCTGCTCTTTACTCGTCCTCGTCTCCCTCTTACTCTCGCCCGGCGTCAGGCGCAAGGCGATCTGATCTCCCCACGCCGCTCGCTCTCTCGAACGTCCGATATAGGCGGCGCCATTGCTACTCCCCAGCGCCCACGTACGAGCCGTCCCAGCAGTTTGCAGGCACCTACCATAGCGCCGCGGGTAAACAAAAGCGCGGCGCTACGAGTGGCGAAGATGGCAAATGGGGTATAAAATTTGTATAAATACGCCCAACCCTTTTCCGTATTGTGCGCCTCTGGTGCGTGCGCATTCTCGAGTGTTCTGGGAATGCTCCGTTTCTTCCTGCGCCGGCGCCTCTCCTCGCTAACATAGCAATTCGTACGTTTGATTTGTACATAAATCCTTCAGAATTGCGAGACGCTACTTACCCTCCTCAACCGATCTCTTTATGCTTATTTTTTTTCTCTGGTTATCTTGTTTTCTCCTATCACCCGGTTCGCTTCACATACCATGCCCCTGGTGTATACGTGCAATCAATGTACAGGAGTTTTACGACTGGCTCGGATGCCAGCTGGGACCGTGACAATAAATATCGTCGGTAGCTCTGACACGGAGAAAGCAGAAGAAATCCACTGCTGGTTGTTTCACAAGCGGGTAGGTAACGCATTCAGAGATCACCAAATAGCCGCCTCCTGAGAGAAAATGATTAGTACAACGGGAACGATGGGGGAGAAGTAAAAACTGACAATGGTTCCGGTGCCTCGCTGAGTATGGTCGGCCCACCCACCATCTCGCGGGTCCACACGTCACGGATGAACCAGCCTACGTGGCCGACGGCGCAGCCGACGAGATCGCTCGCCGCGGCGCGCCACGTGCCACTCAGCACCCAGGAGAACGCGACGAGCGCGAAGGGGAGGTACGGCGCGGTTATGGTGAGGAGGCCGAAGAGCGAGATAGGCGTGGAAGGGTGGCGCCTGGACCAAAAGTAGATCGGCACGTAGGCGAGCGGCGAAGATAGGAATGGGAGGTTGAAGAGCGGGGATAGACCCTGGAATATTGATAAGGTTGTGCGCGCTCCAGGAGATACTTACGCGGGGGGGGAGGAGACGTACGAGAAGCATAAGAGAAGAGAGAAAGAGAAGCCAGAAGTAATCGGCTCTGCGGTTCGCGAACGAGGACTCTTCGAGCATGCGGCTGTAGCGCATGCTGTTGCCATCGCCAGTCGGGGAAAATTTTCCGTACGCTGTCAGCACGGGCGATCGTTTATATAGATGATGCACTCACAAGAAGAACAGGTGGAAGACAAAGTCTAGGGATATAGAGCCAAAGTAGAAGAATGTGGTGAACATCCGCCATGGCTGCACCAAACAAAGTATGAGACGAGTGAGCGGGGGTGTATAGGAGGAACACATTACCTGTGCATTCCGGAAGGCGGCCTTGAAGCTAAAGTAGAGTTGCAAAGGCGTCACCAATTGGCATTGCTATGTGCGAGGACGGGACGGTGTCAGGTATTCGTCCGTGGTGAGAGGAGGAGTGGCACGTACGACTGCCACGCTTGTGATGACGGCCAGAGCAAGCCATGTGCGTGTTACGGGGGGTATTTGCGTGAACCAGGCTTCCAACCCAACAGGCATTGATGCTGTCGGTGCAGCTGATAGGTAACCCTGGGCGCTTTGTCCTCGGGTCGGGAAATAACACGCATGCAGTTTCCTAATATAGAACGAACCGGATTCAGCCCGACGATGTCCTTCCCGCTGCTCTACGCCATCTACCTTCTCCAGTGAAGTAGCATGCCGTTCTAGTCTGTCCCATATCAAAGCGGGCTACTCGTGGATGCCGCGCACATTATCCTCGTCACAACCTATTCCCCGCGCACGCTCACCGGATCCAGTGGGAAGGGTAGCAGCTGTACCCACTCGCTATATCCAGTACCGTATCAAACGTCACTGGCAGAAGGGGTTTTATGGCACAGGTGAGTGAGCGTAAGTCCCAACTCCCCGGGAGACGCTTTGGACTAACTGGCGATGATGCTGTTCTCAAATAGATGGGATGTGCGGGAATCTCGCGAGGCGCGAGGCATGGCGAAACATCATTCGATCTCAGGTCTCAGGCTCGGTGCGTGGTAGAAGCCCACTATACGCTCTTTTTGCCTCCCCCATCTTTGATTGGATGTCTGTAACTTGACGTCCATCAACCAACTACCAGAGAAACTCAAGGATCCCACTCCTGAGGAGATGCCAGTGTTATCATTATTATCCCTCATCGATCGTCCACATTCCCAGGAGATGCTGCCTGGGAGGTGGATTTAATCAATATCACTTTTCGCGATGGAGCTTTCCCACGAGCGCTTGTCCTTTTTCCCCTGGAGTTTTTTTTGGGGCTCTTTGGAAAAAATGCAAAGATCTCCGTCCATACCTGCCGTCATTCTAGGCCACCACTCATTCGGGCACTCCGTGATCGCAATAATCCTCATCGCGATAACGTCTCCTTCACTGTAATACACCACCATCAAATTGTTGAAAAGTGCAGCCTGAGCACATCAGACCAAGTGATGGGCCTCGTTTATCCTTATTATGTCCCCCCCTCTTCAGATTCGCCTGGAAGACTGGACACCACGAATTCTGAGGGCCGCTGAGTAAGGTAATCCAGCGTATGCAGTTCCTACCTTACTGTTTTTCATCGTCTCCGCCTGCCATTGTCTTGCTCCTGCGACTCTTACTGATCGTGATCGACCCACCCAAGTGGGATATCCATCCACTTCATCAGTACTACTTTCCCTTCGGCGTATCACGCTTTGTTCGCCTGTTGGAATCATTTGCGCCCGTTGGAATCATTTGCGCCCGCTGGTCGTCGCCGTCTGGAGGTTTCTCGGCGACTTCTGTCGAGATTACGGCCTGACACCCGTGTTAAAAGCCCGAAAAGGTAACGTTGCAGTGTCGGTGTATTGCTCTTCTACTCCCTGATAGTGATGTCGCCCATTTTTGTCGAGCGAGAATAGGGGTGGATAGGCACCTCTCGAACACATACCTCATTTGTGGTCGACTCGTACAGGATAACGCCGCCGACGCGATGATTCGGACACTTTCCATTGAAGATCGCGATAAGTCAACGCATTGAGCATATTCGAAATGCAATCTGAGCCTCGTTGCTCACTTTCTTTCCAAACTGGAGGAGCCCTCACAACTTGTGCCAGACACCGTCCTAATCTTCGTTGCTCACTCCTCGCGGACAACTGCCTTCGCACGAATACGAAGCCAGTCTACAGGTGTATGATCACTAAGTATAACTAGGTTCAGTGATCGGACGTGTGGCTGGCCATCTAATGTAGTGCACAAAAGAAGCTTCGGAAGTGTCCCATATCGTCAAATTGTGGCGGTGGATGCAAGTAGCAGAGCTGGTGCGATCGGTGGCCTCGCTTGGTTTAAGTATTGACTATGCGCCTTTCTCCTGCCCACTCATCCGGTGCTACTACCCAAGCACATCTCTGCGAGAGACTGTAAACATATGCCTTCTACATCATTTCAACCGATCCTCGATGCAGCCCTCGCCGACTACAGCAAGCAGGTTGGGATTGACCTCACTAATCACCCTCTTGCCGACGGCGTTCGATCTTGCGGTTCTCCTGATGAAATCCTTAAGCTACTCGGAGACAAGGCCGACGAATTCAAAGATTTTCGTGACGGAAATCGCAAGTTACTCAACTGGCTTAGCCCGGTAGTGAACGTCGTCCATACGTTATCTGCTGTTCTTGGCGCATCCATTACTTTAGTTAGTCTAAATATTCTCTTTCTTTCCATTTACTTTTTTTTCACCGATTCTGTTACCAGGTTCCGTTTGGACCAGCAAAGGCGATCTTTGCTGGTGTAGACGTTCTCATCGCAGTACGTATCTCATTGCGTTCCTCAACTGCATCGCCTTGTCGTGTCTGAGTGCCACAGACGGCCAGTGGTGTCAGCTCGAGCTACGATGCGCTTGTCGATTTGTTTGAATGCCTCGGAAATTTCCTCAAACGCCTTCGAATCTGCACCGACATCCCCTTTACTCCTTCGATGACGGAGATAAGCGTAAAGATAATGGTCGAGTTGCTTTCCGTGCTTGCTCTCGCTACCAAACAGGTTAAGAAAGGTAGATTCAGTAAGTGGAACCCTCCCTTTGATATGATATGCGAAGGCTCAACGTCGCACAGAGAAATTCGCAATGAAGCTGCTAGGAGAAAGCGAGATCGAGGGCGTCCTACACAGGCTGGACCGTCTCACCCAAGAGGAAGGTCGGATGACAATGGCCCAGACGCTCGAAGTTGTCTACGGACTTATGAATAATATCAAGGTGGTCATAAATGGTACGCAAAGGTTCTCAGCTTGTGATAGACGTTTGATATAAGAGTTGTCTCGTTAGATGGCAAATTATCAGTGGATGGCATCTGGAAGGCTTTGGGTGGGCTTTTACTGTGTTCGGGAATCGGCGTCGCAGAAACTGACCAGGGCGGCAGATATGATGCAACAAATTGCGAATGATATAAACAAAATGAAGCGTTTGTCATCAATCGATCCTACTACCGTAGTCCTGTGGTGCTAAAGTCAGTCGCAGGTGATCGCTTGCAAAGGGAGTCCCGAAGTTGGCTTTCCCCGCCGGATCCGTCGCCCAACTACAACATTGCCTGTGAAACCCGTCAAGACGGAACTGCCACGTGGTTCTGCAAGGGAAGCGTCTTCACTGAGTGGAATACGAAGGGTTTCCTATTGTGGGTCCATGGTAAACGTGCGTTTCCAATATTGAGCTTGCCACAACCCTGATCCATTCATTCATTTCCCTCATCGTAGCGGGTTCCGGAAAAACTATTCTGATGTACGTGGAGTTTCTTCATCGCCTTCAATGGTATTCACGTGCTCTTCTAGGTCCGCAATCATCCAAGAGGTCGACAGGATGCGCAGGGTTGGACTAGCTTTGATGGCCTACTTTTTCTTTGACTTCAGGGAGACCCAGAAACAACACCGACGTGGACTCCTTTCCTCCATCCTCCTCCAGCTTAGCGCCAAGTCTGATGCTTGCCACCATATCTTTTCTCGTTTTTATTTGGATCATGATGAAGGAGCACAGCAGCCTTCAGACGAGGCACTCTCCCAATGTCTGATGGACATGCTCAAGGTCCCAGGGCAGCCTCCAACGTACATCATCATCGATGCTCTCGACGAATCCCCTAACATCTCCGGGATGCCAACCGCTCGCGAAAATGTGCTTCAGTTCCTGGAAAATCTTGTCATTTTACAAATTCCAAATTTACATATATGTGTGTCCAGTCGTCCGGAGGTCGATATCCGGTTCATTCTCGAACCCTTGGCGTTGTTCCGTGTTTTACTCCACGAAGAAAATGGACAAATGGCAGACATCTCGGTATGCATCAAAACAGTCGTACACTCCGATCGAAATATGCGAAGATGGACAGCAGAGAATAAACGGCTGGTTATTAACACACTCTCGGAAAAAGCAGACGGCATGTAAGCGAATCCTTCTATGGTTTTTCTGGCTGTTGCTTAATAAATGCCGTAGGTTCAGGTGGGTTTACTGCCTATTGGACATCTTGCGCCGATGCTTCCCCGCAAGTATCCAAAGTATTTTGGACCACTTGCCGGAGACATTGGACGAAACATACAAACATACGTTACATAGGATCGACAAAGTGAAGCGACAGTTCGCACACCGACTCTTCGAGTGTCTCGCGGTATCTGTTAGACCACTTCGCGTCGAGGAACTTGCAGAGATTCTGGCAGTCCGTTTCAATGCAGGAGCGCTCCCACAATTTAACACGGGCTGGCGACTAGGCGACGCGGAAGAAGCCGTGCTTTCGGCGTGCTCCAGTCTCATCACCGTCAACAATGTGAACGGGTCTCGGATCGTTCAGTTCGCCCATTTTTCCGTCAAGGAATTCCTGACGTCGGATCGCCTTGCCACCGCGAGCGAGGATCTCTCCTGCTATCACATTGTCCCCCACCTGGCACATGCAACTCTCGCGCAAGCCTCCCTCGGTGTCTTACTTCAATTCGACGACCGCATCGACAAAGACGGGATTAGGCAGTTTCCGCTAGCTGATTACGCCGCACGACACTGGTTCGAACACGGCCGGTTCGACCATGTGTCTTTGACCATCCGGAATGCCACGGAACGCCTATTTGATCGAGAGAGGCCGCACTTCTCCGCATGGGTCTGGATATACGACCTCGACGAGACATGGAGGGAATCCATGCCTACGAAGCACCCGGAGCGACCAGAGGCGGGCCCATTATATTACGCCGTACATTGCCGTTTCCGCTGGCTTATAGAACACTTGGTTGCGACTCACCCAGGGGATATTGATGCCAGGGGAGGGTATTACCAGACTTCATGGGCCGCAGCGCTCTATATCGGCGACATCGATGTCGCGTGCTTACTTCTTCGGTGTGGCGCTGATGTAAATGTCCGAGATAGCGGGGGGTACAATCCACTGCACAGAGCGTCGCAAGACGGACGCGCTGATATTGTGCGTTTGCTACTCGAGCACAACGCAGATGTCGATATTTTATCAAAAGGTCGCGAGACACCATTGACAATAGCTTCCTCTCTCGGACACCTGGAGATATCACGGCTACTGATCCAGGAGGGGGCGAATGTGAATTCTCGAACCTGGGACGACTGGACCCCGCTGAATACAGCATCGGATAACGGACATTTGGATGTCGTTCGGCTCTTAATTGATAATGGTGCAGACGTGGATTCCCCCACTCACAAAGGCGGTACCCCATTGCATTCAGCAGCAAGCAACGGCCATCTTGACATCGTGAAGCTCCTTCTCGAGAGTGGCGCGGATTTCAATATACGTGATGACAACACTAAGACCCCCTTGGACTTGGCACTCGAGCACGGGAACCTTGAGGTTGCGGGCTTCCTATCACACCTCCAACCACAAAATCCCCCCAATACTCTACAGCCACGACGGAAGTACGCAGAGGTGGTAGAACCTCCCGACAATGAACAGTCCTTACTGCCGCTGAAATCCGCGTCAGCAAATGGGCAGCTCGAGGTTGTAAGGTCATTACTTGACCATGGCTCCGATATCAACGAAATGGATAGTCGTCGCACCACCGCATTGCATTCTGCATCGTTCAGGGGGAAACTCGAGGTAGCAGAATTGCTGATTGAGCGCGGTGCGAACGTGAACTCACGAAACCAAGGCGGCTGGACCTCACTACAGTATGCGTCATTAAAAGGAAACCTGGAAGTTGCGCGATTATTACTCGACCGTGGCGCTGATGTGAACACAAAAACGAGGTATGGGTGGACCGCGTTGCATTCTGCATCGGGGTGTGGGCACCTCGATATTGCCCTACTCTTAGTAGAGCGTGGCGCAGATGTGGACGCTCGGAACGCCAGTGGGCGGACTCCAAGACAAGAAGCGGTGGTCAGCGGGAGGCACAAGGTCGCAGAGTTCTTGTCAAAGCGCGATACGTATGTATGAGGATTTTGAAGAATAATGGGTCACCGGTCGCCGATCACAGTACAGGTAGTACTCACCTGATTTTTATTTCCACCCCATCACTGACATTGATACGGCTATGAAAACTACCAGAAACTAGTTACATCAATCACGGTATTATCCCCACCGACCTGGTTCAGATGGTTCGGATGTGTAGTCACGAGGTCACAAATTTATCTCTATTTTCTCGCCCTTTTTCTCGCCAATGTATTTTCTATAGCCATGACGTACCTGTACCTTCCCAGGGACTCGAAGAAACTTCTATAGTTGGTAGCAATGAGCTGGGGGACATGAAGTGGAGGTCTATTGCCGGTCTGTCTGGGGGCATAAGGAAGAAGAGGTGGTACAAGTTGATGGTCACCTACGACATATAGAAGACAAACGGGAAGACTGGCGGGTGTATAATACTGGATTGATATCATCTCTTTTGTCTCAACTCGTAACGACAGCTAAACTTTGGTACGTTCTTCCGAAACCAAGACAATATCTCTGCCTCAATATGGGGGCATTCATCGACGCTGAGAGCCTGAATACACGAAACAACTCGATTCCCATCCTGCCTAGGTAGCTGGTACCCACCATCTTGAGATGCTGCTAGGGCGATCCTCTCCTTGACTATCCGCATGACCGGGCCCGTCTTCAAATCGGCGGATTGAGAAAGGTCCAGAACGCTGAGCGCAGGGCACATAATGGGTAGTTTCGTCGGACTAAGCGTGGGATCTCCGGACGCTGGGTCCTTTAGTAATGCCATACAGGGCTTTGCCAAGGACTCCGCAACGACATTAACAGCGTTGCCGGTGCAATTCAAAATAACCAATTTGGGAGCTCGGAGTAACGCTGAAGTGAGGACTCGCGACCCTAGGGAACAGCTTCTTGCAGTGAATTCGACCAGTTCCGCGAAGGAGGTCCCTTCGTCCTCAACGAGCTCGGCCAATGTAAACTCCGCACTTTTGAGTTTGGTCATCCGGAGTATTCGGAGCGAGGGAAGACTGAAATTTCCGTGTCCAATACGAAAAGGGACAATTCCAGTTAATTCGAGATGACGAAGGTGAGCCAACGTCAGTGAGTCTGAGGCCTCAGGGCGAAAATGCGGGTGGTATAGGCCTGACTCGATGACGAGCTTTTCAAGGCCGGGATTGGCTTGTAAGAACTCATGAAATCGTCCGAAAACGCTGACAAAGCGTTCCATCTTGTACTCAAAGGATGTGAGACAACGCATGGACGTCGATAACCGCGCCCAGTCACACCCTCCATTGATGATGCTGAAAGTGTGTAGGTTTTCCCACGGCAATTCGTCGTATTGGCATCCAAAGATCATGGCCTCATAGGGACGCATACACGATACGGAGAGATTTTCCAGGCGTTGGTGGACGTATCTTGTACCGTCACTAAGGTCGGAGAAGAACGTTTCCGCATCTACGTCCTCCATACGGCTTTCTTTGAGTTGCGTCAAATCCAGGTGCCGAAGCGTGGCTAAAAGCTCGGCGTACATTGCGCGATCGTCGGGGTGCCTGCTAGAAATGGACGGGAAGATGACTGCAAGCGATTTACGGATAATGAGCTCCTCAATCCACCCACGAGACCGTTTGTGCCATTCTTGAACCTTGAGAAGGGCTTTCTTCGCGGGTGCCGCGAGGACCAAAGAACGCCAAAGTGTGGGCTGTGAAAGTGCGATCTCACGCCATCGACGGCAGACGTGAGAGATGACGACGGGATTGCCCGAAAGTATGAATATCGTCAAGAGTAGCTCGACTGGCATACCCGAGACCGGGCATTTGGTCTGCGCTTCCAGGTGCTCACGCAGATCGGCAAGCTCGCGTCGACGAGCTTCGTGTTTTGGGCCATCGCCAAGACGCTCCAGTGCCAGTGAGCACATCCGTAATGCAGCGTCTGTTTGGCCAAGAGCGGCGAAGAGGCGAGCGGAACGAAAGTAGCCGTGCCACTGCTTGGGGGCGATGTCTATAGTCTTCTTCGCATCGCGCAACGCATCTTTGAGGCGATTCCGCTTTTCATAAGCGGACGCACGAGAGTCGTATAGTACATAAGATGTATCGTTGGCAAGACTGATAGCCTGCGAAAGAGGACAAGATCACGAACCCGTTCGAGCCAAGAGGGAGGTGCCCCTTACCTGGTCAAAGGACTCGAGTGCCTTGTCTATGTCTTGACACCGAAAGTGTTCTATACCTTCCGCGAAGAATTTCTTCCAGCTCGGTGCGCTTGACATATTCAAGTTAGAACGTGTCTATAGAGTGGTCACGGATCTAGATGCATGTCACGCTGTGACGCGACGCGAACTCTTCAATTAGTCACTAGCAAGTTGAAGTACTAGTCAATTATGATGCATTCGAGTCGGGTTCGCGCTTGCCTATGCCAGTCGGAGAACTCGTATGAGGATTGCGACGGTAGACTATTCGATTCTACAAATGAGCGGGGGCTGTATTAAGTGACTAGTGACTCTGAGCCCGGTCGTCGATCACTGGTGCGTCGGCCCGGGCACAATAGAACAGTGTGGTGTTCATAGGCCACCAAGTAGGCCACTGGCAGACATTTGCGCGATTTTCGGTTTATCAGCGCCTGGCACGACAGCTGGCAGAGTGTCGTAATCCCAATGGACTCTCTTGAAATCCCCCCTTCTGGCGATTCGCAGCTTCTTTCTGAGTCTCCTCAATTTTCATTGACCTCTGTCGGCTCGAGTTCTCGCACAGGCCCAGGTGGTGATGATCTCTCACTTTCTGAGCTCTACCCCGACAATCCCCTCCCCCAACGGCCAGCCCAAGCTCGTCGAAACAATCCAAAAACGCGACCGTCGATCGCTCAGGCCCTCGGTTTTGGCGCGCCCATCATTCATTCGCAGGGCGCTGGCGCGCCGGTTATGCTAGAGGAGGAGGAGGAGGATGGGGAGGGATGGGGAGGGGAGGAGGGACAAAAGGGAGGTGATGACGATGGAAATGATGACAGCGTCGCGGCAGACGTGACTGTGCGCGCTGGCGAGGACGCAGATCCGACACAGCCGGCTGCACAATCGCGCGAAGAAAAGCTACGGAGCGATCTTTTCGTGCTCCGGCAGCTCAACGGCGCTTTCGCATCCTACAACGACGCGCTCCGAGAGACGCAAGCGGGCACGGAGGTGAGCCGCTGTTCCGTGTCTCAGTCATACTAATCTACATCCGTCGTCGTCCTGCGACACAAGCGAGTCGCGAAGCAGCTCGAGCAAACAGACGCGTTGCTCAACAGGTACATCAACATCCTATCCAAGTCTGAGCGGGTCACGCAGCTCATATTCGATGAGCGATGGACGGGCGCTGAGGCGGTATTGTGGTCCCTTTCGTTATTCTCTGGATAACCGTACTGAATAAGACGTGTCTACTAGGACGAGGCGTTTCTCGAGGAGGAAATACGTGCACAGGAAGAGAAACGGCGTCGCGAGGAAGAGGAGCGCAGACTTGCTGCACAGAGGGAGAAAGAACGAAGGGAAAAGGAAGAACTGGAACGCACATTGCGCAATGAGGCAGAACGGCTCGAGCGCGAGAGAAGAGACAAGATGGCCCCGCGGAGTACGAGTGGTGTGCGAGGGGTACGTGGGACGCGAGCATCCATGCGTGCTCGCGCGGGGGCGAGAGGTGTTTCGAGTGCTGGTGCGTTGTGCTCACGAACGACACCGTACCATACTGACGTCGTGAACTGCTCTGCTGTAGCCTCTGCCTCATCGACTGTCGTGGGAAACCATACAAGGGCATCAAGTGGCACGGCTCCGGGCCCCTCAAAGATCGCGAGACCATCATCGTCTGCATCTTCATCGCGGGGTACAAGCCTACCTCGGGGCACATCGAAACGGCCGTGATGGAAGAATGACATACCCTTTTCACTTGTATTGTACTTCTGTATGATCAACACTGTATCCATTGGCAATTTTCACTGGATCAAATGAACAACAGGCGGTTCTGTGCCTTTTGACCCCGTACGATGAAGGTTTCGAAAAAAAAAATTGTAGAGGTTCACCGTTGCGGGGGAAGGTCTCAAGGTGGAAACGGAGGTCGCTTTAGATTACATTGCTGGGGTCGATAGGTTTGGATGTAGTCGTACTGTAAAACGGCCCACAAGTCTCCTGCAACTTGGGTCAGACCGTGACCGGGTCACCACTGCAGATCACAGATCACATTGTTGTAACAGCCCCCTTCGGGGAATGCCAGACGAACGACTCGGAACTGCGAATGATCAGAAAATCTGCCAAGAAATCTGCTTTCGAAAATAATGGATGACAGTCCGGTGTCAACTTGACAACCACGTTGTTGCTTCCGTCAAACCACCGGTATAGGTGTCAGGATATATATACACACCAACACGTAATTCCTCTTTCTTTTTTTTTTTTTGCTTTCTTTGAGTCTCCACTTGCTTGTTGCTACCGACGTGATCCGACCAACCTTCCTTTTCGAACTTTTTTTTTATATAAAAAAAAAAAGGCTGGACAACTGTTCGAGCTGACACGGATCTCTTGTTGGAAAGCTCCATGAGGCGTCGCTTCTGTGGAGACAATAAATTGTGCCGTACGTCCGGCCACCCGTCAATGGGGTTGCTCCTGTTCGACAGTTTGCAAGATGAACAACAAACTACCAAATTAATATCCTAAAGGTGCTAAGTTAATACTCAAGACGATTCGCGCGCCTTTCAAGACACGGAGCTTGAACGGAACTGGCCGTCGGGTACTGGGCTATCTCAAGCTCCGTTGAAGAATTCTGATAGCGGTCGTGAAACTCTTCGAGACAGCGAAATATCGCCAAATGCGGTTTGCCCAGGCCAGGCTTTATCAGAGACGAGCAGCGATCAACGTTGTAATTACGATTCCAATTACACGTGTTGGGACCTAGAAATGTTCTGGCCAGCGTTCGCCAAAAGGTACCCAGTAACTCAGGTGTATAGCACAGGAGGACGACAATAACCGATATTAAGTCGTGGAGGAATGCCAGTGAACCCCTTTGTCAGTCATGAAACTAGCTTGAAGAGTCTATGATCGTGTGGAGGGAGTCCGTGCTCAAACTCACCAGGAACACTAACACGAACACAGCAAGTGTGCTACACGCGAACGTGTGATGGCGTACAATGGTTCCTGTTCATCTGTGTCCTGTCTATCCGGACAAGTTGCGTGCACCTGGCATCACGGACCACGCTAGTGATCCGCACTGTCCACTGTCCCTGTGGATGAATCCGTGCCATCGGCTGTCAACAAACAAAGGCACCAGGGACAGCACGAACACGCAGGAAGAAGGGACGAGGCCGTGTCCGCTCTTATTACTGTAGAATACTGATACAGCGCCAAGTCCAGTACATGTGCCGGATCATACTGTGCATCGATTTTTCCAATCAGCAGAAAAAATGATCAAACGGCGGTTATTCAAGTAACCATACGCGCACCTTTCTAGAGCATTTCGTTCGGGCGATCTACGCCGTCGTACGTCGTACTTAATTCCTTATTTATGAGTTCCGACAGAAAATCTATCTCCGCCAAAGGGCCGCCGGCGTCACCTTCTTTCCCCAGAATACCCACGACATGTCGTGCAATGCCAAGATACCATACGGCCAATTCAAGAAACTGCTTATTGTAGGCGCTTTCGCGGGATTCCTTTGAGAGTAGCGCGTTCCAGGCAGTCTTCGCCGCTTCAAGTGCATGCAGACCTGAGATGACACATGTTCATCAACAAATCTCAATCAAGATGACTGACTGACCTATTTGTGGGTAATTGGGTGGGTATATCAGATGGTACAGAGCTAACAGTGCAAGACCGTCGTGTAGTGCTGATTCGGGTGCCGGACCGTGAGACTTTGAGCTAAATGATTCTGCCAGTGTTGGGAGAACGGACGGATGAAACAGAGAGTGCAACGATGGAGGAATTTTCGAGAAGTCCTGTAATGTGTCCCGATGTGTATGTGACACATTTGTCAGGCACAGGGTGAACTCAAGGAGGTGCTGTCGGTTTTGCGGGGAAATGTCAAGGCCTGAAAGTAAAGGCGCGATGGCTCTTTGAAAATCACACAGGGGACAGGAACAAGAGAACCCATAGATAATGTTTAAGGCCCGTTCCCTATCACCAAAAGGCAATGCGGGGTCCACATAAGGAATGCAAACCTGGAACAGTATAGGATTAGCTCCGGGACTGGGCTAGAAAGTTCACACACCTCCTCCTCAGCGGCAATTTTTCTTAGCGCGACGACTTCCATAGAAGGAGGGCGACCTTGCATCAAAGAGTAACGAACAGCCGCATTTGGCACACAAGAGTGATTGAATAGTCGACTCGCCAGCGGATAAATCCCGTGCCCAAACGAGACAAGGTGGGAGTGCAGAACAAAGTTATTGTTCCCAAATCGTGAATAGAGATCTAGCAGCCGGTTCCGAGAATCCGGACTATTCAACCGCACCAACATGGGAGGCAGCTGGTGTGGAGGAGACCTGGACGGTATCAACGACTCAAAAATAGCCAAGAGAGATGGTTGTTGAGGGGGAGGGTCGGATGACAATATCTCTACACTGAGCTGGGATAGAAGCAATGAGTCCATTTTGTCTTGAACTGAGAGGGAAACATATGCGGGAGAAGCGATGAAGCGGGAATATGATCCGCAGATTTTCCTGTGATGTGCTTTCCATGCGACGGCTTGACCTAGATTGAAGAAATTTTAGGGAAAATGTTCGCATTGAAAGGAGCTAGGCCGGTACATTGGGCATCACAATACCAATGCGATGCACATCCTGTACACTTGAGAAGGCGGCCGTTATGTTGGGGACGACTATGGCAAAGGTCACAGCGTTGTTCCTTTTCGACGGGAAGGAGAGCAGTTGTAAGGGGCTGAGCCACTGCGATAAGGGAACCAGGGGTGAACTCGATCTTAGCAACCGCCTTGTTCCTGGAGATGGCATGAGGGTCGAGACGTAGATTGAGGCTGTCAAGCCCCATCCGACTGTCTGTCTGGCGTGTTCGAGTTGTAGTTACCAACTGATTTAGCACACGGACCTTAGAGCGTGAGGATGGGGATGACTTCCAAAGACGCTCACTGGTTCTCAGAAATGATGCCACTGGGAGTACGGTGCAACTCGGAATACCAGATGCGTAGACTCTGGTCTTTTTTGACAAGTGAACAAGTGTCAGATCGCGAGTGCTACTGAATCAGATAAGTCCATTGGTCTGAAATACATCATTACATAACATAACTACAAACTTAAGATAGGCTTAAGATAGGTTAGTATGGATACAAGTGCCCCCTCACGAATCCCAAATCGCACCGAAAGCTGGAATGCCTCTGCTCATCATACCATAAACGACCTTCTGAGTGAGTTTCTGATTCGAAATTATGCAGACAGCTTCCGCTTTCGAACTCTCGGACGAGCCGGTACGTCAATTTGACCATGTCTGGCCTTCCATGCACCCGAGTATCTTGAAAAATAGTCAGTAAGAAAATCTTCCATCCACGAGTGAGGTCTTACCGTAAATGACAGCATCTGGAGACTTTTCTAGGATTGTGTCGACCAATTCATCTCCGAACGTTTGTCGCACATTTGGAGACGTCCACAGGAGTCGAATAGGGACGCGTTGTTCAAGAATGCACGGTACGCAAGGTCCAATCCCGCTTCCAGTAGCGACAAGAAGCAGACGACGGAAAAGAGGTGCGACATGGATAAATCCAATGGTTGGAATGCCGCGCACCCATATTTCACTTGGCGGATTCAGGATCTTTTTGGATGTCCAGTCTCCTGCCTGAGATACGACCAAAGAGAAACCCTGCTTTCCAGGTTCTGCGACTGTGCCAAAACTATGCCACTCCATGAGAGGGCTGTCAGAAATCCGGACAAAGCTCCCTGCCACTGGTGTAGCTACAATATCGCGAGTGATTAATAAGCCAACTTGATTTGAACCGAACACCTACCGTAATCAAAGTATAGCCTGACAGCGTGGCTCGAAAGAACCACGGTGCGTACCGGGACCTTCCTCAGCCGAACCCACGGGAGCGCTATAGAAATGGTCATGGCCAAAACTAGCCAAAAAGGCGCGGCATGAAGGAGACTGTGCCCGAAAGATTGGTCCTGACGCCTATAGTCGTTCGTTAACGATATGACCTGAATTTGCTATTCTATCAGCTATGTCAAGGCCATCAGCTTGTGGACGCACCTGACACCACACTAAAAGCGTGGCAGTCCATCCCAAGAAGCGGTGCGTAACTTCGAAACGGTTATGATGTTTCGAACGCAGAGCTGGAATTGCACTGATAACGATGCCAAGTAGTAGCACTAGGATGCAGTATGTGAGAACTACAGTCAAGGGTGAGGTCTTGTTCAATCTATTGTCAGACGTAATTTCTCGTTGATGGATTTTTGACCTACCGGCCCGGCGTTAAGAAGTTCTCGTGTCGCTTGGCCCGCGAACAGAGTCAACCATACAACGCCAGAGATGGCAAAACCGGAGTGTACTTGTAAGCACCGTGAACCAGTGAAACTCATGGCAAGCAACATGATAGTCGACTCACGTCCTCCAATATGATAAACACGTGCACATATTGTACGAATGCATAGAGGCCATCTGCTCGTGCACATGAGTAGACGTAGGAATATATGAATTCACCACATACGAAAGTGGAACCGCGCAGAACACGGTGAAGAACGCGTTAATCACGTAGTCCTGTCGCATGAAGATGGAGCTCGACAGGTTAGCTATGACAATGAGGCCGAGACGCTGGGCATTCGCCCCGCCTTGGCATAAAATGGCGATGACGATTGACACGTTAACAGCAAAGACAATGCCAAATAAGCGACGATATAGCGAAAAGATCTGGTGGCGAAGGTTCCGGAGATATCTCCCTTGCCGCTTCGGTGGAAGGATGTCGTCTTCATACCCATCCCAAAGATCGGCTTTCTCGAGTGTTGAAAGTGACACATTATTGTCGCTCGGGAACCGCAACACTGGCCGCGTGGTACCACAAACTTCAGTCAGCACCTTCTCTGGATCGACGGTAGTACCCCGCGCGATGACTCCCTTGTAAGTTGCAGGTGGAAACTCGAGTTTGGCGCTAACAACGATAACAGGTCGAGTTAGTCAAGAGACGTTGAAGGCGGTTGAAAGGACCTACCTATTCCCTGAAAATGGGTCGACCCTGTAGCGCTCCGTACTCTTGTCGGGTAAGTCGAGGTAGCCACGACTGATGCCTGTACCACCAGCCCACATTACGCCAACCTGTCCGATAGGCAGTGGATTCCCACCCTCATTCAGAACGGATACGTTAGGGGTGGGGGGTTCTATGCTCAGGGTCGGTCTTCGTACATGCGACTTTGCAATGACCTAAGCAGGTAATGTTATTTGACAACCTCCAAGATTCAGAGACATGTACCTTGGTTCGCCCATAGCAATTGTAGAAGGTCGCACCTTCCGCCCTAGCGTTGTCTGTAAGATCTATCATATGCAATCATTTAAGTGCGTGTAGCAATGAAAGGTGGTTGCTCCCACTTTGCAGGCGGGCCTCGCCAGCCGCTGCCACCTGAATCCTAGGGTAATCCTTAGGATTGTAAGGCACTACGGAGAGAAATAAGTAATGTATCCCACCGCTAGTAGGTTACGTACTCAGCATCGAGGGGGTAGCTATAAGAATGTCCACCGTTTTCAGAATGCCACGCTCTCCCTTTGACGTCTCCCCTCGAATACAAAGTATACAACCGTTAGAAAGCGAGCCCAGGATCTCCTAAGGACAATGGCTCAGAGGTCAACGGCAATTTAAGCAATATCATAATGGGTACCAATGAGGATGTATCAAATGTGGTGCTCAATAGTTGAGAAACATGGCGCATTCCGATGTCCCAGGGGGATGAGCAAACCACTGGTGGCCCATGATTAGCTCTAGACACAGACATAGCAAGGTGGTCACGCACGGTGTATTACGTTAGTGTGTGAGGCTTTCACGCTCTCTAGCTTACTAGTAATACCTGCGTAGTCGCATTGATATACCGAGCATGGCAGCCAAGTAAAGCGTTACCTGACGTGTAAATTTCACCAGAAGGGTGTGATAACTCATGGAGCTCAGCGTGAGGAGTGGCGTTATTTCGAAATGCAAAGTCGTCTAGGGGAAGTACCAGGGTACCCATATCTCGTATGTGGTGATGAAATTCAGCTGAATCCAAGATCAAGACACTTTTAGAGTATCTGATAAGGTGTTCTAGGGTAGACCGAGTTACAATTACACGAGAGTCAGGTCGGATACCCATGGATCGAAGGCAGGCAGCTAGGATGTTCCCTCTGCGCTTCAGTTCGGAATGCGATAGTTTGTCGTCAAGATATTCGAAATCAGGATGAGCGGCCGCATGGTATGTGATCGCTTGGTAGACGTAGTGGAAAGGCATGTCGCGGTGATCCCCAAAGTTGGACTCCTTAAAGAGATGCTGACCCTGTGCCGAGAGGTTGACCATGTGAAGGAAAAACAGAACCGTGGAGCTGTGGCGTTGTGTGGTGATGCATTTTATACCAAAGCTGGGTCACTTAGAGCCATGGGACAAGCACATGGCCACGGCCCAGGCCGCACATTCTCGATAAAGCGAAGTAATCGGACTTGCACCCACCAGTGAAACAGAGCCAGAGCCAAGGTACTCAGGTCCCCAAGGCGGTGAGCGGTTATGTCTAGAATTCCGGATTCAGAAAGCCACAACCGAAGTACGACGAGATGAGCCTCGTGCTTGATTAACGAAAGTACGGCGATCGACAGATACGATAGAATGAGGAATTCTCTCAAGAAAAGTATGAAAGCTAGGAACTTGTCTGATGGACCGTCTCTTGGGCGTTAAGATGCGGATGGAACTTGTTGAGCTGTCGGATTGTGTGGTGATACTACCAAAGTTGGGCCAAGAAGCTGATGGCCCGGTTCAATCACATGGCCGCGGACCACATTCGTGATAGAGCAAAGTAATCGGGCTCGTTTCCACTAGAGATACAGAGCCAGAGCCAAGGTACTCAGGTCCCCAGGGCGGGGAGCGGGTATGTCTGGAAATTCCGGGTTCAAAAGGTCGCAGCCGAAATACGACGGGACGGACCTCGTGGTTTGCTCAAGGAAAGAAACCAATCTTGCCTCGTTGGAGCTAGTGAAACGAAAGTACGGCGATCGACAGATACGACAGAATAAGGAATTCTCTCAAGAAAGTTAAGTCATAAGCAGGCCTAGGAACCTGCCCGATGGTCCGCGTCTTAGGCGTTAAAATGAGTGACAGCTTAGCAGTAACAACAGGAGAATTGCTGCGTGCTATCAAATAGTTTGCCATTACTAGTAAAGGTCTTACGTTCCTGATTTTTTTGGGTTCCGCCACTCCCGTCTTAACACCGTAAGGGATGGAAAAGGGACCAAATAGCGGCGCATTAAGGCCACCGAAAATCGAACGTTAGTCGACACTCGGAATTTCCACGAGCCGAGACCAAGCGTGACAGTGTTGAGCGCAAAGGAAGCCTCACCGGCGAATGCGAATACGTGACACCAACGAGAACTACGAAGAGACCCTAGGACGAGGCACACCAGCACTCGGGTAGTACATTCAGTTCTTGACGCTCACTTGACACCAGTGAACACAGCCGGGAGAGATGCCATTCCTGAGATAAAAATATAAAGCACGAGGACAAGCTAGGACATGTTTTGCTCGCGCAAGCATGTGAACGGAATGTGAAAAAAAAAAAAGATGTCAGGGTCGGCTAGACGGAATGAAGATGCCATCCGGTTGCTCAAGTGATTTAGAAAAAAGAGGTCAGTCGCAGGCTTGACGATGGTTGGTATGTTGAGGTGCAAATGAGAGCAAACGATATAGTTCCGAAAAATGCCCTAATTGAAGACCGCACATGGGTCGACGCCAAGCACATTCACCGGGACGTTTACTCCGGGTTTAGCTAATATTTAGGCGTGGGAACAGCGTTCGCAACTTGGCAAATCTTTGCTTGATACGTTCAGCGACTTGAAAATCAGCTAGGGAGTGGGAGTGACCGCAATGATTTACAACGGAGGTTGCGGGAGTCGCTTGGGCACAGCACCAGTGTGCCAACAAAACGTATTCTGGGTAGAAGTACTAGATCTAGTGCTCCTAGTGTCTTACTACTAGTACTAGTTTTGGCCAAGGTTTTGACGCAGCTATAGGGGACTAGTCAAGTTCTAGGGCAGTTCAACTAGAGCTAGTAGAGTACTCCGAATCACATCTAGGTTCTGACCTAGCAGACCTAGCACCAGCAGAGTTTCCGAGCTCTTCAAGTTCTTGAACTATGCGTACTAGTGGTGGTCAATGCAAGTGAAACACTTCAACTCCCTCTTCAAGTTTCGGGCCGAATTTCAGGACCGGTCCGCCACTCTGCCCCAAAGTCCCCACTCGCCCACAGTGACTCGCATTCCTCACCGCAGCTCCGCGACCGGTCATGTGTATGTCGTGCGCTCAGCTAAAAAATGACCCCGGGCCCAACTCCGAGTCGGGGTTCGATACACAGACTTATAAAATCCTTAATGCCGGGGACTGTGGAATAGCTGGGGATAGATATGTTGATTATCAAGCGTGTTCTAGTCGGGTATATGTACGTGCTGTATTTATGCATACGAAACCATAAACACCACTCACCACTCACCAACTTGGGTTGGTTCTTACAAGACTTGATTTCACATTGATTGTACCGGTAGGATCCTGCCCGAGGTGGTATGAAAATCAAAATCACACGGTGTGTGGGCTTAAATATCTGGAATAACGGAGGACCACCGGAAGACCAAGTAGTATACCATTAAGGGTCAGTTCGAACTGAAGTACCAAAGTTCGAACGATAGATATGAAGTATCGTTGTCTCCAAAGAGCATTTCACTGGACTCTAAATGGTCTAAATGTTGTACTAGATACTCTTAATAGCCAAAGCAATCGAGGACTACTTTGTTCACCTTGGTTCAGCTCACAGATGTCAGGAAGAAAAAGAAAGGAACTTACCCGAACCAAACTTTAATACTATTACACAAAATCGGGAGATCCAGGAGATAGCCAGTGTTCCGGGAATGAGGTCACTTTGACTACCGACTTAACGGTACAATACCCGACTTGTAGCCGTTGTTTGGCCAGAGGATCAAGTCACGGCCAGGATCCGGGCAGGTCAAAAATGGTGAATCCATGCCCGGCGTGTACTGGGATGGCAACCTAGTCAGTCTAGCAAGTATGATGCAATTGGGACATGAATAAAGGGGATGGAAGCTTCTCAGATCGGAATGTGCAGTGGAATTTAGGACAGGCCGAGGAGGTGGGGGGTGGAACATCGGAACAAAAGCTTCAGTAACCAGTGAAGCCACGAAGGGTGAGGTGATGCTTAGGGGTTCCTCGACCCTTCTCTATCATCAACCCACCTCCGGGAAGTAGCTCTGAAATTGAAATACAGTACGTTCCATGACGAATGACGAATCGATTGATTCGGTTGCGTCTGTATGGTTCGGTACGACAAAGCTGAGATCCGAGTCTGAGGTCGTTTGACTACTGACCCATTTTTGGCAGCTCCTGTGCGCCTGCACGAACGCGAAAGCTGACTTTCGGCAGGAAGTTCGGCAGCTTATAGCGCTTTCAACAGGACAATTGGTGCAACAATTTTGAACTGGTCTAAACCATGACTTCACTAACAGCACCCTAATGAATGCGGGTGTTGATCTCAGTGGCGGCGGTGACTCTATGGGGGTCAACAGTGCAGTTAATGAGGACGTAGCAATCAAATCGATAAATTACAGCGAGAGCCTGACGAAAAGAGACTTGTAGCGATGCCATAATCACCCGAATCTCTGCCGCTCGATGGTTGATTTCTGCCTAGAGTCTCGAGAAACGCGCCTATTCAGGGGGTCACTCAGTCCCTTCACAGAGACTCCGAACTGCAAGGACTCACCAGTAGTATTCCATCACATTACTCTGGCCGAGCTTGCGAAGGAAGTTCTCGTCGTGTGTAATGATGATGAGCTGGAAGTTGGCATGGTTCTTCCGCTCGTTGACGATGCTGTGGGTAGATGAGCAATATTTATGCAGGATATAACGCGCTACTCACTCGACTAAGCTAGCCGCTAGTGCATCGATATTTTCGACATCAAGAGCATTAGTGGGCTCGTCAAGTGCCAGTATTCCGCAGTTTTGACCGAACGAGTCAGAGAGGGCAAGCCGAATGATGATAGATGCTAGCATCTTCTGCCCGGCTGAACAACGTCCTCGCATATCCATCTCCACTTGGTCCTTCATCATCACGACCTATAATATATGAGCTTCAGTACACACTCGGAGGAACACTACTGACTCTGTAGTTATACGAGCGCTTAGATGCGCCACCTTCGCTATCATAGCGAATCCGAATTCCGTCAATGTCTTCAGAAATGACCACGTCAGATCGCATCAGCTACGCGACAAACCATACATACCAGTGCCTTGGTACGTCTTATTCCAAAGGTGACGCATTGTATCGTTTACTTCCTCCATCTTCAGGGAATGGTATTTCATTATCGCGCTATATTTCCCAGGTTTAGCGATGGGCGGAACCCCGAGGAAGAAGAGGGTGGTACTTGTCTAGTGCTTTACCATATTTTTCAAGGTCGTTATTAGCCATATCAGACATCTAACCCGATTAGACTGTATTTGTCACTATAACAAGGGTACTAACCTTGACCCGTATTAATTGATCAGTGTACTTCTTGCCGGTGTCTTTGTAGTCTCCAAGATCTTTCTCGAGGGCCTTGAGTTGGGCTCTTAACGAAGCCAGCTCCCCGCCAATGTGAGCACTCTGATTAGAGAATGTCAATCAGGATACCACAGAAGATGTAGAAAGACGACCTTTTGCTGCATCTCGTTCTCCCTGTCTTTCTCGGGTTGATATTTCTCCTCGAAGTTGCGCTTCGCTTTGGCGGCCGCCTCCAAGTCACAAGAGTCTATCGCGTCCTGAGTTTGTTGGATATCACTTTGCAACTTTCTGATACGGCGATTTTCACGCAGATTGGTCAAGGCAGCACCGCCTTCGTTAATCTCTTTGTCCAACTGAGCAATCTTCTTTCGGACTTGCTCTATGTCAAGCCCGAGTTCACGGATCATTGTTTCGTAGCGTGTTATGGCTTCGCCACAGTCCTGAAGCTTTTTACCCCGCCTGTCACGTAAATAACTGAGTCCGGATATATTAGCGATTGCTGCGGCGTTCGAAAGTGGTAGGACACTTGCCGCTCAATATGCTTGCTGGCATCCCCAAGTTTGTCAGAGCTTTTACTGAGTTCTTGAGCCACTTGCTGAGCCTGAGATAGCTTAGAATTGAATTCTGCCTGCGTGGCTTGATGCTCTTGATCGAGAGTGTCAATAGGACCTTGGCCTTCCAATATTTGGACGTCCAGTTCCTAGTGACGGTCAGTCCCTTGTTCGTGGAGAGAGCACCGTGCGGTTTACCTTTAGCTGACTCGTCGTAGATGTCAATTCTAAGTGCATAGTCTCGACGCCCTTTTTTAGAGACTCCTTTTCTCTAACTTGACTGCGTAAGTCAGTTTCGCGTAGTTGCAACTGATGGAGTTCAGTTTCGTGAGTTCGTAGAATAGTATTCCGGCGTTCCCGATCACTTTGAAGATTCTGCCTTTCCTTCTCCGTATTTCGTCTCGGGCCTTTATAAGTGAAACGACAGGGAAGATGACTAGGGGGCACTCACAATTCTGTAGACAACTGGTCTAACTCTTGCTGGACATCGTCAGCTGTTTTCTTGGTTCCGGTGACAGCTAAAGAATTTTCGACGTTCGATATCTCTCTCCGAAGATCATTGCAGTCATTATGAAGCCTCGAAACGTTGACTGCATGCTGTCGTAATGACGCAAGATCTTTCATCTCCTTCTTCAGTGCTTGTAATTTCCCATCGGCCTGCAGTACAGAAATTAGACAAATGGACTAAGTCAGGTATTGTAGTACCTTTTCGGAATCCTCGGCTAGCGATGGAAGTAATTTACCCTGGTCGTGAATTTGCTTCTCGAGGGAAGGAATGTCCACCGCTTTCAAGCGACGAATGGCACTGTCGTAAGGCATCAGCCCTCGAAAATGTTCAAGAGCAATCTCCCATTCTTTCAAGTCATCCTCAGCCTCAGCCCGAGTCTTTGGATCGGTCTGCTTTATCTTCTGATCGAGCTGCGGGTGGTACACTTGATGTAAGACCCGCGCGGACAGAAGACATAACTACGCACGTAACTTTCAAAAGGTTTCAACTCCTCGTCCGTCATGTGCCTGTTGCATACTTGACACATGTGCTTGGTTCGGCCATATGAAAGTAACTTCTGATAGAGCTCTATGCTCTCGGAACTCTTAGAGAGAGATCTGCCAAACGTCAGATCAGACCACAAATCTTTGTTGGTTACGAGAAGACAAACTCTCGCAAAAAGTTCATTTCCTCAGTTACTTCTTCAATGGCCTCCTCCACCGAAGTGTATTTTTTATCGGCGTATCTTTCATCTTCGAGTCCGACCTTCAGATCCTTCTCCAGCCCTAGACGAATTTAGTCAAGATGTAGTTGGATGTAGCAACTTTCTACCTCTCAATTCCTCGTGTCTTGCTTTCAGTTGGCTTTTCAGAGAGGACGAACTTGCCTCCAGATCATGAAGCTTTCGATCAGCGAGGCTACATTCTACCTCAAAGTCGGCAAGCGCTCTCTCCTTTTTCCTGAACAGAACGCAAGACAGAATGAGTGGAACTAGATGCACTTTGAACAGACTACGAACGATATGCTTGCATTGACGTCACTTTCCATCGTTTTGGCGCTTGCTTCCCCCCCTACCAGACTGGAAAATTTTACATTGGATATTTGCAAACTGAGAAGTGTGAGTCATACGAAATATAAAAATTTCAATCGCTCACATATTCTTCATTTCCCTCTCCTTCGAAGTCAAGTCCCTTTGGTGGAGCGTCAGCTTGGCCCGTGCGTCCGATTGCAAACTAAGCGTCCTGATCTCTTGCGTGAGGCTGTCTCGCCTATCCTCCATTGAGCGAACTTTGATATTGAGCTCTGCTATACGATCTTCATGCTTCGTAGAGACGGTGTCCGTCTTCAACCTTTCAATGCGGTCCTTCTTCGCCTCTATATCTGAGAGGACATTCAGTAAGTCACCGTCCAACATTTCTGCTGCCTCCAATTTAGTCTCTGATAATGTAATGTCCGATTGTAGCTTTGACTGAGCCGAGAGTAAGAGAAAGTTCCACGATAACGTGCGGAACACATACAATCCTGCTGCGGTTGGTTGCTCGCTGTTGTTTGGATCTTTCCAGACTCGCATGCAGTTGCCGGGACTTTTCGTTATAAGTGGCATTGCTCTGAACGATTTCGTTCTGGATGCGATCGTGAGCACATGATTCGAACATGAACCCACTCCTGTTAAGCGTACCTGGATACGGTCGACCTCAGCCGTTTGCTGAACCAACAGTGAGCTCAGCTTCGTCGTGAAATCCAAGACTTTATCGCGCTCGAGAGGAGACGTATCGAAGCCACGGATGCCGTTTTGTGCGGCAATCTCACGAATTAGAACCTCACGATCTAGCACCCGTTCTTCTTGTGCCTAGGGCGCTCAGTTAAGGGGAGTTTCGAAGGGCTTTTCCTCCTCTTTACCTTAGCTTCTGCGATCAATTGGCCATGTTCCTCGTTGAGCTCGACGTGCTTCTTTCGAGCGGCAGTGAGTTCATCGTCTTTATCCTGTTCATCCGCCTCCTCGCGCCGTCGAACATTCCGTTGTTCGGCAATATGGGAATTGAAGTTCTTGATACGCTCCGCCAGTTGCTCGTCGGTGTCTAAGGAATCGGGGGTCACAGAGGACGTCTCTTAACATTGGTAGCTTACCATGAGTTTCTTGTACATTCGAACGCAGTTCTGCAAGCTCCTCTTGATATTTCAGCTTCTCTTTTTCGAGGTTCTCAACCCTGATATAGATTTCCCGGAACTTGGTAGCACCCTCCTCAAACTTTCGGTTCGACCGCGCCAAAGTTTCATATAACTTCTTGGTGTCCTGGTGTTCCACCTCCTTCCGCGCTATGCTTGCGCTCAAGTCGGAGATCCGAGCCTTGAGTTTATCCGCATGACCCTTTTCGCGAGCCAATGATTCGAGGCGTTCTTTCTCGGTCTTCTGCTCGGCGACACGTTCCTTTCGAAGGGCCTTGATCGAGTCAAGTGCCTTCGTATACCTATAAGAAAGTTCCAAACGTGTCAGCGATCAGCAGAAGTAAGTTGCCGTCCTACCGAGTCGCCTCGAATATATCGTCGAACTTCTTTTTCAGGATCGAGGCTTCAGACAGAGGCCAGTATGAGTCCTCCTGATGACAGAATATGACATTCTCTAGAACGGCTTTTGAAACTCCCAACAGGTGAGGTATCTCGGTGTCCATCTCTGCGCATTTTGTTGAGATGACCGCGCGCTGGTGGTGCTTACATTAGTCGGAAGTGCACCGAAAACCATACGACGAACCTTTCCAGATTTCTCCTGACTCCCATTGTCAAGAGCCAGAATGCTCTCCAACGTCTTCATGGTCATGCCAGCCGTCTTCTTCATTGTAACAGACAGGTTGCGGACAGCGAGCATCCGCTGTCCATTGGCAGCGTAGAAACGCAACTTCACCTGGGCTTTCACCTCCTTCTCATTCGCCATCTTTGGGTCGTGGACGAAGGCACCTCCTCGCGTTCCGGGTGGCTGATCACCTGTTGTTGCGTATTTCAAGCACTCAATTATTGTAGTCTTTCCACTGCCATTGTGGCCAACAATGACAGTGACAGGGGAGAAGAACTCGATAACCGAGAGGCTTTTATCGTCAAACGAGCGAATTCCACGGATTGCAAGTTTGTTTAGTGTCGACATGGTCCACAAGGTCAAGTTACGGTCGCGACTCTTCGCCTAAGGTCGCGTCATACCACGTGACGTATTTCCATCACGTGAGCGCGGCATGAGGTCAATATGCGCAATCGTAATCGGGACTCTCATTCATACAGGCGGTCACCAGTCTGCAATTCTTTACAACCTTTCGATCCTGAGGGGTTGATATTATTTCCCACTGTCTTTTGACGGACTACACCAAGTGCCCTTCTCGAGAAACCGTCGAACTCGTGCACTCAACGTACTCAACCCTCAATCAACGAGGACCGGACTCGGAAATTGCAGCGACGCCTAGATCATGATTCAATACTGGGGTATACCAAGTCCAGGATTTCGTTAATAGTCTGAGAAGTATAATTTGAACGTCTACGAGCAGTCGACTGTGTCAGTGCATATGCGAACGAGACGATCTCTTTGTCGACGCAACTGAAAGGCCCACCACAGTAGGAGAGGGCTACTTCTCAGCTTGACGCAAGGCGGGAAGATTCAACGCCGTTTAGCCATTTGCAGAGTCAAGTTGTCAATGTACATTTGCAGGGTGGCGTTACCAGACGACAGTTTATCCACGTCTTTCTCAGCAGTCTTCACACGCTCTAAGAGCACTGGAGAGGAAAAATTATGTGAGATGAAAATTATCTCCGCACAACGAAAGTTTGTGTTGTGCAAATACCTCTCAAGTCGTCCTGATAAGCGACAATGTCCCTGCTTTGTATGAGTAAGAGTAGGGTCGATCATAAAAGCTCTCGCACTTGATGACTTGTTCCTTCTTCATGGCGTCCTTGACGACATCGTTTTCTGGGATCACTTCGGATGTGCCCCATCCGGCTTGATCGTCGAACATTGTCGAGTAATAAGTGATACTGATGCTAGCGCCAGTCGGAGGTCACGATACTTTGACCAAAATGGGAAACTAGTAGCAGACAGTGACGCGTCCTGCGTTCAGTCCGAGCCGTCGAGGTGCTAATTGATCCGACTGCTCAACGATGCCTCTGACCGAACGGTCCACGATTCTCGCATTCAAAGCCGGGCGTGCATTCCGACGTGAAGGTACCAATATCGTCGAACCAAGCGCGGAAAAGGGCGCTATTATCATTGAACGGGGAGAGGATGAACTTCTCCACTTTAAGTGGAAGAACAGGGTCACTGAAGAGACAGAGGAGGTTTTTACTTCTTACACCACTCCTGTTAGTATTCTGACTGATCACACTCTAGGACCTCATTTTGTTCCCGACTGATGCAAGCTTCGTGACTGTTCCGCAAGCGACCGGCCGTGTGTTCGTTCTAAAATTCTCCTTCGTCGGACCAAAGGCACTTCGTAAGTGCAGCTACAATATGGTATAAGGTATTGATTTAGTGATTGGTGTACCCCAGTTTTGGATGCAGGTAATTTGTCCGGACCATGATGTCCAAGTCACTGATCACGCGCGAGTAATGTAGGATGCATCCAGCGAACGCGATGAGGAATTTGCCTTCCACGTCAACAGAATTCTCCAGATTCCCGGATACATTCCGGTGTGGATTATTCCCGAAGACGCTTCAGAGACGCCCGGTGCGTCTACATCTGCTCATACATCCTCTCAAGCAACGTGGGTTTTACGCGTGTCCCTCTTTTTGTGGCTACTCTGAGCTGTGTTGTTTTCAGTGCCAGTCAACCAACTCCTGAGCAACTCTCTCAGTTGCGCTCGTTGGTGGCACAGATGTCGGGAGGTGCTACTGAGGAACTAGGTGAATCCGGTTATCTTGACATCCTGTTCTGTACTGACCAAGACAATGAAACATCAGAGCCATTCCTCGCGGACGTGCTTACTGCCGATAATTTGGATCCGCTTTTCACTTCTCACCCAGAGCTCATCCAGAGCATATTCCCTCACCTACCGCCTGAGCTATCTGCAAACCCCTCCCCAGAGGTACTTTCGCGGATTGTGTCTTCGCCACAGTTCCGGAGTGCGGTGGCAAGCTTCGACCGTGCTTTGCGCACGGGTTTGTTAGGTGGTCTGGTGAGACAACTAGGACTACCGGAAGAGGCTGGATTGAGTGTAGGAGCATTTCTAAGGGCCGTGCGCGAGCAGGCACGTGGCGATAGACCTGGGGGCGAAAACATGGATACGGACTGAAAGACTGTCCAAATTGATTGTTGGCGACGATACAAACAGATAGATGATCTGACAAAACAATGGGAGTCCATCCGAGAAACGGGTGTCGCAAAAACAATCAAACTATAATAACTATGCGGCTCAATGGCTCCGGCTGGAAAGCCATTGGAGGACGATATCCCTGCCCAATATTTCAGATTGAACCGCCATTGAGCCTACTTAAGAGACGTACAAATTGTGTTGGCTTTTCATGGAGCACTATAGAGATAATCATAAGGCATAAATGTCAACCATGGACAACCTTGACGCACCGAATAGCACTAAAGCAACGACTCCTTAATCAGCGATACTTCGTACAGGAACGGGAGTACCCACCGAAACTGGACGTCCGGTTATCTTGTCGAGTTGCCTGGTGACGTTTGTTGGCGGATGTTCTCGAATACAATATCGAACAAAACTTACAAAGCTCGTATTAGGCCTTGGACATCTGTATGTCCGTGGATGTCGTTCTTGTTACCCAGCTTAGAGGAATGAGCCTATCGTAAGACGACACAGACTGGGGCTCTGACCACAAGCAACGGAACCCCAGATAGGGAGGGCTGAGAGATGAGCGCGTGTAGCTCAAATCTTGCTGTCTCGAATTTGTCACGCTGCGCGTCATTCGACGCGGTCAGTCGTGGATCAACAGTTTCCTGATTGTAGCATATGAACGCACATCAATTGAATCTACCACGAAGCTTGGGAGGCCAGTTTTAGAAGTGAAAAAGAGGAGAGTGCTGTGCCGTACACAATCGCGTCAACTCCGTGGCAGTAACGTTCCCACATTGAGCGGAACTTCGGTTGGCCTGTGCGGCCGTTAAGGGTGTAACAGTACTCACTACTCGGCCCTATGAGAGTTGGTGGTAATAATTCGTACCAGCTACATCCCATATCTTGAGGACAACGTTCCCCTTTCTTACTTTACGAAAGTTGAATGCTACAGTTGGTACAACGTCTTCGCTCCACTATAGAGAATGGGAAGCGGTGACTAGGACGACCATAGATTCAACGGAGGATGTACCTGCCCAGATCCAATTACATTCACAAAGGAAGTCTTTCCGGAGGCCTGGAAAAGGTAGTAGGCAAGACGCTTAAGTCATTGTGGTGCACGTACCTGTAGGCCGACAACGGCAATCTCCGCCGCCTTGGTGAAAAACAGACTGTAAAGGGCAGGAGTTGGACCAGAAGATACCCTCTCACAGCACGAGGCTTACCCTGTTATCCATTGAAATATGGAGGAGAAGAAAGGTGCCATAGGGGAATGCTGACCAGCGGAAGTATGGGTAAGAGAGATGGTCCGGAGCAACGGCCCGGAAGTCAGTTGGATTCCGAGACAAAACCGAAAGCGTTCTTCTCTCCGCGTCCTTCGTTAAATCGTGAGCGAATGCTCACAAACACACACTACTGGTTCCATTGTCCGTCACTACGCAAGTTCCATGCCACTTGCATTTATTCTGGCAAGCTGCAAGCCTCCGCTCGAATCGAGCCCCCAAAAGTGAAGGTCAAGACAACCCTGCCACGGCCTTCGCAGCTCAAGTACAAGAAAGCTACTGCACGGAAGCGAAACGAAGGGGGAAAAAGCAGAAACGAATCACTTTCTGCTTCGGTCAAGCTGTCCACACTTCTACGACGTCATAATCGAAGTGCTCAGCACCGGCATGCAGTTGGAGGAGCTGACACCAAGTCGCGTGCGTCACTCAAGGAAGCAGTGCTTTCCAGAAACCTAGGACTAGCTACCCCGAATGACAAATTATCGTCAACGAGCGCGAAGTGGGTAGCACGTCCACTGGCCAGTGAAAACCACCATGCTGGTAGGTCACCTTACCCTTTTAAATTTGTCTCTCTTCATTTGCCCACCCAGAACAGCCAGATTCGAATAGTGGTAGAGATAATGCACCTCACCTACCGAGTTCATTATCGTATTCGCGTCGTGTGGACGGCGTGATTCAACCACGTGGCAATGTCGGCTCGATCCTTCAAGGTGAGTATTACTACTGACCACCGTCCCACGTAAATCTGAGACCGCTTAGATGTAACGCCACCATCCCCACAAAGCCCTATTGCCACTCTAGCACATGGTTTAGAGCGTGTCCTTTTCAAGTAAGAATTCCGAAGCCAGATCACCACATTTGCGCTCACTTTGCAGTCCAGTCCTGGTGTTCAGTGGCTACAAGACCCCCGATCCCATGTGTACAGTTTCACGACTTGGCTCGAGAAGATCATCCCTGTAAAGAACTTTGCCTTTGAACGTCTCCCGCCTTTCTTGCCAAGCTCGCGTGATCAGGTTCGTGGTTCGTCTCCGCCCTTTCGCAGAGCCCCACGCTAACTTTATTCCTCCAGGACCTTCACGTCATAGCAAAACGCGAAGGTCGAAAATATGCCGGATCGACCTCATCAATGTCAGGTCTACTCAGCCAACTGTACTACCTCATATCTGGTGACAAGCCCATTAATGCATCAAACCTCAGCAACGGTTTCAGTACACAGGTCAGACTTTTCATCTAAAAAATACAACTTATACGAGCTGATTGTTTTCTTAGCCCCAAACCTTCACCCCTGGCCAGAGGGGAGCAGCATCCGTTATACTAAATTACCGGGATGGCGTGTATTTGATTGACAGTGCTGGCGACCGTGTCCCGGGGTTCTCACAAAAAAATGTTTTGGTTTGGATGGTATGAATATACGCGTTGCTTTGTTTCCTTCTCTAACATTCTGCAGGGCACATTACTTGAAAAGTTCCTTACATGTTCACCAACTGATTTTTTGCGCCTTACGCGCTCTTCCGACGCTCCCACACCCCTAGCGGAAGAGTCTAAGCGCGAGGCATACCGATATTCCAAGGTAAGCTTGCGTCTAGTCTTAGTTCCTCTTTCACAATATTCCCTCCCAGTCAGACAAATTCGTGTTGCGTTCGCAACTTGATTGTGTCGACCCTCGCCTTCCTGGAACTGGGGTGTTCGACATAAAGACGCGCGCCGTGATGACCGTACGGCATGACCTACTCAACTTCGAAGAGAGCTCCGGTTATCAGATACGCACTCTCCAGGGTCTTGAGGAAAGTTTTGAGAAAGAGTACTATGACCTCATTCGATCTGCGTTCCTCAAGTACAGGTAAGTTCTTTATGGGTATAGTAGAAGTGGTATATTGCCTTATGATGTGCACAGTTTTCAAGCACGCATAGGAAATATGGATGGCGTGTTCGTTACCTATCACAACACAAAGAAGATCTTTGGATTCCAATACATCCCCTTGTCCGAGATGGATGCTCGCCTTTTCGGGGATGACGCCGTTGGCGATGCTGTGTTTGAAAGGTGCTTGACCCTGCTTGAAGTAGTATTGGAAGAAGCTACACGTGAGCTCCCCCACCAGGTATGCTCATAATATGAAGCTTTTATTATTATTATCATGGCTCAAGGATTTACTTACTAGTCCATACGTCTTACCGCGGAAAAATTCGAAGGCGAAGACAATCTGAAGGTATTTCTGGAGCCCGCGGACTGGGACGAGGAACTACATGGGCACAGACCCATTATCCAGCTAGATGTATCGACCAAAAGTTATATTGATGAGATGGCTGCGACTGGCCCAAGTGCCGTCGAGAGATCGAACCTGCCTTGTATGTGTTACCGTTACAATTTTCTCAACTTCGCCCCAACTAATTACATCTGTGACGGTAGGGACCGTGCTTTGGTCCATCTCAAAGCCAATCTTTGATCCCCGTATTATACGTGGGAACCTCGCGGCTGCGCGCCAACGCGCATTTCATCCCTTATTCCTCCCGACAGGGGTGAACATGCAAAACATGGAGAAACTCTGGCAAGAAATCCAGTTCAACCCCGCAGCGCC
This sequence comes from Lactarius indigo, assembly GCA_025766275.1. Classification (NCBI taxonomy): domain Eukaryota; kingdom Fungi; phylum Basidiomycota; class Agaricomycetes; order Russulales; family Russulaceae; genus Lactarius; species Lactarius indigo. The sequence continues at coordinate 1,406,239 of JAFKAC010000005.1, read as the reverse complement.
TGTGGACGTACCCTTCAATGCCGAGTTGTTCTGCCCGCCTTCAAGGAGCGTACAGGCACTACGTCGACTGGCACATAAGGGAAAAAATTACCTCGACACCACTGCACGCGAGCAGGAAGGCCGGGATAAGCTCGTGCTAGGGCTCCCCAACGACGCTCGTGAAATGGCCCCGTTGCTAGCGCAGGCTCATGGTGACCCAGGCAGTGGGCCACTTTCAGCGCCGAGTGTTGGCGAAAGGTGGTTCCCGCACTGGTGCCACGAGCCTCCCCGCTGAGCCCCAGAATTTAGAGGGCACAAGGGAATCAGACACGTCGTCGGCTACTGATCAAGAGCAAGAAACGGCCAAGAAAGACGTGGTCCCACCAATGATGACTTCGCGGACACCGGGCCCGGCCACCGTTGGCGAACAGGCCGACTTATCGTTTCGGACCGTCCCTCCTCCAGGGACCAATGGCACAAGTAGTGGCTTTGTTTCGGAGTCAACTGTGGTCCATCTAGAGGAAATACTGTCCGAGGACCAAAAGAGGATCGTGGGAGACTGTCGGGACCGACCCTCCGCTAGAGGCCAAATGACTGCAGTTCGCCCGAGGCCACCGCACCACATCCATTCCCGTTCGGATGTGGCGAAACGCAATAGCAAGTCGCTCCGACTGATAGAGGACATGAAGAGGCGCCCACAAGATGCCGACAAAATCGATTAACTGGGGTTGCTGCTCCCCCTCCCCTCGGAGGAAAAGGGCCTGCCTGCTGAGCGGAACTCAAAGTAGCTAACCCAAGAAAGTCTCAACGTCCGCAACTTTCCGACTTCCAATCGAGGTATTTCCCCATTACCCGCGCAATTGCCCCATTCTACAGTAGTAGTGTCAAATTTACCCTAGATATCTTACACCACATTCCATAATCATTCCTTGCACATAGATCATACATCCCCCAACGCCTGCGCGCACTCCCCATACAGTCCCATTGCGCGCTAGTTATTTACTACAATCGCTATATTACTGTGGGTACTCCTATGTTTGGACCAGACTAGTCAAGAATTGCCACGCAGGACGCAAATTTTTGCCAAGACATCTGATACGCCCATATAAACGGGGGGTGGCGACATCCGGGGGAAGTTTCCTTAGACTTGATACATGTAAACTTGATGCATGATGTATGATGACTGACTACTCCACGAGGCTGGCGGTAATAGATTTGAGTTCTGTTTATAGCATTAGGCCTGGTGGGGTTGGTCCTGCCGGTCCTGCCCCGCGCAAGCGCCGCAGCTGTACTGCCTTGACTGGTCGCAGCATGAATGCTATGACCTTGGCTTGCTCTTGGGCTCAGTCAAAACTGCCCTGCAAAGTTGCGTGAGCATCGGAAGCTCTCCGGGAAGTCTTCACCAATTCAAATAAGAGCGCCCACACCCCAAGTAAAAGAACAAAAACCGTACAAAAACTGCTCCCCGCCGATAGTCAAACATGAACGTATCCTCTACTTACGAGCTCATCATACTGGAGCTCCTCGCCGGCCCGTGCGCAGAGCCCTCGACCTCTGCGTCCGGCTCTCCTTCGCCATCATTCTCGCCCTCGCGGCCTTCTTCCTGTACACGCATGCGCTCGCTCTCGCGATCCTCTGAACGCTCAATCTGATCGCGCATATTCGCGACCTCCTCATCGACACGCTGAGTGACGCGCTCAATGCCAGCGGCTTCGGCGAGCGACACGCGTGCACGGTGCTTCGCGAGATGGGCAGAGCGTCGCGGAGGGCGCTTCAAGCGGCGGCGGGCCACCATTACTGGGACGGAGCATTTCTGAATTAGATAATGCGATGTCGAACCAAGAAGGATGCTGTTGGGAGGGGGGGGGGTTGCATTGGTGAGCGCCATTACGAACAATCAAAAGTTGGAGTGTGCGTACCCTTTCAACTGGTTTACACCACGAGAGCCTACAATAAGCATCAAGGGTTCAACATAATCGACAATGTCTGCCAGACCCAGACAGACCAGATTAGCACGCAAAATTCCCTCATGACAGGTGAATTAGATCCACCCACCTAGAATCATGTGCCTAGCGTTCTTCGCATGCCAAGCTTCGCAGGAAATCGAGACATTCAGTCGGGTTCGCTGGAGAACACTGGTCGCCTGACGACACAAGATATAAGCAAGGCCTTGGCGCTGAGAGAAGGGGCATGAGGTAATTATTCAGTAAATAGTTGCAGTAGCCACGTACTTCTTGCTGGGAGCGTAGCTTCGTAGCACGCTCCCCAGCAGCTGCGGAAGGCGGATCGACTGTTGATTTGTTTGTCAGCCGACAAGGAACACATTCATGAGGAAGAAAAAAAACAAATTTCCTTTGTTATCGTTTTCGGACACCGTGACAATCAGCCTGGGCCTTCAATCAGCACATGTTTCCCGTCTCCAGGTAAAATAACGCACATTTCGTCGCCATCTCTGAGTACCGTCCCAATTCCCCATTCGACGGCGTACCGGCTTTCATCACTCAAGTCACTCGCAATCACATATCGCCGGGGACGTCGACCGCTATTCCTAAGCGCGCGGGAGGGATCTCCCTGAGTGAGGGTTATCGTACACCGGTCACGCTGGAACACAGGACGTCCCGTCACCAATCGGAGTGGTTCTGGGCGAGTAGACTTGCGGCGACGCGGATTCCGAGGACTAGTATGGTTAAGGGTAGTGGGGAAGTACGGTTCAGGTGGTACAACGACATTAACACCTTCACCGAGAGGGTCGGATATCTCGAGAGGGTCCGGCTCTGTGACTTCTGCTGCGACGAGCGCGTTTTTCTCAGTGTTAGCTTCCGTGACAGGGTCAAACTGGTCATTGTCAGGCCACTCTTCCTCCGAATCGCTCCCATTGTACGAGTCACCATCACCTTGTGACTCATCATCCGAGATATACGCGCTACGTGGGCGTCCTCGAGTTGATTCGGTGTCGGACTCGGCATCGGACTGCGCGAGCGCACCGACGCCGGGAGATGGATCGCGTACACGAGAGCGACGGAAATGAAAAGGGGACGTGCTCCGAGAACGTAGAGAGGCAGAAACGTCATGGCCGGCGCGGGAGGCGTTGGAAGAGGAGCGAGCGCGCTGCCCATTTTCGCCCTTTGCTTTCGAGTGTGGACGACCGCGACCGTCGTCGGTACTAGTGCGGGTGAGGGCGAGAGAAGAAAGACCACCCATCATGGAACTAAATGACATCCGCCCGAAAGAGCCCGATGAGCGAGAGGGAGAAGCGGCTACCTCCGCCTTGGTTGAATCGGCCCTCGAAATCGAACGCTCGAGACCATTGGAGTCTGCCTGATGTTTAGTTAGCACACTAGAAGGAGACCATCTGGAAAAGAGGGGAGTTGTAGGTCGAGAGGTAGCAGGGGAGGAGTTCTCCGAGATAGAGTTGGTACGGGACATCGGAACGTTTGGTGGCTGCTGGGGCGATGCAGAAGAAGGAAGGCTGGCAGCGGAAGAGGAGAGGGAACGGGTAGCATAAGATACGAGCTCTACACCTTCTTGAGGGGAGGCTAGGGCGGACGCGGGCTGATCTTTCTCCTTGTCCTTTGAGTTGCCACCACCGTAGACGGACCTCCAGCTGAGTCTTCGGGAATTATGTGGGCGCTGGTCCCGGTGTCGTTCCACCATGGAAGAGGACGGGGGATAGAGTGCCAAGGGAACGAAAAGTCACGGAGGCTCACCTGGGGGATGATGTGGTTCGGGGAAAGCTGTGAAGAAGGGGATCTGAGTCTTGGCGAGAAACGGGCGGCGGAGAAGACCGTCACATACCAATTCAGAATTCTGTTTTTAAAGGTTAACTCATTAATAAATCATCGCCAAGACGTGAAATGTGACAGAGAAAGACGCGCTTACTGCCCACATACTGATAGATTAGGATTAAGAGCTCCAGCAACGGGGCGCGCCAATCTCTTTATTTATTATTTCGTCTCATTTACACACGTGACTCAGACCCCCCAAATAACTCCTTCATAAACGCGTCTGAGTTTGGCGGACGCCCAAGGAATTCCTCAAGTGACTCAAGCTCTTCTCGGCTACCACCGGGCTGTAGGATACTCTTCCGGTAACGGTCCCCGCGAGTGGTGTCCAAAGGATCTTCCTTGAAAACCGTCTGATACATGTCCGCAGCGAAAACCAGTGAATACGAATATCTGTCAATCACATTCAATAAGACGTGTAAGATATACGAGACTTCAAAGCGCACCCATAGTAGCCGGCGTCGTAACCCCCAACGAGATGTGCAAAGGAGCCTTGGCCCTGCACGACGATTCACCACCCTTGAATAGCGTAATGTGATCCCTCATATCGTTCCAGACTGCCGTTACATCTTCCTTGTCTGCGCAAACCCTCATCACCGCTCAAAATTCAGAAGCTAGGGGAAAAAACACTCACCTTTGTGGGTGTGTACATGAAGATCGAAGCGAGCGAAGAAAATTTGTCGCAAGTAAAACAGGCCGACGTTGACATAGCGACTTAAGAAAGTATTAATGCGGACAGAGGGGCACACGGGTTCGCTGGCATACCTCTGGACAATCTTTTCGATCAACTCCGGAGAGAGTGGCTCGTTCGTCTTGTAATGCCTCGACATTTTCTCCAAAACTTTGGGTTCCCAGCACCTGTCAAAAAGTCAGGACAGTGTACTAATGTCGAAATAAGGAGGCACACCAATTTTCAAGCATCTGCGAAGGCGCCTCCACAAAGTCACCCGCGACGCTTGTCCCGTGGAAGCGCGCAAATTGCGTGCGGCTCAGCAAGCCGTGAAATACGTGTCCCATTTCATGGAAGAACGTGACCACGTCATCATGGCGCATCAGCGCAGGACGTTCGGGTGTAGGCTTGGCGAGGTTTGCAACCATTGCAGTCAGAGGATACAAGCGCTTGCCATCGGGGTGTAGGTAGCTGTTTAGCAGGGGCCATACGGCTGCATGGCTGTACTTCGATGCTAAATGTGTTGCAGGTTTAGCAATATGGTTGGGAAGAAATGCATAAAGGACATAACGTACCACGCGGAAAGAGATCAAGGTAGCAATACCCCACGAAATCTGATTCATCTTTAGCATCCACAGCCCAGACTGCGAACATCTGCGCGTCTGGGTGCCATGTCTGTGTATCTTTGACTTCGTGGAAGCGCACACGAAGCAAGTCTTGGTATATCTTCAAAATCGCCGGAACGACGACAGACACCGGGAAATACTCCTTGACGAGGGAGTCGTCGAGAGATAAGGTCTTCTCGACATGCAGGCGATCGTAGTAGCGATAATCCCATGGATATATTTCGCCATCAAAAGGCTCCCCAGTAGCCTTGAGCTCATCAGCCTTGAGCTCAGCAGTGTTTCACGCTCCCGTACGCCGAGTGGGCGCAGTCTTTGCTCGAGGTCACTCAGGAACTGGAACCAGTTAGTCAGTTAGATTGCCACATCAAAAGTGGGTCGAACTAGCCTTCTCGACGTTATCGCCACTCTTGACCATTTTAATCTCTGTTCTATAATCAGCCCAAGTATTGTACCCTAGCAAGGCCGCAATCTTCCGGCGCAACTCGAGCGCACGATCGAAGAGTGGAGCATTCAGCTCCAGGCGAGCCTCAAAGCTTTCCCATGCCTGTCGACGTGTCTCCGCAATTTTCGCGTATTTGAACTATGAGAGTTATATGAGGCGGGGACACCGTGAAACAAAAAGTGGCTCGTGCATACCAATGGGAAAATATCTGGCGTCCGGTGCATCACATCGTACAGCTCTTTGTCGCCCTCCTTACGCTTCGGGTACCCAGATATCACGTCCTCGGGAACTCCTTTGAGCTCTTCGAGGGTAAAGCTAACAAATCCCTAAAAGCCATTTCAGATCTTCGGGGTGAAGATTAATCGCTTTACTTACATTTTCCTCGTTGAAGTTTTTCTACATCTTATTGATAAAGTTACCGGCTACGAATCGACATAGTGAACACACTGACGCTGAACTCTAGACAGACTTGCGATAATTCTTTATTCCATTCTGTGAGACGTTCGCGATCTGCCTCAGGAAGTGACAGTCCTGCACGCGTGCCATCCTGAACCATTTTCTCCACCAGGCGCTGCTCTTCCTGATTGAGCTTCTTTCCCGAGGATTCGATGTTTTTTTGTGCCGTGACCTTGGCATTGTAGACGTCGATCCGCATGGAGGAATCTACGCCGAAATCGCGGACGAGTACCTCTGCCTCGTTCGACGCGTCGCGTAGTTCCTTCGATGTGGAGACATGCTGATAGAACGACAGCGGCTCTGTGGCATTTGAGAACTCAGAGTCGCTGTGTGCGAGCGCAAGCTATCACTGATGTGTTAGGCTATGGCGTTGATAAGGCGAAAGTCTCGTACAAATACCTGTATCATGTGAATAGGCATGTCAGACATATGGTGCTTAGACTCACAGTATCAAAGTTACACTCTGAGGCTGGGAGCTTGGCTACCTGGTCTTGTACCTCACGATCTTTGTCGATGGCTTCCTTGGTGAGCTTGATTACTTCTTCGGGGGTGTGCGTCCAGATGGGGGGAGGTTGCGGAGGCGTGAAGGTTGACCATGTTGGGTGACGAGAACGAGGAAGTATCGAATATGCCGGACAAGGCTGATGATGCAGAGAAGAGACGTGTAACAGCCTTCAAGCTGGGGTAGACGGAACGGGAGGTGGGCGTGATAAAATGTCTATATCCAGAAATCGATCTCAAGGCGGATGGTTCCAAGCGCGTTGCCAGACCCAAGGCCAGACCCACGGCCAAGAGACTGCAACTTCGTCGAGGTTGTCGCCATTTAGTGACACTTGAACGCGCGACTGCGTACATCGTGTGTCAGTATGTCAGTGACTCAGAGCACGCAACGAACCGCGTTGGACTTGATAGAGTCCGCGAAGCACGCGGCGAGTCTACCCGGACAGGCATTTTCTCTCTCTCCTTTACTCTCTCGTGTTTCTCAACCTCGCTGGACCGAGTTTCTCTGCGTTTCGTTCACGCTTTCGTATCTCGTGCTGGCACTCAGCGGTCCCCAATATCCCGACACACGCATATAGTCACAACTCAGTATGAGAGCAGAGACTAAGATCCAACCCAACAACTGCAACCCTGCGAAGACCAAGAGACCCCCCTTCACCGATATTACCAATATGTTCAATAGTAGAGACTCAGAGGTGCACGCCGAGCTTGTTCCGCCTTCTCGTGCTCCGAAGGAACTGGCCAGGGGTCAAGAGAACAGCTCAGAGACTTTTGGTGGAACAGCGGCCTGTTATGATTTGCCTGGAGTGGTCGCCTCTGTGCAACACCAGCGGCTAGTTCAGCCTTCCCTTCTTCCCAGCACAGTTTCACACCATAGGAGCGAATCACTTGGGTATAAATCATCCCGGCGGCTCAATTCTTCAGATGCCCGTACTCAACGTCTCCATGTTCCCGATCTTAATGCAGGCTCTTCTGTTAACCGCCTTCCATCCCGTGATCTCCCTACTGCTGAGACTTCTTTTCTTGCCATCGCTGTCGGAACCATCTGGTCGAGAGCCACTCTCAACGTCTCTGCTGTCTCCGAAAACTCACAAACTAACACACGGCCAATTAGTCATTCTCCCCTCGCGCTCTGCTCTCGTGGATTTCCGCGAGGGAGAACGGAAGGAAAGGGAGGAAAGGCGACGAAGTAATGGTGGTGAGTCCCATTGGTGATCAGGTAAAGTCTCACCTCCATGATCGGGGAAGCTTGCTCAGGAAAATTAAGATTCTTTTGTACAGTGCACCTCACCTCAGTACTCCCTGTTGTCTTGCAGAACCAATCGCGACTTACTCGTTGAATGAGCTTCCAGCAGACTGGTACAAACTATATGAACAAGCTAAGAAGGTCATCGAACACATCAGGAGGAACGTGCCTAAGGTGCGTCCTTCAGTCACAATAGGACTTAAACCTGGCTGAGCATAGTGTATTAGTTCATCATGTATGAAGGCACCTTCGTATGTACACTCATGGCCAACGAACCTCGAGCCGACGTCGAGATTAGAGCAAGCTCACGATCGACAACCTCAGCCATCTCTGGAAGTACATCGGAGGCCAGTAGAATTCGATTCTCGCGCAAACTACGAACGATGCAGATATTTTCTAGCGCGCCAAGAGTGTCCAAGAAAACCATGTTCTGTAATGCACGAGGTGTCCCTGTGGATGCCGAAGATTGGACCCTCCTGTCGAACAATGAGAAAGAATGTCTGGCGGTTCTCCTTGACTTCTTGCGCATAGTAGAAGTGCTTGAAGGAATCCCTCGCGGAAAGCCAGAAACTTTATCTGCCACCTCCGCGGAGCTGCCACCTAAGTGTTCAGCTACACGAGATGCCACACTTCCCACGCAGTCCGCAGCTACACCGCGTCATGGAAGCGACACAATCTCTTCGACGGCAAGCCTTCCCAACTCCGCAGCCCCAACCATTCTGCCGCCTTCTAGCCGATCAATTCAAGTCACCTGTCAGCCCTCGACCACGGTTTCCCTCAGCCTTGCCACGAGCTACGAGCGAAACATTCAGGAGAGCGAGCAGTACCGCCGTCAGCGACGCACCTCCACCAAGGGCCTCTTCGTCACCGTCTGCCAATTGCGGTCCTAGCTCAGAATCTCTTCACGGTTTATCGCGGCCGCGACTACAGACGCGCTTTATACCAAGTGTGGGCTGGTGTGTGCGCTCTGGTGGCACACATTACCGCATCATGTTCCAGGATGGTGTCGCGCTCGAGGTTGACGTGGACGAAGAATGGGTCGAGCTCGTTGAGCATGATGGCTCAGTCACCAGGTTGGGTTAATCTTCTCGGTCACGACTAGGCTGACGAGGCCTTGCGCAGATACACTGTGCGCGACTGCAGTGCCAGTCGGAAAGTTGGTGATCGTATGAAAGTGTTTCAAAAATTCATTCCCCTGTTCGATTAGCCAGATTGTTGAAGCTTCTCTACTGTAATATACCGGGCAGTTCATAATACAGTTTATAGGATACCAGTGTTCACCTTGAATTAATAATTTCGAGACTGAATATCATCTGGGCTCGAGAACGCAGGAAGTCGGCATCACGCGTATCAACACTATACGGCACCTGTCGAGCGAGTGTACTGAAATTTAGTTCCACAGCAGAGAGTACGTACAGTTTAAATGTAAACCAAATAAGTACGAGTCGAAATATATCCTAAATATAACCTAGTGCAAGTACTCTACTGATATGCTGCAGACTGTTCGAAGTATGGGGACATAACACTCAAAGACGGCCCACGCGCCCTCGTCGTCATACATCGTTTCCTTCTTCTCACCGCTCCTCATCTTGATACCCAAAGATCTACCTATACCCGAGTTCGCGTTTGTCCGGTTTGATCAAGCATTGCCAACTACCGTCGAGCTTCCATCTGACTATTGGGGGGAAAGCTAGGAGTCCGTGGCGCGCGTCATTTCCGCCAGATCCTTAGTCGGTCCACTGTATATTTCATCGTTTGGGCCGTCTCCCATTGGGGTTTGTAGCTGTTCGCGTTATGTGTCAATGCAACGGATGAGCTTCTGCTGTGTGAGAAGAACAAACCCGATCATTTTACGTGCCCGTGAATCGTCAATCACGACGTCTCGCATGTACTCCAATGTCGCGGGCTGGATATATATCAATTTGCCCATCCACTCGGGCGTTAGGCTTGGCCGCTTCCCCGTAATTGCAAAGAAGGGGATGAGGAAATGGTACCGTAGAAATAACAGCGCCTCTACAACATGCGCCAGGAGGAAGATGAGTAACGGTGGAATATCGTCAAAGATCAAGTCACGACGGGAGTAGAACTGCGTATATGTCCTGAGGTCAGATTGTGTTTTAGAGTATGTGGGATGGGAACGGAAATCACCTTGAGTGCGGCGCGCGAGTCGTTCATGCTCCACGGCGGGCCGTTGCCTGTGATGAGGAATGTCTCGCCAGAGACATTCGCAGGGTCGCGGCGCAGCGCATCCTCGAACGCCAGGTGTGCGGCCGCGACATCCCACACACAGACGTTTGTGTGGCTCCAGAGACCGTCGAAAACAGGCACACGCGGCAAAACCAGTGTGCTCGTGTAGAAGCGGTCGTTTGGTCCCGTGATGGTTCTGTAGTAAAAAAAAGTTTTGGATAGATAGGCCCAGAGACTACGGAGCACGTACTGTCCTGGGCGGAGACAGCCCGTTCGCAGTCCATCTACAGAATTGGCCTCCAGCACCAGCCGCTCTGCCATGAGTTTGGAACGGGCATAACAGCTCGTCGACTTCGCAGGCCCATTCAACGGCACATCGTCGTCGCTGATGCTGATCTTGTCCCATGGCGGAAAGTGATAGTCTTTGCCGTTCTGCATGAACCTCGGCGCGGGGACAGCTACATCCGCGGACGACGTATAGACCACTATTGCACCCGTCTGAAGTTTCTTGGTCGCCTCGAGCACGGCAGCAGTGCCCAGGACGTTCACCCGGTGCGAAGCGCCGAACGTGTAAGCCGCGCGTTCCCAGAACCGAATGGCTGCGGCGGTGTGGAAGACGACGGACGGGAGTGCCCCGGAGGGGAACGGTGCGATGAGGGCAGCATGGACGGAGGACGGCGAGGTGATATCGACCTTGGTGTAAGTCACGGCTGGATGCGTGGAGAGGATGTCTTCGTGCGGGGGCACTATGTCCAGCACGCGCACATTAGTCTCCCCGCGTAAGACGAGCAGGCGAACGATGTAGCTGGCCATTACACACGGGTCAATTGAACTGTATATGATACACGGGACGCGCACCTGCCGACGAAGCCAGAACCCCCGACGACGACGTAGCCTGCGTGCGTCGGCTCAGTGGGGGATAGCGTTGAGCATATCGATATTTGCGTAGGAGACTCTGTCTAGGCCATCTTCGTTGTAGTTTGAGCTCAATTGTGAAGCTCGGGGATGGGGTCCACGAAGACGTCTGGACAGGTCTAACAATGCACCAATGAAAATGCCGATTGGCGATGCAGAAAACGCGACCAGCCCTACGAGCACGAGCTGTTGGACAAATGGGGGGAGACGCGAGATATGACGACTGTAGAGACTCCATCCTGAGGTAGATGAACTAATTTATTAACGTGAAAGAGACCATGTCCGAACGCGGCTTTCCATAGTCATAGTCGGCAATTCCTTGTTGCTCAACATACACAACACAATGTCAAGATGAACTTTCATTAGATATATAGTACACCCCCACGGATAGATAAACAAAGATCAAGTACACCCCAGACCACTTGGGTACCTCGGGTATTGTGAATAGGTACGCGCCGGACGATAGCATGAATTAGGATGCATAAAGCAAGAAATCCTCTAGTTTGGCCCAAAAAGTTCCATAGACTCCTTCGCTTCATTTTGCACGCGGTGGTTCGAAATCAGCGATCTCACGATCAACAGTAATTTTGACACCTTGCAAACCAGGGGCCTTTGTGTAACCAGGGTCGAAGTCGGAATCATGGATCGACGAACCTTTACGGTCATCGTCAGGGATGGGTAGAACGTCAGCTTTCCCTTCACTGCCATCCCAGCCGTGCTCAACTTTCTGGCTGATACCGTCGATGGTGAAAGTATGAGCCGTATGATTGATTTGTAGAATCGAGGGCGCATTTGGAGGAACGCGCGCAGTGGCAATACCCCGCGAGCCTGTGTTGGTGCCAGTGCTCGTGGACCCCATACCAGAAAAGGAGCCACCGTAATGTAGAGTACCGCGGACAGAAAGGATGATGCGAAGCGTCATCGTCGTCGTGACGACGGCGGTCATGCTGTATCGGCGCAGTGATCAAGACTGCGTGAATGAGCGCCGAAAGGGTGTCATCGACATACCTCGTGACAACGGTCTTGATGGTGTCGTCCGGCCCCGTGGGCCTGATGACGAACCAAAATATCATGTTGACCATGTTCACAAACCAGATTGCCTACGGGACAGGTGAGGCGATAAATTACTGGTTCAGAAAAATGCTTACGCCGTAAAGGTTCAGTCCATCGCGAAGCATCAGTTTCCACGGGGTGAGCGGCTTGACAGAAAGAGATTGGATCGAGCGGTTTACAGCCATAGCAAACTGTCAGATATGAATATATCGATTAGCGGCACGAAAAGCTAATGTCCGTGTTGTCATACCGAGGCTGTGTAAAAGAGTGTGGCCGATAGCCAGTAGATCCCAACCCAGTTATGCTTCGGCCCAGCGATGCACCCCTGGCCATCCTTCAGCGGAACAGCTTCCATGACATTAGGGAGTGTGCTATCACAATTGATGGAGGGATCAACTCACAGCGAAAGAATGCGCTGCTAATGGCAGTGATAACGACTTGAAGTGCTAGCAACGCGCTCATTCCATACAGTACCGAGCGGTTCTTGTCATAAATGCCATGAATCCGGATAACGTGGACCGCTGGAGAATTCGAGTTGATCGCGAAACGTTCGATGGAATAAGAAAATGAAAAACGGACCTGAGCATGCCGCGAGAAGAAGAGTAGTGCATATGGGCTCAAACAAGAAAAACCTTTGACACTCCTAACGAAAACTGAGGACACGTTGAACATCTCAAGACAAGATACTGACCGATCCCGACCAAGCAGTGTCAAAGAAAGCAACGCCTTCGTACCGAAATGTGTGAACGAGAAGGACACTAAAGAAGAGAGCAACATACCGACAATGACGAATTCCGCGGGCATGAAAAATCGTAGGAAGAAGAAAACAGTCTTGAGGATAGGCCATCCTTCCGACTTGAAGAGTTTCCAGCTCCTTGGGCTCAATACGAGGGTATCCCAGGCTGCAACCGTGAGTGTGCACACAAAGAAGTATTTGTGAGCAGAGAGGCGAGGGGGAAGATTAAGAGAGCTTGGGAGGTCATTCAGAGTGATGTTAGACATGGCTGAGGGGAAGGGAAGAGAGATGGAGTGGAAGGAAGTAGAAGTAAGTGGTTGTGGTCCCCTGCATTGTGCTCATTGCCAATTTCTCACACCCTCAAAATTAAACTGTTTTGTATCATGGCGGAAGTGATCAAAATCAAACTTTGACACGGCGTCGTACTGCATGTCCACGGAGGCTCGCCTAGTCTCGAAATGGATATTCGCCGTGGCTTTCTCTCCAATCATTGGCACAGTAGCACTCAGAGTTGACTGAACCATCGCTGCTCCCCCTCCTCTTTCCCCTGCCCCAGTTAGACCATATCCCTGGCAATGCGGGGCGGCTGACTGTATCACGTCCAATTCACACCATATCGATTTACTTCCGATCATCACAAGCGCTTATTGTGACATGCCGTTAGTCGCACCAACACCGCAACATCAGTTCGAGCGCCATTTCACCCAGCCACCCGCTCTGCTATATACTAGCGACAATTAGTTTTGCGCTGGTATGTACACTTGGCCCAGGAGAAGAACGCCAGTAGAGCGAAAGTTATGCATGGTGGAGCCTCCTCATACGGGGGAAGTAAGTAACGGGAACCTGCTCGTTGCGCCTAGATTGATTCATCAAACGGGATTACTACATTTGCTGTGCAAACATTCGAAGGCACTGCTTGACCTTGACAGATGATCACCTTGACGTCAAATGCACAGATATTGATTGTCTACAAATTGCGACTGTTGTGCACTTAGAAGATTCCCAATATAAGTATCATAGAAAACCGGGTGCACACAGGTCGGCCACCGCGAAGTCAATCAGACCCGGTCAAGGCAAGACTGGTGCATACAGCCCAGCAGAAAGAAAGCCTTCGTGATCCGAGTGATCCTCGGTTCGGATTTCCCGCGGCACAATTACCATCAAAAAGATGCGAACACAAACGGGTATGGGTCCAATGAGCACAAGATGGAATCAGCGAAAGTATATGCCCAAATACAGTAGTTTTCCAGTGCCAAGTAGGCCCCCCAGGCTGTGGGCCACCCACTGAGTCTCCGTATGGGACACTTTGAAGGGGACAGTTCCTCGGACAAATACAGGTGAGATAAGGTTGAGCGCGCCTTGCATAACCACGTGGCGATGAAACCAGGGGAAAAGTGCTCTTGATATGCGGGTCGGTGGCAGTTTTCACGTATTTGTCATGAAAGACTGAATTGACCTGACTAGGAACACTTGGAAAGGTCGATGAGCTTGAAAACGCGTGCACTGGGTCAAGGGAACTGAAAGTCCTAAGGCCCCGAGCGTAGAAGTACGGCTAGAAGACGGTAGGAACACGTCGTAGAACCTACCGAAACAATAGGGTTCAAGACGACTGTTATTAATAACAGTGATGGAAGACCATCCACACCTGAGTCCGAACAACACACCTATAGCGACGATGTAAATGTCGCCGGAATCAGTTGATGTGAAAGAATTCCTCGCAGGTTGTCTAGATTATCCACGAACTAAGGGTGAGGTCTGCTCTTAATTCCGTAAGAAGGTTTGGCAAATAAAACAGAGCAAAGGATGGATAATGGGACAAGCGGAACGAGCCGGAGCAAGACCAGGCATGAGGAATCCTAAAGAGGATTGATTGCCTCCGGCATGGGCAAGGGAATGTCGTGTTGTCATTCTCAGCGGAACAAACGAAACACTGCGGATCGGATCGGGTGGGTCAGAACCCTGGCTCCAATGACGCAACAATAGTACTGCCTGAGAGGTCACAATGATACAGGGGACTGACAAGTTGCGACAGAATGAGCGAGGTAAGGGTGTGAGCGGCGAAGCAGCGCAGAATCACCGGGTACTCGGGAAATCGGGGCGGACCCTCCGAAACCCCCCGAAGATATTGGCAATCCAGACTTCTGCAGCATTTTTGGTAACATACATACGGCAATGTGGGAGGGACGAGACCCTACGCCCTCTTTTCCCCATCTCACCATCCTCAGCGGTAAATGCGTTGGTCATCGTGTGTCTCCTGGCGCCGAACTGGGAATACTGAGCTGCGTCGTCCTAGCTCGACCTCCTCGTCTTCCGATACACCCCGCGACGAACCGAAGTCACCCCAACCTCAAGACCCCAGCCTCGCTCGCCTCTTCTCGGATGCAGCCCTCTTTGGCAAGATCCTGACTTCTCGCCCCGATCTTCCTGAAGGCGGCCTTCCTGCGGGTGGTCAATCAACTCACGACTCTCTGAACGGTTTCTCGCGGCTCGTCGCCCCGGATCTCGACGACAATGAGCGCGCAGCCTCCGAAAAGTTTGCGCAGATATCCGTTAGCAACTGGTCTGCTGCAGGAGCTCATACTTTGCCCCCTGGTGTCGACCCGGGGGAGTCCGATGAGAGCGCCTCTGACGACGCCCATGATAGGATTTCGCCGGGTGGTGCCGTTAAAGAGGCCGGAGAACCGGACTTTGAAGCCAAATTAGACCCCATTGAAATCGTTGATTTGCTTGAGCAGGAATTTGGCGCCCTCGCTCCCGACGGAGAAGAGAGGCTACTTCTGGAATCAGACGCTACTCTCCTTCGAGACGTCGTAATTTTAGTACGGCCTTCTTCTCAAGACACTTAGTTCTGATACTCACTACTGATCCAGGGCGTGGTGCATCTTACCACCCACCGCCTTACGTTCCATGCATCTCTTTTGTCATCTCAACCCAACTATCAGCAAGGTGTCATAAAGTCTGGTCCCGTTCTTGTGCACCGCAAAGGGTTCTACCGGAAGAAGAGAGTCTGGCTTCAGTTAAGCCCAGACATGATCAGCACATACAATTCGAGTCGAGATGAAGATAAAATCAAACCTATACGAAGTATTCTACGTTAGTGGTTGTCGCTCATACCCGTAACGCACCCACGTGACCATAAATTAGTATCGTCAGTCAAAGACGTCAACCAAGTTGAATCGAGACCGAGGCATATCTCCATCCTCTACGAATCTGCTCAGGGAACGGTTGACTCAACAGTCGAATTCGACACTGATGAGTCGGCCTCTGACTGGAAGCGAGAGCTTTTGGGTGAGTTTCCTGTCGTAGCGTAACTAATTTGTTCCTTGAGCTAGCTCTAACTGCTACCAATAGGTGCTCTCTTCCTATATCGCAGGAATCGCCGCTCTGTTCTGACGCAAAACGATGCCGACGACCTGAATGCAGTTCGCATTAATATCCCACTAAGCCGACTAGAGTCAGTAGAGAGGGCCCAGTTGCCTGCATTTGCAGGACTCTTCTCCTTCACATTCGATCCGACATCCTCTAACAATGCCTCAAATGGTGTGCCAACGGAGAAATCAGCTTCAGCTTCAGAGGAGGCCTCTCTTCTCGACACTCCACAAGTCAAGCAGGTGCTCCAGCTTGGCATCCTACGCGAGGACCCTTTGTGGAAAAACATAATGGCCTATGCTGACAAGGAGAAAGCCTGCAGCATTAAAGAGCGATGTCGATTGGCTAGGATCCAGAGTTTTCATCGATTTGGATCCACGGACAAGCAGCGGCCCTGAGACGCCTGACAGTAACCTCAGCGACCTAGTAAAATCTGTCTCATTTACCCTAGGGTTGGACACTACGAAGGAGATGTGGAGTATGTCTCAACTTATCTCATGTTTTTATGTCGTTGTCTCACACTCTCCCAGTCAAAAAAGCCCACGTCCACCGCTTCTTCGGGAGCTACTACGGCCAATTTGCGGTGACCACGGAGTGCGTCGGATTTTGGTCTAAATCCATTACTGGTGGGGACATTCGCTATCGCGTTCCTCTATCACACGTCAAGGCTGTGAAACCACATGACCGTGGACGCGCACGGGATCACACACTGGTCATCGAGATACAAGGCCAGCGCAATCTGCATCTAGGGTTCTCCACAGAGAAAAAGCGAGATGAGGCCATCGACCAGACCAATCGTTTCATTAACTTGTCCCGGGAACTTCACGCCACCGTGTCCTCGCCCGTTTCTCTCACACCGGCGCCCTCTCGTACGGCCACGATTGACGAATCCTCAACGCAGCGACACACACAAACGCTCGACCGGATCTCAGAATCTGACCCACTTGCGTCTGATGACTCTACCGTCCTTAGCATTCGTAACCCGACATCCATTCTAGCGCCGCTTTCCCGTGTCCCTTCAACCGTACAGAAGCAACATTTTC
The DNA here is from genome assembly GCA_025766275.1 of Lactarius indigo. Lineage (NCBI taxonomy): Eukaryota > Fungi > Basidiomycota > Agaricomycetes > Russulales > Russulaceae > Lactarius > Lactarius indigo. The sequence goes on along the minus strand of JAFKAC010000005.1, from coordinate 1,389,234 downwards.
CGCATGCGCTAAAGTCAGCCTTCCCCAAAGCGATCAATCTTCCCGAAGAGGTTTTGCTTTCTATGCCGTCTAAGCACTTTGCCTGCCTTACTATCGGGTCAAGAGGTGATGTACAGCCGTACATCGCCTTGGGACGCGGGCTTCAGAAAGAGGGACATAGGGTAACGATTGTTACACACGAGGAATATAAGGAATGGGTGACTGGTTTCGGACTGGAGCACAGGACTGCAGGTGGCGACCCTGGGGCGTTGATGAAGCTTAGTGTAGAGAACAAGGTAGGCGGTCATGGTTATTCGACAGCGATCTTGGAACTGATACTTTTGTACTTGTAGATGTTTTCCCCTCAGTTCTTCAAGGAGAGCTTGTCTAACGTGCGTATCTCGCCTGTGGTCCGCAGTTACCGCTAATTTTTTTTTTTTTCGTTTTAGTTCCGTACTTGGCTAGATGATCGTACGTTGAAACCTTACCTCACTTTTACCTGACCGAACGTTTTTCATATAGTGCTTGTCGACTCTTGGGAACAATGCAAGGACGCAGACGTGATATTAGAGAGTCCATCTGCGATGGCGGGTGTGCACATCGCCGAGGCACTTCGTGAGTCAAAGTCTTGGATCGTTCACTCGTCCGGCGACTGATTTTTGCCTAAGATATCCCATACTTCCGAACCTTCACTATGCCTTGGACGAAGTAGGGTCTAACGCTCTGGTTCGTTATTCAATGCGCTAAATTTCGAGTTACAGGACCAAGGAGTTCCCGCATGCTTTCCTCGGACCTCCTGTCGAGTCTCCGACCTTCAACGCGGCCTCGTAAGCGTTGGTTACTTTGTCAGCTGCAGTTATTGACAACCTTGCCTCAGTTATGTACTCTTCGACAATGTCCTGTGGACCGCAACTTCCTCCCAAATAAACAGATGGCGCAAAAATACTTTGGGTATCGGACACACGGATATGGGTCACCTTGCGCAGTCAAAGATCCCATTCATCTACAATTTCTCCCAGGTAATTCTATATCATCCCATTTATCTTTCTCTGACACGTGCGTTTAGGCTGTTGTGCCCAAACCACTTGACTGGGGAGATGCCACAGTTGTTTCTGGCTAGTGAGTACATATTCTTGATTCCCCCGTCCCTGTTCATTCTGCCATAAACTGACTGCACTTTGACAGTTGGTTCCTAGACAACCCAGAATTGGGTTGGTCACCTCCACAAACGCTCGTCGATTGGATGGCGAAGGCTCGTGCCGATGGCAAACCGATAGTGTACATTGGATTTGGCAGCATCACGGTCCCGAACCCCAAGCTCGTGACAGAACGTATCATTCGCGGCGTTCTCAAGAGTATGTGTTATGCACGTCATTCTTTAACCCTTGACCCATATCCATATCTGTCCTTAGGTGGAGTGCGTGCCATCGTGTCCAAAGGTTGGTCAGCGCGGATGTCGAAGGGTGGAGATGAAGACGTCGTCTTCCCCGAAGAATGCTACTCTGTACGTTTTGTAATCTCAGTGGGGGTTCTCATCACTAAGGTTTGCTTGTAGTTGGATAAAGTACCGCACGAGTGCGTCAGGGTCGAGACCATTCCATCAGTATGCTAACGTTTTATGATACAGTTGGCTGTTCCCACAGATCGACGCCGCGTTGCACCACGGCGGGGCCGGGACAACGGGCGCCAGCTTACGAGGTAAGATAAGTTTTTCGGTCCCGCCACCTCCCTGCTTACGTGTTCGTGCAGCTGGTATACCCACCCTTATCCGCCCTTGGTTTGGGTAAGCCGTGATGAAGTTCGCCTAGTGATAGGTACTGACACTTCCCCCCAGAGATCAGTTTTTCTGGGCGTCCCGGGTGCAAAAGCTAGGTGTATGTACCGGGACCTGTACGATCTGCGAAAACATATCTGACATCATTCCGCAGGCTGGTATCAGGCTGAATAGTCTTCATTCGAAAGAAGTGTCGCAAGCCCTGAAGAAAGCCACGAGCGATCGGTGAGTGTCCGCAGCAAGGTCCGCAGTGGTCGTTATCAATGGTGGCACTAATACCTTCGCTAGAGTGATGAAAGAGAAGGCCACGAGCGTGGGAGAACGTATCCGACAGGTAAGGAGCCCGTGTTGATTACTTTGAACCTCACACTGAAGATGACCCGTAGGAGGATGGCGTTCGCACCGCGATCAGCACGATTTATGACTACCTTCCCCGCGCTGGGCGCGACCGCAAGACCATTGAACACTGAATAAGTTAGATGACGTTGGAATGCAGCAGCGATATACCTACGGACCCGATGCGCGAGAGCATCAATATCACGAATATTAATGGCCTTTCCTTTTGCAATCTCTTGTGATATATAGTAATTTACGAGCTACCAGTAGTGATCCGTTGTTACCCTGCTTTGTGAAACTGTTACTTGTTACCCCGAGATTCTGATAATGGAAGTTACCCTAGTCGCGACAGTACGTCAATTGGACGAAACTAGGCAATGTGGTTGTAAAGCCATCTAGCTCTCTACGTCATTGTCAATTTGGTAGACTCATGGCGAGGTTGACAACAGGATATCTTATGGCATTTATTTATTCCCTGTTTGTTCCGGACCCGGACTTTGCTGGGCACGATCACACCCGAACCCAAGTCGGGAGTATACGGCACTAGTGATTAGAAAGCACGCGACAGACAGAGGCAGAGCCGCGTCGCTACTGCGCTAGAATAGGGCACAGGGATAGAAAGGTGATCGAGTATCCTGTGCGGCAGGCTGAGAACGGCATGGCGCCCGAGAAGACGCTCTACCAGATGCCGAGGCTGACTACACTGCACTAGTCATAATTCCGACTCAGATCATGATGCACATGATGATACGCCCCTCGGTTCCTCAAAAGCACTGATGCTTACAATACTCATTGTACTCGTCCCCTTCCTGAATTCCCCACACTAGCACCATGCGCTGGCCGCGCGTAACTCGTAAATCGACACTGGAACCCGACCTCGCACTCTCTCATCAGGCTAGTAATGATGATGCCGTTCGTGAGCTCACCCCCGACGACCCTCTCGTAAAGCCGCCTCCGTCGGCGGACCCGACAGACCCCGGTCTCTCCCGCATGTTCAGCGACGCGGCCCTCTACGAGAAAATCCTCACTGCCTGCCCCGATTCTCTCAAAGATAGCATGTTCTTCGGTGCCGATGATCAGGCCCTCCAGAGTTGCATCGGTGGCTTTAATGCGCTCATCGGGCAGGACCTAGGTGATGCCGAACGCGCAATCTCGGGCAGGCTCGCGAAGTTGTCCGTCCATGACTGGGCCTCATCGGCTGATAGCTCCTTCGCTTCTCCCGATCAGTTGGATGAAGAACCAGGGGAGCTCAGCCCGTCAGACGATGGCGAAGAGGAAAAGGCGTCACTTTCTCCTGCACTAGATATTTCACAAGATGCGCTCCCAGATGCACCCCCAGATGAACCCAAGCTGACCCCCGATGAAATCGTCGACTTGCTCGAACAAGAGTTCGGCGCACTAGCCCCCCTCGGAGAAGAAAAGCTGTTGTTAGAAGCGGATGCGGCGTTCTTCAAGGACGTCGTTATTTTGGTTGGTCCCTCTCTTAGTATATCTCCTACCTGCTTTAACACTTATCTTTTCAGGGCGTCGTTCACCTTACCACGCATAGATTCACTTTTCATGCTTCGCTTTTGTCTTCTCAGCCAGACTATAATCGGAAAATCATCAAGAGTGGACCAGCTCTCGTTCACCGCAAGGGGTGGCATCGCAAGTTGAGGGTCTGGTTGCAGTTAGAACACGACATGATCAGCTCTTTCCCCTCCAGCCGTGACGAGGATAGGATCAAGCCTATCAAAAGCATTTTGTGTCCGTATCCCTGTACATCTGTCGTCCTTCTGTTCGTTGACCCCTGTCCGCAGTGTCTTCTATTAAAGAATTAAAGCCCGTTGACTGGGAGCGACCCCGACGCATTGGTTTCGTTTTTGAGTCCAGAAGCGGACTCATGGAGACATTCGTCGAGTTTGATACTCTCGAGTCGGCCCGCGATTGGAGAAATGAACTCAATGGTGTGTTGCCTATTAAGTCTTTCGTTCGACTTGTTTGACCGACAACGCTCCCATTATAGGTACGATCTTCTTGTATCGCCGAAATCGCCTCGCCGTCCTAGCGCTGGATTCGAATGAAGACGTCAACGGGATTCGCATTAACATTCCTCTACATAGGATCGCAGCAGCAACAAAATCCCAATGCTTCTCCTTTGCTTGCATGGTTTCCATAACCATCGGTGCAGACCCACTTGCATCCAATGAACTCGTACCCACGCCTACGACGGAGAGTGATTCATCCTCTGAAGGGAATTCGATCGACAGAAGCGAAACACTCACCGGGGATAGCGATGCTGACCCTTACACCGTACAGGTTAGCATGATACGCAAGCATCCATTATGGGACGACTTCATGTCCCACGTTGAGAGTGCAAAAGCAAGGGCCGCCGCAGATACAACGGAATGGCCCGGTGCCAGGGTGTACGTTGACTTCGACCCTAGGGCTGACTCGGGGCAGGGAGAGTCGGACAATAGCGGATTGAGCAGCCTGCAAATTTCCGTTTGCCGCGCTCTGGGCCTCGACACCACAAATGAGTTTTTCAGTAAGCGATCGTGTCCCTATTTCGTGACATGCAACTAAGCGGCGAATCGCTAGTCGCGAAGGCACATACCCATGGTCGCTTCACCAGCAACTACGGACACTTCGCCGCGAATGCGGAGTGCATCGGATTTTGGTCACGCTCTATGGGCTTCAGCAAAGATGTCTGTTATCGCATTCCCATCTCACGTGTCAAGGGCGTGAAGGGGGACAGTCACTGCAAGTTTGGGCGGGTTCACAGCCTTGTGATTGAAGTGCAGGGTCGGCGCAACTTTAAAATCCACTTTTTCGACGCAAAGAAGCGTAATGAGGCGGTCGAGAATGTACTTCGGTTCATTGAAGTCGCACAAGAACGACGCAGTGGTGGACTTGTGGCCTCACCGACGTCGCTCTCACCGACAACTTCCCTCACGGATATTGCAGGTATACCTGCTGCCAGCACCGTCATCCCAGAGGGCGACGGTGTGTCCCGTCCCCCGCGTTCACCGACTTCCTCACGCTCTACATCCCCCTCTACATCCCCCTCATCACGCAAACGGGTGACGGCTGCGCGCAGCCCAAGCTCAATCCTGGCTCCCCTCTCTCGCCTACCCTCAGCTGTGCAGAGCGCGAGACACGGACCCATCCTCCGTGCACTTTTCCCCAAAGCGATCAATGTACCAGAAGAGGTTCTTTTGCCCATGCCTTCGAAGCACTTTGTGTGCTTGACTATCGGCTCACGCGGAGACGTGCAGCCATACATCGCACTGGGGAAAGGATTGCAAAAGGAGGGGCACAAGGTGACGATTGTAACACACGAAGAGTACAAGGAGTGGGTCACGGGCTTCGGGATCGGACACAGAACTGCAGGCGGCGATCCCACGGCCCTGATGAAACTTAGTGTGGAGAACAAGGTGTGTAGCTGTAATCTGATGATATTGTATGGTGGCGCTTGACGCTGGTCGGTAAAGATGTTCTCGCCACAATTCTTCAAAGAAAGCATCTCGAATGTGGGTGTGCTTACTTCGATTACGATTTGGTTGCTCACATCTTTCCTCAGTTCCGTACCTGGCTCGATGACCGTGCGCCACCCAGTCTCTATTTGTTCGAAATTAGGGATTTCTGATACTCTGCACAGTCCTAGTTGATTCCTGGGAGCAGTGTAAGGATGCTGATGTGCTCTTGGAGAGTCCTTCGGCGATGGCAGGTGTACATATCGCCGAGGCGCTCCGTGAGTTTTCATATTACGCCGCCCAAATCAAGCTCTTAGCATTCTCTCCTTCAGACATTCCATACTTCCGGACCTTCACCATGCCCTGGACAAAGTATGTTCTCATAATTGTTCTATTATTCCGGGTTCTGAAGTATAGATGGGCCATAGGACTCGCCAATTCCCTCATGCTTTCCTGAGTCCGCCCGTGGAGTCACCCACGTTCAACGCCGCATCGTAAGTGGTTGTGATATTCAGATGTACTAGCCCCATGACTTTCTGAAACTAGGTATGTACTTTTCGACAACGTCCTGTGGGCTGCCACTTCCTCCCAAATCAATCGGTGGCGCAAACACACCTTGGGGATAAGCTCGACGGATATGGGTCATCTCGCACAGTCCAAGATTCCGTTCATCTACAACTTCTCCCAGGTATTCTTCGATGTGATATGATGCGTATCTTGTTGCTCATGGTTTTGCATAGTCTGTGGTCCCCAAGCCTCTCGATTGGGGAGATGCAACAGCTATTTCCGGATAGTGGGTCTTATGCTCATTTTGTTTGCGGACGAAAGTCTTACACTCATTATTAGCTGGTTCCTTGACAACCCCGAGCTTAACTGGACTCCCCCAGCTACTCTCATTGACTTTATGGCTAAAGCGCGTTCCGACGGCAAACCACTTGTCTACATCGGTTTTGGCAGCATCACGGTGCCGAACCCCAAACTAGTCACGGAGCGCCTTATCCGGGCCGTCGAGAAGAGTATGTTATTTCGAACCCCCGTCTCGGAACCACCTCTGACGCTTGCATTCAGGTGACGTACGGGCGATCATTTCGAAAGGCTGGTCTGCACGCGCTTCCAAGTCCAAGGACGAAGACGACGTCGTGTTCCCCGAAGAGTGCTATTCGGTAGGTCACATTTAGTCGGCTCCTTTGTCCCAGACTACTTAGGTCATCTTACTTGCAGCTGGACCGAGTGCCCCATGAGTACGTGTGCGGATCTGATGATCATGTGCCATGTGCTGACTGGCCAACGTCATAGTTGGTTGTTCCCCCAGCTCGACGCGGCCTTACACCATGGCGGAGCCGGTACTACTGGCGCTAGTCTGCGAGGTACGGCATTCTGTCTGCTCATGTCCTTTTCACCGGCGCGATGATGACACGTCCCGATAGCTGGCATTCCTACTCTGATTCGTCCGTGGTTCGGGTGAGCTCTTCGCCCCTCAAAGTGTAAAGCTCTGGAACTGTGCTGACGTGCCCGATTCTGCAGAGACCAGTTCTTTTGGGCGTCGCGCGTCCAAAAGCTCGGGGTGAGTCTTCTGTTGCTTTGTCGCGAAGTACATGCTCTAATTGCATATGTCTTGCCGAATAGGCTGGCTTGCGAGTGAACAGTCTCCACTCGACCGAGGTCGCGAACGCGTTGAAAAAGGCAACTTCGAACCGGTAGGTACTCCGCAGCCTACGACATCTTCGCGCCAATCATTTGTTACCACAGTATCATGAAAGAGAAAGCCGCGAACGTTGGGCAGGGTATTCGATCGGTGGGTGGTGCTTTGTCTCCATATAGCTCACATCGCTGACTGCGATTGGTATACAGGAGGATGGCGTGCGCACGGCTATTTCCCAGATATACACGTATCTTCCACGCGCTGGACGTGATCGCAAGTCCATGCAAAACTAATTTCCGGAGGTACAACCTAGTCCCTTATCCCGAGACCACTTAAGGATCTGCACATCGTCGGTTCCATCCTTGTTGTAATCAATAGCGCCCCCTCAATCTTGTTTCTTTTACGATGGTGACATGACACCTAATGTTTGTATGAAATTTACTGACCTCTCTTCCATCTCAATGCCTCGTATCTACGCTATTCAGGCTTAATGGGCTATTTTTTCTGTTATTGTTTTAGTTGTTAATCTCGCGGTCTTCCTAGCTCGCACTATCTATTTCGACCAACCAAGTTTGTTGTACCTACAGTAGCCTGCCTACTTACGATGTGATCCTGCTCCGACTTGCCCTAGTAAAATATGAATTCACGTCTAAAATCGACGTTGTCGCGACAGTGCTTCTTCGGAACAGACAAACACAGTTTTCGAGGACGATTTCAAGTTGTTGCCTCGTTTCAAGAGCATTTAGAAGTGCGTATTTCTTACCACCACGAGATTCCAACATAATTTAGTTTGGAGATCAGGCTATATGACTGTACCATGTAAATTCACAGCGTTCTTTCTCAAATTTCCAGGGGTAGGGCCTTCACCCCGAGCGCTCACTTGCTAGAACTACGAAATGGGGTTCAAGTTACGGCAGTAACCTGGTTGGCGGCGGAGCGGAAACGAAAAGATCGACCATTCCTGCGTGAAATTGCGGGGCAACTTGAACTGGGTCGACTTTCGTCAACAAGACATCTGTTCACCTGTTGCCGACATACATACACGCCTGCAGTTTGGTCTTCCCGAGCTAAATACAATCTGGACAATATTCTGATAAGCGTGGGACCATTCGAGAATCGAAATACGTGCGTGCGGCGGTTCTAACCTGAACACCCATTCAAGACTGTCTCACGGGGACCAAGGACCAAGGATCGAGGACGAATTTGAGGTGCCTATTTGACTAGAAACGAGAAAACACCACTGTGTGGTGCCGAAACACAGCAACCAACAGGCAGAAATACACGCACAACTCATACTATCTTCCATCCCAGCTAGCACGGCTGCGAGTTACGGACAGCAACCAGATATTCCGTTCTCACCTAGGAATCCCCCATCTAGCAAGCCCACGGTGACGTTTCCCAGGCGCAGATGCTCAGTCTGTCGCACCACGAAGTAGAATATAGTGTTTTTTGATTTGTTTGATTGTTTTTTTTGATTATTTTGGTCAAGGGCAGGGCAATGCCATCCCGTTGATAATGTTTTTGCTTAGATCACTACAGACCGCTATCCTCCAAGTCCGAGTCAGAACGATAGAATCTATGCAGTCCTTCGTGACCTATCTGGGGAGTCAGTCCATCGTTCGTCATGAGATCTATGAGAAGGCGACGTTCGACTGTTCTGGGCTGAACGAACAGCAGACTGACTCAGATGGTATGCATATAAACATGTTTCTCATTTTTGAAAAAATCCTCTAAAAAAAAGAAAAAAACTTCGAAGGACGAAAGAGAATAAACCAAGTGCTTGTAAAAATGGTGGGTGGAGGCCCGGGGAGGAACAACGAAATGATGCTGTTGTATGCTATTAACAACTTGAATTTGTACCATGTGCCGAAACCTGCGACCTTAGGAAAGAAGGATAAAAAAAAAAACACGGGAGAGAAGAGCATTAATTCAGAGCGATGGAGAGTGAGTTCGGACGGATGAAATGGATGGTAGAATATAATGGGAGCGGTGCATGCATGTGTGTTGAGCAAGGCCCTTTGCATAAAATGTACAAACATGTGCTTTTTTGTAGGCATACACCGAACGAAGTGTCCAGGGGTGGGGTGAGATGGCATGAAAGGACTCGGGGCTAAAAAAACAGTGGGTGAGTTTGCTCGGTTGCATCCGTGTGATTGCCTCTCTATTTCTTTGTTTCACATCTGCGGCGATGGGTTTCATGCGATCGCCTTGAGCTCCGCGACCAGCCGCTGCTCACACATACCCGGTGTCAGAGAAAATGCGGAAGAAATTGCATTGGCGGGAAAGACGCACCGTTGCCTCGCGCAGAAGGTCTTCCGGATTCATGTCGGCAGAGTTTTGTTGTTGGCCAAGACGGATGCCGTATTGCAATAACTGACGCATATAATATGGGTTGATGATCGTCTCGTCCTCTGCAAGCTCAGGTTGGCGCGGAGGCTCGGGCGCCGGGGGCTCCCCAACTGATCCAAGTGCTAGATGAGCATACTGGCGATCGGGATCGGTAAATCAACCAGTCAACGTACCCTCTTTCATGCCTAGCCACTCTTGCTCCAGAAGCTCAGGAATGGTCACCCTCTCCTTTGGGTTCCGCGATAAACATTTCTTCATGCACGCGATCACGTCTGGTGATACACGCCGCTTCAGATGGTCGAGCTTCTTCGGTGGGCTACCGGCGCTTCCAGAGCGCAAGGTCGGCACGGCATACTCAGGAAACTCGATCGCGTGAGCGGTGTCTGGAATTGCCTTCATCTTCTGGTATACCGAGAGGTGTTGGAACGGCGGGTGGCCATAAACCATCTGATATAGGAATGCAGCCCAGGGACCATACGTCGCTCGGACGGCCAACTTTAAGGCGTCGCATGCCGTCGGGAAGCTCGATAGTTTCCGGAGACATGTAGTTTACAGGTACCGATCTGCAATGATCCTAGGGTCAGCGAGGTGCACACGAAATAGGGCGGCATACTGAGCACACCTGATGGTCTCGTTGTAATGTTAGTAGTATCGTTGGCAATGGCATTTGCGATCCCAAAGTCGATCAGCTTGAGTTGGCCACGAACAAGAACGAAATTCGCAGGCTTGAGGTCCGAATGCACGATCTTCTCTTCATGGATTACGTGCACTGCCTGGAGCATCTGGTTATTGTAGCCCACACCTCAGCACTTGTAAGCAGGGGAAGAAAAAAAGACGCGACCTGCTGCCAATAGTACGCAACCCAGACCATATTAAGCGGCTCCTTTTGCTGATCTTGAAGAAGTCTTGAGAAATCTTTGCCAGTTACAAGCTCACATTAAACCCCAAGTTTCACAATGCGTCATCCAATGCGTGACTGACCGATCTCACCACACTCCATCACCAGCATCAAGTGACCCTTGGTCCCCCCCGGCCCAGGCTTCACCTCACTGTCCACCAACTTGATGATCCTACTATTCCCGCTCAGTCGTTTGAGGAGTGCAATTTCATTCATATAGCCGTTCATCGTCTCCGCGTCTGTCCTGTCAAGTGAGACGCGCTTGATAGCGTATATCTCGTTCGCGTTGTTCATTACACGGTAAACGCGCGATGAGCCGCCCTTGCCGATTAGATCGAGCCGCGCGTACGCTTTCTTGCTCACAACGAGATTGCGCGTTTTGACTTCTGTGACAGGTACCGGCGCCACCTCATCCTCACCCATGCCAACGATTGGCTCTGGCATAGTGGGACTGCGTCGGTGTCGCACAGAGACAGCCGGTGCACGCGGTGGCGGTGTTGGGTCGGATAGTTTGGGTGATGTCGACGCTGGTCGTGCAGGGGCGGACTGTTGGGACTGCAATGGAGGGAGGCTCCCGACAGCGGAGCGCAGAGTGTCGGATTCCTGTCGCCGGTGTCCATAGGCGGTACGAACATGTGTCGCACTGGCTACCGCGATGTGCGTCGGTGAAGGCGACTTACCACGGATGATATGATCTTGTGGGAACGGTCGGCCTGGGAGCACACGTGATCATTAAACACGGATACAGAGGTCATCGTGACAACTCACGTTCAACATCCAGGTCCTCCTCTTCACGCTGCTGAGCCCTGGCGTACTCTGACGTACAACATATATATATATGAGGACACACAATAGAACAGCAAAGTGGGATATTTGACCCACCCTCTTCCAGCGCGATCTCCTGCTCACGGCGCTTCCTTTCTTCCAATGTTACGCGTGTCGCCCCCGTGCGAGAGTTGATCAAGCCCATGCTAGTCCCTGGGCGTGCCGAGGACTGAGAAGATGCGCTTGATAGAGATGGCGCGACGGGACGCTCCGGGGCTAGAGTGAGTCAGTTACCATACCTCAGACATGCAGAGAAAGGTATAACGCACTAGACGCGTCGCTGAGGCTTGCAGACCGCCGCGGTCGGGTAGCAGAATGTGTGAGAGCGTTGACGCGTTGACGCTGGAGCTTAGCTTGAGACCGTGGCTGCTCCTCGGCACCACCATCCGTTTCTGAGTTGAGAGCCTGATCAGCGTATGTATCGTCATCTACGGCTTCGACTTCGGAAATCTTGTCGATAGCAAGACCACGGGAAAACTTTTTCTGCACGAGCGATTGTACGCGAGAGATACGACTCGGCCCAGCCATCAACTGACGCGTTATGGATGCACTAGATGACATGGGCAGCGATGGCCGCTGCGGAGGGATGACATCCGCTAAGGTGGAGCGGGTACTCGAGGAAGTCGTGCCAACGGAAGAGTAACGCGAGGACAGGTAGTTGAGGTGGGATCCGGACAACGCGGGTACAGATAAAGGGGGTGAATAACGACGGTGGACACTACTCGGACCCGCGGAAAGCTCTGGAGACAAACCGCCATCATGATTCTCCTTCTCGTCCTGAGGAAGACCGGTCGTCTGTATGTGGAGGTCGTTCCCATCCGGTTCTTGTTGCTGCTGCTGAACCTTAACCCGCTCGTTGAATTTGTCAAGAGTAGTACGGCGGGGGTCCCCAGCCGTGCGTCCTGTGCTGAGCAAGCTGCCAGGCGTAATAACACTGCGGACGTAGGTAGAAGAAGTTTGGGCGAGTGCGTGGGACGGCTGCGAAGCGGATTGCGGGAGTGAAACGGGGCCAGAGAGTGCGCGTTGTAGCGAGCGCAAGGCGGTTGGAACAGGGTCCGGGCGTTCGGTGGGTAAAGTTGAAGGAATTCCGGGGAGGCTCTCTGATCGTGTGAGCGACTGACGAGACGAAGACGCAGGAGATGGGTCATCCGTTAGCAAATTAGAGTCAGTAGAAGGAGGAGATTGCTTGTCCACAGGAGTTGGAGGGGATGCACGACCTTTAGAAACACGATGCCATTCGCCTGCGGAATTCTGCTCATAATCAAAGGAGAGTTCGTATAGCGCGGATTCGTCGGAAGGGGGAGTGTCGAATCGAGAAGGCGGACGCGGAATAACTGGGGGGGTCAATGGGAGGGACATATTGAAAGGATCCGGTCTTGGTTCCAAGACAAGTCGGGAAGTTCAACTCGGTCGCGTGTCCCCCACGAGGCATGTTCCAATGAAACGCGGTCACGTGAACATCAATTAATTACAATTTGGCTGATAACCCCCGGCTAATTCCTCCGTTCAGCATCTCCTCCGCTTCCTTCTCCAGACGTGCCACCAGCTCCTCGCACGTCGGGATATCTCGTATTAATCCTGCTGATATTCCGAGACTCCAAATCCCATAGTCTGGATCACCCCGCACATATACCTCTCGTCCCCTCGCGCCAGACACCAGCTCTCTCACGTCCTCAAATTTGGATCCTGGCCGCCGCTCTATCGCGACGACCTCTTCGGAAACCTTGTTCTTGAATACACGGGCCGTGTTACGCATTGTGCGGAAAATGTGGATTGTATCCTGTTCGGTCGATTCCACAATCTTCTCCTTGATCTTCACGTGTATCGGACTGGGCCCCACGCTTACCGTCAGCTTTATCAATAGTCCTGACCGGATGCTGTCTCTCACCTTTCTACGGTGCACATGAACCTCGTTCCTGTATATGAATATGTATCTCCGTATTTGCAAACACGCCACGATGAGTTTACGTACCCATGTTGATCCCAGACGCGCCAAGGGCAAGCGCCGCAACAAATCCGCGACTATCCGCGATGCCACCGGAGGCGAGGTATGGCAGCTTCACCTCTTGCGCTGCACGTGCGAGCTGTGTGCTCTCAGTTCATGAGATCCACCAAGGCCATATCTCGCACAACGTACCAGCACCAATCCTGGCATATCGTCCTCTCCAGGGTGCCCAGCGCCTATCAGGGATGTGAACAAAAGCACCCGGGAACGCGAGTGATCTCCGACGCACATTCAAACCCGTCAATGCTAAGAATATCTACCCCGAGTCTCTCTGCCGACTGTCTCGGAGTGATTAGCTAAAGTACGATAGGTTTCGAGCGTGATCCTACCTTTGCGTGTCGGATAGTCGTGCATTTGTGTATGATAGTGCAACCTTCCCCTTTCAAATACGCAATTATCTTCTTCGCTGTCCACGCCGGTCCGTGTGATGTTGAGCCGAATCTTAATGCCAATGAGCGAGGAGATGCTTACGGTTGTTCCCGGCCGTCTCGAAGATCCGCACACCTTCCGCGACTGCGGCCCTAATATAACCTTCATAGTCTGGCGGGTTAATGGTGGGCAGAAGGGTAATGTTGACGCCGAAGGGTTTGTCCGTTCTTCGCCGAGTCTCGCGAATGGCCTCCCGCAACGCTTCGGGGCTGGGTTGGGTCAGCGCCGTAAGGATACCTATATTTACGTCGTGAGTACGCTTCGGAGCTACGACCACCGGGAAAGCAACAACATACCGAGACCTCCTGCATTCGAAACCGCTGCCGCGAGCGAGGGGACTCCGACCCTGAAGCAACACGTTCGCCGGACTTTCACTGGGACGCACAGGGCTACCCAACACTTACCATTGCATACCTCCCTGCACAATAGGTCTAAATTCGTTTGCCAGTGAGTGTGAATTGCGAAAGTGACGAATGACACTTACACACGAATGTTCAACAATTTCGTTACAGGTGTCACAAGCATCGTTTCTTGGCTCTGAAGAGTCGGGTGGGTCAAGTTATCCAAGTTTGACCGAGATCGAGTGCTAGACGTATTTAAATAACCACCTTCCTTTTTCCGGCTATTGTGTTGTCAAAGCAATCCCGGTATAAGCACATGTGATCATTGGGGTCGTGACTTGTATCACCAATACATTCATCCATAGCACGAACATAATCAACTAACTACTATCATACAGCCCGGACATCGCGACCAGCGTTCTGTACTAGTCACTCGTCGTCTGCGCCGCTGCTGGAGCATCACTGGACACCTCCTTGCGCCTGTACTCCTCCAATGCTCGCGTCACAGCCTTAATATGACCATTATAGTTAATCACCGAATCGTACACGTCCCTGCATCCCAGATGTCAGCACTCCTAATGAGGAAACGGAACGGTAACATACCGCACAACTCCATCCGAACCGATGAAGAACGTGACGCGTCCCTCGGAGAGGCCCATCATTCCACGGCTGACGCTGTATGCCTTGCGGGCCTCGCCAGACTGGTCACTTAGCATCGGATACTACCTTTCGTCGTGAGCCCAATATGAGAAAGAAAAACGTTCAAGCCACCCACCGTCACGTTGTACTTCTCAACAAACGCCTTGATCGCCGGGACTGGGTCAGCGGAGATGCCTACGACCGTGATCCCCGAGTCCTTGAAGTCGACGTTCTCTGTAAATGGGTTAGTCACCAGATACCGGTCTTCGGTCATCGATGTCGGCGTAACATACCAACGAGCGCATCGCGAAATGAGCATACTTCTCTCGTGCAGCCGTAGGTATCTGTGTGAACACCACAGTAAGATACTAGAATACGAGGGATCGGTCGAGAACCGAGCACACGCACCGGCTTTGGGATAGAAAAACACAGCAGCGGGTTTACCTTGCGTTCCTGGTTTGAAATCGTACGTCGTGCCGTCAGCGTTGGGCAACGAGAGGGCGGGGGCAGGTTGACCGAGCAGTGGATGTGACATCGTGGTTTAGGAAAAGGTATGTGTGGCCACGACTGTCGTCATCAAGTCTGTAAGTGGTTCCACTCGGGAATCGGGGCATTTCCGTGTTGCCGATTGCCGGACTGCCTCACGTGGTCGCGCCTGCTCATCAAGCTCGCAACGTTCAACTCAGCTTTCGAAATCGATGGAAAGGACAGCAGGGCAATCGTAGATTGAGCAACTTACACGAGCGACAGCCAACCAAGAAGCTGGAGCCACAAGCACGAAAAGGAGAAAGCCCTCCACATCGGATCACGTATACGGTGTAAATAAACGTAGGCATGGGATGGGAAAATGCAGGCTAGATGACCAGTGACATAATTTCATGTGGCACTCACAAGCATGGGAATAAACTGGTCATACTAACAACGGGATGGACGCATCGCCATTTCACTAGAGCATGTGGGGTGCCCAACACCGCGGGAGCGAGATATTAACTGAACTAGGTAGATACAAGAGGTGAATAGAAGTTCGCTCTATTTTTGTGCTGCGGCATTCATCGCTTCTGCCGAGGGCTTCGTCGTCAGCTCGAAGGATACGTCGCGGACGTGTTACGCACCTGCGTTCTGCTCCGCGAATCGTGCACCTACTCGTTCTGAGTGCTTCAAAAATTTGTCTGCGCAATTCATCATGCATTGTTCCTGGGTGTGACATTGGCGAAGTGGTGTAAACAGTAGACCTCCCTTACCTCTTTCGAGGACAATGCCTTGCTAGTGAAGTCATTGCAACACGACGTGAAGCAGCGCTCGACAAGGCTGGAGTACATCCGCATAAAGTCTTGCATCTAACCAATGTGAGTGTCAACGCGTAAAGCCCTCGCCGGGGGAGGGGGCACAGACAGCAAACAAACCTGCTTTTTTTCAATGACTTTGGTCATATGCGCTTGCTCGGCGGCATTGAATGCTGAAAAGTCCATAACGAAGAAAGGCTGTCAACGAGCGCAGTGTGACGTTGGTCCGAAAGTGGATATCTGATGTTTCTAAGACTTCCAAACAACTGGAAGTCGGTTCAAAAACGGAAATAGGGTGCAAGTGATGTAGGAGTTGGACTCACGCTGGCCGCTGGCAAAAAGGGTGGGTGAGTACTTAGCGCCAGAGAGGCGGCGTCCGATCAACTGAACTGCCACGTGCACGTGCATAACTCCGTTCCTCGCTCACTCGATGTCCGTTTGCATTGACTGACCGTTCAAAGTACGTTCAAATCAGAGGGCACGGACTTATGTTTTCTGTCATGTGTTCTGTCTAAACACATGGTTAATAGACTTCTCTTCCCACCATCAAATACGCCAACGCCTAACTACCGATGGGCAGCTGGCTTGGCAGCTGGGGTCCGAACTTGTACGCTAGCAGCAGTTGTGCTGAGTGTTGCTGAATGACCACCCTCCGAAGCTGCCTTTGAATCACAACGGCTGGCAGGTAGCCTTCCGATGATATAGTCATCCCTTAGAAACGGACGGCCGCCACAGCACTGGTTGGAGTGACAGGTTCAAACACGGCGGTATTCATTTAGTCCAATCACACAAGCGCTGTCGCAAGTGGGACCAGCCACCCACGCCATTATCGTATTCGTTCGGAGAACGACACACGCCTTGTAAGTTAACCGATCCCTCGTGCCTATCATAGTCCGCGGATTCCAAACCCGAAGATCGACCCAACTGCGAAAGTGGATCAATTCCGTCATCCGATGTGATAAGGTACTTAGTGCGTATGCGCGGAAGGTGTTGGTTTCATCGCCTGGGCACCGGAGAAATAACTGGACCAGAGCCGAACGCAATTGCTGCACTGATTGGACCGGGGCTCAGTGGGATCAAAATGAGACCCATCGTCCGACCGCTCAATGTGCGAATGACTCTAGCCTCCGAATGCTGACATTATGATCTGCTAGCACCTCGTAAAATGCCAGACCACCGGTACATGACACTGTAACAGAGTTGTTTTTGCTGAATTGAAACACTGGATCAGGGCAGATTGGCAACTAGTCGCATAGCGCCGATTAATTAGGGAAAGGTACCTCTCAAGAGGCAGTGTTAAGATGGGAAGCTTCATCTCCATCACCAGACTGTACAGTCGAACTGAATACGCCAAATCCGATCCGATGGACTTGTGTGCTTAGTCATTGAGCGGGTGTGACCCGCATCACCGTCTCCCCCGACTCGGAACAATCGCTACTGTACGAACCAGAGGCTTGGGTTCTCCCATTACCGCGTCGCTATCTCACTCGGGTTCGCAGTATAAAAAGTGGGCGGATTTTCTTTTAGCCGCAGCATTGTCATCCCCTCCACTCCTAAAACTCACCTTCTACTTTTGCATCCTTCAAGTGACAGATCTTAACATGGCCATCCCCTTCAAAGAAGCTCTCCATCGTCTCGAAAATCGCCGCGTCAAGTCTACGCGCCCTCTTATCCCGCCACAAATCCTCCAGGAGGATCTCCCGTTGTGTGTCATTTTACTTAGTATCGTCATCTACGTGCACTAAACCGGACACGTAGATCCCTCCGTGCCGCCCAGACTGTCCTCGAAGGTCGCAAGGCAACAGAAGCGATTATTCGCGGCATCGATGACAGACTTATAGTCGTTGTTGGGTACGCGATGGCGTCTCTGATCCATGTTGGCGCCTTTTTCTCACGAAATTTTTAATCAGACCCTGCTCGGTCCATGATGTCGAGGCAGCGAAGGAGTACGCACAGAAACTGAAGGTCTATGCCGAGAACGCCAAAGATGATCTTCACATCATTATGCGCGTTTACTTCGAGAAGCCCCGCACCACCGTTGGCTGGAAAGGGCTCATCAACGATCCTAACATGAACGGTACCTTCCAAATCAATCGTGGTCTCCGTATCGCCCGCACGCTCCTTCTCGACGTCGCGAACATTGGCCTTCCTGCCGGTTGCGAGTTCCTCGATACGATCACCCCGCAGTACACCGCAGATCTTGTCTCTTGGGGAGCGATTGGCGCACGTACCACCGAGTCACAAGTTCACCGCGAGCTTACCTCTGCGCTTTCCATGCCTACCGGCTTCAAAAACTCAACAGACGGCAGCGTCGGAGTTGCTGTTGACGCGTGCCGTGCCGCACGTTCTGGGCATGTCTTCTTATCCGTCGGTAAGGAAGGCTTGAGCAGCATCGTCGAGACCGAGGTTAGCATCTTCCGTCCTGTCTTCTTGCCACAAAGCGCTCAGGCTTCTACTCCTAAAGGGTAATCCCGACGTCCACGTCATTCTCCGCGGTGGTGCTAAAGGCCCTAACTACGCCGCCGAGTACGTAAGGGAGTGCGGAGAGAAGGTCACGAAGGCAGGACTCCCTGTCAAGGTCATGGTTCGTATTTTGTTTCCTTACTTTCAATCCGCGGGCTCACACGTGTGCACTCCTTAGATCGACTGCAGCCACGGCAACAGCTTGAAGCAGCATTCAAAACAAATCGACGTTGCGGAAGATATTGTGAGGATTTTTTCACGACTTTGAGAGAATGCGGCGTGATAACGATTTCTCTCAGGCGCACCAACTCGAAACTAGCGACACCGCTTCGATGATTCTCGGTGTAATGATTGAGTCGAATCTCGTTGAAGGCCGTCAGGATCTCCCCGCGGCCGGCAAGGCCATGCTCAAGTACGGCCAGTCCGTGACCGATGCCTGCGTGTCGTGGGAACAAACCGTCCCCATGCTCGACCGCCTACGAGAAGGTGTTCGCGGCCGGAGGAATGCAATCTGGAAAGCTGCAAGGGGTCTAGAAGCGTCTGATGCGTAGACTCGTTAAACTTTCCTGCATTGTATCCAATTGCTGTACATGCGTCTGCAGACGCGTGTGTATCGCTTTTCATTCTTGCAATAGTCGCATATGTTAGACCTAATCAATTAGACATCTGATCCATCGCTCAGTCATGTGCTCATTATGTTCGCTGATTTGTACATCATCTTATCTGATTTGACCTTAATGAGAGGATTCCACGTTGCATTTTCCATTCGAGCGCCGCCGCCGAGCAAAAACAGACTACACTCTTCCATTCTCCAGCATCAGACTGTTCGCTATCTAGACGCATTAGTTATTGGATTTAGCCACCATCATAGATTCATAGATGGGTAAGAGTGCAAAAGTTCACAAGCGTACGGTACTGTACAGCCCCAGGCCTCTCGATTGCATACACTAACTTGTATTCACACATCACAGAGAAAGACTGCCAGTGGGGCTTCGATGGCGCTTACGACTCCCCCCTCAAAACAACCTGCACCGGTTGCCGTGACGTCCGCGGCAAAGAAAAAAGCGGGCACGCGCAAAGGGAGGGCGAAGCGGCCGCGGCCGTCGGGAGTTGGTGGTTCGGGACCCGTGTTAGGCGGTGCGGATTACGTGGACATCATGTTTGGCAGCCGCCGACGCGAGCGAGAGGAAGCGCAAAAGCTTCCCCGCGACGACGTAGACAAGTGATGGGTGGATCGGCCTTTTGCCCAAAGCCCACACAGTGCCTGTGATACACCGGTGATTCGTGTCCCCCTTATCGTCACTCGGGTATTATACAACAAGCCTGATACAAGTATCAGAACGTTGCTCTGCGTGGAATGACACCTCCGCGGCTGAAACTGCTCCTAGGGGCGGCGGTGACAACAGGTTCGATCGTCGTTCGGGGCTTACTCCATTCCATCCCACCGTGACCCCCCAGGTGACCCCATCCTATCCTTACTTACCTGTAGACGTACTTTATTGTTGGATCACCTGTGGCGTCCCAAACTAACGCCCTAGAAATGCATCAGTTTCGACTACCTGTTCCTAGAATGACGTCCCACTCAATGGACAAATAGCATTTTTCCGAGTTCGTTCGTTCCTCAGAAAAAAGGGAAAATAAGAAATGAGAAATAGGTATACAGTAGCCATTTGTCAATAAACGGTTGGTTAATGGTTTCAGTGTTGGAGCAGAAAAAAATTGCAAATGGCTCGCATGTATGTTACTCTTTTGGGTCGGTTGGTAGGAGGGTGTCCTTGTTTGGGTCCAGCCAGCCAGCGCATCTGAAATCGCGGCTATTTCGCGCACGCCGCGGGTCGCCAGGCGCTCGGATGATCGGTACTGCGCACCGACTAGTGTCCCGTCTCGCCAGGAGCTCTCACGCTCGATCAGAAAGAAACACAAACATCGGGAGTGCACTGATTGATTGGGTTGATTGAGTTGGAACTGATGTTTTAGTGGGTGACAAGGATGAGGCCAACGAAAAGCACACTCGACTTGCTCGTTTTCCTCCTGTACCGATAAGATGAATTATAACAATAGCAATGTAAATAACAAGCGATGGGTAACAAGCGATGGCTGATTGAAAGGCGAAATACGAAGGCTAGCCGAATTACGATTACCTGTTTGATGATGATACTTGACATGTCTACAGTCCACTATGTAAACATCCAACATGCACTCCAACGGGCCCTAGCGCCTATAGATACAAATTTCAGATGAATGTGCATGCAGAAATTGCGGGGTTCCAGGTCCAAAAGTATGCGAGCCTTCAGTGTAGATTGTCGTGAAAACCTGGGGTCGATGGTGGGATCGACCTCCAATTCCGTAAGCGAGTAGAGTGTGTAGACACGTAGGGAAAGGGGGAAGGGTGCTTCGATAATCCCTTCGGAATTAAAATCGCGTTGGTTTTTTGCTCCGCGATCGTGCGCCTGCGTTGCGAGAAGAGGTAGAAGATGTCCCCTGACTCGACAAGTCATCGTTCTTTGTGGCAGCTCTCGTGTCCTGTGCTAAAGCGGACGGCCTCCGAGTAGTAAGCGAAACGTCGGAAAACCTTCTGAGAGGTGATAAAGGCACATCCAGGTCTTGGTGACTCCGTTTCCGACCTGATAAAAATCTGGATGGTTTGAGTAAGGGGGGTGGGGATGATGGGGGAACTGCAAGTGTGGACGCAGGGGTCCCTCGTGAGGAATTTGACTGTGTCTCCATCTCTGCTTCTCGATGTCTCACAGAAGCCACTTCGAGGAGTCCTGCTATGTCAAGGTCTACTAAGGGGCGCGAGTTTGAGCCACCAATGCTGCTCTTGGTCCTGATGCTGGGATTCCGACTGCTATTAGATCGACTCTTCCCGAGCCCTAAACTCGAAGGGACGAAGGGAGAAAAGACGGATGACCGGGGAGAGGCCACGGGTAGATCCATGGGGTCTGCGGGTGCCCTTGCGATGGGGGCAAATGGGGGCTTTCGAGAGGGTGGAGGAAGATCAGGGGGATTGAACATGGGGCCGGGATCGCCGAACTGGCCGTGGTTTTGGATGGTTTCTATGGGGTCTTCTCTGAGGGCGGCAAGTTTCCGTCGTTCACGGCGGATGAAGAAGATCCCAAGAATGAGGATGATGACCACAATGGCAGACGACGTGACAGCAATAGCAATAACTGCAGACCTGTAAACGGATCAGCCTCAAATGATGAATCGTGGATAATAGTGCGGACCTAGATAAACTCGGGGCACTAGCTGTGGCAGTGGATGTTGTAGAAGTGATCTGAAGACATTTGGTGGGGTTGGATTCTCCACCAGCGACAGACAACAGTTCTGAAACTTGGCGGTTCCCCTGACCATCATCAAATAGCAATGCTACTTGTAGACCCCGTGCGACACTCATGATGAAAGTAAATACATCAACGCCTTGACTTGAGTAGAAAGAGGTCCTCTGGAGCATGGACGAGAGACCCGTTGAGATAAATACTCTTACGGAGATCGGGTAGTCCGAAGAAGAGGAAATGCGAGCGACGCTGACCGGTGAGCACTGAGAGACAGTGGGATCCAGTAATTGGAAGGTGGGTGAGGCGGTGGTGTTAGTAACAGTGGATATACAAGAGGTATTGTCGGAGGGATGTATTTGGATAACCTCAGAAACAAGTGCAGCGCTATTCCCCGAGGCGTCACCCAACGAGGCCATTAAAGAAACCCCTTCTTGAAGGGGAAGAAAGGCGACGTATGAGCCAGAGGCCGTAGAGGTATCCCACGCAGATTGGGGAATGGTGAAAACGAGTGGCGTTGAATTAAAAGGAAGGACGGTGAGAGTAAGTGGGAGGGCAGTAGGGGGGGTACCTCCAGCGAACGAAATATTAAAGGGCCCACATTGTTGTATAGACGAATATGAGATGAGCTGGAAAACAGAAAGGACGGCCCGAGGAGAGAAAGCGAGGATGTATACCAGCCCCAGGAGAGGGAGGAGCATGAGCGGGGGGGTTGAAGGAGAGATCGAACCAGGGAGAAAGGATAATAAAAATACGGTGAGCGGCCGGAGGGTGTTCCCTCGGGACAGCGACCCAGAAGCATCGTGTGAGAGTAAAGCAAGGGACAACCAGGCAAGCAAATCTTCAAATGAAATGAAATCGCGGATCTCAATATCGCGTCCCAAATATCCCTGTGACACACCCGACAAAGGCGTGACAGACGTGACACTGCAGCTTAACTTCTTCTTGTTCCGTAACTCCTCCATGATCCGTAATCTCTCCAGACGTCTCTCGACCGTCTTGCCCAACTCGCACTCTTCTATAACACCCAAACCACATTTCTTCAATGCGGTTTCTACAGATGGAAAACAGCTTCCGACATACAGGATCATGGATGGCGTCGGTAACGTGATAGAAGGTGCTGAGCTACCGGAGGTCCGTTTTAGCTAGGCTGCTTGTCGCGCATTCTTCAAGTGTCTATCTCCTTATTGCCAGCTTGACCAAGAACTTGCCCGAAAGATGTCTCTACTCACTTCTTCTTGAAAAGAAGTATCACTAAGGGAATGTTATATTAGATACAAGAACATGTCTCTTCTTCCTATCATGGACACCTTGCTTTATAACATCCAGCGCCAGGGGAAGATATCCTTCTATGTAAGCGTCTTCGCCTAGTGCACCTCATCCAACCGTTTGTGAACCCGAATTAGATGACAGCTGTGAGTGTAACCTTACCCTTTATACTCACCTGTCTCACCTTAAATGATATCAGCATGGTGAAGAAGCGACGGTCGTTGGAACCGCCGCAGCACTCCTTCCCGACGACGAGTGCGTTTTCCCCTTCCTGTAAACCTTATTTAGTCAACAGGATCCACATTCACATAGGGTACTCGGTAAGCAAAGATCCCCCACTAACTTAATCCCACCTGCGGAATCAACCCCTCCACAGGTCAATACCGTGAGCTGGGTGTTTTGTTATGGCGCGGGTGGGGAATCGATGCCGCAATGGCCCAGTGTTTTGGAAACGAACAAGATAAGGCGGGTAAAGGACGCCAGATGCCAGTGGTACCATTCTTTCTCTCTTTCCCTGAATCACCTCATCTCTGGGCCAATGAGTGTAGCATTGGGGCTCTCCACAACATCATTTCCACACGATCTCGTCCCCTTTGGCCACGCAGATCCCTCAAGCAGCTGGCGTTGCTTATGCGCTCCGACGTGATCCGACGCGAAGAGGCAAAAACTGCGCTGCAGTTTATTTTGGGGAAGGTGCAGCATCTGAGGGTGACTTTCACGCGGGCATGCTATTTTCATCTACTATTGCATCACCGACCCTCTTCATTGCGCGCAATAACGGTTTCGCCATATCGACGCCGTCCTCAGAGCAGTATTTTGGCGACGGGATAGCGGCCCGTGGCGCTGGGTACGGTATCGACACCATCCGCGTCGATGGAAACGACGTGCTAGCTGTCCTTAGTGCGACACGAGAAGCTCGTCGTAAGTGTGTAGAGAGCGGTAGGGGTGTACTTGTCGAAGCTATGACATATCGGTATGGTTCTCCTCTCCCCCACTTCACAACATATGCAAATTCTGTTCTGGGACGGCCTACAGCGTTGGCCACCACTCTACGTCGGACGATTCATTTGCCTATCGCGCACGACAAGAGGTCGAAGATCGTAAGCGCATTGATAACCCTATCGCCCGGTACAGGCTCTTTCTCAAGAATCGCGGGTGGTGGTCCGACTCGGACGAAGACGAGCTGAAAGAGTCGTTGAAGAAGGACGTTATGCGTGCCTTCAAAACTGCGGAGGGTTTGAAACGGCATGATCTACATGAAATCTTTTCTGATGTGTATGGTGGCGAGGAGCCCCTGAACCTCGTGGGTATCCTTCCTTATCCTTCTCTCCATAGGTAACATTTGACTTCGTTCCTTGCCCACAGAAGGAACAACGTGAAGAGCTTACGCAGCTCCTGAGAAAATATGGGACTGTATGGGAACCGTGGAAAGCCGAGCTCAAGAAGTTCAAGGACAATGGCGAGAGTCTTCTCGGACGTTCCAAATGACCGACCAAAGTCTGGCAAATCGATGACAGTGTATATATCATTTCGTGTAATACCGAATAACACAGAACCAGAATCCTACCTACTCCCACGCCTCTACAGACTATTGTAACTACCCTCACGGCTCCCATGTGGAACGAATAAACGTCCTGTCATGGAGGTCGCTTCGGTCTGATGCAGATCTGATAGTATGATGATGCGGTGTCGCATCCCAAGATAACCTGCGTGGTACGCTGCTATTGTAAAAGGTCCCTTCAGCAAATTCTTATCACCGGTCAATATACCCTTTTGTGAGCCCCCCCCCAAAATAAAATAAATAAAAATACACAAGACTAGTTGAGCGTATAGATATATGAGATCATGAAACGATACCAAGATACACATTTACATTTACGAAAACACCCCAATGAGGTGTCCCTCAGATCCCCGTGATCATTGACCGCGTTACGAAACTCTGCGAGACTAGGGTGTTTGAATGCACGATTGTTGAGTCATGAATTCGTGCGATTGATTGTACAGTGGAGGCGAATCGGAGAAAGAAGGGTTCCTAGTTAATAACGTAATTTTTAGGCTTCTTTTCCAGCACAAGAAGCCGCCATTACGCATGGGTATGGCCGCCGTCGCCGGTCACAGATATGTGGAACCAAGCGTAAAATGCCGGAGGCGCCCACACCACCAGCGCTGGCTTGGATGAAAACAATATGAAAAACTCAATCTCTAAGAGTCTTCCACGCTTGCGAATTCTATAGGACAGAAAGACCAGAAGATTGAGAGGTGCATCGATCCATCACCATTCGAATGCCGAGTGTGCGCTATGAATCATTTGTTGACTCCTTTTCTTTTGCAATAGTTCTGCGGGCCCGTCGATGAGCGGCGTGGTTATGATCATCTGTTGGCCCATAACACGAGGCTAGTACACATTTGGTGGGCAGTGGGCTGAAAAAGAGACGGGCTTTAACTACTGAGAAATGGTAGGCGGTGGCACACAGTGGCCGCTACCGGGTTTGTCCCTGGGTTCGGGTATGAAGGATTAACGTCACCGGTTTCGTAAGTGTGAGCGCGTCTATGCGGTTAAACCAATAAAACAAAGCAAAACGAATAAGTTCTGAACAGAACAAAAGGCGTTGAAGGCACGTTACAGGCGCCGACGAGCATCGGATCGTCATGAGGATTATTCGCTACTTAGTTAGATTAGGTATCATAGGGAGAGGTACTGGAGGGGTGCTGAGGTACAGAGAGTACGGTATTGTGTGGATGGGCGGTGATCGTCGATTATGCTGCGGATGTGCCACCTGCTAACGTCCCCTGCCCGCGTTCGGGGTCTGACATGCGGTGCACGCGCACAGGTCGGGCCAACGTGGATGTTCTGCATATTCTGCGGGGTAATCAGGATGTATTGTTTACCATCGGAAGAATTCGCCGTGTCAATCTAGGGCGAACATCAGCCAGGGCCCTAACGGAGTCATAAAAGTACCGGTACCATCATCTTCATGCTTATGCGGCGATTGACGGCATCCATGAACACGTCGAACTCATCTGTTTCTCTGTGAACTCGTGGACCATCAAAAGTCCGTCATGAGGACTTACCAAGGCACCGGATGGGGCTTCCGATGGATTCCCACATAGCCAAAAGCAGGCAGATGGTTGCAAAGGACTTCTCGCCGCCACTGAGGGAACGTGGATCTTTGTCGCGGCTTTCGCCTTGAGTACCGTTCAGGTCTTCGGTTTGGACCTAAGTGGAATATTGGTCGAGTCGACGAGACGAAGAACAGGGGCTGTCGTACCTTCAGCTGCAGCGTGCCATCATGGTGGTTGAAAAGGACCTTGCCGAAGTACCCACGGTTTGAGAGATGGTATTGGAACACAACTTTACAACGGAAGGCGATGTGACGACGGAAGTCGTGCCACTTTTCCAAGCGGAGACGGAGCGACTGCTTGAGAGCCTATACTCATAAGTGGTCTGTGACAGGGGAGGGGTGCTGCGGGCTTACTCTGTTCAAGGATGCCATGCTCTTCAGGTCCCTTTGTGCGGTCTCAAGCGCGGTTCGTGCTCTATTGACCTCGGCTGTCATCTCCTCTACTGACGCGCCTTGTCTGTGGCTTATGAATAAGTGTCTCACTTGCGCATACGAACACAACACACCGCCTCTCGCGCTCTTTCAAGGCTGCCTGGACAGAGTCTAGGTTCCGTTGGACGACTTGGACTTTCCTGGGGTTATCAACACGGGTGCAGTACTGCTCTGCCTCAGCTGTCCAATTCTATGAATAAGGACATAAGGGAAGCCAATATTGAAGAAGATTACCTTCGACTCACCTCAAACTCTGCTTGGACAACGTCCAACTGCTCCTGTGCGTCTTGAACCTTCTTTTGTTCGTCGCGGAGCTTTTTAGCCCAATACTGTTGCTCACTCTGTGCAGCCAGTCGCTGTTCTGCAGCTTGTGTAATTTGGGCCTGAAGCCGAGTAGTGAGTTGTACCGATAGAAGAGAGACAAGAGTACACGCCAACCTGAGCCTCTTGCCGCCGATCACCGAATGCATCAATTTGCTTCTTAACATCATTCAACTCCTTTAGTAGAGGTTCTTGTGCTCGGTCGATCACCGCCTTCTGTTCAGCAATACTCTCAAACTGGGCCATGAAGGACTCCTTTTCGGTTATCATGTCCTAAGCCAGGTGATGAACAATGTTTCAAAGCTTGGGATCGTATAGGTGGGTCACGTACCCGCAGTGCTTCGTCGAGCCCAGAAGTTTCAACGGGCACGTTGTCGTTAACCTCGGTCTGTAGCGAGTCACGAGAGGCTCTCAGTTCATTGAGTTGTCGATCGACATCTCGACGTTGGCGCTAGGAGGGCATGTGTAAGGGGAGATCACATTGAGTAAAACAGGAAACATCCATACTTTTCGATCTTCAATCTCGTGTTGCATTTTCCTATAGCTGTCGCGCATCTCGTTCAGGCGGGAGTTGAGTGCATGGAGGGTTTTCTCTGCATCTGCCGCTTTTTCACGCCAGTGTCTGAACTCGAATAATCAGTGAATTCGTGGAAACGACGCTAGAAAGTAAAAACAAACCGCAGTTGAGTCTCGGGGTTTTCTCCTGTAAAGAGTAAGAGCCTAGGATCGTTCGACTTAAGTGGTTGCATCGGCTGTGATTGCCCACCACCATCGCTGGAATAGAGATTTAGTCATATGTAGGACACCTAGATGGTGACATTGGGGCACTGACTTGAAGCGTTGCACGCGCCAGAGATCCGCGGTTAAGCATTGGCCACCTCCGTTAATACCACTCAATAAATCGTCTGCTGCCTTGCGTGTTGGAGCCAAAAGGGTCCGTTCAATCTTGGCTTGGTTGATAAGTATGCGGAGAACAAATTCATCGGTCACCTAAAAAATTAGCTGAATCGAGTATGAACCAAGGTATTGGAAGAACTTACATCAATTACGCGGAGAACAGTTGGGTATTTGGGGTCAGGTTCTCCGGACCTGTATTCGAAGAGGTCAACTTCAGACACAAACACGCTGGTGTTTGGGCTGAGGATCGATGTCAGCACGGGAAGAACGAATGGGAAAAGGGAAGTCCCACGTACTTCCCGCTCTCTCTCAACAACTTTTTCAACACGGGAAGGTCTCTGCTATCCGTAACGACAAAAGATGCCATATGACTACCGAGGATGTTCCTCAGCAGGTCGGTCCAGACACGATCCTTCGCTTTCACATAGATACCAATGGGGCCAAGCGGCTTCTGCCCGTGCCACCTCATTCCTCCAATCCGCTCCAAGACCTTCTTGATATCACGCCCATACGGTACAAGCGAATTATTTTGCTGCTCAGTACAACGCTGGATCTGCTCTTGAAAACCCATCACGGTGTTTCTTGCGATCTGAATTTCGCTCTCAACCCCATCGCCTTGTCGACGCAATGAGTTGGCCTCCTCTTCCTTGTCTCGGATAAGCTCTGTCGATTGTTTCAGATCCGTCTCAGCGGTTTGAACACGGAGGGTCGCATCCTGTAGGCGCTGGCTCAATTCGTCTTGCTTGGATCGCGAGTATTCTGCCAGTCTGGCTTTCTCAACCTCCAGCCGGCTTTCCATTTTCTGGATCGCACTCTTAGTGTTCGACAGATTATCGCTGATCGAGCGCTCGTCGGCCTAGCATGGTCACGAAATCTCAGTTCGGCATAAGAAGTACTCGAATCTCGAAATACCTTAAGCTCACTGAGCTTCGTTCTATTGGCCCGCATCGTTTCAGTTAGGTCCTTCTTCCTTTCGTGTAGATGGTCGATATTGCCCAGATTTTCGTGTTCTCTGTCGTACGTCTGAACGGCGGCGGTAGCCGCTTCGAATTTTGTCTGTGTCCTGGCCCTGAGCAAGTTACGTGGATCCAGATTATCACACGTACGTCAGCTTCATCCAAGCTGCGTTGAATCTTTGGTATGCGCTGCTGTAGCTTGTGCACTTCGGTAGCTCTCTCTGTCACCTCCTACCAAAGAAACACACATCAGTCATGTGAGGCGATGGCCAAAAAGCTACCAACATCTTGTTTAGATGCCACATGGGCCCATGCCAGCTCTTTCTTGAGTTCATCGGCCTTATGCCTCTGCTCTCTGGCTCTCGACGCTTCCTCGAAGCGAGTGAGGACCTCCTTATAGTGAGCCTGGAGGTCGGGGATTGCTTCCTTCTTGCGCATAAGCACCTTGGACGTTTGGGAAATATTCTCTAGACACGTTTCATACTCTTCACTCAGCTGGCTAAGTTGAGTACCGCGGAGGAAAAACTTGGAGTATGTGAGGCTAGGACGGTGGGGTTGAAAAACATCATTCTTACTTTGTATTTATCAGATGGGTGAGAAGAACTCAAAAATTGTCTAGCAGCGTCTACACCATACTTTCAGGTAACGGCGCTAAAATGTTTGAAGTCCCAAACGTACCTTGTGTGAGAACGTTCATCGGATTGTCGACTTGGACGTTCATATGATCGCAAATAGCAGAGAGCTCCTCGCGCTTAGTTGAAATTAGTTTGCCATCTCTGCTTTTGATCTTGTATGATGATGACCCTTCTTTGGTGAACCGGCGAGTAATCACGATGCTATCACCGTACAGGTCGTGCTTGTAAGCTTCTTCGCCCTGATTTTTTAAATGAATGGACACTTCTGCAGCACTGATCCCGGCGTGACCCATTACAAAAGGCGGAGAGGTCAAACGGAGACGATACGCACGGTTGACCTTCGCGGATGAACGCCTTGAGGCCATTCCCGCGGCCCGTGGCCGTGGCCTTTCCTCCCAACGCAACCGTGATCGCAGTGAGGACGGCACTCTTGCCACCTGTACCACGAGATGAGAAGTATCACGCGCTACCAACGAGCCTTACGTACTTCCATTGTGACCTATGAGAACGTCATCAAGTCTGTTCATGTCCTATGATGCGTTGTTACTACGCACCGATGATGAAGTTAATCTGAGGACCGAATTTGAAAGTAAGGTACTTGTGGCACATGAACTGGTGCATCTCGACGGCCTCAATAATACCAAACTTTGCGACACCCTATCAGAGGCAAGACTCAGGATAGATAAAAACAGGTAAATTGTGAGACCAAATCCTACTCCTTGGTGCCTATTCCTTTGACGTATGGACTCACGAACGGACTCCTCGTGCTCCTCCTCGAAACGCTCTTGGGCGCCCTCGTCCTCCTCGGCATGTGCACCCCGTACTGTAGCGATGTCGTCGTCGTCATCGACTCGGATGTCGTTCAATATGTCATTGTCTTCCTTTGCCTTCCCCTTTCCCTTGGATTTGGATTTCGAGGACCGATGTTGCGACCGATCTTCGACTTCGGCAACATCAAGCCGAGGTCGCTTAACTGCAGATGGGCTTCCCTCTTGGCCACTTTGTTCGTTGTCACTGTCTATCACAGTTCGGCGTTTGGTCATGATCGATTGCTAAGAGTACGAGTGCGAAAGACGCGCCACTAGAGGGGACCGCGTCGCGTCGCGCTTCACGAGTGTAAATATGGACAAATAGTATCACGTGTTTGCTTTCTGAGCATTGTGGTGACGCGTGACGCATACACTCGGGACTTGGGAGTAGAGAGCAGTAAAGAAAATCGCAATGATTGAGAATATTGTTAACAAAAGTGGTTTGACAGACAACGGGTGAAAAAGAAAGTGGAATCTACAGGGTAGAGGGAGGGGTGGTCGGGTGAATGTTTCGCCTACTTTAGCCGAAGCAGGTTGGGGCACCTTGTGCTCGAGAAGGCCATCGTTAGGTGCCTTGTCTCCCACCCTACTCCTGTTCGTCGCACTTCCCCATCTTGCCTTCATCCGAGAGGCGTTCGCTCTTTATCTTCACATTCCTTTGATTTCGCTCCTTTTTACATCTAATAGTTTGTTGATTCGGAATGGCTCCTCTTGCTGGTAGACCCCCTTTTGCCACGGACGAACCTGACTCGGTCTATGCATCGTCCCAGCCCCAGGCTAGATATAGACAGCCCCCTAAGGATGACCCCAATGCCCGGACCTCTGCATACAATCAGTGAGCTTGCTCTTCTCTCTCTGTCGGTGCTTGAGAATTAAATGCATTTTCTGGCAGTTATGATGGATACTTGAACAACGGGCGTAAGTCTAGTTGGAATGCCAGCTACGTGCGATACTCACGCATGATATAAAGATGATGATTCGGGCGATGGAGCCCACGGCAAGCCTGCAGCGCTCGCGCCTACCATCCAGCCGGTCCCGCAACAGGCGCCAGTACCTCTCCTCGCTCCCAAACCAGGATATGCTGCCCCAATTGCCGCTCTGAGCATGCCTCAATCGTCCCCGTCTCCTGAGGGTGCTCAATTTCCTCCCGGCATCAATCCTCCACTCGCGCGGCCTGACCCACATGGAGCTCCCCGTATGCCTCCTGCCGTCGTTCGAGCGCGCCCCCCTCCTGTCGCGCCTATTACCGTCCCTAGTACTCCCCATCCGTTGCCCCCGACGATGACACCTATTCTCCCTGTATTCGCGCGACCGGCTCAACCCGTCCAAGCCAACGAGGTTAAATGGGGACCCGAGCCTATACTACGCGGAAACTCTGAGGAGAAGCTTATTCCTCGACGTGGCGAAAAGGGCGACGATTTTTGGAGACGTTTCAGTATCATCGCGAAAGAAGAGAACAAGAAACGTTACTCCCAGAAGCTGAGGTGAGTCGCGGTTGTTTCGTCATGATACCTCACATACCGTGCCCATAAATTCCTCTTGACAGCCCTTGGCTTCGCGAAACTCAGAGTGGGAAGAATCGCATGTCCGGGTGGGTTTGGGTCATCGGGCTCATCATTTTCGCCGTAAGTTTCGCTTCGGACCCCTCTCGGCTACTCGCCATCTCATACCTGGATCATAGTGCGCTGGTCTCGGAATCGGACTCGGGATGTATATCTCTCACAAGTCACCTTCCCACCAAGATCCCACGGCACTTGGTGGGGGTGGCAACCACGGCACAGGCCCGACGACCTCCTCAGTCGCGGATACCGGCACGGCTAGTCACAGCTTGTCGCGACATGTATCCCCTACAAATACCGTTGCCCGGCGTGCCGCCTTCGCTGACGCGTTGCCAACTCCCACGCCAGATGCACCTATTAACGTCGCGCACGTATCCCTCCCTCGTTGGAACACACCCGACTCACCACGTGCTCATCACCAACGCCAACATCTCAACCGCGCCTTGGTGTGATCAGTTTCACGCGCTCATCTTATGTGCTCCCCTGGGATTGGTGTTATTAACCCGTCTCCCATCCACTCGTTTATCTCGTCACTAACACCATACCCCTTGCATCACTTGCATATCTCTTTATTCTAACGTAATATTGGATACCTTTGTAAATCTTTCTGACGCGCAGCTCGTCCTTCACTTAGACCTCCACTCAAAGAAGGGATTGCTAAACCACATTGAGGCAGTCTTGACCTCTAACACTCATTCCTTGTCCCGACAGAGGGTTCACTCAGACCTTTGGATGGATTGCATTTCCCCTACTAGTTCTTCTAACCTCCAGTGTACCTTACTTATTCGCACTGTGCTATGAATGCATCTTTCGAAATATCAATATGCTCTACTTATTTGGAGGTGCCTCTACGACACTAGTCTAACAACCGATTAAAATGATGCCAGTAACTTGGGGATGTTATACAGGTATACAGGTATGTGCAGGGAAAGATAAACCTTGCGGGAACTGGACCGCGCACCCCCCAAAAAGGAGAACGCCGGCGCGACGATGCGGTGTAAGTCATGCATAAAAAAGTCCGAAGAGAATTTCGTGAAAAGAGTGGGTCGTTGAAAGTGATGGCAGTGGCGGTGGCTACCCACCGCGTATGCGGGTGGCGGCTCCTCTCTTGCTATAGTCGGCTAGCCCACTGTACCTTCGCGACGCGGCCTTGGAGGTGGTTGCCTTTTTCGGGGAGACGAGCACCTCTATTTCGGAATCTGAGTCGTTATCCGCCTTTGAAGAGGCCGCGGGAGTCGGATCCGTGCTAGACTGTTGTTGTTCCTGAGGTGCTGCCGCAGCCTCGGTCTGGTTCTTCGTCGCCGCCGCATCCTGCTCGCTGCGCTGTCGCTTCCATTCGTCGGACATTGAGTGAATGCGAGCAGCTAGCTCATCACGGTAATAGACGACCAGGGTGTCATCCCAGTGTTCGTGGACTCGTCTACCCTTTTGCGGCGAGGACCGCTACGAAGAAAGATAAGTGAGGGACGGGACGTGAAATTACCCTACGCTGAGACACACGTTTTGAATGATTTCCGAGGATAGCTTTGGGTCTTTCATAAACGTCTTGGCGAAGTGCAACAAGTAGACACCGCAGTCGCAGTGATTGGGCTGGTGGGGTACCTGGAATGACCGACCATGAAACTTATTCGAACGCAAATGAAACTTGTAGACACCTTACATGCGCCTGCATGCCCTTTGGCTCGGTTAGTGTGTCTTCTTCTAGCTGCTTCTTGTCGTGAGCTTCCATGAGAAGGTACTTGCTAAGCCTCTTCACCGCCTGAGGGTGTTTCGACGACAGTGAATCGAAAGTGAAAATGTACGTTTGGGGATGTCTGAGAGTTTGATGAGTAATAGTTGCAGTACTGGAAGGACGAAAATACGCACACGGCAGGTTCTTCGTGCTCGCTGTCGGGATTGGCCATAATTACGTCCTCTTCGACCACAATATCTACTGGTGCGCCTTTATCGTCAAGAATAATCTCAGGAGAAGTGACATTTCGTCTCATGTGATTGCTTTGCCCATAGAAGGTTGTAGGTGGGATACCTGAGTCTCGGACACTGCCACCTTCACTCACGCTTATCGATACTGGATGTTCTTCTTGTTCAATGACGTCGACCTGCTGATCCAAGGATGGTAGTTCTGTGCGCTGAACAAGTGGTGAACTCCCGGGATACAAAAGCGTCAGTGAATCCTTCTAGGCCAGCAGCGTCGTCAACAGGGGCGTCCTTGTCGACTGCCTCAGCACACTGCCCATCATCTTGCTTCACTAATAAGTCCGGTAGTGGGACCCCCAGATTCCACCATTCGCTCAACGTCAATCTCTTCTCTCTGATCGTCTGTTCTTGGCGAAACTGGGGTAATTGGTCTCGAAAGGGGTGCGGAATCGGCTCGAGCACTTGGTGGTGGAATCAGGATCGGGGAGGGGGAGGGGGATATTGCTTTGATGTAGGTTCCAAGTCCTTGACACCTGAGAGATCGACTCCTCCTGACCGGCGAGTAGACTTTCGACGAACGTTCGTCGCTTGAACGGGGACGGGGCAGAAGGGTGTATCCTGGAAGGTAGATAATGGCAAGATACCAATGCATGCTACGACCTGTGAGTGATCCGCCACCCTCGTCCAGGACAATTTAACGTACTTCTCATTGATCGGAACGATGACATATTTCTTCTGAAAAAGGTCAAATTTGGATGTCCACTTCCGGACGCTATTGTAACCTTCCTCGGGGCTGTGGAGTAGGATGTAAAGCTAAAGCGTTTCACGAATAAAGTGCCCAACATACACTTTCGTGGACAATTTCTTGTAGAAGAATGAGCTGAAAACAGTGGACTTGCGCCGCCAGCTCTGGGTTGCTTCTCATGTAGGTCGGCGAGCCACAACCTACGGGAGTCAGTGCTGTCGAGACGACCCACAGGATCTAACTTACTTAAGGCCGAATTCGATCAACGTGTCGTTCAAGAATTCACCCGGTTTCAAACGACTGACATCGCCATTCGTGATATTGAGGGAGCCAGCCCCAGAGCGGTAAGCCAGAATGCTAGCGAGGGTCAATCGAGGAATATAACCAGCAAAGAGGCGCCATACACTTCGTCTGGATCGGGCTTTGGGGAGAACCGCTGTTGTTCTGCCCCAGAAAGTCGTGCTGAACGGCGCACAATCTCAAACAGTGGAGCAACCTCAGTGCGACTGCACAAAATATTAGGACATGAGGTATCTAAAGTGGCGTTGCTTACGGCTTAGGTCGCGCTCGGGGCTTTGCCACTGTATCGGGGACTTTCTTGGGATGACTATCGGGAGGTGACGATTCTATTCTGCCCCGTGTTGGCTGATCCTCGTGAGCACGCATGGCAGCCTCCCATACTGCTCTTGCTCCCGGTCGGCTGAAATACCCCTATCAAATTAGAGAATAACCCGTGTGGAGACAGTACGTACTCTAAGGCAGATTTCCCATCTTTTGAAACGAGGGCTCCCTGTAGAAATCGAACAAGTTCTTGATAGAGTTTCATGTCCCAGTCGCTTGCAACTGGATCAAATTTGAAGGTCAAGAGGCCATTGGCATCATGCGAACCTGATTTTAGTACGAAAATGAGATAAACCAGCAGGTAATATAAAATAAGTAAATTCCAAACCTAGCTTGAATCTGTTAGGTCGTCGAACTTTGTACAGTGGCCGTCTCCAATGGACAAATCTGGATGAGGGGCGTCGCAGATGGTGAAAGCTACGAGACTTAAGCAAGCAAATCCCGCCAGACGGGAAGTTGCCGACCTTTAAGTCCGTGTACTGGAAGTTCCCAAGAGATTTTTTATTCAAACGTAGCTCGAAAATAGTTGAGGAGTCCGCGTGTTGCACTTGGAGGAGACCATCCCGATCCCATATGAGGTTGGCCTGAGGATCTGGTGTTGCTTCATGTGGAGGAATGTCCACTCCGATAGACCATTTTTCTAAGGGTAAACTGCAGACGACGCCTTTTCGAGTCGTTTTGCCCTTTGAAGGTCCGGGAGCAGAAACGAAGCCAGACGATCGAGTGGCATACGGATCTTGCAGCGTAATGGGTAACCCTTGGGTCTGCCGTTGGGGCTCGTAGCTCACTTAGTTGCGGAACACCAACCCGGGGAGCAGGTGTCTAAGACTCACTTGCTTTGGCTTCATGTTCTTCTTCCTATATCGTGCTTCGAGATCAATACGACGACTACCTGCGTTCTTCATAAGCGGACACCAATCGGCCAACATGGCTCTTTCCAGGATGATCTGTCTGCTTGTCCTATTCTTGGAGAAACAAGAGCCTTTGCTGGCTGGGAGTCGCCGTTTGGACGAAAAGTGGGGTCCCGTGCTTCGGTCCGCCTCAGAGTGCGCAAGCGCGCTGTACTTTCGCCGTCCGTTGGAGACCTGTGCAATTCCTCCAAGGATGAACTAAACTGGTCTATCGGCGAAGGCTTGCTCTGGTCGAATGTGTATGCAATTTCAGGGAGTTATGATGTCCATGGGGTCGGGGGAGGAAGTCTTCAATGTGACAGGCTTAGAAGAGCTGTCACCTGCGTCGGATGTATCGTCTTCGTCAATGACAATGGCGTCAGCAGCACGGGTGCGGCGCGAAGGAGAGGGGGACAGGCGCGCTTGAGCATGCTGGCCCCGAGTGCGGGGTTCGGACAACGGCTTGAAGAAATACTTCGATGGGGTGTCCCCCCCGTGGTGATCGAGCTTCTGGCGTTTAAGGGCATGCTGCGAAGAGGAGCTAGTGGCGGCTTTGCCGTCGCTACTTTTCAAGCGGCCACGGCCATACGGATTCTGGCCTTGCTGGAACCACAATCGCTCCTTCAACCTTGCGCAAGAGAAGGCCGGACGCACTTACCCGACCACCAGGGATGCGGAATCGGCGTTGGATTTTTCTGCCATCCTGTCGGAAAGCAGACAGTTGGCCAGATGCGGTGGATAAGAGTCAAACGAGCGACGTACTGCCCGCCCGTTCCACCTGATGCGTCTCTGTAATTGCCGGTAGGGCGAGTTGGCCGTAGACCCAAAGCAACAGTATGGAGACCGTTTATATTTCCAGCGTCGTCGTGAGTGATACTCATCTCGTCTGTAGGCGAGAGAGTCGCGTGCTGGTATGTGGCGGAGAAGTGGACGGTGTGGATGAGGGGACAAGGCAAGTAACACACACTTGGGCCTCTTGCCTCAGGCACTTGCTGTCCACTCGGCTGCAGTTCCGCGCCCACTGGCACGCCGGTGCGAGTCAAGCGGCTCTCCGATGACGATTTACGATCACGATCACGGATTACTACCACTACTAGTATTACGATTCCAACAGTCGATAAAAATCCGCGACGAGATACAAACTGCCCGCCAAACACACCAGTCCGTTCCCTCTATGTACCTTTTCTTCTTCGTGCGCCCACAGTAGGGCGTTGGTTACACTCGCTCGTTCCCCTTCTTTCGGTATCCATAGTTTAACGTCCCCGTCTATGTCTCTGATTACCTTGCGGATCTCCTCCGAAGGAACGGGTTCCACCCAGGGCATGCCCTCAACCGGTGTAAACTCTAACACGGCTGCACTGACTCTGATCCTCACGTTTGTCGGCCGTTTAAACGACAAGAGCGGCGAGAGTGTCTGCAGTGGTGTCTTTGGAGGCGAATGGGAAAGCGCCAGTAAGAAAACCAGCTTCAGATCCTCCGAGTTGGCAGATTCAAAGAGGCGAGATATGTACGTCGCCAGGACAGATGCAGACGATGGGTTGTGGGCTCCATCGACGAGTACTGCCAAGGGCTCCTCGAGGTCGTCCACTGGAGGGCGCAATCTCGACAAGGACACATCGTGGAACGATAGCCTTCCGATCCAGGAAGTCGAACGCACTCCTGCCGCAATCGTGCTTGGGGTGATCTTGCTCTGGAACGGAAGCCTGGTGAATGCTGGAAGGGTGACTTAAGAGTGAGGATATTATGCTGCCCGCTACACCTAAATTGTCCAATTGGTGATCCCCGTGCAATGGGAGTTGCGCATCGATAGGATCGGCGAAGTATGGCAGGAACAGAGAGATCGGCCGCAAGGTGCTGGCGTGGATGGGTAAAGGGGACGTAGACGTGACTGGTTCCGGGGGACCATCGACCGCCGCAAGCCACGTCCGCACGATAGCAGCGTCTGCATATACAAGGTCCGCGCCGACATTTTCTATCACAGTCCTCACCGAACCTAAAACCTCGGGGTGCTTCTGAGGACCGATAACGAATGGCCTCCCTCTCCTCGCGATGCCTGCTTTCTGCGTAGCGATCTCGCCAACAGTTTCGCCGAGAAACTTTTGGTGGTCCAAATCGACGGACGTGAGGGCAGACACGAGGACGCAGTCATCGGGAATGGCATTCGTAGCGTCCGTGAGCCCTCCCATGCCGACTTCAAGGATGACGATATCCGGCTTTGCCGATTCGAACAACATCAATGCGGTGGCGGTGAGGAGCTCGAAGCTACTCGCCGCAACGTCGAACTCCGAATCGACGTCTTCTATCCATTCGGCGTGCACCATTATACAGGTCGGGCGACGCGGGCTCACCATTTACTTACGATGGAGTCCAGAACGGATACGAGATGGGGGCTGTTGAACCTGCCAACCGTGAATCCGCTCGCCTGCAATATCGATGCGACGAAACGAGGATACACTGCCTTTCCCGTTTGTACCGGTGATGTGAATCGTCGGTAACGTGTACCGTGGCAGATGCGTGAGTAGGACACTGATCCGCTCGAGCGAGAGTTCCATGACAATCCGATATGCATCTCAGTAAGCGCCTACCTACCTTTCCGAATGCCACGGGTCCAGCAGCAATTAATTTCACGTGTAATGCCAGCAGCTGGGCGGCGGAAAACCTTCACAGAAGTGCACGCCATGAGGACCGCACATTGCAATGTCAGAGTTATTGTAGTGCTGTCAGCATTCTTGCGAATCGGAGTCATCTCATTCCAAGTACAATCCACACATCAAAGTCACCAGCATATCTTTCATTGGTGTCAGGACTGTTCAAAATAATATTGTCGTATTACAGTACAATCTATAGAAACATGTCCTTGGTCCATTAACTCGGCCAAATCGATCACAGGGCACCCTGTCGATCACCCATGCTCCCAAAAAACGTGGGTGAAAAGAAGAGTATGCTAAAATGCGGAAGAATGCGAGTAGATCGCGATCATGCGTAGGCTGTGGAATGGTGAAGGTGCAGATTGCAGGAACCAAAATGGATAGGCAAGTACTAGTCCAGGCCTATCCAGCATCATGTCGTGTAGATCGTGACAGGGCCACAAGAAAGATGGTCCGTAAGATGATAAATAAACCACATCCATTCCCCAGGAGACGGTGACCCTTCCCGCTTAACAGCCGTCGAGTAACGAGTTACGAGGGAAGCTGTAATTTGCTTGGCTCCATGTCGTCAGATTCGGGTTGGAATACGCATTAAGGTGGCTAAAATCGGAGTATGTCAGTGTCGATGGAAAAGCGAGTGTATAAAATGGCATACTTGTTGATATAATCGGTCGTAGGGTGACTGGATGGGTTGCAGCCGACACCATCAGAGACGTCGCTTCGTTGGTAAACGCGGATATAATCGATGTACATCTTGCTCGGGAATTGCAGGTGCTGAAGTCTTGCTTCTGGAAGGATGCTATAGCAAAACGTCATTGACTAGTGGTCCTAACTTATCGCAGTACAACTTACGAGCCATGCCCAAGTTGACGATGAGATACTGTGCGTCGTAGTATGTGAGAACTGTGTTACATCTCAGCCGGTAATAGCGACATACCATTGGTTCTTCAGGGATAATCCGGCTGCTTATGCCAGTTGTGGAATCACCAGCTAGTGACGCGTAGGTGGCCCGCCATGTCTCCTGTCCGTCGCTGTACCATTGTACGTAGCCATCGCTGCGGTGATTAGGGTTCGACCACCACTCATACGCGTACGTTCCGAAGCCCGAACCATTATAATTTGACGAGGAAATGTTGCTCAACGCCGAGACAGCCTGTTGATATTGCCCGCCCTTGTAGGAATTGAAAACGGTCGAGGAGCCTTGGATTGGGGTGGATGCGCTAGAATTATCAAACTGATAGTTGGCGTTGAAAGGTGCGACTTGAAGGGATTGGGATACTTGGCCCTCGAAGACGCTGACGTCTATTTGGGCTTCAAGAATGTCGATTTCTGGAGCACTACGACCAGTGCTAACGGAAGGGCCAGGGTGATCAGAACCCGGACAAGTACAAGCTGAGAGACGCTGGCCCGGGAGATACGAGAGGCCGACTGCGCCCTCTGGCTGGCCGTTGTTTGTTTGATTCGGATATGTCCCCACATCGCACGCTGCATAACTGTAAGGCCACATTCCTGTCACAAGTTAAATTATGGACGGGCCCGCTATCAGAGATGACGATCGCGCCACGTACCTTCGGTAGTTGCGCCATAACCAGCTCGACCCTATGGGCGGGGGTTGGTTACACGACTTACAGCTAGCTAAGGACCAACTCACTAGATTGCCCATACTCCATACAGCTGTAGAACGTCAGTGCCATAAGAGGGCAAATCGAAGGAACCACGCACCTGGCCAAAAGCCCGGGGTTTGCGTGGTACCTGGTAGACTGAGAGATACTTCGACGTACCCGGTCGTGAAGCAGAACTTGTTCCAGGATTGCAACATTCCTAGAGAAGTAAACTTATCGATTACTTGGGTATCGCGAGGACAAAAGAAACGACACATGCCGCTCTGAAAGTTCAGGTTGTGGTTACTTTGTTCTGTCATGGTGATGACCAGTTTACCATCTTCCGTCGTGATAGCCTGACCAGTCCCTTATAGTTCACATCGCTGATACAAGACAGTTCCTCACCTGAGGGTTATACCACTCCAAATCGCCTGTTGGCCTGTTTACGCGTTGTCAGGGACGACAGATTGGAAAGTAAAGCGCCTTACCAGTAATGGAGATCAACCGCCTCCCAAAAAGGATCGTCTCCTGGCCAAAATGTTCGACCATCCTTATTGAACTCATCACTAAAAACAAGATCCCAGGTATTCCCGTCGCTGGCGGTCTTCGTGTAAAACTGCTTGTCGGTGTCGGAGTCGATAAGAGAGGGAAAATTAGTCAATTCAGGTATCTGGCCTGACGAATTACTCCCGCCAAAGTTGCTACCGAGTGTAACAATTGGCGTTGTGTGGTAAAAGGAAATGATCGGATATCCGGCGAATAGCGTCACAAGACCGGCAACGAGAAGTATAAGAACGGACACGTTTGCCCAGCCCCGGGCCGAGAAGAAGGTAAATGAATTGTCTTGAGCGGCATCAACACGCGGGTCCGGGTTATGAAGTGCGTCGTCGAGGTCTGGATCCTTCGTATCCCACATGTATGCGGGAACAGTGGAGCTATTTGCAGGAGGGGCAGGTCTCTCGCCCGTAACGGATGACCGCTCTGATGGCGCATGACTGAAGCGGGAAGCAGTATAGACATTGTTATTGTGATTGTTGTTGGCCGCGACTGCGGAGGGGTTAAGCTTGGCAAATAAATATGATTAAACTAAATATCAGGGGACTGGAGGATGACGCACTGCATAGGGACCATAGCCTGCACCTATAGCACCTGTCGCCACACCCTGCGCAAGATCATTCCTAGGAGGCATAGGAGCCACAACAGGATGGGCGTTAGCCGAATGTGCGCGGTTCGATCGCGATGTGCGCCTTTGTTGGGTATAGAGCTGGTTTTGAGGGCTTTGAGGGACGGCATAGTAATGCGAAGGGTTTGGGGAGGGCACACGCCTCGATGGATGGGCCATGATGGGTACGAGGGAAGGGGCAGTGGGCCAAGGGCGGTAGACAGAGAAGAAAAAGTTGGCTCCAGCTAAGCCGGTTTACAAGCACGGTGCCCTCGGCGCTACTTGGGGCTGGGTTGCGTGCGGCGGCGCGCTCCCACCCGTGAGAAGAAGTTGCATCACGTGTTATCGACTGCGCCTTCACAGCCCCCAGCTGATCATTTTAACCCACAAATTTTAATTGGCGGCGACTACCCGTAAATAAAACACCCAGTAATTCTAGCGCGGGAGCGGATCTCAAGGTGAGCAGATGACCACAGGTTTATCCATTAGGGCGGAACGTGGAGTCGGGAAAACCGTCCTGGCCTCTGACCCACCAGTCGCACCGCTCGCTCAATGCCAAGACCTAGAGTGTGTGTGAACGAAAGATCAACTCACAATCACCTCATGCCCATGCGGACGACAGTCCCTCCTCCAGTGCTCCCATCGAATGTGAAGAAATTGGCCAGTGGTGCTTCTCGCACACCCAGCGCCTTCAAGATATCTTGCGCGAGCATACCACCGACGACCGCACTGACGGGTGCAAATTCGTGCGCCTGCAGTCGTCACAGTAGTCCTGTCAGACCATAAATAGATTCTCGGCGATTCGAAATGGAAGTGCCGCCCACTCGACGAGTTCTCGGGGAATCGCAGGAAACACATCCTTGTTGACCTCGGCTTTCGCGATGAGTGTATTTGCTACAGATTCGAGTTCGTCCGCGTATTCGATGTCATCTGGGAGATGACC
Organism: Lactarius indigo; assembly: GCA_025766275.1. Taxonomy (NCBI): domain Eukaryota; kingdom Fungi; phylum Basidiomycota; class Agaricomycetes; order Russulales; family Russulaceae; genus Lactarius; species Lactarius indigo. The sequence continues at coordinate 1,347,014 of JAFKAC010000005.1, read as the reverse complement.
CTGGTGAATACTTTGGAGTTCCCATAAAGCTATTGCGTTTTACATGTCAGCCAGCCCTCGCCATGGGACAAACACTCACCAAGGATTATGAACACGACGGCGGGGTTCAAACTTTTGGTCTGCCGACGCGGTATGCCCGACCATCGATGCTCCAGGGCTTCGCGCAGCGGGCTATATGAGACCGTTACTCTGACGTCCTTCGCTCCATTCTTGCTTCCCTCCAGAGCGATCCCTGGAATCCCCGCCCGAATACATAATAAGATGCCTGCTTGCAACAGTCATGTCAAATTACGTACGGGGCAATGTATTCGTGCTCCAGCAAATCACAGAAGATGTAACCAAGGAGCCCGTAAGTCCCCCCTGCATAAAGGGGCTTTTTCGATCTTCGACATGCTTCATTGACGCGAACCTGCGTGCGTCGTTGCAACCGTTTTCACTACGAGGAGTAAGTGGACAACACTCACGATAAAATCTCGTCCAGAGTCTGTTATGCACACCAGGTCTACGTTCTGTACCAACCTCTCGAGTTCTCCCTGCTCTAGGACCGATGGAGACGTCAACGTCTCGACTGTCACGAGGGGGTTGAGACTCTCGATTCGAGACTTGGCCGCGTCCACGCGCTATGATAGAATAGCCGTAAGTCCCTTAGGTCCGTATGCGGAAGAAAGGACGGGTGCATCAGCTCATGAGCCGAGAGGGTGGTGTGGGGATTAAATCTTTTAAAATAAAAATAAAACGCACCTTCTTTCCAATGTCTTCATCCCTAAAGAAAAATCCAACGCCAAGGTCTTCAGCGGCGACGTCCTCGCAATCCCAAATGATTAGTTTGCCGATTCCAGCGAGCACGATATTTTTGACAGTCTCCGTCGCGACACCACGCAAGTTCGCCACGAAGATCGTAGCATTCCTCATCCTACCATTCGACAAATCAACGTCGTCGTCTCACACATGAAATCACGTTCGGAAGCTGCGAGATGAAAAGGAGAACGGACCTCTGCTGGGCTTCCAATCCCCACAAACGGATCTGGCGGTCATATAGGGCTGCCTCATCTTGAGCGAGAGGTTATCAATGTGCACAATACCGATGATGCCCATGTCCAGACCTTCTGTAATTTCTACCACTGGCGCCGACATTGAGCCTGGCTCGTCTGGCGACATGACAGTGCGGAAGGAATAGCAGAGGGAAGCACCCGCGCGGTGTGTCACAGCGCTTAGCGCCTTGACCTGCAGTACATGACGCGCCTCGCGTTTGATCGTGAATACATCTACAGTAAAAACATAGCGACTTGACAGACAACGTTGCAACAGAGAGATTACTTCCAGAACAATAAACAAATGAAGGCAGCACTATCATCACATTTGACCAGCAATATTGTAAATAATGACCGAGACAAAGAACCGGTCTAAGATCAGGACTACAAAATGATAAAGGTACAATTCCGTCCCCGAAAGCCGTCTAAGTACAAGGTACCAGCCTCAGTTGTTGCTCAGCAGTGTCGGCATACCGTCTCCGTTGGATGTTGCGTCCCTATCGTCATCCAGCCTGACGGAAAATGAAAATATTTGGTCAGCTGAGGTGAGCTGCAAGATCAAGACGTACAGATAGTTTCGCTCGATTTCGGATAAGATGGAAAGAAAATCCCCTGGAGATATAATATCTGATCAGGAAGTTGCGTTACATTGGGTTGACGGAAAAAGACAAACACAGATACGCGTGCGCTCGGGCGGCAGTGGCGGGAGCCGTTTCTGCTTTCCTCACCGCATCGAGGAGCGTCGACGCAACAAATCGAACCTTATGAACCTAGCAACGGGATTTAATGGACCTCGGCTTTAATGACGCCGCTATGTCACCTACCAAAGATGGCCCATTGGTGGCGATGGATTGTATGGGTATGCTAGAGTGGGGACTGAGATGTATCTGGGTCCAAGAAAAAAAAAGTCGTCGATACGGACTTGTGCAATATGTTGAGAAGATCACTTGCAACAGCTTCTCTATCATCCGCGATGCGTTGCTCATCTGCGACACGCTGGTCATCTGTAGTCCCTCGGATCTGGATCTCAAGCTCGTCACGGTATTGTTCGATCACAAATCGGACAAGTTGCTATATAAGCCAAAGTAAACGTCGCGAAAAACTTACAGTGCTAGGTAGTACGCACCTGTGTCACGTAAATATTGGCCTGCATCACAAGAAAGGGGTTGAGCGCATTTGCCCTCGACGCATTGGGATTGTCGAAGAAGTCCTTGACTTCGGCAAATGTCGCCTGTCGGAAACCAGCTCCTCCGTAGTCCGATGGGATATTTGGTTGAGAGTTTTGCTTCAATCGAAGTGGCTCTGGAGTGTGTACAAGAGCCGTCATAATTCGAGCATGGAGAGATCGGACCTCCTCCAGCCTGGCTGTGGCATACTGGCCCTGGGGTGGTGACCGCCTGTCCACGCGTATGCGAACCAGAATCTCGCCAAGGAGGGCAAAAATCCGCGTTATACAGTTGAGGCCAGAAACCAATGAGGGCTTGCCATGGGGCTGAGGTAGATACGCGCTCGGCGTAATGCTAAATGAGACAGTGACAGGCATGGGGCGTATTCAAGGATGAACAAAGTGAGCCTGGTCCAGAGACGGTGCTTACTATTCGTCGTCAAGCTCTTTTGGGAAGTGTACCGTGCAGTCTTCGTCTCTAAGGCAGATGGGACGCCCGAGGAGGATTGACATCGATTTGTCCGCTGGGGGGGAACGTTAGGCAAGTGAAACAAAAGACGTTTAGATCAGGTTGTAGCGTCGTACCTCCAAATAACAGCCAGAAGGTTCTACGCCGCACTTCGCATTCAATGAGGTCCAGACCGTCATAAGACGATTCTTCATGCATTCGGAGCGTGACGGCGATGTGTGCTGCCTCACCAAATGCGGCGTGCTGTGTGGCGTCGTGACCTTCGCAGAAGTGATAAATACAATCGCTAGAAGAAAGTAAGCCAAATGCGCGCAGATTTCAGGTGATGATTGCACTCACAAATAACGGATTACAACATGCATTGACGTTGGTGGATCATATGATGCAACAGAAATATGGCGACTGGCTTCGTGACATGTCTGCGCCAGCTTACGCACTGCGTGTCGTCCCATAGGAAGATATGACCGTGGAAGTTGGACAAGAGTAGAGGCTACAGTCGACATGACCAACGCAAAGAAAAGAGGATCACGCTCCTCCCTCCGTGCGTGAAGATCGGCCATGTACGACGGCTTGTGGACACAAGGGGAAAGAGGGTAGACAAAGTCAAAGAATAGCGCAATGATCAACATGATAGTGTCGCGGGGGGCAACGTCTTCAAGACTGTGTGGACGATAATAATAGGAAAGTGGCGGAAACGTGTTTGGTGGTGGCACTTGCTGGTGCTGTCGGTACGACCAGTTGTACAACGGATATGTACTGAACTGCTCTGGAGGATACATGAAGGACTGTGTGTCGTCAGCCTTTGGTGAGCGTTGCGCGTCGACGGGCGAAGTGCCGAACGAAGACGAAGATATGGGTTGATAATGTGAGTGATACGCGTCAGCCGTAATCGCAAAATGGGAGGATTGCAGGGAGCCGGAGGGAAGGGAGGGTCCAACATTGTTCAGAGACTGCTCCAGGAAACTAGAAGAAGGCTGGGCGATGGTGGTGGCTTGTTGCCGTGAACCTGTCATGTTTGGTCTGGCGGAGAGGGGAGAAGTCTCCCCATTTTGATTTTCCTGCTGCTGTTGAGCGGCAGCGGCTGCAGCGGCTTCCTGAAGCCGACGCAAGTACCTGTAGTGGCGTCTAGGATCAAAGAAGTAAGTGCGCAAGGTATGATGCCGTACAGATTTGGTGGGCCGCGTTTCTTTGGCTGGTAATCGTAGGTGCAAGGAATGCCGAGGGTGATGCAATGCTTGCAAGACGACTGGGGGTCGTCTGGGTTGTCCCTCGCGCACCTCACCTTACGAGCACGACAAGCATCGCAGCCTACAGAGGAACGGGTTAACAAAGCGCGCGGAAATGAAATGAGAAGACGGTGGCTTACTTTGAGACTGGCGCCTAAATACAGATAAGACAAGCATGTCAGCATGACATCCAAGATAACAAAAGCAAAATTAAAATAACATGACAGCGAGAAACCTGAGGAGGACGAGGACGCGAGCGCTCGAGAGGGGGAACGGGAGGAAGAGGAGATGGACGACGAAAGAGAAAGAGAGAGGGATAGAGGGAGGGCAGCCAAAGCTTGAGGTAGAAAGGCGGGCGAAACGGAGAAAGTTCGGGCAAGAACAAAGGCTCACTTTCTCTTTATCTTGCTGCTTTCAGGGTAGCCCTCCTTGGTGGAGGTGGCGGCGGTGGAGTCATCAGAGCAAGATCCATTTTCTTTCTTCTGACGAGAGACAGGCATGGAGACAAAAGGTGTGTCGAGGAGGAGGGTGTTACAGTCGCAAATATCTCAATCCGTGGTCCATTGCCGCACCGTTTTGGCGACTTGTCGTGGATCTTCAGCAAGATCTAATATCAAGTCCAAATCAGGTGCTCGTCCTTTCAGAACTTCCTCGACACGACGACACGCGTGGTTGGCGCACCCTGGTGATGACCCTGGTGATGACTTCCCTTCCGAAACGACTCATCCCCCGAGCCCGAGCCGAGAGGGCCGATACCCAGTTGGGCAAAGCCGATCAATGACCGTTCTTCGGCTCGGCTTACAGTACGAACTGACGGTGGCTGTAATTTTCATCCGATTATTCGCTGTGTCCATGCGGTGCGTGCGATAGGGCTTCATCGCAACCCTGCCAGCTGTCACTGCTCATGCACTCCTCATGTGTGACCACGCAAACTGTAATCTACTTACTCTATTTTTTTTTGTCCCCCTACATTCTCGAACGTAAAAAGCTCGACCAAACGTGCGTCCCTCATAAACCAATCCATCGGATCAGACCTCCATACGGACCAAGTCGCGCACAATTGCTCACGTCTTTCTACGACTGCGCCCTCTTAGCGCAGAAACCATCTTTCGACCTTCATCCGCGTCGACGTGTCCCTTTTTGCGGTGGGTGTGAATACTCTTCACGATCTGTCGTCGGAGAGACGCATGAGAGATGTCGTCCCATTCGGCTCTGGTTCGCAGCAAACGGTTCCAAAACTGGAACGCAAGAGTGGGGTCATCCGCCTTCAGAGCCTCTTCGATGCAAAACTTGCACATATTCCATGACACGAGGTGGTTCGAGTGTTCGTTGGCAATGATGATCTCTAGCGCCCGAGTTAAATTGTCACGGACGGCGTCCTTGTCCGTGCCACTAAACACCACGCTCGCTCGGATGACTGCGGCAATAGTTTTGGTAGTGAACTGTTGGCCACTTTCCCGCGCCAAATGGAGCAAGCCGGTAATTACCGCAATGTCGCGATGTCTTGCAGCTTGATACATGACCGTACCGAACGAGACGCCGTCAGGTCCTAGTCCAGATGCAACCATGCGTTGAACCATCTTCAGCGCAGTTCGAGGATCAACCTCCGCAATCGCGGAGAGTACTACGTTCACGTCATGGGGGTCGGGACGTTCCTTTCGGTCCAGTACAACTCGTAGGGTCTCCAATCCTTCTTTGACACGGCCAAGTATGATATTCGCACGGGCTAGCGCATTGAGGTCTTCTCTGGACGCTTGCTGGAGCGGCTCCTTCGCCTTGCGAAATCTGGTCAGGACTAAGTTCGCAAAATTCCTAAGATCCTCTTCCTCCTCTGACTGTGTATAGAAGTCTATCCCTGCATCATCAAGGCCACCGTCGACGGAGGAAATTGTCGTTTTTTCAACCACTTGGGAATTTCCGGACTTGCTGACGGCCTTTCGGCGCAGGGTAGCGAAAAGGCTGCACATGCGTACCACCATGGCAGCATTTCCCGCGACCATCTGCCCCTCCTTCCCCGAAGAGTAGCGTAGCCAGAGGGTCCTAGCGGGGCTTGCGAACCCACTCTCGGCTGCGATAGAAATAAATTCTGCTCGATCGGCTAGAGGAATATGCTCGTAGCGGTTCACAACTTGTTCGACTAGGCGTCTGCTTAGGTGCATGTGGGCAGTTTGGCGGGACAGATGGCGGAGTAACCATGTCAGCGCCGAGCCACTGGGTAGTGGGAACTCAACGGGGGGGCGAGCGGCTTGATTTAGTGAGAGTATGAAAAGGCTAGTGGCTATATGGGGTTGGTCGAGGTGCTGGGCATTGGCATACATCTGACGAACTATGCCGGGAGAAACGGTAAGGGGCTCCGGACTTGACACTGTATCTTTGATGAAAGTGAGACTAAGCTTCAAGTCTTCGATCGTAGGAAACTCCATAAGAGTATATAAGACATCTTGGCATAACCTGGTGATCACCGGTCCTACTGAAGACGCTTCGCCGAGGTAATTCTTCATAAGGACAAGGGCTTTGCGATTCCAGTTCCAAAAGATGCATGAACGGACGAGGGTGAGTGTGATGATCAGATGGAAGTCTCCTGAAGAATGATCCGCGCGGTGAATGGCTTCAGGCGGGATATAAGAAGCCTCTATCAAAGACTGCAATAGGCGCATCGCGGGCTTTCCCATACGTAATTTGGACAAGTGCATGACGAGTCGGAACAGGGACCATATAAGGGTAGTGTCCTCCAAGTTCGTCAGAGGAGTGTGATCACATCCTTGATGTGACTTCAGGGCTTCTGAGATGTTCCCGGCAAGACACGCCAAGAACGACTTCGTTATGGATGGTGAGTAGTGATGCATGAGAGTGTAGGCTATATGTGCGGACGCGTTTAGGGAAAGAGATGAGAGGAGGTTTGTGACAGTGTGAGATAAGAGAGACGCCGTGAGAGATGGGTTCAAATGCAGACGAGGAATCGAGAACAAGATTCTCGCATGTTCGGTCCGCACGGGCTCTGGGGACCCCAGAATGTTTCTTGTGAGATTATCCAGCGCAGTTTTGCATCTTTCCTCTTGTGCACGTAGCGCGACGCCACGGACTTGTTCGATCGAGAGGGGGGTGGGGAGCTTCGAGGAAGACGTGCTGAGACGTGCGTATAGTTCGCACAATGTAGGCAAGGGGTCCGAATCGACCTTTTTCTCCGTCTCCTCTTGATTAATAGGGAATATGGGTTTCCTGTCCGCGTCTTGGTCGGACCATGAGGGGGGGTTGTCCCCCAAATACTGGAGGTGGTCGGAGGGTGGTGAGTCAAATATGGGTGTTTGGGAAGAGGAGGCCGCGTGAAATGTGGAAACTGCCAGGCACTGTTGCGATGGGGTCGTCGCCCTAGATGAAAACCTCTGGGTGATGATGACATGGCTACAAAACGAGGGTGAAGGTGTTGGAAGGAGTCGGAGGCGACAAATGAACATAAGTCAGCTAGGTCAGCTAAGGGTACAGCATGGTCAGCACATTACAGTAACATAGCAGGCATGATTTTACGGACCTCATCGCAAGACCAAATAAAATGACCTTGTGCCCTCCTGGCGATGGCCAGTTCAGTGCAGCGCAACACAACGCGTACTCCGAGCAAAAGCGCGTCGTCAGTCACCGTGGCAAGTGAGCGCTTGCGAAAACAAGAACAAATAGTAAATAGTTGGCTCATGGGAATATCGCACCGGATCAATTCACCCTACAGTCGAGTACCTGTTACTCACACTCATACCTATAGGACCTACAAAGTGTACTCTATTTAAATTTTTGGGCGCAAGTGTGAGAACCTGTGCAATCACGAGCAGAAGTTACGGTACTTCCATCACAGTCCGCATGCTCTAAACTCAGATGTACTACAGGTCATTCTTTGAGCACATGGTGTTATCATAAGCCATGTAAATTCTAGATGTCAGTGGCAGGCAACGCTCTGCGAAAGGCAACCGTAACTGCTCACTTAAGGACGATAGAGCTTCCGGTTCATTGAAGGTTGATCGAATGTCTGTCGTTGGAAGACAAGTCGTAAACTTTCACGCCTATCAGTTTCACCTATGGTACTCGTAAAAAATATGCAGCGGCGTCGGTTCGTCTTGGACAGGGTATCTTCGGTGGCACGTCCGGTAGAAAACGTTAACGGGGGGTTCAACGTTCAACGATAGAGATACTATCGAGCACGTTGAACCAACATCTGCGGGTTAACAATAAAAGTCTATCCATGAAACCGTGATGTATGCGTTGTTCCATGTTGATTTTCCGTTGATGGAACATACGCCTAGGGACGAATTCGTGCAGCAGAGAAACCGAGGATGTGAAAAACCATATTATCCCTCAATACAAGCTCGTTGGTGTTTTTACTGTGTATGATAAACGACAGGCGGAAGATAGATACAATCCGGTCGCAAATTGATATGCATACCAAAAGGACCGGATAGGATGGTACAACAGCGACATGTGCCGCATGAATGAGGCTGATGAGTGGGGCGACGAGAAGCGCGGTGGACCGCGCACCCATCAATAGCAATGACCGACCCAATGCGGGACACAGAGAACGGAAGAGGAGAAATGTCACCAATGAGATGCGGACGCTGAACCATGAGATGCATTATCGTAAGCAAAAGGCATGGGAAATGGCACAACATGAGACGTAGATGCCGAACGAATCGTGTGCGTGCACTAGCTCACGTGCTCACTTCTGTGTGGAAGTAGCAACAGGGGCTGGAGCAGCTGACTCGGGTGGATGAAAGGGATCTTCGCGATCGTCGGGGAGCGACGTCTCGTTCAGTGCAAGCACACTTTCACGAACTGGGCTGGTAGCTGAATTGGCGGGAGAGGTAGACAGTATCTGGTGGGTGGCATGCGAGGAGGCATGCGGAATGCTATGATCCGACATCAAATCAGATCCACGAGGAAAAGGCGAGGCAACATACTTCTCTGGATTGGGGATTGCCGTACCTACGGCGTTCTGCGGACCGACGCCTGCTTTAGACAGGGCATAGTCACCAGAGTCGAAGTATTTGCGGTCCTAATGTAAACGCACGACGATCAGACACATACAAAAGAAGAAAGATAAGATCCAAATCAGCACCTTCTGCATCTTGGTGAGGATGTTCTTATGAGTCGGAAGTTTACCATATAGACGGAAGAGCTTCTGTTCCTCCTCAGTCAATTTCTGGAAAATGGAGGGCCGATGTGGTTAGCGAGTAGTTCGATAGAATAGGTGGGGAAGTGTGGGCATGCAGAGCGAGGGACACGAGAGGAGGGGGGGACGAGAGGCGGTGCGAGACATACACTAATGTCAACCTTCTTGGCCCTTGCAGGAAGCATGGCGGACATGGTCGGAAAAGCACACGGATTGAGGCCAGATGAGTGGGGAAGAGCAGATAGAGCTCTACCGTCGTGGGTTTTAAATCAATGGAAACAGGGAATGGGTATGAGCTCTTAATGACCGGGTGGATAAGAACACAAAGCGAAATTGCCCCCGACTTAGTGGTGCCTCCTTCGGTCGGAGCTTAATCTCTTGCGGCCATTCCCGCAGTATCAGAATAAATTGAAATCACATTGATTCCAGTCGGGCGAGCGACGTGACGATACAGAGTACAGTATAAAATAAAATAAAAAATAGTAACCTGACACATGCCACGAATGAAAATTTCTGACCGGCCTGTCAATCAGACCTGTGGCACGCCGAGTGGAAAGAACCCATCATATTTTCCGAGAACCATCTTAGTCAAAGGCAAGCAACATCCCATCCATGTCGTTGTCAAAGATACAGAAATCAGATTGTGCACCCAGATCATGATCAGGGGCTGTAAAATTTTCACAGCGGGGTGGACATGCATGCTTTCGCTAGGAATAGTGGTGAGTGTTTGCGCATGGTTACACAAATAGGTAGGATAGAACCATTCGTGTGTGCCATTCAGGTGCCAGAAGTGGTGACATATCGGCCGATGTAAATGGGTTCTCGTCCTCGTCGCTCACACCAGAGTCGCAGTTTGATCGACTAGTCAGCGATTTCCCGGAGATGAGAAGCCCAGAACCCTCGGAAGAATGTGTTTGGGGGGTTGAATAGGGCTCGTCATCACCAACGGTTATGTCTTCTTCTGACTCTCCCGACCAAATACTTTCTTTATGCTCCGGGGTCCCGTGGCCCGAGAAGCAAACTTCCGGTGGCACTAAGTCGTCCCATGAAAGTATGTCACCAGAAAAGTCCTGAGAGGGCCGACAGAACACGGGCCCAGAAAAATTCAATGCCTCCTCGTCGTCTGAGGAGGACCGCTTCGAAGTTGCAAGACAGAAAGCATCCTATTACGGCTTGACACCTAGTTATGGCCACTCTTGGCAGAAACGCACCTTAAATGGAGGGGAGCGAGCCGTGATCTTCAACACGATCTCCAATGCCGAAATAAGGGTGTCTTCATCACTGGCTTCGACTGCTGGCGAATCTGACGGGCAACTGCGTTGCGAGGAGAGAGAACGATGCGTATCACCTACTACCCGTTTGTATATCGACGTTTTGTTATGGATTCTCTGTAGGCGGTGATCGGTTCCGATCGATATAAAAGGAGGGCCCTCTTACTTTCAAAAGTTCTTGACATTCGCTGTGAAAACTCGAGTTTTCAGACCGGGCCGTTATCGCCAGCAACGATCGAACAAGTGAAGGAAACCACTGGAGTTCTAGATAGAGTTTCTGTACGGCACAGTCCAGACCGAGAAGATTTCCGATAATACATGAAACATACCGTCCGCAAAGGGCCGAATAGCCAAGGATAGCGACTAAAAGCCACGGATCAAATTCTCGTCGGTGCTCTCAGGGTACCAAAAACAGACCCAACAAAATGGACAGAAAATAACTTGTGCACGAGTTTATTCAAAGCCGGTTGAAAGGGGAGAAGAATTTGAGGCGAGAAGATGGAGAGACCTTAGCAAGTAATAAGTTGCATACTCGCACAAAGAGCGGACATATCTACCAGCAGACTGCTGCCGCAAAGACATCCAATTGTAAGCGAGGTGTATCGATAAAACATGAGCGCATGATGAAGAGGGAAGGTCGGCGCTGCGTGAGAGTGTCACAGATACTGCCAGAAGTCAGAGGGAGGCGAGAGTAGCCAAGTGTGGTGTTAATGAACCTTCTGGACTTCCTAGGGACCGGTCGTTAAGGATGACCTCGGAGATAGCACTGATACAAAGATGCTCTGCGTTCTTTGAGACGCAAATAAGTTGTGAGAAACGGTAAGCGGAGAGACATGATGTACAACGGTCAGATGGTGAAGGAAGGTCTTGATAGCGGATGAATGAAGCATTTGGACGGGCGGGACGGGAGTAGATTGATCGACAGTTCCGGAGAACGAAAAGAGAACGGTGTCGATAAATCGAGCATCGAGAAGACAAGGCAACGTTATTTGTGTGGGATTTCCAAGGAGTGTATGCGTTGACAATAACGAGACTTGAAAATCCGGTTCGTTGACTGAAATTCTGTTCAACATGGGAAAAGCGGAGGCGAGAGCGCTTATCTAATAGTAGGCTGTGTCTCGAGATCAGCTCAGCTCAGCATCTGGGCCCCCAACTCATCGCCCTGCGCTCGCTCTCCTCTGCGCACTTCCACCATAAGCCCGCCTCGTCGCGGTACACACTCCTTTGTTATGGCCGTACGTACTCGCTCAAATAATCTTTATCGGTCCTTCTCACCAATGGTTCCTCTGCCTAGTCCCAAGATTTAGATCAGAAAATCCAGGATGTGTACAAACGTATCCAGACAGAGCGAAAGGTACTAGAGGCATCCCAACTCCTCCGCCAGGCAACAACAAATCAAGATGTACTCCGTCGAAACGACGCCAAGATCAAAGAGGCAGAACGCTCTCTCTCCTATTTTGAAGATACCCTTCGCGAGCTTCAAGCTCGTAAGATGCAGCTTTCCGATCCCTCGAGATCTACAGGGACTCCGCAACCCAACTTGTCACCGACTTTGCGACCACATCAGCTAGGTAGCAGAGATCGCGCTTCCCAGTACAACGACTCTGGCGGTCTACAGAACTCCCCCGAAGCCCGTAACTCTTACCTAGATGGCGGACCCTCCAAGGCTAAAAACCTCACAAAGTTGGACATGATAAAGGCAGATACTCCTCACACCCCCTTGAAAATCGCCCGTATGCTTCATCAACTCGAATTCAAACTCCAAGTAGAAATGCAGTACAAGAAGGGTATCGAAAAGATGGTAAAGCTTTACCAGGCCGATGGCGACAAGAAATCCCGCGCCGATGCTGAAGGGAAACGCGTGGAGAGCGAAAAGAAGATCCAGCTCTTACAGACAGCCCTTAAACGCTACAAGACGTTGAATGTCCTTGATGCGGCTGATGAAGATGAGGACGCTGGTAAATACGTTCTGCCGTCCACAGACACTCACCTAATGAAATACACAGTTGATCCAGCAGCCGATGGTGACGCGAAGAGTGGTCTGCGTTCCAAAATACTGTCTGGGAAGCTGCAAGTTACTATCAAAGGCGCACGTGAACTTGAACACGCACCCGTTATCACTTCTGGCCGGTCGCGTTCCGCGTCGAAGCAGGTAGTGGATACATACGTCTCCCTCAAAGTTGAAGGCACTCAGAGAGCTCACACTCACCCCTCCCGTACGGATCGTTGGAATGAAGAATTCGAGATTACTGTTGACAAGGCGAACGAGGTCGAGCTCGCCATATACGACAAACAAGCTAGTGAACTACATCCGGTGCCTATCGCACTTTTGTGGTTGAAAATACAGGACCTCGTGGATGCGCTTCGTCGCCAAAGGGTCAACCAAGAGAGCGGCCAGGGTGGATGGGTCACTGCGGGTGACATGAGTAACATCCCCGGCATGCCTCAACCTGGGCACCACCCGTCCGGCTCTGGTGATTATCAACCAGCATTCAACTCGGGTGGTCCGTTGGCTCAAGGTGGTGCTACGAATGTCGGATATGGCGGCCAGTCGGATGGGGTCGACGCGTGGTTTGCCCTCGAGCCTGTCGGCGCTATCGCTCTTAAGCTGAATTTCGGTAAGCCTCCCGTCTGATTCAATATCTTTCCTAATTCCTTTTTCGCCATGCCTAGTCAAGGAGAATGTAAGAAAGCGCCCCCTCGACGCACCCGGAGGACTTGGTCGACAAGGTGCCTTCCGCAAACGCAAGGACGAAGTCCATGAGATGAACGGCCACAAATTCGTCCAGAAACAATTTTACCAGCTCCTTCTCTGCGCTTTTTGCAGCGAGTTCTTACTCAACGCCGCTGGTTATCAATGCGAAGATTGTCGATACACTTGTCACAAGAAGTGCTTCGAGAAGGTTGTTACAAAGTGCATATCAAAGTCTACGTCTGGGGTCAGTCCATCGACTTTCCTTCCTTCTGGATTCGAGTTCACGTGCCTTCAGGACGGGGATGAAGAGAAGATTAATCACAGAATTCCTCATCGCTTCGAACCCGTAACCAATATTGGCACTAATTGGTGCTGCCATTGCGGATACATGCTTCCATTCGGACGCAAGAATGCCCGTCGATGCACCGAATGCGATATCACTTGCCACGCAAATTGCGCACATCTCGTCCCCGATTTTTGCGGCATGTCTATGGAGACTGCCAATCAGCTCCTGCGCGACTGGCGCGACATCAACCGCGCACGAGGGAACAAGGCTGCTGCAGCTAGCCAAACTTCACGTGTGCAACCACCTCCCGCTTATTCCCCACCTCCAGACCAAACAGGAACGGTGACACAGGAGTTAGAACGTTTACGTTTTACTGGTCCTGAACCCCCCCGCCCCGAGACACCCCCGCAACAGCGACAATTTCAACAGCAACCCTCTATTGATAAACGAACAGGTCAACAGCCCTTACCCGGGGGATTCCCTTCCCAACATCCTCCGGGGGGTATGCTTCCGCCTGTTGGTGCTCGTGCAGCTGTCGCACCCGCGTTCCCCAACGAACCTATTGTCCCTCCTGGAGTTCGTCCGCCCCCTCTCGGTTATGACCAACCGCCTCCAGTAGCCGCAACGCCAGACGGCAACCCCCCTGGCCGCCTCACACCTCAGATACAACAACAACCCCTTCCTCCAACCCTCCCCCCCAAGCCTTACCCACCCACACCTTTTGGTGTGGGACCACCCCAGCACCGCGGCAGCTATCCGCCTTTGCAGCAACCTCAACAGCAAGCAATCTCGCAACCGGTTCTACGACCACAACAACCCCAAGTCGTGAAGAAGCGGAAAGTTGGCTTAGATGATTTCAATTTTTTGGCCGTTCTTGGGAAGGGCAACTTCGGGAAGGTGATGCTAGCCGAGGAGAAGACGACGAGCAATTTGTACGCCATCAAGGTGTTGAAGAAAGAGTTCATCATCGATAACGACGAAGTGGAAAGGTGGGTTTCTATCACCGCCTTCCGTCATTATCCCAGGGTCATTGAGTCACTTCCCCTTTTAAAGCACCCGCTCAGAAAAGCGTGTTTTCTTGGCCGCTGCACGGGAGCGCCACCCTTTCCTGCTGGGCTTGCACTCATGTTTCCAGACAGAAACACGCGTCTACTTCGTCATGGAGTACGTGAGCGGAGGTGATCTGATGTTACACATTCAGCGAAAGCAGTTCTCTCTCCGTCAAGCCAAGTTCTATGCCTCTGAAGTTTTACTTGCGTTGGAGTATTTCCACGCTAACGGGATCATCTACCGGTGCGCTTATACTCTCGAAGCTAGGGATGAACACCCAGACTTACTTGGTCGCAGCGACCTGAAGCTTGATAACATTTTGCTAACGTTGGACGGGCATGTCAAAGTTGCTGATTATGGTCTATGTAAGGAGGAAATGTGGCATGGGTCGACAACCGGCACGTTCTGCGGCACTCCGGAGTTCATGGCACCTGAGGTATGTGCACGCCAGTGCGGTTCCCACAAATTCTGCGAACTGAAGGCTATAAGATTCTTCTCGAACAACGTTATGGCCGTGCCGTTGACTGGTGGGCGTTCGGTGTGTTGACCTACGAGATGCTGCTGGGTCAATCGCCATTCCGTGGAGATGACGAGGACGAAATCTTCGACGCCATCCTCGAAGACGAACCTTTGTACCCGATCACAATGCCACGCGACGCCGTTTCTATTTTGCAGAAGGTGAGCTCACGGGCAACTTTGTATTCCGTCCCTACTTCACGCCTCCGTAGTTGTTGACGAGGGACCCCGCCCGCCGTCTTGGGTCGGGGAAGAGCGACGCAGAAGAGATCAAAAGGCATCCGTTCTTTAAGGACGTTAACTTCGATGACATCTTCAACAAGCGCATTCCTCCTCCGTACTTCCCTACCATAGTATGTCTTACCACTGTCAGGCCATTGACCTTACTAACGGGGATCATAGAACGGAAGTGCAGACACTAGTAATTTCGACGAGGAGTTCACGAAAGAGCAACCAACGTTGACGCCAGTGCACGGTCAATTAACCACACGCGACCAGGCCGAATTCAACGGCTTTTCCTGGGTTGCAACATGGGCGCAAGACGCATAAATTGTGAGAAGTGCTCCTGTCCGGACGTTTTTTCCTCGCGTGTATGTATCTGTACACACTGTACGCCCCTTGCTCCTACTGGATACCTGGCACGCTTGGTTGGTTCAACTCGAGTATGCCCGTTTTAAATTTGTTTCATTACCGTATACATTCTGTGATATCAATTCCCGCTCCCCTGTTTTGACGACACGACGTGCCCTCCTGTTCCTGGTAGACCAACAGGCTGCTCCTCTAATGACACGACATCTTTCTGCCCCTTCATGAGCTCGTGAAAGCGGGACCATAATCCAGCAATACTGTCGTATTCCCGCGTCATGCCGAGCACCTCTTCGAGTTTACGATTTAATATATTGCTACTCGATAGTAGTTCTTCGAAACCCTAAGAAACCGGCGCTCGTGAACTTGCTTGTGAAGGTGTGGGTGTTAAAGGGTGTTTAAAGGGAGGAGCACACACGATTCCGATCTCGCCCGTTAGTCTATCCCGCTCGCGATCAAAGAATGGCCGGTCTTCATCAGGTTTCAGCATGTTTTTTGAGCCCTGAGAGGGGGTGAGTGAGAAGTTGTGGTTGTGGTTGTGGTCAGGTCAAGGGTCCAGTAGACGCCGTGAGAAGACCCAACCATACGACCGTCTACTCCGCCATTGTCGGTGTTCGATGTTGCTATGGATAGGGGTGGTTGCGCCGGGGCGTCTGGAGCTGGAGTGTCTTAGTGCTCTCCATGAAACAATCGACTGTCAAGTAAGTGATGCGGTAGACATTGATGCAATCACTCTATTCCCCTCCTACCCTCGAGAGATCACAGACAACGTTGTTATCTTGGACGGCGTCCCTTCTAATTCACACTCTCGAAAGTCACCGGGAAGCGGCAGTGGTCTACCAATTCGGAAATGGAGTCAAGTGCATCCAACGATAAAGGGGCCAAGAATGCCGCAGAGGATATGTCAATGCTGTTCAGCCTCCCAGACCTCCCGTCGTCGCCGTCACCGCCCCCATCCCAGTCCAGACGGGGAAACTCGTCCACGTCATCGACGAGCCCAATCTGGTTCGTCACGCACGAGTGCGTCGCTTCGCGACGAGTAGCTGCAGTGCATGGACCTCTGCGTCTTCCGATGATTCCTCGTCCGACGCGCCCGGGCCCGGGAGGCCCCCCGCGCCACCGCGGCGGCAGCTGGGTCCGTCGCTTGCCTACGACGACCGTCATGCGTCTCCTTCTCGAGACGTCCGTCATTTTCGTTCTGCTGTTCTCTGCATCGCACGTTGCAAGGACGCTGAGGGGTCCTAATGAGTTCGAAGGCTAGCTACAGGGTTATTACATGTCTGCGGCGATATTGAAAGGACACAGGATGTGACACGACACTGACGGACGAGAAACGACGCAATGAACAAGAATACGAGGGTCTCAGTGGGCCAGGAGCACAAAAGCAGGTATGTGACGAGAGAGAGGGGGGGGACAAGACTGGAAGTTGTCGTCTACTTTGCGCTGGGCATATCATTGGCCGTCTTCGCACCCATTTTAGCATCCCTCTGCGAAGATGGCGCCGTGGGTGGGATTGGTGAGAGTGCGGTAAGAACTCACCGCCGCAACTTGTGCGTTGCGCAATCCATTCTTGAAAGGCTTAGGGAAAGTCTTGAGAATGTATCTTAATAGTATTTTGGCTGAGAGAGCGTACCTCCTTTTCTTCTTCAGTAAGAGACTCGAAGTAAGCGTCGAAGTCAGACAGGAGACCTTTTCCCTCAGACTGATGTTCGTCCTAATGACCAACAATGAAACTCACGCTCTATCTGCAGGGAACTATGTGTGGCATACCTGATGGAGATTCCCTCCGTGGGTATGGCCATGACACCTGAAACTTTCTGTCTCCTAGTTGATGTCATCGGCGTGTTACCTTCAGCCTTTCTTTTCTTCTCCATTTCCATGGCGTATTCAAAGCACAAGTTGTAGTAGGGCACCGAAGGTGGTTGGCGCACTGTGGGTGGTGCCACTGTAAGCTATGGTTGGGTTCACGGAGGATTAGACACAACAATGGATCTTTCACGACTGAAGCACGTGTGTCTGTGACCTGGAAGAGGATTCTTGTAATAAAAATGGACCACAAACTTCGTAGATGAGATATACCGAATCCGTCAGCGATGTGGGCACATTCTCAGATCTCGCTGTCGTGGACCCATCCATCTCGCGGGTGGTATCGTCGCCGCCATACTCGGCACTCCCAGGGTCTTCGTCCCCTCACTTACGGGGTTCCGGTTGTATATGCTCTTGGTACCTGGCCCGAGTATCACGGCCTGAGACCTCTAGATAACTGTAGCAACAGAAAAGTTCCATGTATTAGGAGTTGCCTGGCCGTGAACTATCCCAAGTGCCAGAACTGGCCGGGCCATTGTCAGCAGCGGAAGAATTGGGCTCCCCCAGAGAAGGCCGAGTCCGTGTCTGGCACCAACTATGGGAGCCAAAATCCAGTCAATCCACAGGAAAAAGCAGCGCACAGAAGTATGAGACCTGTCTGCGTGCCAACCCCTGATAATCTCAACATCCGCGCACACTTGTCATGCACATGCACAGAAGATGCCCCAGAAAAGCTCGGAACGTCCCCAATAGCACGCAGGTAGTTTGCGATGTGATACCTTGCAATGCGCCCAAGTACTGACTCGCGTCTTGGCATTCGGTCGAAGTAGACCTGTGCACAGGACACGCGAAAAGCGTATATATTCATGTTTGTCTCTTTCCTTAGGAGGTGGTTGCCTCACGCCATGTTTGAGTGTGGTCTTCGATATCGACGAGCAGACGGTGCTGTGTCCGGCTCGTGACCGTCCCCGTTGGCGTCGGACGTGCTTATTCCGTCGTCTTCGATGATCGATGCTGACCTTTCGACGTACCGTGAGCTGGGTCGGAAGCCCTTCCTGGGGGTCTGAGTAGAAAGGTGTTATGTAAATTATACAAGTCGGTTCCCTGAGGGCCAAGCGATATCGTTCGCTTACGCTTCGTCTAGTTGCTATAATACAAACACAAGAAATATCGGATGAGAAAGTGAGGGAAGAGGACAATAACACATGACAAGAAAACTAATATTTTACATGATACATAATTCCACATGAGCAGAAAAGTCACGATCGAATGCCCCCTTAAATAGTCGTAGACACCCGTAGTAGTAACAGCAGTAAAAGGTAAAGAATCATAACCATAATCAGACTATAGGAAACCTGTTTCCTGCAGCAGCCGCGCCATCTTCTCGTCATCTCGTTCTCGGGGCTCGCGCTCAAGGGAGAGGTTCCAGAACTCGTCACTGACATCCGGCCGATTATTAAACTTGTTCAAGCAATCCACGATATAGTCATGGATGAGGTCGACCTTTGCAAAATTGAACGGCTTGGATTGCCACTTCTGAATCTCCTCGATGACCTCGGCTGCTTTTTGTCGTTTCCTGAAGTTGACGAGCGTTCCAATGTTGTTGGGAGCGCCATCTTGAATGAATGTCAACGTCGTCAGGTAAAGACCTATCTCACATCGTAAGAATTACAACAATGCATGCCCGTAAACGTATTTCGTACCGATGAAGGGGACACAAGGGGGCGTAATCCGTTGCAACAATGACCGATAGTTGCTGAAGTTCTTGTTCGAATCGATCGTCATTTCGCAGGCTCCCAACATTGTCATGAACTTTTGGGTAATTTGTTCCCAAGTTCGCTTTAGCCGACGGATGGGAGGTGAATTTAAGCCAGAAACGATGGCAATCATGCTTGAGAAGTTCTTGAGTTCGCGACATCGCTGAGGGTGGAGAGTGAGCTCGTGCAGGTAAAAAGTCTATCTGTTTGCTCACGTCCGCAACGCTGATAAACTGCTTTACGATCATCGCTCGTTTCCTTGAATCATCTTTACTTAGTACTGTATCGGCTACCCAATGCGCGATCTGAGTGATAACAAATATTGAGATATAATGACTTGTAAATGTGGTGCTGATTATACCTTGTTCGTCGTCACGATGATGGCAGCAATATTGTCGTTATTGTCGCTCCTCTGTTCTCGTGAACGCATGAGACATTCAGAAGGTCGGATCTTCATGTACAAGTGGCATTCAATCATTGTTAATTGTCGTGCCACTTCAAGGGCATCAAACTCCAACAGCTTCAACTTCTTGGATGTCTTGGGAATAATCGACATTGGTGGCGGTTCAAGAGAGATGGCAGTCTTTGTGCGGCTCTCTCCTTTTTGCTGCAATGCCATCTGATCATCCGTCAACCCCGGTATGTGTGACGTGACTTACTGTGCGCTCGATGAGGTTTAATAGTTGCTTGGCAGCGCCAAGGTGAATGACTTCTGGACTTGACACCATCTCTTTCATCTTGTCGAGAATGAAAAGGTCTTCTTCTCCCGTGGTATCTTCGTCCGTGATCATAGTCTTGAATGTGTTGAGCACACTGGTTGACAGATCAGATATGGCCATGGAAGTATATAAGCAGCATACCGCATCCGGATAATATGTTGCTTGTGCTTTGTCCAATCGTCGAGCTCTTCCGGAGACAAAGTCTCTGGGGGCTTGATCCAAAATCGCGACACTAGCAGATTGAATAGCGCTTCCGCATCCGTGAATGACTTGTATGTCAGTAAGAATGTTTTAGTAAATGTTGTGTCTAAGAGTTGGAATTAGTTGCAGTAACCACCGGGAGCATCCTTGTACGGCACACACCAGAGTGTTCATGTGCGGTCAGACGTTCTACAAGCGCTGGGACCGTTCCCGCGCGCACTTTACCATCTGGATCGATCTGGATTTCACTATCCTCGTAATTCGGCCGGAGGTACCAAGGTTTTGTTTTCGCATTAAGCTTGTCAATGATGTGGGTTGGGGCGTCGCCTAGTACACGAATGAGTTTGTCGGCAGCTCCGGAGGAGGACTTTGCGTTGGAAGGCGTAGTCGCGGCCGCATCTGCAAAATTCATCTCACCGTTAGCCTGTGGCGAAAACGTACAATAGCATCAGCGAACCCTTATCATCGTCGTCCAGTAATCCGGCAGCCGCTTCCTCACGAGGTGAAGGAGGGGCTGTTGCGGTGGTAATACCGTGCTGTGTTCCCCACGATGGTAGTGGTGCTGCGCTCTCGGCACGGGGCCGTGGTGCTGCCTCCAAACTCGACTCAGATGTTTGAGAAGGGTTGCTATACAGCGCAGAAGAGCTATGACTTGGTCCCAAGGGTACCGGAGGCTTCAGGGTAACAGGCTTTCGTCCAAAGGCGTGCTCTATGTCGACAAGGTCCTCACCCTCTTCATCATATGAATCATCCTCTACTGCAAGCTCCTTCAATGTGCGCCCGAGGTTGCTGTCACTGGTAAGAATACGTGACATGCGCCACTCGATTGAACCGCGGTAATCACTTGGGCCATTGGCTGCCTGCTCTTGACCTACGGATAGGAGCGCTTCGAGAGACTGGAAAGTTTGCGCAACGTTGTTCTTGATAGAAACACTTAGCGAGCGGACCCTCTCGGATGGAGGACTCAATGGACCAGTCCAGAAGGATGAAGGCGTAGTGATCGCGAGAAGGAGGGAAGCTCCATCGTCGTAGAGAGACTGTAGATAGGCTTCAACCGCCCGGACCAGAGCCCGTGCTTTATGGACACTTTGAAGATAGGCATCTCCAGAGTGCCCCTCCCGATTGATCCCATCAACGTCGACGGTGCGTGCAAGGTTCACGTCCGCAAAGGACGACAGCACTGAGTGCAGCCACGCAATCGCGATCTGACCCAAACCGTAGATATGACGGGCTGAAAAATGATTTAACTCACTTAGAGCTGAGTAAGAGTGACTCAGTGACTTACCTTCGCCCCCTTCGAAGACAGTCGAGTGCAAGTCCACTAACTTCTCCTCCAACTGAGCAGTAGCGGCCTTCAGCTCGGCCAAGACGTCGGCAGACAAGTCTCGCCGTGGCTGACGCTGTGCATCAGTCCCAACCCAGCCAAATCCCTTCCAACCTCCAGCAGCACCAGCCCCCATTAACCCCAATCCAACATTGGTGGGCAGGAGGGCAGCGAATAACCGCTTCGATGGTTCGTGTGGCACCTGATCGTTAATTTTTTGTACTTCCGTGACAAAGGTGACCAGGGCACGATCAAGTTCCGCCGCGTCTGTCTCCATCCTTTCCGAAACCTCGGATGTGAATGATTTTGTGTCATATTGTGCAGCAAGTGCAGCAAGGACAAGCTTAGAGAGGGTAGCGGTAACCCGCCGCTGTGCTGGCTTGAGTTGTGCTTGCAATAATTGGGGGACGGAAGAGCTGGACGCAGTACCGTCCCTAGGATATAGATGACTCGGAACGTGACCATAAGGAGGGGACGATATATAAAGGAGATGTCGAATCGCAATAACCGAGTCTGCAATTCGATTTTCGAGCGAGGCTTGTGCTAATGGTCGGTTCGGAGAGTCGTGAGACTGGACGGCCGTTACAATAGCGGCTACTGACTGTCGAGTAAGAGCTGATAGAGCGATGACGGAGTCAGGAGGGGGGGGGGCGAGGGCATGCTGAAGTCCTTGAGCCAATTTCTCAGCGGATGTGAGATGTGGGTCAGAAGTATCGGCAATGAGAGAGGGATGTGATTGTGTGAGGTTATATGAGGATGTAGGTTGGAGTGATGTCTGAGAGTCAGCTGCATAAACCAAGTTGGGCTGTTTCGTTGAGGTGGCGCCATATTTGTCGTGTGTCTCGCCATCGGAATCACCAGAGTAAACGTTCCCATCGCCAGTGCCACCATCGGTATTCCCTGTGCGTACATAGGCAGAGTCAGATCGATTCCGTGAGTGGGGTTGTGGGCCAATCGGCACGACGGGGTCACTCTGAGCAGGTGGGGGCGTGTGTCCGTTTACGTGTGTAGCTGGAGAAGACTCCGGAAGAGTCCATTGGACGGAACCATCCAGCTTGTTCAGATAAAAGTACGACAGCCCGTCGTCTGCAAGGCGCCTGACCCATGGCTCAGGTGTACCAGTGCGCTTAGGGAGACCAAAACCAGCAATTCTGCCATTCTGAGGACCATTACTCCGATCATAGGGGTCCACTGGGATATCCGGCCGCAGGCGCTGAGCAGAGGTGCGGAAATCAACATCCGAGAAGTCACCAGCGTCGATGGGGAGGTCCCGCGAGTGCTGGCCAGTCTGGGTGTTGACATAGTAGATCTACAGGGATTAATAAACAGGACGTGTGATACAGAGGAGATGCAGCAACTCACCTGACCATCCTGTGTGACCCGAGGTACCCAAAAGTCACTGGGGAGTGTTTCTCCTTCACCACTCGTCGTGAGGAGTTCGTCCACACTACGATCGTTTCGAGAGGATGAGTCCGTATCCGGTTCAGGCCAATTGCGATGACCACCGTATGATTGGGATCGAGCGATGCTAGAGGAGCTCGTCGTGCTCTGGATTGTGGAGGTGGTCGGATACGTTGGCAACAATTGGAGATTTGACTGCTGTTGCTGTTGTCGATGCTGTAATTCCAGTGCTGCATAACCGACGTCTGCTTCTTCATCTGTGATTATCTCGACGTAGTTTGAGGGAAACCAGCCTCTCTGTTCTCCAAGGAGGCCATCCCACCAGCCGGTCTCAAGTCTGTTTAGGA
Source organism: Lactarius indigo (assembly GCA_025766275.1). Classification (NCBI taxonomy): domain Eukaryota; kingdom Fungi; phylum Basidiomycota; class Agaricomycetes; order Russulales; family Russulaceae; genus Lactarius; species Lactarius indigo. Next base: position 1,324,013 of record JAFKAC010000005.1, on the reverse strand, counting down.
CCTCGATGATGTCGCCCCTACGGAAAGATAGAGAAGGAGTGGCGACATCGGCAGAGTGGTAGTCGTATTTGGCGCGACAAAAAAAAGTGTTGGCGACGAATTGCTGGTCATCCATGAGGAGTCGGATGCGGACCAATGCAGATGTATGCGTATGAGAGAGCAAGGGCGAGGGCGACAGCCCGCGGTTTGTCCTATTAAGGAAACTAACTTCATCGCTTCAGCGTCCTCTGCTTCTCGGCCGTTTCTACTATTTTACGCTTTACGAACATCCCTTTCCTTTCCCTCACTTTGTCCATGTACCCCTTCGCAATATTCTCTCGGTCAGCTTTCTCCCCCAAATCTTCCAGTTCTTCTTCGGTAGTCGGCACCCAGAATGGGTCCTCATCTAACATTACGTATCTTTGGTCATAATCGCCACCGCCATCGCCGGTCAGAGCGCACTTTTGAATATTTCAATTGTCCCACTCACCCACTGAAAACAAGCTGGGGACTCGCAGCGCCAGATGTCTTTTTTCTGATGTCTGTCGATGAAATAACAGGCATTGTTCGAGAGATATTTGCCTGTCACTCACCGTCTGCGAACCCAAAACTCTCCACAACTGGCAGAAGAGCGCGCACCGTAAAGAACGAGGTGCCTTCTTTCATCTCCTCAGCAACGATCTTCCCACGTCGCTTTGCCACAACGCCGTACACTTTCCCCAGAACATCCGCTTGTCGACCCATTTAGTTTGACTTGTTAAGACAGAAGATAACAATTAACGCGCTTACTTGAGGCCTGAATGTCACAAGAATACATTGCTAGTTTTAGCCGGGGCGACCAATCCAACAACCCATTTCTGCATCCTTCTTTGACGGCCGAAATAAGTGACCCAGTGATTTGCGATAACCTGTTCTGTTCTGAGGTAGTTGATACGTTAGCGATCGCCGCACAGCAGGAAGCGTCGCATTCCGGCATACCGGTTTCCTTTTCTATGCCCTCCTCGTCTATCTCCACTCTTTCTACAAAGAACGCCATCCCCTCCACGGGCTCGGCGCAAAGTGGTCCGTGAAGGGTTGCAATTTGAAACCCTGTCTCGATGGCACCATCGAAATCTCTTCCAGTTTGGTCCGTCTGCAAGTCGCTAGTTTCTGTCTCCTTCACACGTTCTAGTTGCTTTCTCAACCTGAATCAGGCTAGTAAGCAACGGACGGTGAGTAGAGAATATGGCCTCACGATTGTCGTTCCTGGTTTTTACGAGAATCGATCAGAAGACATTCCCCCGCGGCTTGCGGGCCCATGGCCCATACGTTGTCAACGACTCCTGCCCAATCTTGTCCCGCCTCTTCGCATTTGGCTTGAAATGCGTCCCAGAATTGTTCTGGATGAATCGTTGGTACGCGGAGAATGTCGCCGACGGTAGCGGCTTTGTCTGCCACATCTTCGACTGAAGTTACACCAACTGAATGTGTCCGATCTGCTAAGCGTCGCTTAACAATAGTCAGGTTGCTCCGAAGGAAGTCGGCAACCAGGTCAGGAAGGGGGGCAGCTCGAATGGTGAAGGTTACGAGATTCTGGAAGCCGGAACCATGAACGGTGCCGCGGGGGGCACCAGGCGTTTTAGGTGGGGCCATATCTGTTGGAGCACAGAGAAGGTCCGATTCATTCGCAGCGGTCAACGAGCGGAGTCCTACCTGGTCCATTTACGGCTGTCTCACGAAATGGGACGATGGGTTCCGAGGGCTGGATTTCTACCTTTGCGAACCTTTCGCGAAGGTCCTTGAGACACCGCTAAGACCCTCGAGTCATTTTTAAAATAATAAGACCCGCCTGAGATGGACGCACCTCCAAGTGCAACTCTCCTGCGGTCAGTATGACATGTTCTCCAGTCGATTGTTGGAATGTCTCTGCGCACGGATCAGCCTGACTGAGTAACCTCATCCCACGAATGAGCTTAGGCATATCGGATGGAATCACGGTCTCCAAGGCAACACGTACAATGGGTGGAGCCTAGTGCAAGGTGAGTAGGGTAAAGATTAGGAGCGCCAACATACCTGCCGATTGACACCACCCAAATTGATCATCCAACTTTCGACATGCTCCCCTTGCGTGACTTCTGGAGACGGCACACAAAGCGTTGCGCTCCTCCAAACTGAGCCTTTAAGTCCTCTGATAGCAAAGATGTTCCCTGCGCTCACACTGTCCACCGCAACGAGATCACGTCCCATCATGGTATACAGAGCACTGACCGTTGCTCTGACGACATGTGCTTTGTTGCGTGGGTGTGCAGGTTCATAGGCATTGTCGTATTTCGGGAGAACACAAGAGACAGTGCTGCCAATGCAGATGACCCCAGAATAGAGCCTAGCAAATCCCAACAGGGTCTCACTTTCTTCTTTAAGCCCATCTGGGCCTTCGTCTGTGGGAGTCTCCAACAGAGTACCAGGGGCAGGGGAAGGAGATCCAACTCTGGACCGTTCTCGACTTCCTTCGGCCTTGACACGTGCCTCGCGCGCAGAGGCACGTACCTCATCAATAGTCAATGGTTGCTTCTTGTGTTCCGGGAGCTGGGCCGTGGGCACTGCAAACATTTTGCTCACGTATGCAACGACATGGGCATTCTCGCTTGCATCGCAAGAATACAAGTCCTTTTCAAGTTTTGAATTGGGAATGGCGTGAGCTCCGGGCTGGTCGGGATGAAGCATCATGGGTATCCGAATAGGTTGAGCAAGACGCGGAGACGGAACGACATCTATGACGGTTTGGATGATAGCTGTCGAAAGAGGGAGCCATTGAGTAAATATCAGCGAAAGGAGGCTGTTGCGATCCTTAGAGTTCAAGTCGCGTTGGGGAATCTTGAGATTCAGGGTCGAAACGATTTTGTTGGTTTTGTCAGTATTTCTACGGCAAACGTTTGCTCAGGCAGTCGTCTCGATCCATCGACGGAAATTACTCACGGGTTCAGCAGAACCGCGTCATACACCGCCCAAATGTTCTCAAGTACGAATTGCACAAACAACGGTTTCAACGAACGGCCCCTGAGGTGCTTGTGACTAATGACTTTCTTCGTCTTCGGGTCCAAGTAAAAGTCCCCCCACAGTACTCTCTTGAAATTGGTTTCTTTGATTCCCAATTTGACCGCGAATATCTGGGCGAATTTAGCAACGCGGAATCCCCAGCCACCGAGAGCAGAAGCGAATACGACGTTTCCCTTCTCTGGGGAAAAGTAGATGTCCTCGTCATCTTTCTCCTGGAAATCGTCGATTGTTTCGTCGTTTACAAGTGCGTCCGCCTGCTCCGCAACAGTATCCTTCTTGCTTGCGATCCGCCGTTCGCGTTCTTCGCGCCATCGGAGATCGTCTTCCATACGCTCGCCAGCAAAGAAGCTGCCCATGACTGCGTTTGCCTGCTCGATGAGCTGAGAGAGGTGGTGATACGCCTCCATGGGCGTCTGCCTGAGTTCCGTTACGAGACGGTCTAGTTTGTTAATAACGAGGATAGGACGTAGGCGATCAATCCACGCTTGGCGCAGGACGGACACCGTCTAAGTGAGAGTCAGGGGATCACTCCTCAGGACGACATGACCGAGGTTCCGCACTTGCGAAGAAACGCCCTCGACAACGTCCACGAGAACGAGCGCACCATCCACCAATCGCGATGCGGTAGATACTTCGCTGGAGAAGTCAACGTGTCCCGGTGTATCGACCATATTCACAAAGTAGGTTCTCGGAGAGGTACCTAGGGTTAAGCCTGTCATGGCGCCTAGACTGCACGGCGTGCGATTTCACGCACCGCCATCTACAGTCTTCTCCATGACTTTAAACCTCAGTGAGACCGCACTACTCTCCATAGTAATTCCGCGTTGTTGCTCGTCCTCTCTGCTGTCCATATATCGTATCTTACCTGCCATGCGCGACGAAATAATGTTGTTCGCAGCCAACAGCGCGTCCATGAGGGTTGTCTTTCCATGGTCGACATGACCGATGGTTGTAACAACGCGGATGTCGGTCGCTTGTGGAGTTTGCATGGACATGGAGTTGTAGCAAAATTGATCTCAGCCCTTATCTATCCGGACCGGCTCAAGCGAGTCATAGATTGGATCAGCGAAGAATATTTTCCAGGCTCTTCCTGACCGCATCGTCTAGACCTTTCCCAATAAATACAAGCTTTCCGTGCTCTGGTAACCCAACATCGTTCCCTACCAGAGGCTCCAACTCGTAGAGGTTCCGAACCCCTTGAAGCACCAATGTCTGGCCGGTCTGGGTGCCAAAAATGCCCTTACAACGTAAGACCTCAAGTGGCCGGCCGCGCTCGTCGGTTGAATGCCCGGGGAGTTGAGACTCCCACAATACCGTGCGAATCCACTCTTCTAAACGCTCCTGTTGCGCGGATGACAAGACCGGGCAGCTGACCTGTAAACTCGAGATTCCGTGCACCTCATAATGAGTGCTGTGGTCATGGGATTCTCCATGTTCGTGCATGGCGTGATCGTGATCACCGAGCCACGAGGTTCCGACGTCCAGCGGAACACGGGATGTATATGCGCGGATATTAACAACCTCCTTGAGGTCGATGTTCGCTCGGGTTGTGTGGTGAATAGTGACAGTAGGATTGACCCCCCGGAGCAGATCTTCTGTGGCCTGAAGGTCTGCGGTGGTTACCAGGTCCGTCTTGTTTAACAAAATAACGTCCGCAGCCGCGATTTGCCTGTCTTCGGTTCTTAAATAAGTAGGGATAAGGTAAGGCTAAGACTAACCTGAGACTTTCGCCAATGCCCTCTTGAGCGTGATCCTCCTCCATTTGCTGATATCGCATATGACATCAATGAAACCCGGCTAGTCCAAGCTAATGCGCACCTGCTTCCCAAACACTGCATCGACGACGCAGACCACTCCATCCAACACGATGTCTTTCCCTTTCCCCTGATTGAATTCCTCATTGTGCCAGAAGATGGACGCTATTGGACCTTGGGACGCGACGTCGTACGAAAATCAAGGCTTGCGTTAAGAGAGATGACGCACCGGGATCTGCTAGCCCGGTGGTCTCCAGCAGGATGTAGTCGAACGCGCCTTTACGTTGCATTAGTTTCTCAATAGCCGCGACGCCAGAATCCTTAATGCTGCAGCACAGACAACCATTGGAGAGTTCGAGGAACTCTTCGGATGACTCTGCGGTTGGATCCGAGACAGACGAAACGTTGATGGCCCTGGCTATTCCTTCGTCACCTCATCAAGCTCACTAAGCGAACGGCAGCCAGACGAACATTCAATGTCCTATATGGGATGAGCTAACAACCGGAACAGACAACATAAGGCGTACAGCAGTATCACCAAATTCGTTCATGATGACCGCAATGCGGTAACCATGATGCTCGGTGAGGATGCGCCTGAGAAGAATAGACGCTACATAAATCTAGAGCATGTCGGCGAGAGCCGTGGACGCACTTTAGGAGTGTGGATTTCCCTGCACCAAGAAATCCAGATATGATTGTGAGAGGCACTTGGTGACCTGCGGGCTTGTCATCGTTGACGGCTGGCACGCTCTCGAAGCCTGATTCAACCAGGGTACTGTAACATTTCGTTTCAAACCCGGTTCTGCGTGGAAAACGATGGGGCTCACGGAACGTCGTCGTCGTCACTCATTGCACTATGGTGGGAATATCGGACCGTGGAATCAATCGAGTTAGTTATGGGCGTTACACCGCCCCCTCGTCGCGTCTTTCCTCCCCATCAACACCCACAACCACCATCATGGACGTTCGATTCGCGCCCAACTCTCAAGAACTCCGGGATCTGATACAGGGACCAGGAGATGTTGAGTGGAGGTACGCCTCACCCCTGTACGCCAATGCTTGAGACGGATCGCGGTCAAGCACAGGTACGACATGCGGCACCAGTGCCAGGAGATCCTACCCGGTCTCCTGCTTGGCCCCTTTCAGGTCTCCAAGAACCAGGTCACGCTCAAAGACCTGGGAATCTCGCACATGTACGCGTTTTGTTCAGAATTTCTGCACGCCGCCCTGAGCTTCGTCTCCTTGGGACTGCCTCATGACCAGAGTCTGTATCCGCGATGTCAAGGAAGCATTCTCAGTTCGTCCCCGGTTTCCGGATGCCTTTCAATACCTTGTCCTCGATGTGCAAGATTCCGAAGAGCAGAACCTCATACGGTTGTTTCCAAAGTTCGTATCGCAATTGTGAACCGCCACAACTCATGCCCAACACCCCTCAGGGCCCAACAGTTTATTAACACTGCTCTCTCCCTTGGTGGGCGCGTGCTTGTCCATTGTAACGGTAATCTTTCTATATGTCTTGGCACGAAGGTTAGATGAACTAACAAGCACCAATAGGCGGCATCAGTCTATCGCCGGCCTTCGTGATCATGTTTGTCATGCAACACTATCAGCTCTCATGGGAAGATGCACTTCACTTGGTTCAAAATCGGACGATATTGCATATCTCCGAATGGTGGATTTTTAACCCAGATCAAGGTTGGTTGCAACAGGATAGTACATCTTTTGCCAGGGAACAGACTGCTGACACCGCGGGAATAACGTAACAGGAATATGAAAGCATCTACAAAGCCAACTTAGCAGTATCAATGTTCCCCGCGAACCACCAGGCAGCTTCACGTCGGAAACGAGAGGACGACGATGACGATGAGGACGACGAACGGTGAGTGAACACGTTTGGCAGCGCGGCCTATGACTGACGAGCTACATGACCACAGAGGGGATAAACGTCCACTTGTCGACGCCAACCCATCATACGATCCCGATGCCATGGAATCATGACTATCCCCGTTTGTATCACTCCCTTGTTCTTGTGTTTGCCCACATTCACGTTCTCATCTCTCCATCTAATAATACTCTATACCGATACTGGCAGTGCTATTGGGGAATCTATAAAGACTTGATTTTTGCCTTTTCCTTCTCCTGAAGAACCCGCTTTGCGTGAACATCTTAAGACGCATAAGTCAGCGCAGCAAGTGTCATCGGGCGAGTTACCCACCTCGACGTTTAACCCAGGCCTCCACGGAGATACCAGCAAAAACGACGCCCGCACCCGCCCATTGACCTGGCGTTAACGCGTGGTTGTACACGACGACGGAGAGGAGCATGGTGAAGAGTTTGCGCGTTAGTGTGATGGTACTGCTCTCGTCGATTAGCAAAATAAATAAATAACAGAGAACCATAACGATAAGTCGTACACCAGAGTGAGGGAACCGAAGTGCTGTAGTGTTTCGAAGATAAACAGCTGGCCCAAGGCACCTGTTAACGCAAACTGGACCAGTGGGTATATGATTGAGGGATGGGTTCGAAGGAATTCGAGGGCGCCACTGAGCTCGGCTTCACCTCCTTTGGATGGGTGAAGAACCGGTATGTGCGGCAGAGGAAGTACAGATATCAAGGAAGTGAGGAGGGTGCAGAGAAGGTTAATCCATAGCATCATTTGTTGTCCAGATACTTTGTAACGTGCAAAAATTTCGTCCTGCGTTGAATTCGTTGCGCCGTCCAGAACCAGGTTAGTCAGGAGGTATGACATCCCGATGATCGTATGCAACAGAGTCGGGTTACCTTGGCCTCCCGTTTTGTGCTTTCCCCCACCGTCCCCACCAAAGCCCATAAACATAGTGATACCTGCCGTCACGAGAGCGACGACGACATATTTATGTCGCGCGAATGCGCGACGGTATAGAAGGACGTTCATCACCATGACAGGCACAAGCTTACACGATTTGGCGAGTACCATTGCGGGGTACGAGACGTGGGAGAGCGCAGCGAAGCCGAACGGTGCAGCGAATGTGATGAATAAGGAACACTGGAGGTACCTTAGGAGAAGCGACTTTGATAGTGAGAACCCGGAAGGTGGGGAAGTATGGCCATTTGATTTGCCGTGTCCGTTCGCTGTTCCATTTGCAACGCCGTTTGATTCGGTGTAGGGTGTGTGCTTCAGAGGGAGACAGCCCGAGAATTTGTGGAAGGGTTTGTTCGGGTTTCCGCCTCAGCAAAAGGTATATGAGAGCAGATGTAGAACTAAGAGCACTTTGACAAGTGCTGAGAAATATGGGCGACTTGAACTTCTCTGAAGTCTTGCCGTCTAAAGATAGGAAAGGGACAGATACTGAAGCAAGACAAGTCAGAGAGTCTAGCAGACATGACAGAATATATGAATTACATCGCTCCTGGGATATCGCCCACAACTGGGAGTCGCGCGAGTTAGTGCTTAGTGGTTGTCCCCAAGTGGTCACTCACCAGAAACATCGAATAGACGCCAATCACACAGACTGCGAGCCTATGTAAATAATGGAAACATTAGCCATGCACTACGGACTGGGCTGAAGCATACCTGAGGAAAGACATTCTACTTGGGAGGGAAAGAGCGTGTGATGGTTCTAGCAACACCAATAATCCCAGGCCTGCGTAGCGTGAATAAGCGCTCTGCCCGATTAAGAACGGGCAACGTGGCAAAAAGTGACCCTAACCCGGCCCTAGGTCTCCGTTCCCCTTAACCTCATCGGACTTCTCGATGGCAACTCATCCAAGGGCTAGATCTCACGGCGAGGATACTAGCCATGTGAGCCGAAGATATTCTAATAAATTACCCAAGGTACAACTTATTACCCGTCGGGCGTTTATGTAACCCAAGCTTTACCGGCTCTACCTCAGACACCGCGGCGAACCTGGTACTTGGGGACGCGAAAGGCATTCGTTGTGGCTTGCATTACGGCTTTGATCTGCTCGTTATACTGGGCGCGGACCCACCCGATCTCGTTCATACTGCAAGAACCGCAGGATCATGGCCCTGCATTTGTCGTCCGCGACCTTCCTGGCAAGGGGAAAGGGATGATTGCACTTCGTGACATCAAGGTAGGCGCCATCAGTAACATGGAACCAGAAACTAAAAGATCTTCTATAACCAGCGTGGAGAGCTCTTGGTGCGGGAAAAACCCTTGATCCTGGTGCCGCGGCAAAGTAAGGCCGTTTTATGATAAAGGATTGCAATTCATTCTCAGCCTAGTTGCGGCGTCGCCCTCTCAATTGGTTCTTGGTCTGGTGCAACGGCTTTCGCCTGAGCAGGTAGCTGCGTTTTACAACTTATCGCACGCGAATCTACCACGGAATCTCTCCCCCGGAGAATCAACGGAGCAACTTCCGCTCGCTATCTTTCAGACCAATGCCGTGGCTGCCGGGCCTAATGTCGGACTGTTTCCGACTATGGCACGCCTGAACCACGGGTGTTCTCATGCTTTCAACTCTGTATACTCATGGAGGGAACGAGAAGGTGTCTTGGTTGTTCACGCTCTGAAGGACATCAAGAAAGGCGAAGAACTACTCACCGCGTACTTTAGAACGCAGCAAACCCGAGACGAACGGAGGTAAGACGCCCATCTCACGACAGCCTAGGTACAAGACGGTTTACTTAAAAAAAAAATAGACGACACCTTATGCAGACATATGGTTTCCACTGTAGCGTGTAAATGCTGCGCACAGCCCGACAAGGAGTCGAAAGACTCTGATAACAGATTGACAAGTATGGGTAAACTATATGATCGCCTTGGCACGTGGGGACAAAGGACAATCGACGGACGCGACGCTATTCGGCTCGTAGAACGAATCTGGGCCATCGGGGCAGAAGAAGGGTATACGAGCGAGCGGGGTCGTCTCGCAGCCGACGCTGCGTTGGTTGCGGCTGCCCATTCGGAGTACGTGTCTCCCATTTTTCACTCTCTGGACATGTACGCTATGATGTGCCACTAACACGTAGTGTGCAGCTGCGGAGGCAGTTGTGGATTGGGGAAGGCTAGCGCTGCGATGGGCATCATATGAACTGGGTTCCGACAGCGATCTGGCTGAAGAGATGCGAGTAGTGATCCGAGAACCGAAAAGGCACGCAATGTGGGGACAAAGAGCAGTTATGGCAGTGGGGCGGCCTTCGGCGCAAATGTTTGACACATAGTCATTGTCACACCGGAACACGAGAATGCGATGAACCGAGTTCTTAGGTAACGACGTCCGCGCTGATCGTACACGAATATGATTACATAATATACCAAGACGTGTCAAATTTATACTGCCCTTCATTCAGGGATCTCACCATTTCGCTCTTATTCCCTTTGTTTTGTCCTACCTTAAACACTTTCCCCACCATGGCTGTTGCCATCACCTCGGACTCCCTCGTCCTCGTCTTGGGCGTCGTCGTGGCTGCCTTGTATCTCTATCGTGACCAGCTCTTCAAGTCTTCGTCTAAACCAAAAGCCACTTCGCTTCCCACCAAGGAGGCAAGCAGTCATGGAAATCCCCGCGATTTCGTTGCAAAGATGAAGGCAGGGGTAGGCCTGTTTGTCTGTCGTGTTTGTATCATCCTTCTCATCGTCTGTAGAAAAAACGCCTTGTCATCTTCTATGGCTCACAAACTGGGACAGCTGAAGAATACGCCATTCGTATCGCCAAGGAAGCCAAATCCAAGTTTGGCCTCACCTCCCTTGTCTGTGACCCTGAAGAATACGACTTCGAGAATTTGGATGAAGTTCCCGAGGACTGTGCTGCAATATTCGTGATGGCCACGTATGGAGAAGGCGAGCCTACCGACAATGCTGTACAGCTGATGCAGAACCTCTCGGACGAGTCTTTCGAGTTTAGCAAGGGCGAACATCGACTTAACACTCTCAAATATGTCATATTTGGCCTCGGAAATAAGACTTACGAACATTATAATGTCATCTCGAGGCAAGTTGACGAACACCTTACCAAGATGGGCGCCACGCGGATTGGTGAGCGCGGTGAGGGTGACGATGACAAAAGCATGGAGGAAGACTACCTTGAATGGAAGGACGGCATGTGGGATGCGTTTGCTCGCGTAATGAACGTGGAGGAAGGACAAGGCGGGGACACTGCTGACTTCGCAGTGAACGAAATCCAGGACTCCCTCCCTGCCGAGAAGGTTTATCGCGGTAGGCCACAACTTTTCTTACACCTACTAGTACCTGAAGATTTTTCCAGGTGAATTGTCTGCTCGTGCTCTCACCAGATCCAAGGGCATTCATGACGCGAAGAACCCGTATGCGGCCCCAATTTCCTTATCTCGCGAACTATTCCAGAATACCCATACCCGGAATTGTGTTCACGTGGAATTTGACATCGGAGGATCCGGTATCACTTACCAACATGGTGATCACGTTGGTGTTTGGCCGTCAAATCCAGATATTGAAGTCGAGCGCCTTTTATGCGCCCTCGGTCTTTCGGAGAAGAGGGATACTGTCATCGGAATCGAGTCACTTGATCCAGCTCTTGCGAAGGTGCCGTTCCCAGTTCCCACGACCTATATCACCGTACTTCGACACTACATCGATATCAGCGCAGTCGCCGGTCGGCAAATACTCGGCGTTTTAGCTAAGTTCGCCCCAAGCCCCGAGGCCGAGGCTTATCTCCGAAACCTCAACACGCGCAAAGAAGAATATCATGCCGTCGTAGCAGAAGGTTGTCTCAAGTTGGGCGAGCTCCTCCAGCTCGCTGCTGGCAATGACATCAAATCGGTTCCTACTACCCAGAATACCACTGCATGGAAAATTCCTTTCGACATCATTGTCTCTTCTATAACCCGTCTCCAACCTCGCTATTACTCCATCTCTTCTAGCCCTAAACTGAACCCGAACTCTATTCACGTTACATGTGTCGTGCTCAAGTACGAATCCTGCTGGTGCCAACATTCCCCAGCGCTCCATATTTGGTGTCGGCTCCAATTTCCTTCTCAACCTTAAATACGCCGCCAATGGCGAAACAACTCCACTCATCAGTGAAGGTGCCGAACCCGCCACGGTCTTGTTCCCGGCGTATGCTATCGAAGGTCCCCGAGGTGCCCATCATGAAGGACTGAACTACAAGGCTCCCGTCCATGTTCGTCGATCCACTTTCCGCCTTCCTACCAATCCGAAGAGCCCTATCATTATGATTGGCCCTGGAACCGTAAGTCGCATACACCGGTATTACATTGAGTTTTCTCACGAACACGATCCAGGGCGTTGCTCCGTTCCGTGGGTTTGTTCAAGAGCGAGTTGCGCTCGCTCGGCGTTCCATTGAGAAGAATGGCCCAGATGCGCTCAACGACTGGGGGAACATTCACCTTTTCTATGGCTGCCGGCGTTCGACCGAAGATTTCCTTTATAAGAAGAGTGGCCTGAGTACGTCAAGGAACTACAAGGCAAATTCAAGTTGCGCACCGCGTTCTCTCGTGAGCCACCATATAAACCTGATGGTGGGAAGATCTACGTGCAAGACCTTATCTGGGAGGACCGTGCGCAGGTAGCGGATGCAATCTTGAACGGCAAGGGCTATGTCTATATCTGTGGTGACGCGAAGAACATGAGCAAATCTGTGGAGGAGACTCTTGCACGTATCCTTGGTGAGGCGAAGGGTGGCTCAGCGGAGGTAGAGGGCGCAGCGGAGCTCAAGCTACTGAAGGAGCGGTCAAGACTAATGCTCGATGTTTGGAGCTGAACGACGTTGTAGAACATGGTTTGATAGACTACTTATATTTTACTACGGCTGCGTGCACTTTGTAGACTACACGCGTACTAAATGGGCCCCTGTCATGACACATGCACATGAATAACGAGTAGCGCGACGAGAGAAAAGTATGAAGAAGCGGAGGTAGCTCAATGACACACATGCACACTTGGCAAAGTGTCCTCAGACTCTCACTTCCTTACCGCCACTCCAGCCGCTGCCACTTCGCCAAAATATCTGCGGTCGGATGCTGAGACCCCAAGCCTTTAGGATTTTGCATGCGACTTTTCCGCGCGTGCATACAAGATTCCTTGCCGCCACACCTCCCGCTTTGCTGGACCACAGTTCGCGGCCTCATCTCAATGACCCCCCTCCTGTAGAAAGGGCATCAAACACGTGCTCGGAACACTCTACCTCGACTCCTTCACCATCCTCTAGTCTCAAATCCGGGGAGCCAAGTGATGTTGAAGATGTGCAATCCAAAATCCGACGCTGGTCTGAAGAGCAGTTCATTGGACTGCGTCAGCGTACGGACACCCTGGTCGCGCGTCTCGCGACCACTTTCACTCGCCTTGGAGGTGAAATCAATAGAGTAACCGGCTACGACGAAATCGAGTCATTGAAACGACAAGTTGTTTCGCAAGGTACGCCTGCCTCCGCCCCTCAGTGCTGGCGTGTAAGGGATTTACATGATAGAGGCCCGCATTACTGCCTCGAGAAAGGCTGCACGCGACTCCAAGGCCGCCTATGAAGCGGCCGTCCAGAAACGCTCCGACTCGCAGCGGGAGGTCAATAGCCTCCTGGAACGCAAGTCGATGTGGACCGATACGGACGTCTCACGCTTCACCGCACTGGTGCGGCAGGACCACGCACTCGAACAGGAGGAATCTCGGGCGAAGATCGCGGTCGCGCGAACGGAAGACGACACCGAACGCGAATTCAGCGCGCTCATGCGCGCCATTCTCGCGCGGTATCACGAGGAGCAGGTCTGGTCGGACAAGATCCGCAGCGTGTCTACGTACGGGCAACTGGCCGTGCTCGGTGTGAACGTGCTCGTGTTCGTGCTCGCGATCGCACTCGTCGAACCGTGGAAACGCCGCCGACTTGCGCAAACTTTCGAGCGTCAGGTTCAGGAGCTGGAAGCGGCGAACTTGAGTGTCGTGACTAAGGGGATAGAGACACTACGGAGCAGACTGGAGGAGCAGGATAAAGTCCTTGCCACACTTGCTGCGGTTTCAAGCACACCACCCGTTACCGTGTTCCAAGAAGAACCCGTAGTGGAGGCCGCGCGCTCGGGGCTGGGGTTCGCCGGTATTTTTCTGAAGAGGGAAGATGTGAAGCTGGTTGCGGCATCCGTGTCTATTGGTATATTGGCGTGGGTCGTCCGAGGCTGGGTGGGCCATTGAAGTTGGAGTGTGGTCTCCTGAAGTTCTTCGCTGCTCATGTCGGTAGCTTACTTTCCAGAATTTTGGTAGACACCTATTCCCTATTCTACATGACATGCACTTGGTTGGTCAGGCTAACCCGCTCGTCATGGCGGCCATCAAGTATCATGCATCATGTTTCGACAGCCCCGGATCCGACTCCCGGCGTTACTGTAGCTCGGACCTCCGAGCTCTTCGGGACTAAGGCGTACTAACATCTAACCCCGAAATGAACAATCGGGTTGTATGACTTCTTTCATCATCAAAGCGCAGGCTAGCCGTCCTGTCCCGGAATTTTGGAGAAAAGATAGCGAATGTGCTTTCTGCCAAATAATTCGCCACGAAGCGCGCGCCTTTAGAGTTTACGAAGACGACCAGGTCATAGCTTTCCTCGGCAAGTCACCTCATATCTCTGAGGGCAGAGCGATCTTCCTAAGCCATGAAACAGACATACTCCCGCTTCGACCCGGGCATACACTCGTCGTACCTAAGTTCCACTGTGCGAAGGTTTCCGACCTTCCTCCGGAATACGCGGCCTCCGTAGGGAAAGCCATCTCTAGGATCTCCAATGCTTTAACAAAGGGTACACTACTGCGAAGTTTTCGCAGTTGTCACTATGATGCTTAGCCCTGCTGCAGCTGTCGACAATACGGCGCTCAACGTGGTTTGCAATCAAGAGTACGCGCAGGTTGTTCCGCATGTATGCGTCATCCTCCTCGCTATGTGCGCGATTTCAACACCTACTGTACAGGTTCACTATCACATCATTCCGGCCCCAAAATCTAGCACGTTTCCCACGGGCTCGAGTCCAGGAGACCTCAAGCAGAAACCACCTCCAACGACAAAGGACATGCACAGAGTAGAATACGAATCACGCGATGACCTCGACGAGGACACCGCAACCGCGTTAATGGAGAAGATGAGAGCACACCTGTAGAATCTACAGCAAGTCCTTTTCAAGCTCTCTGCCCGATTTCATAGTAATTCGTGAAACCCTGCAGTGCCTGGGTGCGCGATACCCTGATGCTGGCGTAAGGACTTCCAATTGTTAGTCTCTGTAGTTGGGTATTTCTGTTGCGGGGTAAACGTAAACAAATGCGATCGTCCGTGGCCCACCTTCCATCCGGTGTCAGTCATACACTCTGTGCCTCGGTGATCTCAGCGAGAGTACAGCAACGTAAATCGCAGGATGCCCCACAAGACGCCATTTACGCGGCCCACAAGTGCCATACACTTTTACCATCATGGATTGTCAGAGGGTAATCCGAGCTATGGAGAATTGTGATGCATCATATTCGTCATCTATACACGCGTGATCGCTGGGTTCTACGGGAACGCGTGAGGACCATATCGGTCATGATATCGGTTCTCCTCGAACTCACCGGCCCGGCTTGGGCCCGGGCGGTAGTCAGACTCTGGACCAGACTTGAGACCGGACCACATTGTGGCGATACGTACACACCCGCTCACCATGAATCCTGTAGGTGTAGAGCTGGCGGACCTAGTCAACGAATGGCTGCGCATTGACCAGGTGTGTGGGTATCGAAATGTTCACCGATGGTACCCAGTGCTGAAACAGGACATGGAGAACCCCGAGACTAGGCAGGAGATTTCGGATTTGTGGACAGCAGGACGTACCGACGAACTAGAAAAGAGACTGAAGTACGGGTTTCTTCCGTGATTTTATAGCAGAACGTGAATTCCGCGCGTCAGGTCTCGCATCGAGTTTGGGACCGCAGGTCTGCTCGTCAACAGTCTATAGATTGCAGTGCTGATTGTTCTTGATCCTACTTTTTTTAGGTCTTCGTGGACGAATGGAAGCTGGTTGGTCGCGTATGAACGACCTGATCGTCATACAAGCCTCGCAGGTCGGTTCTTGTGGGTTTTCTGGTGCAATGTCCAGGCGGTCAAAGCTACGGTTATCAGGGCTTATGTGCCTACGTTCTCGAGCACGTCAACGATGCTAAGAGTCGCGGCGCCGTTATCGGATACGACCACAGGCACCACTCAGAAAGGTGGGCTCAACTGACGGCGGCTGCGTTTCATGACAAAGGAGTAAAGACATATTTGTACCGCGGCATCGTACACACACCAATGCAAGTGGTAAACCCCAAACACGGTGCGGGGAACTCAACCAGGTCTTTAGGGTTCCGTTCGGCGTGAAGAGACTGAATGCAGCGTGCGGGGTGATGATAACAGGTCCGTACAGTGGTTGGTCTTCAGGTTGACACCTACTGATCTCATAGTCCAGCCAGTCACAACCCCAAGGTTGTCCAAATTCACTTTCTGCTACGTCCGACTAACGATACAATTTATATGTAATGATAGGACGACAACGGGTATAAGGTGAGCCGGTGCCCATACAATTTCATTTTCGTGGACTCAGCAATGCCAGGTGTATTGGGAGAATGCGGTCCAAGTATGACTTCCTGGATAGATAAGCGGCCACACTTTCCAACATAGGACAATTCAGATCATCAGCCCACATGACAAGGGAATTTCAAAGTCAATCCTAGCCAACCTGAATCCGAAAAAGTGGGATGCCGTGTCGGTGCTCGTGGATCCATTATGCGTCGACCGAACCCAAGAGATGGCCGAAGGCTACTTCGAATATATAGCCTCTCTCAGTCGCTACAGGTATGAGAGAGGTGGCATTTCTCCACACACCGACGGACATGAAGTGCTGAAAATTCCCTAGAGTTCTCAATACGTCGACCGACATCAAGTTCGTCAACACGTCTATGCATGGCGTTGGCCATATATTCGTCGAGAAAAGCTTTGAACGTTTCGGCTTCAATCCATTTACTCCCGTACGAGAACAACAAGACCCAGATCCAGAATTCCCCTACAGTCCAGTTTCCCAATCCAGAAGAAGCGGGTACGCCCCACATTCATCCCATATGTTACTCGGTCCAAGGTAAAGCGATTGTCAATTGATTTTAGGAGCTCTGGTAAGTAGGTACCCTAGAATCCGAGTCACACTGCTAGATCGTAAGGAAAGGACCTCGCCATCCGCACTGCGGGTGCCGCGGGTGCAACATACGTCCTCGCGCAAGACCCTGACGCGGACCGGTTTTGTGCGGCGGAAAGGAGGTGGCCTGTTCACCTCGTCGGGTTTATGGGATTTGCTTAACCTTTCTAACAGGGCAGACGGAAGCTGGGTAATCTTCACCGGAGACCAGCTCGGTGTTCTCTTCGCTGGGAAGATATTTGAGCGGTACAAGGCATCGGGTAAACCACTGGGTGAGTCACCATTGCACGACTTTCGGATAGGCACTCAAACACTGTTTAGATAAACTCGCCATGGTGGCGTCCACGGTGAGCTCAAAGATGATCGAAGCGATGGCTGCAACGGAAGGGTTCAAGTTCACCGAGTGTCTCACTGGTTCGTGCCGACCTGCACAGCGGAAACTCAAATACGTTAATTTTCAGCACCCAGGCTTTAAATTCATTGGTAATACCGCACTGGCCTTAGTCGAACAAGGATACGAGGTTCCATTTGGGTACGAGGAAGCCATCGGCTTCATGGTCGGATCCGAAATTCGCGACAAGGATGGCGTCTCAGCCGCGGTATGACCCTGAATGCGGTAGCGCTCTATGGTGAACACTGACCGTTGCCAAGGTCTTCTTCGCTGAGTTAGTGGCATCACTGCATAGGGAAGGGAGGACTGCCAGTAGTTACCTCCAAGAGTTGTACGCTCGGTAGGAATCAAATGTGGTGGTCACGCAACGACAACTCTGACGCTGTGCATTTCTAGGTACGGCCATTTCCAGGTGGGTTAGTTGATTTTGAAGTCAATCAGTTCGATATCTCCTTTCCTTCAGACCAAGAACAGCTATTTCATCTGTGACGATCCTCTGGTCATTAATCAAATTTTCGCACGAATTAGAAATTATGACTGGGCAGGTTAGGTTTCAATTCTAGACCTCTCGCGGGATGTTGATTCCTTCGTTTCAGAGTTCAAGTGAGACGCCAAGCTACCCCAAATCCATTGCTCGCTTGGATGTCTCTAGCGTCGTGGACCTTACCTTGGGTTACGATTCTTCGAACCCACCTACCTACTAAGCCGAGGTTACCGCTGTCATCCGGCCACATGATACAATTTCGGGCGACTTCTCAGGATGGCTTCAAAATTGTACTCACAATAAGGACGAGCGGAACGGAACCAAAGGTGTGTACGAGCGGCATGTCAGGAGAGACGGTTAATATCGACTATTCGACAGATCAAGTACTACTTGGAGGGAAGTGGGAAAAACCGTGATACGGTCCAAGAGATCTTGAAGGAAGTCGTGCGAGAACTAGGTGACGCGTGGATGCAGACAGATCTCAACAAGCTGGGACGCCCATAGCTAGTGGTACTACGGGTGGTAATGTAGAGCTAGGAAAGAAGTCGCAGTGGAGGCAATTGACCTCACAACATAAAACGTTATGCAAACCGTGCCATCCTCCGCTTGTTCAGTTCTTTTGCCCGTTCCCACCCGTCGACAGTGACATTGCTCTCGTGCATAGACAAGCATATCAGCCTATGGAGAGATCTTCAGCGTATGCTCATATTGCCGAATGAAGGGAAGGGACTAACCGAGCGAGTGTAATGGTTCGTTTCAAATCTTCGGGCGACATCGCGTCATCGGTACTTTCTTTGTCGGACAAAGTCTTCTTGAATATGCTATGCGACCATCAAGTCAGTGATTGAATGGTAGTGCGTTGTATTAGCCGGCACCTCAGAAATCGCGTCCGTCACCTCAATGTTTCCCACCTTCGCACCTAGTATTAAACGCCGGAAGGCTTCCAATTTATCGGTGGACGGAAGCTTGATGTCGGATTTTGGTTTGTATAGGTCACTCGTCGAAGGTGAGTCAAGGGGAAGGGTAACGTCTGTCTGTGGGGACAACTCGATGACGAGGCACATGTATAGCTCTTATCTACATACCAAGAACAAGGCACTCTTTGTCCCTTCTGCAAGAATTACGAAATTGATATCTGTGGGAAAGGAGAACTCGCTGAATGGAAACTTGTACTGCGAGGGTTTGCGTGTCGATCACTTGCTGTACGGCTCGTACGTTCAGCACGCCCAGCTCGACCAGTTTCCCCTCTTGAATTCCGCTTTCGGTCATGAGCACTGCTGTACCTTGCGCCAGCTGAAGGTAACCGGAGTGCAAGTCCTCGTTCACGCTTTCAGGTGCGAAGGGTACAGAGTTGAGCAGATCCAGAGACAGCGAGAGTGTCACGTGTAAGGGGAGAACGAGAGAAAGGAGGTGGCAGAGAGCAGGAAGAGTGGGCGGAGACGACGTCGGTGATGGGAAGTGTGAGAGAGTGAGGGAAGGTGGGTTGAGTGAGCGAGTGCGAGATTGACTAGAACGAGGGGAGACGGTAAACGGAGGTCTGCCTGGGAAGCTAGGAGCAAGCGTACACTCGAGCAACACAGGTGAGTAGAACCCATTCTGCAGCATCGCGGTCACCCCCTAGGGCTTCATCTGCGATCCAGCTGAGCAATTCCTCGCGAACGTGATGCTGAAACGGGTCTGGCGATGCTTCAAAGACGTCGAGGCGATGCTCGCGAACGAATAGGACATGTAGAGTTGGCACAATTATTGATTCATCCGATTCTGCTGTGAAGTCTTCAGGAGTGAGTGTTAGGACAATCGAAGTATCGCGGATGAGGACACTCGCGGTTCGTTGGAAAGGATGCCCACAAGGTTCAGGACGTCAGTGGTCTTGGGAATATCGTTCCCGGAGTTGCTGTACATCTTGTTGCCTGAGTGAGTGGACGTCTAGGGTAAGTTCGGATGAACCTGACCTTGATCTGTACTCCATAATGTACACCTTCAGGGATAGGATATTTGTGAGCACGAAGGGATTCGACGTGCTGATCTGCTGCCAATCCCTGAGGTACCAACGTAGGAAGTCTCACGAGGAAACTCACCTCGAGCCGACGGGTACCCGTCCGAAGCCGATTGATACCACTCAGTCTCTCCAGGAACGCTAATGGCCCACAAGACGGCGCAATCTCGTAAATGGTTGTAGTCAAAATCGCTGTCTTCGCCGTCATCCTGGGGAATCTCTGTCATGCCCCAACCTCCACATTTACCATCTCTCAACCTCGACAAATAAATCTCCGGCGATAAAGAAGTGTCCTGAACCAAGGCGCGAAATCGGACAAGTGCGCGGTCGTTGTACGAGCGTGACGGTATCAGAGGAGGGATCTTGGAGTTTGACGCGTCAGAACCATTTCAATGGAGACTGGCGCAGATTACGCACCTCTGAGAACGCATCTTCTGTCCTGAAAATATCCGAGAAATGCTTTGCGACTGCTTTAGGGAAGTCATCGAGTGCCGCGTGGTCGTACGTATCGTAAAATGAAAGTAGTACGTCGGTTGGCGAGCTGAGGGCTTCGGATAGCAGGGACGAGACCATGGTGAAAGGTGGTGACTGCAGACGCGAATGACGCGCGTGCTCGGCGCCACAAACGCGGGATTAGGCCAGGCCGAAACCGTCAGCACTCAGCACAGTCTCATCCGAGTCTCACAGGGATGAGCGACATTCATATGGAGGTCGATGACGCGAGTCAAGCAGACGACTCGCCTGGTACGCCTCCGCCACCCCCACCAGAGGATGAGTCCCTTGACCAGCCAAAGGGTAAAACTACCGCGAAGCCTACGGTCACACTGGTCAGGGAACCGGGCAAGTCCTTGCTACCTATTTCGCGTGTGCAAAAGATTATGAAGGCAGACAAGGTGTGTGGCTATCGTGCTCGACATCCATTATCGACCTCAACGTCATTTTAGGAACTACCCATTGTTGCAAAGGAAGCAACATTTCTTATATCGTTAGCAACAGAGGAGTTCATCAAGAGGATTTCAGAGGCCAGTCATCGTATAGCACACCGCGAGAAAAGAGTAACAGTACAGCAACGGGACATCGGTACGACGCGCTGTGTCCCTCAACTGCTGGTCGTGTGCACTTGGCTCACCGAACCTGATAATCAGCCTCCGTAGCCCGTAGGGCAGACGAATTCTTATTCTTAGAAGGTAAGGGGTCATTATTCTCTGGGTTGGACACGGCGATGCGACGATGAATATTAGAAATTATGACATCGCCGGATGACGCGCCTGACCCCCCTGCGCGTAAAAAATCGCAGGCCTCAGGAAAGTCTACGACAGCATCTACGAGTGGGAATCGGTCGATTTCAGACTTTGTTACAAGTCGAGGAGAATAAAAGAAGGATGGGAGAGATCTGATGACTAATAGGATAATGGGGTCGCGTCGCGAGTCGCGAATGCGATCATTGTCCGTTGAACTTGATGAGGATTGTCAGCACATTTCACCCGCCGTCCTCGGTGACCGACGTCGTCAAATGCCGCCTTACCTCCGACCGCTCTCTTATCCACCTTGTCGTCGCAAAGCCTAATAGACTTGATATCTACTCTGTGCAACCAAGTCGGTCTTAGCCATGAGTGCGGAACAGAGATTTGGGGCAGAATAGTCGTAGTCAAAGCCATCCCAACAAGAGTAACCGATTCGACCCCTCTGATGCTTTGCGTGACTGATCTTACTGTCGCAGGGTGGCAAGAGCAACCTACTCTTACTCACGGATCACCCTGACCCCAGGCTCATTTTCATCACTTACTCGACGTCTTCCATTGGTGGTCGTTTGAATGCCGTGAAGACGTTGAGCCTGTATCATCACAATTCCCGCCCCTCTGAGTTTCTGCACACTGTCCTGGTGGATCCAACTGGGAGTGTCGCCGTTGTTAACTGTTATACGGGGAAGTTCAGGGTTGTGGAACTTGAAAATGGTTTCTACAAAAATGATTTTGATGTCATGTGAGTTTTTTCCCTCCGAAGACGGATGTAGTCCCAGACCGATGATTCCAGGGTGTCGGAGCTGAACATCCTTTCCTTGACGTTCCTTCCTACTTCCTCTGACAACTACTCCATTGCGATTCTCCACCAGGACCACAACCAACACCTTCAACTTCTCGCACATAATCTTGTCCTTTCGGAATATGAGTTGTCTCCCGAGTCAACGTTACTTTTGCCACCGACAGCGCTTTCTACGTCTGCCGTCTCGCCCACCGACGCTCCACCGTGTCTTTTGCCAGTACCCCCACAGCGATCAAATGCGACAGAGCAATTACCCGGCGGCGTCTTGGTGTTAGGTGGACGTAAGGTCCAGTTCTTTGAACTTTCTTCTGAGGAGTGGCAAGAAAAACATCGTGAGAAGCAGCGGAAGCTCGAAAGCCGCCAGAAGAGCGCAGATCAGCTTGCTCAGGCCAAGACCAAGGATGGACAAAAAGATCGTGAGATAAAGAAGCGAAGGCCGAAGGCTGCTGTTGAATGGCCTTGGTGTGAAGTCACTGCGTAGGTCTCGTACTGATAGTTAAATGCTTTTTCTAACCAATTTCAGATGGTGCCCTGCGAATGACGAAGGGAATAATTTTTTTGTCGGGGACTCATATGGCCGTTTAGCTTTGCTCTCACTGGTGTCTACGGTTGAACGTGGCCTCATCGTTATTCCTCTTGGGGAGGTATAACCTTTGTTTCATAACATCCGAAATTCAGGTCTGACCTTTGTTGCAAGGTTTCCCCGCCTACCGCATTAGCCTACCTTGATTCGCAAGTTTTGTTTATAGGTTCACATCTTGGCGATAGCCAGCTTATCAGAATACACACTTCCCCCGTCTCTAACCTCACTACACCTACTCTTCCTATTCCTGCTGGTATTGCGGTCGTCGAACCCTCCGCTTTCTCCTATAGCAGCAAAGGAAAGCGCCGGGCTTCGACGACTGATAGAGAAGGCGGCGGCCGCGTGCTCGCGTCAAATGGTACTTACATCGAACTCCTTGACACCTGGCAGAATGTCGGGCCCATCCTTGACGCAGTGTTGGCTGATACGGATCGTAGCGGACAAGTAATTGTTCTTTGTGCTGGTGTCCTTCACATTTTACTCAAATTATCTCCCCCAGTCACGTATCTTTACTACCTCCGGGTCCATGAACGCCGGTAGCCTGCGTATTATTCAGAGCGGCGCTGATTTTCAAAGCACTGCTATCATAGAAAACATGGGAAATTTCAGCAAGATTTGGCCACTACGATCCCGCTTTCACGATTCGTACGCGTCTCCCTACATTCTGGAATATATTCGTAATCTTTGCTAGATACGACACCCACATCCTAGCCACTAACGCCCAGGAAACTGTTCTGTTTAGCCTTGATCAACCCGATAAATTCTCTGTGATCCCTACGGAGGCTATGCATTTTGACGTCTCTCCCACTCTTGCCGCCTCGAATATTGCCCGGCGTCTCAAGAATAGCGGGAGAACCTCATACGAAGACTCGTCGTTTATCGTTCAAGTCACAGAAGACAAGGTGTTACTTTTGGAATATGACGGCGTGCTACAGGAACACACTGTTTTGACCTCGTGGAGTCCCAACGAGCAAGGTGGGGAATGGACAGGGCGCAAAATTGTGGCGGCCGCGCTCAACCCGAGCCAGTTTGTCCTGGGTATGAGTAGGAAGCGTCTTGTGGTCCTCAACCTTAGCGAGAACAACGAATTCCAGATCTTCCGGTACTCCAACTCTCCTCTGCTTTTGACGGCAGATTTGACTCGGTACCATCTAGGTACAAGGACTTGCGCGAAGAGATATCTGTACTCTCCTGCACGCCACTTGACCCTACAAAGTCGTTCTCCGTCTATATTGCTGTAGCTTATTGGTCAATACATGCCGTCGACGTCCTCTCAGTCGCCTCTGCAGACGGGTTTCTCTCTCCTATCTGCGACTCAGTTTCACTCCCTGCGCTTCCAAGGTCCCTTCTTCTTCATGACTTTGGCTATGGGCCTCAAATTTTGATTGGGTTGCGCAACGGAACTCTTGTGGCGTACACTTTTGGGAAAAACGTGCTCGAGGATCAGCGAATTTTCTCACTTGGTACTGAACCAGTGGGACTGACACAATTTGAGATGGGCGAAAAGAGGGTGGTGCTCGCGAGCGGGAGTCGAGCGGCACTGCTTTACGCGGAAAAGGGTATTACGCAGCACTCCTCTGTGTTGATAAAGGTAATCTCTCGCTATCTCGTACGATGGCCTCGTTAAAGCTGTTCTGGCGATGAGAACGTCTCCGCGAGTGCTCGGATCAACTCTCCGAACTGGCCGTCCTCGTTACTTTTGATAACACCAGCTGGGGGCATAATTGGGACAGTGCGAGATTATAACAAGATGCACATTCGAACGGTGCGCGTTCCTCTGGCACTGCCAGAAACAACCTGAACTTGTGCCTGCGTAGGTTCATTTGGGATTAGACAATCCCAAGCGTCTGCAGCACGATGTTGGCCTCCAAGCTTTTGCAGTGGCATGTGTTCGAACCGAACCTGGTCGCGCGGGAGAAGACGGGCTCTCTTCGAGCAGTCTCAAATTACTAGACGACAAGACCTTCGATGGTGCGAATGCCCCTCTCCATCGTCGCTACCACCGTTATCTGATGGGTACCACGTCAACAGTGCTTTGCCAATTCACATGTCAGAACAGCGAAGAGATCACGGCCATTCACATGATGCCTTTTTCGGAAGGAAATTCCGCCATTTGTGTTGGCACGGTATTCTTCAAACCTAACGAGCAAGAACCTAGTCAAGGGCGCCTGCTCCTCATCACGGTGGAGTCGGGTGCAGTGGCTGGGCGTCAGTTGAAGAAAAACTCGGAGATGAACGTCAATGGATGTGTTTACGCGCTGACCCGTGTGAATGGGCTATTGGCCGCTTCCATAGGCCCTTCGGTAAGTGTCCGTCTCTTCTCCAATTCTGCTTGATCCGGAGCTGTTCCAGGTTTCTGTATACAAGGTCGACGCCGCGGGTTTTCAAATAGTCGCACAATGGAACCACAACTACCTTGTGACGAGCCTCAGCGCCAGGGGATCTAGGTTGTTCGTTGGCGACGCGATTTGTTCAGTGTCGGTCATAGATCTTATCGAGACCGAAGGCGGCGAGGCGCGACTAGAGTCTATCGCTAAGGATTTCAGTCCACTCTGGCCTATGTCGATCGAGTCGCTAGACCAGGACACGATCATTGGAGCGAACGTGGGTAACCCTTAATACGAACTACAAAAAAACGCAGATCTATTGATACAAGGTTTTGCAGAGCGATAGCAACCTTTTCACGTACACTGTCCAGCGAGGAGAGACCCGGACGACCCTCGATCGCGATGGGTTCTACAACCTCGGCGACGTGGTGAATAAGTTTATCCCAGGTAATCAACCAACAAATCTCGCACACAAACACTGATTCGGATGATCTAGGTTCCATGGTCTTGGGCGATCCAGCCGCGTCCGGCGGCACCAACGCAGTAGCGCTGGTTCCCAAACTGCTCTTCTTCACGTCCTCCGGGCGCATCGGCGTCATCGTCGACGCGGGACCAGAGCTCTCGCTCCACCTGACCGCGCTCGAACGCAACCTGAGCAAGGTCGTGACCGAGATCGCGAACGCGTCGCACTCCAAGCACCGTGCGCCCGTCGGCGCGGGGGGGAAGAGCGACGCAGACGCCGCGGCGTACGGCTTCCTCGACGGGGACTTCCTGGAGAAGTTTTTGGACTTTGAGCATCCGTCGTCGGAGACGGAGCGGATATTAAAGGGGAGCATCCCGCCCGAGAAGCTCAAACAGACGTACACAGAAATCAAACAATCGTTGGAAGCGTTGCAGGCGCTACACTGATCGAAGATCATCGATTTTGTATCAGTTGCCGATTCTTGTATATTTTCTTTCCTAACCAAAGCAAGCAGCTACATATTTTCAGAAATATCTTCAGAATCTGATAGGGCTGAGATCGAACAAGTGCAACAATCACAACATGACTGTATATGTAAAGAAAAAAATTGCCGCCCCACAAGATAGCTAGATACGTGAGACAAAAAAAAACTATCATAAACAGGTCGTCAACGCCAGAAAAGCGCGGTTGTACTGAGCTATATAAATTACGAATAGTCCAAAGTGTTTGCGTACATGATGACTAGGGAGCGGCCGCAGCCCAAAACAAGCGAACCGACTCGGTGAGAGAGCGCACGGTGACCAAGGGACCAAGGACGGTGGTACTGTCGTCGCTGTTGTCTCCAGGACGGTGTGGTGCAAAGAAGAACCCAGCGGTAAGCACGAGATAACTGCGGGATAAATCCCGTTAACATCCAAGACTGTAGACAGGGGAGGATAAACAACGCACCTCAAAACGAGGATGCTCCCGCGATGGTAGTTCGCCTTGGCTTCGATGTACGTGTAAGTTAAGAGGAAGATCGACAGTATGATGACAATCACATCCCAGCGCGGGAAGATCAACCTGACATGGGAAACGGCGTTTTAGAGATGGGGGTCCAGATTTTGGATGAATACACATACGTAAAAGTGTCGGCGACTTTACCCATCTCGACGGGGTCGTACCAGGCCGAAAAGGCGACCATCGCGGGGATCTGTAAAAGGCATACCTGAAGGGCATATGCTGAACCGATTTCCATACTGTGTGCGCCGCTCAGTCCCAAGAACTCAGTATCACCAAAAAAAAAAAAAAAGCTACCTGAGGGCAATGTTGCCATTCATAGCAAACGACATTGCGTTCATGAACTCAGTCGTATTGGGCACGAGTGCGAAAAGCGTGACTCCCAAAAACTTTTCGTCAATGCCCGAGCCCTCCAGCACGACGTCCACGACATCCACCAACAACTCTATGCCGTGTCAATCAGCGACATGTAACGATAAGAGAAGGGGTTGCACCTACCAGCGATGATGGCATATAACGCCGTGCATGCCAGCAATACGCTTGCGCTAACCGCACGGCTCCAAGAAGGTGCCTCATGTCCGCCATGCCCGCCGGCATCTTCTTCGTCTCCAAGCTGTCCACCTCTCACTCGCCGCGCGTGCACCTGTTGGTGTCGCAAAGCCGACACGGTGGCGACGGCGACGGCGCGAGTAAAATCGTCGGGAGGGAGCTGCGCAGCTCGCAGACCCGTATCCTTCAGCGCGTGGTCGACGCTTTCGAGAATCGGGACGAGGGATCCGGGTGTGGGACTCGTGGGAGCGTTCGTAGTACGAAACGGGACGCAGAGCGGTCGGCGAGGAAGAGGAAGCGCTAGCAGAGTGGTCGCCTGGCGGAGCGCCAGCGGATTGCCGAGAGCCCGACTCCGTGGCCGCGTCCGTTATGATGACGCTAGGTCTGTGACGAATGGTGTCCATATCTCGTTGCGGCCCTGGCCTGGACACCCCTGGTATGAAGTTGGACGGCGGGACTATCTTGTGATATAGCGACATGCGACCCGACTCGTGAGGGTGCAGCAGCTGCTGAGGGTTCTGCCAAATCTGCGAGGCATGAGTGCGGAGCGAAAACCAAAGCCCGACGAGATACGACTGGAGAGAGAATGATTAAACGACGGCAAGAGGTAAGACTAACTAGTGGACTGGACTCACGAAGAGAAGGACGGCAGCACAGAAGTACATGAGCGTCTTCACAGTCGTTTGGTAGAATGGGTCGTCCACAGGGTCCGGGTGTTGATACGAACAACGTTTGCACCCCCACGAAACGCCTCCGGTTGGGGCATGATCTGGGCAGCCTTCACACACTAACTGGAACTGCAAAGAAGGCAAATTTTGAATATAGGTCAAAAAAAAAGTATGCGAATGCTAGAACGTACATTGCCGTAAGTTTGATAGAATAACGTTGGTGTGAGCGTTCCAATAATAGCCATAATAAGCATCGTGCTAGTTACGCCAGCGCTTTTAGCGTTGAAATTCTGCTCCTTCCGCCGCAGAGCGACGCTGATCATACTCAAACCAGGCATGAGTAAGACACCAGCCAACAGACTTCCCACGATTGAGCCTTCTACGAGACGACCCTTGCCTTCGGTCAAGGCAAATGCGTACAGTAAAATCTCGACAATAGAACCAAAAGTTGCGTTAATGACCGCACCCATTCCGATGGATGATTGTGCAGAAATGGACG